>CM066033.1:1337421346-1338768324 GCA_033557465.1 Ichthyophis bannanicus | reverse complement strand
CATTCAAAGACGAATCATTTGGAGACTAAGAGCTTGTCCTATATGTCTAAAGTCAGCTGCCATGCATGAAGAACTGACTCTACTAAGGAAAGACCTAGCTGCCATGCATATAGAAGTATCTCTACTGCGGTAGGAACTGGCGTCAATGAAGCGCACCTCTTCTAGGATACAAACTGAACGAAGTCCACCACCGCTCCCGCAAAGAATCAAACGCCCCAGGAACAAATGGATCACAGTGGGTTCTGGTAGATTGCGACCTGTAACACAAAGACATCCTATACATCAAGGGATATCCCTGCACTATGCCTTCTCTGCCTTGGCTAATGAGGATGCCCAATTCAAAGAAACTGAAGGGCCTTTAAATGAGTCATACAATGCCCAATCCCCTGCTAAAGCACTAAATATGAAGAAAACCTCACCAGACAGAAAACTACTGCTACTTGGAGATTCCATCATCAGAGGCACCAACTTGGGAGCACAGTTCAAAGGAGAGAAGATAGTCATGTGCCTACCAGGCTCTTCAGCCAGCAGGAATACAAACCAAGTTGTTGAATTACTTAGTGCAAAAAGTGAACACTCCAAACCTGATGTTATTATCCACCTAGGCACAAACGACCTGGCTAGGAACAGTGCCTCTACAGCCCAAAAGGACTTCCAATCTCTGGGGGAGAAACTCAAGCACATTGTTAACACTGTTGCATTCTCAGAGGTTCTACCTGTTCTTGGTAAAGGGACAAAAAGACTGCATCGCATTAACAGCTTTAATACATGGCTCCAGACCTGGTGCAAAGAAGAAGGATTCGGATTTATTGGCAACTGGGACAACAGATGGACCAACAAGAGACTATACTGTGCTGATGGACTACATCTCTCTGCCACAGGGAAAAGAGTCCTAAGTGAAAAATTCAGGCAGTATGTGGACATGCATTTAAACTAGGAAAAGGGGGTGACGGATGTGGAAGGTCAACATCTGCCTGCCACCCCCAACAAAAGCAGAACAACATCAGAAACAGCCACACTTTTAAACCACACATCAAAAACATGTGGAAGGAAGTGGGCAGAATAAAATCAATGCAAAGTATACACAAGCCAGGAAAATGCTGGAAAGCAATGAGCACAAATGCTCGAAGCTTAGCCAAAAAAATTCCAGACCTGGAAGCCCTAATGGTGGAAACGGATTTGGACATTGTGGCCATTACAGAAACATGGTTTAATGAATCACATGATTGGGATATAGCCATAGCTGGCTATAATCTATTCAGAAGAGACAGAGAAAATGGAAAAGGAGGAGGAGTAGCCTTGTATGTCAAAAGCAATATTAAAGCTACTGAAATGCAGGGGACATGGGGAAAAGAAGAAGCGCTCTGGATTGCGTTGGAAAGAGGAGATGGCACTGTCATCCATATTGCTGTAGTCTACAGACCTCCGACTCAAATTCAAGAGAGAGACAATGAATTGATTATAGATATTGCCAAGATAGCAACAAAGGGGGAAGCAATCATATTGGGTGACTTTAATCTACCTGATGTGGATTGGATTACTCCTTCTGCACATCTGGAAAGAAGCAAAAAAATTGTGGATGCTCTCCAGGATGCATTATTTAGACAAATGGTGATGGAACCAACCAGGGAAAGCTCAACGCTGGATGTAGTGCTCACCAATGGTGATAGTGTGTCGAATGTCTGCGTGAGTGCCCTTGTGAGCAACAGCGACCATCACACGGTGTGGTTTGAAATAAAAGCCATGGTAAAGGCCAATCATAGGAAGCTCAAAGTCCTAAACTTCAAATACACTGACTTCAATAAAATGGCAGAGTACTTAAAGGAGGAGATGACGGGGTGGGAGGAGATAAAGGAAGTGGAATTGCAATGGGCTAAACTGAAGGAGGCAATAAAAGGGGCAACAGATAAATATGTAAGAAAAGTAAATAAAAGCAACAGGAGAAGGAAACCTATTTGGTTTTCCAAAGAGGTGGCTGCTCATATAAAGGCAAAAAACACAACTTTTGCAAAATTCAAAAGCTTGCAAACAGAAGAACACAGAAATGAATACAGGATCCAACTCAAAGAGTCTAAAAGAGTAATAAGGATAGCAAAATCAAAGGCAGAGGAAAAGATGGCTAAAGATGTTAAGGGTGGCAACAAAATTTTCTTCAGGTATATTCAGGAAAGGAAAAAGATCAGAGTTGGAATTGCAGGTCTCAGAAGTGCTGGGGAAGGACTCGTGGAAAGTGACACTGAAAAAGCGAAATTGCTAAACAATTACTTCTGCTCTGTGTTTACTAAAAAGATCCTGGAGATGGACCAGCTGTGACTCCCAAATATAAAAATGGGAATGAAGTAGATACCACACCATTCACAGAAGAAGAGGTGTTAGAACAACTTGCTAAACTGAAAGTGGACAAAGCCATGGGACCGGATGGGATACATCCCAGGATACTGAAAGAGCTCAGAGAGGTTCTAGCAGGACCGTTAAAAGATGTCTTTAACAGATCCTTGGAAACAGGAGAGGTTCCTCAGGACTGGAGAATGGCTGATGTCGTACCTCTACACAAAAGTGGTGACAGGGAAGAAGTGTCAAACTACAGGCCCGTGAGCCTTACCTCAGTGGCGGGAAAAGTAATGGAGGCGCTCCTGAAAGAGCGAATAGTGAACTTTCTCAAAACCAACAGGTTGCAAGACCCGAGGCAACATGGTTTTACCGAAGGACGATCTTACCAAACAAATCTGATTGAGTTCTTTGACTGGGTGACCAGGGAACTAGATCAGGGGCATGCGATGGATGTCATCTACCTGGATTTCAGCAAAGCCTTTGATACTGTTCCTCATCGGTGGCTTGTCAACAAACTCAGTAGCTTGGGGATGGGTCCCAAGATAGTAAACTGGATTAGAAATTGGTTGACTGACAGACGACAGAAGGTGATTGTACATGGAGCTCACTCAGATGAGAGGAAGGTGATTAGCGCGGTGCCCCAGGGTTCGGTCCTGGGCCCGGCACTGTTCAATGTATTTGTGAGTGATATTGCTGAAGGACTGAATGGAAAAGTCTGTCTTTTTGCAGACGACACGAAAATTTGCAACAGAGTGGACTCCCCCGAGGGAATGGTTAACATGAAGAAAGATCTACAAAAGCTGGAAGACTGGTCTAATGCTTGGCAACTACGATTTAATGCAAAAAAGTGTAGTGTCATGCACTTGGGTAGCAGGAATCCAAGAGAAATGTACACAATAGGGGGCGAAAGGTTGGTATGCACGGTTCAGAAGAAAGACCTTGGTGTGATTATCTCTGATGATCTCAAGGTGGCAAAACAGTGCGACAAGGCGGTGGCAAAAGCCAGGAGGATGTTGGGTTGCATACAAAGAGGGATTACCAGCAGAAAAGAAGAGGTACTTATGCCACTGTATAGGTCACTGGTGAGGCCTCACTTGGAATACTGTGTTCAGTTTTGGAGACCATATCTTGCAAAGGATGTAAAAAGACTGGAGACTGTTCAGAGGAAGGCGACCAAAATGATTTGGAGCCTGCATCAGAAGCCTTATGAGAAGAGACTTGGAGACCTAAATATGTACACTTTGGAGGAAAGGAGGGACAGGGAGATATGATTCAGACCTTTAAATACTTAAAGAGAAATGATGAACAAACAAACCTCTTCCAAAGACGGGGAACCTGTAAAACTAGAGGGCATAACATGAAGCTGCAAGGGGGTAAATTGAAAGGCAATATCAGGAAATATTTTTTCACTGAAAGGGTGGTGGATGCTTGGAATGCCCTCCCAATGGAAGTGGTAGGGGTGAACACGGTGACGGAATTCAAAAAGGCATGGGACAAACACAGAGGATCCCTTTACAGCAATAGGATAAAAACAAAATAAACGGTACCATCTAACTTCTGAACCATATAACGTCTCAACAAATAGGGGTGTCCTACATGGAGTGGTGGGTTTACCCCTGAACAAGGATATGGGGAGGGGTGGCCTGCGCGGAGCGACAGGTGCACCTGCTCTTGCCATCTTGCTGGGCAGACTGGATGGACCATGCTGGTCTTTATCTGCCGTCAACTACTATGTTACTATGACCTGGATTGGCCACTGTTGGAAACAGGATACTGGACTTGATGGACCTTGGTCTGACCCAGTATGGCATATCTTATGTTCTTACTGAGCATTTGTATAGCTCTACAAGACGTACGCAGCGCTGCACAGACTTGTAAGAGACAGTCCCTGCTCATCAGAGCTTACAGTCTAGCAGGCTTCTGCTTGGCCTGCGGTTCCTTTTATATCTCACTATTAGCCGCATGCTTGTGATCTTCTGTGATTAAGTTTTTTGCTTACTTCCTCCAAACTGTTTTGTTGCTGTTTTGCGCCTTTTGGATGTTTTGACATAATTGGCTTTACCATGATTTTGTTTCTGTGATATGTTTTCACACTGAGTTAGGCTATACTTTGATCTCCAGGAACAAGCAGGAATGAGTCTTCACATATGGGTATGTCGGTACCAACGGAGTCTGCGCGGGATCGCTTCCCAGCGTCCAATCAAGAGCTTTCGGAAGCATCCCAGCACGCCTGCGTGCTGCCTTCCCGCCTTTCCCAACTGCCACTCCTCAGTTTTTATTTTTCCGCGGAGCCGGCAGGACGTCTTCCTGTCACCACAGAAAATTCTTGGTTTTATTTTTTATTTTTCTTGTGGTCGCGGCTGTCTTCCCGACGCCACCGGTACTGCCGGTTTTTTCTTTTCTTTTCTTGAAAAATTTTCCTTTTCCACGGGATATTTTTTCTTCATAGTGTCCACGGTCTCTTAGGCCTTTTAGGCCTCTTCTTTTTCCTTCATGGAACCGCCAGACACTTTCTCCAAGAAATGTTCAGACTGTGGCGGTACGACTTTATTTTTAGACCCTCGAAGTCGGTGTCTAACCTGCTTGGGTCCTGACAACAGTTTGGTAAGAAGAGGTTTTCAACATCGAGGCTCCCTCGATACACGGTTGCCCTCCAACTTCGGGGCACCGTCCCCTTCTTCGTCCACACAGGATCAGGTAACCCACAAACAGTCTGTTAAGACTAGCCCGTCCTCGAGTGGTAGGTCTCATGCGCAGCATGTAGACTGCTCCGGCCTTGCCCTCGAGGGCCCACTGGCTTCAAAACCCCGGCGGGAGTCTTCGGTCTCCAAAGCCTATAAGGGGTTTCAGGTTGTTCCTGGAGTTCACCCCCCACAGAACATACCTAAGCCGTGTACGGTGGTGGCATCTTCTTCGAGCGGTACCGATACCCCGGCATCGGCACTGGTGTTGGATGAAACACTCCTCACCAAGGATCGTCATCTGGCATCCTCGGTACCTTCGGGACCGGTGGATACCCTCTAGATTGACTTTCCATCATCGGTACCAACACCTATACTCCAACCGACGTCGGTACCCTCCAGATGTGCATCGATAGCCTCGCTTCCTTCGATGCCGAGTCTGGAATCGATCTCCAGTCTGGAGGACTGGGTACCAACTCGCCTTGGTACCGGCTCTCGACGGTACCGAAGGCTCAGTTCCGATGATTCGGATCCGCAAATCTCAGTTCCCCCGACGCCGATTGAGTTGCCACTGGTTACCCTTCCTTCACTGGTATCAGACACGGTACCAAAGTTGGTACCGATGTCCTCATTACCTTCATGGTCGGTGCCTTCCATACTTCGCTTATCAGGCTCTTTGCCCTCGATGCCGAGTTTGGAATCGATCTCTAGTCTAGAAGACTGGGTACCAATAGATTTTGGTACCGACACCGATCGATACGGGTGCTTCGATACCGAGGATAGCGGCCAGAGTTTTTCGGTTACCTCGGTACCGATTGAACTGTCACCGATGACTGCTCCGATGTCTTTGTCGAGTTTGACTCCGACATCGGTACCGGTATCAGCATCGGTACCGGTACCCACAGTAGCATCGTCGCCAATTCCTGCCATGCTTTTTTTCAACAGGATCACTCCATTCTATACCAAGCTTGGAGTCGATACCTGGCATGGACGATGTGGTAAGGATGGGGGCTGCTCCTGACAGCCAGTACCAGCAACCATCTTTTAAGCATTCCACACTGCACTCTGCAGAATCTTCTATTCCTATATATTTGGATAACTCTGTGGATGCTCAGGCTGGTTCTTTAGATCTACCCTGTCCAGGGGAGATTCCTGTTTGAGATCCCTCTTTTCAGAGTTTCCTCCTGGATATAGCAAGATCTCTTGCCATTCCTATTCCAGGACATGATCCTGCACAAGGCTCTGTTTCTGCCAAAGCAAAGGACAACATAATGCTTCCTTTGCATTATTCCTTGCAGGATCTCCTTCTAGGAATGTGGGAAACACCTTTAAGTGTACCCCCACCTCCCAGGGCAACTGATCTTTTATATCAGGTGCCCCCCTCTCCAGGGTTTCAAAAGACTCAACTTCCTCATCATTCCATAGTAGTGGAATCAGCAATGAGGTGGGTAAAGAGTAAGAAAAAGCACTCTTCTTATCCGCCAGGTCGTGAGTCTAAGACACTAGATGCCTTTGGACGTCAAACCTTCCAGACATCTATGCTTTCTGCAAGAATTCTCTCATATATTTTTTATATGAGTCTTTCTCTTGAGGAGGTCACAAAGCAGTTACATCTTTTGACTCCTTTCCTTCCAGATTCTAGGAGTAAAGACTATTCTTCACTGCTTAAGCATATCCAGAATATTTCTTGGTTTCTTTCTCATGCTTCCCTAGACTCTTTTGAGTCTGTTAGCAGAACTTCTGCTATTGCTATAGGGGTACGACGTAGAGCCTGGCTCCAATCTTCAGACTTGGACAAATGGGCACAACAACGTCTGGGACATACCCCTTGCACTGGAGAAAATCTTTTCAACAAGGAGTCTTTACATCAGGTTACTCAGTTATCCACTGATTTACCTGTTCCTAAGGTTTGTTATACACCTTCTTCTGTCCCACTAGGTAGGAAATCTCCTACCAAACTTTCTTCCCACAGGAGAAGAAGGTTTTATCCATCACTTGCCCATCATACAAATGTTCCCCAACAGGGGAGGCATCGTCCTGGTCTGAAGAATCCAACCTCTCACCAGACTCAGCAAACCCAGCATCTGCAGAGTTTCTGATCAATCATCATCAGATGCTTGTGACTCTTGGGGTTAGCATCTACAGTTGCTTCTTCTCAATGGAGGCAATCCACCGCTTCATTCTAACCCCTACACATGGATCCCTTTCCAAGAGATATCCATTTTTTCTATATTTCTATGAGCTGTCAGGATATTCATGCCTATAGGTCACAGGTTTCTCCTCTTTTCCTGCTAGGGAAAGAGGTCTAACCACTATCAAATGATAGTTCCTGTGCCAGCATGTATCTTTCCTTTCTATAGACTTCCTACTTCGTAAGTCTTCTTCAGCTCCATTCTCTCCACCCTCTTGCCAAGTTTTTCCCATATAAGAGGGAATTACTTACTGGGAGGCTTTTTCTTCAGCCTCGCTACCTTTCTCACTTTCCAGTGCGGAGTTACCTCCTCTGCTCAATCTTGCTTTGGGGCAGCTTATCAGACATGTCCAGAGTTTCCTACTCCTGTTCTGTCTGTTCTTTTTGTTTTTGAACAGTAAGATTCTTTCTGCTGTCTTGCTAACAGCTGCCTATGCAGGAGCTTTAATGTTTGGACCACTGGTTTTTGTCCACAAACAACCAGATTGTCCTCCACTAACATTCTGTCTAGTCTTAGTAGTGGCTCCAAATCAGTGCTTCATCTCTCTTGGAGATCATCTCACTACAAGCTTTCTAGTTTGTCTTCTATTCTGCCATCTTCATTTTCCTGAGTTTGGCAGCATAGTTGGCAGAGATACTGGCTCTCTAACAGCCAGTTCTATCTCCTCATTCTCCTGCATCATGCTCTCTGCAATCTACAGAGAAGCTTTCCACGATGGACCCTTGCTAAGAGAGCATGGTTTTTTTTTCTCCAACAGCTATCCTAGCTGGTTAGAAAAGGCTGTTCAGTCATGTCTCCCATGACTAGAAGGTTCTCCCTTCTTTTACTATCTCCTTTTTTGATATAAAGGACATAGGCCTTCTCTTACGTGACAGCTCAAGGAGTTGCCAGTTCCCTGCTTTGGTCCATAGTATTTCCAATCGGGGATATGCTCGTCCTCATGGTAAGAACGCATGATACCTTTGCCCTTAAGCAGGTCAACATGGTATCTCATCTCTAGGCGTCTTCTGTCTACTTACCATGCTAGAGTCCTGCAAGACTCGGGACTTGCTGGCTGCACATTGACATTGTCCTTTGTTTTTCACGTAACAGTCCTGGTTATTTTTCACTAATTAGCATTCTTGCAGATCATGACCAGGAGGAATAGCTTCTCTATATGTCTTCTCAAGTAGGTTCCACCTCCTTGTTATTAGATGAATCTTTCCTCTCCACATATCCTATGTGATCACTGTGCTGTAGGCATATCTCTGTCTGTTTAATTGCAGACACCCATATGTAGGCCTACATATCCATATTTATTTTTGGTGTGTATTTTATGCCCTGCCATAGATAGACAGACATATAAGAATATATCTATCTATCTATATATATATATGTATGTATCTGTTGAGATATTTTATTATAGATAGATATGTATCCACATACTTATCTATCTCACTGTCTATCCTCATATAGCTATATGATTCTGACAGAGGGGCTTTACCCATACCTATGCTATCTAGCAGGTTTGGGGTTCTACACACACAACCACTCCTGTGGTAGTCAACAGTTTTTATACCATAACCTAATGGTTTAGGTACCTCTGAAGCTCTCCGTGCCCAATATCTCTCCTAGCTTACCCCAGTTAGGAGAGACATTGTGGATCTTCAGTTAATCACAGGCTTAACGCCTCAGGCATTTGTCCTCTCTTTTTGGGATACAAGGAGTTCCCACACCCTTTCTCCCCACAAGGACTGTGCCTGTTTGTCCAAATCGGTTAGCCTGCTCTTTTTGCTCCTAAGAGTGACTCACTCTGCCTCCAAAAGAGCTAGGGTTTTTTCTCATAAAGCCTTCCGCTGAAGGCCCACCATTTTTGGACTACCCCAGTTTTCCCTACTGGGGTTACCTGTTACCTTTCAAGATTCTGACCTCCACTGGTTTTCCTACAGGTTTTTTACCTCCACTTACAGTGAGGTCCTCTTCAAGGTTCCTCTACTAGGGTCCCAGTAGATCCATGAACCTCCATACTTCTGTGAAATCCTGTCAGGGGAGGTCCATATTGCAATATCCTTTGCAATATTATTGATGACCATCATCATCCACACATGGCCTCCATCTCTGCAGTCCTATGCTAGGTTAGCTGTTCCACAGCATCCTTCTTTCTTCAACTCCTACCCTCCATCCTCAGGATGCCTGGTGTTCTGGGAGATAGCATGTTCCAGCCTATGACATGCTGGGACTCCAGGCATCTCAGCTTGGGAGTCCCCATATGTGAAGACTCATTCCTGCTTGTTCCTGGAGATAGCACAGTTACTTACCTGTAACAGGTGATCTCTGGGAACAGCAGGAATAAGTCTTCACAACCCTCCCACCTCCCCCAGGAGTTGTATCTCTGTCTATCTTTCCTTTCCTCTCTCTCTCTCTCTCTTTGTCTCAGCTTTAAAACTTAACTGAGGAGAGGCAGTTGGGAAAGGCGGGAAGGCAGCACGCAGGCGTGCTGGGATGCTTCCAAAAGCTCTTGATTGGACGCTGGGAAGCGTTCCCGCGCCGACTCCGTCGGTACCGACATTACCCATATGTGAAGACTTATTTCTGCTGTTCCCAGAGATCACCTGTTACAGGTAAGTAACTGTGCTTTCTCTCAGCGACAACTAATTTTAGCCTTTCCAATGAAAATATCACATATACTGTTAATCCTGCTGGAATTCTGCACGCAATTCCAAACTTTTCAGTTTTTCTTGATTTTTTTTTTCTGTATCATATTTTAGATTAAGTAATGCTCAAAAACAATATGCTTTTGTATTGATAAATCATGCCGAATTTTTCTTAATTCAGACTTTTTTACACAGAAGTTTGAATTTTGTTTGCAGAATTCCAGCAGGAGTACACTGTGCAGTCATTCTAGGATTACTGTGGTTGGAACATCATGAGCTACATTCTGTGGAGAACACACCATGTGGTCTTTCTTTATTTAAAAGCATTTGTGTGCTGTCTTTCAACCAAATAGCTGACAATGTTGAGCAAGAACAATAACTAACATACATCAGAATAACATTATAACAGCAATCCAAAACATAATAGTATATAGCTCTAATACAGCCTCCTGAGATACTTAGACACAAGGGCGGCCCAAGGGGGGTGCGGGGCCATGTGCGGAGACTCGGTGTGGGGCCTCATTTGCATAAGGGCCTCGTTTGCATAAATATTTGCATAATGTTACCATATACTAACTTTTAGTAAACATGCCTCTTAATGAGTGTATGAATAAAGAAAGACTAAAAGATTTCTACATTACTATAATCCAGTGCCAACCGCCAGACACATTAGGAACTACTACAAACACTGCCCATTTAGAACCCATAGCAAACCCGCCGTATCCTAACAGCACTACCAGGACTCACAAAGCGCCATACCCTACCTATCAAAAGGAAACATGCAAATATTAAACCAATACATTTCAGAGAATACCAATACATGACCTACTGGGGAAAGAGAACAAATGGCAATGTCAAATAGGAATTATATAAACAGAATACCTCAGCTCAGTTACACATGAACAGAACATAAACTATCACCAAACAAGGAATCACAATTTAGAAACAGGACGACAATAATTAAACTGGGAATCCCAAAAGCCAAACTTGGAATGTACAACACTGTAGAAATAAAACTATACATTAATTTGCTCTTGTACTAAACAAAGTGCAGATGTTAATGATGCACATTTACCAGAGCTGACATATTCCAATTAATAAATTCAAAATAAAGAGAGATTTTTCTACCTTTTGTGCATTTTTTTTCAGCTGCAATTGCTCCAGCCACTTTCTTCTGGTTTCTTCGTGTCTTCTGCTAACTCTCCATCGTCTGCTGTCCATTTGTCCTTTCTTCTCTCCTAGTTTTTTTTCCATTCTCTCTCTACATCTGCTTTAACATACCTATCTTTCTCCTTTTGCTCTTTCCTCATTCCTATTTCATCCACTCAAATTTTACCCCTCCATCCTCAATCCCCACTTACTCTCCCAATACCCGGCCAATTGTAGATTTTTCATCCCTCCCACACAAAATATTTTCCCCTCTCCATTTTACTCT
Organism: Ichthyophis bannanicus; assembly: GCA_033557465.1. Lineage (NCBI taxonomy): Eukaryota > Metazoa > Chordata > Amphibia > Gymnophiona > Ichthyophiidae > Ichthyophis > Ichthyophis bannanicus. The sequence goes on along the minus strand of CM066033.1, from coordinate 1,338,757,052 downwards.
CCCAGCCCCACCCCATTCTAATCCTCCCCCAACATCAGCTCCCTTCTAGTTCCAGCCTCACCCAGCATCCATTCCCTTCTAGTCCCTGCATCAGCCCATTTCCAGCCCTAGCCCCCCATCAGCCCATTTCCAGCCCTAGCCCCCCATCAGCCCATTTCCAGTCCTAGCAACCCCCAACCCAATACCAGTCCTAGCCCCCCCCATCACCCCACTTCCAGTCCTAACCCCCCATCACCCCATTTTCAGTTTAAGCCCCCCCTATAACCCATTACCAGTCCTAACCCCCCATCAGCCTTTTACCAGTCCTAACCCCATCAGCCCACCTCAAGTCCTAACCCCTCCCCATCAGCCCATTTCCTGTCCTATCCCCCCCATAGCCCATTATCAGTCCTAACCCCCCCATAGCCCATTACCAGACAGCCCCCATCAGCCCACAGCCCATTACCAGTCCTAACCCCTCCCCATCAGCCCATTTCCTGTCCTAGCCCCCCCCCATACCCCTTTACCAGACAGCCCCCATCAGCCCACAGCCCATTACCAGTCCTAACCCCCCCAACAGCCCACAGCCCATTACCAGTCATAACCCCAACAGCCCACCTACAGTCATAACCCCCACAGCACATTTCCAGACCTAGCCCCCCATAGCCCATTACCAGTCCTAACCCCCCCCCCATCGGTTCAAGGAACATTAAAAAAAAAAAAAAAAAGCTGGCTGCTACCGCTGCCGACGTGGCAGCGGCAGAATGGAGTGTCCCGCGGGGCCCCCTCTGCCGGGCTGCGTGGGGCCCTGTGCAAAAACATTCTTGCTCAATGGACGGGCCGGCCCTGCTTAGAGATTCTTTAAGCCAAGCAATGTTTTCAGCAAATTTCACGTGCTTAAATAAAAGTAGATAAAAAAAGAACCAAGTCTCTAAGTCCTTCCTAAACAACAAAGACATCTTTCTTTGGGCTCTGTGTACTAAAATACAACATGACTTGTGCATTTTACATAAAAAATAGCAAAAAGACACCTGGAAATATGCAAAAAGTGTTACTACTACTACTACTTCTTCTTATTGTTTGTATAGCACTACAAAGCTGCGCATGAAATGAGGGTCAGAAGCTGTAAAAATGTCTTACATATTGGGACATGGAATGTACAAAGCATGAACCAAGGGAAGTTGGAGGTGGTCAAGCATGAAATGGAACGTATACAACTTGATATGTTGAGTGTCAGCGAACTGAAATGGATTGTCATTGGGCACTTTGCATCAGATGATCACATGGTCTACTATGCTAGAAATAAAAGACAAAGAAGAAATGGTGTTGCATGTATAAACAAGAAGAAACTTGCAAGAACTTTAATGAAATACAGTGCAGTCAGTGAACGCTTGATCTCTCTTCGTCTACGAAAAATGCCTATCAACACAACTATCATTCAAATATATGCCCCAACAACAGCTGCAGAAGAAGATGAAATTGATGAGTTCTATGAACAAGTACAAGCTGAAATTGACAGAACATGCAAACAGGATAATCCTGATAGTCATGGGTGATTGGAATGTAAAAGTTGGCAACAAAGAAGAAGACGGCAAAGTGGTTGGAAAAGATGGACTTGGCAACAGAAATGAAGCTGGGGAAGACTGATAGAATTCTGCAAGACCAATGATCTATTCATCTCGCACCTTCTGCCAGCAACACAAGTGGAAGTTGTACATATGGACTTCACCCAATGGATTGTACAAAATCAAATTACATCTGTGGAAATCAACGATAGAAAAGCTCTATAATATCAACAAAAACAAAACATGGTGCTGTGGTACAGATCACCAACTGCTAGTATGTAAACTCAAGCTAAAGTTGAAAAAGAGCAAGCCACTCAAGAATGTAGCAAAATATGACCTTGAGAATATACCAATGGAATTTAAAGACTGCCTGCAAAATCAGTTTGCTGCTTTAAATACAAATGGCAGAGCTCCAGAAGAGTTATGGAATGACATCAAGAAAATTGTGTTGGAAGAAAACAAGAAATCTCTACAAAAGGTGAAAAAGCAAAAACAGCCAAAATGGATGACGGAAGAAACTCTGAAAATTGCCTGGAAACACAGAGAAGCTAAAGCCAGAGGAGAGAGAGACACAATCACAGAGCTCAACAGAGATTTCCAACATGCAGCAAGACAGGACAAGGAAAAGTACTACAATGACACATGTAAGGAAATAGAAGCAGAAACTATTATAGGAAGAACAAGATAGGCATTCGTAAAGCTGCGAGAGTTAAAGAAAAAATTCCAGCCTCGAATTGGAATGTTATAAGATGCTCAAGGTTCTATGTTGAATGATGCTGAGAAAATCAAGAAAAGGTGGAAAAGAATATACAGTTTTTATATGATAGAGATCAAATGGACCAACAGCCGTTTGAACCTGTACCTTATGATCCGGAACCATTGGTGATAAAAGAAGAAGTTGAAATGGCACTGAAAGCCTTATCAAAGAACAAAGCACCAGGCATTGATGACATTCCTATAGAAGTATTACAGCAATCTGATGCAGCTGTTACCATACTTAGAAGACTTTGCCAAGAAATTTGGAAGACAACATCATGGCCAACTGACTGGAAAAGATCTGTGTTTATACCAATACTAAAGAAAGGTGATCCAACTGACTGTGGAAACTATCGCACAATCGCTCTGATCCCATATGCCAGCAAGATTCTACTGAAGATTATTCAACAGAGACTACAACCATACCTGGAACAAGAACTACCTGAAGTGCAAGCAGGGTTCAGAAAAGGGCGAGGAACGAGGGGCATCGCGGATGTGAGAGGGATCCTTGAAAAGACTAAAGAATACCAAAAGCATATCTATTTGTGCTTTATCGACTACAGCAAGGCTTGTGACTGTGTAAACCATGAGAAACTCTAGGCCACACTAAGAAGCATGAGTATACGGGGAACACTTGATAGTTCTCTTGTACAATCTGTACATTGATCAAGAAGCACAGTTAGAATGGAACAAGGAGAAACAGAATGGTTTAAAATAAGCAAAGGTGTATGACAAGGCTGCATACCTTCCCCCCCCTACCTGTTTAATTTATATGCAGAACAAATCATCAGAAAAGCAGCATTGTTATGAAGACAACAGAGGTGTGAAGATTCGTGGAAGACTCATCAACAGCCTTCGCTATGCTGATGATACCACATTACTGGCTGAAAGTGAAGATGATCTGAAATATTTGCTTCTCACGATCAAGGAACATAGTCTTAAAATGGGCCTGCACCTTAATATAAAGAAGACAAAGATCATGACAACTGGCAAAATCAATAAGCTCATTGTTGAAGGAGAAGAAATTGAAATCGTGAACAGCTTTAATTTACTTGGATCAACTATCAATAAAGAAGCAACAAGCAGTCAAGAAATCCAATGATGTATTGCTCATAGCAGAATGGCTATGAAAGACCTAGACAAGATTCTCAAGAGCAGAGATGTATCTCTCCATACAAAGATTTGACTCGTTCAAGCCATGGTATTTTCAATAACATCACATGGATGCGAAAGCTGAACAGTGAAAAAGATACAGGAAGAAAATTGATGCCTTTGAATTATGGTGCTGGCTGCAAATACTGTGTATACCATGGACTGCCAAAAGAACAAACCAGTCAGTACTAGAGGAGATAAGAACATAAGATCAAACCTAAGCTTTCTTTAGAAGCTCAGATGACAAGACTTCGACTTTCATACTTTGGACACATCATGCAAAGAGAGAGATCATTAGAGGAAAGACATCATGCTTGGCAAGATTGCTGGCCTTCCTCTTTTGTGTTGACCTTCTATGAGGTGGATCGATACAATAACAGCAGCTACGATTACCAGTCTGTCAACAATGAGCCACCTGACAGAAGACTGAACTCAATTTAGGACAACTATCCAGAGGGTTGCCATGAATCGACACCGACTCGACTTTACTTAACAACAGCACTACTAAGCATATGCATGAGTGTCCCTTCTCAGTAAAGTTTACAATCTATGTACCAAAATGCAGGCAGTGCATTTTTGCAAAGTTACTTCTTGAAAGTAAACTTTGTGCAAAATTGTATGTGAACTTTGCATTAACGAATTGCTGCAATGCAAAATAATGCCATTATAACAAAAAAAAAACCCATTATTTCAGAAGGTTCATTATTCACAGGCCCCTTTTTCGCATAAGTAATAACTATAACTTAAGACTGCCAGAAAAAAAACCAACCCTTGTTGCAGTATGTTGGCATGCAATACTTAAGGGCTCATTGGTCTGAATGAGAGGCTTTCTGGACCCCTTTTCCTGGGAATATCTCTGATCTCTAGTGGCCAGTTGGTCCTGATTTCTCCTACCTAATCGCCGATCTGGGATGCTCTGAAATTTTATTGCCACCATCTGAAGCTTCAATTTTTTCATAAATGGGGGTTAGGTCTGGTTGGCCCAACCCTCTTGCTGGGACCCCAGCTCATCCTAAGGGGTCCGGGGTCTGATGGGGGCAGGAGCAATCCCCAGTTGCTCCTGCCCCAGTGGTATTGCTCAGCTTTAGTGGGAGTCTCACCGTACCATCACTAGGTGAACATAAGATATGCCATACTGGGTCAGACCAAGGTCCATCAAGCTCAGTATCCTGTTTCCAACAGTGGCCAATCTATGTCTTTATCTTTATTTACATTTTATATACCGCCCTTGTCGAGACATGAGAGCGGTTTACAATAAAATAATATAAAATAAAAGCGTCAGAAAGGAAAAGAAATCCAATAAAATAAAGAGAGAGACGGACCAAAGAGGTCACAAGACAAACAGACAAAATTAAGCAAAACTATAGGCAGCCAAAGACAAACAAAACAAAATTAGACAGGACTGCTGGGAGGGAGATCATACGCTTGTTGGAACAAATGTGTTTTTAATAGGTTTTTGAAATGTTGATATGAGGATTCTAGGTGAAGAGAAGATGGTAGAGAATTCCAAAGTGAGGTTCCCAGGAAAAAGAAAGTGGCACGGCGTGTCTGTTCAAGGTGAGCTCATGCAGGTGGGGGAAGAAACAAATGGTTAGCATGTAAAGAACGGAGCTGACGATAAGGAGTGTGAAGGGAAACTAGATTCGCTAAATACTGCGGGTTGGAAGTATGGATGACTCTATGTAATAGTATAAGAAACTTATATTTAAACCGAAAATGAAGCGGTAGCCAGTGAAGGCGATACAGAAGAGGAGTTACATGATCTGATTTCTGGGCAAAAGTCATAGGTACCTAGCAGTTTCCCCAAAAGACACATGTTCCACAATGCTTGTATTGGGTCAAGCCGTGATATCCTGGGTCCCTTTTTAATAATGGTTCATGGGCCTTTCCTCCACGAACTTGTCCAAACCTTTTTTAAACCCAGCTTCCCCAACAGCTTTTACTACATCCTCCGGTAACAAATTCCAGAGTTTGATTACACGTTGAGTGAATCAAACTCTGTAATTTGTGTAGCTGTAGCTTCATTGCATGTCCCCTAGTCTTTCTATATTCTGATGACGTAAACAATTGATCTACGTTTACCCGTTCCACTCAGTTCATTAATTTATAGACTTCTATAATATCTCACCTCAGCTGTCTCTTTTCCAGGTTAAAGAGCCCTAACCTTTTTAGCCTTTCTTCATATGGATATCCTTCCATCCCCTTTACCATTTTGGTGGCTCTTCTCTGAACCTTTTCTAATAACGCTATATCCTTTTAAAGATACTGTGACCAGATTTACACACAATATTCACCATGGAACGATATACAGTAGAGGCATTATAATATCCTTTGTTTTATTTTCCATTCCTTTCCTTGTGATACCTAGCATTCTGTTTGCTCTCTTGGCTGCCGCTGCACACTGGGCCGAGGGTTTTATTTATTTATTTATTTATTTATTTACAGTTTCTTTTATACCGCACTATTCGACATCAGCGCGGTTTACAATGAACAGAAACTACACTTACCAAATATTGATCAGTGCTTACAATGAACAGCTGGGTATACATTAAACAGGTTTACATTCAACAGGTTTCATAAACAGAGGAACATAATAACTATGTACAAAAAGCAACTATGTACAGAACAACTAGGCGCAGCTATATGTTTCTTGATGAGGGAAGAAGCAGGTGAGATTGCAGCTCTTCGCGTTAAGACTATGGAGAGCATGGGTTTAACGTGTTGACATGGGGTGTAGAGGTAGGTTGGTGTGAGGCAGTGTCTGAAATATTGTAGTGCTGCAAGAACAGGTGATGCTTCAGTGCCTTCCTGAACTGGGAGAGGTCACTGATGGTTCTGATTTCTGTTGGTAGGGCATTCCAACATGATGGTGCGAAGTAAGAGAAGGCTCTGGATCTGGTGGCTTGAGAGCACTTCGTGATTGCCTTGGGTAATACAAGAGAATTGGAGGCAGTTGATCTCCTTGCGCGATTAGGGGGTGTAGTTGATATCAGGTCGGTGATAGAAGATGCGGAGTTATTATTGATCGCTTTGTGAGTCATGGTAAGGATCTTGAAAGAGATCCTGGAGTGCATAGGAAGCCAATGTAGCTGTTTCAGTATTGGAGTGATGTGGGTTCGCTTGGAGGCTCCATAGAGAATTCTTGCAGCCGAGTTCATGGCCAATTGTAAGGGGTTAATCGTACTCTTTGGTAGGCCATGTAGAATGGCATTGGCGTAGTCCAGATGGGGCATTATTAAGGCCTGAAAGACTGATCTAAAGTCATCTGGTTCAAGCAGCTGGCGCAAATGACGAAGGGTCCGGATTTTATGATAGACGGATTTCGCTACGTTGTTGATGTGGGCCTTCATATTGAGCTGTTGATCGAGGGTAACCCCTAGGTATCTGACTGTAGACTTGCAGATGAGCTCGGCGTCACGCACTTTGATGGACCTTGGTGAGGTGAATGCAGGGTTTCTCGTCACGAAGAGGACTTCTGTCTTTTTAAAGTTTATCTTAAGCATCTGTGATTTTAACCAGTCTGTAACCGCGTCGAAGCACTCGATTAGTGGGGAGAGGTCAAGGAGCTCTGTTGAGAATGGCATATACATAAGGACATCATCAGCATAGACCAGGCAGTTGATGTTGAATGATTGGATGAGGTCACAGATAGGCTGCATATAAACATTGAAAAGTAGGGCGGAAAGGGAGGAGCCTTGTGGCACACCTTTGGTTTGCTGGAAGGGGTCGGAGGTTGAAGATCCAGAACGAACATGTTGCCAACGGTCTCTGAGGTATGAGGAACACCAAGAGAGGGCGGATCCGTGAACTCCCTTCTTTCTAAGACGCGATAGGAGAACTTCATGATCCACAGTGTCAAACGCCGCTGCAATGTCCATGAAGATCAAAGCAAAACCTTGTCTGACATTGTTTAGGCCTATGGTAAGAGTGTTGAACAAGGAAGTCAGTAGGGTTCCACACCGTGTGATTCACGAAATCCGTGCTAACATGGGTGTAAGGGTGCATTGCAGTCAAGATGGTCTTGTAGTTGACGTTGAGTGATCTTTTCGATGACTTTCGAAAGGAGGGGAATGCTGGAGATGGGTCTATAAGATTCCATCAAAGAGGGGTCCAACCTGCTGTTTTTTAGGAGGGGTCTGATGGAGGTCTGCTTCAGGGTGTGGGGGAATGTTCCTGTAGAGAACGATGCATCTATTATTTTGCTAGAAATGGGCTGAGATCAGCTCGTAGTGACTTTATCCAGGAAGCTGGACAGGGGTCGGAGGGTGCTGTTGTAGGATTTATTTTTAAGATGGTATCTTGAATGATTCTGTCATTTGGAGTGGAGAAGGAAGAGAGAGTGTGTTGAGTCTCACCCGAGAATTGGCTAGGTGAGGGTGGAGGGACAGTGTAGGGAGTGTTGGCTGAAGTGGGGGGAGTAGAGGTTGGATCAAGCTGATTACTTTTGCTTCGTAAGTAGTTGGCATATTTCTGAGGATCTAGGAGGGGTGGGGCGCTCTGAGAGGGTTCCTTTGTTAGGGTTTTCACGATGTGGAAGAGCTCGTGAGGTTTGTTGAGGGAACGCTGTAATCTGCCTGCGTAATATTTTTTCATGTTAGAAGATACGGATGAGCGATGTCTTGCTAATTGTGTTTTGAAAGCATCATGATTCTCGGTTGTTCTTGATCGTCGCCATCGTCTTTCTAGTTGTCTGAGGAGGAGGAGTGATTTTCTTAGCTCTGGGGAGTACCATGGTGCATTCTTTCTCTTATGGGGTGCTTTGGTTGAGGTAGGAGAGTGGATCACAGCATCAAGGCAGGAGTTCCACGAATCGACCATGTCATCAAGGCTTTTTTCCGGAGAGTATATTAGGTTCTGGGTCTTCTTTAGGATGTCTTCTCTGTTAAAAGGCTGAAAACGTCTAAAGTGTTCTGAGGAGAGTGCATCTGTTGGTAATGGCTTGGAAGATCTAGGAGATATAGGCATCTGAAATAGGATTAGGAAATGATCAGACCATGGAACTGTGATTGAATTTAAGTATGAATTGTGCCAATGGGGAAGAGCTGATTCTGGTGCAAAGATAAGGTCCAGTGTGTTACCTTTTATATGAGTAGGTGTGTTGACCAACTGAACATAGCCTAGTTCACTGAGAGCATCAATAAAGGTATTGGTGTGGCTATCTTGAATGGTTGGGAGGTTGAAGTCGCCTAGAACCCAATTTGGGGTGTGTGGGTTCGTAGAGTTACAGGCCATATCAATGATTGTGGCTAAATCGTCTGGTGAGGAGGATGGTGCTCTATACAGTAAATTGATAGAGACCTGCTTATTTGTGATGGTCACAAAGTCAAGGGTTGATGTGCTGTTTGAGGCTGCAAGCTGGAACCTAAGATCTGATTTGGATAGGATGAGTACCCCTCCGCCACGGCGGTCAGTTCTGTGACATGAGTGAACTATGAAGTTGGAGGGAACAATCTGGTGGAGGAGTACGGAGTCAGAGGAAGATAGCCAGGTCTCAGTGATACATAAGATGTCAAGGTTATGAGCTGAGAGAATATCTATTAATGCTGGCCATTTTTTCCTCATTGATCGAGCATTTATTAGTGCGCATTTGAGGTTAGAGGGATGGGTAGGTTGTGTGCTCTGGGGGGAGTTGTGTTGCTGTAAGGCAACATAGATCACATGTGGACCAGGTGGGCGTCGTGGTGGTTCAGTTTGATGGTTGGGGAGGCCAAAAGGTCTATTATTCCCTGGTCTGTGAAGGATTTTAACATGTTATCCACAATGACGCCTAAATCTTTTTCCTGGGTGGTGGTTCCTAATGTGGAATCTTGCATCGTGTAACCAAAGTTTGGGTTGTTCTTCCCTAGGTGCATGACTTTGCACTTGTCCACATTAAATTTCATCTGCCATTTTGATGCCCAGTCTTCCAATTTATCAAGATCCTCTTGCAATTTTCCACAATCCTCATGGGTTTTAACAACTTTAAATAGTTTTGTGTCATCTGCAGATATGATAACCTCACTCGTTATTCCCTTTTCCAGGTCATTTATGTATATGTCAAAAAGCAATGGACCCAGCACAGATCCCTGGGGTACACCACTATTCTCCATTGGGGTACACCTTTCTCCATTGGGAAAATTGGCCATTTAGCCCTACATTCTGCTTTCTATCTTTTAATCGGTTCCTGATCCACAATAGTACACTGCCTCCTAGCCCATGACTCTTTAGTTTTGCCAAACGTCTCTGATGAGGGACCTTATCAAAGGCTTTCTGAAAGTCCAAATACACTATATCAACCGACTCACCTTCAAAAAAACATAACAGATTAGTAAAACAAGATCTTCCTTGTCTAAAGCCATGTTGGCTGTTGCCCATTAAGCCATGATTATCTAAATGTTCATTAATTTTGTTCTTTATGATGGTTTGTACCATTTTTCCCGGTACTGACGTCAGGCTCACTGGTCTGTAGTTTCCCGGATCACCCCTGGAACCCTTTTTAAAAATTTGCGTTACGTTGGCCATCCTCCAGTCTTCAGGTATTACAGATGATTTTAATGATAGCTCACAGATTACTAATAGCAGGTCTGCAATCTCATATTGCAGTTCTTTCAACACCCTTGGATAAATTCCATCCAGTCCAGGTGATTTGCTACTCTTCAGTTTATCAAATAGTCTTCCCGATATAATGATATTTCCTTCAATTCTTCCGCACCTTTAAATACCACTTCAGTCATGGTTAACATCCCTACATAGTAACATAGTAAATGACGGCAGATAAAGACCAGCATGGTCCATCTAGTCTGCCCAGCAAGATGTCAAGAGTAGGTGCACCTGTCTTCCTCAGTAAAGAATTCATTCAGTCTCTCTGCTATCGCTTTGTCGCCTCTTAGTCCCCCTTTAACCCCTCTATCATCTAATGGACCAACTGCCTCTCTCACAGGTTTTTTGCTACGAATGTACTTGAAAAAGTCTTTATTATCCTTTTTGCTTCCGCAGCAAGCTTCTTCTCAAATTCTCCCTTTGCCTGCCTTATCAATGCCTTGCATTTAACTTGCCAGTGCTTGTGCTGTTTCCAGTTTTCATCATTTGGCTCTTTTTTCTATTTCCTGAAAGATGCTTTTTTGGCAACAACAGCCTCTCTGACCTCACCTTTAAACCATGCTGGCAGTTTTTTGGACTTCCTTCCACTTTTCTTAAAGTGTGGCATACAGCTGGTCTGGGCTTCCAAGATAGTATTTTTAAACACCCAAGCTTGATGTATTTATTTATTTATTTAATGGTATTTATATACCGCCTTATCATTCAATCAAAGTGGTTTACACAGCAATCAATCAAGGGGGCAAGTATTTTCATGCAGTGTGGCGTGTGTGTGTGTTGGCGGTGAAGTGATTAGGGTTGGATTAAATACGTAGTGCGCTATAATACATCATGAGCTATTATACAGTCTTATGTACAGTCTCTGGGTGGAGGGGGCAGATGATCTGAATTGGATGTTGGTTCAGGGGGTATGTCCATAGTATTCGAGGAAAAGGGTTGTCTTCAGTTGTTTTCGGAAGTCCTTTATTTCTGTGTTTAGTCTCAGATCATCTGGGAGGGAGTTCCAGATGGATGGGGGAGCCAGGGAGATTGCTCGTTGTGCGGTGTCTTTGCGGGTCTTGATGAAGTCATTTGGGATGTTAACCCGGTTGGAGGTGCCTCTTCTTCTTGGCCTTGCGCTTGTGTCGGGTTGTATGAGTGTGTGTAGGATTATGGCAGAAGAGTGTTGTCTGATCTTGAATATGTTTATGATAGTCTTGTATTTGATGCGTGAGATGATTGGGAGCCAGTGAAGATCTTTCAGTATAGGCGTGATGTGATCGTGTTTTGTAGTGCCGGCTATAATGCGAGCAGCTGTGTTTTGGGCCAGTTGTAGTGGTCTGAGGGTTTGCTTTGGGAGCCCAGTGTATATTGGATTGCAGAAGTCTAGTAGAGGGGTTATTAGAGCCTGGCAGACGGTGCGAAAGTGCTCTGGGTCGAGGAGTGGCTTGAGTCTTCTGATGAGTCGCATTCTTTGGTATGTGCTTTTAGTTGTTCTGCCAATGTGTGCTTGGAGGTTCAGTTCCTTGTCCAGGGTGACTCCGAGGTACTTTACTTCTGATTTTATGGGTATGATTACATCTTTTATCTTGATGTCGGGTGGATGGATAAAGGCCGGGTTTCGCGTGATGATCATTGCTTCCGTCTTGCTGTAGTTGATTGATAGGTTGTTTTCCTGGAGCCAGTCTGCCATTTGTGTGAGGCAGTTTATTATGTTGGAGTAGTCTGGGTTGTCGACTGAGATGGGTGTGTAGATCATGATGTCATCTGTGTAGATTGTATAATGTATGTGGTGCTCTTTCATGATGACACATATTGGCTGGATGTATAGGTTGAATAGTAGAGCTGAAAGGGCCGATCCCTGTGGCACTCCTTGTTTGACACTTATGGGTCGAGATGTGTTGTGTCCTACCTTGACCTGTATTTGTCTGTCGGTTAGGTATGACTGAAACCAATTCAGAGTGGCACCGTGTAGCCTGATGTTCTGCAGTCTATCCAGTAGAGTCTTGTGGTTGACTGTGTCAAACGCAGATGAGATGTCAATGAATATCATTAGTATGCCTTTCTTGTTGTTGTCTATGGTGCGGAGGACGCTGTCGAAGAGGTATATCAAGAGTGTTTCTACCCCATGGTTGGGTTGGAACCCGTGTTGATTGATGTCCAGGGGACCGTGGTTGTCTATGTGTTCTTGTAGTTGGTCCTGTAAAGTTTTTTTTCTATTATTTTATGCTAGGAGTGGTATGCCGGAGATGGGTCTGTATGCTGCTGGATTGTTCTTATCGAGAGTGGATTTCTTCGGGATGGGTCTTATTGTCGCGAGCTTCAGTTGATTTGGCATGCGCCCTTGGGTTAGGGAGGATTGTACTATCTTGTGGATGGTTTGGATGAAGTTTGATTTGGTGGCCTTGATCCAGGGCACTGGGCAGGGATCCGTGGGGGCTGTGCTTGTCTTAATTGCTGAGATGATGTGGGAGAGTTTCTCTGTGGATGGGGTGTTGAACGTTCCCCAGGTGTTCAAGGGTATGACAGCCTTTGAGGTTTGGCTGGGTCTTGTTTGGTCTGCTGAGTGGAACTTTTCTTGGATGTGGTCCGCAAATTTTTGTGGGTCCAGTTAAAGATGTAAGTCTTTAACCTTTGCAACTGCTCCTTTTAGTTTTTTCTTAACTATTTCCCTCATTTGATCATAGTCTCCCTTTTGAAAGTCAAAAGGTAGTACTTTGAATTTCGTTACCATTACACCTCCACTAATTAAAGCAAACGCAATCATGCTGCTATCACTATTGCCAAGCGGCCCCAACACCCTTATCTCTTGCACCAGATCTGATGTTCCACTAAGGACTAAGTCCAATATGGCTTCCCCTCTGGTCGGTTCATAAACCAGCTGCTTCAAGAAGCAGTCATTTATTTCATCTAGGAACTTTATTTCCCTAGCATGTCCTGCCGTGACACTGATCCAGTCGATACCGAGGTAATTGAAAGCGCCCATTATTATTACGGTGCTGTAACTTTTATTAGCTTCCTTGATTTCTTTGAGCATTTCATCATCCATTTGCTCATTCTGGTCAGGCGGTCGATAGTACCCCCCCCCCCCCCCCCCAGCCATTGCCTTCCCCTTTTTACATGGAATTTCACTCCATAGAGATTTTACAGCAAATTTTGTTTACTGCAAAACTCTAATCCTTTCTGACTCAATGCCCTCTCTAACATAGAGCGCAACCCCTCCACCAATTTGATCAACTCTATCATTACAATATAGTTTGTACCACAGGTATCACAGTGTCCCACTGGTTGTCCTCCTTCCACCATGTCTCTGAGATTCCAGTCCTATCTAACCTCTCATTTAGTGCTATATGTTCTAACTCTTATTTTTTAGACTTCTAGCATTTGCATACAAGCATTTTAGAGACTGTATTTTATTCATATTACTCTGGCTATTGGTAGGCATGGGTAATTTTGAAATCTTTAAGCTCTGTCTGATCCATACTCAAGGGCCTTTGGGCTACTTTACACTTTTTTGGAACCTTTTTGCTTTTGGTAGTATCCTAGAATGCATTGTTCCGAAACATACTCTCTTGCGTGACTGTTGGCTTTCCCCTATCTCTCCTTTCTAAAGGTTATTTATTTATTTATTTATGTACATTCTCTTATATACCGCGCTATTCTGCATCAGTGCAGTTTACATTGAACAAACTGAAATTACATTGAACAGGGCATTATAACTTGGAGATAACTATTTTTACAAGGAACATGGGCTATGGAGGGTTAAGTGGCTTGCCCAAGACCACAAGGAGCACCTGTGGGACTAGGAACCCCAGGCCTTCCGGCCCAAGGTTGCTGTCCTCTAGTGGGATTTGAATCCCCGACCTTCCGACCTGAAGTACCTTGCCCCAACCACTAGGCCACTCTTCCACTCCAGGTTAATGCCAGCAGCCTGGTTCCATCCCAGTTAAGGTGAAGCCCATCCCTTCGGAAGAGCCCCTCCTTTCCCCAGAATGTTCCCCAGTTCCTAACAAATCCAAAAATCTCATCATTGCACCATTGTTTCATCCACGCATTGAGACTCCAGAGCTCTGCCTGCCTTTCGGGTCCTTTGCATGGAACGGGAAGCATTTCAGAGAATTCTACCCTGGAAGTTCTGGATTTCAACTTCCTACCTAAAAGCCTAAATTTAGCCTCCAGAACCTCCCTACGACATCTTCCTATGTCATTGGTACTGACATGTACCAAGACAGAAGACTCCTCCCCAGCACTATCTAAGACCTTATATAGGTGGCACATGAGGTCTGCTACCTTCGCACGAGGCAGGCATGTTACCAGGCGATCCTCACATCCACCAGCCACCCAGCTATTTACATGCCTAATGTTCGAATCACCAACTATAATGGCTGTCCTAACCCTTCCCTCATGGGCACATGGCCCTGAAGAAACTTCCTCGGTGCGAGAGGGTTTTACATCACTTGGAGGACAGGTCCTATTTATAGGATCACTTCCTGCCACACCAGGGTGATGCTCTCCTGCCACGTGACCTCTCTCCTCCATGGCAACAGGGATGCTGCCAGACTGGAGTTGGGACTTCAGGACTATATCCCTGTAGGTCTCGTCTATGTACCTCTCTGTCCTCCTTATGTCTTCCAAATCTGCTACTCTAGCCTCTAGAGAATGGATTCGTTCCCTGAGAGCAAAGAGCTCCTTGCACCTAGTGCACACGTAAGACCTCTCACCAACTGGGAGAAAATCATACATGTGACACTCAATGCAAAAGACTGGAAAGCCCCCATCTTGCTGCTGGACTGCTGTCTGCATCTTAATTTTAAGCTTGTGTTTAGATCTTTAAGTTCTTTACTTACTAAGGGCTGCTGTGGATACTTATACTAATAAACGTGTACCTAATACGTTTATTATATCTTGTTCACCTGAAGCTTAATTAATCTCGGGTCCTTAATGTATGACTGATTTGGATAAAGAGCTGCACCTGAGAGCAGCTCCTTTCCTTTAAGATGTGTAAGTCCCTATAAAGCAACGATTATCCCAGGGGTGGGTGGGTGTTGGGGAGGGAGGGAGGAAAATAAGACTTATTAAAAGAGGGCTGCTACACAGTACCCTGTTCTGTGCTTCTAAGGTAAGCTGTGACCAACTTCCTGGATGATTAACAGTCTTTGCTTGGATAGGAGTCTTTCAAATTTGCCTTTTGACCTGCCACCTGGCTTTAACACCTATTTAAAAGGTTTCACAGGTCTCTTGCCCCCTAGGTAGAAGGCCTCTTTGTAATGGTCTCTAGAAGACTTTATTTAGTGTTCAAAGAATACTGACCCTGTTTGGCCTTTTATGCTAAGTTATATTCTAATTTAATTTAAATTAAAGCTCTTTGCTGCTGCTAGGCTCTGACTTAGTATGAAATTTATACTAGAAGCGCTCTGCTGGGTTCAAAATTTAACCAGAAAGCTCTCTTCTGTGTTTTAAATTTAAGCTTAAACTGCTGCTACTAGGCCCTGACTGATTTAACAAATACACTGGGTTCACAGATTAAACAGGCAAGGGTGCTCGATAGGCACTACATATAATGTTATGTCACGTGAAAAGTGAAACTATGAGCACAAGAAGAGCCAGTAATATGAATACGCTATTTTTATGTATGGCTTTTTTATTTTTTTAAGTTATTGAAATGTTTTTGGACTTTTAACATGTTCTTTATTATATTCTTGTTTTATCATTTTTGCGTTTTTTTTTGTCTGTGGATCCATTGGGTTCTCTCTTTGTTTTGATGCGACTTGGCTATAAAGAGAAATTATTTTTTCCTCAAGTTACTGCAGCATAATGCTATATGTGCTTGAGAAGAAACGTAATGTGCGTTATATTGTCCATTCAGTATGAATAAGTGTTTCAGCAAAGACGATTTGTTCAAGTTCACTCCCAATCAAACATATAAAGTTTGCTATAATCGGCATCTGTGTACAAATTGTTTTCAAATCTTGCCTTCTAATTTTCTTCTACTTTAGGCACTTGGAAACCATGAATTTGATAATGGTGTAGAAGGGCTATTGAATCCACTGCTGAAGAATGCAACTTTTCCAATTTTGAGTGCTAACATCAAATCAGACAAACAGCTATCACCAAACATTACTGGGTATTACCTTCCATATAAAATACTTCAAGTTGGTTCCGAAAAGGTGGGAATTGTTGGGTATACCTCAAAGGAGACACCTGTCCTTTCCAATTCAGGTATATTTTTCTTTACCATTTAGACAACTGTTCATAGTGGGGGGGGGGGCGGTTTCAAATGTTTCTTCGCTATTACATAGTAGGTGACAGCAGATAAAGACCAATGATGGAAGTCAAGCATGGGGGACTTCAGCTTAAAACAGGAGTAAAATAGTACGTGTTCTTATGAAGGCATGAGTGGTAGCCTGAAAAGAGTGGCAACTACAATCATAAACAAAGGTATGGTGGTAACTCGCACCGAGTGGCCATTACACAGGGCCAGCCCTAGAGTTGGTTCAAAGTGTTGGTGTCCTAGGGAACCTCCAAGCTTTACACCTTCTCTTGCTATCAAAATCTATTTAGCTTTGAATGCTCTGCTTTTGCTGCCCTCTGGAAGTTGCTGCCCTAGGCGACCCCTAGTTTACCTAATGGTTGGGCTGGCCCTGTCATTAAAACCCTAATCACATTTCTAGGCAGACTAGATGGGTCAGTTTTCATTGTTATTTATCGTCTACCATGTTAAGTTATTTGATTCATCCATTCTGCCTTTTTATTTAGACAACATTTTTCCAGCTGTCAGCTGTAGAAGCTAGACTGCTTTTAGGATATCGCTTCTTTTCCAAGGCAGATTTAATCTTCGCTAATTCTCTACTATCTTGGGTAGTGAGTCTACAAATTTTCACATTTACTCCAACGTCTAGTTCCTCCCCTCCTCCTCACCTATGTTTTCCTACAGTGCTTTGTGATAATCTAAATTACTGCCAACATTTTTACTCAGGTTCTGCCAGAACAGATTACTGCATGGGTCCCTGTGGCCTGCCAGCATAAACCTGATTGGGTTCTAGGGAGTTGTAGCATGCTGGTTCCAATCCAACCACCTTAGGGCTTGCAATATTGTGATGTCATGCTTGCATATTTTTTTATTTACTTTATTTGAAAAGACTTTCATACAGTTGTGGCCAGCATTATTGGCACCCTTGCAGTTCAACTCCTTTAATGTCCAATATCTCCAAAAAAAAAAAAAAAAAAAAAGGGCCAGTGAAATGACTTTGGACTATCTATGCACACATTTTTGACACGCACAAGAATCAAATCAAATAAGATAAATTAACAAAGGAAATAGTATAAAAACGGAGACATTGCCAGGACATAATCATTACAATCCAGTTATTTGTCTTCTCTCAGAGTGAAATTATTTGTCTATCTCTTATTAGTCCACACTCTATTTTTATCTCAAACATCGTGATTTTACAATTCTTCAATCACCATAGAGAGTCTGAGACCACCTTCCTTTTAAAACTTCAAATTTGAATGTTGTTTGCACATCTAACAAAGAAAAATTTAGAGGATTATTTATTTCTATGGTGACTGAAGAATTGTAAAATCACGATCTTTGAGATAAAAATAGTGTGGACTAAAAAGAGATAGACAGAGGACATAATTATTGGCTCCCTTATAAACAATTCAAATCAGTTTGAACGGAAGAACCATATTTCCAATGCAGTATAAGTAGATGCACCTGTGATCAATTTTCAGTATTCACATAACTTTAATCAGACAATGAATGATGGCTCTAATGTTTTTAAAATTGCCACATTCACACACACTTTCATTTTCACAATGGTGAAGACGAGAGCTGTCTGAGACAGTCAGAAAAGCCATTATCATCAAACTTCAAAGGGGTACAAGGCCATCTCCAAAGACCTTGGGATTCCTATGTCAACAGTTTGCAATGTTAGGTTTTCTGCTCATGGAACTGTCAAGAGCCTCCCAGGACATAGTGGGAAGAGGAAAATTAATCCCAAGTCTTCAAAGGTTCACACTGTTGGAAAAACGCCACGTACAACATCCAAAAAGCTTAAAGCTGACCTGGAACAATCTGGAGTGCTGGTTTCAACCCGCACCATATGTTACACACTAAACAAAGAAGGAACCTCAAGGGCAAAGGCCAGGGAAGGACCTCACTGCTCAAAGACGGACATAAAAAGGCACGCCTGATCTTTGCTCAAACCACAATTCTTCTGGGAAAATGTTCTGTGGACAGATGAAACTAAACTTGAGCTCTTTGGCAATGCAGACCAGCGATACGTTTACAGGCAAAGAAATGAGGCTTATGAGGGGAAAATAACACCCTTTCTACAGCTAAATATGGTGGAGGTTCCATAATGTTGTGGGGTTGTTTTGCTGCCTTGGAAACTGGAGGTCTGGAACATATTAAAGGAATCATGAAGTCAGAGGACTACCGAAGTATTTTGGCGTGAAATGTGCCACCTAGTGTCAAAAAGCTAAGTCCGGGTCAAAGGTCATGGGTCCTCCAGCAGGACAATGATCCAAAACATACATCCAGAAGTACAAAATAATGGTTAAAAAGGAAAAAATGGAATGTGTTAAGCTGGCCAGCAATGAGTCCTCAATCCAATTGAGAACCTTTGGAAAGATCCAAAATCTGCCATTGGTGAAAGGAATCCGGGCAACATTCATAAGCTGGAACAAATTGCAGTTGAAGAGTGGGAGAAACTACCAACAGACAGATGTACGAAACTTATAGTTACATGAAACATTTGGAGGCTGTCATCATTGCCAAGGGTTGTGAAACCAAATATTAGTGAAGGGTGTCATTAATCCTGTTCAGGTATTATTGCTTTTTTTTCTCAGAAATTACTACATCTAAGTTGCATAAACATCTATTTTTTTTTTTTTTTTGCTGTATATCTTTGAACATACTGTACTATTAAAATATTATGATGACTTAAAGTTGGAACTGGGAGGAACTGAAGACTTTTCCGAGTAAAGCCAGCATTTATGATGTGGTTGGATAAAAGCCCTTGGGATGCCTGACTGCTGATGTAGCTGTGCATGAAATGAGAGTCAGAAGCTGCAAAGATGCCTTACATATTTGGGGCACTGAACATACGAAGCATGAACTAAGGGATGTTGGAGGTGGTCAAGAATGAAATGGAATGTGTACAACTTGTTGGGTGTCAGCGAACTGAAATGGACTGGCATTGGACACTTTGCATCTGATGATCACATGGTTTGTATGCTGGAAATGAAAGACAAAGAAGAAATGGTGTTGCATTTATAATCAAGAAGAAACTTGCAAGAATTGTAATGAAGTACAATGCAATTAGTGAACACTTCAGTGAACCCTTAATTTCTATTTGTCTATGAGGAATGCCCATCAGCACAGCTATAATTCAGGTATATGCCGCAGCAGCTGCAGAAGAAGATGAAGTTGTTGAGTTCTATGAACAAGTACAAGCTGAAATTGACAGAACATACAAACAGGATATCCTAATAGTCATGGGTGACTGGAATGCAAAGGTTGGCCCACAAAGTAGTAGTCAGTGGTTTGAAAATATGAATGGCAACAGAAATGGAACTGGAGAAACTGATTGAATTCTGCAAAACCAACAATCTATTCATCTCGAGCACCTTCTTCGAGCAACACAAGCGGCAACTGTACATGTGGACTTCACCCAGTGGATTGTACAAACATCAAATTAACTTCATATGCAGAACAATGAAAAAGCTCTCTAGCATCAACAAAGACAAAACCTGCAACTGACTGTGGTACAGATCACCAATTACTAGTATGCAAACTCAAGCTAAATTTGAAAAAGAGGAAGCCACTTATGCATGTACCGGTAGCAAAATTTGACCTTGAGAATATTCCACTGGAATTTAAAAACTGCCTGCAAAATTGATTTGTTGCTTTAGATACAAATGACAGAGTTCAAGAAGAGTTATGGGATAACATCAAGAAGGTTGTGTTGGAAGAAAGTGAGAAGTCTCTACAAAAGGTAAAAATTAAAAATGGCCAAAATGGATGACCAAAGAAACTCTGAAAATTGCCCAGAAACTCAAAGATTGAGTCAAAAAGTTATCAGTAATATTGTTCCCTGCCACCAAATCTATACATTACTGTCAGGCCAAACGGACTGGAACAGCGAGAGTAAACCACTCCCTTCTCAAAAGTACGTAACACCCATTTTTTTATGCTTTTAAAAAGAAATAGTTTGAGAACTTATCTTAATCCTCAGTGGTTCTAAGGCCAACACATGAAAACCCAGGCTCAAAAATGCACACGACATGCATGTTTTGGGTCCCAGAAAGACCCTGTATCAAGTGTTCTGCCGCTGTAACACGGAAGTGGTAAATGCCTGGAACCAAACGGCTAAGCCAACCGGATATTTAAATGGCAATCCCGGACAACTATTGGCTGCCAAGATGACGTCAATGTGAACAGATTGGATGATACTGGCACATTTTATACTTGCATCCTTGCTTTCAAAAACCCCTAACTCTGGCTTACACCAGGGGCACGGATCTACAAGATCGATTGGTCCATTCGTTGTTACCATTGGATGGTTTATTAAACCCCTTGCATCCACCGGGCCATCGGGCTTGTAATCAGTGTAAATACTGCAAGAACACTTTGGAGGGTACATTATGGACAAATCCTTGTACAGGATGGAAGTACCGACTTCTGGGGTCCAGCACCTGTATTTCCAGTTATGTGGTCTATGTCCTCCAATGCCTGTGCCCTCTGCTTTACGTAGGATGTACCTTTCGACCGGTGAAGATCCAGCTGGGTGAGCATGCCTCCCGCATAAGGTCTCTGAACCTTTCGGCACCAGTTGTGGAGCATTGTGTAGCGGCGGGACATACCTTTTGGGATCTCCAGTGGCGGATCATTGACAGTGTGGCTTTGGACCCCTGAGGTGGTAACCGTTTAGCTCGTCTACAATGGTTAGAGCTGAAATGGATTTTTGATCTTCATACCGTGTCACCAGAGGGTTTGAACTCGGAACTTGAATGGTGGAGCCTTTTTGAATAGGCTGCACACACTTGTTTTTCACTGTTTTGATGAAGATCAGTTGATCGTTTTGCTTGTTACCTGCAAGTTGTTACATTTCTGTTGTACTCCGGCGGCTCACGAATAGTGCTCATCTTTTTCCGGTCTATATCCGATCTGTTCACATTGACATCATCTTGGCAGCCAATAGTTGTCTGAGATTGCCATTTAAATATCCGGTAGGCTTAGCTGTTTGGTTCCTGGCATTTAGCACTTCCATGTTACAGCGGCAGAACACTTGATACAGGGTCTTTCTGGGACCCAAAACATGCATGTCGTGTGCATTTTTGAGCCAGGGTTTTCATGGATTGGCCTCACAACCATTGAGGTTTGATAGGTTCTCAAAAACTTTCTTTTTAAAAGCATAAAAAAATCTTTCAAAAACATGGGTGTTACGTACTTTTGAGCAGGGAGTGGTTTACTCTCGCTGTTCCAGTCCATTTGGCCCAACAATAATGTATAGATTTGGTGGCAGGGGACAATATTACTGATGACTTTTTAATTCAATGTATGTCCAGTGTCATCGGTTCCGTTGAGGTTTATTCTATTCATAAACTCTAAGAAGCTAAAGCCAGTGGAGAAAAAGAGGCAATTGCAGAACTCAACAGAGATTTCCAACATGGCAGCAAGACAAGGCAAGGAGAAGTAATACAATGACAATAAAGTAGAATCAGAAACTATTAGAGAGAGAACAAAATCGGCTTTCATAAAGCTACGAGAGTTAAAGAGAAAATTCCAGCCTCAAATTCGAATGCTACAAGATGCTCGGATTCATGTTTAATGATGCTGAGAAGATCAAGAAAAGGTGAAAAGGAATATACAGTGTCATTATACCATAAAGATCAAGTGGACCAACAGCTGTTTCAACCTGTACCTTTTATGATCATGAAACATTGGTGATGAAAGAAGAAGTTGAAGCAGCATTGAAAGCCTTATCAATGAGCAAAGCAACAAGCATTGATGGCATTCCCATTGAAGTATTACAGGCAATCGGATGCAGCTTTTACCATACTTACAAGACTCTGCCAGGAAATTTGGAAGATGACATGGCCAAGTGACTGGAAAATATGTGTTTTTACCAATACTAAAGAAAGGTGATCCAACGGACTCTGGAAATTATCGCACAATCACTCTGATCTCATATGCAGCAAGATTCTACTCCAGATTATTCAACAGAGACTACAACCATACCTGGAACAAGAACTGCCTGAAGTGCAAGCAGGGTTCAGGAAAAGGTGAGGAACAAGAGACATCACGGATGTGAGATGGATCCTTGAAAAGACTGTTTAAACCATGGGAAACTCTGGGCCACATTAAGAAGCATGAGTATACCAGAACACCTGATAGTTCTCTTGCACAACCTTTACATTGTTCAAGAAGCAATAGTTCGAATGGAACAAGGAGAAACAGAATGTTTTAAAATCAGCAAAGGTGTATGATAAGGCTGCATACTTTCCCCGTACTTGTTTAATTTATATGCAGAACAAATCATCAGAGAAGCAGGACTATATGAAGAACACCGAGGTGTGAAGATGGTGGAAGACTCATCAACAACTTTTGCTATGCTGATATCACATCACATTACTGGCTGAAAGTGAAGATGTTCTGAAACATTTGCTTCTTGAGATCAAGGAACATAGTCTTAAAATGGGCCTGCACCTCACTGTAAAGAAAACAAAGATCCTGTCATCTGGCAAAATCAATAATTTCATCGTTGATGGAGAAGAAATTGAAATAGTAGATAGTTGATCCAAGTAGGTTAAAGTTATCAATAAAGAAACGACAAGCAGTCAAGAAATCCGACGATGCATTGCTCTTGGCAGAATGGCTATGAAGGACCTAAACAAGATTCTCAAGAGCAGAGATGTGTCTCTCCATACAAAGATTTGACTTGTTTAAGTCATGATGTTTTCAGTAATGTCATATGAATGTGAAAGTTGGATGGTGAAAAAGATAGACAGGAAGAAAACTGATGCCTTTGAATTATGGTGCTGACAGCAAATACTGTGTATACCATGGACTGCCCGAAGAACAAACCAGTCAGTACTAGAGAAGATTAAACCTAAGCTTTCTTTAGAAGCTCAGCTGACAAGTCTTCGACTTTCATACTTTGGACATCTCATGCAAAGAGAGATATCGTTAGAGAGACACATCATGCTTGGCAAGGTCAACACAAAAGAAGGCCAGCAATGAGATGGATTGATACAATAATTGTAGCTATGAGTGCCACTCTATCAACAATGAGCCGCCTGACTGAAGACCTAACACGGTCACTTGAGCACGATGTGGGAGGCTCCACTAGCTAAGGTCTTTTTGGTAGCCAAAGGAGGAGGGAAAATTTGGTTCAGCTCCACGCGCTTATGATAAGGTCCTATTGAACAGCCAGAAAATTGGAAGGATTTGGAAGAGATCAGCAGCTTCACACAAACTTAACGCCCCTCCCTCCTCCTCTGTCCCTCTCCCCCTACACCGCTGTCCCTGAAGACACCTCAGAGGTATGTGGCTGTAAGCCTCTTAAAAAAAACAAAGAATAAAACACTATCTGGGAGTAGTGGGGGTGAGTACCAAGGCTTGATTTCATCATTGTCCTTGTTGGGGGCTCCTGCACTTATCTTTTTTGAGGCATACGTTGTGGTGAGCTGCATGCGACCATTGACTCTGCATCGGTGCTTCCTGCCATTTTCCAGCACACTCTGTAAACGTTTTCTGCCTTAGCACAACTTGTCCCCAAGTGTTCCCAGCATGTGTTCTGCCTGAGCGGCTTCAACGTATATTCCTGTCAATGCGCCTGTAATGTGATTCATGTACATGCTCAGTTAGCGTGTGCCTATGCTGCCTTGGCACATGCAAATGTTTTCTATGCCTTAAATCTTTCTGTCATCTTCCAGGAAAGCATTGTTTGACCTGTGGCAAGTAAAGAGCTTTCTCACTGGATTCACCCTGCATGGCAGCCTCTGATGTTTTATTGGTGGGCCCATCTTTGTTCTTTCAACAAAGGGATTCGGTTGGTCTGGCATTTTCCACCTCAAGGTAGGAGGTGACTGATGGTGCTGTGGGTAAGAATAATAGCCCAGCTTTGAGTTCCGGTGACCATGCTTCTGGCAGCTCCCCTTTTTCAGAGGGCTCTGATCCAGCTGTGTCCCTTGTTTTGGGGATCATTCTCAGGGAGGAGAGCTCCCGGAATCCGGGTTGTCCTCACTGGAATTCTTTTCCTCCTTCAGCAAGCCTGGTCTTTGGCGCAGAAATTCAGACCCTGCAGCCTTTGAATTTCCTCAAGCTCAGTCACGTGAAGATGGACAGTGTGTAGAAGCCCGGCTTGAATGCCTTCTAAGTGACCCAGATGGATGTTGCCTTCTGGAGATGTGGGTCAGTTGGGATCTGTCCAAGACTTGGACTTGAGGAGTCGGATGAAAAAAAAAAAGCAAACAGTGTTCCCTTTTTCAGAGGTTCAT
Source organism: Ichthyophis bannanicus (assembly GCA_033557465.1). Classification (NCBI taxonomy): domain Eukaryota; kingdom Metazoa; phylum Chordata; class Amphibia; order Gymnophiona; family Ichthyophiidae; genus Ichthyophis; species Ichthyophis bannanicus. The sequence goes on along the minus strand of CM066033.1, from coordinate 1,338,732,537 downwards.
GTGGAGGCTGGCATTTTCTACCTGTCCTGGAAGGTAGATCTGGTGGCATTGATTGCTCAAGTTTCCTCCACCTGGTATGTGACTGACGCTCCAGCCATGGACCAGGGGCCACAGGTTCCCCACTTCTACAGACAGTGCAGTTATTCATGGCAGTCTTCCCATTTCTGGAAATAATCCAGAACATGTTCCAGTTGAAATGGGTTCTTACCGATTTCCTGCCTATGGGGATAAAGGTGTGTAACGGGATGTGAGCTCTTCTTGAGAGGAGTATGTCACATGATCCAGCCCTCTCAAAGTGGGTCTCCACTCCCGTAAAAGTTGGCATGGCCTGGAAGGGCACTATGGATAGAAAGATGGACTTTGCTGAAGAGCCAGTCCACAGCAACAGCTGCTAGTCTCTTTGGTGGTGTGTTCAGGCCTGATGCTTCAAGCCCTGCTCCTTTGGATTTAGTTTCTCCCATTGGATGATGATACCCTTCCTTGGAGTTGATTACTGCCTTCCTTCTGATGCCATGTATGTTCTAGCCCACTTGGCGGCTAGGGACATTTTCCTGTTTGAGGTGGCTTTGGTTATAGCTTTGCCACTGTGTGGATACATCCTCCAAAAACCGGCTAACTCAGTCAGCCTTAAGGGAAGTCTCTCTTGAGGGGCTGAACGGAGAAGTTGGTGAAGGATTTGGCAGTGTCTTATGCCTTCCAGAGGATTAACCGAAAGGACCTGAGAAGCAAGCAGGGTCTTTTTATTTATTTATTTAACTGTATTTCTATACCGCTTTTTCTTACAATCAAGGCAGTTTCATAGCAATCAAAAGGGGTGATAGTGTTTTTCATGCAGTGAAGGATATATCGTGACTTGTGTGTATGTTGTGTTGTGTGTTTGATTATGTTGAGCTATGTACATTGTGCGCTATGATACATCGTGTTTTATAGTACATTCTTTTATACATTTAGTGTTAAACATCATGTGCCGTTATACATTCTCTTTTCAGTGGGTCGGAGGGAGGTATGTTGGTTGTTCCTGGTAGTTAGATCATGTGACGTGTCCATAGTGTTCTATGAACAGCATTGTCTTCAGCTGTTTGCGAAAGTCTTTGAGGTCCGTCGTTGATCTCAGATTGTCTGGGAGGTTGTTCCAGATTGTAGGTGCAGCCAGGGAGAGTGCTCTTTCTGTGGTGTCCTTGCGTGTGTTTCTGAAGTCTCTTGGGGTGCTGACTCGGTTGGAGGTTCCTTTTCTTCTTGGGCGTGTGCTGGTGTCTGGTTGTATGAGGGTGTGCAGGCTGTTAGCTGAAGTGTGTTGTTTGATCTTAAATATGTTTATGATTGTTTTGTATTTGATGCGTGAACTGATTGGGAGCCAGTGTAAGTCTTTCAGAATAGGTGTGATGTGTTCATGTCTTGTTGATCCAGATATTATGCGGGCTGCGGTGTTTTGTGCTAGTTGTAGTGGTTTGAGTGTTTGTTTTGCTAGTCCAAGGTAGATTGGGTTGCAGAAGTCCAGTAAGGGGGTTATTAATGCTTGGCATACGGTACGGAAGTGCTCAGTGGCGAGGAGGGGTTTCAGTCTTCTGATGATTCTCATTCTGTAGTATGCATTTTTGATTGTTTTGCTTAGTGTGTCTTGAGGTTCAGTTCATTGTCCAGAGTCAATCCGAGGTATATTTGCCTCCTTGACCTACACCTGTCCATTGTGGGCACGTTGTATGAACTTCTGGGGTCTTGGGACTCCTGGCATTTCATCCTGGAAAGCCTTTCTTCTCTGTTTCTGGATTTCAGACCTGTAATTAGTCTTTTCAATGGGGGCTCGTGGGCCTAGAGACTCGGTCCCCTCTAGAAGGAGTTCCTCCTCTTCATTAATATGTAGGTTTTATTTATTTTTATTTTATGTATTTATTTATAGTTCTTATATACCGCGCTTTTTAGTATCAGTGCGGTTTACAAACAACAAAAATTCTGCATCAGAACAAGATCTTTTGCTTACATTGTAACAGGATTGGAACATGGGACTGTAACAAGGGTAACTATATACAAATCAACAACAGTGGTTGTTGTAACCATTTACAGTTTATATTGCAAGTTGGAATCGTAATTCAAGAAACAATGTAATCTATAGTAGTCTAGAGTGTACTTGAGGGTGGGTATGTTTTGTACATTGTCAAGAGTTATGTTGTTGGAATGTCAGAGGCTGAGTGAGTGAGTTGGGGTGCAGGGGGTGATTGTGTTAAGTTAGGGTAGAAGTGAAGGCATAATAGGTGGTGTTTAAGGGCTTTTCTGAACTGAGAGGTCTTTGATTGCTCGGATATGATGTGGGAGATTGTTCCAGCACCTAGGGGCATAAAAGGTGAAGGCTCTGTTTCTAGTTGTTTGAGTACATTTGGTAGACTCAAGTGGAATAGTCAATGTATTGACAGCAACTGATATCCTTAGCCTGTTTGTAGGGGTGATGGTCAGAAGTGCAGAGAGGGAAGAAGGGGATAGCCGGTTAATTGCCTTAAAGGATAGGAGTAGTGCCTTGTAGGTGATCCTGCATTGTAACGGTAGCCAGTGTAATTCCATAAGTATGGGTGTAATGTGATCCCTTCTGGAAATGCCAAGGAGAATGTGGGCTGCTGCATTCATCGCCATCTGTAGTGGATTGATGGTGCTGTTAGGGAGGCCGTGTAGGATGATGTTGGCATAGTCAAAGTGAGGCGTTACAAGTGTCTGGAATATCGTTCTGAAGTCCTCTTGGGTTAGTAGAGGTCTTAGATGTCTTAGTGTCCGTATTTTATTGTAGATGGACTTGGTGATGTTCTTTATGTGTTCGTTGAAGTTGAGCTGTTGGTCAGTTGTGACACCCAGGTAGCATATTACAGATTTACATGGGAGCTCTGCATCTCGCCCATTCCTGAATGCCACAAAAGATGGAAGGGTGCTAGACACCATTTGAAATGGCTATGTCCTGGACTGCAAGCAGCAGATTCTGAAGGAATTTCTCTCTCCATGTGGTTGGACAGGCATGAGAGGCTCTGCATAAGTTATGTTAGACAACTTACTGTGCCTAAAGGTGGTGGTGCCAGTGCCCCCAGCCCCGAGTAAGGCAAGTGCAGATTTTCTCTTGGGATGCTAAAGAAGGCTGGCTCATTCTGACCAACGGCCTCAAGGTTGTCAATGCTCCGTTGCGCGTGGTGTTCTTCCAAATGAAATCTCTGTGATCTCAGTGATACTCTGTAGGGAGTTTCTAGCATCTCTGGTTTTGGCTGAAACTTGTTTTTCCTATCCCAATCAGGAGGATTAGCAGAGATTTCTTCATTTTTCCTGTGCCACCCTCCCTTGGGTCTCTCCACTGTCCCGAGAATGTTGTTCAGAGTCATGGTGGTGGCTGCTGTGCTACAGCGCTAAGGACTTGTGTACTCCAATTTTTGGATGACTCAATCATGAGTCCATTCTCTGATGGAGGCCTCTTGGGTTTCAGCCTGAGTGGTGTCCTAATGGAAAGCCTCAGCGGGGTGGTCAATCGGGAAAAGCATCCAATGGAGCCTTCCCATTCCCTGGAATTCCTGGGAGCACAGCTCAATGCTCGATGAGCAGTCTTCCTGCCAGAGGAGAGAGTTCAGAGATTGTAGGAATGACTTGAAGTGTTGTGTTCTCAACAGGCTCCCAGGATTTTGAATTATCTCTAGCTTCTCGACTTGATGGCAGCAGCAGCAATCAAGATGATGCCATGGGTATGCTCATATAAGGCCGCTCAGGTGGTCCTTTCTGACCAAAGTTCGAGCTCAGACTTCCGCTCCAGCTGGGAATGAGAGCCAACTTGGGGTGGCGATTATACCCACATTATCTGAAGAGGGACATGCCACTGGGTGATCACTTGTACATTCTTCTGGCGATGGACACCAGTCTTATGAGAGGGAAAACCTTTGTCAATGCTAAACAGCCCAGGGCTGTTGGAGCTGCAGACAGGCGGTGTGGTCCATCACCCGTCTGGAAGCAAGGGCTATCTGGCTGCCTCTCTTGCATTTTCCTGCCCTTGGTCAAGGGCTGGGTGGTGCGACTGTTCTCAAGCAATGCCACAGCAGAGGCATATGTCAATTGTCAAGGCAACATGAGGTGTGCAAGAGGACAGCAAAGAGCTTTCTGGTTAAATTTAAAACCCAGCAGAGAGCTTCTAGTTTAAGTTTAATACTTAGTGGGAGCCTAGAGATTTAATTTAAATCAAATCAGAGTATAACTTAGCATAAAAGGAAAAACAGGATCAGTATTTTTGAGCAATAAATTGTTTCTAGAGACCTTTCCAAAGAGGATTTCTAGATAAGGGGGGCAAGAGACCTGTGAAATTGTTTTAAATAGGTATTAAAGCCAAGTGACAGATCAAAGGGGCATTTTGAGAGACTCCCTCCAGGTACTTGTGACCTAGATTGGCCACTGTTGTAGATAGGATACTGGGCTTGATGGACCTTGGTCTGACCCAGTATGGCATATCTTATGTTCTTATGGCTTTCTGGTTTGCCTGGTTGGAAATGAGCCTCCGATTCTGTCGGATCCGCACGTTGCTTCCACACTGACCAACCCCATAATTTTCTTCCATTGTCACTGTCTCAATCCTAGAGAGTGGGAGTTCAGTCAGGAGGCTTTTTCAAATGTTTCTCTACTGTTGGGGGTCACCCCGCTCCACTGACAAAATGTGCTGTTGCTTCACTCACCAGTGAAAAACTGGGTCCAAGGGCATTGTCGCCCTGGTTCAGTCCTGGCCACAGCAATGCCTGCTGTGTGTGCTTTTTCCATGACTGCTTTTAAGGCATGTGCTTTAGCGCATGGCGCGCCATGCAGGCTGGATTGTTCTGGTGGTGCTAGATTTGACGAGGAGAGGATGGTTTAGGGACCTGATGCAGTACTTAGAGATTCCTCCTCTTCATCGGGGGCTGATTGCATCAGGAGCTGTTTTGTCCTGGGTAACCCGGCTCCCTTCTCACTTACGACTTGGATCTTTAAGGGAGTCTGCTGATGCATAAGCACTATTCTCTTGCAGTAGTTTCCACTCTGTTCCGAGCCCTGGAGGGGTTCTACCAGCTTGGCATATATGTGAGTCTGGTACCTCCTTTAAGCTTGGGTGCGGCATACAACAACTTGTTCCTAAGTCTGCTAAAGTGCCAGCTCTGTTGGTCTTCTGCAGGATGATCTGGAAAAGCATTCCCCCACCTCCCTGAAAGTCCAGATAGCAGCCTTGTCTTATTTCAGAGGTCTGGTGGTGACCAGTCTTCAGCCTTGCACTCGGATGTTTCACATTTTTTCTTCAAGGGGTTCAGCATCTGTATCCTTCCCTCTTGTCATTTATTATTTCCTGGGATCTCTGTCTGGTGCTCAGGGCACTGGTGTCGGAGCCCTTTGAGCCTCTGACGTGTGTTACTCTGAAGGGCTTGACTCTCAAGATTGTTTTTGTTTTCTTGGTCGCGATTTGTTCAGCAAGGCAAATTTCCAAGCTACAGGCTCTGTCTTGCCGGGATCCATATTTGTCCTTTTCAGAGGAGGCTGTTTCCATTTGACCTGTGCCCTCCTTTTTGTCAAGGTGATAGCTCCCTTTCAGCTGAACCAATTGGTTTGCTAGCTTTTCTTTTCTAAGGAGCATTGTAGAGGGAAAGAGAAGAATCTTTGCCTTGTGGCTGTCTGGAGGGTGCTTCTCCGGACTTGGAGGTTATGAATTCCTTCCTTAAGTCCAGTCATCTTTTTGTGCTGTTTGCTGGCCTGCGCAAGGGTGTCACAGCAGCCCAATCTACCTTGGGATGCTAGATATGCCAAATCAACTGCCTCCTTGATCTGTGACAGAACTGGGCCAGTTCAGGAGGGTTTGTGCGCCCATTCTACTCAGGCACAAGCGTCCTCGTGGGCATAGTATAGCTCGGTAGCCCCTTCAGACATGGTCAGGCAGCAACATGGGCATCACTTTCATTTTTTATCAAGCATTACTACTTGGATGTCTTCGCTTAGGTGGACATGGCCTTTGGTTCAAGGCCTGCGAGCTGCTGTGTCGTCTTCCCACCCAGGGAGACGTAGCTTTGGTATATCCCACTTGTCTGTCTGGACTGATCTAGCAGGATGATATAGAAGGTGACACTTTACTTACCAGATAATGTTCTTTTTTTTTAGTTCTGCTAGACCAGTCCAAGACCCACCCTTGGAACTGTGTTTGGTCTTGGTACTTCCTCTTTTCTATTGGTAATTCCTATCTGTATGCAACCCAGCATCCTTCTGTCTTTGGCCACTGCCTTGTCAAACTGTTTCGCCTCCTTGAGATCCTCAGAAACAATCACTCAGAGGTCCTTCTCCTGGTCCATGCACACTAACCTATTGCCCCCTATCTTATACAATTCCCTTGGATTTCTGTATCCCAGGTGCATGACACTGCACTTCTTCACATTAAATTTTAACTGCCAAGCATTAGACCATTCTTCCAGCTTTTGCAGATCTTTCCTCATATTGTCCACTCTCTCAGGGGAGTCCACACTGTTGCAAATTTTCATGTCCTCTGCAAAAAGACAGACTTTTCCATTCAGTCCTTCAGCAATATCACTCAAAAATACATTGAACAGTATCGGCCCCCAGGACCAATCACTGGAACACGCCACTAATCACCTTCCTTTCATCCGAGAAAGTTCCATTTACCATCACCTTCTGTCGTCTGTCAGCCAACCAATTTTTGATCCAGTTCACCACCTTCAGACCCATCCCCAGGCTGGTCAGTTTATTGATAAACCTCCTATGAGGAACAGTATCAAAGGCTTTGCTGAAATCTAGGTAGGTCACATCCATCACATGCCCTTGAACTAGTTCTCTGATCACCCAGTCAAAGAACGCAATCAGATTTGTTTGGCATGATCATCCTGTTGTAAAACCATGTTGCATTGGTTCATGCAACCTATTGGTTTCGAGAAAGTCCACTCTCTTCTCTCTTTCAGGAGTGCCTCTGTTACTTTTCCCACCACCAATGTAAGGCTTATTGGCCAATAGTTTGCCACTTCTTCCCTGTTACAACTTTTGTGAAGAGGTACCATATCAGCCCTTCTCCAATCCCTTGGAGCTTCTCATGACTCCAAGAATCTATTAAAAATATCCTTTAACCCTTTCAAGGCCTACTTTAATTTTTTAATCCACATTCTGCAGCCAGGTTAATTTTTGCATATTTCAAGAAAATTGTACCTGTCTTATTCAATATGTTCTAATAGTGATTTTCCTTCTGCTATGGTCATGTATTATATACCATTTGATAGGAATATTTAGTCAGAATTTTGGATCCCAAGAGTTTTGGGCTCGGCCTGGAAAGGGTTAAAGGCCCTGCAAAAACCTCTCTGAGCTCTTTCAGTATCCTGGGATGTATCCCATCCGGTCCCATGGCTTTGTCCACTTTCTGTTTTGCAAGCTGTTCCCAACAAATCATCATCTGTGAATGGTGTACTACCTACTCCATTTCCATTTGTATATTTGTCAATCACAGGTGGTCCTTCACCAGGATTTTCTTTAGTAAAAGCAGAACAGAACTATTTGTTTAGCATTTTCACTTTTTTCAACGTCCTTTTCAGGAATCCGTTGTCAGCACTTTTGAGTCTTCTCCCGAATATACCTTAAAAATGTTTTAGCACCACTCTTTAGATATTTAGCCATCTTTTCTTCTGCCTTTGATTTTGCTATCCTTATTTCTCTTTTTGTATCTCTTAGCTTTACCCTGTATTCTTTTGGTGTTCCTCTGTTTGCAAACTTCTGAATTTTGTGAAAGCTGTGTTTATTGCCTTTATTTGTGCAGCCACTCCTTTAGAAAAACAAATAGGTTTCCTTTTCCTTTTGTTTTATTTACTTTCCTTACATATGTATCTGTTGCCCCTTTTATTGCCTTCGTTAGTCCACTACAATTCCACTTCCCTTACCTCCTCACACTGCCAACTCCTCCTTCAAGCACTTGGCCATCTTCCTGAAGTCAGCGTTTTTGAAATCTAAGACTTTGAGTTTGCTATGAGGGGACTTGGCAACAGAAATAAAGCTGGAGAAAGACTGATAGAATTCTGCAAGACCAACAATCTATTCATCTCAAACACCCTCTTCCAGCAACACAAGCGGCGACTGTACACATGGACTTCACCCAATGGATTGTATAAAAATCAAATTGACTACATCTGTGGAAGTCAACGATGGAAAATCTCTATAACATCAACAAAGACAAAACCTGGAGCTGACTGTGGTACAGATCATCAACTACTAGTATGCAAACTCAAGCTAAAGTTGAAAAAGAGCAAACCTCTCATGAATCCAGCAAAATATGACCTTGAGAATATACCACTGGAATTTAAAGACTGCCTGCAAAGATGATTTGCTGCTAGAGATACAAATGACAGAGCTCCAGAAGAGTTATGGAATGACATCAAGAAGGTTGTGTTTGAAGAAAGCGAGAAGTCTCTACAAAAGGTGAAAATGAAAAAATGACCAAAATGGATGACGGAAGAAACTCTGAAAATTGCCCAGAAACGCAAAGAAGCTAAAGCCAGAGGAGAGAGACAATCACAGAACTCAACAGAGATTTCCAACGTGCAGCAAGACAGGACAAGGAAAAGTACTACAATGACGCATGCAAGGAAATAGAAGCAGAAACTATTAGAGGAAGAACAAGATCGGCTTTCCTAAAGCTACGAGAGTTAAAGAAAAAGTTCCAGCCTCGACTTGGAATGTTACAAGATGCTCAAGGTTCTATGTTGAATGATGCTGAGACGATCAAGAAAAGATGGAAGGAATATACAGAGTTTTTATATGATAGAGATCAAGTGGACCAACAGCTGTTTCAGCCTGTACCTTATGATTGGGAACCATTGGTGATGAAAGAAGAAGTTGAAGCAGCATTGAAAGCCTTATCAAAGAACAAAGCACCAGGCATTGATAGCATTCCAATAGAAGTATTACAGCAATCTGATGCAGCTGTTACCGTACTTACAAGGCTCTGCCAAGAAATATGGAAGACAACATCATGGCCAACTGACTGGAAAAGATCTGTGTTTATACCAATACTAAAGAAAGGTGATCCAACTGACTGTGGAAATTATCGTACAATTGCTTTGATCCCACATGCCAGCAAGATTCTACTGAAGATTATTCAAAAGAGACTACAACCATACCTGGAACAAGAACTACTTGAAGTGCAAGCAGGGTTCAGGAAAGGGCGAGGAATGAGAGACATCATTGCGGATGTGAGATGGATCCTTGAAAAGACTAAAGAATACCAAAAGGATATCTATTTGTGCTTTATCGACTATAGCAAAGCTTTTGACTGTGTAAACCATGAGAAACTCTGGGCCACAATAAGAAGCATGGGTATACCAGAACACCTGATTGTACGCTTGCACAATCTGTTCATTGATCGATGAGAAACAGAATGGTTTAAAATAAGCAAAGGTGTAAGACAAGGCTGCATACTTTCCCCCTACCTGTTTATTTATATGCAGAACAAATCATCAGAGAAGCAGGATTGTATGAAGACAACAGAGGTGTGAAGATTGGTGGAAGACTCATCAACAACCTTTGCTATGCTGATGATACCACATTACTGGCTGAAAGTGAAGATGATCTGAAACATTTGCTTCTCACAATCAAAGAACATAGTCTCAAAATGGGCCTGCACCTTAATGTAAAGAAGACAAAGATCATAACAACTGGTCTAATCAACAGGTTCATCTTTGAAGGAGAAGAAATTGAAATCGTGAACAACTTTAACCTACTTGGATCAACTATCAATAAAGAAGCAACAAGCAGTCAAGAAATCAGACGACGCATTGCTCTTGGCAGAATGGCTATGAAAGACCTAGATAAGATTCTCAAGAGCAGAGATGTCTCTCTCCATACAAAGATTTGACTTGTTCAAGCCATGGTATTTTCAATAACATCATATGGATGTGAAAGCTGGACAGTGAAAAAGATAGACAGGAAGAAAATTGATGCCTTTGAATTATGGTGCTGACAGCGAATACTGTGTATATCATGGACTGCCCGAAGAACAAACCAGTCGGTACTAGAGGAGATCAAACCTATGCTTTCTTTAGAAGCTCAGATGACAAGACTTTGACTTTCCTACTTTGGACACATCGTGCGAAGAGAGAGATCATTAGACAAGACATCATGCTTGGCAAGATAGAAGGTCAACGCAAAAGAGGAAGGCCAGCAATGAGATGGATCAATACAATAACAGCAGCTATGGGTTCCAGTCTGTCAACAATGAGCCGCCTGACTGAAGACAGAACACAATTTAGGATAACTATCCAGAGGGTCGCCGTGAGTTGACTCCGACTCGACGGCACTTAACAACAACAACATGAGGGGCCTCTGCCTTGGCTTTAATCTCAAACCACACCATGTGATGAGCTCTGCTGCTCACATGGGCACCTACCTGGACATTTGACACACTTTCTCTGTTGATGTGTACTAAATCCAGCCTCGAACTTTCCCTAGTCGGTTCCTTCATTTGTCTTAGTAATGAATCTTGGAAGGCATCCTCAATTTTTTTTACTACTTTTCAGAAGTTTGTTATGAACTCAAGAAGAAAGCTCTCTCTGGCACACTGCAAGTATTACGGCAAGCGTTAGCAGTAAATTTGAGAGACAAGATCATATTCCATATACCCCGGCATAGGAATGAGGTTCATGACTGTCATGGCATGTGCAAAACCTAACCCATTTGAAGAATTTGCCCTGAGAAAAATCTAAAAAAGCTTAGTTTTGGAATAGCTGGCAACTGAGGGAATAAGTTGTTGAACCATTAACAAGGAAGCTTATTATATTTTATTACAAGATCATCCCAATAGTGAAACTACTACAGGCAACGTTATAGGCTTTCTGGCAGTGACATTGATTCACAGAAAAGGTTTTGGTGATGGTGGACTACTTGCATGGCGAAGTCAAAAAAAAAGGTTGCAGCCTCTTATGGAGGAGGATGCTTATATGGCTACCTACTTTCCGTGACCTGTGATTGAATGGGCTATCACTCTGGAAGGAAAAGCTGGTTACTTAGTTGTAGGAAAGAGAGCACCAGAGGCAGGGGTTGATGGTGATGCAGCAGAGGAAACAGTAGGTACTCTGGCAAGCAGTCATGATAGCATAAGCACCACCCTGTCGAGTTCCACTATCCCCCAACCCACCTTCATGTGGCAGTGGCCCATGAGCCTCAGCATAGGAATATATTTGTTGACAGAAGCCCTAGCTAAGCAGTAGAGATGAGTCTTCCAGAAGTCAGATTCTTGGATGAATTTGGGTGGCACACTACCCTGCGGAGCACTTTGATGCTATGAACACACATACCTTGGCATACTGGGTACACAAGTCCATAGTATGATCAGACCTGGCCAATCCAGGTGACACACGTGCTTTTGACCTGGATTGGCCACTATTGAAACAAGGATATTGGGCTTGATGGACATTTGGTCTGACCCAGTAGGGTGTTTATGCCCCGCTGTCGAACCAGCATGCCCAGTGAACATATATTCTCCATGACAGGGGATATTGTGGGTCCTTATCATTCACAGCTAGCACTGGAGTTTGTGGGAAAACTAGTGTTTCTGAAAACAAACCTCCCCTTGTTTGCTTTCACTCAAGTTTCTTGCAATTGGGAGGAGGAATGAATACAGCCCTATACCTTTGCGTTTACATTGCAATCACTCCAGGCTGGTACCCATTTCCAACGGGTATCTTTGAGCCAAAACGTAAAAGAAAGAGAGGAAAAAAATAAGGAATACAAAAAGTCTTCCTTTGCCGTTAGTGTCTGTTTAACTGTCATGGCCTGCCTCTTTGTTGCTGAGCCTGCTCTTGTGATCTGAACCTCTTCTGTATTGCAGCCTGTGCTACTCTTGTTGCCTGCAGAGTCATTCTGCAGTCTGTCTTATTTGCACAAGGTACCTTTAGGTCTGTACCTTCTCCGACCCAAGCTCGAACTGCTTTGGATTTATCTAACACCCAGAAAAAAAAAAACAAAAGCAAGCAAACGCGTTCCTTAGTTGGCTGCTGCGCTTCGACGCAAAAAGGCTAAGATCAGGAAAATTTAAGACAACCTGTAAGTGAAGTGAAGCAAGCCTCCAGATAAGTGAAACATTAAATGCCTCTGTAGAAATGGGTAATAGGGGCAACATTTGGAAAGCAATGTGTATAAATGCCCATAGCATGGGAAATAAGAAGATCCCAGATGTTGAGATTTTAATGGAAGAGTTGGACTTGGATTTAGTGGCGATTACAGAGACAGGGTTCATGGACAACCATGACTGGGATATAATTATACCAAACTATACTTTACTCGGGAAGGACAGGATAGGAAGAAAGGGAGGTGGAGTGGCACTATATGTAAAAAAAAAAAAAAATTAAAACTATAGAATTGCAGAGTCTAAAAGGAAGAGAGGAGGCACTGTGGGTCAAACTAGAAAGCGGGAAAGGGAATTTCATTTGTATTGGAGTTATATACAGATCTCCCTCACATGGAGTACAAGTGGACGAAGATTTAATAGAAGACATACACAGTACTGCCATGAAAGGAGACATGCTACTGATAGGTGATTTCAATTTGCCAGATGTGGATTGGCACATCCCTACTGCTGTATCATCTAGAAGTAAGGAGATCCTGGATTCAGGGAGAACTATTCAGGCAATTGGTAACAGAACTCACACTTGATGGGGCCATACTGGACTTGGTGCTTACCAATAGTGAGTGTTTTTGATGTTATAGTGGGGGATCATTTCACATCCAGTGATCATCAGGTGGTGTGGTTCAGTATTAGGACTAGAGCTGATAAAATCCATTCAAAAGCAAAGGTCTTAGACTTTAGGAAAACTAACTTTGCCAAGATGGGCCAATACCTCAGGGAGTCGTTAGCGGTATGGAACAGCTGGGTTATGTAGAAAAACAGTGGGCAAAACTGAAAGGGGATATATTAGAAAAGTAAATAAATGTAAAAGGAAAAGGAGGTCGCTATGGTTCTTACAAGAAGTATCTGAAAAGATGAAGAAAAAGATGGACACCTTCATGAAATACAAGAGATCACAGAGAGAGGAAGACAGGCATCTATATTTGGAAAAACTTAGAGGCTGGCAAAGTAGTCAGGAAAGCAAAGGTACAAAAAGAAGAAGAAATAGGCAATGCAATAAAATGCGTGGATAAGACATTTTTCAGATACATTAGTGAGAGGAGGAAGAGCAAAAGTGATATTGTCAGAATGGAGGGTACAGGGGAGGAATATGCAGAAACTGATGAAGAAAAAGATCTGCTTAACAAATATTTCTGTTCTGTGTTACAGAACAGAAAGCAGGTCCTCAGAAAACACCCACAAATAAGAACAGAAGCGAAGGGGATCGAGAACAATTTTCTGAAGACTGTGTCCGTGACGAACTAGCCAAACTAAAAGTAGACAAAGCCATGGGTCCAGATGGGATACATCCAAGAATACTGAGGGAACTTGGGGACGTTCTAGTGGCTCCACTGTGTGACCTTTTCAATGCCTCTTTGAAGTCAGGAGTGGTGCCAGAGGACTGGAGAAAGGCACATGTGGTCCCTTTACACAAAATCGGTCGTAAGAATGACATTGAGAACTACAGACCAATTATTCTAACCTCTGTAGTTAGTAAATTATTGGAAAGGCTACTAAAGGAAAGAATAATGAGGTTTCTGGAGTCCAATGGATTGCAGGATCTGAGGCAGCATGGATTCACCAGAGGCAGGTCTTGTCAGACAAATCTGATAGATTTCTTTGACTGGGTGACCAGGGAGTTAGACCAAGGGAGAGTCCTAGATTTGGGGTACTTAGATTTCAGTAAAGATTTTGACACCATTTCACAGAGGTGACTTTTAAACAAACTGAGCACCCTAGGGATGGACTCCGAAGTGTTTGATTGGGTTAGAAATTGGTTGAATGGGAGGTGACAAAGGGTACAGGTAAATGGAGCTCACTCTGAAGAGAAGGAAGTTACCAGTGGTGTGCTGCAGGGATCTGTCCTTAGTCTGATTCTGTTTAACATCTGTGTTAGTGATATTGCGGAAGGACTGTCGGGTAAGGTTTGCCTCTTTGCGGATGATACCAAAATCTGCAATAGAATAGACACATAGGAAGGTGTAGATAACATGAAGAGGGATCTAGCTAAGCTTGAAGAATGGTCTAGAATTTGGCAGCTGAAATTTAATGCTAAAAAATGCAGGGTCATGCATTTGGGCTGCATAAATCCAAAGGAGCTGTACAGTGTGGAGGGTGAGGTACTTCTGTCCACAAAAGAAGAGCGGGACCTGAGTATAATTGTGTCTGATGATCTTAACACTAGAAGCCTCAAAAGGCATTTTACCTAGAAACCCCAAAGTGCGTCAATTGACGCATTATCACAACGACTGCATTTAGCATGAAATGCAGATGTGAATTACTTTGAAGTTACTTATTTGTTTAATATGTGCAGTATGTGACGACATTACATGACGTCATTGTGTGTTTATTGGTTTTAATTTCAGAGTAAAACTGGAAACAGTGATTGATTTAAAACTGAAATTTACTCTGTTACACAGGTATGTACAATGTCGTGACTTTTGAACATGCCCTAGAACAGGCCGATACTCCAGAACTTTTAGTATATCGCTTCCTCCCTGAAATTTTATTCATTTTTTTTTCTATGATTCTATGTACAGAATGCCGAGACCTCATAAGAAGACAGCAGTGCCTAGATGTGCTGGTGCAAAATCAGCTGATCTATTGCCAGCTGCGGCTACCGCTTCGATGCAGAAAAATGAGAGAACCACGTCCGCAGCGCATGACAGCAGCACAAGCAATTGCCAAGCTGCAAGATATTTTGGAAATTGACAGTGGCTCTGATTCGACTGAATCAGATTCAAACGTTGACCTACATGTTACAGGTTGTGCAGGTGTAGAGGATTTGACTGGTTCAGACTACAGCAGAAACACTGATGAAAGTGATGATGGTGCTCATTATCCAATAATCGCTGAAAACAAGAGCAGGACGACGGGGTCAACAGTGGTAGCAAAAGATGGGACTGAATGGAAGATCGTGTCACAAGGTGAAAGCAGTGGCAGATTGCAGGCCCAAAATGTATTCACTGCTAAAAGTGGGGTTTCTGCAT
The DNA here is from genome assembly GCA_033557465.1 of Ichthyophis bannanicus. Taxonomy (NCBI): domain Eukaryota; kingdom Metazoa; phylum Chordata; class Amphibia; order Gymnophiona; family Ichthyophiidae; genus Ichthyophis; species Ichthyophis bannanicus. The sequence goes on along the minus strand of CM066033.1, from coordinate 1,338,717,438 downwards.
ATTGTCGTAATGTTGAAACACCAGTGGATGCATTTAGATTGCTTGATTGACCCTGATTTTGAGAGTCACATCAGGAGCTGCACTGTGGAGTATGCCCGTTTATCAGACCCATCATGGGATGTAGCCGAAGATGAAATAGAAGTGTTTCTGGGACTGGCATATCTAAGAGGTTTCATGAATGCCAAAAACTTTCCAATTGATTTGATGTGGTCCAAAACTTATGGCTGTACAGTATTTAGGCAAACAATGTCATGAAACAAATACGAAGAAGTAAAGAAATTCATGCGATTTGATGTCAGAGCTTCACAGCAGGAAAGAGTGAAGTATGACAAATTCGGCCTAATGACATAGGTGTTATCAAGATTTGTTGAAAGCAGTCAAAAGCGTTACGTACCAGAAGAATCACTTACTGTAGATGAACAATTATTCCCAACGAAAAGCAAATGCAAATTCACGCAGTACATGTCAAATAAGTCGGACAAATTTGGAATAAAGTTCTGGATCTTGGCAGGATTGCAGTCCAAATACTGTTTGAATATGAAACCGTATACTGGGAAAGATGATGAAAGAGTTGTTCGTTTAGGAACCCATGTGGTCATGACTCTAATGCAGCCATATTATCAGCGAGGATACAACGTTACAGTCAATAATTTTTTTACGAGCCGTGACCTCGCTGAGAAACTGTTGGAGAAGCGCACTTCGTTGGTCGGGACCATTCATCTGAATTGCAGAGAACTACCATCACTTACAAAACTCGAACTGTACCAATCCAAGTTCTACACCATTGAATCAATGACCATAGTACAGTACCAGATGAAACAGAAGAAGACTGTTGCCATTTTGTTGACTTTGCACAAAGGTGCAATATGTGAAACCAGTGGCAAGCTGAAGCCTGAAAGTGTGTTGTACTATAACAATAATAAATGCGGTGTTGACATGCTGGACTCAGTGTGCCATCAAATGTCCACCAAATCTGCATGTCGTAGATGGATACTAGCCGTTTTCTTCAATATTCTCGACTTGGCGGCCATCAGTGCCTGGATTATTTTCTGCAAGCAAACCGGTGTCACCATGCCAAGGAGACAGTTTCTTCACACATTGTCGGAGCAGCTGCGACAAACTTGTGCTGCTCGACGTTCTTACTCCAAGTCAATGCCAGCCACAGTTGCGACAAACAAACTGGCAAAGCAAGTAACGTGTGCAGTCAAGGCCAACTACAAACGAAATCGCAGTCACGCTGTGCGATAAATGCAAGTGTCCAGTTTGCAGACAGTGTCTGTCTGACAATCTGCGCCAGTTGCGCATAGACTCTAAATGTACAATAGCAAACCGTACATGCTTATCCTGTTCATTCGTTAACTGACATGGACTTTGCAGTTACTTTTGAATTTGCAGTTACTTTTAAATTTACTTAACACTGTTCTTATGTTAGTCGTCGTAAGAAAACTTGTGAAAACCACTCAATTTTCTTGGTTGCGTCAATTGATGTACTTTGGGGCTTCTAGGTATAAATTCATTTTCCCGCTAGGTGGCGCATCTGTCATTAATTTTCGATGCACATATTTGAACATCTTGACCTCGCTAACAAAGTCATGGAACATAACTGACATGGTTCTAGCAGTGGCGTTGGTATACAACTTCAAAGATGCATTTGCGTCAATTGATGTATTTGGGGCTTCTAGTGTTAAAGTAGCTAAACATTTAGAAAAGGCAATTGCGAAAGCCATAAGGATGCTTGGGTATATAGGGAGAGGAATCTCCAGCAGAAAAAAGGAGGTGATAGTGCCTCTGTAAAAGTCTCTGGTGTGACCTCATTTGGAGTACTGTGTGCAATTGAGTCTGCACCTTCAAAAGGAATATAAGCAGGTTGTGCAGAGGGTGGCTACTAAAATTGTTAGTGTTCTTCGTTATGAAGCATGTGAGGACAGACTTAAAAATCTTAATATGTATACTTTAGAGGAAAGGCGGGATGGGGCGGTATGATAGAGGTATTTAAATACGCCCGTGGCATAAATGCACAGGAGGGTCTCCTTCAATTGAAAGTTCTGCTACAAGAGGACGTGGGATGAGGGTGAAAGGGGGTAGATTCAGGAGTGACATGCGGAAATATTTCTTTATGGAAAGAGTGGTAGATGTATGGAATAGTCTCCCAGTGGAGGTGGTGGACACGAGGACAATATCTGAATTCAAAAAAGCATGGGACAAACACAGAGGATTTCTAAAGGTAAAAACGGGGCTATTGTAATTGATATGGAAGGGCAGACTAGATAGGCCATGTAGTCTTTTTCTGCTTTCATGTTTCTATGTTTCTGTATGGTTGTGGTCACCTGCACACTGAAGGAGTTGAGAGCAGAACTGCTACTTACTGGTTCTCTCTTAAAACAGGAAATCGTGTTCTCTGATTCTTAACTCCTACATCTGCTCTGGATCTCTGCACTGCTGAAGGAGAAGCAGAGCAGTGGCAACGAAGAAACAAACTCGTACTGTTCTGCAGTAAGTTTAGAGGTGCCAAGCAGGTAGGAGAACAGAGCTATTGCTAAGGACAGTGACAGCTACCTGTTTCAATGCCTGTGCACGACCTCCATGCTACTATATATGTACTCTGAGTCCTAGGTCTGATTTGTGGTGTGTTTGTGTAGGGGTTTTTTTTGTTTGGCTTTTAAATTGTTGCCATGATGACCTGGGGTTTGTCAAGCCCTGTACTAAGTGGGCCTTTTTTTTACATCTGTAGTTATTTGATCAGTTTCATTTGCTTATGCTTTTCAACCTCAAATAGTAAGCTGTAGAACTAGTTAACTTCTGTTCATTATGGACAAGAACTAATGTATAAATCTTTTGTACCATTGTACCATGATAAAAATACTAGTGGAAGCCATACATGAATTTGATTACTTGGCTGTATACGTTGCCCATCTAGTTGGCAAATTGTGTGTTTTATTGCTTTTTACTTGTCACCAAGAAGAGTATAATGCCCTGTGTGATCATGACTTTCATTTATGTGCCCTGAGGACGTCTGAGATTATGTGCAGAGTATACATTGATACTTGTAGACCAAGGTATGCATTGATAGACCAAGCCTTAACTTTAACAGACTTGTGAAATTTTAGTTTTTACTTTGTGTTATGCTTCAAAACGTTTATCTATTTACTTGGCAACAACAGACCTACTGCCGTAATCAACTATGTACTACTACTGTATGTTCCCACTCTTTTTATAATAAAAATTATATGGAAAGAAGGCTTTGCCTAGAGGGAGGATAATTTTGAAATCCTGCCAACCCTGAATTAACTAGCAACTGCCCATGAGATTTCAAAATTGCTCCTAAAATAATCACGTAGGTCAAATGTACAGATTTTCTTTTCTGTTTTTTAATCCGTAGACACAAATGGGCTATGCAGTAAAACTTGTGCAAGCAAATTATTTTGCATTAGTGCATTAAAAATTGAAGGTGCGAAATTTATTTATTTTATTTGGCTGAACACTTATTGCTTTTCACAGGGGTCAGAGCAGGGTACATAGAACTTTGAATTGGTTAAACAACATTAACAAGGAACAGTAACTTCTTACATTAAGTTGCGGCAAAGGCATGGTACGTTAACTATTTACAGAGCATTCTTCGCTGTGGTAGGTAGATTTGGCAAGTGGAGGGAGGGAGGGTTAGGTGGTGGGTTCAAAATGCAAGGTGAACAGATGGGTTTTGAGGAGTTGCAGAACATGGGGGGGTCTTTGTTCCTTGTTGTGTTGGGGATCAGAGTTCCAGATGGTGGGGGTCATACAGTTCAAAGGATCTAGCACATGCTTGCTGAGTGCTTCTTGTTTTTACTTGGGGCGTCTCTAGGATGTTCTTTGTGGAATGTCTTCATGGTATATCTGGGGTGGTCCAATTAGGATTTGAAGGTGAGGGGATGATTGATTGATGAGAGTTTTGCTACGGGTTTAGTGCATTACAGCAAACTCAACTGTAACCTATTAATTTGTGTTCACTAAAAACAGCATGCACACACATGCAAATAGGAGAAATGCTTGTTATTACTCTTGCATTAATTAGTGCAAACCCTCCAGGTAACTGTATTGCTATTTGCTTAGGACCAAACATTGAATATGAGTGTGCCTACAGAGCGGCCATGTTTATGTTAAAATAGGTGTGGGGGGAGAACCATGCCTTTGAGACCTCCCCTAACACAGAGGCTCCTCTTCCCCCCTCCTCCCCATCAAGACCACAACCCCCCAACCTTTCAGTCAAGATTGGGTGATTTATGGTCCTGCTCCAGCTTTCCCTTCAAGATCAGTCCAGAGGACCCAACCTCCATAGCAAAATGAATCGTCTCCTTCCTCTGAAATCCCACAATCAAGGTCAAATCTCCAATCCCCTGAGACAGAATGAACACTCGGCACCCCCTTTCCTGTGCTTCAGCATGCCTTACTCTGAAGCCAGCATCTTGTAAAATGCTGCTACTTAATGGAGATTCACCACATATTGTGCAGTGTGGTAACCCTCCCTCCCAGTGTGGTAAGGGACACCATTGTCATCTGGCGGAGCAAAGATGGATGTAGGAGCCCCTTCCTACTAGTGAAAATGGGATTTTTTGGGAATTATAAGAAAACATTCTGGAGGAATGAGTGGAGACACTGTAAAGGTCTAGTCTGTCTTAGAAGTCTGGGGATGGGGGAAAGGAGCAAGAGTGAGCCTGGTGGGTTTTATCTGCCTTCAGGGTATGGATGGAATTCCCCATGCTAACTAAGCCCTTTCACTCTCGGCAGATCAGCATAAGGGATTTTGACATATGGCATGTGTCAATGCTCCATTTAGCTTAAGAGCAAGGAGGTAAGCTGCTCCTCCACTGCATAGCTCCACCAGTCCGGTGCCCCCCCCTTCCGCCAGCAGTGGGACTCTTAAAAGTGCTGAGCCTGAGCACTGAATGGCAAAGAACAGCATGGGACGATGCCGGAGCGTGAGGATGTAAGTTCCTCCTCCACTGCATCACTCCACCAGCAGCAGGACTTTAAAATTCATACACCGTAGGGCACACCTGTGCACAAGGGCCTCATCAAAGTGCCCTTTGGCTGGGACCAAGACAGCACCCAACCCCAAAATCCATCAAGATAACACACAATCCAGAACCAGCAGAACTCCATCAGACATCCACAAACCAGCACAAGCAGAAAGGACCTCGTTATGCTCCAGGTATACGCCCTACTCTACTCCCTCCTTGCCCTACTCATCCTCCCCACTACCACAGACTCCCTCCTCCTCCCCACTACCACAGACTCCCTCCTCCTCCCATCCCCAAGTCCCCCATCACACCTTCCATCCCTACCCCAACCTCAACACAAGCTAAACGACTTCAGCGTTTCTGCTTAGTGCATAGACCCCAAGATGTACAAAAACCCTTTAGTACATTTGGGCCATAGTATAGCAGTTTCACTAGGCACTTTGGGCCAAGAAAGTGTGTAGTTAATAATTGAAAAAAATTCAGATTGTGTTGTAATATATAGTAGGGTTATCTCCAGGAACAAGCAGGAATGAGTCTTCACATATGGGTACGTCGGTACCGACGGAGCCTGCACGGGAATGCTTCCCAGCATCCAATCGGAAAGCTTTTGGGAGCATCCCTCGTGCCTGCGCACTGCCTTCCCGCCTTTTCCACTGCCTCTCCTCAGTTTTCGTTTTTCCGCCGAGCCGGCAGGACGTCCTCCTGTCACCGCAGAAACCTTTTTCTTAAATTCTTTATTTCTTGTTTTCTTGTGGTCGCAGCTGTTTTCTCCCGCCCCCACCGGTACCGCCGGTGGGTTTTTCTTTTCCTTTTCTTAAACTCAGGGAGATTTTTCCCTCAGTTTCTGCCTTAAATTTTTTGGGCCTGCAAGGCCTCTCCATCATGGAGCCTTCTTCCCCTAAGAAGTGCCTTCACTGTGGAAACACAGTTTTCTTTTTAGACTCCAATGCCTGGTGTCTAACCTGTGTGGGTCCTGACCCTTTTTCCCCTGAACAATCAGGCTGCGAATCTGTGAGAAGAACTTCCCTCTTTCGAGTTTCCCTCGATACCGTTTTCCCTCCTGCAGTGAGGGCACCGGCCTTTTCTTCTCTACAGGATCAGGTAACCCACAAAAAGTCTGTTAAGACTAGCCAATCCTTGAGTGGTAGGTCTCATGCCCAGCATGATGACGGCTCCGGCCTTGCCATCAAGTCCTCATTGGCATTAAAACCCTGGCGGGAGTCTCCAGGCTCCAAAGCATTTCAGGGGTTTCAGGTTGTTCCTGGGGCTCACCCCTCACAGAACATACCTGAGCCATGCTTGGTGGTGGCATTCGCTTCGAGCGGTACCGATACCCCGGCATCGGCATCGGTGTTGAGTACTCCACTCTTCACCAGGGATCGTCATCTGGCGTCCTCGGTACCTTCGGGACCGATCAATACGTCCCAGATTGACTTTCCTGTATCTCAGCCATGCTCGGTGGTGGCATCCGCTTCGAGCGGTACCGATTCCCCGGCATCGGCATCGGTGTTGAGTGCTCCACTCTTCACCAAGGATCGTCATCTGGCGTCTTCGGTACCTTCGGGACCGATCGATATGACCCAGATTGACTTTCCAGTGTCGGCAACATCGCCGATACCACCACCGACGTCGGTACCCTCTAGACATGCATCGATAGACTCGCTCCCTTCGATGCCGAGTCTGGAATCGATATCTAGTCTAGATGACTGGGTACCGACGCGTCTCGGAACCGACCCATATCGTTTCCGGATACGCAGTACCGAGGATATTCACCAAGCATTTCTGGTCACCTCGGTACCGCTTGAGCAACCTCCGATGACTGCTTCGGCGGCGTTACCGTCTCTGATTCCGACTCTGCTATCGGTATCGATGTCGGTTCCTGCAGTTGCACCGGTACCATCGATCCTTTCTATGCCTAGTTTGGAATCGATACCTGGCATGGACGATGCAGTACTGACTGCCTCAAATCGTGACTGCCAGTACCACTATTCATCTAGTGCGGTTCTTTTTCTGCACCAGACCACTACATCCTCTGGTGCTCAGGCTGCCCCTTCAACCTCAGCCTACCCAGGGATAGTTCCCATTGGAGATCCCTCTTTTCAGAAATTTCTCCTTGACATGGCAACATTTCTTGCTATTCCTATCCCTGGCTGTGATCCTACTCGAGGCTCTCCTGCAGAAAAGGAAAATATAATGCTTCCTTTACACCATTCTTTGCAGGATCTTCTTCTGAGAATGTGGGAATCACCTTTAAGGGTTCCCTCACCTTCTACAGCAACTGATGTTCTGTATCAGGTGCCCCCCTCTCCAGGGTTTCAAAAAACTCAACTTCCCCATCATTCCATTGTAGTGGAATCAGCTATGAGGAAGGTAAAAAGCAAGAAGAAGCATTCTTCTTATCCTCCAGGTCGTGCATCTAAAGCACTAGATGCCTTTGGACATCAAACCTTCCAAACATCTATGCTGGCATCAAGGATTATCTCTTATATTTTTTATATGAGTCTATCTCTCCAGGAGGTCACAAAGAAATTATCTCTTTTGACTCCTTTTCTATCGGAACCTAAGGCTGCAGACTATTCCTTGCTTCTTAGTCATAGCCAAAATATCTATTGGTTTCTTTCTCGTGCTTCTCTAGACTCTTTTGAGTCTGTTAGCAGATCCTCTGCTATTGCTATAGGAGCACGTCGTAGAGCCTGGCTCCAAGCTTCAGACTTGAGCAGATGGGCACAACACACACTGGGTAATTCTCCTTGTACTGGAGAAAATCTCTTCAATAAGGAGGCTTTACGTCAGGTTGCTCATTGCTCCACTGACGTCCCTGGTTCTAGGGACCTTCCTAAGCCGCCTTCTTCCCCAGGAGGTAGGAAATGTCCTACCAAACCACCTTTCCCTAAGAAAAGAAGGTTTCACTCTTCTCCTGCCCATCATCCAGATGTACACAAGCAGGGGACACCTTGTCCTGGTCTGAAGAATCCAAACTCTAGCCAGTCTCAGCATACCCGGCAACCATAGGTTCCTGAAGGTTGCAACCTACAGTTAACTTCTTCTTAGCAGGTTTGTTCACTGTTTTTTCTTTAAAGCTCTACATGTGCTTTCCTTTCTTCAGGATATGCTAAGCTGTCAGGATATTCTTGTCCATGGGTTACAGATTTCTCCTCCTCTTCCTCCAAGAAGAGAAGTTAACAACTACCCCATGATAGTTTCTGTCCCACCATGAACATTTTTTCCTTCAGCTGACTTACCATATGGTAAGTCACCCTTCAATTACATGTTTTCTCTACCCTCTCATCCCTTTCCCCTGAATGAGTGGTACCATACTGGACAGCTTCTCTAGCCTTTCATTCCAGTGTAGAATAAATTCTCTGGACAGCTGTCAGACAGGGACAGGAATATTCCTCTCCCTTTGTCTGTTCTCTCTGTTTTACACAGGAAGATTCTCTCTGCTGTCTTTTTTCAGCTACTGTTCATGCAGGAGTTCCAGTGACTGAACTACTGGTACTTCCCACAAGTTTCCAGTCTGTCTTCCACTACTTTTGTCTAGCCTTAGAAGTGATTCCAAGATGGTCCTCATCTATCTTGGATAATCCTACTCACTTCAGGCTTCTCACCTTATTCTCTTTCTGGCCATCTCCATTTTCTTGGATGTGGCAACACAGCTGACCTACAGTCAGTTTTATATCCTAATTCTCCTGCATGCTGCTCTCTGCAATCTTCAGAGAAGCTTTCTACTATGGGCCCTTGCTAGAGAGCATTGAACTTAGTCTCTGATGGCTATTCTATATAGTAGAAAAGGCTTATCAGTCATTTTCCATGACTGTGAGGGTTCTCCACGCCCTCTTGTCTCCTGTTATAATACAGGATATAAGCTTTTTCTGCGTGAATGTCCAAGGAGTTTCCCAATCCTGCAGGAATAAGCTTTTTTCCTTACAGTTTGGCCTCATGCTATCCTACTCCTCATGGACAGCACATATTCTACTAGTAACGCATGATACCCCTGTGTCCCTCCAGTGGGTCATCCTGGTATCTCCTTCTATGCGTTTTCTGACCATTTACCATGTCAGAGTTCTACAGAACTCACGACTTGCTCTCTACAGACTGATATTATCCTCTGTTTTTTCACGCAACCATCCTGGTTATTTCACTGGATGGCATTCCTGCACCCTCTTAGCCCAGAGGAATAGATTTTCTATATATCTTTTCAAGTAGGTTCCACCTTCTTGTTATTAGATGAATCTTTCTCCTTCACATCTCTCATGTGAATGTTCTTATGGGGCTTAGTTGCAGACATGTATCTCAGACTTACATATTCATGTATGTATATGTCTCTCTATATTTCTATACATACATATGTCTGTAAGCTGTGTGTGCATAGGTTATGCCCCTATATATATACACACATATCTATATACATTATCTATCTATCTATCTATCTATCTATCTATCGATATATATATATATATATCCCTATATATGTGTAACTGTCTATGCTATAAAGGTTTTTACCTTCTTAGAGGTTCCAGACAGTGGGCTTGCATATCTTCATACTGTCCCTCAGTATGTGGGGGCTGTTATGCACACAACCACTACTGTGGTACTAACAGCTTCCACTTTACTCTAGGTCTCGCTATCCCTGAAGCATCATGCTTCAATATCTTTCCTCTCTCTCACCAGCTAGGAAAGACAGTGTAGACCTTCAGTACCTCTGAGGTTTCAGCCCTTTTCACATCTGTCCTCCTTGGGAATACGGGCTTTTCCATACCCCTTCTTCCCTCCAGGACTGGGCTAGTTGTCCAAATAGGTCAGTCTTCCTCTTTTACTCCTCAATGTTAATGACTCTGTAGCTAAAAGAGTTTTCAGCTTTTTCCCATAAAGCTTTCCACTGAAGACCTGACGTTCTTATACTACCCCAGTTGACACCTGGGTCACCTGCCAATTCCAGATTTGGACCTTCACCCTCACTGCTGTGAGGTCACCTTGAGGATCCTCTACTGAACCTCCAGTAGACTCCATCACGCTCTCTACTTCCTACAATCCAGTAGGTAAGATCCATTTTGTGATTGTTCATTAAATAATTTTAATGGTTCTTCTCATACATACCAAGGACTCCTCTCCTGTAGTCCTTAGCTTTGCTGTTTTTCTTACAGCTCCTCTCCTTTCAACTCCTACCCACCATCCCTCATGGGATGCCGGAGATCCATGTGTGGGAACTGCAGTCCTGATCCAGGGACACACATTTTATGGGATCTCCCCCTGGCATCTATAGCTAGGGAGTCCCCATATGTGAAGACTCATCCCTGCTTGTTCCTGGAGATAGCACAGTTACTTACCTGTAACAGGTGATCTCTGGGAACAGCAGGAATAAGTCTTCACAACCCACCCACCTCCCCTAGGAGTTGTATCTATCTATCTATCTTCTTTTCCTCTTTCTCTCCTTTTGTCTCAGCTATGAAACTCAACTGAGGAGAGGCAGTGGAAAAGGCGGGAAGGCAGTGTGCAGGCGCGAGGGATGCTCCCAAAAGCTTTCTGATTGGATGCTGGGAAGCATTCCCGTGCAGGCTCCGTCGGTACCGATGTACCCATATGTGAAGACTTATTCCTGCTGTTCCCAGAGATCACCTGTTACAGGTAAGTAACTGTGCTTTTTGTGCATACCATTCAGTATTGACACACACAGCATATTGCAGTATATTGCTATCAGGTTCATTTCCTATGGAAACAAATTGTTTTATTGGGGCACTGTGCAGACATACAATCTCTCATACAAGCTTTAACTTGTCTGAATATTTTAGTGCAAGAACTACATATTTGATATAGGGATGGGTGGTAATAAGCATTTGTTTGCATTTGTTTTCTTCATAGGGCCGCATTTATTGTTTGAGGATGAAATTCTTGCATTACAGCCACAAGTGGATAAACTTACAACTCTGGGAGTGAACAAAATTATTGCTCTGGGACACTCGGGTTTTGAAACAGATAAACTGGTTGCACAGAAAGTAAAAGGAGTGGATGTTGTCATTGGAGGACATACGAACACATTTCTTTATACAGGTATGGCTCTTTCCATATTGTCACTAATTATTTATATTCAGTTTATTCAGTAGTCACTGGTTACATGATACAAAATGTTCAAATCCATTAGAAATACTTCTCTGGTTTCTGTAGCTGAGAAGTAGGATGAAGATGGATCTCACGAGAATATAAGAACATAAGACTTCTCTGCTCTCAGGGAATGAGTCCAATCTCTGGAGGCTAGAATAGCAGACTTGGAGAAGCTTAGGCAGTCAGAGAGGTATATAGAAGTCTCGCCGCCAGTCTGGCAGCCTCTTTTGCCATGGGGGAGATTGGTCACTTGAAAGGAGAGCATCACTTTGGTATGACAGGAAGTGATCCTGTAGCTAGGACCTGTCCTCCAGGTGATATAATACCCTCTTACACAGAGGTGGTGTCTTCAGGGCCATGTGTCCACAAGGAAAGAGTGGGAGATGGCTGTTTTAGTTGCAATTTGATCATTATGCATGTACTATAGATAGATGGGTAGCTGTGGACGTGAGAATCACCTGGTAACTTGCCTGCCTAGTGCAAAGCTGGAGGCCTCACGCACCACCTAGATGAGGTTTTAGATAGTACTGTAATGCAGCCAACTGTCTTGTTACATGTTTGGTACCAGTGACATGGGAAAGTGTGGAAAGGAGGTTCTGGAAGTTAAATGTAGGCCTTTACATAGAAAGCTGAAATCCAGAACTTCCAAGAAAGCATTCTCGGAAATGCTTCCCGTTCCACATGCAAGAGCCAAGAGCCAGACAGAGCAGCTAGTCTCAATGCTTGGATGGAATGATAGTCTAAGGAAGAGGGTTTTGGACTTTTTAGGAACTGAGTAACATTTTGGGGATGGGGAGCTTTTTCAAAAGGATGGGCTTCACCTTAACCAGGGTGGAACCAGGCTGCAGGCATTAATCTTTTAAAAAGGAGAACTATTATCTTTTAAACTAGATAATGGGAGAACACAGACAGTCGTCCAAGAGCTCATGGTTTGGATTTATGTATCTGTGAAGAATACCAGCAAAACAGGGAAATAAGGGCATCCCAATAGAGAAGCTTCAGTAAAGATAAAAATAACCCAAATGCCTTTAAGTAAAGAAAAGACAGAGTTGACAGCTTCCAAATAAGCCCTCTCATCTGGCAACCAGATTGTTACTATGAACAAATGACATACTTTGAAATGCTTGTATGCAAATGCTAGAAGTCTTAAAAAAGTGGTAGAGTTAGAATATATATAGCACTGAATGAAAGATTAGATATAACTGGCATCTCAGAGACCTGGTGGAAGGAGGACAACCGATGGGATACAGATACCTGGGTACAAATTATATCACAATGATAGGGTGGATCAAATTGGTGGAGGGGTTGTGTTATATGTTAGAGAGGACATTGGGTCAAAAAGAATCAAAGCTTTTTGCAGGAAACAAAATAGACTGTAGAATTTCTATGGATAAGCATTCCATGTGAAAAGGGGAAGGAAATGACATTAGGGGGTGTACTACTGTCCACCTGGCCAGAATGAACAGATTGATGATGAAATGCTAAAAGAAATTAGGGAAGCTGACAAAAGCTATAACACACAGGAATAATCCATGATTTCAACTGACCCAGTTGAGAGTATATGCTTGAGGGTAGCCTTACAAAGAACAGTACTAGATGAAGGGGACCATAATTAAGTTGGCCTCTGTAATTGAAAGCAGGATGTAGGGCAGGTGCTCATTTTTTCCGGTATAGATGTTTCTCTGTTAGTGAGTCTAAGAAAGAACAAAAGAATGTAAGATATGCCACGCTGGGTCAGACCAAGGATTCATCAAGCCCAGGATCCCGTTTCCAACAGTGGCCAATCCAGTTCACAAGTACCTTGTCAGATTCCCAAAAAGGTACACAGATTCCATGCTGCGTGTCCAATGGGTAAGCTGTGGATTTCCCTGATCCTCTTTAATAATGCTTTATGGACTTTTCCTCCAGAAACTTGTACAAACCTCTTTTAAATCCAGCTATACTAAGTACTGCTTTTACTACATCCTCTGGTAACAAATTTGAGTTTGATTATGCACTGAGCGAAAAAATATTTGCTCCGATTTAGTCTTAAATGTGCTACATTGTAACTTCATTGCGTATCACCTAGCCATTCTATTTTTTTGAAGGGGTAAACAACCGATCAACATTTACCCGTTCTACTCCATTGGAGTGGAGGAGTGGCCTAGTGGTTGGGGCAAGGTACTTCAGGCCGGAAGGTTGGGGGTTCAAATCCCACTAGAGGACAGCAACCTTGGGCCAGAAGGACTGTGGTTTCTAGTCCCACAGGTGCTCCTTGTGGTCTTGGGCAAGCCACTTAACCCTCCATAGCCCATGTTCCCTGTAAAATAGTTATCTCCAAGTTATAATGCCCTGTTCAATGTAATTTCAGTTTGTTCAATGTAAACCGCACTGATGCAGAATAGCGCGGTATATAAGAGAATGTAAATAAATAAATAAATAAAATTATTTTATAGACAGCTATCAAATCTCCCCTCAGCTGTTTCTTTTCCAAGTTGAAGAGTCCTAACCTTTTAAGCCTTTCCTTGTAGGGATATCCTTCATCCCCTTTACCATTTTTGTCATAGTAGCATAGTAAATGATGGCAGATAAAGACCAGTATGGTCCATCTAGTCTGCCCAGTAAGATGGCAAGAGTAGGTGCACCTACCGCTCTGTGCAGGCCATCCCTCCCCATGTCTTTGTTTTAGGGGTGAACCCACCTCTCCATGTAGGACTCCCCTGTATGTTGAGAAATTACTTAAGTTTATTTTGATTTTATCCTGTTGCTGTAAAGGGATCCACTGTGTCTGTCCCATGCCATTTTGAATTCTGTCACTGTATTTGCCCACACCATTTCCATCGGGAGGGCATAACAACTTGGATAACGCAAAACATGTTATCCAAGTTGTTACTCCTGTTCTATGTGAAGCCAAGCAGTTTGTTATGGTCATTTTGTTGTATGTAAACCGCGCTGACAATAGTGCGGTATATAAAAAATTGTAATAAATAATAATAATAATAATTCCAAGCATCCACCACCCTTTCAGTGAAAAAGTATTTCCTGACATTGCCTTTCAATTTACCCCCTTGGAGCTTCATGTTATGCCCTCTCGTTTTACAGCTTCCCCATCTTTGGAAGAGGTTTGTTTGTTCATTATTTCTCTTTAAGTATTTAAAGGTCTGAATCATATCTCCCCTGTCCCTCCTCTCCTCCAGAGTGTACATATTTAGGACTTCAAGTCTCTTCTCATAAGGTTTCTGATGTAGGCCACAAATCATTTTGGTCGCTTTCCTCTGAACAGTTTCCAGTCTTTTTATATCCTTTGCAAAATATGGTCTCCAAAACTGAACACAGTATTCCAAGTGAGGCCTCACCAGTGACTTATACAGTGGCATTAGTACCTCTTCCTTTCTGCTAGTAATTCCTCTTTGTATGCAACCCAACATTCTCCTGGCTTTTGCCACAGCCTTGTCGCACTGTTTTGCCACCTTGAGATCCGCAGAAATAATCACAACAAGGTCCTTCTCCTGGTCCGTGCACACCAACCTCTCGCCCCATACCGCGTGCATTTCCTCTGGATTTCTGCTTCCCAAGTGCATGACACTGCACTTCTTCGCATTAAATCTTAACTGCCAAGCATTAGACCATTCTTCCAGCTTTTGTAGATCTTTCCTCATGTTATCCACTCCTTCAGGGGAGTCCACTCTGTTGCAAATTTTCGTGTCATCTGCAAAAAGACAGACTTTTCCATGGAGTCCTTCAGCAATATCACTCACAAATACATTGAACAGTGCCGGGCCCAGGACCGAACCCTGGGGCACCCCGCTAATCACCCTCCTTTCATCTGAGTGAGCTCCAAGTACCATCACCACCTGTCGTCTTGTCAGTCAACCAATTTCTGATCCAGTTCACCACCTTGGGATCAGGCGTGCCTTGTTATGTCCATCTTTGAGCAGTGGGGTCCTCCTTGGCTTTCACCCAAGAAGTCCTTCTTTGTTTAATGTGCAGCATATGGTGTAGGTTGAAACTACCACTTCAGATTGCTCCAGGGTCAGCTCTTTGGATGTTGTGCGTGGTGTTTTTCCAACAGTTCGCACTAAACTTTGAAGACGTCTTGGATTAATTTTCTTCTTCCCTCCACATTCTGGGAGGTTCTTGATGGTTCCATGAACAGAAAACGTCTTAACATTGCGAACTAAAGACACAGGAATCTCGTAGTTTCTGGAGATGATGTTTGTTGATGATGGCTTTTCTGATGGTCTCAGGTAGCTGTCTCTTCACCATTGTGGAAATGAAACATGGAGTGAATGTGGCCATTTTAAACATCAGAGCCATCATTCATTGGTTGATTTGAGTCATGTGAGTACTGACAATTGATCACAGGTGCATCTAATTTTACTGCAATGGGAATGTGGTTCTTCTGTTCAAACTGGTTTGAATTGTTTGCCAGGAGCCGATTGGTGCCCTTATAATGTTCCAGTTTTTATACTATTATCTACTATTTCTTCTTTTAATTGGTCTTGTTTTATTTGATTCTTTTATATGTCAAATATATGTGCAAAGTCATTTCACTGACCACTTATTTTAGGAGATATTGGACATTAAGGGATTGAACTGCAAGGGTGCCAATGTTGTTGACCAGAACTGTATTTGCTACTGCTATATACTGGACAGAGGGTTTCAACTTATTATCCACTATGACACCTAAATCCTTTTCCTGGGTGCTGGTTCCTAAGGTGGAACCTTGCATCGTGTAATTATAATTTGGGTTGTTCTTCCCTAAGTGCACTTTTTAGTGTTGTAAAGTCAGGGCTGACTCCTGGCGACCCAGCTGCTTCTGTGTTTTCTTGGCAATGTATTGCTAAGAAATCCCAGAAGCAGTAGATTGCCCGGCCTTTTCTTCCAAATGCACTTGGCCACATTTAAATGTCATCTGCCATTTGGACACTTAGTCTCCCAATTTATCAAGGTCCTGCAACTTTTCACAATCCTCTTGTGTTTTAACTACTTTGAATAATTTGGTGTTATCTGCAAATTTGATCACCTCGCTCATTATTACCATTTCCAGGTCATCGTATGCATATATTAAAAAACAGCAGGGCCCAGCACAGATCCCTGTGGTACTCCACTATTCACCTTTCTCCATTGTGAAAATTGGCCATATAGCCCTACTCTATTTTCTATCTTTCAACCAGTTTCTAATCCACAGTAGTACATTGCACTCCTGTCCCATGGGTTTTTAATTTTCCCAAGAGCCTCTCATGAGGGACTTTGTCAAAGGCTTTCTAAAAATCGAGATACCCTAAATCAACCAGCTCACTCTTATCTACCTGTTTATTCACACCTTCAAAAAATATAAAAGATTGGTAAAAACAAGACTTTCCTTGGCTAAATTCATGTTGGCTTTCTGACATTAAAACATGACTATCTTCATTTTCAATCATTTTTGTTTTTGATAATGGTTTCTATCATTTTGTCTGGTACTGATGTCAGGCTATAACTGATCTGTAGTTTCCTGGATCCACCCCTGGAACCCTTTTTAAAAACTGACCTTACATTTGGCCATTCTCCAATCTTCGGGTACTACAGATGATTTTAATGATTAGTTCAGAGATTACTAATAATAGTTCTACAGTCTCATATTTCAGTTCTTTCAGCACTCTGGGGTGTTTGGCATCCAATCCCGGTGATTTGCTGCTCTTTATCAATAAGTTGAATTACATCTTAATAAATTGGAAGATTTGTTTCAATTCCTTCAATACATCACCTTAAAATATCATTTCTGGTATGTGTAAGTTTCCTTTGTTTTCAATAAAGACTGAAACAGAGAATTCATTCATTCTCTCTGCTATGCCCTTGTCCTCTCTCAGTGCACCTTTTACTCCTCCGTCATCTAATGGTTTATCTGACTCCCTTACAGGTGTTTTGCTACTAATGTACTTGAAAAGTTTTTGTTATGCACTTTTGCTTCCACGGCAAACTTCTTTTTCAATTTTCTCTTTGCCTGCTTTGTCATTGTCTTGCATTTAACTTACCAGCATTTGTTTCCTGTTTTCCCCATTTGCCTTTTTTTTTCCATTTTCTGAAAGATTCTCTCTTAGCTAGAACAGCCTCTCTGACCTCACCTTTTAGCCATGTTGGCTGTTTGGCCTTCCTTCACCTTGTTTAAGCATGGAATCCATCTGGTCTGATTTTCCAAGGCAATACAGTATATTTAAATAACTCTCAGGTCTGATGTAAACTATTAACCTTTACAGTTGCACTTTTTAGTTTTTTCTTAATCATTTTCCTCACCTTATTGTAGTCTACTTTTTGAAAGCTAAATGCTAGTGCAGTGAATTTCCTTGCTATTCTCCTTCCATTTATTAAATCATATGTGATCATATTATGATTACTATTGCCAAGCAGTCCCAAAATAGTTACTATTTGCACTAGATTGTGCTTTATACTGAGGACTAGGTGTAAAATAGCATCCCCGTGTGTCTGTTCCTGAAGCAGCTGCTCCATGTTATTTGTCTCATCTAGAAATTTTATCTCCTTAGCCGTCAATACCAGGGTAATTGAAATTTCAAGAAAGTGTACCTTCGAAGGAGTGCTGATTCCTGGAGACCCCGCAGCTCCTGGGTTTTCTTGGCAGTGTGACTGGAAGTAGATAACCAGACCTTTCTTCAGAGACAATAGAGGGTTAAGTGACTTGCCCAAGGTCACAAGGAGTGCTGGTGGCAATCAAACCCCGATCTCATGTTTACCAAGCCAGTGATCTAACCACTAGGCGGCTACTCCTCTTGGAACTGGAGCATTATACTGCAGCTTGTTGAATAGCTATATGAATTAGTTGAAATTCAGTGAGTGATAAGATCATACACATTCAGTACAATAACTCTCTGAACACAAAGAGCTTGCATTAACAGGAAATTTAGGGTCACAATTAATATCGCTAAGAAACCCATTAGAAGTATGAATAATTGTGTAATAAACTATTCCATAACGTGTTGTACCTGAATGTAGCTCGCTTTGAGCTACTACTGGAAAGGCGTGAGCTAAAGAAGTACCTCTAAATATCTTGAGGTAAATGAAGAGGGCACATTTTAAACAAACAATATATGTTGACATTGTTATAGTGTGATTCTCTGGGATCAAGCAGGAAGTCAGTTCTCACTTATGGGTGACGTCATCAGCACTGATGGAGCCCGTATGAAAGCATCTCCCCAGCTTTCAAAGAAAGCCTTTGGGAGATGCACCATGCATGCGTGGTCCCCTTCCCACCCAAGTGTGCCATCTTGCCTCAGTCTCCTTTTTTCCACGGACCCCATCAGACGTCCAGTTTTCCCCCGAAAAAGTCTGATTTTTTTTCCTAAGTTTGTCCAGTTTGCATACCCAAGCCAGCTTGCCTCTGCACTGCTCCTCTGGTTTGTACATTAGTTTGTCTTACTTTTCATTGAGATGTCCCTCGACCAGCATTTGCGCCCTCTTTTTTTTTTTTTTTTTTTTTTGTCAGCTGAAGACCTCTGACCCTGCCAGGAGGTGGGGACCCCCTTTTTCTGATGGCCTCCAGTGGCTTCAAAAAGTGTGACTGATATGGCAAAATGATGTCACTCACTGACCCACACAACTGCTGCCTCCGATGCCCTGACCCAGAGCATAATGCCTCGGACAGTGATCTCTGCAGAACCATGACCTCAAAGGCCTTAGAGAGCCACCATCAGCAGCAGGAAAAGGGTTTTTTTATTTTTATTTTTCAGAAGTCGACTCTGCGCCAAAGTCTCCGGTGACACCGTGTCCCAGAGCCCCCTCTGATACCTCTGTGCCCCTCAAAGCTAGAGCCTCTTTGAAGTGATGCAGCCACGATTCCTCCGAGTGGAAATCCCTAGAGATGGAGCACAAGAAGAAACAACCCTCGAAGACCACCTCAGAGGATGGATTCGGGAAGAAGGGGAAATTCAATCCCAGGACCCGCAGTCCCAGGCGTGAGTCGGGGCAGGAGTGGTCTTCCAAGCTATCCTCTTGTTGTGATGTTTAATTAAGTTTTTGAAATATAAATATTGAATAACATTGATGAGATCGATGAACCTTGAGGGATGCCTTGTTTCAGGCTGAAGGAAGTGGATTTCTGCATGCCACATTCTACTACTTGTCTTTTGTTGAAATAAGATTGAAACCATTTTAGTGTAATGCTATATAGACCAATTTCCTGGAGGCATTGCAGCATGGTAATGTGGGATACTGTATTGAAAGCAATTGATATGTCTATGAATATGAGAATGAATTCTTATTTGATGATGTCAGTTCCCCTGATGATAGTGGCAGGGAGTGATGTTATCAGAGTTTTGACGTTATGGTTTGGTTTAAACCCACATTGAAGGGGGTCTAGGGATGTGCTGGTCTAGGTGGTCCTGTAACTGTCTTTGTACAACTTTTTCAGTAACTTTTGCCATGAATGGTAGGCTAGAGATTGGGCGGTATGATGCCGAATAGTTCCTGTTGAATGATGAGTTCTTGATGATAGGGCTTATAATTGCGTGCTTTAGTGAATTTGGCATGTATCCTTGTGTGAAAGAGGTTGTTAAACAATGTTTATGAAGTGTGTGAGTTGTTCCTTTGTAGATTTTATCCAGGCTAAAGGGCAGGGGTCTCAAGGAAAGGTGGTGGTATTGAGGGAGGAGATAATGTGTTTGATTTGTTGATGGCTTGGTATATGGAACTCACCCCATGTTGTGGAGAAAGGTGGATCTTGGTAGCTGGCTGATAATGGTGCAGTAGTGAGTTTTTGGACATAAGATGATTTGCAATTGCTTGTGGGTTTATTTCTGGGGCTGATAGTTTTTCTGGGTCCTTGTTGAGGGACTGCTATTTCAAATAGGTCAGCTTAGCTGTGTTTGAGGTTATTGTATTCATGTTGATTTATGTCAGTATTGTTGAAGGATGATAGTGGATTTCATTTGTCTCCATTGTCTCTCCAGTTTCTTTAGAGTTCGTTTAGCTTGCTTGATGTCAGAGGAGTACCAAGATGCACGTTTTGCAATCCGTGTAGACATGTGTCTCTTGTTTGGAGCTGAGGCTGCAGCGAGGATGATATGATTCCAGTTTTCCATAGTTGTATCCAGGTCCAGTTCTTCATGATTCAGGTTTATGGATATTTCTCGCAGGAAGTTTTTCTTTATGGAAACTCTTGAATCTTCTCTGTGTGCTGCTGGGGTGTCGTGACAGTGGTCTTTTCAATATGCATCATGAAGGATTTGAGGTTGTGGTCGGACCAGGGAATTGACGTGATTGATGGAGTTATGTGGTTCTTTTCACTCATCATTTTTGGTATAAAGATGAGGTCCAGAGTTGTACCTAGTTGATGAGTTGGTGCATTGATCATTTGATTGTATTGAAGTGCCTCCATTGCTCTAATGAATGATTTTGCTTCCTTGCTAGGTGCTGAGCTAAGATTGAAGTCACCCAGGACAATGAAGGGTTTATGTGATGTGTTCTGGGTGCATGTTGTCTCTAGCATGATGGAGAGCTCATCATTATTGGCATTGAGAGCTCTGTAGGTGAGGCATATGCTGATATATTTGTTGGCAGTGGTGATTATGTTTGAGTTTTGTGTGCTAAGTGAGGCTATAGGTTTGAATTTGAAGTCATTTTTTGAAAGGATTAGAACTCCACCTCCTCTGCTATGTGTTCTGTGGCAGTTGTAAGCAGAGTAGGTTAGTGGTGTGATCGGTTAAGGATGGCTTGGTCTGTCTCTGAGCCAGGTTTCAGTATTGCATAGAATGTTTGTTTGGTGGGAATGGAGGTAGTCCCTAATAGTGTTGATTTTATTTCTAATTGATCTGACATGGAGTGTGCATGAGATGTATGAGTTTAATATGGGGTTGCCATGCGTGGATGTTGCTAGGGATGTAGGTGTTAACTGTATCAATCTGTGTGGCTTGTGGGTAATAGGTTTGTTAGGGAATTGCCATGTGATGATATGTGAGTGCATGACTGTGGGAAGTACCAATAGGTTTGGGATCGTAGGAGCTGCTCTTTTATATAGTGGATGAGTAGATGTGCAAGTAAGAAGAGGTTGCGAAGAATCTTGGTTGGATTCATGGTAAATTTGTGCAATTTAAATTTGCACTGAAAAAATTACAGTGGAGACTGTAGCAGGAGAGGATGTCGGGTCTATGAAGGATGTCTGAAACTACACACTCACCAGGGTCTGTTGTGCATTGGAGGCAGTAGCATTCGAGGTTTCGTTTTAATGTATTGGGATTCTTTTCAGATGGGAGGTCTGCGAGATAAAGTTGGAGCCGACTTAAGGAATAAAGCTCCGATTGGCAGAGAGATGAGCATTCGCTCATTTTTATGATGTAGCAGTGGTAAAATCAGTGGACAGCGGTGTTGCTCGTAGGGTCCTCACCTAAGGGCCATGCACAAGGGCCCTTTGGCATGGCCCTTAGGTGCAGGCCAGCCAGGCGCAGGGGCACCTTCCAGAAATTAATTTAAATGTCTTTCATTGGGCCCGATTGGCCTTAGCTGTGGGGAGTGGGAGGGACTAACCTGCCGCTCCTTGCAGCAAACGTCGATCTGGTCAGGACTGCTAGCATGTATTTCAAATCTTCTAGTGCTTGACTATGGACTGGATGAGTTGCAGACATTTGAGAGAGGAGGGAAAGACTGAGAGTGCTTTACAGTTATTAATGTGGGTGATGACCAATGAGAGAATCAAGTCTGAGGTGCTTAAAGGATAAGAATGATAATTGATCTAATTAATCAAAGCAAATTGCCTTAAAACTTGGGATAAATGGAGCTTTGGATTATCTGAAATTTTGTCTGTTGAAAATTCTATATCTATTTATATAGTCAGTAAGAAAATACCTTGGCTACAAACCTTTGTTTTATTAAAGCTAGTTAAGACATAGCTTAACGGCAAAATGTTCTGTTGGTGTCCATTTGCCACCCACCACCAGCTCAATCTTTGATTTATAGACTGTCAAGCCATTTGGAGGATAGGAGGGAAATTTTTCATTTCTGGGTTAAACTGGCCATCTTCATCAGAATACTATTATCTGGAAGGAATAGATTAGATCTAAGCCTTTGCAGCTCATCTTGAAGTGAGCATAATATATCATATAATATTCATAATAAGTTTAAAGGACCTTTTAGTCTTTTTAACATTATTTTTAACATCTTTGTTAGTGATATAGCAGAAGGACTGTCAGGTAAGGTTTACCTCTTTGCAGATGATACCAAAATCTTCAATAGAGTAGACACCCATGAGGAAGGATCTAACTAAGCTTGAAGAATGGTCTAGAATTTGGCAGCTGAGATTTAATGTTAAAAAATGCAAGGTCATGCATTTGAGCTGCAGCAATCCAAGGGAGCAATATAGTATAGGGGGTGAAGTACTTTTGTCCACTAAAGAAGAGCGGGACCTAGGCGTGATTGTGTCTGATGATCTTAAAGTAGCTAAACGGGTAGAAAAGGCGAAGGCAAAAGCTAGAAGGATGCTTGGGTGCATAGGGAAAGGAATGGCCAGCAGAAGAAAGGAGGTGACAGTGTCTCTATATAAGTCTTTCATGCAACCTCATTTGGAGTATTGTGTGCAATTCTGGAGACCGCACCTTCAAAAGTATATAAGCAGGTTGGAGTTGGTACAGAGGGTGGCTACTAAAATGGTTAGTGGTCTTCATTATAAACCATTTGAGGACAGACTTAAGGATCTTAATATGTACCCCTTAGAGGAAAGGCGGGATAGAGGTGATATGATAGAGTTGTTTAAATACCTCTGTGGCATAAATGCACAGGAGGAGAGCCTCTTTCGATTGAAAGCAAGCTCTGCTACAAGGAGACATGGGATGAGGGTGAAAGGGGATAGATTCAGGAAATATTTCTTTACGGAAAGAGTGGTGGATCCGTAGAATAGTCTCCCAGTGGAGGTGGTAGAGATGAGGACAGTATCTGAATTCAAAGAAGCATGGGACAAACACAGAGGATCTCTAAAGGAAAAAAGGGGACTGATGGAAGGACAGACTAGATAGGCCATGTGGTCTTTTTCTGTCGTCATGTTTCTATATTAGTGCATGAATCCATCGCACTTAACAATAATATTAGTGCAAGTATCCCTTCTCCCTTAGCAACTTTAAATAACTAAATAAGTCATCAAAACTAAAGTGCAGACAGCAGTCCAGCAACAAGTCTACCTTTCCTTGTAAAGAGCATTGAAAAGATAGTACAGCACCAGCTTCAGTACCATATCACCTCCCATGCATTGCTTGACACACAGCAATATGGCTTCAGACCCAACCGTAGAGTCGAAACATCTTAATTGCACTCATGAACAGATTCATAAAGGGCCTGGACAAACCACATCAAGGATTCATCCTAGTATTCCTTGAAATTGCATCAGCTTTCGAGTAAGTTTGTAACAACATACTATCATGCTGGGACTAAAGAACACAATCCTGAAATGGTTCCACTCTTACTTAACAGGCAGCAACAAGTCAAACTAGGATCATTAAAGTCTGCACCCTATGCCCAGCAGCAAGGAGTCCTGCAAGGCTCAGCCTTATCTTGTCTGTTATTCAACATCTATCTTCAGCCTGCAGTGTTTATCACATGCCAATGATGTAATGTCTGCCACAAGCCCCACCTACACGACCTTGGTAGAATGTTTCACTGCAGTCACAAACTGGCTCTCCAGGCATAAACTCTCTGTAAATTATAAGAAAACTGAAGTCTTACTTATTACCAGAGATGCAACTTTTCACCCTCGACATCTCTGAAGGTTCCTGGAGCTGAACTAGAGGTCAAGAACCAAGTTAAATACCCAGGAATAATATTGGACCAGCACCTTACCTTTCAACTACACAACAACATATTAAAGCTCATGTACCACAAAATGAGAATACTACAACACCTACGACCACTACTGGACATCAGTGACTTCTGTACTGTTTTCCAAATAGTGTTCCCACATATTGACTATTATAATGTAATCTCCCAAGGCTTACCAAAATATATGCTGCAACCACTACAGATGGCACAAAACACTACTGCACTTCATTATACATGGTGCATCAAGAACAGACCATATAGCCAGGGCCGGCCCGTCCATTGAGCGAGAATGTTGTTCGCACAGGGCCACGCATGAACCACATTCTCGCTCAGTGGACTGCTGCAGAGGGAGCTGGGGAAGCCCGTGCGAGGCCCCGGCTCCCTCTGCACAGCCCGCCAGCGTGAAGAGCCTTTACCTTCACGCTGGCGGCTGTTTCAATGAAGCCGCGAATGCCGTGAGAGGTTAAAGGGCATTGCCTTTAACCTTTCCCGGCATTCGCGGCGTCATTGAAACAGCCGCCAGCGGGAAGGTAAAGGTTCTTCATGCTGGCGGGCTGTGCAGAGGGAGCCGGGGCCTCGCGCGGGCTTCCCAGGCTCCCTCTGCAGCCCCTTAGACGGCGCGGGGCTCTTCGGGGGAGTGGCTAGGACTGGATGGGCTGTGATGGGGGGGGAAACAGACTGGAAATGGGCTGTGATGGGGGGGGAACGGACTGGAAATGGGCTGTGATGGGGGGAGAAGCGGACTGGAAATGGGCTGTGATGGGGGGGGAGACTGAAAATGGGCTGAGATGGGGGAAACAGACTGGAAATGGGCTGTGATGGGGGGGAAACAGACTGGAAATGGGCTGTGATGTGGGGGGGGGAGAACGGACTGGAAATGGGCTGGGATGGGGGGAACGGACAAATTGGGCTGGGATGGGGGAAACAGACTGGAAATGGGCTGTGGTGGGGGGGGGAGAACAGACTGGAAATGGGCTGTGGTGGGGGGGAACGGACTGGAAATGGGCTGTGATGTGGGGGGGAGAACGGACTGGAAATGGGCTGTGATGGGGGGGGAACAGACAAATTGGGCTGGGATGGTGGGGGGGATAGGACAGCAAATGGGCTGTGATGGTGGGGGGAATGGACGAAATGGGCTGTGATGGGAGGGAACTTGGACTGGAAATGGGCTGATGAAGAGATGGATTAGGACTGGAAATGGGTTTATGGGGGCTGGAATTGGGCGAAGTGGGCTGACGAGGGGGCTAGGATTGGAAATTAGCTGATGGGGGAGCGTGGAGGAAATGGGCTGATGAGGGACTGGAATGGAACTGGAAAAGAGCATATTTATTTATTTATTTATTATTTATTTAACATCTCTTATATACCGCACTATTATCATCAGCGCGGTTTACATGGAACCAAACATATACATACAGAAAAACTGTAGTGCATTTTACAAGTAACAGGAATTTGAACTTGGTAATAAAGGGAAACTATGTACATTATGTAACTATATACAGTAGTCTATACACATTGGTCACAGTTGAAGTTGTCTTGACCTGAGTATGGATGTAGTATTTCTCTTGTGCAAAACTAAATTGGGAAATAGCTTAAGAAGAGGTGGTGTTTGAGACTTTTTCTGAATTGTGTTAGGCTGGTTATGGCTCGCAGTTCTGGTGGGAGTGCATTCCAAGCTATTGGGGCATGAATGCTGAAGGCTCTTTTAGATGTTTCCTTAGTGTATCTGATTGTTTGTCTTGGGATTGTTAATGAGTTTATAGCAGTTGATCTTCTGGATCTATTGGGAGTCTGTGTGTGTAAAAGGTTGGTGATCGTTGATGGTGCTTGATTGTTTAGGGCTTTGAAAGTAATGACTAGTATCTTGTAGTGGATTCTTGCGTTGGTTGGTAACCAGTGGAGGCTTTTTAGAATTGGGGTTATGTGGTCTGTCTTTGATATTCCTTCGAGAACTCTAGCAGCGGTGTTCATCGCCAATTGTAGGGGATTTAAGGTTGATTGCGGGAGACCATGTAGAATTGCATTTGCGAAGTCAAGATGAGGCATTACCAAGGCTTGGTAGACAGTTCTGAAATCTGTGGGTTCAAGTAAAGGTCTTAAGTGGCGTAGTGTGCGTATCTTGTGATATATTAGTTTTGTTATGTTTTTTATGTGGGTCTTCATATTAAGGCGCTGGTCCAGGGTAATACCTAGGTATCGTATCGTAGGTTTTACTGTCAATTCCTTGTCCTTTATCTTTAAGGTAGTGGGAGGTGTGAAGTTTTGATTCCTTGTGATAAACATAACATCGGTCTTGCTATGGTTGATTCTTAGGTTCTGTGAGAGGAGCCAGTCTTCTACTGATTCAAAGCATTTTGTCAAAGGTGTAAAATCAGGGTGGTTGATGGAGAATGGCATGTATAGGAGAATGTCATCTGCATATGCTAGGCAGGTAACATTAAAAGAGCGGATGAGGTCACAGATTGGTTGCATGTATATGTTAAACATTAGTGCTGAAAGAGAGGATCCTTGTGGTACCCCTTGATCTTGCAGAAATGGTTCAGATGTTTTTTCCTCAATTTTTACTTGTTGCCAACGGTTATTTAGGTAGGATATACACCAGTCAAGTGCGGTTCCAAGTATTCCTTTTTCCTTAAGGCGATGGATAAGTATTTGATGGCTTACTGAATCAAACGCAGCTGAGATGTCCATGAATATAAGGATAAATCCTTGGTGGATATTATCTATTCCTGTGATTAATGTATTGAATAGAGTGATGAGTAGGGTCTCAACTCCGTGGGCTTCTCTAAAACCGTGTTGTGCAATGTCCAGTGGAGCTTCAGTGTCTATGTGTTGTTGTATTTGACGTTGTACCACTTTCTCAATTATTTTCGCTAGCAGCGGGATGCTGGATATTGGCCTATAGGATTCTACTTTTAGGGGGTCTAATTTGTTATTTTTCAGTAATGGTCTAATTGAGGTTTGTTTAAGGCACTGAGGAAAGGTTCCGGTTGAGAAAGATTGTTCAAGGATATTGTGTATGAAGAAGCTTACTTCATATCTAATGTTTTTTATCCAGGCCGCTGGACATGGATCATTTGCTGCAGTGGTAGCATTTATTGATGCGATGGTGTTTTCAATTTCTTTGGTTGATAAAGCGTTAAACTTGGTTAGTGTGTTTGACTGTGATAGCTTGTCTATATTTGTTGGTTCTGTGATGTAGATGTTGGTTGTTTTCTTCATTTTTGATTTTAAATAGTCAGCATAATCTTGTGGCTGTATCGTTTGAGTGTGTTGGGGAGTAGGTTCCTTTGCCATTGTCTTTACAATGTTGAAGAGGTCATGGTGTTTATTTAATGATTGTTTTAGGAGATTAGTATGGAATTTTTTTCCTTCGATCTGCTATTTCCTGGCGATGCTTTTTTAGGTGCTTGCAGTAAGCTGTGTAGGCGTCGGTAGAGTGGGATCGTCTCCAGCGTTTTTCGAGTCTACGAAGATGGAGGAGGGATGTTCTCAGTTCATTAGAATACCAAGCAACATGTGTCCGATGGTTGGGCTTTCTTGACAAAACTCCCATCAGTACCAAGAGATGCGAAAGCCCAACGAGGAACACAACAACAGAGATCCTTCAATAAGTTTGATCTGGATAACATCACAAGTTGCATCAAGGCACACATTGACCTGGAATCTACTGATCTCGATGCACTAGCAAATAGCTGGGATGAAGGAATACAGGCTGCAGCAAACCCGAAATGGAAGAATACAACAACCCCAGGGAAAC
Organism: Ichthyophis bannanicus; assembly: GCA_033557465.1. Taxonomy (NCBI): domain Eukaryota; kingdom Metazoa; phylum Chordata; class Amphibia; order Gymnophiona; family Ichthyophiidae; genus Ichthyophis; species Ichthyophis bannanicus. The sequence goes on along the minus strand of CM066033.1, from coordinate 1,338,689,814 downwards.
AACAATCAGAGCCCTGGTATACAACTACGCTAACCCAAAGGAAGAGAGAACTTAGAAGGTCCGAAAAAAAGTGGAGACGCAACAAAACCTTGGAACTCAGAGATAAATATTTCAACATCCTCGCAAAATACAAAGACGAGGTGGATAATGCAAAAAGGAAACACCACACCAGCCTACTGAATAAAGCCATCAATAAACCACGAGAACTATTTCAAATAGTGAAAACACTAACCAAAACAACACAACCAGAACAACAGGGTGACACTATTCAGCCCCAAATTCTCGCAGATCACTACGCGAGCAAACTAACAACAACCGCAACTGCGTTATGCCCGGCCGAACCACACCCGAAAACTTCAGTGACGAAAGAACAGATTTGGAGCGAATTTCACAAAATTGATGATAAGCAAGCAATTGGAATAATAACCAGTATAAATACTACCACCTCCATGCTTGATCCTTGCCCAACCAGCTGGATTAAAGCAGCAAAAAAGGATATTGGCCACCAGGTCTCACACATTGTGAACCAATCATTGTCACATTGACACATGCCCAACCATCTCAAAAGTCTATAATTAGACCGATATTAAAGAACAACTCGCTTAACAAAGAAGACCCATCTTCTTACCGCCCAATCTCCAGCATATCGCTTCTAGCGAAGATCATAGAAAAAGCAGCCCTCATCCAACTGCAAGAACACCTCGATGACCACGAAACCCTCGACAAACAGCAATACGGTTTCAGAAAAAATCATGGGGTCGAAACCCTGCTATTAGCACTGTTTAACTGCCTCCTCAAAGGGCTAGAGGACAGGAAGAAAATGTTTATTCTTATTTTTATCGACATCTCAGCAGCCTTCGACACTGTACATCACCTAACCCTCCTTAACAAGCTGGCATCAATTGGTATATTAGGAACCACCCTGAAATGGTTCTCCTCCTACATAACAGACAGAAAGCCAGAAGTCCAATTCAACGGAGAAAAAGCCGAAGCCTTCACTCAAACTCAAGGCATACCACAGGGGTCGGCGCTCTCGGCACTTCTGTTTAACATTTACATGCAACCCCTCAGTGAAATATTCAGGAAATATGGCATCAACTACCACATATATGCAGACGATATCATGCTGTACACACAGCTAGAAACCGTTGACCCAAAGTACGATCAGCTGGAAACCTGCATGGGGGAGATGTTGGGATGGCTAAAACAAAACAACATGTCGATTAATCATAAGAAGACTGAAGTAATGTTTATATCCAGTAAAACTGACTTCGAACCGCCACCAACAATCACATTGTGCAACAATACGTACAACACGAAGAAGGAAATTAGATATTTAGGAGTCATAATCGACAGCAAACTGAAAATGGAAAAACACCTCAGCAACACCAACAAAGCCATATTTCACAAGCTTAGAGTATTACGACCCCTACGGAATGTACTAGATCCATGCGACTTCCGTTCAGTTGCTCAAGCACTCATCATGCCTCACCTCGACTACTGTAACGCCATCTTACAGGGTCTACCAAAGAAAACGACCAACAGATTACAACTGGCGCAACACGTAGCTGCAAGGATCATCATGAGAACAAGCGTCACCGAACATATTACACCTATATTGATGGAACTACACTGGCTCCCAGTCTCTGCCAGGATCCAATACAAAACATTGGTAACGACATTCAAACTAATTCACAACCTAGCCCCTTCATTCCTTTCCACCCTGATCACCTTGCAAACTAGCTCCAGAAGCAGGAGAACCATAAACGAAGACACACTTATAGTTCCAAACAGCATCAGACATGTAAAATCCAGTACTGGCCGCAGAGCATTCTCCTTCTCTGCCCCCACTTTATGGAACAACCTACCACATGAGATGAGAGCAACAAAAGACCTACTCGATTTCAGAAAAAAATTAAAAACTCACCTATTCAACTGCCACTATGGCCAGCTGTGAATCCAACAAGATGAAAAGAAACAAATAGCTGTTTGTCAAATATAAATAGTTAAAGGATAATCGCTTCTGTACATATGAATGATACCTACTGAAGGGCTATATCTAGACCCTGCGATGTGTGCTGTGTATTACCCCTCTTCTTTCTATCGATGCCCCAATCTTCCTGTCTTGATTTTGTGACATATCCCAAAGACGTTAATCAAACCGCTACTGATCGCTGGAAGTAGCGGTATATAAGTGTTTGCTAAATAAATAAAAATAAATAAATTTGTTGTTTGGGAGTTGGTTCTAAGAGTGTGGTCCCAAGTGTTGATTAGGCTATCCAAATCAGGTTCAGAGGTGTGTAGTATTGGGGCTAGGACTGGAAATGGGCTGATGGGGGGAATGTAGACTGCAAATGGGTGATGGGCTGGAATAGGACACTGGAAATGGGCTGATGGGGGCTGGAATAGGGATGGGAGTTGGAAAAGGGCTGGAAATGGGCTGATGGAGAGCTTGGAGTGGAAATGGGCTGATGGGGGGGCTGGAATGGAACTGGAAAACAGCATATGGGAGGCTAGGACTGGAAATGGGCTGATGTGGAAGCTTGACTAGAAGGGGGCAGATGCTGGGTGGGACTAGAAGGGGGCAGATGCTGGGTGGGTCTAGAACTATAAAGGAGCTGATTTTGGGGGAGGACTAGAAAGGGATGGGAAATGAGAATGGAGAGGGGAAAATATATTTTGTGTGGGAGGGAAGAAAAGTCTACGAAGGGCCGGGTATTGGAAGAGTAAGTGTAGATTGAGAATGGAAGGGTGAAATTTGAGTGGATGATAAAGCAATAAGGAAAGAAATGGAGGAAAGAGCAAAAGGGGAAGAAAGATCAGTATGTTAAAGCAGATATAGAGAAAAAATTTGGAAAAAAATCTAAAAGAGAAGAAAGGAAAATGGATAGCTCGCAGAAGACACAAAGAAACCAGAAGAAAGTGACTGGAGCAATTGCAACTGAAAAGAAAATGCACAAGCAACAAAAGGTAGAAAAATACTTTTTTATTTTGAATTTATTAACTGGAATATATCAGCTCTGGGAAATGTGCATTGTTAACATCTTTTGTGTTGTGTTTAGTACAAGAGGAAATTAATTTATAGTTTTATTTCTCCAGTGTTGTACATCCCAAGTTTGGCTTTTGGGGTTCCCAGTTTAATTATTGTCTTCCTATTTCTAAATTGTGATCCCTTGTTCTTTGGTGACGGTCTATATTCTGCATTTTAACCAAGCTGAGGTATTCTGTTCATGTAGTTTCTATTTGACCATGTCACTTGTTCTCTTTCCCCAGTAGGAGATGCATTGGTATTCTCTGAGATGTATTGGTTTAATATTTGCAGTGTTGCCTTTTGATAGGTAGGGTTTGGTGCTTTGTGAGTCCTGGCAGAGCTGTTATGATATGGTGGATTTGCTATGAGTTCTAAAAGGTCAGTGTTTATAGTACTTCCTAATGGGCCTGGCGGTTGGCACTGGAATATAGTAACGTAGAAATCTATTAGTCTTTCTTTATCCAGACACTCATTAAGAAGCATGTTTACTAAAAATGCATGTTAACATTATGCAAATATTTATGCAAATGAGGCTCCCTATGCAAATGAGGCCCCGCAATTAATCTCCGCACATGGCCCCGCACCCCCCTTGGGCCACCCCTGCATATAACACCCATTACTCAAGCAGCTACACTGGCTCCCCATAAGCTGAACAAAATACAAAGTCCTACTGACCGCTTTCAAAGTAGCCCACAACTTATCCTCTGAATACCTTCAATCACTCCTACACAAATAACCAAATAGAACCAGAATAGAACCAGAAGGACAAGTACACAAAATTCTTTCAACATCCCAATATTAAAAATAAAAACCTGTTGGGCAACCTCCAATCGAGCCTTCTCACTGTATGCCCCATCCATTTGGAAAATGCTCCCCCAGAGCATATCAGCCATACCAGACTTAATGGAATTCCGAAGGAATCTTAACTCATCTCTTCAATGAATACTTTGATAGCGAAACTTAAATTTCCTCCTTACCCCCATATTTATTTATTTATTTAGCTGTATTTATATCCCGCTTTTCACCGGGTCAAAGCGGTCAATTGGGGGATACATTTAACACGAGGGGATATGAGACACATACGCTAATACTTACAGGGAACATGGGCAATGGAGGGTTAAGTGGCTTGCCCAAGACCACAAGGTGTGCCTACAGGACTAGAAATCCCAGACCCCCTGGCCTGAGATTGCTGTCCCAAGGTGGGACTTGAACCCCTGGCCCTCTGCCCTGAAGTACCTTGTCCTAACCACTAGACCACTCCTCCCTCCTATTCCCCTCCAGGACCACTATTCCCCTCCAGGACGATCATCCATTAATTGTATTTCAGAAGTAAATAATTTGATACTTCAGTGTTGGTTTCAAAGTTCAATGTACATGTTTTAGGTTTAATCTTTGAAATTCTTTTTTTCCATATTATATGTACATGTAATAGTTTGAAGTTCAGCTAAACTGTAAACAATTTTGACTCTGAGATAAAGCGGTTTATAAAAATAGCTAAATAAACAGCTAATGAGGGAAAGCGTACAGTTGCCCAGGAGTGCATAGTTCAGAATGATATATCTTTGAAGAATACTAACAAAACAAGGAAGTTAGGGCATCCTGATTGAGAGATTGCAGTAAAGGTTAAAGTACCTCAGCAAAGAATAGTTACAATTGAAAGATTCCAAATTACCCCCATCATCTGATAAGTAGGTTAGTATGAGCGAAAAGCTTACATTGACTTACCAGTTAATCTCCTGACAAGTGGATCATGTTCCTCTACCAGCAGATTGTTGGAGACAAAGAACCAATGAAAAGCCCAGGCTTCAACATCATCGCTTCCATGCCACTATTCACCTCAGCCACCAGAGGTCCCTTCAATATTTCTCCCAAAGCATATGGGAGAAACATAAGAACATAAGAACATAAGATATGCCATACTGGGTCAGACCAAGGTCCATCAAGCCCAGTATTCTGTTTCCAACAGTGGCCAATCTAGGTCATACGTACCTAGCAGTTTCCCCAAGGGACACAGGTTCCACAATGCTTGTATTGGTTCAAGCATTGATATCCTGGGTCCCTTCTTAATAATGGTTTATGGACCTTTCCTCCAGGAACTTGTCCAAACCTTTTTTAAACCCAGCTACACTAACAGCCTTTACTACATCCTCCGGTAACAAATTCCAGAGTTTGATTACACGTTGAGTGAAAAAATATTTTCTTTTATTAGTCTTAAATAGTTTACCCTGTAGCTTCATTGCATGTCCCCTAGTCTTTCTATATTCTGATAAGGTAAACAATCGATCTACGTTTACCCGTTCCACTCCGTTCATTAATTTATAGACTTCTATCATATCTCCCCTCAGCCGTCTCTTTTCCAGGTTAAAGAGCCCCAACCTTTTTAGCCTTTCTTCATAGGAGTAGCCTTCCATCCCCTTTACCATTTTGGTGGCTCTTCTCTGAACCTTTTCTAAAATTGCTATATCCTTTTTAAGATATGGCGACCAGAATTGCACACAATATTCAAGGTGCGGTCTCACCATGGAACGATATAGAGGCATTATAATATCTTTTGTTTTATTTTCCATTCCTTTCCTTATCATACCTAGCATTCTATTTGCTCTCTTGGCCGCCGCTGCACACTGGGCCAAGGGTTTTAACATGGTATCCACAAGGACGCCTAAATCTTTTTCTTGGGTGGTGGTTCCTAATGTGGAACCTTGCATCGTGTAACCATAGTTTGGGATGTTCTTCCCTAGGTGCATAACCTTGCACTTCTCCACATTAAATTTCATCTGCCATTTTGATGCCCAGTCTTCCAATTTATCAAGATCCTCTTGCAATTTTCCACAATCCTCCTGGGTTTTAACAACTTTAAATAGTTTTGTGTCATCAGCAAATTTGATAACCTCACTCGTTATTCCACTTTCCAGGTCATTTATGAATATGTCAAAAAGCAGCGGACCCAGCACAGATCCCTGGGGTACACCACTATTCACCTTTCTCCATTGGGAAAATTGGCCATTTAGCCCTACCCTCTGCTTTCTATCTTTTAACCAGTTCCTGATCCACAGTAGTACACTGCCTCCTATCCCATGACTCTTTAGTTTTGCCAAAAGTCTCTCATGAGGGACCTTGTCAAAGGCTTTCTGAAAGTACAGATACACAATATCAACCGACTCACCTTTGTCCACCTGTTTATTCACTCCTTCAAAAAAACATAACAGATTAGTAAGACAAGATCTTCCTTGTCTAAAGCCATGTTGGCTGTCTCCCATTAGGTCATGACTATCTATATGCTGAGTAATTTTATTCTTTATGATGGTTTCTACCATTTTTCCCGGTACTGATGTCAGGCTCACCGGTCTGTAGTTTCCCGGATCACCCCTCGAACCCTTTTTAAAAATTGGTGTTACATTGGCGATCCTCCAATCCTCAGGTATTAGAGATGATTTTAATGATAGTTCACAGATTACTGATAGCAGGTCTGCAATCTCAAATTTCAGTTCTTTCAACACCCTTGGATGTATACCATCCGGCCCAGGTGATTTGCTACTCTTCAGTTTATCTAATAGTTGTAGGACATCTTCCCGATGTATCGATATTTCCTTCAATTCTTCCACACCTTTAAATACCACTTCAGTCGTGGGTAACATCCCTACATCTTCCTCAGTAAAGACCGAAGCAAAGAATTCATTCAGTCTCTCCGCTATCGCCTTGTCGCCTCTTAGTGCTCCTTTAACCCCTTTATCATCTAATGGACCAACTGACTCTCTCACGGGTTTTTTGCTACGAATGTACTTGAAAAGGTCTTTATTTCGCGTTTTTGCTTCCGCAGCAAGCTTCTTCTCAAATTCTCTCTTTGCCTGCCTTATCAATGCCTTGCATTTGACTTGCCAGTGCTTGTGCTGTTTCCAGGTTTCATCATTTGGCTCTTTTTTCCATTTCTTGAAAGATGCTTTTTTGGCAACAACAGCCTCTCTGACCTCAGCTTTAAACCATGCTGGCAATTTTTTGGACTTCCTTCCACTTTTCTTAAAGCGTGGAATACAGCTGGTCTGGGCTTCCAAGATAGTATTTTTCAACAACACCCAAGCTTGATGTACGTCTTTAACCTTTGCAACTGCTCCTTTTAGTTTTTTCTTAACTGTTTTCCTCATTCTATCATAGTCTCCCTTTCGAAAGTTAAAGGGTAGTACTGTGGATTTCCTTACTATCCCTCCTCCACTAATTAAATCAAAGGCGATCATGCTATGATCACTATTGCCAAGTGGCCCCAACACCCTTATCTCTTGCACTACATCTGGTGTTCCACTAAGGACTAGGTCTAATATTGCTTCCCCTCTGGTCGGTTCATGAACCAGCTGCTCCAAGAAGCAGTCATTTATTTCATCTAGGAACTTTATCTCCCTAGCATGTCCTGTTGTGACACTGACCCAGTCGATGCCGGGGTAATTGAAATCACCCATTATTATTACTGCACTGTAACTTTTGCTAGCTTCCTTGATTTCTTTGAGCATTTCATCATCCATTTGTTCATTCTGGCCAGGCGGACGATAGTACACCCCCACTGCCATCGCCTTCCCCTTTTTACATGGAATTTCAATCCATAGAGATTCTACAGCAAATTTTGTTTCTTGCAAAACTTTAATCCTTTCTGACTCAATGCCCTCTCTAACATAGAGCGCAACCCCTCCACCAATTTGATCAGCTCTATCATTTCGATATAGTTTGTACCCAGGTATCACAGTGTCCCACTGGTTGTCCTCCTTCCACCATGTCTCTGATATTCCAATCATATCTAACCTCTCGTTTAGTGCTATATATTCAAACTCTCCCATCTTGTTTTGTAGACTTCTAGCATTTGCATACAAGCATTTTAGAGACTGTATTTTATTCATATTAATTTGGCTATTGGTAGACATGGGTAATTTGGGATCTTTAAGTTCTGTCTGCTCCATACTCGAGGGCATTTGGGCTACTTTACTCTTTTTTGGAACCTCTCTGCTTTTTGTAGTATCCTTCAAGGATACATTCTTCCGAACCATGCGCTCTTGGGCGACTGTCGGCTTTCCCCTATTATCTAGTTTAAAAGCTGCTCTATCTCCTTTTTAAACATGGCAAGCTTCACACAACCTCAACCTCCATGGAGAAAATACAGGGAGGAGGAGGCGACCTGGGTGAGAGTACCAGAAGAAAGGAATAAACAAACAGCAGTTGAGGGGGAGATTGCGCTTGGAGATCTGGTTGACCTGTCCTGTAGTTACCTCACTCTCCTGAGCTCCAATCAACTGAAGAGGAGGAAGAAAGGGAGGAGAAAGATCCAGAAGTGGAGGAATTAAGATCGAACTCCTAGTCCTGTAGGCTGAATTCACCTACAAAGTATCCCCAATTATCACCAATGAATGGCTCAGACAACAGTTGCTTGGCTACAAAAACTCTTTATTTAGCATAGCAAAACAATTGTAAATGCAGATAGCAAATGTCTGTCTGAGAGATGGCGGGCAACGTTCCTTCTACAAGCAGAGAAGAAAAGCTGCCCTCTGCTCTATAGTTGCCTTCTTATATACCTCTCTATTACAAAGTTCCAGAAAGTTACAGCAAGTTCTGCATAAATTCTTATGTCATTTGTAGAATTCCTGCAGAGCTCTCTCCCCGGGACCCTCCCCTAGTTATCAGGTCATTTGCAGCTCATGTTTCAAGGTCTGCTTATCTGTGCAGCTGACCGTAATCCTCTGCCTCTTCCTGTCTTATTCCATTTCCTGGCACTAATTGCAATCTTCAGGGCTGAGTATTTGTGCTCATTATTTCTAGCTTGGCCTGTATTTTTTCTGGGCCCAAACTCTGCACATTCCTGTCCAAAGTGTGGTTCCATAGACTCTTTTGTAGTAGGCCGCATATACTCTCTCTCACAGCCCACATGCTTTTTCTTCTGTGCCAGACATATGTTGCTGTGTGCATTTCCAGCAGGCAAGGGTGCAGTTATATAAAGCAAACATAAAGCAGACCTGAGGCAATTATCCCTTCAATCCACATGGTAAAGATGATGGGTTTCAGGCAAGGGAAAGATTACCCAAGTTACTTTTAACCTTAGGTGTTAAATTTATGGTTATAAAGATGAATAAGGCCATATCCAGTATAAAGGGATTATTTATTGAGATCACTCAAATAAATTGGATACAGTAAGAACATAAGAGATGCCATACTGGGTCAGACCAAGGTCCATCAAGCCCAGTATCCTGTTTCCAACAGTGGCCAATCTAGGTCATACGTACCTAGCAGTATCCCCAAGAGAGACAGGTTCCACAATGCTTGTATTGGGTCAAGCATTGATATCCTGGGTCCCTTTTTAATAATGGTTTATGGACCTTTCCTCCAGGAAGTTGTCCAAACCTTTTTTAAACCCAGCTACACTAACAGCTCTTACTACATCCTTCGGTAACAAATTCCAGAGTTTGATTACATGTTGAGTGAAAAAATATTTTCTTTTATTTGTCTTAAATAGTTTACCCTGTAGCTTCATTACATGTCCCCTAGTCTTTCTATGTTCTGATAGCGTAAACAATCGATCTACATTTACCCGCTCCACTCCATTCATTAATTTATAGACCTCTATCATATCTCCCCTCAGCCGTCTCTTTTCCAGGTTGAAGAGCCCTAACCTTTGTAGCCTCTCTTCATAGAAGTAGCCTTCCATCCCCTTTACCATTTTGGTGGCTCTTCTCTGAACCTTTTCTAATAACGCTATATCCTTTTTAAGATACGGCGACCAGAATTGCACACAATATTCAAGGTTTGGTCGTACCATGGAACGATACAGAGGCATTATAATATCCTTTGTTTTATTTTCCATTCCTTTCCTTATGATACCTAGCATTCTATTTGCTTTCTTGGCCGCTGCTGCATACTGGGCGGAGGGTTTTAACATGTTATCCACGATGACTCCTAAATCTTTTTCCTGGGTGGTGGTTCCCAATGTGGAACCTTGCATTGTGTAACCATAGTGTGGGTTGTTCTTTCCTAGATGCATAACTTTGCACTTGTCCACATTAAATTTCATCTGCCATTTGGATGCCCAGTCTTCCAATTTATCCAAATCCTCCTGCAGTTTTCCACAGTCCTTTTGGGTTTTAACAACTTTAAATAGTTTTGTGTCGTCTGCAAATTTGATAACCTCACTAGTTATTCCCTTTTCCAGGTCATTTATGAATATGTCAAAAAGCAGCGGACCCAGTATAGATCCCTGGGGTACTCCACTAGTCACCTTTTTCCATTGTGCCACTGAAATTATTACTGCAATAATAATAAAGTTCAGGGCCAAAAGAAAAAGAAAACAGTAGTTTGCCTTGGAAAAAGTGCATCGAGGGAAAAATAGTCATTGTGTATGGAGGTATCTCTGATAGACGGGTATCATAAGAACATAAGAAATGCCATACTGGGTCAGACCGAGGTCCATCAAGCCCAGTATCCTGTTTCCAACAGTGGCCAATCTAGGTCATACGTACCTAGCAGTTTCCCCAAAAGACACAGGTTCTGTAGTGCTTGTACTAGGCCAAGCATTGATATCCTGGGTCCCTTTTTAATAGTGGTTTATGGACCTTTCCTCCAGGAACTTGTCCAAACCTTTTTTAAACCCAGCTATACTAACAGCCCTTACTACATCCTCCGGTAACAGATTCCAGAGTTTGATTACACGTTGAGAGAAGAAATATTTTCTCCTATTTGTCTTAAATAGTTTACCCTGTAGCTTCATTACATGCCCCCTAGTCCTTCTATATTCTGATAGCGTAAGATCATCAAAGATATTAAGGAAGATCCAAGACATCAAGCTGAAGCGTGCTGCATTAACAAAAGAAGATCTGAAATGTATATGTTCCAACAATAAATTGAAAGTGGCAGCAGAAGTGCAAAACTGCGAAGATATGAAGATAAACGAAAAAAAAAAAAGATATCAAAATAAACTATTTAGAGAGAACCCTAAACAATTCTACATGGATTTGGGAAAGAGCATTAAGATAATAAAAGCACCACCAACCAAAGCCGAAACACAACACTTCTGGAGAAAACTATACGAGGACCCTATAAAGCACAATCGAAAAGTACAAGAGCATTTAGAAAAAGCAATCATCAAACCTATGGAATGGCCAGCAGTGACAACAAACGAGCTGGTGAGCAGGTTAAAATGAGCCCCAAGCTGGAAGAGTCCTGGCCCAGATAGAGTAACCAACTTTTGGTTCAAATAGTTAACCACGCCATCCAGACCAACCTGGTGACTTGCAAAAATCAATTGTTTACACAGCCAGACTTAACGCTACAACGGGCTTACTACAGGAAGAACATTTCTCCTTCCAGAAGGGGACCCCCCAGTAACATTCCTAACAATTATAGACCAATAACTTGTCTACCTACAATCTATAAACTGTTCACTGCAATAGATGCAGAAAGAATATATGATCATATCAAGTCCAATAACATTTATTTATTGATTCTTATATACCACATTTCTGAAGATCAATGCAGTTTACAGAGAACCAACTTGAACATTACATGGAACAGTTTTACTGAACTAATTACATTGAATCATTAGTGGAACAAGAGATAACACAGAACAGTGTAACTATAATACAGAACAGATTAACTATATACAAAATGGATAGTTTGCTCTAAAGAAGTAAATGGTCTAGTGTATTTCTTAAGTTAGGGGTAAGGGAGGGTAGTGTATATCTTAAGTTAGGGAGAAGGGAGATGGGAAGGGTAGATGGATGGGGCTGGAGGGAGAGGGTTGTTAGATGAGGTAAGTCAAGTGATTCCATTGAAATGTTCCATGAACAGGTGGGTCTTTATCAGCTTCCTGAAGATCGCTAGGTCATGGGTGCTTCTGATGTGGTGTGATATGGTATTCCATAGTCGAGGTGCATATATGGAGAATACCCTAGCACAAGTTGTTCAATTGCTCTTGGTCAATGTTGGAAGCAGGATTAGGAGATTCAATTTCTTCTTTGGTGATTTTCTGGATTGCAGGTATTGAGAGGATAGCTAATGGATTATTTTGAACATTGTTGTTAGGGTTTTGTACTTGATACGACTAAGGAGAGGTAGCCAATGTAGCTTTTAGAATGGGTGTGACATTACTGAATCTGGGTGAGCACATCAGAAGTCAAGCGATTGCATGTTGTGCAAGCTGTAGTGGATGTAATGAGTTCTTCGAAATTCCTTGGAGGATGGCGTTTCAGAAGTCGAAGTGTGGTAGTATCATTGCCTGGAAGATTTATCGGAAGGCATACGGTTCAAAAAGGGGCCATAAGTGTTGGAGTGTCCTTAACTTGCTGTAAATACATTGAGTTACTTTCTATGTGGTTGGAATGTGAAGTGTTCATCTATGGTGATGCCAAGGTATCTGACTTCTGACTTAATTTCCAGGTTGGTGGTGTTCACCGTTAATGACTTTGGGGGGAGGAAGGATTTATTTTTGGTGAGGAACAGAACCTCCGTTTTTTGGAGATTAATGTTGAGTCGATATTCTGAAGGCCATTTGTTTATAGCGTTGAAGCAGGTTTTAATTGATGAGTAGTCTGGGTTTGAAGAGGTAAAGGGAGCATATATCATACATCGCCTGCATAAAGGTCATAGTAGATGTTGAATGAGCTTATGATGTTGCAGATGGGCTTTATGTAGATGTTAAATATAATAATGCTGAAAGGGCAGAGCCTTGAGGGACTCTTTGTGTCTGGGTGATTTGATTGGAGATCTTTTGACCAATTTGTATGTACTGGGTGTGATTTGTGAAGTATGAACGTAGCCATTCCAAGGCAGTGTCACATATTCTTATATTGAATAGGCACTGAAGGAGGATGTCATGGTATATTGTGTTGAAAGCAGCTGCAATTTAAAAAAAAATGAGGATGAAGCGTTGTTTTGAGTTTTCTATGCCCTTGGTTGGTAAGTCTGTTTATAGAGATGAGCGAGGTTTCTACTCCGTGGTTATTGCAGAATCCATGTTGGTGCATGTCCAAGGGAGAACTTGAGTTAATATGGTCTTGCAATTGGTAGAGTACTACTTTCTTGATTCCTTGGCAAGAAATAGTAAACAGGGGATAGGCCTGTAAGAGCTCAGGTCATTTGGCTTGAGTTGGGGTTTTTTGAGGATTGGACGGATTGTTGCTGATTTCAGGTATATGGTAAAGTATCTTTTGAAGGTGGATAAGATTAGTTTATACATAATTGGAGCAAGCTCTGTTTTGGTGATTTTTGAACCAGGAAGCCAAGCATGGCTCCAGTGGAGATGTGGTGGTGGTAAGGTTATGTATTATGTGCTCAAGATGATCTGTAGATGTAGGGCTGAAGGAATGCAACAGAGTGTGATGTTTAGATTTGATGGTTTGCTAGAGGTGGTAGGGGATGGCATGGGATATTTTGATTGCAGGTATGTAGCAAAGTCCTGTGGTTCAAGGGTGTAGTTATGGTGGGTTTGGCTGCTGTCTTTTGCTAGTCTGGTAACTATATTGAATAGCTCTCTGGGTTTGTTTATTGCTTTCATTATGAGTTTAGTGTGATGATCTTGTTTTTCTTTGTTGGTTTCAGAATGGTATGTTTGGAGGGTGAGAAGGTAGAAACCGTTTGTCTATTTGTCGAGTGTGTTTCTCCATCTTCGCTCCAGTTGTCGCAGTTTCTGCTTTAGTTCTTTTAGGCTTGGTGTATACCATGGGCTGTGGATTTGCTGATGTGGTTTCACAGTTCTAGTGAGAGGTAAAGTTGCAAAGGTTTGTATTGTGTTTATCCATTTGTTATAAACATAAGAACATAAAATATGGCATACTGGGTCAGACCAAGGTCCATCAAGCCCAGTATCCTGTTTCCAACAGTGGCCAATCTAGGTCAAATGTACCTAGCAGTTTCCCCAAGAGACACAGGTTCCACAATGCTTGTATTGGGTCAAGCATTGATATCCTGGGTCCCTTTTTAATAATGGTTTATAGACCTTTCCTCCAGGAACTTGTCCAAACCTTTTTTAAACCCAGCTACACTAACAGCATTTACTACATCCTCCGGTAACCAATTCCAGAGTTTGATTACACATTGAGTGAAAAAATATTTTCTCTTGTCTTAAATAGTTTACCCTGTAGCTTCATTATATGGCCCCTAGTCTTTCTATATTCTGATAGCATAAACAATTGATCTATGTTTACCTGTTCCACCCCATTCATTAATTTATAGACCTCTATCATATCTCCCCTCAGCCGTCTCTTTTCCAGGTTGAAGAGCCCTAACCTTTGTAGCCTCTCTTCATAGGAGTAGCCTTCCATCACCTTTACCATTTTGGTGGCTCTTCTCTGTACCTTTCCTAATAATGCTATATCAAAGTCCTAACTATGAACCTCGTGTATTTCATCAAGAGAAAAGAGAACTTTGTCAATGAAGGTAGGCTTATCAATGGGTTTGAATCATTGATGACATATATTGTAGGTGGCTTGTGATTTCGGGATTAGGCTTACAGGTAAGTAACAAGTGACAGTGTAGTGATGTGACCATGGGACGACTTTGAGTAGCGTATTGGGGGTTGTATGGATTTCCAGTAGTTGAGATTGGATGAAAATGAGATCCAAGGTGTTTCCTTTGAAGTGGATGGCTTTCATGAAGGATTTAGATTGACTTAATGGAGGAGAGGATAGGTTTAGATCACCCATTATTGTGAGGTAGGAACAAGAGTGTGTATGAGTAGTGGCTGTTTCCGGGATAGTTGCTAATTCATTGTTCTTTGCCGTAGGAGAGCGGTAGGCAAGACATAGTGTCATCTGTTTGAGATTATTATGAGGTCTATACTGTCTGTGAAGATAGCCTGTGCTAGCTTGGATAATAAGTTATTTTTTGCCAGGATGCAAACGTCACCACCCCTGCGATCAGAGCGACAGCAGTTGAAGCTGTCATAATCATATGGTTTTAGCTGGTTGATGAGAATGGTGTCTGTATTGGAGAACCAGGATTCTGTTATGCATAAAATGTCTGTTGTCATCAATTATGTAGTCGTTGAGAATATGTATCTTGTTTCCTGCAGAGCAAGCAT
The DNA here is from genome assembly GCA_033557465.1 of Ichthyophis bannanicus. Lineage (NCBI taxonomy): Eukaryota > Metazoa > Chordata > Amphibia > Gymnophiona > Ichthyophiidae > Ichthyophis > Ichthyophis bannanicus. The sequence continues at coordinate 1,338,674,743 of CM066033.1, read as the reverse complement.
TTATTAAGGTACATTTTAGAAGGTGTATGTTTTTTGTTGTTTGAGTGGTATTTTCCAGAGGGGGGTGTTCCTGGAGAGGCATATGAAACAGTCTGGAGTTGCTTCTTTGTCTCGTTCTGTGTAGGCATTTTTGGTGTAGTGAGCTGTAGCCATGGATTACAGGGATGGTGCCATGGTTAGGGGCATGCCATCATGGCAATAGAACACAAGGGCAAGAAGAGAGAAACATATGGCACCAAAGACCAGTTAATGTTGAATAAGGCCATCATGGCCAGTGTTAAGAAAAGCAGAAATCTAAATATAGCATGGATTGTGATTATAAGAGAGCTTTTGACAGCATCCCACACTCTTGGATAATGAATTGCCTTGAAATGTATAAAATAAATCCTGATTTGATAGAGTACATTAAGTTCACCATGACACTTTGGCAAACCACACTCTTTTTGAAATATGAAGATGGTCAGTATATCATTCCTAACATCAGGATCCAGCAAGGAATATTTCAAAGGGATTCCCTGTCGCCTCTTCTATTTTGTGTGGCACTTAATTCATTGAGTACTCTCATGTCTTTGGGGATATGGATTTAACCTGAATCCTAAAGAAACATCTCATTTATTTATTTATTTATTTATTTAATTTATTTAATATTTCTTATATACCGCCTTTTGTGATATCAAGGTGGTTTACATTGAACAAACTGAAATTACATTGAACAGGGCATTATAACTAGGAAATAACTATTTTACAGGGAACATGGGCAATGGAGGGTTAAGTGGCTTGCCCAAGACCACAAGGAGCACCTGTGGGACTAGAAACCCCAGTCCTTCCGGCCCAAAGTTGCTGTCCTCTAGTTGGATCTGAACCCCCAACCTTCCGGCCTGATGTAACTTGCCCCAACCACTAGGCTATTCCTCCCTCCCTTATTTGTGGATGATCTGAAGTTCTATAGTTCCAGCAACAGACAATTAGCAGAACAACTCTGTGTGGTGAAAAGCTTTTCTGAAGACATCAGGATGGTCTTTGGCCTTGACAAATGTCCTAAAGCAACATTTTTTTTTTTGAGTAAAATTGAACAAAACAGAAAACATCTCCCTGGCTGAAGGCTCTGACATCAAGAACTTTGAACAGGAAGGTGTATATATGTATCTTGGAGTAGAGAAAGGAACAACACTCCAGCAGAAATTACTGAGGGAAAAGATCAGTAAAGAATACTACAGGAGATTAAAATCATTATTGAAAAGTGCTTTAACATCACGGAATAAGATACAAGCCATCAATCAGCTGGTGATTCCTGTACTTTCATACAGCTTTGGGATTGTGGACTGGTCTCTTAAAGATCTTGAAAAATTGGATGTGCGAACATGAAACTCCTCCATGTCCATGAAGTGATTTACAAGAATCAGTGTATGCTAAGACTGTACATCCCTAGAGCTGAAGGAGGGCTAGGACTCATAGAGATTAATTACACATACAGAGCTACTATCATAGGCCTCCAGGCCTACTTAACTGCATCCTCGGATCCAAATACGGAAAAAGTACTGAAATATGAGAATAAATGTCCAGAAATCTGTCTCCATCATCAAACTTGGGCAACCATTCCAACGACTAGAAAGAGTGAGTGAAAATCCAGAGCATGCACAGGAAAGGCAGTAACGGAATTTGCAGAACAAGAGAAAACTCTTGAAGGATTTATATAAATAAGGAAAAGCAAACGGCAGATGCACAAATACAGTGGGAAATAGAGTGTTACTCCAGGAACCCTTTGTCAATCAAGAACCGATACATGAATGGTTAAGGAGGGGTGAACTGAAACTGAAGGACGAGAGGTTGATAGTTGCAGCCCGGGACAGCGGCTTACAGATGAGATGGTTTACAGCGAGCATTGAAAAAACTGTCAACACAGACATATGTCTATTCTGTTAGAAAGACTTGGAAATGGTGACTGTCCTTATAACTGGCTGTGAAGTTCTGATGGCAGAAAATTTCTATACAGAAAGACATAATAAAGTAGAATGCCTCATCCACTACAACATCACTGTGCCTGAAAAGCACTGAGATCATGACTCTGAGAAAATTGCAGAGAATGAGGAGGTTATGATTGCCTGGGATACTCCCATTCCAAGAAAAACACCAGGACGGCATTCATAATAGAGGTGTCGGTTCCAAGCAACTACTCTGTGAATCGCATGGAGAAAGAAGATCCTGAAATACCAGGAAATGCAGTCAAAGACCAAGAAAATGTGGCAGAGAGATACAGAAATATTTCCCATCATGTTGGGTGCCACAGACTTGATAAAGAAGAATTTCCAAGCCCATCTTGACAAACTTACCCAAACATGTTACATCTTACATACTCCAGCAGGAGCTCTCTTTGGCTACTATGCTGAGCCTTAACAGTAAATTTGAGAGACTGAGATCCTACTCCCCATGCCCTGGCTTAAAAGTGAGATTCACGACTGTCATGGTATGTGCAAAACTAACCCATTTAGAGAAACTGCGTCAACCGTGGAGAACAGTAGAGAACTATGTACGTACAGGAAAGTGTAAACATAAGGCTGTCAAATGATGAACCTGCAGAGTCAAGTATAAAAATCCATAGCAAGCCCAAGGGTACCACAGCAGAAGAACAGAGCAATACAGTTCCAGGGGTGGGCTCTGGACTGGTGTAGCAGGAGTCAAGGAACGGACATTAACTGGTAAGTAAAATGTTACCTTCCATATCGTCATCCTAGATCAGTCCAGACAAGTGAGATCTACCAAAGCTATGACTTCGCTGGGCGAGAAGAAGACACAGCAGCTCACAAAATCCTTGAGGCATAAGCCATGTCTGCATTCATGTCGACATCCAACAAACACCACAAAAAGATTTTCAAACTTATGAAAGGAATTCACAACTTCCATGTACCAGAGAAGCACCCTCCTGACATCCACAAGACGAAGATCCTTATCCTTCCCTGGACATTGCTGTCAGGTGGACAGGTAGACCACCTAGTTCACATGAAAGGGAGAAAGCACCTTAAGTAAGAAAGAAGGCACAGGCCAAACGGAAACTGCCTCCTTTGAAAGGGACAGAGAAGGATTTCGGCAAGACAGAACCTACAGCTTGGAAATTTGTTTTGCAGAACAAATCACAACCAAGAAGACCATCTCGAGTGTCAAATGCCTCCAAGTAGCGTGTTTCAGCGGCTCAGAGGATACCGCCATCAGGGCCTTGAGCACTAGACACAGATCCTAGGAAGGGATCACATAACAGAGGGGAGGGCGATGACGCCAAGTCCCTTGGAGAAAGCGTGAGATGTCCTGGTGCAAGTCTAGAGACTTCCCAGCCACCATACCTCAGAAAAGGCAGAGCTGTCACCTCGACTTTCAGGGAGCTAAGGGAAAATGTTCTCCAGTCCATCCTGTAGAAGGTCAACAAAGATGACACCTTTGCCACCTCGGGAGCTAACAGCCGAGCACCACACCATAATCAGAGGCACCAGATCAGCACATATGTTAGCTTGGTGGACCTCCCCTGGGCTTCGAGCAGAATGGAGACCACTGCTGGAGAGTAGCCCTCACACGCTAGCCATCTCCTTTCAAGAGCCAAGCCATAAACAAGAAGGGCCTGGGTCCTCCAGGACGATCGGTCCCTGCCGCAGTAGGCCCCAAGACAGAGGCAGCCAAAGAGGAGTCGCATCAGATTTCTGAACCACGCTCTCAGCCAATCCAGAACTGCCAGAACAATTCTGCTCAAGTGGCGCCCTATACGCCGAATCACCCACCCCACCAGGGGCTACAGAGGAAACATGGTACAGCAGGTGTTGACTTGGCCAAGACTGGGTCAGCGTGTTGATGCCCTTGGATCCTGCCTCCATGTGGTGACTGAAGAAGTAGAAAACCTTGGCATTGAAGTGGGTCATCATCAAATCCATTTTGGGTCGACCCCTAACAGTGCAGAATCAACTGAATCACCTCCTGACTCAAATCCTATTCTCCAGGATTCAGAGTGACTGCTGAGGAAGTCCACTTCCACATTGTCCACCCCAGCAAGGTGCTGAGCCAAAAAGGCTAAGAATATAAGAAATGTCATACTGGGTCAGTTCAAGGTCCATCAAGTCCAGTATCCTGTTTTCAACAGTAGCCAATCCAGGTCGCAACTACCTGTCAGGTTCCGAAAAAGGTTCACAGATTCCACAATGCTTATTCCATGTAAGCAATGCATTTCCCTGGTCCTCTTTAATAATGGTTTATGGACGTTCCCCTAGGAACTTGTCCAAACCTTTTTAAACTCTCTACACTAACGGCTTGTACTGCATCCTCTGGTAGTGAATTCCAGAGTTTGATTACTTATTGACTGAAAAAATATTTTCTCTTATTAGTGCTAAATGGCGGCTACACTATAGTTTCATTGAGTGTCCCCTAGTTTTTCTACTTTTTGAAGGAGTAAACATCTGATGTACATTCACTTATTCCACTCCCCCATTCATTAATTTATAGGCCTCTATCATGTCTCCCTCGGCTGTCTCTTTTCCAAGTTGAAGAGCCCTAACTTTTTAAGCCTCTCCTCATGGAGGTATCTTTCAATCCCCTTTACCATTTTGGTGGCATTATTAGAAAAGGTACAGAGAAGAGCCATCAAAATAGTAAAGGGGATTGGAAAGATACCCCTATGAAGAGAGGCTAAAAGGTTAGGGCTCTTCAACCTGGAAAAGAGACAGCTGAGGGGAGAGATGATAGAGATCTATAAATTAATGAATGGAGTGAAACGTGTAAATGTTGATCAATTTGTTTACACCATCAAAATATAGAAAGACTAGGGGACACATAATGAAGCTACAGTGTAACCTATTTAAGACTAATAAGAAAAAATATTTTTTCACTCAACGTGTAATCAAACTCTGGAATTCGTTACCGGAGGATGTAATAAAAACTGTTAGTGTAGCTGGGTTTAAAAAAGGTTTTGACAAGTTCCTGGAGGAAAGGTCCATAAACCATTATTAAAGGGGATCTGGGAAATCCACTGCTTACCCCAATACAGGCATTGTGGAACCTGTGTCCTTTGGGGAAACTGCTAGGTACTTGTGACCTAGATTGGCCACTGTTGGAAACAGGATACTGTGTTTGATGGACCTTGGTCTGACCCAGTATGGCATATCTTATGTTCTTATGACAGTGAGCCCTTGGAGCTGAGCTTCCTGCCCTGCTACCTGGTAGGAGGAAGGGGCAATGTTGGTGGAGGAGCAGAAGCCTACAAGCCTGTAGCAGCCAATCCAGGCTACTGGAGGGAAGATTTTAATTTTCCTGTTTTCTGCTTGCACATCCTAGTGCCTTGTTGCTGCCCAGACCACTGCCTCCTGCTGCATCTCGAGGCCTCTGCCACTGCTGCTTTTTTGTGAGATGCTATTGCTGCTATTTATTTTTGGGTATGTGGCTATCTTTTTTTTGTTTTATTGAGATTCCTGCCACTTTAAGGTTTTGGCCTCTTGGAAACCACTGTTTTCATTACTTGAAGACTGAGACCACCGCTGCTTTGGCCCTGGGCCAGGCTTTGCTGCTCCAGACCCACCACTACTGCTGCTTGGCCTGCTTCCTGCTGTTACTGGTGAGAGCTTTTTATGCTTCTGTGGTTTATCATCTTTTCCTCTCTTCCTCACCCCTACACAATGGGTCCACCATCTCTCCCTCTTTCTTTGGTCCGGCTCTTTTATCTTGCACCGAACTGTAGCAAGCTATATTATGCGGCCACACTGTTTCTGCAGCCTTTTGGTAAGACGCTGCTCTACACTCCTGTCTCTCTGGCCCACCTCCTCCCACAGTGAAAGATAATAACAGGACAGAGAGTAAATATGGTAAAAGAAATGTATTATGGAGCCAAGGGATGGGAAGTAGAGATCAGGATGAGAGGCAACACACCTCATCCTGCACTCCTCTTTCTCCCAGAGACTTGGCCCAACAGCTTCCCTGCTCTCACCACCTCCTTTTTCTCCATGCTTTCTGCCTCCCACTACTTCACCCTGCACTGCTGAAAGCCCTTCTATGGTGGAATACTGAGGAAAACAGAGCAGGAGTGTAGGATGGGGATGAAGGGTGGGAGGGAGTGTAGGGAGGATGAGAGACATCGGGGGACACTGCAAGAAGCAAGAGTTTGAGAAAACTGTTGGGCAAGTTTTCAGGGGGAAAGAAGATTGGGGGGGGGGGTTGGAAAGTGGTATGGTGTGTGTTATAGTATTGTATGGCAGGGTTGCTATGCTCCTTTTGTTCTTTTATGAGCTGGAAAGCGGTATGGCAGGGTCACTGTGCCCCCTTTAATGTTTTGATATACTGCTCTATGGCAGGGTCACCATGCCCCTTTTTGCAGTGCTGGCATAATTCATAATCTTTTCTATTTGATATACTAACTTTCTATCTGGTCTTTTCTTTTATTCAAGCAGAATAAAAGTTCTGCAGGAAACTAAATGCGCTGTACAGTCTTTATGGATAGAAATTCCATGTGAGAAGAGTAAGAATAACAATGGGACTGTGCTCCCATCCGCTTGGCCAGAGTGAATAGACAGATGATGAAATAACAGAAATTAAGGAAGTCAACAAAATTGGCAATGCCATTAGTAAAGGGTGATGATTTGAATTACCCCAGTATCAACTGGGTCATTGTCTCATCAGGACATGCTAGAGAGAGAAAGTTTCTAGATGAAATAAATTATTGCTTCAAGAACCAACTCAAGGGGGAACTATTTTAGACCTAGTGCTTAGTGGAACACAGGATCTAGTACAAGAGGTAATGGTGCTGGGGCCACTTGGCAATAGTGATCATAACATAATCAAATTTCCATCTTAATCAGTCATCAAAACAACATTTTTCTTAAGGCCCCATTCCAACAGAGATGAATGAGCTCTTCACACTTTGAATTGCAAGAAAACCATTGCCACCTTCTTGAAGTGAACTGAAGACCTTATAAAGTCTACCCAGATTTTTATTTTGCCCAAACATGATTGAGATAGCCATATCGAAGAGGACTTTCTAAATAGATAACAGATTATATATGCTTTGCTTATTATTCAGGATGATCTTAGGGAGGAGTGGCCTAGTGGTTAGGACAAGGTACTTCAAGCCGGGGGGCCGGGGGTTCAAGTCCCACCTGGGGACAGCAATCTCAGGCCGGAGGGACTGGGATTTCTAGTCCTATAGGCACTCCTTGTGGTCTTGGGCAAGCCACTTAACCCTCCATTGCCCATGTTCCCTGTAAGTATTAGTGTATGTGTGTCATATCCCCTCGTGTTAAATGTATCCCCCAATTGACCGCTTTGACCCGGTGAAAAGCGGGATATAAATACAGCTAAATAAATAAATAAATAAATATCAAAGCTCATATAATATGAGAGCTATGTCTGTCAGTGGCCCATCTAAAATGGTCCTCTGTTAAAGAGACATGCAAAGCTACCATGTGGCTGTTAGTCCACACACACATATCCCATTGTTAAGACTATGACTGCTGATGTGACAGCAGGTTTGGAGCTTCAATAAGGGTTAAAGCTCACTTCCAGCCCCTCTAGAGCTGTCTCTTGTATTTTGTGAAAAAAAAATAGAAATAAACTGAAGGGGGAGTTTAACCTGACAAAATAGTTGGTTTGCCAGTTAAGAGGCATGTTCAAGTTTTGTTCACTCCCTTTTTGGTTTGACAGCCCTTAGCCAGGAAGTTCCAGTAGTGTGAATAAAGTGAGCATCTTGTCCTAAGAGCAAATGAAATTACTCATAGGTGTTCTCTGAGGGCAACAGCTCATCAGTGACACAAATCCGCCCACTGCTTTCTGGTGTTGAACCTTTAGCTTAATGAGAGGAGTGAGACATGCATGCAGCTGTTTAGGAGCTGCTATGGATGTTCAGTGGAGCTCTACAATTTGGAAGAAGCTGGCTGGTTTAGGCAGATAGCACCTTATAAATAGGAGGTTCCTAAACCTGTAGGTTGTGCAGACCCCTTAGTAACCTCCAAAAGGTTGCAGAACCCCCCTGTTCATCCTCTGCACTCTTCCTGGACCCATCAAGCCTCTCCCCACTAACCCTCTTTATCTCACTTCCCCTTTTCTCTCCCTCCCCCCCCTCCAGCTAGTCACCACCAGTCTCTTTCCCTGCAGTCAGTACCCATCACTCTCTTTTTTTTTTTTCCTCTTTTCTATTTTCTCGGACCCCATGTAATGGCCTCATGGATCACTAAGGATCCATAGACCACAGGTTAGGAACCGCTGTTGTAGACTAATCAATTTATTAAGGCATGAGCTTTCACAAAGTCATACCTCAATAAATTGGTTAGTCTATAGGGTTCTGTCTTGCCTCTATCATTCTTACTACTGCAGCATCACTACCCCTCTGAAAATGTTCATCATGGTAACTTCATATTCCCAGAACACCTATTACTGGTGAATAGCCTTTTTATTTACTCTTACACTATCTTCCTTTGCTTCCCATCAAGAATTTGTGTTCTTTAAGTAAGATGGGAAATTATATAATTAGGAAATATAACAATGATATGCTTTTTTTCATATATATGTATATATTTTTTTTTTAATTTATCCATCAGGCTCTCCACCTTCCAGTGAAATACCAGCTGGCAAATACCCTTTCGTGGTAACCTCAGATTATGGATATGAAGTGCCAGTCGTACAAGCTTATGCATTTGGAAAATATCTTGGTTACTTGAAAGTTGAATTTGATGATAAAGGAAATGTAATTCAGTCATCTGGAAATCCAATTCTTTTGAACAGTACTGTCCCTGAAGGTAAGCAAATTAGTTTTTCTAGCTCTGATCTTAATCTTTTATATTATCTTGTTAAAATATTTGGCTCCCACTATAAACCCTACATAGACTTAATGAACTAAATATTTCTTCGAAGACAAACATGATAGAAAATCCTCACAGTTGACGTCATCTGATGGAGCCCATGCACAGAACCTTCCGTTGCATAGATTTAGTCTGGAAGCTTTTGAGAAGCCCTATTGTACATGTACGCAAATTCTTGTGTACTGCTGCCTTCTAGGATTTACCTGGGCACGCTTCCTTTTCTACTTTTCTGTTCTGCTAATCTTAGGGATTTTTCGGCTGCTGTGTGGGACCGCCTATCTGCTGTTTTTTGTCTTCAAGTACGCTGGTAATTCGGATTATTCATGGTGTTGTACTGCTGAAGAAAACATTAAAAATCATTTATTATGTTGATTGCCTTAGTGGTCAAAGTCATGCTTCAGCGCTGGAAGGACAGTGGGTTGCTGGATTTTGCTCTGTGGTGGAATACTGTATGCATTACACATAAGCAAGAGTTGGCAGTGGGGGGCAAAAACAGGAGGGAGGGTCCAATCTTCTGGGGATGGATCACTCTGGAAAGATATCTTGCTGATATTTGAGGCCCTGGGTTTTCTTTTAGTAAATAATTGTGTGTGTGGTCTGTTTTGCTGTTAGTTATCTATTGTTTTGCTATATATAAAAAAGTTGTAGTTCTGATCTTTTTTATCAAAATCTTACAATGCTGCCCTCTATTATTCAGAATTCTCCTGAAAACAATTGTTGTACTGTCTTTATCTTTATGAAGATCTTACCATCTACATATGACATTCAACAGTGAAACTCGGTCTCAGACTAACAGTGACAACGCTTAGAATATTTCTCCAAAGCGATATGCCTGTTTGCATCAATGACCGTTCATATTCACTGCTATTTTACCAATCATTCATTAAAAATGTGCTATTTCATATCTTTAGATGGAACTTAGACTCTATATCAGTAATTTCTGAAATTCATTGGCACTTGTTAGTCAGTGCATTGTTGTTTTTGAAATTGTACTGCGCTTTGCTTATCTCAATGTCTCTGGTGCTAATCCCCGACGCCACCAAATGGGTACCGCTCCTGCGTTTCGTTATTCTTCTTCAGGGGGAATATCTTGAAATTAGCACGATCTACAAAACAACCCGACAATTTCACAGTCACACCTAAAACGCCAGATCACTGCTGCTTGTCAAACAACCACTAATGCGAAACGAAACACCCACCTTTAAGCTTGCGGCTGAACCATGCATCTTCTTCTCCTCAAAATTTGTGAAATGCAGTGAAAAAACGCTGCGCCTGCGCAAAGATATGTTTCACTTAAATTTAAAGGGAAAATGGCGCTCTGGATCCACCAATCAGCAAAAAGCAGATGTATTTCCCTATGCCCACTAAAATGCGGACAGATTGAACTCGTGCTGATATTAAACACATGCTCGCCATTCAATGTACGTGTTCAGACCGGTGGTTCCTACTGTCCCTAGCCGGAAAATCCACTTTTGCTCCTGGATTATCAAAGTTTGAGAACGAGATTTACCCCTTCTGCCAGTAAGCACTTGTTCTATCGCGAAACACCGGAGGTCTGTAAATTCATGATGATGACTAAGGCAGTGTGCTACTATGGGCGCTTCTACTGTTTTACATTTTAACTTGCTTCGGTGTTCGTTAATTCGGATTCTTAATTGCCGTTCTGTTTTTCCTATATATAGCAATCCACACGTGCATTTAAGTGCATACACCACATAATCAGTAGTACATGTTGTCAAATGTCTTAGCGATCTTTTTTATTGCAATTTGTGTCTGTCATGCCAGGCCTCTTCACGTACTATCCCATTAGTTACCCTAGTCAGGATTTTTCAGTCATTTTATTACTTTTTTTCCACATTCATTTTTCACAGGCCTAAAGGACCCTGCCAGATTTAAAGTTCAAAAATCAAGTTGTTTTCTTCCAAGTTTTCTTTTTTATATCATGTCTGAAACCCCCCCCCCCTATAGTTTAAAACAAATGCCCACAAAATCCAGGCAGTGCAGCAAAACCAAATCCAGAGCAGATACCCACAGTTGGTGCTTGCAGTGCCTGAGACCCAATCAGTCCCTTCGTAATCTGTATTCAGAGATGACATAGAGGGCTTTATGGTTGTGAAGAACAGCATGAGGGGGGATCTTTTTTGCTTTGACGACTGGTCTATCAATGTCTGAATCATCCTTGAAGTATCCAGGTGCTGCACTAGATGCTGGGGATGCATTGACATTGGAAATATAATGATCACCTTCAGTGTCAAGCTATCGGGATGGGGCATCAACCTGTTTCCAACCTTAGAAGAGGAAGGATTTATCTTTGTCGTCATAGGTGCCAAGGATACATGATATCTGGTGCATTTACCTCCCATTGGAGTACAGTGTCAAGAGCATTGAGGCCCGCTGCATTTACCAGTGCTTTAATCAACCTCACATGGAGGATTACTCATCCTCTTTGACTGTGGAATTGCAGTAGCAAAGGGTTCAAGATCAAGCCATCAATGCTGTACAAGTGACTCAAGAGGATGTGCCCCCCTCCAGCTGATTCTCCTATGCCTTTGGCATTGGCTGTTTTTGAGAGGGTGCTTAACAAAATATGTGCCTGGAATATCTCAATCGCCGAATTTATGATGGCCACTCACAACTGGGCCATTTACTTCAGCGCTGGGAGATCTAAGAACCGCTGGACTCAACTGTTCCTTAAGATTTTTATCTCTTTTCCATACACACCGAAGACGTTTGTTCTCCAAACCAACTATATTACCCAAAACATTCATATGTCTCCTCAGAATTTTCTGAATCCTGTAACTCAACGGTGAAAATTTAGTGATAAAGTTTTTTGGGAGGACTGCTTTGAACAGTTCGTTGTTAGTGAAACGTGGGCAGCATCGGTATTGATGGTGGATGTGTTTTAAAGGTATGTGGCTGTAGTGTTTGGTTTTATTAGTGGGTAGTATGCGTTGTGATATAAGGGAAGTTCACTAGTGTATCTGTTGATTTTTTCCGTAGACCCCCTGAGGAAACTCTTTTTGTAAGAGTGAAACGTTCGGAGTGGCGCCAGAGGAGGCGTAGGGGCAATTCACACCACAATATTTTTCAAGATAAGCATTCTCTGTTAAAATGATGGTGTGGTTTTTAAATGCAAATTGATAATTATTTTTGTAAACTCATTAGTGTTCTCTATAATCTTCATAATCTCTGGATTGGTCATTGATGCTGCCAGCGCGTTCAACAGTATTACATGTACTGAAGTTCATACAGCGCTATTGAGTCTGAGACCTTTCCAGAGTTAGTCATTGAATGGTTTTGAGTTTTTTGATACAGCATCCCACACCATTAGTTATAAAATCACAACGTAATAGTTAAAGTGGAGCATTTGTTACATGAAGAGTGATCTACTTTTTTGATCTGATAAGGGACCATTGATTGCGGTTGGACTGTAAAAGGGCTTTGGCTTTTTACTTGCAAAGGACACAGCAACATAGAAAGTCCTCCCAACTCTTTGTTGCTTTTGATCCTAGTCATCTGGGACTTCCAGTCTCCAAAAGAACACTGTCCAGCTGGATTGCACAGTGTATATTTTTTGTCTATGAGAGTAAAAACCTTCCTCTTGAAGGCCATGTTGCAGCTCACAATGTGAGTGCCATGGCAGCCTCTATGGCTCATCTTCACTCTGTGTCTATCGACGACATCTGTCGAGCAGCTACTTGGGCTTCGGTTCATACCTTCACAGCCCATTACTGCTTAGACAAGGACTCCCGCCGGGATGCCTTGTTTGGTCAGGCTGTTCTTCAATACCTGTTCCACACTTAATCATCTCCTACCCACCATCCCTGGTAGGATGCCAGAGATCCATGGAGGGAAGTGGAGCCCTTTCACAAAGGCACACAACTTTCTGCGGCCATCTCCCTGGCATCTGCAGCTAGGGAGTCCCCATATGTGAAGACTACATTCCTGCTTGTTCCTGGAGATAGCATAGTTAGTCACCTGTAACAGGTGATCTCCGGGAACAGCAGGAATTTAGTCTTCACAACCCACCCACCTCCCCTAGGAGCTGTATCTCTCTCTCTTTCTCTCTTTCCCTCTCTCACTTTGTCTCAGCTTTAAACTCAACTGGAGAGGGACATTTGGGAAAGGTGGGAAGGCAGCACGCAGGCGCTGTGGGATGTTCCCAAAAGCTTTCCCATTGGACGCTGGGGAGCGTTCCCGCGCAGGCTCCATCGGTACCAACAATACCCATATGTGAAGACTAAATTCCTGCTGTTCCCGGAGATCACCTGTTACAGGTGAGTAACTATGCTTTCTCTATACATTCCTGGGTGTCTACTCCATTTTAGATTTGGAATCATCTGCAAATAGCATCTACTTCATGGTACTAAGGAAAGGAGGGTCCTTCCAATGCATTCTTGGCCTAAAAGTGGTCAATGTCAAGCTTTGCATGCATCATTTCTGCATGGAGGCCCTCAGGTTGCTCATTGCATTGGCTTTTAAGGGGAGTTCCTTATCACCTTTGACTTTTCCAAAGCATACTTCTATAGTCCTATCCAGGAGTAACATCAGCGGTTCTTCCTTCTGTGTCCTGGGCTGCCATTTCCAGTTTCGGGCTCTGTTTGGCCTGGCCATGGCACTTCGCACTTTCTCGAATGTCTGTGCTGGAAGTGTTCGTGCATGGGTAGTGTCAGAGCATTCCATGTACCTGGATGATTTGATTTGATCTAACTTCTTTTGGAAGTCCAGAGCAGATCTAGCCAGCAAATCACCAAGGTGTAACAGCTGGGATTGCTGATCAACTATCCCAAGAGCGGTCTCATTCCCTTTCAGAACTTGGAATTTCCGAGGGCTCTGTTCAATACTTCCTTTTGGACTGAGTTTCTCTCACTTCACAACGGCTTCTCTGAAGTTTTGCACTCGGGCAGCTACCTGGGCCCGAGACTACTTGTTGCTAAAGAATACAAACGTCAATGGGGAGGATTCAAAGGGGGGGGGGGGGGGATTACAGGGAAGAGTGGTGACAGGAGCTCTAATGACATTTATCAGTGTCTGAAGCATCAAGGCTTGCAAAGGCTGTTATGGTATTTTATTAGATAACAGATTATCGAAGTGTTCAGTGAACAAGTGTGTCTTTAGGTTCTTATGAAAGTCTTTGAGTTCAGTTATGGATTGGAGGATCTCAGGAACAAGCAGGAAGTCAGTCTTCACATATGGGTGATGTCGATACTGACGGAGCCTGGCGCAGGAATACTCCCCAGCATCCAATAGGCATGCTTTTGGGAGTGTCACTTTACGTATGCGTGTATGTCTTCCCGCCTTCCCACCTGGTCTCCTCTGTCATATCTTTTTCCACGGAGCTGTCAGCCCAGTTTCACTGGTGTAAAGAGACTTCATATTTTTCTCTAGTACCTTTTCGGTGCTTTTTTTATTTTTGCCTTCCCGTCAACTGAATCAACTTCCCATCGACTCCGGTTCCTTATTTACATTTTATTTCTTTTTATTAATATTCTTTTTTTTTATTTTACTTTAAACTTCTTGGAGCCTAGTCCTCACCTGGGCACCATTGCCCAGTTTGATTTAGCCTCCATCCTTTTCTCCATGGGCAAACCTCGAAGTGGGATTAAGAAGTGCACCAAGTGCCTGAGCACCATTTCTCTCACTGGCGAGCATGATTGGTGTCTCAAATGCCTAGGCCCAGACCATGATGTGGATTCCTGTGCCCACTGCAGAAAGATGACTTCCAGAGGGAGGAAGAACCGTGAACAGAAGGTTAAGCTATTTCAGACAGGCATAGCTCCTTCGGTGCACTCCTTGGGGGCGTTGACACCATCTAAGTCATCCCATGCTTCCAGGTCTTCATCTCCAATCAAGCACAAGAAGAAGCATTACTTGGAGTCCCCAGTGCAAAAGACCGCGAAAGCATTGTGCTCGGCTTTGAGAGGTTATCACTCTTCGGCTTCAAAGTCAGCTTCCACATCAAACTCTGAGCGCCGGCATCGACACAGACACTCGTCACCTTCCGATGCGGACCGTCCAGCCAAGCAGCTTCGGTAGGAGGTCATCTCCTCCAAAGCCTCAAAAGGGCTCCTGAGGCTCCTGCTCCTGAGGCTCTGTCCTCTGTGGAGCCCCCGATTCCATGCTCGGGAGTCATGGCCCATATCTCTGCATCCGGAGCCATTCCATACCCTGCACTGACCCTTGATGACCAAATAATGGCCATCGAGAAAAGCCTCATGGCATTTCTAGCAGCCATTGCTCCAGCACCCTTGAAGCCTCCTGGCACCGTTGCAGAGCCTCCGCCCTCTATACCTCCAAGTACTGGGGTGGTCATCAAGATGGTACCATCCCTAGGTACCGAGATCCTGGCTCTAGTATTCACAGAGGCTCATACCCCACAGTGCCCATCCAATCCACCTGTACCGTTGCACTCGTAACAGTCTCGGTCAGTACCATCCACATCAAGTCATCTTTGAACCCGGGAACATCGGCAGTATCACGGAGCTGCCAGGGATTACTTCAATTTCCTGCCACACTCACTCTGCCTCAGACATTTCAGAGCCGGAATCTGCCAATTCTGATCCCCAAAGAGACACATCTTCAGACTTGTCGCTTCCATATGAATGATGCCGTTCAACTCCTGAGGATATCTTTTCAGGATTTCATTAAGGATATGGCAGCTGGTCTCGATGTCCACCAAGAGCCGAAGAACTCCTCATTCTTCAGTATCCTTCGGTGCCAAAAGAGGCTGCAACCCTCCCGGTGCACAACATCCTGAGGAATTTGATGGCCAGAATGTGGGAAGCTCCTTTTTCCATTCCTGCTGTCAGCAAATACTTGGATGCCCTCTATAGGGTTACTTCCTGTCCTGGCTTCCAAAAAACACAGTTTCCACACCATTCAATGGTGATAGTCTGTAATGAGAAGGATCAAAAGCTAGAAAAACAATTAATTGGTTCCTCCTGGCAGGGAGGCAAAGGACCCTCGATGCCTTTGGCAGCAAGGCCTTCCAGGCAACAATGCTGGCTTCAAGAATGGATTCCTACATGCTCTACATGGGCATGTTTCTCAGAGATATCTCTAGGGATCTGGCTGAATTGACTTCCCTTCTACCTCCTGAGAAGCAAGCCCCTCATCAGGTCCTTGTCTATCTCACCCAAAATACCTCAAAATTCTTCACGAGAGCAGCGTTTGATGCTTCTGAGGCCAACAGCAGGGCAGCAGCAGTCTGTATAGTAGCTAGAAGGACAGCTTGGCTGCAGGCTTCAGACATGGAACAATGGGTTCAGGATAAATTAATCAATTTATGGTGAAAACCTCTTTGGTCAGAGTTGGAGAGAAAAGGCAGGAGAAATAGAAACAGATGACCTCACAATGAAGAGGCTTTCTAGGAGGACGGCAGATTCTTCCAAGAAGAAAACTCCTGGCAAGAAGCCGTTCTTCCCCAAGAAAAAATGTTTCTACCCGCCTTACCATCCTTATTCCACCTACCAGTCGCAACAACAGCAGCAGAGGCAACCAGAGCCCAAGCAACCTCATAAGTCTAAAGCTTCTAAGGCACAACCTGTTCCTCAGCCACAACCTACACAGTTTTTGATTCTTTCCGGCAGGGCATGGTCAGTCATCCTATAACATCTCCTGTTCCTCCCCAAATTCCAGGGAGATTGGTTCTGTTCACACATCAATGTACCCGCTATCACCTCAGAGCCCTGGACCTTGCAGTTAGTTAACAGGGGCCACCAACTGCGTTTCAAGTCGCCACCACCCACTCACTTCATGGACCAACCCACCATGGATCTCCAACAGGCCACCATACTCCAACAGGAGATCCTCAATCTTCTTTGCAGGGAACAATGGAAGAGGTCCCTCCATCTCAGCAAGGTCAAGGATTCTACTCCCGCTACTTCCTTATCCCAAAGAAGTCGGGAGACCACAGGCCCATCCTAGATCTCAGAAATCTTAACAAATTTCTAGTCAAGGAGAAGTTCAAAATGATTCATAGAAGGTCTAATGACCAGGGACACTACATCCTTGATATTTGTATACTAGGACCTGCAGCACACCTTTGATTTTAGGTTTGTAAAGACCTGGTTTCCTACTAAATTTTGCAAAACAAGTATACATTTTAAAGTTCCAAGGTCCTTTGCATTGTAGACTGGTATATAGAAGTAGGATTTCATTGGAAATTTCAAAGTTTCATTGCTCTGTTAGAAGCCCACCTCACCGGGTGTGGTTAAGTCATAGTTAATTCATTCATTCAACTTCTGCTGTCTGAAAATTAATTCAATCAGTCTCTTTGCTACCTGAGCAAGAGTTCTGACCCTGCATGCAAAGCTAAGTTTCTGAATTTACTATTTTGTCTTGTTTTGATATAAATTTTCCCTGCCTATTTATTACCTGTTTATATTCTCTTAAGATTTGAATCTGCCCTCCGTTCATAGGTGGTCTACTGACCAGGGACACTTAAATACCCGCCCACCCTACCCCTCACCCCACTCACCCCAGTGTTGCATTGCCTATATTTTATTTTATTTATTTAGATGTATTTGTATACCACCTTATCCTACAATCAAAGTGGTCACATCACAATTGGAGGGTTACATTTAACATGAGGGTACTTAACAACATTATACAATGAACTCGTATGTCTAGTTGGGATGAGTGGGTATCGAGTTGGCGGAGGTAGTTGCAGTACCGTTCGGGTGGAGACTGTTGTCTGTCTGCTCATAGGTTTCTGTGAAGAGCAGGGTTTTAAGGGCCTTGCGGAAGTCTATGATGTCATTTAATGCCCTCACGGAACACAAACAACTGCTCTGTAATGCAACTAGAAAGTATCCAGCCAAAATGGCTAACTTGTAATTACACATAGTGCTAAGCAGTAGTTAGAAAAAAGGTAGAACAGTGGCAAGAAGGTCTCAGAACAAAACGGGCATTCTATGACCATTTAAACTTCAGGTCAAAGAAAAATATATAGCCCACCATACATCAACAACCTTCTTTATAGCCACCGGCCACCCTAAAGTTCAATTTGAATTATTTTTATACATCTTTTTTATCAAATGTGTGTAAAGAAGGTCGTTGATGTATGGTGGGCTATATATTTTTCTTTGACCTGAAGTTTAAATGGTCATAGAATGCCCGGTTTGTTCTGAGACCTTCTTGCCACTGTTCTACCTTTTTTCTAACTAGTGCTTAGCACTACGTGTAATTACAAGTTAACCATTTTGGCTGGATACTTTCTAGTTGCATTACAGAGCAGTTGTTTGTGTTCCGTATTGAAGCTCTGTGCAGAACGACCGTAGCTTATTTAATGCCCTCAGACTCGTTGGGAGGGAGTTCCAAAGTGTGGACGCCAGTAGTGAAGGAGCTCTTCTTGAAGTTGTTTGTTTAGTCTTGTGATATCCTGCAGATGTGCCGATCATGTTGTCATTACAGGTCCTTCTTGGTCTATTGCTGATATCCCTTGTTATGATATCTTGGAGTGCATCTGCCGAGAGATGGTGAATGATTTTAAAGATGATCGGGACTGTTTTAAATTTTGCTCTGGTCATCATTGGGAGCCAGTGCAGTTGCTGTAAGACAGGGGGTGATGTGCTCAGTTCTTGGAGTGTCTGTACTGATGCGTGCTGCAGTGTTTTGCACCATTGGGAGTGGGTGTAAGGTCTGCTGAGGGAGGCCTTGATATAACGAGTTTCCGTAATCAAGTAAAGGTGTGATGAGTGCTTGGCACACTGTGTGGAAGTGGCCGTGGCGGAGTATTAGCTTGATCTTTCTAATGGTCCTCAAACATTGATAGGCCTTGTTTGCGGTTTTTGTGATGTGGGATTTCAGGTTCAGAGCTCTGTCCATTGTGATGCCCAGGCACTTAACTGCATATTTGACTACTATGAGTTTGTCTAGAATGCTGATAGTTTGTGGTGGAATGAAGGTGGGATTCCTGGTGACGAACATTACCTATATAGTCATCATATAAATTGACAACTGTCCTCAAATTAGGTGCAACACCCACATTTTCTTCTTGTCCTAGAATTGCTTTATGACCATCTTAATCAGCATGTCATGTATTTGGTGCAATGGTTGTGGTGCCTTCTTTCTAAGAAGACTCATTTGAAGTCTAAGAGCTTAACTTGAGACATATAGGGCATCTGTCATGCATAAAGAATTGAGTCTATTAAGGGAAGAATTATCTACAATAAAACACACCACCTCCAGGGTACAAACTGAAAAGAATCCGCCACCACTCCCACAAAGAATCAGGCAGCCCAGGGACAAATGGATCACAGTGGGCTCTGGTAGGCTGCAACCTGTAACACGAGGACACCCTTGCCATCAAGAGATATCACTGCATAACGCCTTCTCTGTCGTGGGAAATTTGAGTGCCCAATTAGTGGAACTGAAGTGCTCTTAAACGAGAAAGTTAATGCCCAATCTACTGATAATGCCCTAAATATGAAGAAACTGACACAAAAGAGGAAACTACTACTACTTGGAGATTCCATCATCAGAGGCACCAACTTGGGAACACAGTTCAAAGGGGAGAAGATGGTCAAAGGCCTCCCAGGTTCTTCAGCCAGCAGGAATACAAAGCAAATTACTGGCATAGTTAGTGCAGAAAGTGAGCACTTCAAAATTGATGTTATCATCTACTTGGGTACAAATGACCCAGCTAGAAACAGTGCCTCAACAGTTCAGAGGGACTTCCAGATTCTGGGAGAGAAACTCAAACCCATTGCTAACACTATAGCATTCTCAGAAGTTCTACCTGTTCTTGTTAAGGGACCGAAAGGCTACATTGCATAATCAACTTTAATGCATGGCTCCAAACCTGGTGCAAATGAGAAGGATTTAGATATATAGGCAACTGGGGAAATAAATGGAACAACAACAGGCTATACTGTGTTGATGGACTACATCTCTCTGTTGCAGGTAAAAGGATCCTAAGTGAAAAATTCAGGCATTATGTGGATAGGCATTTAAGCTAGGGAAAGGGGGTGATGGAAAAGAACAAGTTCAGGGTGTCACTCCCATCAAAAACATAACAATGGCAACAGCTGCAGTATTTTCCCACTTGGTATTGATGTGTAGGTTGAGGCATGTAAAACAAAATGCATGCAGAATACAGGCAAGCCATTCAACAAATGTTGGAAAGCAATGAGCACAAATGCTTGAAGCCTTGCAACAAAGTTCCTGACCTGGAAGCCCTAATGGTGCAAATGGACTTGGACATTGTGGCCATTACAGAAACATGACTTAACGCGTCACATGAATGGGATATAGCCATAGCTGGCTATAATCTATTTAGAAGAGACAAAGAGGGTAGAAAAGGAGGAGGCGTAGCCCTATATGTCAGAAGGAATATTAAAGCTGCTGAAATGCAGGGGATGTGGGGAAAAGAAGCGCTGTGGATTGTGTTGGAAAGAGGAGATGGCTGTCATCCATACTGGTGTAGCCATGAAGGGGGAAGTGATCGTATTGGGTGACTTTAATCTACCCGATGTGGATTGGAGTATTCCTTCTGCAAATCTGGAAAGACATAAAAAAATTATGGATGCCTTCCAAGATGCACTACTTAGACACGGGTGATGGAACTGATCAGGGAAAGCTCGATGCTGAATTTAGTACTCACCAATGGAGATAGTGTGTCAAATATCCGGGTGAGTGCACATGTGAGCAGTAGCGATCATCACATGGTGTGGATTGCGATAAAAGCCAAGGCGGAGTCCAATCACAGCAAGCTCAAAGTCCTAGACTTCAAAAACACTGACTTCAGTAAAATGGCCAAGTGCCTGAAGGAGGAGTTGGTAGGGTGGGAGGCGATAAGGGAAGTGGAATTGCAGTGGGTTAAATTAAAGGAGGCAATAAAAGGGACGACACATACATATGTAAGAAAAGGAAATAAAAGGAAAAGGAAATCAATTTGGTTTTATTTATTTATTTGACCGCTTTTTATATACTGCCCCTTCCATCGATCAGGAGCAGTTTACATAGAACTGAATTCCAAAAACTTGGTTACAGGGAACATTTAAACTATGATACAATAAACTTATGTACAAGTCAGCTGGGCACTTATGCAGAAGCATAGTGTAAGCTGAGATCAAACTATTTACATGATATATTGACAACAGAGCAGTTTACAGAGGTGTATTTGTACCGGGAGGAAGGGGGGAGGTCACGGATACAGGAGGGGGGAAGAGCTAGGGGGAATAGCTGAGTTGTAATAATCTGTGAAAAGTAGGGTTTTTAGTAGTTTATGAAATGTCTCGAGATCCTTAGTTGATCTGATAGAATCAGGGAGGGAGTTCCAGATGGCTGGGACAGAGTACCTGAAGACTCTGTTGCTGTTAGCCGCCTTGGTTTTCCTTACTGAGGGATGTATGGATAGGAGGTCCATTGTACATTTTCTTCTCGTTCTGAGATCAGTTTGTGGGTGGATCAGGGTAGGTAGGTAAGAAGGGGAGATGATATTGTGTAGTTTAAAAGTTGTGACTAGCATTTTGTATTTAACTTTGGAAGAAATGGGGAGCCAGTGGAGGTTATAGAGAATTGGGGTGATGTGATCCGTAAGGCTTGCTTTGGAAATAATCCTAGAAGTTACATTTTGTGCAAGTTGAAGTGAGTGGAGTGTCTTTTTAGGTAGACCCTGTAAGAGGCTGTTGCAGTATTCTAAGTGAGGGGTGATCAAAGCTCGGACTACCGTTCTGAAGTCATGTGTTTCCAGAATTGGTTGGAGGTGCTGTTTGGTTTTTAATTTGAAGAAAATTGCCCTGGTAGCTTGACTTGGGCAATCATAGTGAGTGCCTTGTCGATAATGACACCTAGGTACTTTACCTCCTGTTTGACTGGCAGCTCGATATTATGCAGTTTAAAGGTAGCAGGGGGCATGAAGCTCTGGTTTTGAGTTGTGAATAAGATTTCTGTTTTCTTGGGGTTTAGTTGCATGTTTGCATTTAACCATGATTCCGCTTCAGTTATACAATCAGTAATGCTGTTGTATTGAGGATTTTTATGTCAAACTGGGCATATATTATTATGTCATTGGCATAGATGTGAAATTTGATACTGTATTTTTTGAAGATTGTGCAGATAGGCTGGATGTATAGATTAAATAATAATGCTGAAAGGGCTGAGCCTTGGGGAATACTATGTTCTTGGGGGAATGTCGCAGATGACTCTTGACTGATTTTTACAAATTGGCAGCGGTTAGATATGTAAGATTTGAACCAATTTAAAGCTGTTCAAAAGATGTCTAAGCTTGCTAGTCTAGCCAGAAGGATTGTGTGGTTAACGCTGTCAAATGCGGAGGAATATCCAGGAAGATAATTATGAAGGATTGATTTGGGTTGTCTAGTCCGCAGATAAGTGTATCAGATAAAACTAAGAAGAGGATTTCGACGCCATGATAGGGGTGGAAACCGTATAGATGGGTATCAAGCAGAGCGTTGAGATCAACATTGTGAAGTCTGTAAAAGGGGGTGCTTGTTATGAAGGTACCACCATCTTGGCAAGTATGTAAATTAACTGTCTTGCAAAGGATTGTGGTTATTGAAGTCCATTCACACAAAGCTTGCCTTTTTAAAACAAATGAAAACTCTTGTAGTTGGTCGAGTGTAAGGCAAAATTAGAGTTTATTTATGGGGTGAATATTCCGCACACAGATATGCTTGGTAACACCATCCAGATAACTTCCCAGGTTTTATTCAACAAAAATAAGGCAACTGAAAATCTTATGCAAATAAGAATCAAAGTCCATTATGGAACAGAAAGGCTTTCTTACAGCCACTGCTAATAAACTCCTTAGCAGTGCTGAGGAGAAACAAATCAAAGAGGAAAACTTCTTTATACAAAAACATAGCTCACTTTCTCCATGCAGAAAAGAGCTTTTAAATCCCACGTGTGCACGGCTTGTGCTGGGCTCTCCTCTACCAACAGGTGACAATTAACTGCAATCAGTAGTTTGATTTCAGCACACGTACAAACTTTCCAACAAAGCTTTTTCTTTTCAACAAAACGTTATGGGAAGCCAATATTTAGAATGTTTCCTTTTGATGTTTGCTCTTATATTTAGGATTTTCCTAAAATAACAACCTACTCAAAGAATAGTCCATATAATTATCCTCTGCATCAGATATTAAACCTTGCTCTTGAAATTGCATAGATTGTTTCTCCGTCTTACTCAGAGGGCTTTAGGAACTGACCTCTATACGGAGAGAAACTGTTTCCCTGTTGTTTGCACTGCTCAAAGCTAGAGAAACGTTCACAGTTCCTACCTAGGTATGCTAGGTATCATAAGGAAAGGAATGGAAAATAAAACAAAGGATATTATAATGCCTCTGTATCGTTCCATAGTATGACCGCACCTTGAATATTGTGTGCAATTCTGGTCGCCGTATCTTAAAAAGGATATAGTGTTATTAGAAAAGGTACAGAAAAGAGCCACCAAAATGGTAAAAGGGATGGAAGGCTACTCCTATGACGAAAGGCTACAAACGTTGGGGTTCTTCAGCCTGGAAAAGAGACGGCTGAGGGGAGATATGATAGAGGTCTTTAAATTAATGAATGGAGTGGAACGGGTAAACGTAGATCGATTGTTTACATTATCAGAATATAGAAAGACTAGAGGACATGTAATGAAGCTACAAAGTGATCTATTTAAGACAAATAAGAGAAAATATTTTTTCACTCAACGTGTAATCAAACTCTGGAATTTGTTGCCAGAGGATGTGGTAAAGGCTGTTAGTGTAGCTGGGTTTAAAAAAGGTTTGGACAAGTTCCTGGAGGAAAGGTCCATAAACCATTATTAAAAAGGGACCCAGGATTCAATGCTTGACCCAATACAAGCATTGTGGGACCTGTGTCTCTTGGGGATACTGCTAGGTATGTATGACCTAGATTGGCCACTGTTGGAAACAGGATACTGGGCTTGATGGACCTTGGTCTGATCCAGTATGGCATATCTTATGATCTTACCTGAATCCAGGCAAGCGTCAGGCTGCTTCTTTTGGTATTCTGGCCAGTATGCAATAGAGCTTCTGTGTCCTGTCCTCCAGTTGGTATCTCTGGACCTCGGGATCTTTTCTCCAGACGTCCTCCAAGAGGTATTTGGGCTTCTTTTCTCCTTAGCTGCAACAGACCTCTTCCTAGGTGTTGCTTGAGGGTCCCTGGCTGTGGATCTACAGACCTCTGGCTTTTTCCAGTCCTCTGAAGGTTCTTTCCCCCAGGTATCTCTCCAGGCATAGGTACTTCTCTGAGCTCCTCTCTTGGACCGTCTGCTTCCTTGTCCTTGTTCCTTCGGGTTCCGGTTGTTATTCCTTCTGTTCTCCTTGTTCTTCTGATTCCCCTTCTCTGTCTCCATCTCTGTCCCCCTTCCTGAAGATTCCCCTCTAGTTTTAAAGGGCTTAGATTGCAACTCCTCCCTTGCACTCTTCAGGTGTTTTGGATTAAGCATTCTTCTAGAGGCTGTTTGATTAGGGATGACATAATGCTTTCTCTGATTAGACTCATGCTTTTCCACTCTAGCTCCCCTAGGGACTTTCTGCATACTAGTGCATTCTGGAACATGTAGTCTTTTAGGGAAACAAGCTGTCTTATTTCTATAACCTGCCAGCACAGGTCCCTTAATCAGAGTAAATTCTCCTCTTTTGTCATTACTCCCTGAGCTTTGATAAGCTTCCTTATCACAAGTCTTGTAATTGTATTTGAACTAGCTTTTCAATTATTTTTGCTAAAAATGGGATGCTGGCTATTGGGCAATATGAGGTAGGATCGTCTTTGTTGAGGGATATGCTTTTAAGTAAGGGACAAATGATGGACAGTTTCAGGGAGTCTGGCATAACTCCTTGGGTGAGGGAATGATTGACGATGCTGACTATTGCAGGTGCTAGTTTGGTTTTATCTTGTTGCTATACTTGGTTCTCCAAAGAAGTGGCTGCTCAACTAAAGGCAAAAAACACAGCTTTCACAAAATTCAGACTTGCAAATAGAGGAACACAGAAAAGAATACAGGATCAAACTAAAAGAGTCAAAAAGAGAAATAAGGATAGCAGAATCCAAGGCAGAAGAAAAGATGGCTATAAATGTGAAGTGCAGCAACAAGACTTTTTTCAGGTATGTTCGGGAGAGGAGGAAAATCAGAGGTGGAATTGCAGGACTCAAAAGTACCATGAACAGATTTGTAGAAAGTGACATTGAAAAAATGAAAATGCTAAACAAATATTTCTGTTTTTACTAAAGAAAATCCTGGAGAAGAAC
This sequence comes from Ichthyophis bannanicus, assembly GCA_033557465.1. Classification (NCBI taxonomy): domain Eukaryota; kingdom Metazoa; phylum Chordata; class Amphibia; order Gymnophiona; family Ichthyophiidae; genus Ichthyophis; species Ichthyophis bannanicus. The sequence goes on along the minus strand of CM066033.1, from coordinate 1,338,649,700 downwards.
CACCTGCAATTGACAAATATATAAATGGGAATGGAGTATATACCACACCATTCACAGAAGATGATGTGTTAGAACAGCTTGCAAAACTGAAAGTGGACAAGACCATGGGACTGGATGGAATACATCCCAGGATACTGAAAGTGCTCAGAGAGGTTTTTGCAGGGCCGTTAAAGGATGTTTTTAATAGATCCTTGGAGAAAGGAGAAGTTCCACAGGACTAAAGAAGGGCTGATGTGGTGCCTCTTTACAAAAGTGGTATCAGGGAAGAAGTGACAAACTACAGGCCGGTAAGCCTTACCTCAGTGGCCGGAAAAGTAATGGAGGCATTCCTGAAGGAGCGAATAGTGGACTTTCTCGAAATCAACAGGTTGCATGATCTGAGGCAACATGGTTTTACCAAAGGACGATCTTGCCAAGCAACTCTAAGTTCTTTGACTGGGTGACCAGAGAAGTAGATCAAGGGCATTCGATGGATGTGATCTACCTAGATTTCAGCAAAGCCTTTGATACTGTTCCTCATAGAAGGTTTATCAATAAACTAAACAGCTTGGGGATGGGTCCCAAGGTAGTGAACTGGATTAGAAATTAGTTGACTGACAGATGACAGAAGGTGACGATAAACAGAATTCACTCGGAAGAAAGGAAGGTGAGTAGCAGTGTGCCCCAGTGTTCAGTCCTGGAGCCGGTACTGTTCAATATATTTGTGAGTGATTTTGTTGAAGGACTGAATGGAAACGTCTGTCTTTCTGCAGGTGGAAACACAAGCAGAGCGAAACCCTCGCAGCAGAGCAGCAGGAAAACACAATAGGCGAAGGCTAGTACAGGTCACAGTTGCTAACTTTTTTGTAAAAAACCCCAATGCGTTTTGGCATCAAGCCTTCATCAGGGGGTACGCATCTAAGAATAACAATAAAGCAATAAGAAATAAGAAACATAATAAAAATATAAAAAGTGTATAAGACCAAACATGAAAACAATATGTATAAAAGAATATATATACATATAAAAACAGTATAATGCAACATTAAAACACTAAGTTGGATCACAACATAAACGCTTTACAGTTATCAGAAGCACTCAAATAAATGAATAAAAAATAATAAATAAATACTGTAAAAATGAGAATGGGAATTACTGCAGAGAGGGTACTCATGTGTTGCACCATAAGCAAATAGAGTAATGGTGTCTTGAAAAATACCTTATATGATTAAGGACTCTATGTTAAAAAGAAAAACATATGTAAATATAAAATACCACCACAGGCAGAGAAGAGAGAAGAACAAGGAACACGAAGTAAACCAATTGAAAAAGGGGGGATCCATGAAAATGAGGGAACTTAGTGTTTTCATGTTGCATTATACTGTTTTTATATGTATATATATTCTTTTATACATATTGTTTTCATGTTTGGTCTTATACACTTTTTATATTATTATTATGTTTCTTAGTGTTTCTTATTTATTATTGATTTATTGTTATTCTTAGATGCGTACCCCCTGATGAAGGCTTGACGCTGAAACGCATTGGGGTTTTTTACAATAAAGTTAGCACCTGTGACCTGTCTTTTTGCAGGTGACATGAAAACTTCCCTGAGGGAGTGGATAACAGGAGGAAAGATCTAGAAAATCTGGAAAAATGGTCTAATGCTTAGCAGTTAAGATGTAATGTGAAGAAGTGCAGTGTCATGCACTTGGGAAGCAGAATTCCAAGGGAATTGTATGCGATAGGGGGCGAGAGATTGATGTGCTCGGACCAGGAGAAAGACCCTCGGTGTGATTGTTTCTGAGGATCTCAAGGTGGCGAAACAGTGTGACAAGGTGGTGGCAAAAGCCAGAAGGATGCTGGGTTGCATACAGAGAGGGTCTTCAAAAAATTTTTTTTCGAGAGCTGTTTTGGTTATTCCATGTAATCTTTATGTTTTTTGGTGTGCTGAATCCGAAAATGACCTCCATTTTGTCATAGGACATCACGTTTCCTGACAATTTAGGTAACTATGTTAAATAAGGCAATACCTCAAAATAAATGGAAATAGACTTATAAAATTAAAGTTTTATTACAATATTTTCATGAAAATCTTTTTTTGAACTGAAATGAGTTCACCTACACACACTAAACTCGATTCTTCTTCCTTGTGAGGCTCCTCTTGGTGCATTTACGCTTGTGAGTAGCATCTGGAATGTCTCTCTGAAGCATCCAACAGTAGTCTGTCATCATTGTAATGCTCCATTTTCTCTGGTATCTCCTTTCCATCTCTTTAATGTCTTGGTGGAATCGTTTACCTTGTTCCTCACTCACAGCTCCCAAATTTTCAGGAAAGTAGTCAAGGTGGGACTGGAGGAAATGTACTTTCAAACTCATCAGGCAACCTAAAGCTTGAAATGCTTTCAGCATTCGTCCGACGATCTTTTTGTAGTGAGGATCTTTGTTATTGCCTAAAATTTTCTGTACGACTTCTTTAAATGCAATCCACCCTTCTTTTTGAGGATCCGTCATGGTATTGACAAACTCTTGATGAACTATAAGCCTTCTAATGTCTGGTCCAACGAACACACCTTCCTTCAATTTTGCCTCCGACAGGCCTGGAAACTTGGTGACCAAGTATTTGAAGCATTCTCCATCTCTTGGAAGTGATCTTACGAATTGCTTTATCAATCCCAATTTTATGTGGAGAGGTGGTAGAAGAACTTTATGGGAAGGTACCAAAGTTTCTCGGAGGACATTTTTTTCACCGACTGTTAGCACCCTCGGCTGCCAACTCTTCTTGGTCCAGTGATTTTGTTGGTCTCGACTGTCCCACAGACACAAAAAACAAGGATATTTGGTATACCCAGCTTGTTGCCCGAGCACTATACAAGACCTTCAAGACCCCACACACTTGCCAACCATGGTCTTCATATTTAAGTTTACGAAGAACCAATTCCAAGTTCTCGTAGGTTTCCTTCAAGTGTACGGAATGACCTACAGGTATGGAAGCGTAAAAACCGTTGTGGAGTAAAACTGCTTTGAGACTTCTTTTTGAAGAATCTATAAAAAGACGCCATTGCTCTGAATCATATTGGATTTTAAATGGACCCATCAGACCTTTGACATCGATGCAATAAACCAACTTGTCTTCCTGGGCAAAGCAAGGAACTAACTCCTTTTCACGATGTCTGAACCATGAAGATGACAGTCCTGGCAACAATAAATTCCTGCTTTTCAGCCTTGATCCGAGTAACTCAGCGGCATCTTTGGGAAGATTCAAGTCTTACCAAATCATTCATCTCCTGAGAAAACAATTTTGGTCTTGTATCATCTTCAAAGTCAGAACTTGATTCGTCATCTGGTTCAGGTATGACTTCACCTTCATCGGAACTAGGTATCTCTTCCAAGGTAGCAGGGGGCTTGGGTATTGGTATATCTGTGCCATGGGGGATGGGACGAATTGCCGAGTGAAGATTGGGGTATGAAATGGAATGCTTCCATTTGGAATTAAACCCTTTCACATCGCATGGGCAAAAGTAACAGCCGTCACTATGGTTCTTTTGCTCTCGCCATACCATAGGAATCCCATAACAGAAAGATTTTTTCTTACCCTTGAACCAGTTTCGGAGGTCCTCAACACACCGTTTGCACACTTTATGAGGCGCCCAGACTTTATCTTGATCTCCAATTTTTAGTCCAAAGTATGCAAAGTATACTTTTTTCACAAAGTCTGTAATATTCTGCTGTTGCTTCAACACTGTATATTCACCACAGATGAAACAGAAACTGTCTGGCGAATTAATACACTTTATTTATTTATTTAACAATTCTTTTATACCGCGCTATTATAATCAGTGCGGTGTACATAGAACAAGAACATACTACAATGCATACAAGTAACATTGAGTTTTACATTCTTCAGTAGGGGCTTTCACGGAGCCATAACATAATGGTTGAAGAATGACGAGCTAGCACAAATTGCGATGAAAAAGTGTGAAGAGCCTAGAACCAAGAACCTGATGATGATTGGTGCACAAGTGTGGCATGCAGGAGAGAGCAGCTCTGTGTCTGTACACGAGACATCACAGTGCTGGCCACGCCCCCTGCACTGACCGGAGCTGCTGCTATCTGCCCTGTGTCTCCCTCCCACTGGATTCTTCAGGAAAGATGAACCCCTTCTACCATTAGAAGCACGGACTTAAAACTTGCTTAGCTTATGTATATATTGCTGACCATCAGATTTACAGTGCTACATTTTTTTTACATAACTCAGACAACCCCTTTAAGGTTTTTTTGGCATTTTATATCTTAAATGCACTTATGTGAATTAATTAATAGTAATTTGAATTAATTAATAGTAATTTGAAAAATTTTGATAAATTTGAAAACAATTTTGCATGTTGTGGCAAATCATGACGTCTAGGAGTTTTTTCAATATTTTATTTGTTTTCAGCACACCAAAATACATGGAAATTAGATTAAAATAATCAAACAGCTTTTTAGTCGCAGACCTGTGTTACCAGCAGAAAGGAAGAGGTACTAATGTCACTCTACAAGTCACTGGTGAGGCCTCACTTGGAATATTGTATTCAGTTTTGGAGACCATATCTCACAAAGTATATAAAAAGACTGGAAATGGTTCAGAGGAAAGCAACCAAAATGATTTGGAGCCTGCATCAGAAGACTTATGAGAAGAGATTTGAAGACCTCAATATGTACACGCTGGAGGAGAGGAGGGACGGGAGTTGTGATTCAGACCTTCAAATACTTAAAGTATTAATGAATAAACAAACCTCTTCCAAAGACAGGGAAGCTGTAAAACTAAAGGGCATAACATGAAGCTGCAAGGGGGTAAACTGAAAGGCAATGTCAGGAAATACTTTTTCACTGAAAAGGGTGGTGGATGCTTGGAATGCCCTCCTGTTGGAAGTGGTGAGGGAAAATACTGTGACAGAATTCAAAATGGCATGGGACAGACACAGGGGATCCCTTTATAGCAAAAGGATAAAATCAAAATAAGCATAACTCTCTCTTATATATCAACAAGTAGGGGTGACCAACACACAGAGGTGGGTATGCACCTAAACAAAGGCATGGGGAAGGGGTGACCTGCACGGAGCAGCAGATGCACCTACTCTTACTGCCTTGCTGGGCAGACTAGATGGACCATACTGGTCTTTATCTGCCATCATTTACTATGTTACTGTATTTCACTCAATACACTTCTCCCTTATCTCCAGCCAAATGACTGGCTATGCTCTCTGGATCTCAAGGATGCATATACATACATCTTAATCCACCCCAATTACAGAAAATTCCTCAGGTCTGTGTTTCTCAAACACTATTATCAGTATTGAATTCTTCCCTTTGATTTGGCTTCAGCCTCCAGAGATTTTCCAAAGTGTCTCGCTGTTGTCGCAGCCTATCTCCGCACTTGGGGGCTCTTTCTGTTTCCTTAATTAGACAATTGGCTGATCCAAGAAGATACCCTTCAGTCCATCACCATGGCCCTTCATCAGACCATCCAGGTCCTCCAAGACTTAGGATTTATAATAAACTATCCAGAGTCCCATCTCACTCCAGCTCAAGATCTGGAGTTTATAGGGGCTCGCCTAGACACGGTTCAAGCCCAAGCTTTCTTTCCAGATGACCATCAGGCTCAGCTGGTCATTCTCGCCACCCATGTCAGAGGCAGACAACTGTATCTGCCAGGGACTTCTTAATTTACTAGGCCACATGGCCTCCACAGTCCATGTCATACCGTATCCCTGTCTCAACATGCATGAAGGACAAGGAATCCTATCACAGCAGTGGACACAATCCATAGATCATTTGTCTGATCTCATAACCATTTCTCTTCAAATGATAAACTCCCTTCAGTGGTGGCGCACACTGCACAACCTAAACATAGGGTTACTTTTTCAAAGGCCTGTACCGCAATGTACTCTGACCCACCGACACATCCAAATACAGGTGGGGAGCTCACCTCAATGGCCTTACGACCCAAGGGTTGTGGTCTCTTCAGGAGACTTGTCTTCACATCAACCTTCTGGAACTCAGGGCAGTTTCCTACCTTGTAGGGTGGTCAGTCCTGGTTCAGACAGATAATCAAGTTGCCATGTTCTATGTCAACAAGCAGGGAGAACTGGATCTCACCCCCTCTGCAAGGAGGCAATCCACCTCTGGAATTTTGTGATAGTTCACAGGATTCATTTGCATGCTGTTTATCGCCCAGAGGAAGAGAATCAGTTAGCCGACAGACTGTCGGGTCCGTCACCCGCCTAAGTGGATGCTGGATCCTCGGGTCCCACAACACTTATTTAGAATACGGAGGACACCTGTACTCAACCTCTTTTGCTTCTCCATTCAACGCCAAACTACCTCGCTTCTGCTCGAGAATTCAGTCTCCCTGCAGCGAGAGTTCAGATGCATTTCTCTTGCACTGGGGGCAAGGTCTGCCATATGCATTTCCCCCTCTCCCTCTCATTCCAAAGACACTTTTCAAACTTCAGATAGACTGTGGAATGATGATCCTCATTGCCCTCTTTTGGCCCAGGTAACCATGGTTTCCACTTCTTCTTCGCCTAGCTCAGGTTCCTCCCCTCGAACTGGGTTGTGCTCCCTACCTGCTCATGCAGGATCAGGGAACTCTTCTACACCCCAGTCTCAAGACTTTGCACTTGATGGCCTGGCTGCTGAGCATTTCACCCTCTTGGGACTAGAGCTTTCAGAAGATGTTTTACAAGTCCTCTTATCTTCCCATAAGTACTCTACTAGGCATTCCTATGCTTTTAGATGGGGCAGATTTTCTCTCTGGTGCTTGCAGAAAAGCCTGGATCCTTTCACCTGTTCGGTGCAGCATCTACTCCAGTATCTACTGCCTTTATCCTCATCGGGTCTCAAAAACAATGTTTAAGCGCCATTTCTGCTTTACACCGTCCATGGAAGAATTGCTCTTTTTCCTTCTTGCATTAACTTCAGCGCAAAAGGTCAGTGAGCTACAAGCTCTGGTGGACTATGCTCCATAGACTAGGTTCTACCATGGCAAAGTGGTCCTCCGGACACACACACAATCTTCTCCGAAAGTGGTCACTTCCTTCCACTTAAACCAATCTATCTCGCTACCAACATTTTTTCCCAGGCCTCACAGCTCTCAAGCCAAGCCCAAGCTCCATACTCTTGATTGCATGAGAGCGCTCGCTTTCTATCTTGACCCGTACTAAGGGTCATTGCTAATCCTCTCAACTCTCTCTCCTTTGACCCAAGTCATCTTGGCATACCAGTTTCCAAAAGGACTCTGCATTGCTTTTGCTTTTTCCCAGGCTAGACTGTCTCTCCAGGATCATGTCACAGCCCATAATGTCCAAGCTATGACTGCTACTGTGGCCAGCCTTTGTTCAGTCTCAATTCCAGAAATCACTAGACAGCTGTATCATCTTCCTTGCATACCTTCGGGGTTCACTATTTTCTGGACAAGTACTCCAGCAGAGATGCTCAATTTGGACAATCTGTACTAGGTATTCTGTTTCAGGTCTAAAACAACTTGTCCATCCGACTAACCCGCGAGAAGTGTACCGAACGAGCTGGGTCTGTCTGTCTCTCTACTGCAACCTCTGTATGGGCCTGAAATCCTTCCTCTCACTAGGTTGTCGTGGGCTAAGGACATATGTGAAGACTGACTTCCTGCTTGTTCTTGGAGACAGCATCATTACTCAACTGTAACAGATGATCTCCGGGAACAGCAGGAAGCACTCTTCCCAATCCGCCCACCTCCCTTTCAAGTTGTTTATCCATCTGCTTCTATGAGTTTTTTACTCTGCTTTTTACTTGACCGAGGAGACCAGTTGGGAAGGCAGGAAGGCATACACATGCGTGGAGCAACACTCCCAAAAGCATTCCTACTGGATGCTGGGGAGTGTTACCGCACCAGGCTCCGTCAGTACTGACATCACCCATATGTGAAGACTGCTTCCTGCTGTTCCCGGAGATCACCTGTTAGAGGTGAATAACTACGCTTTTTCTGGGACAGGATTCAATATCTTCGGGGCATATAGTGAAAAAACATGGTTTGAAGCTGACTGTGTACTTTTCATGTTCTTAGTGGGGATAATAAAAGTAAACTTTTGACTTGGCCTGCAAACTTTTCCATATGATGATACAAAATTTGTACTCTGTAGCCAATGACGCATGTTTTTTTGCTGCACAAGCTACTTCGATCTGTTGCTTCCAAAAGCATTCATACATACTTTTAGTTCAGATACTAGGGATCTGCTAATGGAAAATGTTTAATTTAGGATATTTGTATGCAAAAACGTTTTCTTACTTATGATCATGTAATGCTATGTGCAATGAAAAATAATCTCAGAACAAATTTGTCTATTACAATTTTTGATAATAGACTTATTCATTGCCAGTTAATGCTTGAATTAGAGGTACATTGTCAAGGACTTGTTTAAACCTTACATCCTTCCTTCCATAGATAAAGACTTGAAAGCTGAAGTTGATAAATGGAAGGAGCAAATACGTAACTACTCCACCCAGGCTATAGGTAAAACAGTAGTCTATCTAAATGGAACAAGCATGGAGTGTCGAAATAGAGAATGCAACATGGGAAACTTGATATGTGATGCTATGGTAAGGAACAGCAAGAAAAATGTTATTCCTTTGTGTGTTAAATGCAGTAGACTTATGTTCAAAATAAAATGACTGATTATAATCTATTCCAAATTGTTTTCCATAAAGTTGGAAATAATGGGAAGGAGGTGTCAGTTGACTGAGGAGATGCAGTCCACTAGGTAACAACTTGTTCATTCATACCTAAGTCATTGTCCATTTCAACTGATAAATCATTTACAGATAAAGCAAGAGAATAAAAATAAATTAGACATGAAGAAACTGACTGCAGTGATACTAAGAACATAAGATATGCCATACTGGGTCAGACCAAGGTCCATCAAGAACAGTATCCTGTTTCCAACAGTGGCCAATCTAGATCATAAGTACCCAGCAGTCTCCCCAAAAGACACAGGTTTCTCAATGCTTGTATTGGGTCAAGCAGTGATATTTGAGGTCCCTTTTAATAATGGTTTATGGACTTTTCTCCAGGAACTTGTCCAAACCTTTTTTTAAACCCAGCTACACTAACAGCTTTTATTACATCCTCTGGTAACAAATTCCAGAGTTTGATTATGCACTGAGTGAAAAAATATTTTCTCTTATTAGTCTTAAATGGATTACATTATAGCTTCATTGTGAGTCCACCAGCCTTTCTACTTTTAGGAACGCATTGCATCATATCCCCCCTCAGCCGTCTCTTTTCAAAGTTGAAGAGCCCTAACCTTTTAAGGCTTTCCTCATAAGGATATCCTTCATTCCCTTTACCATTTTGGTGGCTCTTCTCTGTACCTTTTCTAATTCTGTTTCATCCTTAAGATTTGGCGATCAGAATGACACACTATTCGAGGTGCAATCGTACCATGGAACAATACAGAAGCATTATAATACCCTTCATTTTCTCCGGGAACAAGCCCTCACTTATGGGTGACATTGACACAAACTGAGTCCTGCACGGAAGCTTCTGCCCAGCTTTCAAAGAAAGTCTTTGGGAGATGCACCACACATGTGTAGTCTCCTTCCCACTCAAGGGTGCCATCTTGCCTCAGTCTCCTTTTTTCCGTGGAGCCCACTGGACATGTGTTTTGATTTCCCCAGAAAAAGAGTCTGTTTTTTTCTCTTGAAAGTCTTCTTCCGCAGTTGCACAGTTTCCCTTTCCTGCCCCCGAGCTCGCTTGCCTGCCTCTGCATTGTGTCTCAGGTTCGGGTTTTTTTCCCTTATTTTTCTACCGGTGCGATTTTGCGCCCTTTTCACTGGCGGAGCCTCGGGTCTTTGACCTCGGTGGGGCCCTTTTTTCCCCTATGGCCTCTGTCAGCGGCTTTAAAAAGTGTGATCAATGTTCCTGGATCATGTCCCTCACAGACACAGGTGATTGCTGTCTTCGCTGCCTTGGGTCAGACCACAATCCTTTGGATTGTAAAAAGATGTCGTCCAATGCTATCAAGAGTTGTCAGCAGCAGCACGAGGATACCTTCCAAAGGTCTGATCCTGTCCCAGAGTCTCCACTGGCACCGTGCTCCAAGCCTCCATCCGGGACACCGGAGCCCCGATGTAACCCTGCCGTCTCTGACTGAGGCAGTGGGTCATCTGAGCAGAGAACCCCAGAGGTGGAACACAAAAAGAAGAAGAAATACTCAAGGGCAGCATCCATGGATGAGTCGAAAAGCAGATAAGTACCGCACCCAGTCCCGCAGTCCACGCTGCGAGTCCGAGGAGTCGGAGCAGAAGCGGCCTACCAAGGTCACCAAAAAGGAAAAATCTGTCTCCAGTGACCAGCCTCGGATCCCGAGGCCATCCAGGTCGAATATTCCCCGTCGTCGGAGCCAGCACTGGGCCAGAGATCTCTGTGCTCGTGCCAAAGGCTGTGGAGACATCTGGACTGGAGTCCAGAATGGCGGCCTTGGAGCGCAGCTTGTCTGCCTTCATGGCCCAGCAGTGGGCCTTAATGCCCAGTTCTGCCGGGTCGTCTGCCCAGACCACTGGGGCCTCAACTTCGAGGACATCTCTGGACATCAAGCCAATCCTCAAGCACCATCGCCTCGAGTCTATCCTCGACATCAGTTTCTATCCCTGTCCCGATCCTTGAAACCGAGATTTTCCCCCCGATGATGGCCATGGCTCCATCCACAGAGCCTCTGAGGGACATGGATGGTCAGTCTCTGGGTCCGACCTCGCATCCCGGCCTGACCTCGACTCCTCCACAGACTAAGAGTCGGACTGGGAGACCAAGGAATCGCCGGACACCCATCGCCACTGCAACGTGCCCTTGGGATGTGTCTCCCTCCAAGACCTGGCACCAGTCCCTGCCCAAGTATACGGCCTTTCTCAACTTCATGTGGGACATGTTAAAGGTGCTATCGTTTGATACCGAGTCGGAGGAGGACCCTCGCATGGAGGACCTCAAGATCCTCCAGTATGAGGCCCCTCCAAAGGAGATATTTAGAGTGCCTGTCCCCCCGATCCTGGAATGGCTGCTCCTTCCTATATGGGAAACACTGGCATCGGTGCCCATCGTGAGTAGATGACTGGACTCTTATGTATCAGATCCGCCAGAGCCTGGGCTTCCAGAAAGCACAACTGCCACATAATTCCATGGTGGTGGAGTCGGTCATGCATCGGCTCAAGAACCAGATGATGTACTCCTCTATGCCCCGGGTAGGGAGGCCCTCACCTTGGATGCCATAGACAGGAAGTGCTCTCAGGGCTTGATGCTCATTGGCCGGATCTAAGCACACTAGCTTTACATGGGCATGTATTGAGGGACCTGACGAAGGAACTCATCGGGTTCTCGGCTAGTCTCTCCAAGGAACCCCACCAGCAGTTCTGGAGCCTGTTCTCTGCTATCAGAGAGTGCTCCAAATTCATGACTCAAGCAGCCTATGATAGTTTTGAGTCGGCAGCTAGAGTATCCGTGGCAGGCATTGATGCCTGATGCTAGGCTTGGCTACAGTCTTCCGACTTGGAACAATGGGTACAGAACAAATTGGTCGATGTCCCCTGCCAAGGAGGGGCAAACCCATGGAAGATAAGGCTGCAGAGTTGGAGTCACAATTCCTGATGACGTCTAGGCTTTCCAAGAAGACTGCTACCTTTCCCCAATGGAAGACTCTGAGTTAAAAGCCCTCTTACTCATGGAAGGGAAGAGGTTACATAAAGTACCCTCAATATCAGGACTCCCCAGCAGGGTCAGTAGGCCAAAGGACAATGGCATAGCCCTCGTAAGCCGAAGGCTCCCAAAACCCAGGCACTGGCTTCGGCACAGCTTGGTGGGAGTGTTTGACTCCTTGGGTATAGCCTCTCTGCCCCCAGGAGGCCCACCTCAGCAGCCCACAGGGGAACATCTGATCCTGTTTGCCCACCGGGGGCCAGCCATCACCACTGATACTTTGGCACTACAGGTGGTCAAGGAAGGCTACCTCCTCCACCTGGAGCAGACTCCCCCCTCCATTCTTCCCGGGAGAGCCCACCAGACCTTGCTACTGCAGGAGCACGCTTGCCTTCTCAAGGACAAAGCAGTGAAACCCATACCCCAATACCTCTGGGGCAAGGGATTCTACTCCAGGTATGTCCTCTTACCAAAAAGAACAGTGGGCCTAAGACCCATCCTAGGCCTGCGGGACGTGAACAGGTTGCTGGTGAGGGAGAAGTTCAAGATGCTTTCTCTTGGGACGTTACTGCCATATCTCTAGCAGGGAGACGGGCTATGCTCCTTGGACTTAAAAGATGCGTACACATACATCCTTATCCATCCCAACCACAGGCAATACCTCAGGTTTGTAGCGAGGGGTGGCCACTACCAATACAGTGTGCAACCCTTTAGCCTGTTCACCAAGTGCCTATCAGTAGTCATGGCACACCTCCGCCTCTAAGGAGCCTTTGTCTTCCCCTATCTGGATGACTGGCTCATCAGAGGAGGCTTGGCCGCCGAGGTGCAGCAGACCACGGCCCACACCATCTGCATCCTACAACACCTGGGGTTTGTCATAAACCACCCCAAATCCCACCTTCATCCAACACAGTGCCTGGAGTTCATAGGAGCCCAGCTGGACAACCTTCAGACCAGAGCTTTCCTACCTCAAGACAGGGCCGACTGCCTCAGGGCGCTGACCACAGACGTGCAATGCAGATGCACCATGTCTGCTGACCTCTGCCACACCTGTTGGGCCACATGGCATCCACAGTCCACATCACCCTGGATATCTGCCTCCACATGAGAGCGGCCAAATGGGGTGTCTGCTCCCAGTGGACCCAGGCCATTGGAGAGCTGCGGGACAGGGTAACGGTGACCCATCAACTTATGGACTCCCTCAGCTGGTGGCAGGTCCCGCAGCGTCTCCAAGCAGGGATGCCCTTCCAGGCCCTCGATCCCCAGTGGATTCTCACTGCAGAAGCCTCCCTGCTGGGTTGGGGGGTTCATTGTGAAGATCTCTGCACCCAGGGCAGCTGGTTACAGTCTGAGAGCCAACTCCAGATCAATCTGCTGGAGCTTCAGGCCATATTTCTGGCTCTTTGAGCCTTCCACCACTTCCTGCAGCACTAGTAAGTACTTGTCCAAATGGACGATCAGGTAGCGATGTTCTCCCTGAACAAGTAGGGAGGCACAGGGTCCTACCCTTTCTGCCAAGAGGCAGTGGCTCTCTGCGCTCCATCTGCAGGCAGTGTATCTGCTGGGTGAGCTCAACACCCTAGCAAACAAGCTGAGCAGGGTCCCCCAGCTGCACTGAGTGGTGGCTGGACCCCAGGGTATCCTCTTGACTCTTCCAGCTCTGGGGAGTTCCCCTGATGGACCTCTTGAGCCTGACCAACACTCAGCTGCCTTGATTCTGCTCTGCCAACTGCACCCCTCACTGGTGGCAGTGGATGCATTCCTCATTCCGTGGACAGAGGACCTGCTCTATGCCTTCCCACCCATGCCACTGATAGCCAAGACTCTGTTCAAGGCTCAGCACAACAAAACGTTGCTGATACTGATTGGCCCGCCCCCTCCCGGTGGCCCTGCAACCATGGTTCCTGCTGCTCCTACGCTTGTCCACAGCAACCCCTGCCCCCCTGGGGAGTGCCTCAGGACTACTGTCGCAGGAGGAGGGCTCCCTCCTACACCCCAGTCTGGGGTCCCTGTTGCTAACAGCTTGGCTGCTGAAAGGGTAGTCTTAGCCCCATTCAGTCTCCCAGGGGAGGTGCAGGATGTCCTCCTGGCCTCCTGTAGGTCTCCACGAGATGGGCCTATGCCTTCAAATGGTGCAGATTCTCAGTATGGTGTCCGAACGGCAAGTCAACCCGTTCATGTGCTCTATGCAGCATGTACTACAATATTTGCCCCATCTGTTGCAGGCACGACTGAAGTCCAACTCTGTCAGAGTGCATCTGAGTTCTCTAGCGGCGCACCACCACATTATCGAGGGCAAGCCCCTCTCTGTCCAACCTCTCATGACCTGCTTCTTGCGGGGTCTCCTGTTAGCCAAGTCCCCTATCCGCCCTCCAGCAGCAGAATGGGACCTCAGTGTGGTGCTATCAAGCCCACCAGGCCACCATTCAAGCCCCTGGCTACTTGCCACCTGCGATACCTCTCATGGAAGGCTGTCTTCCTAGTGGCACTCATGTCTGCTCTCAGGGTCAGCAAGCTTCAGGTTCTAGTGTCAAATCCGCTGTATACAAGGTTCTATAAAAACAGGGTGGTGCTCCGTACACCCCCCAGGTTTCTTCCAAAGGTGTATCCCTCTTCCACCTCAGTCAGGAAGTTGTGCTCCCCACTTTTTCCGCAGCCTAATGCCAGCTGGGCTGAGACCGTACTACATATCCTGGACTGTAAGAGGGCCCTGTCCTTCTACCTTCAATGTACCCAGGGCCACCGCAAAGCCTTCCAGCTTTTCATCTCCTATGACAACAGTTGACTGGGGCAAACTGTGACCAAACTAACTCTGTCCACTTGGGTGGTGGACTGCATTGCCCTCGCCTATGAGCAGGCTGGGTTCTTGTTGGAGCGTCGGGTCACAGCATCAGGGCCATGGCGGCATCCGTGGCAAAAGTGCATTCTGTCCCCCTCTCGGACATCTGCCGGGCCACCACCTGGTCTTCAGTCCACTTTCGCAGCTCATTACTGCCTGGAGAGGGAGTCTCATGGGACAGCATCTTCAGCAAGGCCATACTCCATCATCTGTTCGGGGTGTAGGCAACTCCTGTGCTCCAACCCTTCTGTGTTCAGGCTACCGGAATGCTGGTTCTCACTGGACACTTGGGTTTCTTGTGAGTCTGTCTGTCTTCTCACTTGCTGATGCTCATGGCTCAACCGTGGCATTTCTACAGGTTTTCGGTAGCCTGTAGCTGGAGAGTCCCATTTGTGAGGACTGATTTCCTGCTTGTTCCTGGAGAAAGTGTAGTTACTCACCTGTAACAGGTGTTCTCCAGAAACAAGCAGGACGTCCGTCCTCACATATAGGTGACGTCAGCACTGATGGAGCCCACGTGGAGCTTTTTCCAAGCTTTCAAAGAAAGCTTTTGGGAATGCCACCACACATGTGTGGTCCCCTTCCCAGCCCATGGTGCCATCTTGATCAGTCTCCCTTTTTCCACGGAGCCCTTCAGACACATGTCCCTGTACCTTGGAAAACGTTTTTCATATTGTCTTCTATTCTAGTTTCCCTGTCCTCTTCCTACCATCGCCAGTGCCCCTGCCTCGGCAGCAGACCTCGGGACTTTATTTTTCATTTTCTTCCCTTTTCTTCGTGAGTTCGTCTCTAACGCATTTCACGCCCTTTTCAACTGCAGACCGAACAGGAGGTCTTTGACCTTTTGGGGCTTCTTCTGGCCCCCATGGCCTCCGGTTTCAAAAAGTGTGACAGATGCTCAAACATGTCGCTCACGGATACCAATGACTGTTGTCTAGGAGCAGACCATAACCCGGAGCTCTGCTCCCTTTGTAAAAAGATATACTCCAAGGCCATTCAGAGCCGCAAGCAGAAACTGGATGATATTTTCTGCAAGGTGGCCCTGGTGTCTCTGGTAGCTCCCCGCTCCACTGACCTTCTTCCTCTGGGGTCCCCTGTGGCTGCTCCATGGTCCTGGTGCCACTCTGAGCAAGGGTCCCCCAAAAGGGAGCGTAAGAAGAAGGCCTTGAGGACCCTGTCGGGGGCTCTGAACAAGTGTGAGCACTCTCGCACTCGGTCCCTTAGCCCTCCTCAGCAGTCCCTGGAGTCTGAGAAGGAGCGGTCCCGAAAGGTAACTTGTACAGATACAGAGGTGTCCGGCTATGACTCCCAGTCTCCTGAGGGTCGCCCTGGCAAGAACCCCCTCTCCTCTTCAATGCCCAACCCGGTCACCCCGGTGTCAGCGTCACAGGGCCCCATTCCCAGGTGGGAGGCCCGAATGCTGGCACTGGAGCGCAGCATTTCTGCCTTCCTTGCTGCCCAGCAGGCGCTGCCTGCCAGGCCCCGTTGGCACGCCCCCTGAGACCTCGAGGGTGACGCCTGTCTTGGCTCCGCAGACTACCATGACAACCCCCAAGAGCCATGGGCCTCGTGAGGGATCTCGGCAGAGGTCTCATTCTCCATTCTGGTCCTTTGGTGCAAGATCTTCCCGAGCCAGTGCCTCCGGCTCCAGGGGGGCTTCAGCCTCGAGAGGCCAGCACACTTCACAGGTCCTGCTTGAGCAGCCTAGCTCCGAGTCGTCTTCAGAGATTTCAGGCTGGGAGTCTGATGGGGATATACTTCCTTTGAATCCCGGGCTCATCGGGACTTCCCCTCGGATCCTTCCCCACCCATTCAAAATCAGCAGTCACCTCCTGAGTATACCTCTTTTCTGGAGTTTGTGCAGGACATGGCTTGAGCCCTGGCATTCTCTACACAATCCCAGGAGGAGCCCCGTGCGGAGGAACTTGATATTTTACAATACAAGGCTCCACCGAGGGAATCCCTCATGGTCCCAGTCCCACCCTTTCTGACCCGGCTGCTCTCCACATGTGGGAGGCACATACATCTATCCCCATTGTCAGCAAATGCCTGGACACCATGTACAGGGTCCAGCGGGAGCCTGGCTTCCGGAAGGTCCAGCTCCCCCATACCTCGATGGTGGTGGAGTCTGACATGCAGAAGCAGAAGAGTCCAAAAACCCACTCTCGGTCCTGCCGGTTAGGGAGTCTTGTGCCCTCGACGCCCTCAGGTGTAAGGCCTACCAAGATTCCATGCTGGTTTGCCCCATCCATGCTTACCAGCTTATATATAGTCATGTTTTTTTGCGACCTCATGAAGGAGCTCATTGGCTTCCAGGCAGGTCTCGATGGCCATTTCCAGTCCCTCCTGAAATCAGTGGGGGACTGTTCGAAGTACCTTTCTGATGCTGCTTACGACAGCTTCGGGTCCTCTGCTTGGGTAGCGGCTGCGGGTTTTGGGGCCAGGTGGCAGGCCTGGCTCCAGTCCTCGGACCTCGAACAATGGGTCCAGGAAAAGCTACTTGATCAGGAAACAGTTGTTTGGCAAACCTATGGAGGATAAAGCAGCGGAGATAGAGATGGAGTACGTCGGGAACTGCTACCGTGAGTGAGAGGAGGTGCACGGAGCCTGGAGGCAGGCTCCCGGGATTGCTGCAGCGGTTTCCACGCCGCTGACGACGCCCTCTCCTGCCCTGGATGATCGGGCAGGCATCGCTGAGGTCACCTGCTGCTGTGAGGTCCTGAGCTGTGCCCTTTAAAACCTGTGCCGTGGCGTTTCCTTCTTCGGAACTGCTACCGTGAGTGAGAGGAGGTGCACGGAGCCTGGAGGCAGGCTCCCGGGATTGCTGCAGCGGTTTCCACGCCGCTGACGACACCCTCTCCTGCCCTGGATGATCGGGCCGGCGCTGTTTGATTGGCTGTGCTTGGGTGACTTTACTAATAAATTTGCCTGTGTCTTCTGCGACCGCGGAGCGTGGTCTGAAGGGGCATGTCTAAAGGGGCAGGTTTTGCCCCTTTTGCGCCCCTTCGGCGCCTCGTGGCGCTTCGTGGTCTCTTTAGGTTAATTGTTATTTATAGTTTTACTTGTGCTGTACTGTTTGGTATTGGTTTGTGGTAAGCCTCAGCTTTGTTATATGGGGAAGAGGAAGGCCAAAACAGGGACCAAGGTGCAAGTTGACGGGGCAAGTGGGTCGAGTGGAGCGAAGGTGATAGGCCCCCTAGATAAGCACCTTGTTCCCTGTCCGCTGGCGCAATCCTCTCCGGAAGGAGTCTCCCTAAGTTCAGAGGGTCGGACTCCTCCTCCCTGTCCTTTGCCCCTCTCGCCTGACGTTTCGTTTCAGGAATCTTCAGGTTTGTTAAGTCATGCAATTTCATCTTTGACTTTACCTAAGCCTGTTTCTGTGTCTAGCTCTGTTTCAGAGCTTCCTGTTCTTCCTCCCGATGGTGAAGTCACCTTAAAAGACCTATGGGGTGCGCTTCGGTGCATAGATAGTAAGTTAACCAGTAATTCTAAATCATTGAGTATCTTTTCTCAGGAAACTGTTGCTTCATTGCGGCAGTTGGATGAGAAAGTAATTTTGGTAGACAGAGTCGTCTCCAAATTGAATGATCAAGTGGCCCCTCTTACTGTTGCAAATGCTGCAGGTATAAAAGATTCTATGATGGTACATTCTCAGTTGGAGGCCCTTGAGAACTCTGTACGGGCCTACAATTTACGCTTTTTAAATTTTCCTTGTACTTCTCTGTTAGCGCCCCGGATTTTATTAGATAAATATCTGAAGGAGGTTCTCTCTATTACTGATCCTGTGGATGTATCTTCTCTTTATTACCTTCCCATACGGTCTAAAAAGGTGTACTCTGCTGAAGGAGGTACTGATGTGCTTGAGCCTTCCATAACTAATTTGACTGCCTTTCTTGAGGACTCTCTTGATTTAATACATTCCCGTTCTACGCTATTGGTGATCCTTTGTTCGTTAGATTTGAAATATCGAATCCTTAAAGCCTTCTTTAAATGTAAGGCTGTTAAATTTTGTGGTTATACAGTTAATATTTTTCCTGACGTGGCACATAGCACCCAACTCAGACGGAGGCTTTTTCTAGCTTTAAAGCCTCAGGTACTGAGTTTGGGAGCTACGTTCTACTTGCGATTTCCTTGTCGATGTGTTATCAATTTTGAGGGTGCATCTTATGTGTTCACTGATAGCTCTCATTTAGGACGTTTTATTTCTGATCGCCAGGCAGTATCTGGGGCAACTCAGGGTGAGTGATTTGTTATACGCCTTCGTAGATGGGCAAGATATTGCTCTGGTTTCTGATAAATGTATGTAGATGCATTTGATTCATTGTTCCTATTACATGATCACAGTCAGTTCCCGTAATGTGGACTTTATCTTTGTTTTCCTTTAAAGGAGATTATTTCTGATATTTCCTGATTTTCCTTGATGTTTTCCGATTTGTTGTAATTTTTGGAAACTTTATAAATAAAAAATTTTAAAAAATTAAAAAATTAAAAAAAGAGAGATGGAGTACGTCACTTGCACCCGTCTCTCCCAGTAGACTTCCTGTCTCCCATGGAAGAAACAGCAGGGCAAGAAGCCCTTCTTCCAGAGGAAGGGTCTCCCTTACCAGGGCTACCCAACTTACCCCCCCCCCCCCCCCGGTGCCGGCACCAACCCCATCCCTAAAAGATCCAAGAACCAGACCCCTGCTCCGGCCCAATCAGCCATGGGTTTTTGATGCCAGATTCATAGCCGTCCGCCCTTCGCCGACCCAGCTATTTTATTTATTTATTTATTTTATTTAACTGCATTTATATACTGCTTTTCACCGGGTCAAAGCGGTGGGAGGGTGTCTGGTCCACTTCGCTTCCCGCTGGTAGTCTATGACTTCAGACGCCTAGGTACTCCAGGTCATCTGGGAGGGCTGCCTCTTTCATCTGGACCAGCTTCCTCCACACTTTTGCTCCGCAGAGCCCCCTTGGCTCCCCATGCACCAGACCTTCTTGGCGCAGGAGCTCGCCAACTTCCTCGAGAAACAAGCTGTGGAAGTGGTCCCACTGCACTTCAGGGTTTGCAGTTTCTACTCCTACTACTTCCTTGTGCCAAAGCAGGCGCGCTTTCGATTTAAGAAATCTCAACAAATATCTGATGCGGAAAAAATTCAAAATGATATCCCTTGGCGCCTTGCTGCCCTTCCTCCGGCAGGGCAACTGACTATGCTCCTTGGACCTCCGGGATGCGTACGCTCACATCTTCGTCCACCCAAAGCACAGAAAATACTTGTGCTTCAGAATGCCTGGGAATGGTGTAAATTCTATCTAGCTGACCGATGGCAACATGTACGAATGGGATCTGCAACATCTGAACCATTCCAACAACAACAGGGAGTACCCCAAGGCTCATCGCTGTCTGCGCTACTCTTTAATGTGTACATGCAGCCCATTTGCGAGATCATCCGCTCATTCAACATATCCAGCCTTATATACGCAGACGACGTTCTGCTCTTCGCCCCAATCAAAGTTCTACAACCTGATTTTACCGCCCTTGTAGATTGCTTCAATGCAATCACCGACTGGCTTAAAGCGCAGAACCTCCGCATTAACTTCAAGAAAACGGAGGTCCTATTCATTACAAAAAACAAAAACTTCTCTCCCCCCACTACCTTGAAGGTAAGAGACGCAGAACTCCCAAGCAAACCTGCAATACGCTATTTGGGGGTGATGCTGGACCAACACCTTGACTTCAAAGAACACATAAAGAACACTACTAGGATTATATACAATAAAATCAGGACTCTACGGCACATAAAACCCATGTTAGCTCCCGACGACTTCAGAACTATTTTCCAGGCACTGGTAACCCCACATTTTGATTATGCAAACGTCATTCTGCATGGCCTCCCCAAGAGCACCCTCAACCCATTACAACTTTCAATGAACGCAGCCACACGCATGCTCTATGGTCTATCCAGAAGAACCCACATCACACCCATCCTAAAGGACCTTCACTGGTTACCATTAAATTGCAGACTCACATACAAGGTATTACTCATCACATTCAAAGCCCTTAACATGATATCCCCCTCATCCCTTACAGTCCTCCTCATCCCAACCCCAAACAACAGGTCGAGGAGGTCAGTAGCCACTAACACACTGATCATCCCGATTGAGTCCACTAAATGCACACAAGCAACCAGGAACAGGGCATTCTCCTTCTATGCCCCAAAGTGTTGGAACAACCTCCCTCCAAGCATCAGATCAATCAGAGATCTCACACAATTCAGAAAAGCCCTCAAGCACCACCTATTCCTCCTATACTTTTCACAACCAAACGCAACCCATCCACACCCCAACTCACTCTCTCAACGCCCAACACCTTGCAAACCGAATAATACCAACCAAGCAGCAGAACCATACTACACAGTACTTTGCATGTGTGACTCTGATCATTAATGTAATCGAGAATGACGATATGATAATGTAACACTCGAAGACCCAGCTTTAGCCATTTAGTCAAGCCTATCATAGAACTTGTAAACAGTTACTCTGTTACAACTGTGTTAGTTAATGTGTAAATAGTTCACCCAGTTACAATTCCAAGTTTTTTGATCCTGTTCGATGTAGCACTAGGCATTTCATTGTCTCTTGCAAGAATTGTTCACTGTAAACCGCACTGATAATGAAGAGCGCGGTATAAAAAAGCTGTAAATAAATTAATTAATTAAATAAATGCAAGGGAACCACTACCAATACAGGGTGCTTCCCTTCGGCCTCGCGTCCGCTCTGTGAGTGTTCACAAAGTGCCTCGCGGTAGCCACAGCCCATTTTCAGTTACAGGGCACCTTCGTCTACCCTTATCTAAATGACTGGCTTATTACAGGGGTGATGGCCATCGAAGCCTGACGAGCCACGGCCCACACCATCCATCTCCTCAAGCACCTGGGCTTCATGGTGAATTACCCAAAGTCCCACCTCACTCCGTTCAATCTCTGGAATTCATCAGTGCGTGCCTCGACACTTAGCGGGCGACAGCCTTCCCCAGGAAAAGGCAGACCGCCTCATCACTCTGGCCTCTGCGGTTCAGTGCTGCGACACAGTTTTGGCCAGAGCGATGCTCCACCTTCTCAGCCATATGGCCTTGACGGTCTATGTCATCCCCGATGCCCGTCTGCACATGCGAGCGACACAGTAGTGCCTTCAAACTCAGTGGGCTCAGGCGACGGGCCATCTCCGGGATGCCGTCTCGGTCACTCCCCAGCTGTTTGAGTCCCTTGACTGGTGGAGGGACACCCGTAATCTGCTTCAAGGCATGCCATTCCAGGTCCCACAGCATGACGTGGTTTTGACTACGGATGCCTCTTTGACAGGATGGGGAGCATACTGCGGCGAGCTTTGCACGCAGGGGACATGGTCCCTCGAGGAGTCCCGACTGCCAATAAACTTCCTCGAGCTCCGGGCAGTGGTCCTCGCCTCTAGCACTCAGGCACCACGTTCACCATCGGAGGGTGCTTGTCCAGACGAACAACTGGGTGGAAATGCTCTATATGAACAAACAAGGGGGCACCGGCTCTTACAGCCTCTGCCTGGAGGCAGTAACCCTATGTTCCTTTGCAATTCACCAAGGCATAGTCCTATGGGCCACCTATCTCCTAGGTCAGAAAAATGAGCCAGATCCTTGAGCCACCCGTGGCGCCCCTGCCCGCAGAAGGCATAGTGGCTATTCCAGTGTTTGGGGACTCTGGTCCTGGACCTCTTCACCAGCCCTACGAATCTGCAGCTGCCACGGTTCTGCGGCCCAATTCCCCACCCGAGCAAGGAGGCCTCCGATGCCTTCCTGCTGTCGTGGACGCACATCCGCCTGCATGCATTTTGTCTCACCCCGCTCAAAGCGCAAGCTCTCCTCAAGATTCAGTGGTACGGGGCCTTGGTGATTTTGTGGCCCCGCGGTGGCCTCGACAGCCCTGGTTCCCGCTGCTGCTCCACCTCTCATCGGAGCCTCTGGTTCCTCTCGGCAGCATGTCAGACTTGTTGACACAGGAGGAGGGTCTCCTGCTTCTCCCGAACCTGAGGTCCCTATCCCTCATGGCTTGGCAGCTGAGCGGGTCACACTAGCTCCTCTTCATCTCCCAGCAGATATCGAGGACATATTGCTGACCTCGTGCAAGGACTCGACTAGGAGGGCTTACGCCTTTAAGTGGTGTCTGTTCTCGGTATGGTGCTCGGGGGTATGGGCCAACCCGTTCTCTTGCACCACCCACTTAATCCTGAAGTACTTACTGAATCTCTCGCAGGCGAGCCTGAAGTTCAATTCGGTTAGGGTCCACCTGAGCGCGATCTCGGCCAACCACCACCCAGTCGAAGACAAACCCCTCTTGGGTCAGCTTCTGGTTTCCCGCTTCATGTGCGGGCTGCGTCTTTCCAGACCTCCCATCCCGACCACCTCAGGCGGAGTGGAATCTCAATGTTGTCCTCACGCAGATAACCCAATTGCCCTTTGAGCTGATGGCATCCTTTTCACTTCGGCACCTTTCTTGGAAGATAGATTTTCCAGTAGCTGTCACTTCGGCCCGGAGGGTCAGTGAGCTTCAAGCCCTGATGGCCGACGCATCCTACACAAGATTCTACGAGAACCGGGTGGTTCCCCAAATGCACCCCAAGTTTCTCCCAAAGGTTGTCTCAGATTTCCACCTCAACCAGGAGATAGTGCTGCCCACTTTCTTTCCAAAGCCTCACGCTGAACGGGTGTCGGCGGGCCTCCACACTCTCAACTGTAAGAGTTCTCTTTCCTTCTGCCTGCAGTGTATGCAGGCTCACCGCAGGTCCGAGCGGCTCTTCATCTCATATGACCCTGCCCGTTTGGAGCTCACAGTCACCAAGCGGACCCTTTCCCTCTGGGTGGTGGATTGCATCACCTTCACCCAGGCTCAGACTGGGTTACCACTGGACCACTGAGTCATGGCACACGGTGTTCACGCAAGGGCATCATTGGTGGCACATCTGCGCTCTGTGCCCCTCGTGGACATGTGCTGAGCCGCAACTTGGTCCTCTGCTAATAACTTAGCTACGCATTACTGCCTGGAGAGGGAATCTCGTCGGGACAGTGCCTTCAGCCAGGCCATACTCCGTAATCTGTTCAAGGATTAGGCAACTCTGGCCCTCCGACCCTTCTTCTGCGGTTACCGGGAGTGTGGTCTTCTGGGGTCCTCGGGCTGTCTGCGGTTACCAGTGTCTGCTCAGGAATCACAGTGGCACTTTTCTACAGGTCCTCGGTAGCCTGTAGCTGGGGATTCCCATATGTGAGGACTGACTTCCTACTTGTTCCTAGAGAAAGTGTAGTTACTCACCTGTAACAGGTGTTCTCCAGGGACAGCAGGAATCAGTCCTCACAATCCACCCACCTCCCCTAGAAGTTGCCCACTCTTTTTTTTTTTAGATTTTTATCCTTTGCCTGAGCTATGTCACCTGACTGATCATGATGGCACCCTTGGGCAGGAAGGCGACCACGCATGTGTGGTGGCATTCCCAAAGGCTTTCTTTAAAAGCTGGGGAAATACTCTGCGCGGGCTCTGTCGGTGCCAACGTCACCCATATTTGAGGACTGATTCCTGCTGTCCCTAGAGAACACCTGTTACAGGTGAGTAAGTACGCTTTCTCCAGGGACAGTAAGAATCAGTCCTCACAACCTTCCGTTCTCCCCGTGGAGTTGGTTTTTCTATCATTTTTGCCATCTTTAGCATTTGACTGAGGCAAGATGGCATTGGGCGGTAAGAGAACCACACATGGATGGTACATCTCCCAAAGGCTTTCTTTGAAAGCTGGCGAGAAGCTAACATGCAAGGCTCTGTCGACGTCACCAATATGTGAGGACTGATTCCTGCTGTCCCTGGAGAACACCTGTTAAAGGTGAGTAATTACGCTTTATTCTTCATTCCTTTCCTTATGATGCCTTGCCTTCTTGGCCGCTACTGCACACTGGGCAGAGGGTTTCAGCGAGTTATCCATGATGACGTTTAAATCTTTTTCCTGAGTGGTAGTTCCTAATGTGGAACCTTGCATCATATAACCATAGTTTGGGTTGTTCTTTCCTAAGTGCATAACTTTGCACTTGTCCACATTAAATTTCAATTGCCATTTGGCAGTCCAGTCTTCCAATTTATCAAAATCCTCTTGCAATTTTTCAGAATAGTTTTGTGTTTTAGCTGTTTTGAATAATTTTGTCTCATTTTCAAATTTGATCACCTCGCTCATTATTCCCATTTCCAGGTCATTTATGAATATGTAAAAAATCAGCGGACCCAGCACAAATCCCTGGGTACTCCACCTTTCTCCATTCAGAAAATTGGCAGTTTAGCCCTACCCTCTGCTTTCTCTCTTTTAACCGGTTCCAGATCCACAATAGCATACAGCCAAATTAAAAAGTTATGGGATAGGAGGCAAGCAGACTTTCATGAGGGACCTTTTCAAAGACTTTGTGAAAATCCATATAAACTATATCAACCAGCTCACCTTTGTCTACCTGTTTATTCACACCTTCAGAAAAATATAACAGATTAGTAATACCAGATCTTCCTTGGCTAAAGTCATGTTGGCTTTCTCCCATTAAACCATGATTATCTGCATGTTCAGTAATTTTATTCTTTATAATGATTTCTAACATTCTCTGGGAACAAGCAGGAAATCAGTCCTCACATATGGGTGTTGTCTGCCCTGACGGAACCCACGTGGAAGCATCTCCCCAGTTTTCAAAGAAAGCGTTTGAAAGATGCACCACGCATGCGTGGTCCACTTCCTGCCCAAGAGTGCCATCTTGCCTCAGTCTCCTTTTTTCCTGTGGAACCCATAGGACGCTGTCCAATTTTCCCCAGAAAACCTTTGATTTTTATTGTTGTGTTTCTCCGGTTGCATACTGTTTCCTTCCCGCCCCTGAGTCAGCTCGCCTTGGCATCATTCCTCGGGTTCATCTATTAGTTTTTTTGTTTTTTCATTGAGGTGCTCCTCGACTGGCATTTACTCCCTTTTCCAGCCAAAGGCCTCGGAACCTGCCAGGAGGTGGGGATCCCCTTTCTTTGATGGCCTCCAGCAGCTTTAAATAGTGTGACCAGTGTGGCACAATGGCACTCACCGACCCACACAACTGCTGCCTCCAATGTCTTGGCTCGGAGCACAATGACTGCGAACTCTGCAGAACCATGATCTCAAAGACCTTGAAGAGCCACCATCAGCAGCAGATAAATTTCTTTCAGAAGTCCAACTCCGCGCCAGAGTCTCCAGTGACACCACACTCCAGGACCCCTCTGATACTTCGATGCCCTGCAAAGCCAGAGCCTTGTTGGAGTCCCGCGGCCGTGGTTCCTCTGAGCAGAAATCCCTGGAGGTGAAGCACAAGAAGAAGAAATCCTCAAAGACCGCCTCTGAGGACAGATCTGGGGAAAAAGGGGAAATCCCACCAATGACTCAGTCCCAGGCATGAATCTAAGGAGTCGGGGCAGGAGCAGCCTGCCAAACTGCCCTGTAAGGATCATCAGCACCCGCCGACCAGCTGGTCTCAGTCCTCCAAGGCCATCCTCATTAGTATGGACGCTGGATGCAGTACCCTCGACAGTATGGATGCTGGACCCGAAACACTTGGTGCCTGCATCAAAGGCTGCAGAGCCAACTGGTATGGAGATCAGAATGGCAGGCGTAGAAAGCATTATATCTGCCTAGTGACCAAGCAGCAGGTGTTCATGTCCAGTTTGCCTGGTTCATCCGCCCCGACAACGGGACTCTCAACATCGAGGACTTCCCCAGACATCGATCCAGTCCTCAAGTGCCATTGGCCTCGAGAGAGCACCCCAGCCCTGGATGAGGTCCCGATCCCATTCTTCAGGACACCGGTCCTCCCTGGCGAGCACCCGCAGTTCAGACGGACTATCTCCCTGGGGTCACGGGATGACTGAGAGTGGCCCTCGGCTGAGGTGATCATGTGGCATTGGACTCGTACTCTGACTTTGAGTTCAAATGGGAGTCCAAGGACAAAGAGTCCTCGGACATGAGGCAACACCGTGATCTGCCTTTGGATCCATCTCCCCTGATGACCCGACGCCACTCCCCACCTGATGACTTTGCGTTCCTCAATTTTGTGCGGGACATGGCCGAGGTCCTTGCCATTGAGCCCGAGGAGGACCCTCGCACCAAGGAATTGGAGATACCCCAATACAAGGCACCTCCAAAAGAAACCCTTATGGTCCCAGTGCCCTTGATCCTCGACTGCCACTTCCCCTGAATGTGGGGAAACACCTGCATCTATACCAATTGTTAGGCACCTCAACGCCATGTACCGGGTACACCAAAGCCCTGAGTTCCAAAAGACCCAGCTTCCCAACAATTCAATGATCATGGAGTTGGCAATGTGCTGGCTCAAAAGCCAAAAGACCCATTTGTCGATGCCACCCAGCAGGGAGGCCCGAACTCTAGATGCCCTCGGCTGGAAGGCCTTTCAGGGCTTGATGCTAACATGCTAGATCCAGTCCTACTAGCTCTACATCAACATGTACCTGAAGGAACTGTCGAAGGAGCTTGGTGGATTCTCGGCAGGCCTCAAGGGGGAACCCCCTAGAGAGGTCCAAGACCCTAACCTCGGCAGTAAAGGAATGCTCAAAGTTTTTGTTTCAGGCAGCCTATGATGGCTTCGAGTCATCGACCAGGGTGGCCATCGCAGGTATCGGGGCTCGATGCCGGGCATGACTGCAGTCATCTGATCTGAAACAGTGGGTGCAGGATAAACTAATAGGTTTTCGCCTATGCAGGGGACATCTATTCGGAATACCCATGGTGGATAAGGCAGCATAGATAGAGACCGAGTATGTGACGAAAACCAGGCTTTCAAAAAATACCTCTGTGCACCCCTGGAAGAAAGCCCTAGGGAAAAGCTGCTCTTTCTGAGGAAGAAAGGAAGCTTCAGTGGTACTCTGCACTTCCAGGCCTTCTCGGCCCCTCAACAGCGCCAGCAACGAAAAGGACAGGGACACGGTCCCAGGAAACAAAAAGCCCCAAAGTCTAAAGCATTGGCCCCAGCCCAATCTGGAGGGAGCTTTTGACTGCCTGGGCGCAACCCCTCTACCCCCAGGGTATCCTTTGCTACCCACAGGGGGGGGGGGTGCCTAGCCATGTTTGCCCACAGGTGGACAGTCATCACCACTGACACCTGGGTACTACAGGTGATCAAGGAAGGCTACCTTCTCCACCTACATTGGGCGCCACCCACGTACTTCCCAGGGGAGCCCATCAGGCCTCTCCTTCATCAGACCCTGCTCCTCACTGAACTGGCAATCCTAATCAACAACAAAGTAGTCAAGCCACTGCCAAAACATCTGGGCACAGGCTTCTATTCCAGATATTTCCTCATCCCCAAGAGGATGGGGAACCTCAGGCCCATCCTGGACCTGTGAGAGCTCAACAGGTTTCTGGTCAGGGAAAAGTTAGTTACTCTCCCTTGGGATCCTACTACAATTCTTCCAGCAGGGAGATTTGCTGTGCTCCTTAGACCTAAAGGATGCCTACACTCACATCCTAATCCATCCCAGTCACAGAAAGTACCTCCAGTTCATAGTGGGAGGACAGCACTACCAATATAGGGTGCTGCCCTTCGGTCTGGCCTCGTCTCCAGGGGTCTTCACATTCTCCAGGACCAAGCTGGAAGTCAGTCCTCACTTATGGGTGACATCGCCGACGGAGCCCTCGCGGAGCAATTTCCCCAGCTTTCGAAGAAAGCCTTTAGGATTGCAGTGCGCATGCGCGGCCCCCTTCCCGCCCGAGGGTGCCATCTTGCTCAGTCTTCTTTTTTCCGCGGAGCCCTACAGACGTAGTTTGTTATCACCGCTGAAAAAGTTGATTAATTTCTTTAGTTTGTTTTTTCTCGGTTCGCGTGTCCCCGACCGGCCTCGATAATTCGAGTCCGCCCTTATTTAACCTTTTTTGTTTCCGTTTTTTTGTTCCTAACTGGCGTTCCCGCCACTTTCCTTTTCACCCCTGGCAGCGCGGTCTTTCGACCTTGCTGGGGCTCTTTTTCCCCCAATGGCTGCCAGCGGGTTTAAAAAATGTGGTCGTTGTTCCAAACTGATGTCCCTCACGGACACGCACGACTTCTGCCTCCGTTGCCTCGGACCCAACCATGACTCTACGGATTGCGGTCCGTGCAGCAGACTGTCCTCAAAGTCTCTGAGGAGTCGGCAGTCACAAAAGGAACGTATCTTCTCTGACCCCGAGTCCGGTCAGGCTCGGACCTCGTCGGAGGCTTCGACGTCTCGGGGCTCCAGCCACGAGCATCGTCGGAGTTCCTCTGAGCGGGGGTCCCCCGACCGGGAACATCGTCGGAGGAAGAAGTTTGCTCGGGCAGCGTCGGAGGACGCGCCCGGTCCCTCAACGGCCGGGTCGCTTAGCCCCGTCAGCCACCCTGAGCCCTCGGAGGGGGAGAGACCTCTCAAACTTCCCCATCTAGAAGTGGAGCCGTCTGGACACGTGAGTGATATAGTCCTCTTGGACTCCCCTCCGGAACCGATGTCGGGCCCGACGCCGTCGGGGCCCGAGTCGGAGGCTGCCGGGTCTTCTGAGCTGGGTCTCAGATTGACATCCTTGGAGCGCAGTCTCACTGCCTTCCTGGACCAGCAGCGGTTATTGATGACCAGCTTCGCCAGTGCATCTACCCTGACCACCGGGACGTCGACGCCCAAGTCGACACCGGCGACCGAGCTGATCCTCGAGTCCACACGTGCTCGAGCCGATTGTCGGTCGAGGTCTCCCTCGGCTTCCTGCTCGGGACCGAGGTCGTCGGCGTCGGGGCGAACCCTCACCCGCACGGACCCTCTCTACTCCTCCACGGAGGCGTCGGGCTGGGACACGGATAGGGACAAATCGCCGGGTTCTTTTCAGACCCGGTGCGTCCCCTCCGACTCGCCCGAGTCGGAGCCTCGGAGGCGATCCCCTCCGGAGGATACCCGCTTCTCCGACTTTGTGAGGGGTATGGCCCAGGCTTTGGCCTTCCCCGCGGATCCCGAGGAGGAGCCCCGCGTCGAAGAGCTCGAGGCCCTCCAGTATGACTCTCCCCCGAAGGAGGCCTTTACTGTACCGGTTCCCCCTATGCTGGAGCGGCTCCTCTTTCGCATGTGGGAATGCCCGGTGTCGACGCCGGTGCTGAGCAAGCGGATCGATTCGTTGTATCGAGTCCGCAAGAGTCCCGGGTTCCAGAAAGCGCAACTACCGCACCATTCCATGGTGGTGGAATCGGCCATGCATCGACTAAAGAGTCAAAAGATGCACTCCTCGGTGCCTCCGGGTAAGGAGGCCCGGAACCTGGATGCCCTCGGGAGGAAGTGCTTCCAGGGCTCCATGCTGGCCTGCCGCGTCCAGACATACCAGCTGTACATGGGCATGTTCCTCCGAGACCTGGCGAAAGAGCTTGCCGGGTTCTCGGCTGGTCTTTCCGAGGAACCCTTGCGGGGGTTCCAGACCTTATCCGAGAGTATTCGAGAGTGCTCGAAATTTATCTCTCGAGCGGCATACGATGGCTTCGAGGCGTCGGCCCGAGTTGCGGGAGCCGGCATCGCTGCCCGCCGACAGGCCTGGCTTCAGTCATCCGACCTCGAGCCGTGGGTGCAGGACAAGCTCGTCGACGTCCCATGCAGAGGTGAAAACCTCTTTGGGAAACCCATGGCTGATAAGGCGGCGGAACTCGAGTCCGAGACTCTCACCAGGACTCGCTTATCCCAAAAGACCTCTACTCCCTCACAAAAGGGGAAGAGCTCGGGGAAAAAGCCTTTTTACCCGAGGAAGGTGCCCACCTATAAACATCAGCGCATTCAATACCAAGCGTCTGCAGCCCCCAATCGGGGCCCGCAGGCTAAGGGTCAGGGCAATGGGTCCTGTAAGCCGAGGGCCCCTAAACCCACTTCACAGCCCCCTGCTCAGCAGGGTGGGGGTTTTTGACTATGCCAGCATAGACCCTCTACCCTGCACGGGGGGCAGGCTGATCCACTTTGCCCACAGGTGGTCAGCCATAACCTCCGATTCCTGGGTGCTGCAGGTGGTTCAAAAGGGCTATCTCCTCCATTTTCACCAGGTGCCCCCTCCCTACTTCCCTGGGGAGCCTTCACGGCCTCCTCTGCACAGGGACTTACTCCTTCAGGAGCTGCAGGGGCTGCTGGGAGAGCAGGCTGTGGAGCCAGTACCCCAACACCTCTGGGGCCAAGGGTTCTACTCGAGGTACTTCCTCGTGCCAAAGCGGTCAGGAGGCCTCCGACCCATCCTGGACCTCCGCGACCTCAACAAGTTCCTGCAGCAGGAGAAGTTCAGGATGCTTACCCTTGGAATCCTGCTGCCCTAGCTCCAGCAGGGAGATTGGCTATGCTCCTTGGACCTAAAGGATGCCTATACCCACATCCTTATCCATCCTTATCCATCCATCCGGCAATATCTGCGATTTGTGGTGGTGGGAAGACATTATCAGTACTGCGTGCTGCCCTTCGTGCTGGCGTCCGCTCCCAGGGTGTTCACAAAATGCCTGGCAGTGGTGGCGGCCTTTCTGAGGCTTCAAGGCCTCTTCGTCTTCCCTTACCTGGACGACTGGCTCATACGGGCACAGTCCTCCGTAGAGGTCATTCAGGCCACCCAACGCACAGTGGCTTTGCTCCAGCACTTGGGCTTCATCATAAACTTCGGAATGTCCACGCTGCGCCCCTCTCAGGATCTCGAGTTCATAGGGGCAGGGCTGGACACTCTGCGGGCTCGTGCCTTCTTGCCACAGAAGCACACCGACAGGCTCATTGCACTGGCCGGCGGGTTCCACAGCGCATCCCCAGCACCGGCCCGGCGCTTCCTGTAGCTGCTCGGTCATATGGCCTCCACGGTCCATGTCACCCCGAATGCCCGCCTGCATATGCGGCCTGTCCAGTGGGGCCTTCGCACTCAATGGCATCAGGCCACAGGGAGCCTGACAGACCTGCTGCAGGTCTCCAACCGTCTGGTCGCCTCCCTGCAGTGGTGGCTTCATCTGCCCAACCTACTGTTCGGCATGCCTTTTCAGCCTCCCACACCCTCCCAGGTGCTCACGACAGATGCCTCTCTCCTGGGATGGGGAGTGCATTGCCGGGGAGCGCGCACCCAAGGCCTTTGGACCCCTTGGGAGGCGGCTCAACAGATAAACTTCCTGGAGCTGCGGGCGATCCGCCTAGCTCTGCGGACCTTTGCTCACCTCACTTCTCGTCAGTCTGTACTGGTGCAGACAGACAATCAGGTCGCCATGTTCTACGTGAACAAACAGGGGGGCACGGGCTCCCTCCTTCTCTGTCAGGAGGCCCGGAGACTGTGCTCGTGGGCAGTCGACCACGACATCCTCCTCAAGGCTGTTTACCTGCCCGGACAGGACAATTGCCTGGCCGACAAACTGAGCCGGATTCTGCAACCCCACGAATAGAGGTTGAACCCCTCAGTTGCCCGGCAGCTCTTCCGCCGGTGGGGCCTCCCCACCGTGGATCTCTTTGCCAGTCCTCTGAACCGGCAACTGCACAGATTCTGCTCTCGGCATCCGCACCCTCTCAGGGTAGCGCCGGATGCTTTCCTCATCTCGTGGTCCACGGGCCTACTGTATGCCTTCCCTCCCACACCACTTGTGTCCAGGACGCTGTTCAAAGTTGTCCAGGACAGGGCCTCCGTGATTTTGGTAGCGCCCAGGTGGCCGAGACAACCCTGGTTCCCTCTGCTCCTGCAGCTAGCGGTGGACACCCCTCTTCCTCTGGGGTTTCAGCCCGATGATCTGACCCAGGATCAGGGCACCCTTCTACACCCCAACCTCCGGGCCCTTCATCTGATGGCCTGGCTGCTGAAAGGGTAGTCCTAGCTCTGCTCTCACTTTCTCCAGAGGTGGAGGCTGTCGTCCTGGCGTCCCGGCGACCTTCCACCCGGAAATCTTACGCCCTTAAATGGCGCCGCTTCTCGGTCTGGTGTTCTCAGCGCTCTGAGGACCCCTTCGCCTGCTTAGTATCGGTGGTGCTGCAATATTTGCTTCACCTCTCCGATCTAGGCCTCAAATCCAACTCGGTCAGAGTCCACCTCAGTGCTCTCTCTGCCCATCACTCGCCGGTGGAGGGCCAACCTCTTTCCTCGCACCCCTTGGTGGCGCGTTTCCTCCGGGGCCTGCTCCTGCTTAAGCCCCCGTTGCGCCCTCCGGCTCCCGACTGGGATTTCAATGTGGTTTTGCAAAGGCTTACTTGCCCGCCTTTTGAACCCATGGCTACCTGCTCCCTTCGTTTCCTCTCATGGAAAACTCTCTTCTTGGTGGCCCTTACCTCCGCTAGGCGCGTTAGTGAACTACAGGCCCTAGTGTCGGAGCCCCCTTATACTAAGTTCTACAAGAATAGGGTTGTCTTACGGATGCACCCTAAGTTTCTTCCGAAGGTGGTTTCCTCTTTCCACATCAATCAAGAGGTGGTTCTTCCGACCTTCTTTCCCAGGCCGCATAGCAGCTGAGCTGAGACTGTTCTGCATACCCTGGACTGTCGAAGAGCCTTGTCTTTCTACCTTGATCGTACGCGTGAACACAGAAAGGCTGCTCGGCTTTTCGTATCTTTTGACCCCAATCGGCTGGGGGTTCCTGTCTCCAAGCGTACTCTGTCCATCTGGGTAGCTGACTGTATCGCCTGGGCTTATGGGGCAGTCGGCCTCTCCTTAGAGAGTCGAGTCACGGCCCACCATGTCAGAGCGAAGGCTGCGTCAGTGGCTCATCTCCGCTCTGTTCCATTGGCAGACATCTGCCGGGCCGCTACTTGGTCTTCAAGCCAGACTTTTGCGGCTCATTACTGCCTGGAGAGGGAGTCCCGCAGGGACAGTGCTTTCGGACAGGCAGTCCTCCACAATCTCTTTGAGGTTTAGGCAACTCCTACCCTCCGGCCCCGATGTTTGGCTACCGGCCGGATGCGTAGTCAGAGAAGATTCCTTCTTTCTGTGCTGTTGAGCTTTGGGGAGCTCATCTTTAACTTAAGGCCTCCGGTAGCCTTGAGCTTGGGAGTCCCATAAGTGAGGACTGACTTCCTGCTTGGTCCTGGAGAAAGAGTAGTTACTCACCTGTAACAGGTGTTCTCCAGGAGCAGCAGGAATCAGTCCTCACTACCCTCCCTCCTCCCCTTGGAGTTGCAATCATTCTGTTTTTGCTGTCTTTGCTATGTCATCTGACTGAGCAAGATGGCACCCTCAGGCGGGAAGGGGACCGGGGACCGAGCATGCGCGCTGCAATCCCAAAGGCTTTCTTCGAAAGCTGGGGAATTTGCTCCGCGAGGGCTCCGTCGGCGACGTCACCCATAAGTGAGGACTGATTCCTGCTGCTCCTGGAGAACACCTGTTACAGGTGAGTAACTACTCTAAATGCCTTGTGGTGGTCGCAGCCCACCTCCGGCTCCAAGGGGCCGCCTTCTTCCCCTCTCTGGACGATTGACTCATAAAGGGTCACACGACTGCAGAGGCACAGTGCATCATCGGGCACACTGTTAATGCCCTGCAGCACATGGAGTTCATCATAAACTACCACAAGTCCCGCCTCACTCTCGCCCAGCACCTAGAATTCATAGGGGTGCAACTAGATACCCTTCAAGTAAAAGCCTTTCTCTCCCAGGAGAGGTCATAACACCTCAGGAAGTTAGCTGCAGAGGTACATCAACGCCGGACGCTACCTGCCCAGCTCCTACTCCGCCTGTTGGACACATGGTCTCCACGGTTCACGCGATCCCATATGCCTGCCTGCACATAAGGGCAGCCCAGTGGTGCCTTTGCTCTCAGTGGACTCAAGCCATAGGCAG
Organism: Ichthyophis bannanicus; assembly: GCA_033557465.1. Lineage (NCBI taxonomy): Eukaryota > Metazoa > Chordata > Amphibia > Gymnophiona > Ichthyophiidae > Ichthyophis > Ichthyophis bannanicus. The sequence continues at coordinate 1,338,615,379 of CM066033.1, read as the reverse complement.
ACTCGGGGACAGAGTGAAGGTGACCCGTCAGCTGGCAGATTCCCTCGGATGGTGGCAGAATCCGGGATGCCCTTCCAGGCACCCACCCTCAGAAAGTCCTCACCATGGATGCCTCGCTAATGGGCTGGGGAATGCATTGCAGGACCCTCCAGAAGCAAGGCTACTGGTCCCAGGTGGACTCCTGGCTGCAAATCAACCTGCTAGCCCTCCGAGCCTTCTGCCACCAACTTTCACCACTCGGTGCTGATCCAGACCGACAATCGGGTCTCAATGTTCTATGTAAAAAGGGGACTGTTGTAGTTGTTGATATGGAAGGACAGACTAGATAGGCCATGTGGTCTTTTTCTGTCGTCATATTTCTATGTTTCAATGTGAACAAACGGGGAGGGACGGACAGGGTCATACCCCCTCTGTCAGGAGACAGTAGCCCTCTGCTCCTTTGCTGCAGGTAGAGGGATGCTTCTAAGGGCTGTATACTTCCCGAGCCAGGACAGTGCTCTGGTGGACAAATTGAGCAGGGTCCTCCAGCCGCACAGGTGGCACCTGGATCCAGCAGTAGCCTCACAGCTGTTCCATCACTGGGTTGTCCCCTTAATGGACCTGTTCACCAGCCTGGACAACACACAGTTGCCCTTATTCTGCTCGTGCCAGCCACACCTGTCCCAGGTGGCAGCGGATGCGTTCCTCATCCCGTGAACGGAAGGCCTCTATGTATGCCTTCCCACCGACACCTCTGGTAGCCAAGACATTATTCAAGGTCCAGCGCAACAGAGCATTGCTAGTGCTGATAGCCCCTCGGTGGCCTTTCTCTGCTCCTTTCCCTAGCGGTAGAGTCACCGATTCCCCTAGGCCAAGCTCCAGGGCTACTCACACAAGAGCAGGGCTCTCTCCTGCACCCTAATCTGGGATCCCTCTCACTCAAGGCTTGGCTACTGAAAAGGTAGCTTTAGCTCCCTTCAACCTCCCATGGGACGTGGAAAAGATTCTTCTGGCCTCTCGCAAGGCTTCAAATAGAAGAGCATAAGTCTTCAAGTGGCGCCGATTCTCGGTGTGGTATGCAAAATGATGGGCAAACCCGTTATCTTCAGGAACAAGCAGGAATGTAGTCTTCACATATGGGTTGACATCGGTACTGATGGAGCCTGCGTGGGAGCGCTGTCCAGTGTCCAATAGGAAAGCCTTTGGGAGCATCCCACTGCGCCTACATCGCTGCCTTCAAGCTCTCCCTCCTCAGTTTTTTGTTTTCCCCAGAGCCAGCAGGAAGCAAATTGTCACTGCAGAAAATTTGTTTAATTTCTTTTGTTTTTTGTGGTCGCATCTGCTTTCCAGTCTGCCTTCCTGTCTCTTTTCCTAGACCACACTCGTCTAGGACAGAGGCAATCCTCCATATCCTTGACTGCAAACATACCTTGTCAAAGGACAGCTGAGCACCGTAAAGGCTCTGTTATTCCTCTTCTTTGATCCCAATCACTTGGGGTTGCCAGTATCCAAACATACTCTTTCTAAATGGATAGCAGATTGCATTTTATTTGCTTATGACAAACCAGGACTGTCCCTTTAAGGTCATGTCACTGCCCGTAATGTTCATGCCATGTCTACCTCGATGGCAAATCTACGCTCTATAGCCATTGACAAAATCTGCAAAGCAGCAACTTGGTCTTCAGTCCTTATCTTTGCTGCTCATTACTGTCTAGACAAGGACTCCTGCTGGGATGCTGTGTTTGGTCAAGCTGTTCTGCAGTACCTCTGTCAGATTTAAGAGCAACTCCTACCCTCCATCCTGGAACAATACCAGACATCCATGGAGGACCCATGACCTCTTTAACTCTGCCCTGAGGCAAACCTACTGTTTCTGAGTTCATTCCCTTTGGCATCTGGGAGCTAGGGAGTCCCATATGTGAAGTCCTCATTCCTGCTTGTTCCTGGAGATAGCGTAGTTACTCACTTGTAACAGGTGATCTCCGGGAACAGCAGGAATTTAGTCTTCACAAATCACCCTCCTCCCCTAGGATTTGAAGGTTTCTTTTCTCCCTTTCTCTCAGCTACAAATTCAATTGAGGAGGGAGAGTTGGGAAGGTGGGAAAGCAGAGACACAGCCACAGTGGGATGCTCCCAAAGGCTTTCCTATTGGACGCTGGGGTGCATTCCTGCGCAGGCTCCATCGGTACTGATGTCACCCCATATGTGAAGACTAAATTCCTGAGTGGAGGAATAGCCTAGTGGTTGGGGCAAGGTACTTCAGGCCGGAAGGTCGGGGGTTCAAATCCCACTAGAGGACAGCAACCTTGGGCCGGAAGGACTGGGGTTTCTAGTCCCACAGGTGCTCCTTGTGGTCTTGGGCAAGCCACGTAACCCTCCACAGCCCATGTTCCCTGTAAAATAGTTATCTCCAAGTTATAATGCCATGCTCAATGTAATTTCAGTTTGTTCAATGTAAACCGCACTGATGCAGAATAGCACGGTATATAAGAGAATGTAAATAAATAAATAAATAAATTCCTGCTGTTCCTGGAAATCATCTGTTACAGGCGAGCAACAGGTGGTACTTCAGTACCTCTTTACCTATCGCAGGAGGGGCTGAAGTCCAATTTGGTCCAAGTATACCTGAGCGCTATTGCAGTGAATTCTTTTGAGGGAAACCCCCTCTCGGCTCAGCCCCTTGTGCCCCGATTCCTGCGGGGCCTCATGTTATCCAAACCCCCCTTCCTCCCTCCAGCGGCGGAGTGCAATCTCAGTGTGGTGCTCTCATAGCTCAATAAGCCTCTGTTTGAGCACTATCCTGGAAGGTTGCCATCCTGATAGCACTCACATCAGCTTGCAGAGTCAGCGAGTTCCAGGCTCTGATGGCAGAGCCCCCCTTTATGAATTTTTACAAAAACAGGGTGGTGCTCCACACATACTCCCAAGTTTCTGCCGAAGGTGGTGTCCCCATTCCACCTCAACCAGGAGATGGTACTTCCCACCTTCTTTCCGAGGCCTCACACTGGTAAGGCGGAGACCATTCTCCACAATCTGGATTGTAAGAGAACCCTGTCATTTTACTTGCAATGGACCCATGGCCACCACAACACGCCTCTGCTTTTTGTATTCTATGACCCCAGTCTCTTGGGGCTCCCAGTGACTAAGCAAACTCTGTCCACTTGGGTGGCAGACTGCATTATCCTTGCCTACAAGCAAGCAGGAATCTCACTGGGCCAGAGGGTCACAGCACACCACATCAGGGCCATGGCTACTTCATGGCAAATTCCTGTGACGGAAATCTGCGGACCGCCACCTGATCTTTGGTCCACACTTTCTCAGCTCACTACTGCCTGGAGAGGGAATCCCGACGGGACATGCCTTCGGCCAGGCCATTCTCCATAATCTCTTCAGGGTGTAAGCAACTCCTGCCCTCCGACCCTTCTGTGTTCAGGCAACCCGAGTGATGATTTTCCGCCCGACCCTTAGGGCTTGCCAGAGTCTCTCAGTAGGGACTCAACTGCTGCTGATGATTGCTCACTCTTTGCAGATCGCCATGGCATTCTTGTAGCCTGTAGCTGGGGAGTCCCATATGTGAGGACTGACTTTCTGCTTGTTCCCGGAGAAAGCGTAGTTACTCACCTGTAAAAGGTGTTCTCTGGGGACAGCAGGAATCAGTCCTCACAACCCTCCTTCATCCCCTTGGAGTTGCTTCTTTACTGTATATTAATTTTTGCCATCTTAGCTATATCATTTGACTGAGGCAAGATGGCACCCTTGGGCAGGAAGTGGACCATGCATGTGGATGCATCTCCCAAAGGCTTTCTTTGAAAGCTGGGGAGATGCTTCCACATGGGCTCTGTCGGTGCCGACCACCCATTTGTGAGGACTGATTTCTGTTGTCCTCAGAGAACACCTGTTACAGGTGAGTAACTATGCTTTTTGTTTAGTACTGACGTCAGGCTCACCGGTCTGTAGTTTTCCCAGATCACCCCTGGAACCCTTTTTAAAAATTGGCATTACATTGGCTATTTGCCAATTTTCAGGCACTACAGATGATTTTAATGATAGTTTACAGATTACAAATAGTAGGTCTGCAACCTCACAATTCAATTCTTTCAACACCCTCTGATGTATACCATCTGGTCCAGGTGATTTGCTACTCTTCAGCGTATCAAATTGTTGTAATACATCTTCCCAGTTTATCAATATTTCTTTCAATGTTTCCAGTGTATCACCTTTAAGTACCATTTCAGGCATCTTCCTCAGTAAAGACCAAAGCAAAGAATTCATTGTCTCTCCGCTAGGAACTTGTCCCCTCTTAGTGCCCCTTTTTACCCCTCTATCATCCCATGGTCCAACTGACACACTCATGAGTGTTTTGCTACAAATGTACTTGAAAAAGGTTGCTTCCACAACAAGCTTTTTTTTTTTTCAGAACTCTTGTTTCTTGCCTTATCAATGCCTTGCATCTAACTTGCCAGTGCTTATGTTGTTAATTTTGGTTATTTGGCTCCTTTTTCCATTTCCTGAAAGATGCTTTTTGTTGGTTACAGCTGCCTCTCTGACCTCCCCTTTAAAACATGCGGACAGATTTTTGGCCTTCCATTCACTTTTTTTAAAGCATGGAATACATCTGGTCTGGGCTTACAAGATAATGTTTTTAAACAACGCCCATGCTCTTAGTTTTTTCTTAACTATTTTTCTCATTTTATTAGTCTTCCTTTGAAAGCTAAAAGATAGTACTGTGGATTTCCTTGCTGTTCTTCCTCCATTTCTTAAATCAAATGTGATCATACTGTGGTCACTATTGCCAAGTGGCCCCAGCACCCTTATCTCTTATTTTATTTATTTATTTAACATTTCTTTTATACCGCGCTATTACAATCAGTGCGGTGTACATTGAACAAGAACATACTATAATGCATACAGGTAACATTGAGTTTACAATGAACGGGGAAATTCAACAAGGGACAACCGGGAGAACTATGTACAGGTTAACTTAATGCTATATACAATATTATAAACTCGTTTGGATATTGCATGTGCTTTTCAGGTGGTTCGCCATAGGACTAGAGGGAAGGTTGACTAGCTAGCCCTTTTCTGGTTGTATTGAGGTGCTGGTTTTGCTAATGTCTAGGTTGTCTTCTGGGTAGCATTTTGTGAACAAATGGTATTTCAATGCTTTTCTGAATAGGATTAGGCTTTTGATAGCACGTATTTCGTGGGGAAGCGCATTCCAGTTTAAAGGAGCAAATAAGGAGAAGGCTCTGTTGGAGGTAGCCTTAGTGCACTTCGTTATCATTTTAGGGACTACTAAGGTGTTCATTGATGTAGGTCTCCTTTATCTATTTTCCAGGGTGCTGTGAATAAGCTTGCTGATTGGCGTATGGGGGTAGTTATTTAGGGCCTTGAAAGTAAGGACTAAAGACTTATACTGGATTCTGGCATGTAAAGGTAACCAATGCAGTTCTTTCGTGATGGGTGTTATATGGTCAGATCTTGACGAGCCGGAGAGGACTCTAGCAGCTGTATTCATAGCTAGGCGGAGCGGATTTAAAGTTGATTGAGGGAGACCATGGAGGATGATGTTGGCAAAATCCAGGTGTGGGAGGACTAATGCCTGGAAGGTTGTTCGGAAGTCGGTGGGATCTAGTAGGGGGCGGAGGTGACGTAACGATTTGATCTTATGATATATAGTTTTTGTGACGTTCTTCACATGTGTTGTCATATCGAGGTGCTGGTCCAATGTGATGCCGAGATAACGAATTATAGCTTTTGATTTCAACTCTACGTTGTTGACGAGTAGTGATGGGGGAGGTATGAACTTACGGTTCCTCGTGACGAACAGAACGTCAGTTTTGCTATGGTTAATCCGAAGGTTTTGTGATAGCAACCATTCGGCTACAGCTTCAAAGCAGTTGATTATTGGGGAAATTGCGAACGGCATGTATAGGAGGATGTCATCTGCGTAAGCGAGGCATTGTACATTAAAGGATCTGATCAAGTCACATATCGGCTGCATGTAGATATTGAACATCAGTGCCGATAAGGACGATCCTTGGGGTACTCCCTGTGATTGCAGGAATGATTCTGAGGATGCGTGGCCTGTTTTTACTTGTTGCCACCTGTTAGATAGGTAGGATTTACACCATTCAAGTGCTGTGCTTTGAATCCCCTTATCTTTCAAGCGTTGTAGGAGTATGTCATGACTCACAGAGTCGAAGGCGGCGGAGATGTCCAGGAAGATGAGGACGAATCCCTGTTGTATGTTATTTATTCCTGTTACCAAAACATTGAATAGGGTTGTAAGGATTGTGTCGACTCCATGTGCTTCCCTGAAGCCGTGTTGAGATGGATCTAGTGGTGCTTCAGTGTCGATATGATGTTGGATTTGTTGTTGTGCGGCTTTCTCAATGATTTTTGCAAGCTGTGGGATGCTCGAGATAGGCCTGAAGGATTCAACCTTGGATGGGTCAAGCCTGCTGTTCTTCAGAAGGGGCCTGATGGAAGTGTGTTTCAGACTCTGCGGGAATGAACCTGTTGAGAAGGACTGGTTCAGTATTTTGCTCACTATTTGACTGAGGTCATGTCGCAGGTCCTTGATCCAGCTGGCTGGGCAGGGGTCATTAGGAACTGTGCTGGGATTGATAGAGGCAATAATGTTCACAATCTCTCTGTTTGATACAGTAGAGAAGTTGTGTAGTGGCATTACATGGGATGCCTTAGGTGAAGTGGAAGCATTATTGACATTTATGTTTGTGTTGGTTTTAATCATCTTTGATTGCAGGTAGTTTGCGTAGTCCTGCGGCTGAGGCATAGGGGGTTGTGCTGAAACCGGTTCTCCTGTTATGGATTTTACTATACTGAATAGTGCATGTGGTTTATTGATGGAGCGTTTTAATAGGTCTGTGTGGTAAGTTTTCCTGCTCTGTGTTATCTTCACACGGTGGGTAGTTAGGTATGAGTTGTATGCTGCCAGCGCCTCAGGGGAGTGAGTTCGTCGCCACTGTCGCTCAAGTTTGCGTAGATGGTGGAGAGATGTACGAAGGTCTGTGGAGAACCATGGAGTATGTTCACGTTTTCAAATTCTCTTTTCAGTGAGTGATGGACAGGAGGCAGCTCTCAGGTTCTCGTCCCATTTGGATATGAGATCATCTAAGTCCATGGTTGTGTTGGCCATGAGTGGTCGGAGATTCTCTAGGACTACGCTCTGGTCGAGTGGTCGGAAGCGGGCTGTGTGGGTTCCAGATGTGTTAGAAGACTTTCGGCTCTTGCGGGATGTATCAATGGGTATATTGAAACTGAGAAGACTGTGGTCCGACCAGGGCACTGGTGTTACAGACAGTGCAAGAGTTAGGGGTATTGTGGCGTTGGAGAGAGGTGCGAAGATGAGGTCTAGTTTGCCACCCTTAGTGTGGGTGGGGGAGTCGACATGTTGTTTGTAACCTAGGTCCTCCAGGGTGTCAATGAATGTTGCTGAGTGGTTGTCTTGAAGAGATGGGAGGTTGAAGTCACCAATTAACCAACTTGGTGAGCGTGAGGAGGATGTGGTACATGCTTGCTCAATTATTGTTGGAAGGTCATCTGGTGAGGGGGAGGGTGCCCGATAGAAAAGGTTGATTGTGCAGAGCTCATTGGATATAGTGAGGGAGTCCAGGTGGGTTGAGCTAGAGGAGTTGCACATCTTGAAGTGTAAATCAGCTTTGGCAAGGATGAGGGTCCCGCCTCCTTTCTGACTGGATCTGTGGGATGTGTATAGCACAAATCCTGGTGGCAGCATCTGATTCAGGAGGACGTTGTCACAATCGGATAGCCATGTCTCCGTGATCATCAGGATGTCAAGATTATATTGGGGTATCAGGTCAATGGCTGCGGGCCACTTTGATCGTACTGATCTGGCATTTATCAGTGCACATTTCAGTAGGCGTTGGTGATGTTGCTTCTCGTCTTGTATCCTTTGGATGGTTTGGAGAGGAATGTTAAGTAAATGGGAGTGGGATGTAAAGTTATTTTTTGCTGTAGTGTGGTGTGGGAATTCGGACCATCTCCTTCCATATGTGCGTAGGATTGGTATATAATATGTATCATGGTTGAAAGCATTTGATGTGTAAGGGAGACCAAGGGTAAGGACGGTCATGAATAAGAGCAGAACTTTGTACATTCTCTATTGACAGCAGTATAAACAAACCAAGATACAGTGTAGGTATAATTAGGTTGCTAGTAATAAGAAAGATAACGGTGGGGATACTGACAACAGTGCAGTGCGATGCAGTTAGCAGTTAGCAATCGGGAGAGATTAATTGCAGCAGTACTATGAATGCACGGTGGTAATAGCAATAGTGATAATGTTACATTAAGATTCTAATTACTTGGTGGACAGTAAGTTACTTGCAATAGAACAGTACAGAGCATGCAAAACGTTATCAATGGAGACAATAGTACAGAGGTGTTCTGGCTAGTAAAAACTTGAAAACAACAACTTCCGTATCCCGCTAACAGCGCAAGTGACTACTAGTTAATAGTCGAGGTAAAGGCTGATATTTCAAAGCAGCTAGTTGCAGAGGACTTGCCTTTTCTTGGTATTGGTAGCTGGCTCTGGTCCAGGTGTGAGTTGTGGCTTCATTTGTGGATTGCTGGAGTGCCACCGCCTAAGAGCCACGCCAAAGGGCCCTCTGGCGAGGCCCTCAGGCGCGGGCCCGCAAATCGCGGGCGCGCCTGCCGGCGCAAAGCTTAAATGTAGCCTTGGAGTGCCCCGATTGGGCAGCAGTGTCCGTTGGCCCCTCCCGCCGCTGGTAGCTCGATCCCCGGGAAGGGGAGAGCTGCTGGTGATGGCGGGGCTTGGAGAGGGTCGGCGCCTGCCGGCGCGAAGCTTAAATGTAGCCTTGGAGTGCCCCGATTGGGCAGCAGTGTCCATTGGCCCCTCCCGCCGCTGGTAGCTCGATCCCCGGGAAGGGGAGAGCTGCTGGTGATGGCGGGGGCTTGGAGAGGGTCGGCGCCTGCCGGCGCGAAGCTTAAATGTAGCCTTGGAGTGCCCCGATTGCCCCGTGTTTCACTAAGGACTAGGTCCAAAATAGCTTCACCTCTTGTTGGTTCATGAACAAGCTGCTCCGAGAAGCAGTCATCTAGAAACGTTATCTCCCTAGCATGTCCTGCTGTGACACTAACCCAGTCAATACCAGGGTAATTGAAATCACCCAATATTATTACTGTATTTCTTTTGTTAGCTTCCCTGATTTCTTTGAGCATTTCATCATCCATTTGTTCATTATGGCCAGGCGGTCGGTAGTACACCCCCACTGTCATCGCCTTCCCCTTGTGACATGGAATTTCTGTCCATAGAGATTCTACAGTGATCATCATAGTAACATAGTATATGACGGCAGATAAAGATCAGTATGGTCCATCTAGTCTGCCCAGCAAGGCGGCAAGAGTAGGTGCACCCCAGTGTATTTTGTTTCCTGCAATACTTTTATCCTGTGCGACTCAGTACCCTCTCTGAGATATAGCGCAACCCCTCCTCCAATTTGATCTACTCGATCATTGCGATATTTTTGTACCCTGGTAGCGCAGCGTCCCATTGGTTATCCTCCTTCCACCAGGTCACTGAGATTCCAATAATATCTATCCTCTCGCTTACTGCTATATACGCTAACTTTGCTGTCTAATCCCTTAGACTTCTAGCATTTGCATGCAGGCATTTTAGAGGTTGTATTTTATTCATATTAATCTGTTTATCAGTTGATGGGCTAATTTGGAATCTTTTCAGCTCTGTACTTAACGGCATCTGGGTTACTTTAATGTTTATTGGAACCTCTCTGTTGGGATGCCCTAACTTCCCTTTTTTGCTAGTATTCTTCAAGAATATATTCTCCCGAACCATATGCTCTTGGGAGACTGTCGACTTTCATCTATTATCTAGTTTAAAAGCTACTCTCTCTCCATTTTAAAGGTTAATGCCAGCAGCCTGGTTCCATCCCTGTTAAGGTGGAGCCCAACCCTTAAGAAAAGCCCCTTCTTTCCCCAGAACTTTGCCCAGAGAGATAAATCGAAAGATAGTGAGGAGCAGCTGAATGAAGGCATTTATATTTATACGTCAGTAGTAAAAGTTTGAACATGATGTGGAAACAGATAAGGAGCCAATGAATTGACCTGAAGAGGGGTGACTTGAGCATAGCGCCTAATACAGAGTATGTGAGAGTTCAGTCATTTTTAATTTTTTATCCTTTTTATTTGACTTATATTTAACATTCAATCATTATAAAATCTTGTGATTAATCCATATGAGTATAGAGATATGTTATGAAATAATATATCTAATTTCAGTTCTCTGAGATTATTACTATCCTTCTGGTTTGGATTTGTTTTAAAAGTTTGGAGGTAAATATTATAATAACTTTACAATCAATAGAAATGCTTTGCAAATACTGTATAGAATAAAAAAATACTCTTTAAGATCACAGTCACATCAGAAATATATAGCAATAATTTTGCTACTGTATATAGTAAAGTGCTTTCCAATTCATCCTGCTAGAGCAGTCCAGACAAGTGGGTTATGCCCCCCTGCCAGCAGATGATGGCGACGAGGAAAAAACCCAGACGCTTCAATGGAATCATCACTGACACTAAGGCTTGTGTAGCAAGGGGCATCCTTTAGGTTTTATTTTTCTTTTTCCAGCAGATGATGATCATTTGGTCTGGTGCAGCTGAACTTGTGGTCTCCTAACAGCCATTCTGAGGAGCTGTGAGGAGCCCAATTGAGCTTTGTTTGTAGAGATCTCCAGAGTGTATTTCTGAATACCCCACTGGAGTTTCTCATTTGTCCTAGAGGTTTTTTAGCTCCTAGTCATGAGGACCAATTGAGCTGGGGGCAGTCTAGTGCTGCGCATCCTGGCGGGGGAGGAGGGGGAGGTGCAGTTTGCTCCTTTCTTTTGTTTGTTATTAAAGACATAGATTTGTCATTTGCCTTTTACCTAACTAAAGTTTCATTCCATCCCTCTTTCTCCTTCCTACAGTCTTCCTCTTTTCACCGTTCACCTATTTACCAGCTTTCCATTTCCTGATATTACTTCCCCAGTCCTTCCACAACCCGCATCCGATATAAGGCAATACTAAACATCTTTAAAATCAAACACAACCTCTCAGCAAACAGCCTGCTACCCCTCATCAAATCTGACACAAGCACCATACCAAGGAATAGAGGCACCTCAGGCTCCATTATCACCCCCGTAGCATTTACCAAGGCAAGACACGACAAGAAGAGCACTATCCCTGGCTGCCCCCGCTTTCTGGAACTCCCTCCCCGACGACCTACAATCAACTATAGACATCAAGGACTTCAGGAAGCAGCTCAAAACCACACTCTTTATTTAACACTGTAGTGACTTCACATAAATAACCTGTACTTTAGCCCATGGCTACCTAACATTCCCTCTCCCCCCCTGTCCCCCCCACCATCACTGTATATAGCTTCTTGTACATAGCTCATCCTGTATATAGCTATATATAACTACTTGTACATAGCTCATCCTGTATATACCGCACCAAGAAATCATTACCTTCACTCCCACAACTACTCCCCTGTGTTAACACTGCATGCCTACCCCTACTGACACTGCTCTTTGATTGTTTGAGGTGTAAACCGCTTTGATTTCAGGACAAAGCGGTATATAAATCCTTTTAAATAAATAAAAATAAATTCCACATCTGTTTATGTTTATGTTTAATAAAACTTGATATACCGCCCAACACCATAGGTACCTGAGCGGTTTACAATAAAACATTATCCGATTTAAAAATAAGGCTGCGAGAAAAGAAAAAGAAAAGGAACGCCAATTAAAAACAATGGAAAGAAAAGGAAAGAAAGAGAAAACAAACCAATTAGTAATTACAATATAACATCATGGGGCAGGGAGGGAAGGGGAAGACAAGGGTGGGAGATCGAATGCTAGGTTGAAGAGATGGGTTTTGAGTTGGGATTTGAAGGACTGGTAGGATTCTTCTGCACGGAGCGAGGGGGGGAGCAAGTTCCAGAGGCTGGGAGCCAGGAAGTAAAAAGCGGAGGAGCGGGTAGAGACAAGATGAGCCTGGGAGGGGGAGGGAAGAGACATCCGATTAGTATGAATGGAACGCAGCAGGCGATGTGGGGTACGAAAGCATATCTGATCAGCGAGGTAGGAAGGGGTGCCAGTGCGAACAGCCTTGTGCGCAAGGATAAGAATTTTATAGTGAACACGGAAAGAGACAGGTAACCAGTGGTGATGAAGAAGAAGAGGGGTGACATGATCGAAACGAGAGGCGTAGGTTAGAAGACGAATAGCAGTGTTTTGAATGCGCTGAAGACGAGACAACTGGGATTGGGGGAGTCCAGCCAGGGAAACGTTACAGTAGTCCAATCGAGACACCACTAGGGAAAGGAGAAGAATGGCCAGAGCAGAGGAGGAGAGAAAGGGGCGGACAGCTCGGAGCTGCCTAAGAGAGAGAAAAGAACGCTGGACGATAGAAGAAATATGGGCCGTGAAGGAAAGAGAAGAATCAAGAATAACACCCAGATACCGGAGTGAGGAGACAAGAGGAATGGACTGAGAAGAAAAGGAAGGGGCGCAAGTAGGGGGGGGGGGGATTCCCAAACGTGAACCAGATAGCAAAAGATTTAGCGGGGTTTGCGTGAAGAAAGTTGGAAGAAAACCATGATGCTATAGCGGTGAGACAGTGATTAAGAGGGGCAATATCAGGAGAGAGAGAGTCTGTATGATGCAAGAGAAAAATGTCATCTGCGTAATAATACGCAGAAATGCCAAACTGCTGGATTAAGAGGGCAAGAGGGGCTAGAAAAACGTTAAAGAGAAGGGGGGCGAGAACAGAACCCTGGGGAACCCCACATGTGAGGGGAGTGGGAGCAGAAGAGGAGGACCCGGTAACTACAGAAAAAGAACGACGGGAGAGAAAGGAGTGAAACCACTGGAGAACCAGACCAGAAAGACCCGCTTCCCGAAGACGAGTGAGGAGAGTGCGGTGATCCACTAAGTCGAAGGCTGCAGAGAGGTCGAGGGAGACAGCTAGGGTGAATAAGCCACGATCGTGAGCGGTGTGAAGTTCGTTGAGGAGGGAAAGGAGAACAGTTTCAGTGCTGTGACCGGGACGGAAACCAGACTGCCGAGGGTGAAGAGTGAGGGAAACTTCAAGGTGAGAGGAAAGTTGATTGAAGACCAGTTTCTCAAGAAATTTAGAGAGGAAGGAGAGATTGGAGATGGGACGCCAGCTAGAGGGGGCAGAGGGATCAGAAGACCGGGACTTTAGAATAGGACGAACGACAGCGTGTTTCCAGCTTGATGGGAAAGTACGATAAGACAGACTTAGATTGAACATAGAAAGGATATAGGGGGAAAGAGCTAGAGAGGGGTCCAGGAGCCAAAGAGAGGGGATAGGATCAGCCGAGCAAGTGGTTTTACGAAGAGAAAGAAAAGTCTTTTGAAGGGTACTGGGGGTTATTGTCTCGAAGGATGACCAAGAGTGGATAAAACAGGAGAGGAACTTGATGGGGAATGGAGGGGAGGGGGGGGAAAGCGGAACGGGGGGAAAGGGGTGGGGGGCACAAAGGGAAGGACTGATGGAGGGTGTCGACCTTGGCAGCAAAGAAGGAAGCAAGAGAGGAGGGATCTGGAGGGGAGGATGCAGGGGGAGAGGAGGAGGAAAGAGTAGAGTAGGATGCAGTGAGGGAACGTAGAATGGAATACAGTTGGCGGGAGGAGTTGGAGGAGGTGGAAATAAGGTTAGAGTAGTAGTCACGTTTTGCAGTGGAGATGAGAGAACGATAGTAGCGATGACACTGGTGAAAATCTAACAGATTTGAGGGGGAGGGATGTTTTTGCCAAATGCGTTCTGCCCGGCGGAGGTGCCTGCGATGTAGGAGGAGACCAGTATGGAACCAAGGGTGGCGTGGGTGACAGTGAGGGTGGGGACGGGGGCGGAGAGGAGCAACGGTATCCAGGGCCGCTGAGAGTGTAGAATGCCAACAGTGGGCCTGGGCATCAATGGAAAGGGACTCAAAATCTGCAGGGAACAAAGCGGTAGGGGATGGAAACTGAGAAAGAGTATCCTTGGTAATTTTACGAACAGGCAGTGATGCTGGACTGGAGTTTGGAATATGAGTTGAAGCTGGTGGAGGAGCAGGGGCAGGGACAGAGAAGAAGAGACAATAGTGGTCAGACCAGGGAAGAGAAATAGAGGAGGGGGAGGAAAGGAAAGGGGGGAAGGAGGTGGAAGTAAGAAGGAGATCAAGGGAATGACCAGCAATGTGGGTGGGGAAAGAAACAGACTGATGCAGAGACAAATCAGACAAAAGAGCAAGAAATGCGGAGTCCCTTGCTGAAGAGGGGGAATCAACGTGAACGTTGAAATCGCCTAGAATTAGTAGATAAGGATAAAGCAAAGAAACTTCAGATAGGGTGGATAACAAAGAATCCCAGGCGGGGGTTGAGAGAGAGGGCGGTGCGTAGATAAGAAGAAAATAGTAGGGAGTAGAAGAGGAGGAGTCCAACCGCACAAGTAGAGACTCTGGGTAGAGCAGAGAGGAGGAAGAGGTGAGCTCAACGAAGGGAAGGGAGGAGCGGTAGATAACCGCCACTCCCCCACCGCTTCTACCCCGGCGGGAAGTGGAAAAGAAGGAGTACCCTGGCGGGAGGCAACGGTTTAGGAGGGGTTCATCACCTTCCTTCAGCCATGTTTCAGTCAGAAAAAAGGCATCTAGGTTATAGGAGGTGATTAGGTCGTGAACCAGGGAAGTTTTGGAACGAATAGAGCGACAGTTTAGGAGCGCAAGTTGCAAGAATGCAAGAGAGGAGGGGGACGGAAGGGACGGAGGGGAGGGAAAAGATGGGGTACGTGGGCAGTAGGTAAGATTAGATGGGTGACGGGCAAGAGGGCCAGGGGGAAAGACTGCGGACATTGCAGGGTGCCAGCCCCAGTGTACTGGGATGGCAGACATGAAGTAAACTAAGACCAGGAGCAGAGAACTAAGTCGAGGTAAGGACCGGGGACTGGGAAACAATGCGTGCAAGGGCAAATGGGGGAAAGTGAAAGCTGCGGAGTGCAGAGTTAACGAATAGGGGACAGCACAAGTGGACATAGTAGAGACAGAAGCGGAGGCCTTGGAACTGCCGCCCCGTACCTTGCCCCAAGGAGCTCGCCTAAGGAGCACATCGTGCTCCTTGTGTGCGCGCCTTAGCGGCGCAGGGCACCGCGTCGGAGTGGATGTTAAAGGTCACAGGGCCCAGCGTCACTTCCGGAGGCGGGATTACTGTACCTGGAGGGACAAGGAGAATAGGCAGGGTAGGTCTGGGTTTTACACAGCAAAAACGTTAGCAGCAGCAAGCAGGCAGACAGTGGCAAGCAACGGAGCACACAAATCAGCAGGAGACAGCAGCCGCGTCGGAGTGGATGTTAAAGGGCACAGGGCCCAGCGTCACTTCCGGAGGCGGGATTACTGTACCTGGAGGGACAAGGAGAATAGGCAGGGTAGGTCTGGGTTTTACACAGCAAAAACGTTAGCAGCAGCAAGCAGGCAGACAGTGGCAAGCAACGGAGCACACAAATCAGCAGGAGACAGCAGCCGCGTCGGAGTGGATGTTAAAGGGCACAGGGCCCAGCGTCACTTCCGGAGGCGGGATTACTGTACCTGGAGGGACAAGGAGAATAGGCAGGGTAGGTCTGGGTTTTACACAGCAAAAACGTTAGCAGCAGCAAGCAGCAGACAGTGGCAAGCAACGGAGCACACAAATCAGCAGGAGACAGCAAACAGCAGACAGCAGCCGCGTCGGAGTGGATGTTAAAGGGCACAGGGCCCAGCGTCACTTCCGGAGGCGGGATTACTGTACCTGGAGGGACAAGGAGAATAGGCAGGGTAGGTCTGGGTTTTACATTCCTTTGCCAGCATCCTTCCCTCCCCGTCTTTCACGTACTTTCTAGTCCACCATTTCCTCCTCCTGTACTCATCTCCTCCCCAGTCTTTTACAACCACCTGCTTCTCATTCCTTTACTAGCCTCAGCAACATTCCACTTTCAGGCCTTTTTTTATGTCTTACCCCCATCCATGCTTCTATTTCCCCTTTCACTTCTGGGCAATTTCTTAGTCTCCACTATCCCCCCAAGCAACTCCAAGTTCCCACTCACAATCCCACTCAAGCCCTGAATCATTAATTAGACTCTGATAGACAAGATATTGCAAGTTTTTCTTCTGTTTTCTAACCCAACCTTAGGCATCTCCGCCTATCAGAGTCCCTACTTTCCCACATCTTATGTCCCTAGTACCTGCTGTCCTGCCCCTTATTCTTCTTCCTCTTCACCCACCCATTTACTTTCTTCTCCAATATTCATTAACCTTGTCTTCTTCCTTATCCTAGCAATTGTCTTATACCCCTCCCTCTTTACCTTTCCTTAGTTGACTTTGCTTCTTCCCCATGCCCCACAATATCTGTTGTCCTCCTCCTCCCCCTCCTTCTCCTCCTCCCCAGCATTGTCCTCTTTTTTACTCAGACCCTAGCATTTGCCAGTATCAGCCCTTTTTCAGTCCTGGGACCCCAGCTGTAGAATAAGCTCTCTTCCAATCCCAGCCCTTTTCCAGTCCCATCTCCCCAAACCTAGCATCAGCCCATTTCCAGCCCCAACCCCCTCCCTCAGGCCCAGTATCAGCCCATTTTCAGTTCTAGCCTCCCCCTGCCCCTGTATCAGCCCATTCCCATTCCCCCCCAGCCCCGGTATCTGCCCATTTTCTGTACCAGCCCCCCCAGACCCAGTATATGCCCATTTCCATTTCCCCTGTAGCTCCAATATCTGCCCATTTCCATTCTTCCCCCTCCCCCAAGGCCCAGTATCTGCCCATTTCCAATATTAGCCAACCCCCAGCCCCTGTATCAGCACATTATCGGTATCAATACCTCCCTCCACCCCCCCCCCCCCAAATCTGCAACACAGCATTGGAAGCATTTGCTTTTGCTGCCGTGGATTTGTTGTACTCAACTTGCGGTGTTGGTGGCTTGAGTATAGTACAGACATGGGAGCAAAACCATATGATCCTGCTGCTGTGTTAATGTTTAAAACAGCTGTATCTCGGGGGGTAGAGAACAAGCCAGGAAGGGAGGCTTCCTGCATCCGTATTGTGGGGTGCCCTGAGCCAGTGCCTCACCTCTTAAGCCAGCCTTTGCACAGCACCATTAGTCAATCTACTCAAATGTTCATTAAGCCTCAGTCTCTCAGAACGTTTTGCTCTGCCTACATATAAGAACTGCTCTGGTACATATAAGAATGGAAGCTACAAATAATATAGGCTACAAATGAGAGGGCAGGTAGCATATGAATGTGATGTATATTTATCACCAGTAATAGGATGAATACAATGTTCACTTTGGATGGTAGAAGTAAACCAGTTTCAGTTACAGCATAAATACCCCTTGATTTCAGAAGATAGGAAACACTGTTCAAAAGCCAAAATGCTTCGGACACGAAAGCAGCTGTTCTAAACTAATTTAAGGCTGCTGAACACAGAAATCATAATGAAAATGGCTGATTAGGTCTAGTTGTTGCTAAGATATATGCTATTGATTAGTCATTAGGGGCCATTAACTGTGTATTATGCAACGTTTGCGTGAGATTGTGTAATCTCTACTTGCAACCAATAGAAATATTTGTCCAAAACCAGATGATGCAATCAGTATTTAAATTTGCATCACTTGACAGTATAAATCTTAAGGTGTATTAGTCACAGAAAAATTAAAAAGTAATTATTTTGCATTATTTTATGCCGATAGGTCAATCACAGTGTATTCGGCGATGCATCGTACTTGTGTTAATAATGCAGATGATTTCTGCTATATTTGTGGTGAAGTGACTTTTACATCACAAAAATTGAATATGACACTGACAGTTAAGAAAGCCTACAACTTATATTTTGGCTGCAGAATAGGAGATCAGGATAAGAGCTGTGCGCCACACATATGCTGCAATACATGTGCAACAAATCTCAGGCAATGGATGAATGGGAAAAGGCAATGAATGTCTTTTGCAGTTCCAATGATCTGGAGAGAGCCCACGGATCAGGTCAGCAATTGCTACTTCTGCTAGGTTCCTCCAATTCAGAAAGGCATATCCAGAAAGAGTAAGTGGACCGTGCAATATCCAAACATTCCATCTGCAATACGCCCAGTGCCTCATGGAGAAAGGTTGCCGATTCCCAAAATGGCAGAATCATTATCATTAGAATCAAGTGAGGAAGAGGAAGAAGTTTGTAGTCATGAACCGTCAACCTCACGTGACCCAGAGTTTTTTCTGGCCACTGCTAATGAGCCACACCTCATAACGCAAGGTGAATTGAACGACCTTGTCAGGGATTTGGATCTCCCGAAGAATAAAGCTGAGCTTTTGGGTTCCAGACAACAGCAGTGGAATCTTCTGGCTGGTGACGTTCGAATTTCTTTTTTCCGGAACCATCAGAAAGATTTAGGGGCTTGTTTACAAAGCCGCGGTAGCGATTCGCGATCGTTATCGGAGCCGCGGCCCCTCAAAGAAGGTGATCTTGCTGCATGCAACAACGTAAAAGGTTTAATGGCAGCTCTCAATATCAATTCCTGATCGTGTAGCCAGTCTAGTCCCGGACTTCAGGGTTGTCCATCTCATACAGCAGCTTGGAGACTGAGAAACTCCTCCTTTTCTGATGTCACCGGTATATCCACCTGGGAGCCTCCTCCTGCCATCAGTTCTTCAGTCTCCAAGCAGCTGGATGGTTGGGTGAGCCTGGAAGTCCGGGCTCACTGGAGAAACTGTTAGGAGTTAAGTGTTGAAGTTGTAGTCAGAGAAGTAGCATTAGAGTTTTCAGCAGAGCCCTTCTGCATTTTTGTGGAGGACTGTGTCTTTAAGCTTGCAGAGCCGTCCTCACATCTTCCCCTCCGTCCTCTGCCCCTAACTAGTGGGTCCGGGTGACTTGCGAGAGGCAGATCCGGTTCTCTGATTCAGATCAGTGGAAACCGGAGCTGCGCAGGATTTTGCCGGCGTCTTCAGAAGTTTTGCCTGTGACGCTCCGAGCATTTTCCCTGCGGGCCCCCTGTGTCGGCGATCCTCTGCCAGCCTGCTTCACCCCTGTCTGGGCCCTCTACCTCCTTTTCTTCAACCGGAGAGAGGGATTGCCAGCGGACCTAGCAAGTGGCTGTTGCCCTTTCTTCTTAGGTCGCCAGCAAAGGTAAGGGGGCCGGTATTACGCGGTGCTTACTCCGCGGAGGTTTTTGGCGCGCTCAGGCTGTTTTTCGGCCTAGGCCTCGGCCTCGTGCTGGCGGCGCGCACAGAGCGGTCTCGGAGAGCGTTTCTTCTGGCGTGATCGGTTTCTTGCCGCGACCCCCGGGGTGCTACGTTTTATTTTGTAGTTTATTTTTGGGTTTATTTTTCAGTTTCTTTTTGAGTTTTCTTTTACAGACCGCCCCTCTTTGGTTTCGGTCTGTCCTTTTATTTTGGGCTATTTCCTTTGGCGCCCATTCTGGGGGTGAAGGTTTTTTGTTTTTGCCATGCCTTCCAAACAGCACTGCATGGTTTGTGGGGCCAAGAAGTGCACGGACTCGGGTTTGTGCCATTCCTGTGTCAGGGATGCCTCAGGGCTGCAACCGCAGGAAGTCCTGCCTGAGTGTCAGAGTCCTGAGACTAGGACTTTGGCAGAGCTGGGTCAAGAGATCCCCGTAGAGGAGCCGGTGGCAGGACCCTCCTCCCGGCCAGACACTCTCCCCTCTCCAGGTCACGGATCTTTGGGGCTAAATTCCATTTTTTCACAGGAATTTGTTAGTTTGCTCCAGCAAGTTTTTCTTCGGGACAGTCCGCCTGCTATTGTCCCCGCTAGTCTGCTGTCGGGCAAGCGGCGGGCTACGACTTTGCTGGAAGATCAGACTCCTCCAGAGCCGAAGAGGGCCCGGGAGGAGGTGGATCCCGGGGACCGGTCGGTGGTCTCGGAGGGGCCACGTTCGGAGGAGGAGGTCCTGTCGGAGGATGAATTGGAAGAGGGGGAACTGTCTGAAAAGGAAGATCAGGCTAGAGTGGTCCGGGTGTTCCGGAGGGAGGAGCTGCCGGCACTCTTGGTGGAGACGCTGAAGGTGCTGAATATGCCGGTGCCTGATTCAGCGGCAGACGCTTCTCTCGAGGACCCCTTGCTACAGGTATTTAGGAAGGAGCAGAGGGCTTTCCCAGTACACCGGGTGTTTCATGAGATGATTCAAGAGGAGTGGAGCCTTCCCGAAGCTCCTCTGAAGGGAGCTAGAGTGATGTCCCGGCTGTATCCCTTGACTGACCAGGACAAGGAGGTGTTCAAGTCACCCAAGGTAGATGCTGCGGTCTCGGCGGTTACGAAAAAGACCACCATTCCCATAGAGGGGAGTGCAGCCCTCAAGGACGGTCAGGATAGGAAATTGGATAGCTTATTGCGGCAGGTGTTTGATGTGAATGCTCTTTCCCTACAAGCTGCCATCTGCGGGGCTTGGGTGGCTAGGGCATGTCTGCGCTGGTCTCAGCGGCTGCCCGGTGCCGCAGTCGAGCGGTCGGAAGACGCGGCCCGGTTGGAGTCGGGAGCGGCCTATTTAGCGGACATCCACTACGATCTTATGCGTGGACTCTCCAAGAGCATGGCGTCGGCAGTCGCAGCACGCCGTTACCTCTGGTTGCGTAATTGGGCGGCCGACTCCTCCTCCAAGGCTAGACTTAGTAAGCTTCCTTTCAAGGGTCGCCTCTTGTTTGGGGAAGATCTTGAGAAGTTAGTTAAGGAGTTGGGAGAGTCCAAAGGGGGTAGGTTACCCGAGGACAAACCTAAACCACCTCGAGCGCCCGCTACGGGTAGGGGGCAGCTACGAGATTTTCGACGCTATCGATTCCAGAGGTTTCCCACAGGACAGAGGGGATGTTTTCCCTCTAGGAATCAAGGGTTTCGAGGAGCAGGGCGGGGGTTTGGCCCCTCCTCGGCCTCGGGCCTTAGCAATCGGAAGCCACAATGAGATCAGGGGGACCCAGGCGCCCCTTCCCGCCGTAGGGGGGCGTTTGCAGGATTTTTATTCTGCCTGGGTCCAAATTACTTCAGATCAGTGGGTGCTAGAGGTCATTCGCGAGGGCTATGCGCTGGAGCTGCTTCGTCCGGTGCGCGATGCCTTCGTCCTGTCTCCCGGCAGGTCCGAGGCAAAATCACGGGCTCTGCGGGAGACAGTGCAAAGGCTGTTAGATCTCAAGGCCATAGTCCCTGTGCCCCCAAACGAGTGCGGTTCCGGTCGATACTCCATATACTTCGTAGTCCCGAAGAAGGATGGAGGGGTTCGGCCTATCCTAGATCTCAAGAGAGTAAATCGATGTCTGCGGGTGTCGTCCTTCCACATGGAGACTCTGCGATCGGTGATAGTAGCGGTGCAAAAGGGAGAGTTCCTCACGTCCCTCGACCTGTCCGAGGCTTACTTGCACATTCCCATAAGGAGGGATCATCACCAGTTTCTCAGGTTTGCGGTTCCTTTCGGCCATTTTCAGTTTCGAGCGCTGCCTTTCGGGCTGGCCACTGCGCCGCGAGTTTTCACGAAGGTGATGGTGGTTGTGGCGGCAGCTTTGCGGAAGGAAGGTATACTCGTCCATCCTTATCTGGACGACTGGCTAATTCGAGCAAAGTCCAGGTCAGAGAGCGAGTTAGCGACAGCCAGGGTGGTGTCCTTTCTGGAAAGTCTCGGTTGGATAATCAACACGGCGAAGAGTCGGATGGTGCCCACTCAGTGTTTGGAGTACCTCGGAGCGCGCTTCGATACCGTCAAGGGGAAAGTCTTCCTGACGGAGCGGCGAGCTTGGGATCTGCGTCTCCTCTTGCGGAGTTTTTTGCGCCGCGACAGGCCGTCGGCCTGGCACTACCTTCAACTTTTGGGCACCATGGCGGCGGCGATAGAGACGGTGCCCTGGGCGAGGGCGCATATGCGGCCCTTGCAAAGGGCGTTGCTCCGCCGTTGGTCTCATCAGAACGATCCCTTGTCTCGGAGGCTACCCTGTTCCGAGGAAACGCGTCGAGCGCTGAGGTGGTGGTTGCTTCCGCGCTCCCTGCAGAACGGAAAAGGACTGGAGACGCCGGAGTGGATTCCTGTGATGACAGACGCCAGCCTACTGGGCTGGGGAGCCCATTGTCAGGGGATCTTTGCGCAGGGGGCGTGGTCGGATCAAGAGCGTGCATGGCCGATCAATCGTTTGGAGTTGCGGGCGATCGCCTTGGCATTACAGGAGTTTCGCAGCCTTCTGGGAGGAAAGGCGGTCCGAGTGTTTTCCGACAATGCGACGGCAGTGGCTTATGTCAACAAGCAAGGAGGCACCACGAGCGCCGCGCTCGAATACGAGGCTGAGGCGCTATGCGAGTGGGCCGAAGCGAATCTGCTGGACCTCTCGGCAGCACACGTGGCAGGAGTGGACAACGTGGAAGCCGATTTTCTCAGCAGGGTGAAGGTGGACCCGGGCGAATGGGTCTTGCACCCGCAGGTGTTCGAGATGCTGGTGCGCCGCTGGGGCAGTCCGGTCTTAGACCTCATGGCAACGTTCAACTCGGCGAAGGTATGTCGGTTCTTCAGCAGGCGCAGAGAACGAATGTCCGAGGGCCTGGATGCCCTCATTCAACCCTGGCCAGCGGATCAGCTTCTATACGTTTTCCCGCCATGGGCGTTGATCGGCCGAGTGGTTCAAAGGATAGAGCGCTACAGGGGACAGGTGATTCTGATTGCGCCGGACTGGCCTCGACGTCCTTGGTACGGAGATCTCATGCGTCTACTGGTGGCGAAGCCCTGGCGTCTTCCCATTCGGGCGGATCTGTTGTCGCAGGGTCCGTTACTGATGCCCCACGTGGCTCGGTTCTCGCTTACGGCTTGGCTCTTGAAAGGGCTCGCTTGAAGGCCCGTGGATACTCCGGACCGGTGATTTCCACCTTATTGAAGGCGCGCAGGGGATCTACGTCCCTGGCCTATGTTCGCGTCTGGAGGATTTTCGAAGGCTGGTGTGCAGAGCGACATTGTGAACCGTTGAGATCTACCATTCCTCAGATCCTGCAGTTTTTACAGGATGGGTTTGACAAGGGGTTGGCGGCCGGGTCCTTACACGTACAGGTTGCGGCCCTAGCGTGTTATAGGGGTAAGGTTGGAGGTCAGACACTCGGGGGTCAGACGGATGTCAAACGTTTCTTGCGCGCTGTGTCGCTGCTGCGGCCCCCTTTTCGTCGGATCGTCCCTAGCTGGAATCTTCCATTTGTGTTGGACGCGTTGGCACAAGAACCTTTTGAACCCCTATCGCGAGCTTCCCTTAAGGATGTCACCCTGAAGGTTGTCTTTCTGGTCGCGATCTGCTCGGCCCGCCGAGTTTCGGAGTTGCAGGCGCTCTCTTGCCGGGAGCCCTATCTCCAGTTTCGTTCGACCAGGGTGGTTTTGCGGCCGGTGCCGGCGTTTCTTCCAAAGGTCCTTTCGGTGTTTCATTTGAATCAGGAGATTTCTTTGCCAGTTTTCCGTGGGGCCTCCGGTGGCCCGGCGGAGAGGAACTTGCATCTTCTCGATGTCCGTCGGGCGTTAAAAAGGTACCTCCTGCGGACGGCCGATTTTCGCAAGTCCGATAGACTCTTTGTGCTTTTTGCGGGACCGAGGAAGGGGGAGGCGGCGTCAAAGGCCTCTATTTCTCGGTGGCTAAGGGAAGCTATTGCGTCAGCGTACATTTCCGGAGGTAAGTCGGTGCCGGAGGGGCTTAGGGCTCACTCCACTAGAGCGCAGGCAGCTTCCTGGGCGGAGTTCCGGCTCGTGCCTCCCGTGGATATCTGCAAGGCGGCGACGTGGTCGTCTTTGAATTCCTTTGTCAAGCACTATCGGTTGGATGTTCAGGCCTCGGAGGACACCTCCTTTGGGTCAGCGGTTGTGCAAGCTGGCTTGCTGGGTCCCTCCCGTGGTTAGGTTCCTTCACTGCTCTGGTACTAACCCTGAAGTCCGGGACTAGACTGGCTACACGATCAGGAAGAGGAAATTAGACTTACCTGCTAATTGTAGTTCCTGGAGTGGAGACAGTCTAGTCCCGTATCCCTCCCTAGTAGAGTTTCTGATGCGGCTGGAAGGGCGGCGTTCCAGCTGATTACAGGTAAGAGATGGTTTTTATTGCAGGGGATGGAAACCCTTATGGCTGGGGTGCCCCGATACCGTAAAAAAAAAAAAATAAAAAAATTTTAAGTCGCTGAAAGCACTGGTTTTCCCCTTCGTTCGGACGGACTTAGCCGGGGGGATGGCTCTGTAGGCAGAAAGTATAAGTCCGTGATGGTTTAATATGCTTTTTGGCATTATGTTCTTATTTGTTGCTCCGGTGAGTCTGCTTTGTCAATAGGGAACTGATGGCAGGAGGAGGCTCCCAGGTGGATATACCGGTGACATCAGAAAAGGAGGAGTTTCTCAGTCTCCAAGCTGCTGTATGAGATGGACAACCCTGAAGTCCGGGACTAGACTGTCTCCACTCCAGGAACTACAATTAGCAGGTAAGTCTAATTTCCTCTTACAATGCAGATGATTGGAGGCTCTTCATTGATTCATCCAAAGCAAGTCTTAAAGCTGTATTGCTGCATAATGGCAACTTGCTACCATCAATTCCTATTGACCATGCAGCTTTTATGAAAGAGACTTATGACAATATGAAACAACTTTTGAAATGTATAAACCATGATCAACATCTATGGTCAATCTGTGGTGACTTCAAAGTGTTCGCCCTCTTGCTTGGTCTTCAGGGTGGATACACCAAGTACTGCTGCTTCCTGTGTGAATGGGATAGTCGTGCTAGAGATTGTCATTTTGTCAAAAGGGACTGGCCACTCCGTCAGTCACTGGATCCTGGAAGCAAAAATGTTTTGTTTCCAGCATTTGTAGATAGCAACAAGATTTTGATGCCTTCCTTGCACATCAAGTTGGGACTAATGAAAAAGTTTGTCAAGGCGATGGATAAAACTATACCTGCTTTCAGGTATCTTAGTGGTAAATGTCTTAGACTGAGTGATGCCAAAGTTAAGGAAGGAGTTTTTGTTGGCTCTCAGATTCGTGCACTTCTTCAAGATGACGAATTTCTTTGTTTATTGCGTAGAAAGGAAAAGGCTGCATGGATAGCATTTGAATCGGTGACACAAAATTTTCTTGGAAACAACAAAGCAAATAAATTACCAAGAGATTGTTCAAGATCTTCTCAAGGCATACAGAAACCCTGGTTGCAACATGTCCTTAAAGATTCATTTTCTACACTGTCATCTAGATTTTTTTCCCACAGAATTGCGGAGCAGTAAGTGATGAATATGGAGAACGATTTCATCAAGACATTGCAGCCATGGAAAAGAGGTATCAGGGTAAATGGAGTCCATCAATGCTTGCAGACTACTGCGGGACAGTGACAAGGGATATTCCATTGCTTCAGTACAAGAAACAGATCAGGAAGAGTCGTGAAACCACTGAATGAGAACAAAAATTGCTAGAATGTACTTACATTACAAATGTTCTTAATGAAAGTTAAATTGCAGACATAATTACTCCTCTGTTTCTTCTAAGTATGTTTATGAACTTTATTTTATAAAAACATGCTTGTTATTGTGCAAAGTTTTATTTGTAATAAGATTTTGATTTACATCTAAGGATTTAGGCTCGATTTTCACCATACATAGTGGTAAAATGTACATTCTTCAACATTTCGTAGAAACAGGAGCTAATTGACCAATTTCACTATCGTATTTGAATTCAGCGTATCAAATTCATTAAGAAAAAGCACATTTAATTTCTGAAGCAAACAATTTTTGAAAATTTGTAGAACAGTGAAATCCGTTTACCAGTATTTTTGGCATGCTTCTGTGCAGTCACAGGTGGCTTCTTAAACACTTCCTGTATAGTCAAAACATGCTAGTATTGTTCAATCAATTTTGTTATATATACACTATTTATTTTTTTTTGGGGGGGGGGGTTAAGTGCCATCAAGTCAATGCTGACTCCTGGCAACCCAGCAGCCTCTGGGATGTCTTGACCAGGTATGTCCAAGGTCACAAGGAGTGCCAGTGGGAATGGAATCCTGATCTCTTGAGTACTAGGCCACTCCTCCACTAGTTATATATTTAGAACCTGTAAATATGGCAAAGTATAAATAGTTATATCCTCCTGTTCTCTATAAGCATACTTTAAAATAACTTCCCGTTGAGTACATCTCGCTTGGTAGAAAGCTTTCCTAATCGATGCTCGAAGATAAACGTGTTCCATAAATTATTGCATTAAGTCAGGAGCTTTAAGTTTAAAGCCTTCAACAGAGGAGCATAGCCTCCAGAACCTAAGAAATTGACTAATTGGCAGATTGTGTTTCAAATTATATGGTTGGTGAAGTGATATCACTGATGACATGGCAGCTTGAGCTGATAGCTCCATGCCCAGGCAATAAAGAAACCCTCAAAATGCGGATTTAATATCCCTAGTCAAACAAGCCGTTGGGACACTTTCCTGACCCCAAGGGGGTAATCGCAGTGAAAAAAGCAACGGTGCATCTTCTAAAGGCTTTTGCATTTAAAAATGGGGCAGATGCCACTCCAGGCAAATCTAAAATGGTGGCAACTAACAGCAGTACCAGGAAGAAAAAGCCCCAGAAGGGCAGAATGAAATATCAAGCAATTGCGGGAAGACTTTAAAGGGTGGTTCTCTACACTGCATGAAGACATCACAGGTCTGAAATTGGAAGTGAAAAAGTGGGTGGAGGACCTGAGACAGGATCTCACTGATCTGGGCTAGCGTGTGGATGATACAGAGAGCATGCTGGAGGGACAGCACTGAGCAAATACAATCACTCAAGCAAGCCAACAGTAGACTATATAGCATGCAGGAGGAGCTTCTTCATAAAATGGAAAACCTCAAGAATAGGTCCCGGAGGTTTAATCTGCGCATTCGGGGGATCCCTGAAACTGAAACTGCAGAGGACTGCATATTGATAGCAGAAAAAAATCTGTAGAACCATGGCACAAAACGCAGAGCTGCCCAAGTTGGACCTATGCCTTAAAATTGAAAGAGCTCTTTGGTGTCCTGATGTGACGGGAGAGCACGAGATATTGCCTACACAAGTACGCAACAAAGGAAGCTATAATAGCTGCTGCACAAAAGGCTGAGAAAATACAATGGGAAAATAAAGAAATTGAGATATTTGGTGATCTATCCCTAATAACATTACAGAAGCATAGAGCTTTCATAGCTATCACACTGCACCTGTGGGAGAAACATATAAAATACCACTGGTTGTTTCCTATGGATATCCAATTCACTATTGAGGGAGTGACACCATCAGTATGCTGTATGGATAGAGCCATAAAAGCAATGCAACAAATGGGCTGGGCATGTCTTCCAAGTGGAGAGGAGGGAACAACAGACAGTTCGCAGAGCCAAGACAACATATGCCAGGTGGGATGGTCCTGAGTCTCTGGTAGCAAAAGGAAATTGCACAAGCAAAAGAAGATGGCAGAGGGAGACACCAAGCACTGATTGCTGGACCAGGCTTTTTCAGACCATGGAAACTCAAGGGACTGAACATGGTGTATGCTTAACCCGATACATGGGGACTGTATGCAGAGGGTTACCAGCTAACAGGGGGAATTTGTGAAGAGTAAGGGGGAGGGGGAAGGTATGGGAAGGAAAAAGGGGGTAAGGACCACCATAGTAAGACCTGGGTTAATCTGATGTATATTCAGGGGCTAAATGGCAATGTGTGTGTATGACTCCTGTGAATTTTAGGCCGGACAGTGACAGCATGCCTCCACGAGTAGGACAGAGGGGAGGATGGGAATTAGAGCATGGGGAATGGACGGGAGGAAGGGAGGTGGGGGAAGAAGTTAATTAGATCTATGAGGGGGAAAGGGTTGGGGGAAGGGGGCTGGCTGCACCATGCCTGTGTTAAGAAACTCAGTGGTTATGATGGGGGAACTTAATGTGGTGACCTTAAACATAAGGGGACTTAATGCTCCTAGGAAACACCAGCCAATGTTCAAAGAACTCACTAGGCTTAACTGTGACATAGGTTTTGATCAGGAAACTCACTTCAGGGCTATTGATGAGTGGCGAATATCTAGTCCGCAATACTCGGTCCGGTCTTTTGCGTCTAATAAAATTGAAAAAAAAAAGGGGGTGACCATCCTAGTGTCGGCTAAGCTCCAAATACAAACCCTAGAGGTTAAAAAAGATAAGGAGGGAAAATATCTGAGGTAGTAACAGAGGAGGAAACGTTCACATTAATATGCATTTATGCCTCAAATGTGGACCAATGTAATGTCTAAAGATTTAATGGGAAACATTCTGAAATTTGTGGAAGGACAAATGATAATGAGGGGGACTTCAACCTTGTGACTGACCCACATTTAGACACCTCCAGAGGGATGAACTGCCTTGGACAAAGCAAGGAGGGCATTGAAGACTTTGATAGCTGAGCTGTGGGCGGTAGACTTGTGGAGAATAATGCATGAGAAGAAACGTAATTACTCCTTCTACTTATCCCCACACAATTGCTTCTTATGATTTGGGTGGATAAAAGATTAGCATGGGAAGCTAAAGATAGTGGAATGGGAGAGGTGGTATGGACCAACTATGCCCCAGTATGGGGCGTGTTTAGAAGACTGGGAGAAAATAAGAAGCGGTGGTGGCGTCTCAATGAATCATTACTAGATTATACAGAAATAATATCCCAAATATCCTGAGACATAGCGGACTACTTTATTTTATTTAATAAAACACTTTTATACCGCATCCTCCCAGGGATCGGATGCGGTTTACAAAGAACATTTGTTACAAAGCATGACAGTAATGCATGTCTGGTCTTAATACATGGAACATTTGGAACTTTTTACAGGTAACTTTTTACAAGTAACTTTTTACTTAGAATTTAGTGATGTCGAGGGCTACCCCACAGGTCTGGTATGGGAAGGCCTTAAAGCTGTGATTAGAGGGAGGCTTATTGCAATAGGAGCATATAAAAAGAAACAATAAAAGAGGTTATGAGGCTCAGTCAGGACATAAGGGACATGGAAGACAAACAAACACAAAAAGGGCTGCCTAGATAGGGAAGTAAGAATTTGGACGAGCAAGACGAGCACTGCAGGAAATGCACTTGGAAGATACTAAATGCCAGCTTGAACAGCTGCAACAAACTTTTGAATATGGCAACTGAACAAGTAGGTTAATGGCTCAGAAATTAAAGGAAAAAAAGCAGGAATCACATCCTGAAGATTTGGGATAAGAAGGGACAGGTGCTGAAGAGGGAAGATGACATTAGTGAGAGATTTGTAAAATTCTATAGAGAGCTATATACGCCAGAGAGTTCGGCTACATCTGCTCAAGTTGACCAATATATAGAAAAATATAATTACATAAACTGATAGAATCTGAGAAACAAACGATATCCCAGCCCATAACTGTGAAGGATGTCTTGGAGGCGATAAAAGAGTTGCCCCCCCCCCTCCCATAAAGCACTGGGGCTAGATGGGTTTTCAAGCAAATTTTATGAGGTATTTGGGAAGATGCTGGCTGATCTCTTGACTCACATACTATAACTCCTTTACGGAGGCAAAGATTTTGCCGGAATCACTTCGGGTAGTTGGGATTACTATCTTACCTAAAGAAGGGAAGGACGCTACACATTGCGGGTCTTACTGACCCATCTCTCTTCTGATACAATGTCCGTTGCATCGACGTCTTCCAGGGCTTCATCTTCGTCCCATGGATCTCAGGTAACTAAACCTAAGTCTTCTAAGACTGGCCGGTCCTCAAAGAGTAGATCTCCTTCTAAGTATTGAGATGCTGGCATTGTCCTCGAGGAAAGTTCACTGGCAAAACAGCCCCGTCGGGAGGCCTCGGTCTCCAAAGCATTAACGGGGCTCCAGAATGTTCCAGAGGCTTCAACCTCTGCAGAACTACTGGTGCCATGTTCTGGGGTCGTGGCCGCTTCCATCGGTACCGACACCCAGGCATTGACAAGAGTGATGGATCAGAGAATCCTTGCTATCGAACGCAATCTAGTGGCTCTCTTAGCAGCTTTGGTACCGCTAAGACCGCTACAGACGGTTCCACAGGTATCGGTGCTGGTACCGACTGCACCTGCCTCGGCAGGTATGCTGCCCCCCATACCGAGCCTTGAGCCCATCTCAGGTATCAAGGGGCCGGTACCGAGACACCCCGATACCGACTTCAAGCGGTACCAGTACCGAGCATTGCAGGAACACCCGGCACAGAGATATTTCGAATCCTCCATTTCCGATGACTCTGACTCTGCTGGTACTAGAGCAATCCTTCCGGAGAATCCATCTCCTCCTCAATGCAGAATGTCTCCTCCAGAGGACATGTCCTTCCAGGATTTCATACGTGATGTAGCTCGACATCTTGCAATCACGGTGACTCCAGAAAAGGAATCCAGAGCAGAAGAATTAGAAATTCTTCAATACCCTAAGGCTCCTAAAGAGGCAGCTACCCTGCCCATTCATAGGATCTTACAGGATCTTATGCTAAGAATGCGGGAAACCCCTTTAACGGTGTCTCCACACTCCCGATGACTCGATACCATGTATCGAGTTACAAGCTGTCCTGGGTTTCAAAAGACTGTTACCACACCATTCAATGGTAGTGGAATCGGCAGTGCATAAGATTAAGAGTGCTAAAACGCATTCCTCCAATCCTCCAGGCCATGAGTCGAGAACGCTTGATGCCTTTGGGTGTCGATGCTTCTAGTCCTCCATGTTGGCAGCCAGGATCAGCTCTTACATCCTCTATATGGGAATGTTCCTCAAAGAAGTTACAGGAGACTTGGAGCTCATGAGCCCTCTTCTTCCTGAGGACAAAAGATGGGATTTTCTTACTCTGGTCAAACACGCCCAGAAAATAAGAAAAAAAGATTTTACCCATCTTACACCCATCATGCTCACTGTTCAGTCAGTTAATGTTCCCCAAAAGGGGAACCAACAGAGCAGACAGCAGCGGAAGCCACAAGTTCCAAGAACTCAATCGGCTCCACAAGCTCAGCCTCCTCAGGGGCTTTGACACTTTCCTAGAGAACTTAGTCTTTCTGCCCCTGAAAGGTCCAGAACCCCTCACCATTTCAGGAAGGTTATGCCATTTTGCCAGCAGATGGAAACAAATAACATCAGAAAACTGGACTCTGTCCATTGTACGAGAGGGGTACAGACTTCGCTTCCACACCCCCTCCTACAATCATAAAGCAGTTCAATTCTCAGGTCCCTGTCACCATTCTCTTGGGTCAGGAGGTCGCATCACTTCTTGCTGAAAGAGCAATAGAAGTACCCATACCCCAACAGGGGACAGGATTCTTCTCCCCCTATTTTCTCATTCCCAAGAAAACGGGGACACACGCCTTTTCTGGACCCCAGAGAATTAAACAAATATCGGTTCCAAGAAAAATTCAAAATGATCTCCCTCGGAACACTCCTGCCATATCTTCAGAGTCAGGACTGGCTATGTTCTCTAGATCTAAAGGATGCATATACTCATATTCTCATCCATACAGATCACAGAAGATTCCTTCGATTCCTTTTTCAGGGAAGACTCTTCCAATACAAGGTTCTTCCTTTCGGTCAGGCTTCTGCCCCAAGAGTCTTCACAAAATGCATGGCAGTAGTAGCAGCATTTCTGAGAACTCTAGGAATATTCGTCTTCCCCTACTTAGACAACTGGCTCATTCGAGCATCCACTGCTCCAGAAGTCAGCTTCACGGTTTCTCGCACGATGCAAATTCTTCGTTACTTGGGACTGGTCATGTTGTTGTTAAGTGCTGTCGAGTCGGAGTCGACTCATGGCGACCCTCTGGATAGCTATCCTAAATTGTGTTCGGTCTTCAGTCAGGCGGCTCATTGTTGACAGACTGGTACCCGTAGCTGCTGTTATTGTATCGATCCATCTCATAGCTGGCCTTCCTCTTTTGCGTTGACCTTCTATCTTGCCAAGCATGATGTCTTTCTCTAATGATCTCTCTCTCCGCACGATGTGTCCAAAGTATGAAAGTCGAAGTCTTGTCATCTGAGCTTCTAAAGAAAGCTTAGGTTTGATCTCCTCTAGTACAGACTGGTTTGTTCTTCGGGCAGTCCATGGTATACACAGTATTCGCCGCCAGCACCATAATTCAAAGGCATCAATTTTTTTCCTGTCTATCTTTTTCACTGTCCAGCTTTCACATCCATATGATGATATTGAAAATATCATGGCTTGAACAAGTCGAATCTTTGTATGGAGAGAGACATCTCTGCTCTTGAGAATCTTATCTAGGTCTTTCATAGCCATTCTGCCAAGAGCAATGCGTCGTCCGATTTCTTGACTGCTTGTTGCTTCTTTATTGATAGTTGATCCAAGTAGGTTAAAGTTATTCACAATTTCAATTTCTTCTCCTTCGACGATGAACCTGTTGATTATGCCAGTTGTCATGATCTTTGTCTTCTTTACATTAAGGTGCAGGCCCATTTTGAGACTATGTTCTGTGATTGTGAGAAGCAAATGTTTCAGATCATCTTCACTTTCCGCCAGTAATGTGGTATCATCAGCATGACGAAGGTTGTTGATGAGTCTTCCACCAATCTTCACACCTCTGTTGTCTTCATACAATCCTGCTTCTCTGATGATTTGTTCTGCATATAAATTAAACAGGTAGGGGGAAAGTATGCAGCCTTGTCTTACACCTTTGCTTATTTTAAACCATTCTGTTTCTCCTTGTTCCGTTCAAACTGTTGCTTCTTGATCAATGTACAGATTGTGCAAGAGAACGATCAGGTGTTCTGGTATACCCATGTTTCTTAATGTGGCCCAGAGTTTCTCATGGTTTACACAGTCAAAAGCTTTGCTATAGTCGATAAAGCACAAATAGATATCCTTTTGGTATTCTTTAGTCTTTTCAAGGATCCATCTCACATCCGCAATGATGTCTCTCGTTCCTCGCCCTTTTCTGAACCCTGCTTGCACTTCAGGTAGTTCTTGTTCCAGGTATGATTGTAGTCTCTTTGGAATAATCTTCAGTAGAATCTTGCTGGCATGTGGGATCAGAGCGATTGTGCGATAATTTCCACAGTCAGTTGGATCACCTTTCTTTAGTATTGGTATAAACACAGATCTTTTCCAGTCAGTTGGCCATGATGCTGTCTTCCATATTTCTTGGCAGAGCCTTGTAAGTACGGTAACAGCTGCATCAGCTTGCTGTAATACTTCTATGGGAATGCAATCAATGCCTGGTGCTTTATTCTTTGATAAGGCTTTCAATGCTGCTTCAACTTCTTCTTTCATCACCAATGGTTCCAGATCATAAGGTACAGGTTGAAACGGCTGTTGGTCCACTTGATCTTTATCATATAAAAACTCTGTATATTCCTTCCATTTTTTCTTGATCTTCTCAGCATCATTCAACATAGAACCTTGAGCATCTTGTAACATTCCAATTCGAGGCTGGAACTTTTTCTTTAACTCTCGTAGCTTTAGGAAAGCTGATCTTGTTCTTCCTCTAATAGTTTCTGCTTCTTTTTCCTTGCATGCGTCATTGTAGTACTTTTCCTTGTCCTGTCTTGCTGCAGTTTGGAAATCTCTGTTGAGTTCTGTGATTGTCTTTCTTTCTCCTCTGGCTTTAGCTTCTCTGCGTTTCTGGGCAATTTTCAGAGTTTCTTCCGTCGTCCATTTTGGCCGTTTTTTCTTTTTTACCTTATGTAGAGACTTCTCGCTTTCTTCCACCACAACCTTCTTGATGTCATTCCATAACTCTTCTGGAACTCTATCATTTGTATCTAAAGCAGCAAATCGATTTTGCAGGCAGTCTTTAAATTCCAATGGTATATTCTCAAGGTCATATTTTGCTGCATTCATGAGTGGTTTGCTCTTTTTCAGCTTTAGCTTGAGTTTGCATACTAGTAGTTGATGATCTGTACCACAGTCAGCTCCAGGTTTTGTCTTTGTTGATGTTATAGAGCTTTTCCATTGTTGACTTCCACAGATGTAGTCAATTTGATTTTTATACAATCCATTGGGTGAAGTCCATGTGTACAGTCACCGCTTGTGTTGCTGGAAGAAGGTGTTCGAGATGAATAGATCGTTGGTCTTGCAGAATTCTATCAGTCTTTCTCCAGCTTCATTTCTGTTGCCAAGTCCATATTTTCCAACTACTTTGTCTTCTTCTTTGTTGCCAACCTTTGCGTTCCAATCACCCATGACTATCAGGATATCCTGTTTGCATGTTCTGTCAATTTCAGCTTGTACTTGTTCATAGAACTCTTCAATTTCATTCTCTTCTGCTGCTGTTGTTGGGGCATATACTTGAATTATAGTTGTGTTGATAGGCATTCCTCGTAGACGAATAGAGATTAAGCGTTCGCTGACTGCATTGTATTTCATTACAGTTCTTGCAAGTTTCTTCTTTATTATAAATGCAGCACCATTTCTTCTTTGTCTTTCATTTCCACCATAGTAGACCATGTGATCTTCTGATGCAAAGTGCCCAATGCCAGTCCATTTCAATTCGCTGACACCCAACAGATCAAGTTGTACACATTCCATTTCATTCTTGACCACCTCCAACTTCCCTTGGTTCATGCTTCGTACGTTCCATGTTCCAATGTGTAAGACATCTTTACAGCTTCTGACTCTCATTTCATGCGCAGCTACATCAGCAGTCAGATGTCCTGAGGGCTTTGATCCAACCACATCATAAATGCTGGCTTTACTCTGAAAAGTCTTCAGCTCTTCCCCAGTAGCTAGTTGAGTGCCTTCCAACCTGGGGGTCATCTTCCAGCACTACAGCACAATTTGTTTTGTTGTAACTATCCATTGGGTTTTCATGGCAAGATACAAAAGTAGATTGCCGGGCCTTTCTTCCGCGCAGTTTAAGTTTGGTGGTGTTGCCGTTGTCACAGAAATGTGATCCTCCGCCATCAACACTATCCCATTCTGCTGCTGCCCAGATGGGTGGTTTGTCTTGGTCTGGCATCTCAGCTGAGACCTGTCCATCTTGGGAGACCCTGCCAGTAGTTAAACTACCGATAGTTTAGCTCTCAGCATCACTGATGCACACAAGCCCTCACAGCACGACAAGCTGCAAACCAAGTGAGGGGGGACTGGTCATAAACCTCCCAAAATCTCAGCTCACCCCTTCTCAGTCCCTGGAGTTCATAGGGGCTTGACTGGATACCAGACGGTCAAGGGCTTTCCTACCACAGTCCCGCTGTCTTCATATAGTGCAGCTGGCATCCCAAGCAGCTATGAAATTAAATTTTATTTATTTATTTTATTTAACGTCTCTTCTATACCGCGCTATTCACATCAGTGCGGTGTACATTTAACAGAACCTTATACAATGCAGTTGGGACTGCATTGTATTTACAATAAATAGGATCTATAACTTGGACAAAACTGGGGTAACTTTCTACAAATTTTTACACTAATAAATATACTATCCACCTAAAATATACTGTACAATGAAAGTCTTCCTAACTGCTCGGGAAATGCTTCAGCTTCTGGGGCATATGGTATCCACTGTCCATGTGGTTCCTTATGCTCACCTTCACATGCGAGCAGTCCAGTGGACCCTCTCCTCTCAGTGGACACAGGCCTCGGGTCGCCTATCAGACAAAATCAGAAACTCCACACTCCACACGTCTCTTTTCGTCCCTTCAATGGTGGCAATCGCTGGAAAACCTTCTAGTAGGCTCTTCTTTCCAGCAGCCTCTATTCCAGGCCACCCTAACAACGGATGCGTCCAAGTTGGGTTGGGGGGCTCCCTTGCACGATCTCTCGACTCGGGGTCTTTGGACCCTGCAGGAAGCTTGTCTTCACATAAACCTCCTAGAACTCAGATCCATTTTCCATGCTCTTCGAGTATTCCAGGCCCAGCTCAGCTACAAGACAGTTCGGGTCCAGACCAACAATCAGGTAGCCATGTTCTATGTGAACAGGCAGGGCGGAACAGGCTCTCTGTCGTTATGCAACGAAGCTTTGCGACTGTGGTCCCTCGCCAGAGAGCATCAGATCCACCTCCTAGTGGTATGTCTTCCAGGCATTCAAAATCTTTGGGCCGACAAACTCAGTCGAATACTGCTGCCACACGAATGGTCTCTTCACTCAGACCAGATTGCTCGAGTGTTTCGAATCTGGGGACCCCAGATATTGACCTCTTTGCAAGTCCACAGAATGCCAAACTTCCCCGATTCTGTTCCAGAATTCCAGCTCAAAACTATCAGGCGAGAGATGCTTTCCTCCTCCACTGGGGGCAAGACTTCCTCTATGCCTTCCCACCCATTCCCCTTATTCCCAAAACACTGTTCAAACTTCAGAGAGACAGAGGACGTATGATACTCATAGCTCCACGTTGGCCACGGCAAACGTATCCTCTGCTTCTACATCTCTCTCTCAAGCCACGCCACTGCAGTTGGGACATGCTGCAGATCTTCTGTCCCAGGTGGACGGGACGCTATTGCACCCGAATCCCCAGTCCCTGCATCTCAGGGCCTGGTTGCTGAGGGCGTAGAGCTTCCAGATATCAACCTTTCTCAACAGGTAAGGGATATCCTGGTGGCCTCCAGAAAACCTTCCACAAGATGATCCTATGCCTTTAATTGGAAAAGGTTCTCTGTATGGTGTTCTCAAAGGGGACTTACCCCCTTTTCAGTGCCTGTGGAATCGCTACTGGAGTATCTCCTCCACTTATCAAATTCTGATCTTAAAACCAATTCAGTAAGGGTTCATCTTAGTGCCATTGCTGCTTCCCACAGACCCCTAGATGGACAATCTATCTCCTCTCATCCACTCGTAGCAAGATTTATGAGAGGTCTACTCTTAAAAAAAAACCTCCCATTAAGCCACCGCCAGTGGCATGGGATCTTAATCTTGTTCTTGGGCAGCTTATGAAACCGCCCTTTGAGCCCTTAGCCACTACGGACCTGAAGTTTCTTTCCTGGAAAGTCATCTTCCTAGTTGCTCTCACTTCTGCAAGACGCATCTGTTAGTTGCAGGCCTTAGTGGCTGATCCCCCTTACACAAGATTTCATCATAAGGTAGTTCTTAGGACGCATCCTCACTTCATACCAAAGGTGGTTTCGCCTTTTCATTTAAACCAAGCGGTTTACCTTCCTGGATTCTTTCCTAGGCCCATGCCTCTAATGCAGAAAGGAACCTTCATACCTTGGA
This sequence comes from Ichthyophis bannanicus, assembly GCA_033557465.1. Lineage (NCBI taxonomy): Eukaryota > Metazoa > Chordata > Amphibia > Gymnophiona > Ichthyophiidae > Ichthyophis > Ichthyophis bannanicus. Next base: position 1,338,578,225 of record CM066033.1, on the reverse strand, counting down.
TTGTAAAAGAACTAAGCAACATAGAAAATCTTCTTAGCTTTTCATTGCTTTTGATTCTAGTCATTTGGGACTTCCAGTTTCCAAAAGAACTCTCTTTAGATGGATTGCAAATTGCATATCCTTTGCATACGAGAGTAAGGAACTTTCTGTCGAAGGCCACGCCACAGCTCACAATGTGAGAGCAATGGCAACCTCTATGGCTAATCTTCGTTCTGTGTCCATTGACGACATCTGTAGAGCAGCCACCTGGGCTTCAGTACACACCTTTACAGCCCATTATTGTTTAGAAAAGGACTCCCGTCAGGATGCCTCGTTTGGCCAGGCTGTTCTCCAGCATCTCTTAAACACTTAAGACAACGGGTTTCGATGCCAGAGATCTATGGGAGGAAACATGACCCATCTCAACCTGGGTTTCGCAGCTTTCTGGGGTCAAATCCCTGGCATCTCTCAGCTGGGGAGTCCCCATATGTGAAGACTACATTCCTGCTTGTTCCTGGAGATAGCGTAGTTACTCACCTGTAACAGGTGATCTCCGGGAACAGCAGGAATTAAGTCTTCACAACCCACCCACCTCCCCTGGGAGTTCTCTCTCTCTCTCTTTCTCTCCTTTTGTCTCAGCTATAAACTCAACTGACAAAGGAGAGTTGGAAAGGCGGGAAGGCAGCACGCAGGCGCTGTGGGATGCTCCCAAAAGCTTTCCTATTGGACGCTGGGGAGCATTCCTATGCAGGCTCCATTGGTACTGACGATACCCATATGTGAAGACTTAATTCCTGCTGTTCCCGGAGATCACCTGTTACAGGTGAGTAACTTCGCTGTACAGGCCTGCTTACCCTCAATAAGCCAGGAAAGAGCAAAGCCCTGCCAAGTACAAAGCAGAACATGAACACCAGCCCAAGGAGAGCAGGGTATAAATACAGAGGAAGTTACAACATAAACAATCAAGGTGGCTTGGATTTGTCCATGCTTTGATCCAGATCTTTGGGAAATCGTGGCCTGACAAAAACAGACAGTGGGGGGAGGGAGGTGGGGAATGGTAGATGTGATACTGAGAATGCGGTCACCCGACCACCGATTATGCCACTCATGCTACAGCCACTCATGCTCTTTGCCTCACTCCTTCAAGGCCTCAGCCACCAGCACCCTTTGATCTACCATGACTCTCCATGTAAGAGGGGAATTTCAGCAGCTTTGCCATATTAAGACTGCATAGGTAGGCACACGCAATTCTGAACACTGCTGCTTGGAGACTCTCAAGTGCCCATTGTGCTCTGATTCACTAGCACCCTTCCCCCCCCCCCCCCCCCACTAGGGCCAGTCCATCCATTAGGCAGGCTAAGCAACTGCCCAGGGCATCAGATCTCTGTGGGCGGCAGGCCATGTGCTTTGGCACACATGGCCTGCTGCCCTCGCCCCCATGCTCGGCTATGCCACACTGCCGCTCCCCCCCATTGCCTCTGATTCCGGTGGTTGGGGGGGTGGCTAGGCTCGGTGGCAGGCCGTGTGCCTTGGCACACATTGCCTGCCGCTTCTGACTCCCTCTGACATCAGAAGCGGTAGGCCATATGTGCCAAAGCACATGGCCTGCTGCCAAGCCACGCTCCCGATCCCACCGCTCGTATTGGTGGTAGCACAACTCAGCGAATGGGGTGGGGGGGACATGGCCGGGGCTTTTAACTAGGCCTGCAGAAACCCTTGGGCTGGCCCTGCCCCCACGTGCCCTCCTCCCCTCCCCCTCCCACCCCCCACCTTTTGAACTTCTGAACTTTTTTGTATGTTCCTAATCTGATGTTGGTGCAGAATACTATTATATGCTTCGCCTAAATTCAAGTTCAAGAATAAGTGTAATCGGAATGTAATTTGTCTGAAGGATTTTAGTAGTTTAGCTTTTAACAAAATGCTGCCTTTGTCACAGATGCATAGTTCATCTTGAGCGATGAGAGAATTTTATGCATGTGGCACAATATTCAAGTGCTGCATGGAGATGTGCCAGGAATGTCCAGGCTAAGAATAAAGCTCCTAGCCTGCAGTTACTGTAGAGATCTGCAGCTGTTCCTGCACCAAATATAGTGATGTTTTTCAGCAGCAGCAGTTTAGATTGAAATTTGAATGTCATACTACTAATAATAATAATAGGCGAACGCAGTGCTGTACAAACATAGACAATCTCTGCTTGTGAGAGCTTAAAAATCAAAGTGCATGTTTAGAAACTAAATCATCAATGATTAATGGGCTTCATTATAAAGCATATGAGGACAGACTGAAGGATCTTAATATGTACGTTTAGAGGAAAGGCGGGACAGAGGTGATATGATTGAGATGTTTAAATACCTCCGTGGCATAAATGTTCAGGGAGAGAGCCTCTTTCAATTGAAAGCAAGTTCTGCTACGAGGGGACATGGGATGAGGGTGAAGGGAGATAGATTCAGGAGTGATATGCGGAAATATTTCTTTACGGAAAGAGTAGTGGATCCATGGAATAGTCTCCCAGTGGAGGTGGAAGAGATGAGGACAGTAACTGAATTCAATAAAGCATGGGACCAACACAGAGGATCTCTAAAGGTAAAAAGTGGACTGTTGTAGTTGTTGATATGGAAGGACAGACTAGATAGGCCATGTGGTCTTTTTCTGTCATCATGTTTCTATGTTTCTATTTGAAAATATGTGCAATGATATTTTTTAAGCATTTCTCAGACCTTATATAAATATAAAAACAAAGATTAAATGACTCAATTCATCACATGCATACTACTCCTCCTCCCCCAACACACACAAGAATAGTTAAGGGAACTCAACACCAGCCCTGAGGCTTGAAAGACTTGTGTGCTAAATCCTCCATGTTGCTTTTTATGGCTGACACATCAAAAGGGGAACCTCAATTGGCAAGTACCGCCATTCTCACCCTAGGAGGAAGACTATTAATTCTCCAGGACCAAGCAGGAAGTCAGTCCTCACTTATGGGTGACGTCGGCGCCGACGGAGCCCTCGCGGAGCAATTTTCCCCAGCTTTCAAAGAAAGCCTTTGGGAATTGCAGCGCGCATGCGCGGTCGTCTTCCCGCCCGAGGGTGCCATCTTAGCCAGTCTTCTTTTTTCCGCGGAGCCCTACAGACGTCCCCGTCTTGTCCCCGCGAAAAAGTCGATTTTCTTCATTATTTTATTCTTTTTCCTTTCGGTTCGACGCCGATCGCTTTCCCGCCCGGACTCGCGACGCCGGTCTCGGGTCCGCTTACTTTTTTCGGTTTTTCTGACTTAGTCAGCTTTCGTTTTCGGTTTCCCTGGCAGCCCGGTCCTTTGACCTCGCAGGGGCCCTTTTTCCCCCGATGGCTGCCAGTGGGTTTAAGCGGTGTGGTCGGTGTGACCGAAATATGTCACTAACCGACACACACGACTTTTGCCTCCGCTGCCTGGGCCCGGATCATGAGGAACTGATCTGTGGGCCCTGCAGCAAACTGTCCTCAAAGGCGTTGAGGAGTCGGCGGCATCAGCGTGAGAGAATCTTCGCTGACCCCAGCCGTACCCGGACCTCGTCGGAGGCCTCCGCGTCGAAAGGCTCCAGCTCGGACCGTCGACGGAGCTCCTCCGACCGGGGTTCTCCCTCCGGGGACCATCGTCGGAAGGAAAAACCCGCGAGGGCGGCGTCGGTGGACGCTCCTGGCTCCGCGAGGGCCAGGTCGCATAGCCCCGACAGCCGCCCCGGGTCCTTGGAGAAGGAACACATCCCGAAGCGACCTCGCCTGGAGTCGGAGATGCCTGCCCGGGTAAGTCCTGTGGTCCTTCTGGACTCGCCTCCGCGACAGCCGACGTCGGGCCCGACGCCGTCGGGGCCCGAGTCGGGGGCTGCTGGGTCACCTGAGCTCGGACTCAGGTTGACGGCCTTGGAGAGCAGACTGTCTGCCTTCATGGACCAGCAGCGGGCACTGCTCGCTGGCGCCGCTGCCCCGACCGCCGGGACGTCGACGTCCAAGTCGACCCCGGAGACCGAGCCGATCCTCGAGTCAATGAGAACTCGAGTCGATCCTCGGTCGAGGTCACCCTCGGCCTCCCGTTCGGGACCGAGGACGCCGACTCCCTCGACGTCGGGACGGCTGGCGCCGCACCCTGCCCGGGCCGACCCCACCGAGTCCTCGTCGGAGTCGGTCTGGGAGTCTGAGGAGGAAGAGTCACCTGATTCTTTCCGGACTCGGTGTGTCCCATCGGACTCACCGGGGTCCGAGCCTCGGAAGCAGTCCCCCCCGGAGGATGCCCGGTTCTCGGACTTCGTTAGGGATATGGCCAAGGCTTTGGCCTTCCCTGCGGATCCCGAGGAGGAGCCTCGAGCCGAAGAGCTCGACGCCCTCCAGTATGACTCTCCCGCGAGGGAGCACTTTACTGTGCCGGTTCCTCCTATGCTGGAACGACTACTCTTCCGCATGTGGGAGAGTCCGGCCTCCTCGCCGGTCCTGAGCAAGCGGGTCGATTCTATCTATCGGGTCCGCAAGAGCCCTGGCTTTCAGAAGGCACAGCTGCCACACCATTCCATGGTAGTGGAATCGGCCATGCATCGTCTTAAGAGCCAGAAGATGCACTCCTCGGTGCCTCCTGGAAGGGAGGCCCGTAACCTGGATGGCCTTGGCAAGAAGTGCTTCCAGGGCTCTATGCTCGCATGTCGTGTCCAGACTTACCAGCTCTACATGGGCATGTATCTCCGGGATCTGGCTAAAGAGCTAGCCGGATTCTCCGCTGGTCTCTCCGAGGAGCCCTTGCGGAGGTTCCTAGCCTTGTCCACGGGCATTCGGGAATGCTCAAAGTTCATGTCCCGAGCAGCCTATGATGGCTTTGAGGCCTCGGCTAGAGTGGCCGCAGCCGGCATCGGTGCCCGCCGACAGGCTTGGCTTCAGTCGTCGGACCTTGAGCCCTGGGTACAGGACAAGTTGGTCGATGTCCCCTGCCGAGGCGAAAACCTCTTTGGCAAGCCCATGGCGGAAAAGGCTGCACAAATTGAGACTGAGACTCTCACCAGGACCAGGCTTTCTAGGAAGACCTCCGCCCCTTCCCAGAAAAAGAAGGGCTCGGGAAAAAAGTCCTTTTACCCGAGGAAGGCGGCTGCCTACAAACAGTACCCCCATTATCAGGCCCCTGCAGCTCCCCAACAGGGCCAGCAGGCCAAGGGACGGGGTAACGGGTCCCGTAGGCAGCAAGCCCCCAAGCCTGCACCACCAGCCCCTGCTCAGCAGGGTGGGGGTTTTTGACTCGCTCAGCATAGCCTCTCCCCCCCCCGCTGGTTCCTCCCAGCACCGGAGGCCGGCTGGTTCACTTCGGCCACAGGTGGTCCAGCATCACCGCAGATGCCTGGGTACTTCAGGTCGTGCGAGAAGGCTACCTTCTCCACTTCCATCAGGTCCCTCCCTCCTATTTTCCGGGAGAACCTTCGCGCCCCCCTCTGCACAGGGAGTTGCTCCTTCAGGAGTTAGCAGGTCTTCTGCAGGAACAGGCGGTGGAACCGGTGCCCCACCACCTGAGAGGTCAAGGCTTTTATTCAAGGTATTTTCTGATACCAAAGAGAACAGGGGGCCTCAGACCCATCCTGGACTTGCGCAACCTCAACAAGTTCCTTGTGCGGGAGAAGTTCAAAATGCTTACCCTTGGAATCCTTCTGCCCTACCTCCAGCAGGGAGATTGGCTATGCTCCTTGGATCTAAAGGATGCCTACACGCACATCCTCATCCACCCAAGCCACCGCCAATACCTAAGGTTTGTGGTGGCAGGAAATCATTACCAGTACAGAGTACTGCCCTTTGGCCTATCCTCCGCACCGCGAGTCTTCACAAAATGTCTCGCGGTCGTGGCGGCCCATCTCCGGCTTCACGGCCTCTATGTCTTTCCGTACCTCGACGACTGGCTCATCAGAGCAGCGTCCGCTCAGGAGGTCGCCAACGCCGCGCGCCGCACGGTGACTCTGCTGCAGCACTTGGGCTTTGTCATAAACTTCGCAAAGTCCACTTTGCTCCCCTCACAGGATCTCGAGTTCATCGGCGCAAGGCTGCACACTCCTCGGGCACGAGCGTACCTGCCGCTCGACAGGGCTCAACGGCTCATGGACCTAGCCGACCGCTTTCGCAGCCAGCCCCTGGTCTCCGCCAGGCGCTTCCTGAGACTGCTCGGCCATATGGCTTCCACCGTCCATGTGACCCCCAATGCCCGCCTGAACATGCGGTCTGCTCAATGGTGTCTCCGCCAGCAGTGGCGTCAAGCCACAGGCGGCCTGGCAGACCTAGTGCGCGTCTCCGAGCCGCTGCTCTCGTCTCTCCGGTGGTGGCTCCGGCAGCCGAACCTGATATTCGGAATGCCTTTCCAGTCACCTCAGCCGACCCGGGTGCTGACCACCGATGCATCCCTCCTGGGCTGGGGAGCACATTGCCAAGAGGCACGTACTCAGGGCCTCTGGACCACGTGGGAGTCTGCTCAGCAGATCAACTTCCTGGAGCTCAGGGCGATCCGCCTAGCTCTCAAGGCCTTCTCCCACCTGACTTTCCAACAGTCCGTCCTTGTCCAGACGGACAATCAAGTTGCCATGTTCTACGTGAACAAGCAGGGGGGCACGGGCTCCTTCCTCCTCTGCCGGGAGGCACAGAAGCTCTGCTCTTGGGCCGTCAGTCACGGCATTCTCCTCAAGGCAGTTCATCTCCCGGGCCAAGAAAATTGCCTTGCAGACAAACTCAGCAGGGTCCTCCAGCCGCACGAGTGGCGTCTGGATCCCTTGGTAGTTCAGAAGCTCTTCCTCAAGTGGGGTCTCCCCACGGTGGATCTCTTTGCCAGTCCTCACAACCGGCAGCTTCCTCGCTTCTGCTCTCGTCAGCCACACCCCCTTCGGGTTGCGGCGGACGCCTTTCTGATCTCGTGGTCGGGGAGCCTTCTGTACGCTTTCCCTCCCATCCCGCTGGTCTCTCGGACTCTTTTCAAGGTTCTCCGAGACAAAGCCTTCATGATCCTGGTGGCCCCTCGCTGGCCCAGGCAGCCGTGGTTTCCGCTCCTGCTGCAACTGGCGGTGGAGGATCCAATCCCTCTGGGGGTACAACCGGATCTCCTCACTCAGGATCAGGGGTCCCTTCTGCACCCCAACCTCAGGTCTCTCAACCTCATGGCCTGGCTGCTGAGAGGGTAGTCCTTGCTCCCCTTCTCCTGCCGGCGGAGGTGGAGGAGGTCGTCTTAGCTTCGCGACGGCCTTCTACCCGCAAATGCTACGCCCTTAAATGGCGTCGCTTTGCAGTCTGGTGTACCCAACAGTCTCAGGATCCCTTCTCCTGCCCGGTGTCGGTGATCTTGCAGTACTTGCTGCACCTCTCTAATCTGGGACTTAAGTCCAACTCCGTCAAAGTTCACCTCAGTGCTCTTTCAGCACATCATGTGCCAGTGGACGGCAGACCTCTCTCCAATGACCCTCTCGTAGCGAGGTTTCTCCGAGGTCTCCTTCTACTTAAACCACCTCTGCGCCCGCCAGCGCCTGACTGGGACCTGAATGTGGTTTTGCAGCGGATCACCTGTCCGCCTTTTGAACCTATGGCTACCTGTTCTCTCCGTTTTCTGTCTTGGAAAACACTGTTCTTGATAGCCCTCACTTCCGCTAGGCGCGTAAGTGAATTGCAGGCCCTCGTGTCTGATCCCCCTTACACTCGGTTCTACAAGAATAGGGTAGTCCTACGGACTCACCCAAAATTTCTGCCTAAAGTGGTCTCCCCTTTTCACATCAATCAGGAGGTGGTACTTCCAACCTTCTTTCCCAGACCACACTCCAGCCGAGCTGAAACGGTCCTCCATACCCTGGACTGTAGAAGGGCATTGAACTTCTACCTTGACCGTACGCGGGAGCACCGTAAAGCTGCTCAGCTTTTTGTGTCTTTTGACCCCAATAAATTGGGGCTCCCGGTCTCCAAGCGTACTCTGTCCATCTGGGTTGCGGACTGTATCTCTTGGGCTTATGGGGCAGCCGGACTCTCCTTAGAAAGTCGAGTCACGGCTCATTGCGTTCGGGCAAAGGCCACGTCAGTGGCTTACCTCCGCTCTGTTCCGCTGGCAGACATCTGCCGGGCCGCTACTTGGTCTTCGAGCCAGACTTTTGCGGTCCATTACTGTCTCGAGAGGGAGTCCCGTAGGGACAGTGCTTTCGGACAGGCAGTCCTCCGTAATCTCTTTGAGGTCTGAGCAACTCCTACCCTCCATCCCGGATGTGGGCTACCGGTGGGTGATAATTCAGCGAAGATTCTATCCTTCTGTGCTGCTGAGCTAGAGGGAGCTCATTTTTGTGCTTAGGGTCTCCGGTAGCCTTGAGCTTGGGAGTCCCATAAGTGAGGACTGACTTCCTGCTTGGTCCTGGAGAAAGCGTAGTTACTCACCTGTAACAGGTGTTCTCCAGGAGCAGCAGGAATCAGTCCTCACTACCCTCCCTCCTCCCCTTGGAGTTGCAATCGTCTGCTTATGTTCTTTTTTTTTTGCAAATTTTTATGCTGTCTGTTTTAGCTATGTCATCTGACTGGCTAAGATGGCACCCTTGGGCGGGAAGACGACCGCGCATGCGCGCTGCAATTCCCAAAGGCTTTCTTTGAAAGCTGGGGAAAATTGCTCCGCGAGGGCTCCGTCGGCGCCGACGTCACCCATAAGTGAGGACTGATTCCTGCTGCTCCTGGAGAACACCTGTTACAGGTGAGTAACTACGCTTTAGCAGGGACCACAGCTGCAGGAAGCGCTCATAAGCCAAAGTACTTTGCAACCACGCGGTCATGCACTTCATATCCATAAGCTCATGTAAAGTGGCCTCCCACTGCTGCATATCAGGGGCTGTTACGGATAACCAATGGCACAAAACAAGCTTTTTCCCCATTATTTTTATTTATTTATTTATTTACATCCTCTTATATACCGCGCTATTCTGCATCAGTGCGGTTTACATTGAACAAACTGAAATTACATTGAACAGGGCATTATAACTTGGAGATAACTATTTTACAGGGAACATGGGCTATGGAGGGTTAAGTGGCTTGCCCAAGACCACAAGGAGCACCTGTGGGACTAGAAACCCCAGTCCTTCCGGCCCAAGGTTGCTGTCCTCTAGTGGGATTTGAACCCCCGACCTTCCGGCCTGAAGTACCTTGCCCCAACCACTAGGCCACTCCTCCACTCCATTATGCAGCCCCGCTCACAAAGATGCCTCTGCACAGTGAGGAGACACCACTCTTCCGAAAACTTCCCAAAGGGACACATCTCCACTGTGAATAGTAAAGACTGGCCCACAAGTTTCGCCAAATGAGCACAGATGCACAGCCAAAAGGCCTGTATAGAGGGGCACAGTCAACAATGATGCATAAACATACCCAAAGCACATTCAGCACTGGGCGGAGGACTGCAATTTCGCTTTGTGGTCCCACACGTCATGGACATAAGCTTGCCAGAGGAACTTATATTGTAAGTACTGTAGTAAAACACATTCCGAGAGGGAGATACGTCTTATAAAAACCCACTGAAACAAAGCTATAGACACCTCTACCAATCCATCATTACACCAACACATCACCAAAATATTTAGGTATCCTGGGTGCAGAGCTGGACTCAGCTCCTTCCTAATAGCCCAAGAAGCTGGTCGTGCCTCAAAAAGGCTGAACACGTGTGTTACATCCCCTGCCCAGAAGAGACCAGTGTTTAACTTCAACAAGCCAAAAGTGTAGTGACGCACCTGTAGGTAGCAGAAAGACTCCAATGCACAGGTAAATGGTGGGACTCGGCATGCAACAAATATACCCTATGGTAAGGACCCAATAACCAATTAAGGAGAGGCAAAGTAGCACAGAACATTGTGCCATTGACAACCTCAAGCAAATGCTGAGTCATACAGGCAAGGCACCCCCAAACTCCCCTTCCTCCGCGGTGGTTATTAGCGTCCTCAAGGGGATCTGAGGACAACATCCCGCCCATAAAAATTTAAACAAACGAAAGTCCAACTGTGCCCAATCTCTGCACAAAACCCACAGTAGCAATTTCTGGAGTAGATATAACCACTGGGGCAGTTCCATCATTTTGAATAGGGCAAGGTCTCCCCCCCCCCCCCCCCAACTTACACAGCTGGTCAGCAGTCCACGCCAAAAGAGGTTCAATATTAGATTCATACAACTTGGCAGGGTCAGCATGCAACTGAAATCCCTAAGTAACAGATCTGTGAATCCGTCCACACTAAGGGGAAGGCACTGTGCCAGCTCTCACGCACCTTGCCCCCTGCCCCCTACATCCAAGGCTACAGATTTACTGCAGTTAATCTTTTGTGAAGAGAAGGAGCCAAATCTTTCAATAATCCCAAGGGCTGTGGGAAGGGAGGTCACCAGACTTTGCAAGCATAGTAAGCGTGATGATCTCAGACCCCATCCAAAGGCCCTGCACACACTCTTCACTCAATAGGGCAAGAAGCAAAGGTTCTAAAGACAAAACAAAAATTAAAGGCGATAAGGGACAGCCCTGCTGAGTTCTCTGGCCATGGAAAAAGGAGGCAGAGAGAACACCCCTCATTGAGAAGACTGAGGGTGATTGTATAGGACCTCAACCCAGTGAAGGAAAGCGCCTGCAAAGTCAAAATACTGGAGAACCTCAAACAAATAAGACCAAGAGAACTTATCAAATGCCTTTTCAGCATCAAGCCACCAACAGCAGGGGATGGTGATGTTGCACTGCATATTCCATCCCCAACACTAATCTACTGATAGTCAGAGCTGCTGCCCTTTTCTGAACAAAGCCTACCTGGTGGGTGCCCACTAGCCTGGGTAAAATGTTTTTTCAGGAGACCCACCAGTACTGCTGCCAAGATCTTAATGTCATAGTTAAGCAATGACATTAAGATTTGGAGGCAGGGTCAGAAGGGTCCTTTCCTGGCTTCACTATTATACATTTCAGAAAGAGCCAGTGCCAACCGAAGATTCTGTATTTTATACCATTCCTTGCCATAGCCGTTGAGACCGGGAGTTTTATGGACAGCTCTCTCCTTAACACGTTATATCTCCTGACAAATAATGGGCCCATTAAGGACCACAATATCATCAGTCGTTAAGGAGGGAAGTTTCAACTGGATAAGAAATTGAGTGCCCGCAGCCAAATCACCATTCTCCACTGAGTACAAGGTCTGATAAAATTGTTGGAAGACTTCCCCCACCTGAGGTGGCTCATGACGGAAGGTACCATCCTGGTCCCAAATCGCAGCAACAAATCTGTACCCCCTCCAATCATGAACAACTCATGCTAACACCTTCCCTGTCTGATTACCATACCAAAAGAAATGGTGCTTAAAAAAACTAGTGAAGCGCAAGGAGCTCAAGGCATCCTGAGTAGCTAGATGTTCCTACCAGGCTGGCTCACCAGGGTGGCACAAGGCATGCTGTTTCTGAACCACCAATGCCTTTTCCAAAGCCAGAATACTCTGATTCAAATGTTTTTGACACTGCACCATAAACGCAGTGATAGCACCTCTCATGACCGCTTTACCGGCCTACCAAAACAATATAGAAGTCTCATTGTGGGTCTCATTGAACAGTGCATATTCCTCCCATTGTAGCCAAATATAGGTGCGGAAGCCCTCGTCCTCCTAGAAGAAGGCCAGAAAAGTCCAGCTCCGTTGGGCACTGGCTCTGCCCTCCCAAGCCATCCAAACCATCCCATGGTCCGAAACTGCAGTAGGTTAAAGTTCAGCACTTAAGAAACCCAAAGGCATCCAAAGAAACCAGTATATCATCCAGTCTGGACCAAGTGCCATGTGCTCTCAAAAGATGGGTATAGTTGCAAACCCTGGGTTGTAAGGCTCTCCAAACATCAATCAGGCCATTTGCTCGACATAGATAGCTAATGCTTTTTGAGGACCAAGCTCTACCATGCATTGCATCTGAATAGTCCTGCTCTGGATCATAGGGATAGTTAAAATCCCCCTGCTAGAATGACCTGATGCCACTCAGTATAATTTACTCAATGGAACAGTCCCTTAAAAAAGGTGTGGCTGTACTCGTTTGGGGCATAACTGTTACCAAAAAGAAGTTCCTTATTGTGCAGTTTGGCCCGAAGGAACAGAAATCTCCCACCTGGGTTGGCCTCCCAACTTCAAGGGGAACACCACGCCTAATCAAAATAGCAACATTCCACCCCTTCCCCTTTCTTATATCCTGAGGAGGCCCAATAAACTTGCCATCCAATCCCTACGTAGCTTGGAATGCTCCAAGTCACTCAGGTGAGTCTCCTGAAGGAGTGCTATCTGTGCTCCCTTCCGCTTCAAAGCTTGGAGGATTTTGGTGCGCTTTATAGGAGAATTAATCCTGCCCACATTCTATGTAATCATATGTAGCCTACATGCCATCAACCGCAGATCGTGGGGCCAAAAAGCCAAACACTGTCAGAGATATCGCCCCAGGACCACCCAGCCTCACCCCTAGGGGAACCCCCTGTCCAATGCCTTACTCCACAAAATCCCAGAATACTCCAGCCATACAAGGCCCCAGCCCGTGAAGATGCTGCAGGAAATCCCTCCCCACTCCTAGAACCCCCCCCCTCCCACCACTCACTCCAAAGTAAGTGACCTTCTTCTCATCGCACAACTACAACCCAACCCATTCACACCCAACACCCACCAATCACATGCTGCCCCACGTCATTCAGACACCAACACTTAGCTGCCTCCATTTGTTCCACATCCTCCACAGCCAAACCCATCCCATACAGCAAATCCCAAAATGTCCTGTGCCTTACAGAAGGGGGTGAATCACGTCTCCGATGCTTTGGGGCTGCTGCCGTTCCCCAGAAACAAAAAGGTCCCCCATCGCAGGACACAGAAAATGTCTGCATTGTCAGAAGCTCTCTGCTGGTGCACATCCATTCAAGTGTCATAGATCCAAGCAGGGAGAGCAAAGTCAAAAAGCACTTAGGTGCTTAAGCAAAGCAAAATAATAAAACACAGATAAAGTCCATAGCTCAACTGGAAACATATAGTGGTCGTATAAAGCTTTCCAGTCACATCGCTGCATGACACTCATGTAGATGCTGTTTCCCCACTATTGTCCAGTTGGGCCAGAACCTTGCGGGCCTCACTGCCTTTATCAAAAGAATTAGTCTTGCCATCATGGGTCACTCACAGTGTGGCCGGTAGGCTATAAAGTAAACTGGACCTTGCACCTAAAGAGATCCGTGCATAGAGGAGCAACCTCTTTACGTTTGGCCACTACCATGGCAGAGTAATCTTGAAAAAGAAGCAAACAGTTGTTATCCAAATTCAGTTCGCCCTTTTTGTGAAATGCTTGTAACAACTGCATTTTGTGCTGGAAGTGCAGGATGCGGACGAGCACCACATGCATTCTACTGCGACCCTCTCCTATCTGCCCAATCTGAGGGGCGTGTTCCATCTGAATCTGGCTAAGGAGGGCCTTGAGGCAGAGTTCTTTCGGTAGCCAGATATTGATCAGAGAAGGCAGAGAATGATCAGCTCATAACTCCAGAACACCTAAAAAGCAAATATTATTTCTTCTGGAACAGTTTTTAAGATCATCCACTTTGGCAAGCAGTGAATCCAGTTGTTTCCGCTGAGCATGTAAATCCTGCTCTCGCCGGCCATCCACATCCCCCAATGCAGAGACTCACTGCTCAACTTCATCAATACTACTGCCAATTTCAGTGATTACCTCACCCATGCACTCCAGTTTCTTGACTCTTTGGTTAAACTTTGGGTCTGCCATTTGCACAACTTCCCATGCCAGCTCTTCCAGTGAAGAGTCCATGCTTTCAGTGCTAGGGTAGGCAGGAGCAGAAGAAGCATCCGCCATCTTTTCCTCCTTCCCGCCCTTTTCATGGTCTTTTTGTTGCACAGGAGGCATGGTGCCACCCTCGCAAAAGGTATGATAATCCCTCCAGATGAAAGGAATTACCAGCAATATGGCACACAAGAATTGGGGGAGAAATAAAGCTGAAAATGGCCTGATTCAGCAAGGCAACCCTGGAGCGAGCAGAGCAGCGTCCTCTTGTTCATGCCATCACGTGATCTCCTGCTCCATATTTAAACCATTGGCGTCTGATGTTTTGAGCAGCTGAAAAACACTTTGCCCACTCTGAGGAGAAGGATGTTACCAGTTGTGTGCCCCAGGGATCTGTCCTTGGTCCGATTCTTTTTAACATCTTTGTTAGTGGTATAGCAGAAGGGCTGTCGGGTAAGGTTTGCCTCTTTGCGGATGATACCAAAATCTTCAATAGAGTAGACACCCAGGAAGGTGTAGATAACATGAGGAGGGATCTAGCTAAGCTTGAACAATGGCCTAGAATTTGGCAGTTGAGATTTAATGTTAAAAATGCAAGGTTATGCATTTGGGCTGCAGCAATCCAAGGGAGCAGTATAATATAGGGAATGAAGTACTTCTGTCCACAAAAGAAGGGCGGGACCTAGGCATGATGGTGTCTCGTGTTCTTAAAGTAGCTAAACAGGTAGAAAAGGCATTGGCAAAAGCGAGAAGGGTGCTTGGGTGCATAGGGAGAGGAATGGCCAGCAGAAGAAAGGAGGCGATAGTACCTCTGTACAAGTCGTTGTTGCATCCTCATTTGGAGTATTGTGTGCAATTCTGGAGACTTCACCTTCAAAAGGATATAAACAGGTTGGCGTCCGGACAGAGGGTGGCTACTGAAATGGTTAGTGGTCTTCATTATAAAGCATATGAGGACAGACTTAAGGATCTTAATATGTATACTTTAGAGGGAAGGTAGAATAGAGGTGATTTGATTGAGACGTTTAAATATCTCAATGGCATAAATGCACAGGAGAAGAGCCTCTTTCAATTGAAAGCAGGCTCTGCTACGAGGGACATAGGATGAGGGTGAGAGGGGATAGACTCAGGAGTAATATGTGGAAATATTATTTTACAGAAAGAGTGGTAGAACCGTGGAATAGTCTCCCAGTGTAGGTGGTAGAGATGAGGACAGTGTCTGAATTCAAAAAGGCATGGGACAAACACAGAGGATTTCTAAAGGAAAAGGGATTGTTGTAGTGGTTGATATGGAAGGGCAGTAGATAGGCCATGTGGTCTTTTTCTGCCGTCGTGTTTCTATGTAACACAGTAGCTGTAGACATAGAATACATCTAGGGGGAATGGTAAGGCAGTATAAAGGAGATCAGGCGATCAAGATCCGAAAGCGGCAGCGAAGTGGTGAGTTTTCAGCCTGGATTTGAAAAGGGTCAGAGAAGATGCCTGATGTACAGACTCAGGTAGTTTGATTCAGACATAAGGAGCAGCAAGATAAAAGGAGCGAAGTCTAGAGTTAGCAGTAGAAGGGCACAGATAGAAGCAATTTGCCAGAAGAGTGGAGTTCCTGAGAAGGGGTTTAGGGAGAGATAAGAGAGGAAATGTAATGAGGAGCTGCAGAGTGAATGCACTGTTAGGTCAGCAGGAGAAGTTTGAACTGGATGTAGAAACGGATTGGGAGCAAATTAAGTGACTTGAGAAGAGAGGTAATATGAGCATAATGAGGCTGGCAGAAGATCAGCTGCACAGCAGAGTGTTGAACAGATTGAAGGGGAGAGTAATAATTCAGAGGGTGACCAGCAAGGAGTAGGTTACAGTAGTCCAGATGGGAGACGACTAATATACAAGCCTCCTTTAAGATTTTGAATTCCGCTGCCACAGACGTATTGTGGTTTGGCTGATATTAGGTAAAGTGGGCAGAGTGTTTTTTCAGCAGCTCATGATGTCAGACGCTGATGGTTTAAATGTGTAGCAGTGTTTTAAATGGTTTCTCAGACTGCACACTTCATTGATCGCTTTGGAGTAAGAAGCTCATTATTACCTGATGCAGAGCTCTTGGATATGAAATCATGAGCTCAAAACATTTTACTATGTCAGATGCCTCGTTGTTTGCTCCATTAGCATTTCTGCAAACTAAGTGCTTTTTAAAATTTTGGATTTTGAATGGGTGTTTAAATTCACTTACCTATAGAGATTTAAATTTATTAAAAAGGAAAGTTTATCACTAGGGAGTGGGTTTCTCCCCTGACATATGGTCCAAGAAAGAATAAGAAGAAATAATATCTGCTCCTTGCTATGTTTGTGGATTTTGTGTTGGTTGGAGAGTTGGGTTCCTTTTTTCTGCGGTGGTTTTGACAACTATGGCAGGTAGGCCAGCCCTTATGTTGGGGCATAATGTTCTACCTGCACAAATCTTTTAACCCCAGGGGGCTCCCTTCAATCCATCACTTGCTGGAGCTGGGCCGATAAGTAATAGGTCTGCATGTCGGAACCCCTAACCCTCCCTGTCGCTTGGTAGCATATTCACTTTCCTGGATCTCTTAGAAGACACCTCTTCTGCCATACAAAGGAAAAGTATTTCTGCTGAAGGCATTTCAGCACCAACTGAGGAACTTGTATGGTCAAATTCTGAAATAAGAAAGCAGTCTCGGAAGAACATTTAATCTACAAGACTGTCACTCGGCTCAACCATAAAAACTCCCTCTTCCCCACTTCTCCAAATCCTTATTGTTTTGCACCAGGAGCAGAGGATAATTTGCCCCATACTACTTACCCAGGTCCTTAGTTTTCAATAGATGAGGAGGCCCACTTGAAAGGATATTATTCCCGAAGACATTCTGCCAGCTCACTATCTAAACTAATAGCCAGGGATTCTGTTTTGTCAATGTTAATTTTGAATTTCAAGACTCTCACATACAGATGCAGTTCCCTGAACAGGGGGGAGAGAGACAAGAGGCTGGACCAAAAACAAGAGGTCATCATTGGCAAACAGTGAAATTTTGTGGGGACTTCCCACCAACTTATTTATTTATTTACATTCTCTTATATACCGCGCTATTCTGCATCAGTGCGGTTTACATTCCATCCCTTTTTATGGTCGGCTGCATCCGAACCCTTCATGCCAGTAGCTTCATTACTAACACAAAAAGGCAAAAGGAGAGGAAACACTCTTGCCTTGTCCCCTTGCCCAGCTGGAAAAATTCTGTATTCTTCCCATTCATTTTGACCAAAGCCTCTGGGCTTTCATTCCATTGCCCTTATGCACCTTATATACCGGGGTTCCAGCCTGATCTTATATAATACTGCAAGCATAAAATACCAGTGCACATAGTCAAATGCCTTTTTGACATAGACCACTAGGGGCATTGCCCTTTGCTCCTGTTTCACTGGTCAACAAATTTTTACAAAAGTCATGTTACTGAAATAAAAATAGTCATTTCTTATCAATTTTTGTATGCTGAACACGAATATGACAGTGAAATTGCAAAGTTGGCTCTAGTTTTTTTGTAATCTACAAGAATTAATGTTTACATCACAAAATGCATGTCAATAGTAAATATAATAGGCCTTTGGTTAATACCTGTAAAAAAACAAGTCATAGACTACTTCTTAGATTTTTTCACCTGTCTCTTGTACAGCTGTTCGGGAGCTTCTCTGGGGAGTGTCCAGCAGTAGTGAGCCAGCATTGTAGTGGACCATTTTCCCTGGTATCTTTGCTCCATCGTTGCGATATCCTGGTGAAAACATTCGCCCTGTTCATCACTAACCATACCACAGTTATCAGGAAAGAAATCGAGATGGGAATCAAGGAAATGGATCTTTAGAGACATATTGCAGCCAAGTTTCTGATACTGCGTCAGCATGTCTTCTACTAGTTTCTTGTAGTTTTCTGCCCTAACATTCCTGAGAAAGTTTGTTGACACTAGGCGAAAAGCATTCCATGCTTGTTTCGCATCACCCTGCAGCAAGTTGTTGAACCGGTCATCTTTGAAGAGCTCTCGAATCTGAGGACCCACAAAAACTCCCTCTTTAATCTTTGCTTCGCTGAGTCGAGGGAATTTTTCATGCAGGTATCGGAAAGCTGGCGAAGTGCGGGCCATGGCTTTCACAAAGTTTTTCATCAAACCTAGTTTGATGTGAAGGGGTGGTAGCAGGATTTTGTGAGCCTCAACCAGAGCTAGGTCCTGGATATTCTTCTCTCCAACTGTTACATTTTGTCTGCGATTCCATTCCTTCTACAAGTAGTGCCAATCCCTTGCTCGGCTATCCCACTCACATAAGAAACACATGTATTTTATATATCCCTGCTGCAGTCCCATTAAAAGGGCAACTACCGTCAAGTCACCACAGAGGTGCCAGCTGTACTTGTTATAGTTAATGGAAATCAGTAGATGCTTTAAGTTATCGTATGTCTCTTTCATGTGGATGGCATGCGCTACTGGAATAGATGGAAGATGGTTTCCATTGTTCAAAAGCACAGCCTTCAGACTCAGTTTGAAAGAGTCTATAAGTAGTCTCCAGTCTTGTGGGTCATGAGTGATTTTTAAGGCATTCATGAGGCTTTCAATATCGGAACAGAATACCAGATTTCTTTTCCTTTCTGAAGAAAGACTTCAACTGCTGGTGGCGCTTTCAATATGAAGTAATGTTGACATCTTCTTCTAGAAGATTCCATTGTTGGAGTCTTGATCCTAGCAATTCTGCCTTGTTCTTGGATAAGTCCAAATCACGAACCAGGTCATTTAGTTCTTCCTGTGTTATTCTGTGTGGAGTTGATAATGCATCCCAGTGAAAATCTGGGACACTGCATGCTGACGGACCAGGAGAAGAACAGGTCGGCTCACCCTTGTCCTCATCAGATGAATCAAGAGAATATTCTGATGGAGGTTCTGGAACAGGAAGTCCCTCACCATGTGGAACTGGTCTCAATGCAGACGAAATATTTGGGTAGACTATGTTCGACTTCTTTTGCTTCGTTATTCCGCTGGAAAGAGGAGGAACCAAGCAGAAGTAACAGTCATTTATGTGGTTGCTTGGCTCTCTCCACACCATGGGGACTGCAAATGGCATTGATGGTCTTTTGCAATTCAACCACTGTGAAAGCTGTGTTGTACATGTAGTGCAGCATATATGTGGAGCCCAAGGCTTGTCTTGGTCACCGATCTTGCATCTGAAGAAAAGATGATATGCCTTCTTCAGTTGAGAAGTGATACTTTTCTTCTGGTTGGCAAATGTCACTTCCCCACAAATGTAGCAGAAATTGTCAACGGTATTAACACACTTTCATGGCATTACTGTTCTGTATTGTACCTAAATGGCTAAAATTATATGATTATTAAAAGTTACATGTAACAGTAGCTTAAACTGTCTCGCACACAGTATGAAATATTTTAAATGCTCAACCTTTCCGACTGTGTTCTCTCTCTCTGTAACTACACTGTGTTTGTCAGAATACTTCTCTCTAACCATGTGGTCTTAAAAGTAAAATTCTATCACATGGACAGCAGTGGTTTCTCTAACAAAAGATGTGCTAATTGCATTTGTAAAGAAAAGCTTCCACCCTGTCTGTGCCTCTGTGAAAAGCCTGTATACCCCTGTGCTAAGAATCAGTTTTTGTGAGAAAAAAGAACTGGGGCAGTGGGAGAGAGAAAGCATTTTTTGTTTTGTTTTCTAGGGTTCCTTCTTTTTGCAGATGTAAGCATTAACCAGAAGCAAAACACATTTCTGGAGTCAGTCACTCTGCTTCTGCTGATGTCATCACAGCCCTTTTCTGATGACACCCTGTTTCCGGTGATGTCAGCAAAAAGTGACAGTCCATTTCTGATGACACTCTGTTTCCGGTGACGTCATTTCCGGTGATGTAGGCATGGGCGTGGTTGAGGGTGGGAGGCTGTGGGTGTGGCACAAACCCGGAAGTGGGCGCTGATTGGATGATGTCATCCTTGGGGGTGGGGGCTGTGGCCACGCCTGGGGGCGGGAGTGGGCAGGGCTAGATCACCATTCACTTCTATGGGAGGGGGCATGGCCTAAGGCGGGACATACACAGGAAGTGAACGCTGATTGGCTCCTGTCATCCTTATCTCACCTGTCAATCAGCTTATCTCACCTGTCAATCAGTTTGACGAGTAGTGTACCCATTATAGGAATTATATAGTGTATCCATTAAAGGAATTAACTTACCACAAAAAATCTTGTAGAACTTTAACCCATCCGGGGATTTATTCAAGGGCAAGTCCTTAGTCATCTGCAATATTTCTTCTCCCCCTTATCACTCTCTCCAGCCATTCAACAACTTCTTTGGGGATCTTTGCCATCTTTATCCCACCCAAATACTCCTATTTGGTCTTCCACAACACCACTTTCCCAAGAATATAGATTCTTGTAAAAGTGCCCAAACTGCTCCCAGATAGCCTCATTTTTATAAAGCAGCTTATCCTTCAGCCTCTTGATTTTCATTATTGGGGTCTGATGCTTCTTTTCCTTTAATTTCCTAGCCAGCAAGGCCCCCCACTTTACTAGGAGTGGAAGAGTAGCCTAATGATTAGAGCACTGTCTTGGGAACCAAGAGACCAAGGTTTGTTTCCCACTAGCACTCCTTGTGGCTTTGTGCAAGTCCCTTAACCCTCCATTGCCAATTATCAATGTCCCTGTTTAATGTACATTACCAAGTTTGTTACAGTGTAAACCATTTTGAAATGATAAAGTGGTATTTAAAAAAGCACTGTTAAATAAATAAATTTCTAAATTCATAGTAATAATGTTGGTATCTCCAGGAACAAGCAGGAATAAGTCCTCACATATGGGTACGTCGGAACCGACGGAGCCTGCGCGGGAAAGCTCCCCAGGTTCCCTGAAAGGAAGCCTTTGGGGCCTCCCACTGCACATGCGCGCTGCCTTCCCGCCTTCCTGACCAGCTCTCCTCAGTTTCTCTTTTTCCGCGGAGCCAGCAGGTCGTGCTCCTGTCACCGCTGAAGAAATTATTGTTTTAGTTTGTTTCTTTAGACCGCGTACCTGCCTTCCCCATACCGAAACCGGTACCGCCGGTCTCTCTTTTCTTTTCTTTAAAAAAAAAATAAAAAATCTCTTTTTTGCACAACTTGGTGACTTCGGTTAGGCCTCAGGCCTACACAAATTCTCCTCATGGAGAAACCAGCCCCTGGTTTTAAGAAGTGTACCAAGTGTAGTGCTGTTATTTCAGTCACAGACACCCATGAATGGTGTCTTAAGTGTTTGGGACCTGACCACTCCATTCCGGACTGCCCATCCTGCTCCCAGATGTCTAAACATGGGTTGCAGAACCGGGCCAACAAATTCCATGTGCTGTTTGCTTCTGATAATCCAGCATCACAGTCATCCAGGTCTTCCTCTCCGGATGGATCGCAGGTAACCAAACCCTCTGTGGGCAGGTCCTCAAAGAGCAAATCTCCTTCAAAGCATCGAGAGGCTCTCTCTTTTGAGTCTGAGGATCCTGCCCCAGCCAAACAACCCCGGCGGGAAGCTCTGGCTTCCAAAGCACCATCTATGGGGTTACAGGTTGACATCGATGGCACGGCCTCGACTGATCACCTGTTGGACTGCTCTGGGGTACCGGCCCATACCGGTACCGACATCCAGGCAGCAGTGGCGTCTATGAGCAATACTGTTCAGACCATGCAGCAGGCCATGCTGGCTTTTATCAATGCTGCGACGCCCTCGGTATCGCGTTCAGCGATACCGGGTCCGGTTCCGGTATCGTCTCCCATACCGGAACCGAGACCATCGACTTCCAAACGCAGATCGGTTCCGCATGCCGGATCCGGGTTTTTACCCGATACCGATCCCATACCCGGTACGCCCGATGTCGATACCGATCGGTATGCGTATCGTGCGTTGGAAGCAAATAGAGAATACTCTGATTCCTCAGAGGATTTCAACTCCTCTGAGGACTCTGATGAGCTGTCTCTAGTTCTTCATGAAGACCCCTCTTCCCCAAAGAGGAGAATGTCTCCACCAGAGGATTTGTCCTTTCAAGAATTCATTATTGAATTAGCTAAAGGACTTTCTATTACCACATCCTCAGAAAAAGAACCTAGATCAAAGAAATTGGATATTTTAAGATACCCCAAGGTTCCTAAAGAGGCAGTCACCCTGCCTATCCATGAAATCCTTCAAGAACACTTGATGGACTTATGGGAGGCTCCTCTAACGTTGTCTCCTTATTCTCGTAGGCTGGACACCATGTACCGGGTCCCTCCTCCTCCTGGTTTTCAAAAGACTCAGTTGCCTCACCATTCCATTGTGGTGAAGTCTGCACTGAAAAAGATTAAGAGTACCAAAAGGCACTCTTCTACCCCTCCAGGACGAGAATGTAAGACCCTAGACTCTTTTGGCAAGAAACTTTTCCAGGCTACTATGCTTATAGCCAGGATTAATTCTTACAGTCTGTATATGGGCATGTTTCTTAGAGAACTTGCCCTAAAGATACGACCTTTTGCCTCCTTTATCCCTGAGGATAGAAAAGAGGAGTTCATTTCTCTGGTGAAACAGCTTTTAGATGTTTCTAAGTTCTCCAACAGAGCAGCTTTTGATTCCTTTGAGGGTGCCGGTAGAGCTTCGGGCATTGCGATAGCAGCCCGACGACTTGCTTGGCTCCAGGCCTCTGACCTAGAACCCTGGGTCCTGGATGGCTTACGGAATCTGCCCTGTACAGGTGAGAACTTATTTGGTAAGGACTGGCAAATTAAAGCCACCCAAATGGATGCAGAAAATGCTACCTTGGATAGACTTTCTAAGTCTACCTCTGCTCCTGCCAAGAAAAAATCTTTCAAGAGGCCTTACTACAAGAAGGCCAGATTTTCCACAAATACTGGCCAACAATCTTCTCAGCCTCGCTTTGCTACTAAACGTCAGCAACCTAAACAGGCAAAGTCAAAGCCTGCAGTGTCTACCACTCCTCAGCAGGCTCAAACCCCCTCAGGGGTTTTGACTTGCCCCTAGAGAACTTAACATTTCTGGCTCTAGAACAACCAGAGCCCCTCACCATTCCCGGAAGGTTAGCTCACTTTGCTCCCAGATGGGAGCAAATCACATCAGAGCAATGGACCCTCTCTATCATCAGAGAGGGCTACAAACTTCATTTTTCCAACCTTCCTCCATATACCATGGTGAGGCACTTCAATTCTCCCCCATTTCTCCTGGACCTGTTGGATCAGGAGGTCTCTTCTCTCCTTGCCCAAGGGGCAATAGAAGAGGTTCCTCTTCTTCAACAAGGGACAGGATTCTACTCCCCTTATTTTCTCATAACAAAGAAGACAGGGGGATTCAGGCCTATCCTAGATCTGAGAGAATTGAACAGATTTCTGTACAAGGAGAAATTCAAAATGCTTTCCCTAGGCATTCTCCTTCCATACCTTCAGAGTCAGGATTGGCTTTGTTCTCTAGATCTCAAGGATGCGTACACACATATACTCATCCACCCATCCCACAGAAAATATCTAAGATTTCTGTTTCAGGGAAAACATTTCCAGTACAGAGTACTTCCCTTCGGTCTAGCCTCTGCTCCAAGAGTGTTCACCAAATGCATGGCAGTTGTTGCCGCATTTCTAAGAGGTCTGGGAATTTTTGTATTTCCATATCTGGACGACTGGCTCATCCGAGCTCCATCTCAGTCAGAGGCCCAGATTTCCCTGGACCGCACAAGGCATCTTCTGCAGTATCTGGGACTGGTGGTAAACCTTCCCAAGTCTCAACTTACCCCTACTCAGTCTCTAGAATTCATAGGGGCCCAGTTGGACACCACCACTGCAAGGGCCTACCTGCCTCAAGTCCGGGGCCAACGTCTGCTGTGCTTGGCCTCCCAAGCTCAGTCGACAGCCAGAGAAATGCTGCGACTTCTGGGCCACATGGCCTCCACGGTACACGTGGTGCCCTACGCTCGTCTTCATATGAGAGCAGCTCAATGGACCTTAGCCACCCAGTGGACTCAAGCATCAGGAGCGCTCTCCGACCAAATACCTCAAAGCATCTGTTTTGGTCCCTCCAATGGTGGATGTCCACCAAGAATCTGTTGTTGGGGGCCCCCTTCCAACCTTTGTTGCCCCAAGCAACCCTCACAACAGATGCCTCCCAAACAGGGTGGGGAGCCCATCTACAATCCCTCTCCACTCAGGGTACTTGGTCTCCGCAGGAGACCACCCTTCACATCAACCTCCTGGAACTGCAAGCAATCTTCTTTGCCCTCAAAGTCTTCCATACCCTCCTTGTCAACCTGACCGTCCTAGTTCAGACAGACAATCAGGTGGCCATGTTCTACGTAAACAAACAAGGAGGGACAGGCTCTCTGTCGCTTTGCAACGAAGCTCTCAGATTATGGGCCTTCGCCAGAGAGCATCAAATTCATCTTCTGGCAGTATATCTTCCAGGGGTTCAAAACTCTCGGGCAGACAGACTCAGTCGAGTTCTGCTTCCACACGAATGGTCCCTACATATGGACCAGATAGGCAGAATTTTTCAGGAATGGGGAACCCCGGACATAGACCTCTTTGCAAGTCCGTGGAATGCCAAACTTCCCCGGTTCTGTTCCAGGACTCCGTGTCAGGGAGCTCAGGCCAACGACGCCTTTCTCCTGCATTGGGGTCAGGAATTCCTATATGCCTTTCCACCCATTCCTTTGATTCCCAAGACTCTGTTCAAACTCCAGAGGGATCACGGATCGATGATCCTCATAGCTCCACGCTGGCCACGCCAAGTGTGGTTCCCTCTACTTCTGCATCTCTCCCAGGGACCCTCCTTGGACCTGGGAGCTGCGCCAGACCTTCTGTCTCAGGAGAAGGGGACTTTGTGGCATCCAAACCCCAAGTCCCTACACCTCAGAGCTTGGTTATTGAAGGCCTAAGCCTTCATGACTTCAATCTTTCTCAACCAGTGAAAGATATCCTGCATGCCTCTAGGAAACCCTCCACGAGGCGTTCCTATGCTTTCAAATGGAAACGCTTTTCCATTTGGTGTGCTCAACAGGGTCTTGACCCTCTAGCACTTCCTTTGAATTCTCTACTAGACTATCTCCTGCATCTTTCTAATGCAGGCCTTAAGACGAATTCAGTAAGAGTCCATTTGAGTGCTATCGCAGCATCCTTAAAACCTATAAATGGACAACCTGTCTCCTCTCATCCGCTTGTTGCAAGATTCATGAGAGGCCTGACTCTAACTAAGCCTCCCATCCGACCTCCTCCGGTAGCATGGGACTTGAACCTAGTTCTAGGTCAGCTTATGAAGCCACCTTTTGAGCCTTTACACTCCACCTCCTTGAAATTTCTTTCATGGAAGGTAGTTTTCCTCATTGCAGTCACTTCAGCTCGCCGCATCAGTGAACTGCAGGCTTTAGTGGCTAATCCACCTTATACTAGATTTCATCATGATAAGGTGGTCCTTAGGACGAACCCCCACTTTATGCCCAAAGTGGTTTCGCCTTTTCATCTTAATCAAGAGGTATATCTACCTGTCTTTTTTCCGGCTCCTCATGCATCCAATGCAGAGAGGAACCTTCATACTTTAGATTGCAAAAGAGCTCTTGCCTTTTACCTCAACAGGACTCAGCCACATCGAAAGTCTTCCCAGCTTTTCGTGGCTTTTGATCCTTCTCATTTGGGACGTCCAGTCTCCAAACGTACACTTTCCAATTGGATTGCTCAGTGTATTTCCTTTGCTTACCAGAGTAAAAACGTTTCTCTGGAAGGCTATGTCACAGCTCACAATGTGAGAGCCATGGCCACTTCTATGGCTCATCTTCACTCTGTCTCCATAGATCAGATCTGTCGAGCCGCCACATGGGCCTCGGTTCATACCTTCACAGCCCATTACTGCTTGGACAAGGACTCCCGCCGGGATGCCTTGTTTGGTCAGGCTGTCCTCAAACACCTGTTCCATACTTGAACAACTCCTGCCCACCTTCCCAGGATGGATGCCTGAGATCCATACGAAGATGGCGAACCCTTGGAACGGGATCTCCCAGGCATCTTAGCTAGGGAGTCCCCATATGTGAGGACTTATTCCTGCTTGTTCCTGGAGATAGCACAGTTACTTACCTGTAACAGGTGATCTCTGGGAACAGCAGGAATTAGTCCTCACAACCCACCCACCTCCCCTAGGAGTTGTATCTTCTATCTATCTATCTTCCTTTCCTCTCTCTATTGTCTCAGCTATAAACTCGAACTGAGGAGAGCTGGTCAGGAAGGCGGGAAGGCAGCGCGCATGTGCAGTGGGAGGCCCCAAAGGCTTCCTTTCAGGGAAGCTGGGGAGCTTTCCCGCGCAGGCTCCGTCGGTTCCGACGTACCCATATGTGAGGACTAATTCCTGCTGTTCCCAGAGATCACCTGTTACAGGTAAGTAACTGTGCTTTATGCTCTGTAAATGAAAATGTATTAACACTAACTGGGTCTCAGACAATTTGGCTGTTGCTCTCTCCAGTTGAGCCAGTATTCTCTGATCTCCTCCCCTTTATGCTGCCTCTTCAGATCCTCCACCAGACCTACCAGTTCAGCTACCTTTGCCAATCTTTTGTTTGTCTGTGACCCCCTCCATTGCCCCTTTTTCCCCCCTTATTGCTTTTAATCCAGTCCACAACATACCCTCCCCTAATTCCCCATTGTCATTATGTAACAAATGCTCATCTATTGCCTCTGCAATCAATTTAACTACCCCTCATCCTTTAGGAGGCAATCATTAAGTCTCCATAGAATGCAAGCCCTTTTCCTATTACCCCCCTGCAAATTCCACCCACACTAGGGCATGGTCTGAGCTGTTTATCACCTCAGTCTTCAAGGATACCACTGTCTGTATCCACTATTAGTACCCAAGGATCAAATCTATTCTACTGTAGCTGTCATGTGATGCGGAATAGCAAGTATAGTCTCTGCCTTAAGTCAAGAAGCCGCCACAAATTGGTCAAAGAATGGATCTTCATCCATTCCCTGATAGCTTTGGCCCCTGCTCCCCCTTCCCTTCACACCTTGACCTATTCGGTTTTGCATTTAGGGCTACATTCAGATCACCACCCACCAGCAGGGCCCCCTATACCCTCCCCTCTATCCATTGCACCACCCCTTGCCAAAAAGAACCCTGGTCCACATTAGCTCCATACACATTAAGGAAAATTACCACTTGTCTCTGCCAATCCCCCCCCCCCCCCCAGTACAGAAAAAAACAAGTCATGATCCTCTTCTGGGGTTAACTCTTATCACATACAATCAAAACAATTGAGCCCTTATCTAATCTTATTAATAACCGATGCTTCTGTTTAAAAGCTGTTTAGTCAGACCAAATACCCAACAGCTATTCCGCAAACTGTACCAGTAGGATGTTCAAGGTACAGTTGGGAGAAGATAAATCTTGATTGAAACCTGTTTGATGGCTCCCCTAGTGGCCCATTGTGTTAAGGAACAATGTAGTTTTTCAGTGTTATGATGAAGAGTGTTTGATAATGTTCCCCATATTGGCGTGGGAAGAACCATAAACTGGCTCTATAGATTGAAAACAACAGAATCATATAACTTGAATACAGAAATTGAATGGCATTCCTAAATGGGATAGATTGTGGAGCAACATTGTAATTTGTGATTAGGGCAGGCTGTGTGGAAAAACAGAACCAGAAGTCCGTCCCAGGAAGCCACAATGGAATTGGTGAGCCGTGGATGCCGTCAACTGAAAGTTGGAGCTGAATGAATAGTTTCACTGCCAAGAAGAATTTGACTGGGAGATGTCTAGAATTAGAATTATTAAGGACAGATGAGTAAATTTTAAATTTCCCTGGAGGCAGGAAGAGTGATATTAAGCCCTTCTGAAATGGGTGGATCTTGGGTAATGATGGATTAGTGGTGAATATGATGCTCTAAAAAGAGTGTTCTAAATAAGTAAACTGAATAAATTAAGATATTTGGACAGTCTCTCAGAGAGGAGGATTTTTAAATAAGTATATATCGGCATTTTCATTAAAAAGGACCTTGTGGGCAACCTGATTTGTGGAACAGCTGCTGGAGTTGTTTGGTCTGAAATTTTTTCTTTTAAAAAAGGTATTGCTTACTGAGAGTGGAGGAGCAGCCTAGCAGTTAGAGCCAACTACCTTGTACCTAGAAGATCAAGGGTTTGATTCCCACTAGCACTCCTTGCAGTGGAGGGTAAAGTGACTGGCCCAAGGGCACAAGTAGTGCCAGTGGGAAGAAAAGTCCTGGCAATCTACTTCCATTGATACATTGCCAAGAAAACCCAGAGGCAGCTGGGTTGCCAGGAGTCAGCAGTGACTCAACAGCACAAAAAAAAAAAACCCTCAATGATTTCGATTGTAATCCCTACCCTTCCCTTTAATCCCTCAGTCCAACAACAGTTACAAAACTACATCAATTCTCATGCACCTTTTGATCCTCAGCAATATGGTTTCAGGCCCAAACATGAAGTCGAGACCCTCCTAATAACATTCTTCGGCAGGTTTATAAAAGTCATTCAAAACCGAAACAAGGATATTCTTAATATTATTGGATATAACAGCAGCTTTAGGTTGAATCGGTCACAGCATATTAATATCCCGACTACAAGATACAGGTATACATAATACTACACAGAAATGATTCCGCTTTTATCTAAAAAAAAATCTCCAGCAATAAATAAACATAGGTTTGCATAGATCAGCTCCCTTTTTAAACAGCAAGGTGTACCAAAGACTCTGCCCTATCTTCTCTCTTATTCAAAATTTACCTATGACCAATATGTTCAGTCATACAGGTCTATGATGTCTTCTATCATATAAGCAGATATCATGCTTTGTGCACCTTTCACCATCGCTAAGCCTCTACATACAGCACTAATAAATTGCTTCAAAGCGGTAACAATTTATCCGTAAACTACAAAAGACATTATCAGAGAAACAGCCTTTAATCCACCAAACACACTAAAATTCCAGGAAAATGAGCTGACAATAAAGCTACAGATGCGTTAACTAGGTATAATGTTAGGATAGTGACTAACCCTACAAACGCACATCAGTATGACCACAAAGCTCGTATACCACAAATGAGTATTACAACACTGATGTCCTCTCTCAACACCTGCGACTTTTGAACAGTGTTCCAGTCCATCATATCTCCACATTTTGACTACTGTAACTGCTGTGTCTTTTGGGGAAACTGCTAGGTATGTATGACCTAGATTGGCCACTGTTGGAAACAGGATACTGGGCTTGATGGACCTTGGTCTGACCCAGTATGGCATATCTTAGGTTCTTATCATTTACCAAGTAATACCGAAATATGCACTGCACCTGCTACAAATGGCTCAGAACACAGCCACCCACCTCCTACATAGTAGCACCCATACTAAAAGAACTACACTGGCTTCTGGTAATAATACGAGCAAAATATAAAGCAAGATAACCCACAACCTATCCAAAGATTATCTCCAGTCCTTTGTATGCCAAATACCAAGAACCAAGCCAGAAGAACGAACACACACAGCACACTTCTCACTCCAACCCTGAAGGCAAGAAGCAGCCAATTCATCTCCAAACGGGCCTTCTCATTCTATAGAACACACAAACATACTTCTCACTCCAACCCTGAAGGCAAGAAGCAGCCAATTCATCTCCAAACGGGCCTTCTCATTCTATAGAACACGCGAACACACACAACACACTTCTCACTCCAATCCTGAAGGCAAGAAGCAGTCAATTCATCTCCAAGCAGGCCTTCTCATTCTATGGACATGCTCCCATAAGATCCACCACAGAAATAACTGATTTTCACAGGAGGCTCAAAACCCACCTATTCAGTGAGCACTTCAGAAGCGAAATATAGCTCATGTAGCAACACTTTATACAAGCCCATCCAAGGTTATCATGTTTGTTATAATTCTGTCCCGTCCCGTCCCCCCCCCCCCCCCGCAGCCTGTTGAAAGCGCTCTCCCTCACCCCAGTTACACATATTTTATTTATTTAGCAGGTTTTTTATACCTCTTTATCATATAATCAAAGCGGTTTACATTAAGAACATAAGAAATGCCATACTGGGTCAGACCGAGGTCCATCAAGCCCAGTATCCTGTTTCCAACAGTGGCCAATCTAGGTCATACGTACCTAGCAGTTTCCCCAAAAGACACAGGTTCTGCAGTGCTTGTACTAGGTCAAGCATTGATATCCTGGGTCCCTTTTTAATAGTGGTTTATGGACCTTTCCTCCAGGAACTTGTCCAAACCTTTTTTAAACCCAGCTATACTAACAGCCCTTACTACATCCTCCGGTAACAGATTCCAGAGTTTGATTACACGTTGAGTGAAGAAATATTTTCTCTTATTTGTCTTAAATAGTTTACCCTGTAGCTTCATTACATGTCCCCTAGTCCTTCTATATTCTGATAGCGTAAACAATTGATCCACGTTTATCCGTTCCACTCCATTCATTAATTTATAGACCTCTATCATATCTCCCCTCAGCTGTCTCTTTTTCAGGTTAAAGAGCCCTAACCTTTTTAGCCTCTCTTCATAGGAGTAGCCTTCCATCCCCTTCACCAATTTGGTGGCTCTTCTCTGTACTTTTTCTAATAACTCTGTCCTTTTTAAGATACGGTGACCAGAATTGCACACAATATTCAAGGTGCGGTCGTACCATGGAGCGATACAGAGGCATTATAATATCCTTTGTTTTATTCTCCATCCCTTTCCTTATGGTACCTATGTTTTATTCTCCATCCCTTTCCTTATGATACCTAGCATTCTATTTGCTTTCTTGGCCGCCGCTGCACACTGGGCGGAGGGTTTTAACATGTTATCCACGATGACTCCTAAATCTTTTTCCTGGGTGGTGGTTTTCTAATGTGGAGCCTTGCATCGTGTAACTATAGTGTGGGTTGTTCTTTCCTAGGTGCATAACTTTGCACTTGTCCACATTAAATTTCATCTGCCATTTGGATGCCCAGTCTTCCAATTTATCCAGATCCTCCTGCAGTTTTCCACAATCCTCTTGGGTTTTAACAACTTTAAACAGTTTTGTGTCATCTGCAAATTTGATAACCTCACTAGTTATTCCTTTTTCCAGGTCATTTATGAATATGTCAAAAAGTAGGGGACCCAGTACAGATCCCTGGGGTACTCCACTATTCACCTTTTTCCATTGGGAATATTGGCCATTTAGCCCTACCCTCTGCTTTCTATCTTTTAACCAGTTCCCGATCCACAATAGTACACTGCCTCCTATCCCATGACTTTTTAGCTTTGCCAAAAGTCTCTGATGGGAACCTTGTCAAAAGCTTTCTGAAAGTCCAGATACACTATATCAACCGACTCACCTTTGTCTACCTGTTTATGCACACCTTCAAAAAAACAGATCAGATTAGTAAGACAAGATCTTCCTTGTCTAAAGCCATGTTGGCTGTCTCCCATTAGGCCATGGCTATCTACATGCTGTGTAATTTTGTTCTTTATGATGGTTTCTACCATTTTCCCTGGTACTGACGCCAGGCTCACCGGTCTGTAATTTCCCGGGTCACCCCTGGAACCCTTTTTAAAAATTGGTGTTACGTTGGCGACCCTCCAATCTTCAGGTATTACAGATGATTTTAATGAAAGTTCACAGATTACCAATAGCAGGTCTGCAATCTCATATTTCAGTTCTTTCAACACTCTGGGATGTATACCATCCGGTCCAGGTGATTTGTTACTATTCAGTTTATCAAATAGTTGTAATATATCTTCCCAGTGTAGCGATATTTCTCTCAATTCCTCTGCAGTATCACCTTTAAATACCACTTCAGTCTTGGGTAACATCCCTACATCTTCCTCAGTAAAGACCGAAGCAAAGAATTCATTCAGTCTCTCTGCTATAGCCTTGTCCCCTCTTACTGCCCCTTTTACCCCTCTATCATCTAATGGTCCAATTGACTCTCTCACAGGCCTTTTGCTACGAATGTACTTGAAAAAGTCTTTATTTCGTGTTTTTGCTTCCGTAGCAAGTTTCTTCTCAAATTCCCGCTTTGCCTGCCTTATCAATGCTTTGCATTTAACTTGCCAGTGCTTGTGTTGTTTCCAGTTTTCATCATTTGGCTCTTTTTTCCATGTCCTGAAGGTTGCTCTTTTGGCAGCAACAGCC
Organism: Ichthyophis bannanicus; assembly: GCA_033557465.1. Lineage (NCBI taxonomy): Eukaryota > Metazoa > Chordata > Amphibia > Gymnophiona > Ichthyophiidae > Ichthyophis > Ichthyophis bannanicus. The sequence goes on along the minus strand of CM066033.1, from coordinate 1,338,546,349 downwards.
TCTCTGACCTCACCTTTAAACCATGCTGGCAGTTTTTTGGACTTTCTTCCACTTTTCTTAATGCGTGGAATACAGCTGGTCTGGGCTTCGAGGATAGTATTTTTAAATAACACCCAAGCTTGCTGTAAGTCTTTAACCTTTGGAACCGCTCCTTTTAGTTTTTTCCGAACTATATTCCTCATTCTATCATAGTCTCCCTTTTGAAAGTTAAAAGGTAGTACTGTGGGGGGGCGGAGCCCGATGTCCAGCGGGATGGTCGCATAACGCTGAGGCTCCCGAGAGGCCTACTCAGAATCCTGAATTAACACCGGACAAACTTGAATTTCTGCTCTGATCTTGCCGGGGCATATTGGTGAGATGGCGGGGACCAAACCCACGTGCCTGGAATTTGGATCTCCAGCGGCTTCTCACGGTAAACGCTCCAAAACTGAACCCCCGTCCCCGCAGAAGGGGCTGGCTTTCCGCGAGGGCCCTGAAATGCAGCAGGAAATCCTCGCAGAAATTAGAGGGGTTAAGGACCTCGTGCAGTCAAACGGTGAAGCACTTCGAGCGCTGAGGGAAGATCTTGGTGTACTGCAAGGCAGGCTAGAGGGGCTCTCTTCGCGTCAGGACAAAATGGAGAGTATATTAGACTCCCATGCGGTCCGGCTGTCCAAGCTCGACAAAGTTGAACGTCAGGTGCGGGCCTTGCAGAAAGAAGTGGAAGATGGCAATAATAGAGCGCGCCGCAACAACCTACGACTCGTAGGCATACCGGAGGGAGCGGAATTGGGAGACATGAAGGAGTTTTTAAGTAAAATCCTCCCTTCCCTGCTCCAAATCACCTTTACCAAAGAATTGGAGATCGATCGCGCTCATCGTGTACCCACAAATATAACGCTCAACAGGAAGACCCCGCGGCCTATCATCTTTCGACTTTTGAGATATCAACATGTGGAACAAATTCTCAGTGCCTCCCGGGCAAAGGGCCATATGGAGTTTGAGAGCCATAAGGTCTCCTTCTATCCTGACTTGGCTAAACCCACGGTCGACCGCCGAAAGCGCTTTCTGGAATTTCGGCCGAGGCTCCAACAACTACAAGCACGCTATGGCCTGATGTACCCGGCCAAGCTCCGAGTCACGCTTCACAATCAGACAAGAACATTTGAGGACCCTGATCTACTAGCGGAGTTTTTGGACTCTAAAGAAGCCGACTTGATGCGCTGACTTCCAGAATATTCCTGCCAGTACTCTCACATCCGCTGTACCTGCCATATTGGATTTTCCGCAGCGCAGTGAAGAGTCTGTCGAGGGCGGTTTGTTGCCTTATTTTGATGATATTTGGGACCCGACTCCATCTACCCATAGCAGCCTCGACGAGTATCAGAGACAGTGTTTCTTATGGACTCTGGTGTTTCTTTTCTTTTATTCTGTTAATATCTTCCTCTCTAGGGCCTCCTCCCGCAGACATCTGGTCGCCATATTCATTGGGGGTTTTGCTTCTTCTCTAAGTTACTTTGGTACATACTTTTCAATATGGGTGTATTGGCTAGCATACCTGGTGTTTATGTCATTATTGTACAGATTCTGATTATGTTGTAAGTTTTCAAACGCTCTTACCTAAAATGTCTATTATCGATTGATGGCACCATGTCAGATTTTCTCATTGAACGTACAAGGAATCAATAATCCGGTAAAACGGAGGAAACTCCTAAGCTATCTAAGTCATGAAGCTGCGGACCTGATTTTCCTCCAAGAAATACATTTCAATTCGAAGGAAACTCTCAACCTCAATATTAAACCTTACATGGTGTCCGCCTATTCCCCAGCCGTTTCTAGGAAATGTGGGGTTGCCATATTGGATAGGAAATCTCTGCATGCTACTATTGTTGCGACTTGCTCAGATACAGCGGTTAGATGGCCCAGAGTTCACCTCAAGATAGGTAACTTTAAAGTTACATGTATATGCCTTCATGCTTCTAATGTGGATGACCCTGCCCTTTTGCTATTATTGCTCAGGTTACGCAGGCCTCTGCTAATACTTCTTTGATATTGGGGGGGATTTCAATTTAGTTCTTGATCCCCTGATAGACAATTAGCCGCCTAGGACATGTGGTCCCCCCAAGAGTCACAGCGCGCTTACCTCAGTGATTAAAGATATTGTTCTAGTCGATCTATGGAGGTTACTACACCCCAATGAGCTTGACTTTACCTTCTTCTCTTCCCCTCACAAATCCCAGTTTCGCATAGATTCCTTTCTAATCTCAACACTGTTAGTTCCTCAGGTGGATGTTGTAAAGATTCACTCCCAGCATATTTCAGATCATGCTGCTATTTCTTCTCAATACCACCCTACTGCACTTCAAGGGAATCCGGGGGCCTGGTTCTTTGATAGAGCCCTATTAACTCAGCCAGAGTTCCGGTTAGAAATTTGAGCAGCCATACATGATTACTTCCAGACCCTGGTACTCCAGGGGGACCTGGACACCCCAACAGCTCTTCCCTGCAGCTCGTTGGAAAATCTTTTCTGATTTATATAGGGAATTTGCGTTACTAGCGCAACATTACTTTCAATTGATGTAGTTTCCATGCTGCCTCAAAAGTGCTCCAATTATGCCGCCTTCTGTCCTTACTAAGGATGGGCTATTAGAACTAATTCACTCTATTAGTAATACACATGGGATAGCCTCTAACTTTCACATACTATTATGTCAGGGTACAGATACTGCCACTTGTAGAGTCCAACAAGCCTGGGATCGCTAACCGCAAACCACTTTAATCCCTGTGCATGGGAGCGTTTTCTGGAGCAAAATAGTGCGGGTTTCCCGATCTGCCTCAGTTACCCAAACTCAACGCTTGTCTTTTTGCACATAGCTGTTCTTATATTCCAGGCAAATAGCCAAATGGAACACAACTGCCAGGGACCAGTGTAGGTCTTGCCATACTGATGTGGGAACCCTTGCTCATGTTCTTTATGAATGTTCTTAATTACAGGTTTTGGGGGCGGGTCTGGGGTCGTATTTCACTTATCTTATACCTTCACGAGCCTCTTCCTTGGAAGACTGTGGGACTCCGCTTAGTGGCGGTGGTCCCCTCTCTTCCTAAGAAGGGTCGCTCTCTCCTGATTTCATGCTGGGTATAGCCATATGTTTAATCCCGAGGACTTGGAAGGATAGCTCTCGACTTCCTGTCAATGAATAGTGGAACCTTGTCTGCTTATGTAGTAAATATGAGCAGATCTTTTGGAGGGCTATTTTCCATGCCCAAATTCATTCTCGCTTGTCTAAATGGCAGATGCTCAATGATCATGTACAATCTGTTTATTGCTTCGACATGTCTGTTTAATGTACATTCATCATGTTTCAGATCGCCGTTAGGTTTTGTAACTCAATGATGTCAGTATATGCCCGCTTCGAGAATGATTTAGTTTTCTAGAGAAGAAGCAGGGGGGAGGGGGGTGGTAGGGGTTTACTTTGGTGTATGTATCACATTCCATGTATGTATTGTCTTTTAGCTGTATGTCTTTCTTCCTTTGTTGTTGTAAAACGAAAATAAAGAATTAAAAAAAAAAAAAAAAAGGTAGTACTGTGGATTCCTTTACTATCTGTCCTCCACTGATTAAATCAAACATGATCATACTATGATCACTATTGCCAAGTGGTCCCAACACCCTTATTTCTTGCACCAGATCTGGCGTTCCACTAAGGACTAGGTCCAGTATGGCTTCCCCTCTGGTTGGTTCATGAATCAGCTGCTCCAAGAAGCAGTCATTTATTTCATCTAGAAACTTTATCTCTTTAGCTTGTCCTGCTGTGAGACTGTCCCAGTCGATACCGGGGTAATTGAAATCACCCATTATTACTACTCTGTTGTGGCTTTTGTTAGCTTCCTTGATTTCTTTGAGCATTTCATCATCCATTTGTTCATTCTGGCCAGGCGGTCGATAGTATACTCCCACTGCCATCACCTTCCCTTTCATAAATGGAATTTCAATCCATAGAGATTCTACAGCAAATTGTGTTCCCTGCAAAACTTTAATCCTTTCTGACTCAATGCCCTCTTTAACATAGAACGCAACCCCTCCACCAATTTGTTCAGCTCTATCATTACGATATAGTTTGTATCCAGGTATCACAGTGTCCCACTGGTTATCCTCCTTCCACCATGTCTCTGAGAGTGCAATCATATCTAACCTCTCATTTAGTGCTATATATTCTAATTCTCCCATCTTATTGTTTAGACTTCTAGCATTGGCATACAAGCATTTTAGTGACTGTATTTTATTAATTTTATTAATATTAATCTGGCTATTGGTAGGCATGGGTAATTGGGAATCTTTATGCTCTGTCTGCTCCTTACTCAAGGGCATTTGGGCTACTATACTCCCTTTTGGAACCTCACTGTTTTTGGTAGTATCCTTCAAGGATACCTTTGTCCGAACCATGCGCTCCTGGGTGACTGTCGGCTTTCCCCTATTTTCTAGTTTAAAAGCTTCTCTATCTCTTTTTTAAAGGTTAATGCCAGCAGTCTGGTCCCATCCTGATTAAGGTGAAGCCCATCCCTTCGGAAGAGCCCCCCCTTTCCCCAGAATGTTCCCCAGTTCCTAACAAATCCAAAACCCTCATCCTTGCACCATTGTCTCATCCACGCATTGAGACTCCGGAGCTCTGCCTGTCTTTTGGGTCCTGCACGTGGAACAGGAAGCATTTCGGAGAACGCTATCCTGGAAGTTCTGGATTTCAACTTCCTACCTAAAAGCTTAAATTTAGCCTCCAGAACTTCCCTACCACATTTTCCTATGTCATTGGTACCAACATGTACCAAGACAGCAGACTCCCCCCCAGCACTATCTATGATCCTATCTAGGCGGTGTGTGAGATCTGCTACCTTCGCACCAGGCAGGCATGTTACCAGGCGATCCTCACGTCCACCAGCCACCCAGCTATCTACATTCCTAATGATTGAATCACCAACTATAACAGCTGTCCTGACCCTCCCCTCATGGGGACATGGCCCTGGAGAAACGTCCTCGGTGCGAGAGGGTTTTACATCACCTGGAGGACAGGTCCTAGTTACAGGATCATTTCCTGCCACACCAGGGTGATGCTCTCCTGTCACGCGACCTCTCTCCTCCATGGCAACAGGGATGCTGCCAGACTGGAGGTGGGACTTCAGGACTATATCCCTGTAGGTCTCGTCCATGTACTTCTCTGTCTTTCTTATGTCTTCCAGGTCTGCTACTCTAGCCTCTAGAGAACGGACTCGTTCCCTGAGAGCAAAGAGCTCCCTGCACTTAGTGCATATGTAGGACCTCTCACCAACTGGGAGAAAATCATACATGTGACACTCAATGCAAAAGACTGGAGAACCCCCATCTCGTTGCTGGACCTCTGTCTGCATCTTAGTTTAAAGCTTGTGTTTAGGTCTTTTAAATTCGGTATATAATAAGGATTGGTGTAGATGCTTATACTAATAAAAGTGTATCTAATACCCCTAATACACCCTGTGTACCTGAAGCTTAATTAATCTCAGGTCCTCTGTGTATGACTGATTTGGATTAAGAGCTGCACCTGAGAGCAGCCCCTTTCCTCTAAGATGTGCAAGTACCTATAAAACTACAATTACCCCAGGGGTGGGTGGGTGCTGGGGAGGGAGGGAGGGAGATAAGTCCTATTAAAGAGGGCAGTTACAAGGTACCCTGTCAACCCTCAGCAGGGGGATGGGGGTACCACACAAAGCCCAGTTAGTTGAGAGAGGCAAGGTAAGTACAGCTGAGAGGGCTGAACTAGCACACCACTAAAACAAACAATAAATAATTAAACAAACAGTTAGACAAACAGTAAATAATTAAATAAACAGCTAGAACTCACAGTAAGATGTCCCAGGAGGCAAATATCCCCTCACTAGCAGAGCTCTGTAAAAGTACAGCCCTTCTCTGGTCAGAGAAAAGCAAACTAAAACAGACTATGCACACGTGGAGAAAACAGGAAGAAGGCTACACAATACCTCAGGGGGAGGGGGAGGAGTCACTCAGGCAGGCAAGGACAGGAAAAAAGTTTAACAAACAGCAGGTTCTGGGGAGAGAGATGTAATTCAAAATGGCTACCACACAAAGCCCAGTTAGTTGAGAGAGGCAAGGTAAGTACAGCTGAGAGGGCTGAACTAGCACACCACTAAAACAAACAATAAATAATTAAACAAACAGTTAGACAAACAGTAAATAATTAAATAAACAGCTAGAACTCACAGTAAGATGTCCCAGGAGGCAAATATCCCCTCACTAGCAGAGCTCTGTAAAAGTACAGCCCTTCTCTGGTCAGAGAAAAGCAAACTTGTAACTTAAACTTGGTTACATTAAACAGGGACATTGATAACTTGGATTCTTCTGAGGCAATGGAGGGTTAAGTGACTTGCCCAAGGCCACAAGGAGTGCTAGTGGTAATAGAACCTTGGTCTCTTGGTTCCCAAGCCAGTGCTCTAACCACTAGGCTACTCCTCCACTCCACATATGCCTTGCAAGTTAGTTATCTGTAAACTGCTTTGACTCTAAGAAAAACATTCTGTAAAAACAGTTAAATGAAATTGCCATGTGCAAGAAGACATCTCCCCTAATGAGTATTCCCACCTTCTTATCCACCCCATAAGAACTAAAGAAGTAATGATTGAAATGTTTAGCTCTACCCAATCCCTCATCTTACTGTAGGAGGTACGTATCTTGTATAAAAGTCACCTGCCACTGCAACTGCTGTAGCTTTCAGAACAGCCACTTCCTTTTAAAAGGAGAGTGGAAGCCCCTAACATTTAACTTGCCCACTTTCATTCCCCCAGCCATAATTCTAGTACTCCATAACTCTTTTACAAAGCCTTCCCGCGTCCCTTCCCTCCTTCCTGTCCAGCTGATCTCTCCTCTGCCACTAGTTTTCCCCCATTCTCTCTCTCTGTTGGGATATTGAGTCAAAGAAGTCCACTATGCTCATTTAATGAGTCCAGTCCATGTCACCCCTTGTGCCCAGGTGCTGTCCAACAGCCAGGTTTTACTGGCCAGTATTCTTCTCGCACCATCAATCAGTGTTGTCTGCTGCTTCCCACTGTTAATTCGTGGTTCCCTCACTGCCTTTTGACAGATTTGCAAATGCTGACCTTATGCTGGCTCCCGCTGCCACTGCAGCTGCTCAGACACTGTCATCTTGGGCATCACTGCTGACTCTCTCCACAGTGGCAAGTTAGGTACTCCTGCCTTGCTCAACTGGGCCCGCGCCTCCTCCAGAGTCTGAATCCTATCGGTGGCCCCATTCATCTCAAACTGCAATCCAAATGGGAAGAGCTATTTATACCAAATGTTTTTTCTTTAAATATGCAATCGCTTCCCTCAGTGCACACTGGCACTGTAAAGTAGGTAAAGTAGCAGGAGCCCAGGTCATGATAAATCTGTCACCATTGTCCCACTTGAATCTGCCTTTTCTGCCAGCGATACTCATAATCTGCTCCTCCTGAGAGAACTTTGAGAGACACACCACAGTCTCTCTGGGTTTGTTCCCTGGAGAGGGCCCTGGTGCATGATGAGCTATTTCCAGTCCCACTTCCTCTATGGAGTGCTCCTCACCTTCTGACTGCAGCAGGCACGATATCTCTCACCACAGTCCCCACTTACTTACATTTTTCAGTTTCAAGCACTCTATAGATGTGAAGATTACAACAGCAAGACCCATTTTCCAGGTCTTCCAATTTAGAAACAGAGAAACGTTGAAACATGACAGCAGAAAAAGACCACATGGCCTTTCTAGTCTGCCCTTCCATATCAAATACTAAAGTCCCTTTTTTTCCTTTAGAGATAGAAACATAGAAACATGATGACAGAAAAAGACCACAAGGCCTATCTAGTCTGTCCTTCCATAACAACAACTACAACAGTCCACTTTTTACCTTTAGAGATCCTCTGTGTTGGTCCCATGCTTTTTTGAATTCAGTTACTGTCCTCATCTCTACCACCTCCACTGGGAGACTATTCCACGGATCCACTACTCTTTCCGTAAAGAAATATTTCCGCATATCACTCCTGAATCTATCTCCCTTCACCCTCATCCCATGTCCCCTCATAGCAGAACTTGCTTTCAATTGAAAGAGGCTCTCTCCCTGAACATTTATGCCACGGAGGTATTTAAACATCTCAATCATATCACCTCTATCCCACCTTTCCTCTAAGGTGTACATATTAAGATCCTTAAGTCTGTCCTCATATGCTTTATAATGAAGCCGATTAATCATTTTAGTAGCAACCCTCTGCACCGACTCCATCCTGTTCACATCCTTTTGAAGGTGCGGTCTCCAGAATTGCACACCATACTCCAAATGAAGTCGCACCAAAGACTTATACAGAGGCATTATCACCTCCTTTTTTCTGCTAGCCATTCCTCTCCGTATGCACCCAAGCATCCTTCTAGCTTTTGCCGTCGCCTTTTCTACCTGTTTAGCTACTTTAAGATCATCAGACACAACCACGCCTAGGTCCCTCTCTTCTTTAGTGGACAAAAGTACTTCACCTCCTATACTGTATTGCTCCAGATCTTCTTTGTTTGTCCATGTTTTTTTTTAATTTAGATACTGTCCTCATCTCTACTATCTCCACTGAGAGACTATTCCATGCATCTACCACTCTTTCAGTAAAGAAATATTTCCACATATAACTCCTGAGTCTATCCCCGTTCACCCTCATCCTATGTCCCCTCATAGCAGAGCTTGCATTCAATCAAAAGAGGCTCTCCTCTTGTGCATTTATGCCATGGAGGTATCTAAATATCTCTATTATATCTCCTCTGTTCCGCCTTTCCTCTAACATAATGCATATTAAGATCTTTAAGTCTGTCCTCATATGTTTTACAACAAAGACCTCTAACCATTTTAGTAGCCACCCTCTGCACCGACTCCATCCTATCTATGTCCTTTTGAAGACATGGTCTCCAGAATTGCACAAAATACTCCAAATGAGTTTGTACCAGAGGCTTATACAGAGGCACTATCATTTCCTTTTTTCTGCTGGCCATTCCTCTCCCTATGCACCCAAGCATCCTTCTGGCTTTTGCCATCACCTTTTCTACCTGTCTAAGCCACCTTAAGATCATCAGAAACAATCGCACCCAGGTCCCGCTCTTCTTTCATGGACAGAAGTACTTCGCTCCCTACACTGTACTACTTTCTTGGAAATTGTGCAGCCCAAATGCATGATCCTGCATATTTTAGCATTAAATCTCAGCTGCCAAATTCTTGACCATTCTTCAAGCTTAGCAGATCCTTCCTCATGTTATCTACTCCTTCCTGCATGTCCACTCTATTGCAGATTTTGGTATCATCCGTAAAGAGACAAACCTTACCCGACAGCCCTTCCTCAATATCACTAACAAAGATGATAAAAGAATTAGGCCAAGGACAGATCCCTGCAGCACACCACTGGTAACGTCCTTCTCCTCAGAGTGAGCTCCATTTACCTGTACCCTTTGTTACCTCCCACTGAACCAATTTCTAACTTTGTCATGCAAGCGTTCTTGCTCCTGCTGCACAGCTTTGGGGTCGTTACTACACAGAGCAGAAATGGGATTGTTTCAAGGACAACTCCATATAAATTAAGTAAATATCATATCTTGATATGGAACTAACTTTAAAGAAGATAATTCGAAACACATTTCTGTGTCTGCAGGAAGATACTGGACTAATTTTAATGGAATAATTAAAATAAAATGGACTATGTTTAAAATGAATTTATTCTGAAAATAGGTTCATACAAATATAGTCAGACAAAAAAAAGTACTTTTTTGGGAGGGTGAATACTTTGAGATTTGATTTATATCCCTCGGTTGACTTATGTTTTATTAAATGAACTGACATGTTTGGCATGTGCCTGCATCAGGGGTTTAAAAAGCTTAAATACAACAATTAAAAACAATAGATACTATTTTTTTAAGAAATAGTAAGATAGTCAAAAAATAAAGTCATAGATATGTACCAAATTTATGAGCCCAACAAGTATCATACTACAAGAAATAAAAATAATATTACTGTGAAACTTGACATATTAAGAAGATTTTGTATTTTGTTAAAATTTTTATATAGCACACCACAAATAACTCGGTGATGTTAGACAGCACAATTAGCTGCAGGCCTCTAAATACACACACAAACAATTCAACTCGTATAATCACTTTTGGATCCTGGCCCCCTTATATCTCCAGGAAGAAACAGGAATGTAGTCCTCACATATGGGTATCGTCGGTACCAACGGAGCCTGCGTGGGAACGCTCCCCAGCGTCCAATTAGAAAGCTTTTGGGAGCATCCCACAGCGCCTGCGTGCTGCCTTCCCGCCTTTCCCAACTGCCTCTCTCCAGTTCTTCGTTTTCCACAGAGCCAGTAGGTCGTTGTTGCTGTCACCGCAGAAAAATTTCCTTATTCTCCTTCTTTTTTGTGGTCGCGTCTGCCTTCCTCGACACTATACTGGTACCGCCAGTTCTTTCTTTCTTTCTTTAAAAAAAAAATAAAAATAGATAGTATTTTTTTCCAAACTTTTCTTTTCCAGGTGCACGCACCATTTCGGGCCTTAGGCCCAAAATTTCCTCCATTATGGAAAAACCCGCTTCGGGTTTCAAAAAGTGCACCAAATGTCCGTCACCGACACCCATGAGTGGTGTCTTAAATGTTTAGGTCCTGACCACTCCATCTCTGAGTGTATGGCTTGTGCCATGATGTCCAAGAGGGGTCGACAAAACCGGGCTGCTAAACTCAGCACCCTTTTTCCCTCCGATGCAGCTTCTGTGGCATCGACATCTTCCAGGGCTTCGTCTTCCTCCCATGGATCTCAGGTAACTAAACATAAGTCTAGCCAGTCCTCAAAGGGTAGATCTCCTTCCAAGCATCGAGATGCCTCTGGCGTTGCCCTTGAGGGTTCTGTACCGGCAAAATTGCCCCGGCGGGAGGCTTCGGATTCCAAAGCATTATCAGGGCTCCAGGATGTTCTCGAGGCCTCAACCTCGGCAAAACTACTGGTGCCATGCTCTGGGGTATTGGCTGCTTTCTCCAGTACCGATACCCAGGCATCGGCAGCGTCGATAGACCAGAGGTTCCTGGCTATTGAACGCAGTCTGGTGGCTCTCATTGCGGCATCGACACCCTCGGAACCGCGTCAGACAGTTCAACCGGTACCGGTACCGACTCTGGCACCGGTATCGGTACCGGTACTGACAGTATCGGCATAGACATTGGGGTCTGATTTGCTGGCACCCAGTCATGCGATGCCTTCCGGTACCGATACACCGGTACCAATTCCCCCCGGTACCGACTTTGGTCGGTAAGGGTATCGGGCTCTTCAAGAGCATCCAGACAGAAGGTACTTTGAATCCTCGGAGGACTCCGAGGATTCTGACAGCTCTGTCGGTACCGGAATACTTCTCCCGGAGGAGCCTTCCTCTCCTAAACGTAGGATGTCTCCTCCAGAAGATATCTCCTTTCAGGATTTTATCAGGGGGGTGGCTCGAGGTCTTTCCATTACTGTGGCTCCCGAAGCAGAGCCCAGGGCAAAGGAGTAGGAGATTCTACAATATGCCAAGGCTCCTAAAGAGGCGACTACTTTGCCTATCCATGAGATCTTACATGATCTCATGTTAAGAATGTGGGAAACACCTCTTACCACCTCTCCTCACTCTCGTAGACTGGATACCATGTATCGAGTCCCTCCTTGTCCTGGTTTCCAGAAGACTCAGCTTCCTCACCACTCTATTGTAGTGGAATCAACTATGAGAAGGATCAGGAGTGCAAAGAGGCATGCCTCTAATCCTCCAGGACATGAGTGTAGAACTTTGGATGCCTTTGGACGTCGTACTTTCCAGGCTTCCATGCTTTCTGCCAGGATCAGTTCCTATATTTTATATATGGGAATGTTCCTTAAGGAAGTCACAGGAGATTTAGAGGTTTTGAGCCCTCTTCTTCCTGAGGATAGAAGGCAGAATTTTGTCACGCTGGTCAAACATGCCGAGGATGTTTCTAAGTTTGTCAACCGTGCAGCTTTTGACTGTTTTGAGTGCATAAGCAGAACCTCTGCCACTGCCATTGCCATAGGTGCACGTAGAATTGCCTGGCTCCAGGCATCCTATTTGGAGCTCTGGGTGTAGGACAAACTGTGCAATATCCCTTGTACAGGTGAGAATCTATTTGGCAAGAATTGGCAAGAGAAAGCCAATGAATTAGATGCTGACAACTCTACTTTGGATAGATTATCCAAGACTACAGCTGATCCTGCAAGAAAGAAATCTTTCAGGAAACCTTTCTTCTCCAAGAAGAAGAGGTTTTATCCCTCTTATTCCCAGCAGGGACGTTCTGCAGGTCAATCTGCCCGAAAGAGTCAGCAACCACCTAAACAAAGGAAAGCAAAGACTGCTAAGCCTCAACCGTCTCAGCCTCCACAGGGCCTTTGACTTTCATCTAGAGAACTTAGCCTTCCTGGCTCTCAATGGACCAGAGCCTTCCACCATTCCAAGAAAGTTGTCTCAATTTGCCCCCAGATGGGGGCAGGTAACAGCAGAACATTGGACACTCCATCATAAAAGAGGGGTACAAGCTTCACTTTTTGTGCATGCCCCCTCCCACAATGGTAAGACAGTTCAATTCTCAGACCTCTCTCATCAACCTGTTAGATCAAGAGGTCACTATGCTTCTTGCCCAAGGGGCAATAGAAGAAGTACCCATTCATCAACAGGGTACAGGGTTTTACTCCCCCTATTTCCTTATCCCAAAGAAAACAGAGGGACACAGACCTATTTTAGACCTCAGAGAATTGAACAAATTCCTGTTCAAGGAGAAATTCAAGATGATTTCTCTGGGAACTCTGCTGCCATACCTTCAGAGTCAGGATTGGCTTTGTTCTCTAGATTTCAAGGATGTGTACACTCATGTTCTCATCCATCCAACCCACAGAAAGTTCCTTTGGTTCCTTTTTCAAGGAAAGCACTACAGGGTGCTTCCTTTTGGCCTGGCCTCTGCACCAAGGGTGTTTACGAAATGCATGGCTGTGGTAGCAGCATTTCTTCGCACTCTAGGAATATTCGTCTTCCCTTACTTAGATGACTGGCTCATTCGTGCTCCATCAGAGTCAGAGGCCAGGATTTCTCTATCCTGCACAATGCGTATCCTTCAGTATTTGGGTCTTGTAATAAACATCCCAAAATCCAGTCTAACTCCCACTCGGTCTTTAGAGTTCATAGGAGCTTTGCTGGATATCAGAAAAGCAAGGGCCTATTTTCCTTAGACCCATTGCTTTCGCATGGTGCAGTTAGCTTCTCAAGCAGTGCTAAAGCCTCATCTCACTGCTCGAGAGATGTTACAACTACTAGGCCACATGGCATCTACCGTGCATGTGGTTTCTTATGCTCGCCTCCATATGAGAGCAGCCCAGTGGACTTTATCCACTCAAAGGACCCAGGCATCAGGGTGGCTGTCAGACAAAATAGCAAACACAAATCGCCTTATTTTGTCCCTCCAATGGTAGCAGTCCACTCAAAACCTCTGGTTGGGGTCCCCATTTCAACAACCTTTACCCCAGGCAACTCTCACAACAGATGCTTCTCCATTGGGTTGGGGAGCTCATCTGCAAGACCTCTCCACCCAAGGCACCTGGACTCAACAGGAGACTCATCTACATATCAATCTCTTAGAGCTCAGAGCAATCTTCCTTGCTCTTCGAGTGTTCCACACCCTTCTCAGCTACAAGACAGTCCTCATTCATACGGACAATCAAGTAGCCATGTTCTACGTGAACAAGCAGGGGGGAACAGGCTCTCTGTCGCTTTGCAACGAAGCTTTGCGACTATGGGCCCTCGCCAGAGAGCATCAGATTCATATCCTGGCAGTGTATCTTCCAGGCATACAAAATTCTTGGGCAGACAGACTCATTCAAGTTCTGTTTCCACACGAATGGTCTCTGCATGCAGACCAGGTGGCCAAGATTTTTCAAATTTGGGGAACCCCGGACATAGACCTCTTTGCAAGTCCGTTGAATGCTAAACTTCCCCGGTTCTGTTCCAGAATTCCGGCTCAGGACTCTCAGGCCAGGGATGCTTTCCTCCTTCACTGGGGTCAAGACTTCCTTTATGCCTTTCCACCCATTCCCCTAATTCCCAAAACCCTGTTGAAGCTTCAGAGAGACAGAGACCGTATGATTCTCATAGCTCCACATTGGCCACGGCAAGTGTGGTACCCTCTGCTTCTACACCTCTCTCAAGCTCCCTCTCTGGAGTTAAGCTCTGCTTCAGATCTCCTGTCTCAGGAGGACGGAATGTTATGGCATCCCAATTCACAGTCTCTGCATCTCAGGGCTTGGTTGCTGAAGGCCTAGATCTCCATGATCTTAACCTCCCTCAGCAAGTAAAGGATATCCTTTATGCTTCCAGGAAGCCTTCCACAAGATGCTCTTAAGCTTTCAAATGGAAAAGATTTACCATATGGTGTTCGCAAAAGGGTCTTAACCCCCTTGCGATACCTCTAGAATCATTACTGGAGTATCTCCTTCATTTATCCAATGCAGGACTTAAAACTAACTCAGTAAGAGTCCATTTCAGTGCTATTGCAGCTTCTTTCAAGCCTCTAAATGGACAACCTATTTCCTCCCATCCTCTTATAGCAAGATTTATGAGAGGCCTTCTGTTAACTAAGCCTCCCATTAGGCCACCACCTATGGCATGGGACTTAAACCTGGTTCTTGGTCAGCTCATGAAGCCACCTTTCGAACCCTTAGCTACTACCTCATTGAAATTCCTTTCTTGGAAGGTTATCTTTCTCATTGCAATCACATCAGCATGTCGCATCAGTGAGTTGCAAGCACTAGTGGCTGATCCGCCTTATACAAGGTTCCATCATGACATGGTAGTCCTTAGGACTCATCCACACTTTATGCCAAAGGTGGTCTCGCCTTTTCATCTCAACCAAGCGGTCTACCTACTTGTGTTTTTTTCCAAGGCCTCATGCATCAAATGCAGAAAGGAATCTTCATACTTTGGACTGTAAAAGAGCTTTAGCCTTTTACTTACAAAGAACACAGCAACATAGGAAGTCCTCTCAACTCTTTGTTGCTTTTGATCCTTCTCATTTGGGACTTCCAGTCTCCAAGAGAACACTGTCTAACTGGATTGCTCAGTGTATTTCGTTTGCCTATCAGAGTAAGAATCTTCCTCTGGAGGGCCATGTCACAGCTCACAATGTGAAAGCCATGACAGCTTCAATGGCTCATCTGCACTCTGTGTCTATCGACGACATCTGTCGAGCAGCCACCTGGGCCTCGGTTCATACCTTCACAGCCCATTACTGTTTGGACAAGGACTCCTGCCGGGATGCCTTGTTTGGTCAGGCTGTTCTCCAACACCTGTTCCATACCTAATCAACTCCTACCCACCATCCCTGGTTGGATGCCAGAGATCCATGGGGGGAAGTGGAGCCCTTTCACAGGGACACACAACTTCTGGGGTCTCTCCCTGGCATCTAAAGCTAGGGAGTCCCCATATGTGAGGACTACATTCCTGCTTGTTCCTGGAGATAGCATAGTTACTCACCTGTAACAGGTGATCTCCGGGAACAGCAGGAAATTAGTCCTCACAACCCACCCACCTCTCCTAGGAGTTGTGTCTCTCTATCTATCTCTTTCTCTTTTCCTCTCTCTCTCTCTCTTTGTCTCAGCTTTAAACTCAACTGGAGAGAGGCAGTTGGGAAAGGCGGGAAGGCAGCACGCAGGCGCTGTGGGATGCTCCCAAAAGCTTTCTAATTGGACGCTGGGGAGCGTTCCCGCGCAGGCTCCGTCGGTACCGACGATACCCATATGTGAGGACTAAATTCCTGCTGTTTCCGGAGATCACCTGTTACAGGTGAGTATCTATGCTTTCCCTGTCTACATCCACATATATTTTACTTATTTTCCTGAAGAATTCAGCAGTCTCATTTGTTCTGTTTGTCTTTGCAGATTGTAAGCTCTGTGGAGCTTTTATGTGTACAGTGCTGTATATGCCGAGAGCGCTATATTAATAGTAGTAGTTCACTACAACATGCAGAGCCAACACACACCAGTGACTTCACAGTCTTGCATTAAATTTTATCACAACAGGCTGGTGCTGTGCACACATTCTACAGTAAGTTGGTGCCTAGGGTGTGGTCAAATTCCCATCTTAACCAGCGAGAGTGGTCACTTCTTATTCTTCTGGTGTGATATTGAGAGAAACTTTTGAACCTTGCTTTCACTGTAGCTTTTTCATTTACATATTATCCTTAATAGGGTATTTGCTTATGCTGTTTAATCTTTTTGGGGGGTGAGGAATCTAGTAATCTTTAGGAAACTGGTGAACTTGTGGGGGGATTTATTTGGTAGATTTGGAATTGTTTTTGAATAATTTGAAAAGACATTTATTGTTTTTAGTTTTCATTTATTTTAAACTTTTTCTTTCTTCTGTGTTTGAAGATATTTACATTTAACTTAGATATGTGGTTTGTTTTATTTATTTATGCTTTTATGTTCTTTAATTATTGGATTTTTCATGTTGACTTAATACACTACTCGGAACATGTTTGAGAGGTAAACATTTAAATAAATCTGCCAACATTTTTCCCCATCCATATATTCAGAAAATGAACAAGGCCAGCACAGTTTGGATTTCAAAAGTGTCTTTGCCTTCTGCTTGGAGTGGATCCAGGTCCTTAGTATTTCCACCCAGCTTTGTTTTCAACTGGCTTTGAATTGTTAACACCAAACGTTCTATTTCCAGTTGTATAGCAGATTGCACAGTCTTTATTATACCCAGGCAGGCCTGACTCTGGAAGGGCAAATCAGCTCATGTTGTCTCTCAGTGAACTGTTTTAATTAAGACTGATTTCTTTTGAGGAGATTCGCAAGGCAGAAATGTGAATTCCATGCATTTATATGCCAATACTGTGTAGAGACTGACTGCTCTGTGGCAGTAGATTCGGCCAGCCTGTTCTCCAGGTTTCTCTGTGAATAGAATCCAGCATCTCTTAGGGCCCTTTTATATTGTTTAAGGTTGCATTCTCATAAAAACAATATAAGCATTTGCATATGTTGTCAACACACCAGTTGTTTTGGTCATTATCCCTTTTTTGGTATGGAGGCAACTCTCCTTACCAACCCTCAAATTTATGTGGCTGATATATTGTGCTTGTCCTTGCAGAAAACAACGTTGCGGACCTGTTTAAAGTTGTTCTGAGATAGTAAGATAATTAATCAGCCATACACATTCTCTTCCTCCCCTCATGGAATTCATTTCTCTTAAAGCTAATATTTAGGACTGAGACACCAACTTTGAAATGCTATGAATCACATTGTATGATGTATATGATTAATACAGATTTACAACAATATCAGATACCCTGATGAAAAGAGATGGAATCATGTTTCCCTCTGCATCCTAAATGGGGGGAGTATCCGTGCACCTATTGATGAACAAAGCAATAATGGTAAGACCTTTCTGAAATTTTGCATATCAGCTTTGCTCTTTTAGAATTATTTCTCATCCAGTCTGTGGTGATTTGTGGAAAAGAGGAGAATCGTTTTCAAAGCCTTTTCTGCAGAAGAAGGCTGTTATAATTTGCTCACCTTATATCCCAATAAAGTCCTACATCCTGTATGTGCATAATATTGCTTACAGGCAGAGGAGACACATTTCTATGATGGGGTTGGGAAGTGTTTGCATTTAGGCACTCTTGTTATAAAATTACTCCTGTGTGGAAAGCCCAAAATGGCACCTGTATCTCTTTTTTTATAACACAGGCTCATATAATGGCACCCAGTCCTTTACAAATTTACATATACTCTGAAGAAGAGGGTGGGTGTGTGTGCATGTACATATCTGTGCACATTTCACTGTTCTACAATTTTTTAAAAGTTGTCTGCTTCAGAGACTAAATCTGCCAGTTCTTATGTATTTTGATGCACTAAATTAAAAAACTAACAATTAAAAACGCCGGTTCGCTACTGTTTTCAAGATATCTAAGCATTTCCATTTTGGTATTAGAGTTTTAATCACAAATTATTATAAACCTAGGTCTTTTCATGTGTTAATAGTTACCATATATAGGACCTTGATAATATTTAAACTGTCTTTGTTTAAAAGTTTTTAAAAATAGGCCAGAGTTATTTAAATACTATTTATTTAAAAGGTTAGCGTGAAACAGGAGTAAAAAACGACTATGCATGTATTAGTATTAATTTCAGACCTTACTTAGTGTCTACTCGGCATTTCTTGGCTTGTCTCTTGTATTCTGTCAATAGAGTAGCTCTTGTCACTGTCCAGCAATAGTCTGCAAGCATTAACAGGCTCCATTTGCCTTGATATCTTTTCTCCATCGTTGCAATGTCCTGATGAAATCACTCACCATGCTCGTCGCTCACTGCTCCTGAGTTAGGTGGAAAAAAATCAAGATGAGAGTGCCAAAACTGTATCTCAGTGACTTGTTGCGGCCCAGACTTTTGTATGCACTAAGGAGTTTTTCTCTGTAGTTGTCTACCTTTTTGTTTCCAAGAAAACTTGTTGCCACTAACTAGAAGGTTTTCTATGTCATCCTTTCTTTGCCACAAAGTGCATGGTTAAATGCATCATCTGAAAGAAGTTGATGAATCTGAGAACCAACAAACACACCTTCCTTTATCTTAGCTTCACTTAGGGGTATGTTTACTAAACAGCGGTAGCGGCTTCCGTGCGATATCGGAGCCGCAGCCCCATTGAATTCAGGAACTGGAGGCCTGGCACGTTTACCCCCATGAAGCTGCAAGGGGGTAAACGTGCCAGGCCTCCAGTTCCTGAATTCAATGGGGCCGCGGCTCAGATATCGCACGGAAGCCGCTACCGCTGTTTAGTAAACATTACCTCCCTTAGTCTTGGAAATTTCCCACTGAGATACTTGAAAGCTAGTTTTGTTTTGTCCATGGCCTTGACACAATTTTTCCTTACACCCAGCTTAATGTATAAAGGTGGTAACAAAATCTGCCTTGTTTCAACAAGTGGTGGATGCTGCACACTTTTCTTTCCAGGCTCCAATTACTGTCTGCATCCCAATCTCCCAATCCCATGTTCCCTGTAAAATAGTTATCTCCAAGTTATAATGCCCTGTTCAATGTAATTTCAGTTTGTTCAATGTAAACCGCACTGATGCAGAAAAGCGCGGTATATAAGAGAATGTAAATAAATAAATAAATAAATGTAGTGGGAATCCTTTGCTAGACTATTCCATTCACAGTGAAAACAGCAGTACTTTATGTATTCAGTCCACAGACCAAGCAAAAGAGCAACGACTTTCAAATCACCACAAAGCTGCTACTGACGTTGGTCATAATTTGTGCATCTCAACAGCTCTTTTATATTGTCATAAGTTTCCTTCATATGGGCTGCGTGACCAACTGGAATTGATGGCAAAACATTGCCATAATGCAGCAAAACAACTTTAAGATTCATCTTCGATGAATCGATGAACAGTCTCCACTTATCTGGATGTTCAATAATATTGAGGGCTGCCATCAGACCATCAATGTTGTGCAGGCTACAAGATCACCTTCCATGAAAAAGAATGTAACAAGATCCTTTTGACATTCATAGAACATGAAAACCCTAACTTCACCTCTCAGGAGATTCCACTGCTGTGTTCTGGAGTCCAACAGCTCTGCCTTACTCTTAGGTAGTACCAAATCCCTGACAAGATCATTCAGTTCACCTTCTGTTTTGAGGTGTGGTTCATAGGAGGAGGATGGGATAATATCTGGGTCATGTGATGTTGATGGTTTGGGACCAGAAGTTTCATCCCCTTCCCAGTCATAAGGAGATGGTCCGTCCTCATCTCAGAGGTGTCATCAAAACAGTTTGCTCTTAACATGACAGCATGAATGAAGAACTTTCTTTGCACAGAGATCAGCTGACACTTCCATTTTGTATCATGTCCCTTTTCTTGGAATGTGCGTCCCCCTCCCTGCACATTGGCTTCAAATGTCAAGTTGCAAAGGAGAAAGACCATCTGTGGGTCATAGGTCAGAAGAGCCCCTTGGAGATTGCCAGGCTAAAAGTGCATGCATCTCAAAAACTTTCTGAGGACAGGGTGTCCCATGTAACCACCTTCATCAACATAGAATCTTACAGTAATAATCCTATTGATGTTGAATTTTATGGTCCACATTCTCTGTACGCAGTTTAGCACAATTGCTTTTTATAGCACAACAGCCTTCCAGGGCTGTGCTTTTATTGTCTGTGCAGATTAGCAGGCTGACCGTGCACGTCCTCTCACATACGGATTGGCTGCATGCTCTTTTAGTACAGGAATACTCTTTTTTCCCTGCAAGTTCAGGTCTTCTGCCAATTTTGGAGACATAATAGCATAAATCTCATACCCCATAAGAACATAACATAAGATATACCATACTGGGTCAGACCAAGGTCCATCAAGCCCAGAATCTTGTTTCCAACAGTGGCCAATCTAGGTCGCAAGTACCTGGCAGGTTCCCCAAAAGGCACAGGTTCCACAATGCTTGTATTGGGGCAAGCAGTAGATATTCTGGGTCCCCTTTAATAACGGTTTATGGACCTTTCCTCCAGGAACTTGTCCAAATCTTTTTTAACCCGGCTACAGTAACAGCTTTTACTACATCCTCCAGTAACCTCCACACCAAAAGTTAGAGCTATTCTCAATCCTCTATTGTTAAGAAGTTAGTAACATAGCAACTCCCCCCCTCCCACCAGTTGAAGAACACGAATGACTTGTACATTCTATGTTAGCATGTTTTCAATTCCTTGTTTCACGTAAAACTGTTTCTGTATCTCCAGGAACAAGCAGGAATAAGTCCTCACATATAGGCTTTTGGGGCCTCCCACTGCACATGCGCGCTGCCTTCCCGCCTTCCTGACCAGCTCTCTTCAGTTTCTCTTTTTCCGCGGAGCCAGCAGGTCGTGTTCCTGTCACCGCTGAAGAAATTGTTAAATTTGTTATTTTTCTTTAGACCGCGTACCTGCCTTCCCCATACCGAAACCGGTACCGCCGGTCTCTCTTTCTTTCTTTATAAAAAAAAAAAAAAAAAGACTTTTTTATTTTCTTCAGCACAGCTTGGTACCTGTTGTTAGGCCTTAAGGCCTACACAAATTCTCCTCATGGAGAAGCCAGTCCCTGGTTTTAAAAAATGTACCAAATGCAGTGCTGTCATTTCTGTCACAGACACCCATGAATGGTGTCTCAATTGTTTGGGACCTGAACACTCCATACCGGACTGCCCATCCTGCACCCAGATGTCTAAACGTGGTTTGCAGAACCGGGCTAACAAGCTCCATGTGCTGTTTCCTTCAGAAGCATCACAGTCATCCAGGTCTTCCTCTCCGGATGGATCTCAGGTAACCAAAACTTCTGTGGGCAAATCCTCTAAAAGCAAATCTCTTTCTAAAGATCGAGAGGCTCTCAATTTTGAGTTCGAGGATTCTGCCCAGGCCAAAAAACCCCGGCGGGAGGTTCCAGCCTCCAAAGCAATCATGGGGTCACAGGTTGACATCGATGGCACGGCCTCGACCGATCACCTGTTGGACTGCTCTGGGGTACCGGCCCATACCGGTACCGACATCCAGGCAGTAGTGGCGTCTATGGGCAGTACTGTCCAGACCATGCAGCAGGCCGTTCTGGCATTCATTAAGGCTGCGACGCCCTCGGTACCGATTTCATCGGTACCGACCCCGGTTCCGGTATCCACACCGGAACCGAGACCATCGACTTCCAAACGTCGATCGGTTCCGCATGCCGGATTCCGGCTTTCGCCTGGTACCGATCCCATGCCCGATGTCGATACCGATCGGTATGCGTATCGTACATTGGCAGTACAGAGGGAAGACTCAGATTATTCTGATGAATTCAATTCCTCTGATGACTCTGCTGAGCTTACTCTTCCTGAGGAGCCCTCTTCTCCAAAGAGGAGGATGTCTCCTCCAGAGGATTTATCCTTTCAGGATTTCATTGTTGATGTAGCTAAAGCACTTTCTATTGCTACATCTTCTGAAAAAGAACCCAGATCAAAAAAATTGGACATTTTAGGATACTCAAAAGCTCCTAAAGAGGCAGTCACTCTGCCTGTCCATGAAATCCTTCAAGAACACTTGATGGATTTGTGGGAGACTCCTTTAACACTGTCTCCCCATTCCCGTAGGTTGGACACCATGTATCGGGTCCCTCCTTCGCCTGGGTTCCAGAAAACTCAGCTGCCTCACCACTCTATTGTGGTGAAGTCTGCCATGAAGAAAATAAAGAGTCCTAAAAGGCATTCTTCTACCCCTCCAGGGCGAGAATGTAAGACCCTAGACTCTTTTGGAAGAAAGTTGTTCCAGGCTAGTATGCTTATAGCCAGGATCAATTCTTATAGCCTTTATATGGGCATGTTTCTTGGGCAACTTGCCCTAAAAATACAGAATTTTGCCCCCTTTATCCCTGATGATCAAAGGGCGGACTTCTTTTCTATGGTGACACAACTTTCAGAGGTCTCCAAGTTCTCCAACAGGGCAGCCTTTGATTCCTTTGAAGTTGCAGGCAGAGCTTCGTGAATTGCTATTGCAGCCCGACGTCTCGCTTGGCTCCAGGCTTCTGACCTAGAACCCTGGGTTGTAGATGGCCTCAGGAATCTGCCCTGTACCGGTGAGAACTTATTTGGGGAAGACTGGCAGATTAAAGCTGCTCAAATGGATGCAGAAAATGCCACTCTAGATAGACTTTCCAAGTCTACTTCTACCCCTGCCAAAAAGAAGTCTTTTAAAAGGCCTTACTATAAAAAGGCCAGATTTCCCACAAATACTGGCCAGCAATCTGCTCAGCCTCGCTTTGTGGCTAAGCGTCAACAATCTAAGCAGGTAAAGTCAAAGCCTGCAGTGTCTGCTACACCCCAGCAGGCTCAACCCCCTCAGGGGTTTTGACTTGCCTCTAGAGAACTTGCCGTTTCTGGCTCTAGAACAACCAGAGCCCCTCACCATTCCTGGAAGGCTAGCTCATTTTGCTCCCAGATGGGAACAAATCACATCAGAGCAATGGACCCTCTCTATTATCCGGGAGGGCTACAAACTTCATTTCTCCAGCCTTCCTCCCCATACCATGGTGAGGCAATTCAGTTCTCCCCCATCTCTTCTGACCCTGTTGGGTCAGGAAGTCTCTTCTCTTCTTGCCCAAGGGGCAATAGAGGAGGTTCCTCCTCCACAACAGGGGTTAGGTTTCTACTCCCCTTACTTTCTCATAACAAAGAAGACAGGGGGCTTCAGACCTATCCTAGATCTGAGAGAATTGAACAGGTTTCTATTCAAGGAGAAATTCAAAATGCTCTCTCTGGGCCTTCTCCTTCCATACCTTCAGAGTCAGGATTGGCTTTGTTCTCTAGATCTCAAGGATGCGTACACTCATATACTCATCCATCCATCCCACAGAAAATATCTAAGATTTCTGTTCCAGGGAAAACATTTCCAGTACAGAGTACTACCCTTCGGTCTGGCCTCTGCTCCAAGAGTTTTCACAAAATGCATGGCAGTCGTAGCTGCATTTCTCAGAGGCATGGGAATCTTTGTCTTCCCATATCTGGACGACTGGCTCATCCGAGCTCCATCTCAGTCAGAAGCCCAGATGTCTCTGGACCGCACAAGGCGTATTCTTCAATATCTGGGACTTGTGGTAAACATTCCCAAATCCCAACTCATCCCTACTCAGTCTCTGGAATTCATAGGGGCCCAATTGGACTCCACCACTGCAAGGGCCTACCTCCCTCTGGTCCGAGGCCAAAGACTAATAAGCTTGGCCTCCCAGGCTCAGTCCAGAAGTCACTTGTCAGCCAGAGAAATGCTGCAGCTTCTGGGCCACATGGCCTCCACGGTACACGTGGTGCCCTACGCTCGTCTTCATATGAGAGCAGCTCAATGGACCTTGGCCACCCAGTGGTCTCAAGCATCAGGACTGCTCTCAGACCAAATACTCACCTCAAAACGACTGTTTTGGTCTCTCCAGTGGTGGACATCCTCCAAAAATCTGTTGTTGGGGATCCCCTTCCAACCTTCGTTGCCCCAAGCAACCCTCACAACAGATGCCTCCCAAGCAGGGTGGGGAGCTCATCTCCAGCACCTCTCCACTCAGGGCACCTGGTCTCCTCAGGAGACCACCCTTCACATCAACCTTCTGGAACTGCGAGCAATCTTCCTTGCCCTCACAGTCTTCCACACCCTCCTTGTCAACCTGACTGCCCTAGTCCAAACAGACAATCAGGTAGCCATGTTCTATGTCAACAAACAAGGAGGGACGGGCTCTCTGTCGCTTTGCATGAAGCTCTCAGATTATGGGCCTTTGCCAGAGAGCACCAAATTCATCTTCTGGCAGTATATCTTCCAGGAGTTCAAAACTCTCGGGCAGACAGACTCAGTCGAGTTCTGCTCCCACACGAATGGTCCCTACATATGGACCAGATACGCAGAATCTTTCAGGAATGGGGGACCCCGGACATAGACCTCTTTGCAAGTCCGTGGAATGCCAAACTTCCCCGGTTCTGTTCCAGGACTCCGTGTCAGGGAGCTCAGGCCAACGATGCCTTTCTCCTACATTGGGGTCAGGAATTCCTGTACGCTTTTCCACCCATTCCTTTGATTCCCAAGACTCTGTTCAAACTTCAGAGGGATCACGGATCCATGATCCTCATTGCTCCACGCTGGCCACGCCAAGTGTGGTTCCCTCTCCTTCTACAGCTCTCCCAGGGCTCCTCCCTGGACCTGGGAGCTGCACCAGACCTTCTGTCTCAGGAGCAGGGGACTTTGTGGCATCCAAACCCCAAGTCCCTACATCTCCGAGCTTGGTTACTGAAGGCTTAAGCCTTCATGAGTTTAATCTTTCCCAACCAGTGAAAGATATCCTTCATGCCTCTAGGAAACCCTCTACTAGGCGTTCCTATGCTTTCAAATGGAAACGTTTTTCCATTTGGTGTGCGCAACAGGGTCTTGACCCTCTAGCACTTCCTTTGAATTCTCTACTGGACTATCTCCTGCATCTTTCCAATGCAGGCCTCAAGACGAATTCAGTACGAGTCCATTTAAGTGCTATTGCAGCATCCTTAAAACCTATAAATGGACAACCTGTCTCCTCTCATCCTCTTATTGCAAGGTTCATGAGAGGCCTGACCCTCACTAAGCCTCCCATCCGACCTCCTCCGGTAGCATGGGACTTGAATCTAGTTCTGGGTCAACTTATGAAGCCACCTTTTGAACCGTTGGTATCTACCTCCCTGAAATTTCTTTCCTGGAAGGTTCTTTTCCTTATTGCAGTCACTTCGGCTCGCCGCATCAGTGAACTGCAGGCTTTGGTGGCTAATCCACCTTATACCAGATTTCATCATGATAAGGTGGTCCTTAGGACGAATCCCCACTTTATGCCTAACGTGGTCTCGCCTTTTCATCTTAATCAAGAGGTATATCTACCTGTTTTTTTCCCGGCTCCTCATGCATCCAGTGCCGAGAGGAACCTTCATACTCTTGACTGTAAAAGAGCTCTCGCCTTTTACCTCAACAGGACTCAGCCACATCGAAAGTCTTCCCAACTTTTCGTGGCTTTTGATCCTTCTCATTTGGGACTTCCAGTCACCAAACGTACACTTTCCAATTGGATTGCTCAGTGTATTTCTTTTGCTTACCAGAGTAAGAACATTTCTCTGGAAGGCCATGTCACAGCTCACAATGTGAGAGCCATGGCTACTTCTATGGCTCATCTTCACTCTGTGTCCATAGATCAGATCTGTCGAGCAGCCACTTGGGCCTCGGTTCATACCTTCACAGCCCATTACTGCTTGGACAAGGACTCCCGCCGGGATGCCTTGTTTGGTCAGGCTGTCCTCAAACACCTGTTCCATACTTAAACAACTCCTGCCCACCTTCCCTGGATGGATGCCTGAGATCCATACGAAGATGGTTTACCCTTGGAGGGGGATCTCCCAGGCATCTTAGCTAGGGAGTCCCCATATGTGAGGACTTATTCCTGCTTGTTCCTGGAGATAGCACAGTTACTTACCTGTAACAGGTGATCTCTGGGAACAGCAGGAATTAGTCCTCACAACCCACCCACCTCCCCTAGGAGTTGTATCTCTATCTATCTATCTTCCTTTCCTCTCTCTATTGTCTCAGCTTTAAACTCGAACTGAAGAGAGCTGGTCAGGAAGGCGGGAAGGCAGCGCGCATGTGCAGTGGGAGGCCCCAAAAGCCTATATGTGAGGACTAATTCCTGCTGTTCCCAGAGATCACCTGTTACAGGTAAGTAACTGTGCTTTCTTGTAGACCACTTTGACCTGGAGAAAAGCCATATAGAAAAATAGTTAAGCACTACAACGCAAGCACAGCATGGATCTTGATCAGCACAAGCTCAAGTTCAGACCTCCCTTGAGCTTGTACCTTGACACGGAGTTACCAAATGCCTATATCCAGTTCCATAATGGACCGGATAATCTGTCATTAATTCCTGATTGCCCTTGCTTGGTCCTACAGCGCATGGAAAATGAATATTGCAGGAGTTATTGCAAAGATGGGTCAGAATTTCAGTATTCTTACAGTGCTTCTTTTGGGAGGTCTGAGTCTGTTACTGCTGTGCCTTATGATAGACAGAATCCTCTTATGTGTAGCCACTGAGGTCAACCAAACCTCCATCGATATCATGTCTCACATTTAAAAATACAGGAATTCCTCATATCAAGCACCTCCTCTGACAGAATAATATAAATAAACTGATATATACCAAATAGCTTGGGAAGCTGAGATCGCTGTTTCCAATAGCCCTCATGCTATAGTATCTGGGCCTGATGCTCTGCTAGGGAGCAGCACTGTCTACCAATATTGCATAAAATTGTGTTCAGTATGCAAGATATGCCTAACATCTCAAGAGTCAATTGGCTTGGTACTTGCTTTCACCCTCGCCTAATATCTTAGCACAGGCTCCACAATTGAGGACCTCTTACACTTATGGCCTATAATGTACTGGGTTGCTGTCATCAGAAATTGAGCTTCTGCTGTGGCACCCAGGTGTTGCTCTTAGCTGCATGCCTTTCGGCTTATGTGAAGACTTCAATACCATGATAGATTTTCCAGGCATTGGAGAGTCTGTACTGAAAAATGGAAGAAACAGTAGATTTCCTAAACTGCTGTTGCTTTTAACCTTCAGTATTTTTCTTCTTTCACCAACTCATCTTATTGGTTCTTTTCAGTATTCCTAGCTTACATACATAATAAAATAACTTTCTCACCCTACCAGAGACAAACTCAGCAGGTGCAAAGTCCTGCTTTCATTAAATCCTGATAAGACAGTAAAAACAAAGCAAGCTATGCCTGCTCAGCTGACTGTCCCCTGCTATTATAGCCAGTGTCTCTTCAGAACATACAACCTGCCCTACCTGAAGGAGATTGGGTTTACGTCTTCCTTAACTGATTATAAATCACTATGTAACATAGTAACTTAGTAAATGAAGGCAGATAAAGACCAGCATGATCCATCTAGTCTGTCCAGTAAGGTGTTGGAGTTGTACAGTTGTGGTCAACATTATTGGCACCCTTGCATTTTAAATATGTTTACAATATCTTGAGAAATAATTAGAAATATTCCAACTGTATGTCATCATAATATTTTAATAATATGTAAAAAAAAAAAAAAAAAAAGAAAAGCTGTCTGTGCAACTTAGACATGGTGGAAGAGTACCCTAGTAGTTAGAGCACCGACTTAGTAACCAAGAGAACAGAGTTCAATTCCCATTAGCACTCCTTGTGGCCTTGGGCAAGTCACTTAACCCTCTATTGCCTCAGAAGAAAGGCCTGGCAATCTACTTCTGGTCACACTGCCAAGAAAACCCAGGAGTCACTGGGTCGTCCGGAGTCAGCATTGACTCGAAGGCACACATTGCATTTTTTGCAACTTAGACATAGTAATTGCTGAGAAAAAAATATATATATATATAACTTGAGCAGGATTAACAGCACCTTTCATTAATAATAGGTTACACAACTCAACAGTGATGAGAGCCTCCAAACATTTCTTGTAGCCATCTAAAAGTTTCGTACATCCATCTGCTGGTAGTTTCTCCCACTCTTGAACTGCTATTTGTTCCAGCTCATAAATGTTTCCAGGATTTTACCAATGGCAGATTTTAGCTCTTTCCAAAGGTTCTCGATTGGATTGAGATCAGGACTCGCTGGCTAGTTTAAAACAGTCCATCTGTTCCTTTTTAACCATTCTTTCGTATTTTTGGATGTATGTTTTGGGTCATTGTCCTGTTCGAGGACCCAGGCCTAGCTTTCTAATACTAGGTAGCACATTTCACTCCAAAATTCCTTGCTGGTCCTCTGACTTCATGATTCCTTTAATACATGCCAGGCCTCCAGTTCCTGAGGCAGTAAAACAGCCCCATAACATTATGGCACCTCCACCATAATTAACTTTAGGAATGGTGTTTTCCCTTACATTTACAGGTTTAGAAATAAAGCATATATCTATGGTCTGCATTGCCAAAGAGCTCAAGTTTGGTTTTGTCTGTCCACGGAACGTTTTCCCAGAAGGATTGTGATTTTTCAAGGTGGGTTTGGGCAAAGATCAGGTGTGCCTTTTTATGTCTGTCTTTGAGCAGTGGGGTTCTCCTTTGCCTTCGCCCATGAAGTCCTTCTTTATTTAGTGCACAGCATATAGTGTGGGTTGAAGCCAGCACTCCATATTGCTCCAGGTCAACCTTAAGCTCTTTGGATGTTATACATGGTGTTTTTCCAACAGTTCGCACTAACCTTCGAAGACTTCTTTAATTAATTTTCCTCTTCCCACCATATCCTGGGATGTTCTTAACAGTTCCATAAGCAGAAAACTTCTTAATAACATTGCAAACTGTAGACACAGGAATCCCAAGGTCTTTGGAGATAGCCATTTGAAATTTGATAATGGTTTTTCTGACGGTCTCAGGCAGGTCTCTTGTCCTTACCATTGTGAAAATGGAACAGGGAGTGAATGTGGCCATTTTAAACATTAGAGGCATCTTTCATTGGCTGATTCAAGTCATGTGAGTACTGACCGTTGATCACAAGTGCATCTAATTTTACTGCAATGGAAATGTGGTTCTTCTGTTCAAACTGATTTGATTAATTTATAAGGGTGCCAATAATCATGTTCTCTCTGTGACTCAGACAATCTCATACACTATGCTCCCAAAAAATATTTTGTTGGATTGTATCTCAAAGTGGCTTTTTGGAGCTTCCCCCGATTTAGGCAAGAGATTGGTGTGCACGGACCAGGAGAAGGACCTCGGAGTGATTGTTTCTGAGGATCTCAAGATAGCGAAACAGTATGGCAAGGCGGTGGCAAAAGCCAAAAGGATGCTGGGTTGCATACAGAGAGGAATTACCAGCAGAACAAAAGAGGTACAAAAGCTACTGTACAAGTCGCTGGTGAGGCCTCACTTGGAATATTGTGTTCAGTTTTGGAGACCATTTCTTGCAAAGGACATAAAAAGGCTGGAACGGTTCAGAGGAAGGCGACCAAAATGATTTGGAGCCTGCATCAGAAGACTTATGAGAAGAGACTTGAAGACCTAAATATGTACGCTCTGGAGGAGAGGAAGGACAGGGGAGATATGATTCAGACCTTTAAATACTTAAAGAATATTAATGAATAAACAAACCTCTTCCAAAGACTGGGAAGCTGTAAAACTAGAGGGCATAACATGAAGCTGCAAGGGGGTAAACTGAAAGGCAATGTCAGGAAATACTTTTTCACTGAAAAGCTGGTGGATGTTTGGAATGCCCTCCTGATGGAAGTGGTGGAGGCAAATACAGTCATAGAATTCAAAATGGCATGGGACAGTCACAGTGGATCCCTTTATAGCAAAAGGATAAAATCAAAATAAACATAACTATCTTATATCTCAGCAAATAGGGGTGACCTACATGGGCAATGGGTATACCCCTAAACAAAAGCATGGAGAGGGGTGACCTGCATGGAGCGGTAGGTGCACCTACTCTTGCCGCCTTGCTGGACAGACTAGATGGACCATACTGGTCTTTATCTGCCATCATATATTATGTTACTATGTAAGTGTATGACACTGCAGTTCTTCACATTGGTCTAATTCTTGGCAGTTAAGATTTATTCTTCCAGATTTTGTAGATCTTTCCTCATGTTATCCACTCCCTCAGGGGAGTCCACTGTGTTGCAAATTTTCGGGTCATCTGCAAAAGGATAGACTTTTTCCATTCAGTCCTTCAGCAGTATCACTCACAAATACATTGAATGATACCAGTTCCAGGACCAATCCCTGGGGTATGCTGCTAATCACCTTCCTTTCATCCAAGTGAGTTCTGTTTACCATCACCTTCTGTCTGTCAGTCAACCAATTTCTGATCCAGTTCACCACCTGGGACCCATCCCCAGGCTATTCAGTTTATTGATAAGCCTTCTATAAGGAAGAGTATCAAAGGCTTTGCTGAAATCTAGGTAGATCACATCCACCGCATGCCCTTGATCTAGTTCTTTGGTCACCCAGTCAAAGAACTCAATCAGATTTGTTTGGCATGATCGTCCTTTGGTAAATTAAGCGGTATATAAAAAATGTTAAATAAATAAAACAAACCATGTTGCCTTGGATCATGCAACCGATTGGTTTCAAGAAAGTCCACTAGTCTCTCTTTCAGGAGCACCTCCATTACTTTTCCCACCACAGAGGTAAGACTTACTAGTCTGTAGTTTGCCACGTCTTCCCTATTACCACTTTTCTGAACAGGTACCCCATCAGCCCTTCTCCAGTTCTCTGGAACTTCTCCTGTCTCCAAGAATCTATTAAAAACATCCTTTAAAGGCTCTGCAAGAAACTCTCTCAGCTCTTTCAGTACCCTGGAAAGTATCCCATCCAGTCCCATGGCCTTGTCCACTTTCAGTTTTGCAAGCTATTCAAAGACATCATCTTCAGTGAATGGTGTAGTATCTACTCCATTCCCCTTTGTATATTTGTCAATCACAGTTGTTCCTTCTCCAGGATTTTCTTTAGTAAAAACAGAACAGAAGTATTTAGCATTTTCGCTTTTTCAATGTTACTTTCCACAAATCTGTTCTTTGCACTTTTAAGTCTTGCAGTTTCACCTCTGATCTTCCTTTTCTTCTGAATATATCTGAAAAAGGTTTTGTCATCACGCTTTAGATCTTTAGCCATCTTTTCTTCTGCCTTTTGATTTTGCTATCCTTGTTTCTCTTTTTGTCTTTTAGCTTTATCTTTTATTCTTTTCTGTGTTCCTCT
The DNA here is from genome assembly GCA_033557465.1 of Ichthyophis bannanicus. Classification (NCBI taxonomy): domain Eukaryota; kingdom Metazoa; phylum Chordata; class Amphibia; order Gymnophiona; family Ichthyophiidae; genus Ichthyophis; species Ichthyophis bannanicus. Next base: position 1,338,515,066 of record CM066033.1, on the reverse strand, counting down.
GTTTGCAAACGTCTGAATTTTGTGAAAGCTATGTTTTTTGCCTTTATTTGTGCAGCCACTTCTTTGGCGAACCAAATAAGTTTCCTCTTCCTCTTGTTTTTATTTACTTTCCTTACATATGTATCTGTTGCCCCTTTTATTGCCTCCTGTAGTTTAGCCCTTGCAATTCCACTTCCCTTACCTCCTCCCATCCTGCCAACTCCTCCTTCAGGCACTTGGCCATTTTACTGAAGTCAGCGTTTTTGAAGTCTAAGAATTTTATCTTGTAGTGATTGGACTCTGCCTTGGATTTTATCTCAGACCACACCGTGTGATGATCGCTGCTGCTCACATGGGCACCCGCTCAGATATTCAACATGCTATCTCCGTTCGTGAGTACTGAATCCAGCATTGAACTTTCCCTAGTCGATTCCAGGTTTGTTCCTGGGCCAATTCTGAGTGAGTTCTATTCACCATTACCCTCTGCAGTATATCAGTCAACAAGTTCTTAATCAAGTTCACCACCTTGGGATCCATCCCCAGGCTGCTCATTTTATTCCCAAGACTCCTACGAGGAACAGTATCAAAGGCTTTGCTGAGATCTAAGTAGACCACATCTGTCGCATGGCCTTGAACTGATCTCTGTTCACCCAGTCAAAGATATCAATCAGATATGTTTAGCATTATCTTCGCTTGGTAAATCCGCATTGCCTTGGATTTCATAATCCGTTGTCTTCCAGAAAAACCACTGTCTTTCAGCAGCATCTCCCATTATGTTTCCCACCTCTGAAGTAAGGCTTACTGGCCTGTAGTTTGTCACATTTGTAAGAGGGACCAAGTCAGCCCTTCTCCAATCCCGTGGTACATCCCCAGTCTGCAGGGATATATTAAACATATCTTTTAAACGTTCTTTCAAAACCTCTTTGAACTCCTACAGTATCCTTGGATGCATCTGGATCTGATCCCATGGCCTTATCGACTTTCAGTTTTGCAAGCTGTTCACAAACATTATCTTCCATGAATGGTGTTACATCTACTCTAGAACTCGTTACTTTTGTCAGTCATATGTGGCCCTTCTCCAGGATTTTCTTTTGTGAACACAGAACATAAGTATTTGTTTAGCAATTCTGCTTTTGCCTTATCAGTGTCCGCAAATCCGTCCTCAGTATCTTTGACTTTTGCAAGTCCACCTCTCACCTTTGTCCTTTACCCCAATATATCTGAAAAACGTCTTGACAGCTCTTTTCACATCTGTAGCCATTTTCTCTTCTGCATTTGCTTTTGCTTTCCTGATTTCTCTCTTTGTTTCTTTCAGCTTTATCTGGTATGCTTTTCTGCGTGCCCCTTTTTGTGTTTCTCTGAAAATTGTGAACTCTACTGTTTTTGCATTTATTTTTGCAGTCACTTCTTTGGAGAACCATATTGGTTTCCTTTTCCTGTGTTAAAAAAAAAGGCAGAAAATTGAGTTTGACTTCCTGAGCCACGGACCCTGCAAGCCTATTAACTATATGCTTGTAACTGCTATACAGGCCAAAGATGTATTTTTTAAAGTTACTTTTTGAAGAACAAGCTGAAAATTTGAACTTTTGAGCTAAATAATTCTTATATTGCAGCAATAGTTTGTTACAATGTAAATCTCTTTGACTAAATGATAAAGTGATAATAAAAAAAAACTGTTAAAAAAGAAAGAAATCTACATAGACTTTTGCAGTTTTGAAAAGGAACAATGTTAGGCAGAGGCAGTGGATATAGCAAGGCAGCAAATTCAACCACAGCTAGCAATTATTCAAACCAATAAAAAGAGAAATAATAATAATTTAGAAACTTAGCCAGAAAGATCCACAAGGTGTACCTCCATCTTCAGTGCTCTGGAGATCATTCCTAGGTCCTCTGCATAGTTACAACACTATGGGCTGAACTTCCTTAACTAACCACCCTCTGCAGCGGACACAATTGGAAACACAGAAATATGAAGAAAGAAAAAGACCATATGGCCTATCTAGTCTGCTCTTCCATATCAAGTACTACAGTCTCTTTTTTTTCCTTTAGAGATCTATGTTTGTCCCATGCTTTCTTGAATTCAGATACTGTCCTCGTTTTTACTACCTTGACTGAGAGACTATTCCACGCATCTACCACTCTTCCTTAAAGGAATATTTCCGCATATTACTCCTGAATCTCTTAAATCTCCTGAATCTCCCTTTTCACCCTCATCATATGCCACCTCATTTCAGAGCTTTCTTTCAAATGAAAGAGGCTCTCCTGTGCATTTATACTACATGGGTATTTAAACGTCTCTATCATATCTCTTCTATCCTGCCTTTCTTCTAACATATACATGTTGAGATCTTTAAGTCTGTCTTCATATGCTTTATAATGAAGCCTACTGACCATTTTGGTAGCCACCCTTTGCACCGATTCCTTCATGTTTATATCCTTTCGAAGGTGTGGTCTCCAGAATTGCACACAGTACTCAAATGAGGTCTCACCAAAGACTTATACAGAGGCACTATCACCTCCTCTTTTTCAGCAGACCATTCCTCTCCTTGTGCACTTAAGCATTCTTCTGGCTTTTCCCATCTCTTTGTCTACCTGTTTAGCCACTTTGTTTCTGATGATCTTAATCACACCCAGATCCTACTGTTCCTTCGTGGACAGAAGTACTTTGCCCCCTATACTGTACTTAGAGTTTTGCAGCCCAGATGCATGGCCCTGCATTTTTTTAGCATTAAATCTCAGCTGCCAAAATCTAGACTATTCTTCAAGATTATCTAGATCCCTCCTCGTCTTATCTACTTCTTCCTGGGTGTCTACTCTACCACAGGATTTTGTATCATCTGTAAAGAGACAAACCTTACCCAACAGCCCTTTTGCAATATCACAAACAAAGATGTTAAAAAGAATTAGACCAAGAACAAATTCCCCCCCCCCACACACATACAAACCTCCACTTACTTCTTCAGCTCTCCCAACCACACAGATGTAGATGGACATCCACAAATAAACACCCTCTCATTCCCCACATTAGAGCCAAATCCAATCAGCAAGCATGTAAATGAGCCTTCCAGCTATACGCACCCTCCATATGGAACAAGGTACTGGACCAACTCAGGAACATCACTGACCTAAAGACTTTCAGAAAACATCTAAAAACACATCTGTTCAAGGAACACTTCACCCCAAACTCATGATACCCCCCCACCTCAGAAAGAGCATTGCAAGATGACTATCGTTACAACTGTACATAGCCAGAAATGTATATAGCGAAAAAGTTGTCTTTCCCTCCCTCCCTCCCCCAAATCCCCTGGGATAATCATAGCTTTATAGGTGCTTAAACCTCTTAAAGGGAAGGAGGTGCCATATTCACTCTCAGATGTAGCTGTTTAACCTCATCAGGCATATGTTAAGGACCTGAGATTGATTGCTGGAGACCAAAGATTTCCGTACAACTTTCCAAGCAATAGTTACACCTCACTTTGACTATGCAAATATCGTTCTGCATGGCCTCCCCAAGAACACACTAAGTCCACTTCAACTGGCGATGAATGCAGCGGCCCGCATCTTGACCTAATGGATCTACACTGGCTCCCAATAAGCTGCAGAATATTATATAAAACCCTCCTCATCACTTTCAAGGCAATTAATAAAATATCCCCTGCACCGATTTCAGATCTCCTCACCCATGCACCAAACAATAGATCCAGGAGACTAGTAACCGAAAACACACTAGTTACTCCTAGTAACTCCACAAAATGGACTCAATTAACTTCTAACAGAGCTTTTGTGTCTTATGCTCCCAAATGCTGGAACAAACTCCCCCCAGCATCAGATCAATCAGGGACATAATACAATTTAGAAAGGCTATTAAGCACTACTTATTCACTTTGCACTTCAACCTACCTTACTGACCTTAGCATTGCCTTCTGCCTGACCACCATCAATTACATCTCACACAACTGTAATCCAGAACAGAGATAATAGTACTGCGGAAAGTGCTGCTTTTCTGTAAATATCAAGCCACAATGTTACCTGTTTAAATGTATATAGTTTTCCCCTGTTCATACCCAGTTTATATTCCCTGTTATCTGTAAACCTATGTCAGTTTTATTCTGTCTAGGGTAGTATGTTGTTTGATGTAAACCGCACTGATGATAAATAGCGTGGTATATAAAAACCGTTAAATAAATAAAATAAATAAATAAAATAATCTTGAGATGAACAAAGTCCATTAAATGTATTAGGTATAGTTTTATTAGTATAAGTATTCCCAGCAAACCTAAGTAAGTAAACAACTTAAATATCTATACACAGTCTTAAAACTAAAATGCAGACAGCAGTCCAGCAGCAAGATGGGGGCTTTCCAGTCTTTTGCATTAAGTGTCACATGTATGATTTTCTCCCAATTGGTGAGGGGTCTTATATGTGCACTAGATGCAAGGAACTCTTTGCTCTCAAGGAATGAGTCTGATCTCTGGAGGCTAGAGTAGCAGACAGAGGACATAAGGAAGACAGAGGTACAAGACGAGACCTACAGGGATGTAGTACTGAAGTCCCATCTCCAGTCTGGCAGCATCCCTATTGCCAAGGAGGAGAGAGGTCACATGACAGGAGAGCATCACCCTGGTGTGGTAGGAAGTGATCCTGTAGCTAGGATCTGTCCTCCAGATGATGTAAAACCCTCTCGCAGTGAGGATGTTTCTCCAGGGCCATGTGCCGACGAAGGAAGGGTTAGAACAGCTGTTATAGTTGGTGATTCAATCATTAGGCATGTAGATAGCTGGATGGCTGTTGGACGTGACGATCGCCTGGTAACATGCCTGAATGGTGGGAATGTAGCAGACTTCATGTGCTACCTAGACAAGGTCTTAGAATAGTGCTGGGGAGGAGCCTGTTGTCTTGGTGCATGTTGGTACCAATGACATAGAAAAGTGTGGTAGGGAGGTTCTGGAGGCCAAATTTAGGCTTTTGGGTAGGAAGTTGAAATCCAAAACTTCCAGGGTAGCATTTCTCCGAAATGCTTCCCTTTCCATGCACAGGACTCAAAAGGCAGGCAAGGCTCCGGAGTCTCAATGCATCGATGAAATGATGGTGCAAGGAAGAGGGTTTTGGATTTGTTAGGAACTGAGGAACATTCTGGGGGAAAGGAGAGGCTTTACAGAAGAGATGGGCTCCACCTTAACCGGGATGGAACCAGGCTGCTGCCATTAACCTTTTAAAAGGAGATAGAGCAGCTTTTAAACTAGATAATAGGGGAAAACTGAGAGTCACCCAAGAGTCCATGGTTTGGAACTATGTATCCTTGAAGGATACTATTAAGACTGAAGATAGGGCATATCAAAAGAGGTTCCAAGAAAGACAAAAGTAACCCAAATGCCCTTGAGTACAGAGCAGACAGAGCTTAAAGATTCCAAATTACCCCTGCCTACTGATAAGCAGATTAATATGAATAAAACACAGCCTCTAAAAGGCTTGTTTGCAAATGCTAGAAGTCTAAAAAAAATAGAAGGGAGAGTTAGAATATATAGCACTAAATGAGTGGTTAGATATGATTGGTATCTCAGACACATGGTGGAAGGAGGACAACCAATAGGGACACTGTGATATCTGGGTACAAACTATATTGTAATGATAGAGCAGATCAAATTAGTGGAGGGATTGCACTCTGTTAGAGAGGGCATTGAGTCACAAAAATTAAAGTTTTGCAGGAAACAAAATTCACTATAGAATCTCTATGGATTGAAATTCCATGTTAAAAGAGGAAGACGATGGCAGTGGGGGTGTACTTTCGACTGCCTGGTGTCACAAGGTGGACCTATTGGAGCCTGAGAAAATGGAAATCAGCAGCAGTGATCAGGGGAGAGATGACAGTATAAACAAAAAACTGTCAGATGGTTGCTATAGACAACCTAGGCACACGTGGGTAAGGGCTGAGAAGACACACCCAGATAGCAAGCAAAGGGAGTTTGCTTTGCCTGATAGGAATCAGCTGGGTAGAGGTGGAGCCCAGAAACACAGAGATATAATACGCTCCCAAATAGTTAGAGAGAGAGAGGAGGTGAACCAGCAAGTCTCACAGCAAGGGAGACAACGGTCAGCGCAGCAGAAGCTGGAAAAAGTATGGAAGTGGAATGAAAGAGAGTCTGAATTACTGGGACAGCATGCAAGCCCACACGAAGGTCTGAGTGAGTCTCAAACCCAGAGTGAAACATTTGGAAGGCAGAAGCCAGATATTGAATACATGTGTGAAGAGCACGAGAGACGTGGGAGAGTTGCAGTACAAGGTAACAAAGCCAGAAGTGTTGATAGTGGCTGTTTTCTACCCGAGTGGGTAAAACCCTGCAGCAATAGAAAAAGCCACCCAGAAATAAGCTTTAGAAATAATCCCTTCCCTTGTGCTAGAAAACCCAGGAGAAGAGAAACTCACTTACTTGGAGAAACTGGTGATTCCAGTATCAACTTTAAACTCCCAGAGTTTGAGCAACCTCCGTATAGAGCAGTGCAATCCAGGGCAGCTGTGAGGAAAAGGCTAGACCCGAGCACGCTCAGAGTCTACCGTAATCACTCTAACAGCAGAGCCAGGGAAGTTCCTGAATGTCCTTATGCTTACCAGCAGGGGCTGAGTTCTCATAAGCCTCATGCAAAAGTATATGGTAGTTCCCAGGGAGGCTTTGAGTCAGAAGGACAGCATAACTTCCTGCTTGACGAGGAAAACCTACATTATCCTTTTGAAACAGCTGACCTTGAAAACGTGAGTGTTAATGAACCAGAATCTATGGAATATGAGAATACAGAGTTAGCCACAGTTCCTGAGCCCATGGAATGCTCAGTCTCGGTAATTGACCCAGAGTTTTCCTTAAGGTGAAAAGGGTTGAAGATAACCTGAGTAAGAGTCACAAGTTGTGGGCTGGAAAACGTGTCTCTCAGAAAACCATGTGAATGAGCTGTGCTGTAGCAGCAAAAAGGAAAGCCTGTGAAAAACATTGAGAATGTTTAATTCTTTTCTTTTTGCATTTAAGCTGAAGTAAGCTATTTTTGTTTAACCTTTTGATTTCTGTTATATGCCCGAAGTGGGCTGTTTGCTTTGTTTTGCCAAGGAGAAAATACCTCACGGACGGGGGAATAAAACCCTGAGTTTGGAACACAAGTGTCTTTTGTGGTTTATAGAGAAGGTACAACTACCACCCTCAGGCAGTACCAAGGCCTCACCGGTAGGGCACCTGGGGGTGCGACAAAATGGCGTAGTATTGAGGATTTTTTTTTTTCTGTGGCACAAGCCAATTTTCCGGGACAAGAGGAAAAAGGACATTTCTGAGAGAAAAAAAAGGTGGATACAAAGCACCGTTGGAGGAAAAATTCGACTGGCAGATCGGCCAGAGGACGGACAAAAGGCTTTTTCTCACATGCTGAATTCTACCAGGAGACTAAGGTACTAGTAGCCTGGGTAGACGGGTACGGGATACCAGTGAGAGAAAGAGGGCGCTATAGCTGGGATAAAATTTCCTGTAGAAAGTACCGCACTTGGTGGGTCTTTCTTTCTTTTCCATTGCAGGTGCAGAGTCCACAGAAGAGGAAGATGGATCCACAGGACATGCTATCCTGGATGAATGCCCAATGGGAGAAACAAGCAAGGATGGTGCAACATCTGCAGGAGCAGTATATGACAGCCATGAGAGAACAGCAACAACCATTGCTGGAGGCAGTCAGCGCACTAGTGAACAAGTCTTGTGAAGAAGAAGCAGCATCTACTACCATACCGCAAGTAGAACTGAACACTGGTTTTGCTTTGTCATTAAGACATTTGAAACAGGAGGACAATCCTGATGATTTCATAGAAGCATTTGAACGTATAGCTGGAAATCTGAAATGGCCTGCAGAGCAGTGGGCAATGAGATTTGTCATGACTTTAAGTGGTGAAGCTCTGTCTGCTTTTAAGGCCATGCCCGCTAGCCTTGCTAATGATTATAATGAGATCAAAAAAGCTGTAAAGGATCGGCTTGGTCTTACTCCTAGACATTATAAGAGGTTGTTCAGGGGAGCACAAATGCTAGAGAATGAAACACCAAGAGCCTTATGCCAATGACTTAAAAGTCTGGCATATAAGTGGCTAGACCCAGATGGTAGAACACTAGAATCTCTCATAGATGAGATCATTCTAGAGCAATTCCTGATAGCAATACCCTTAGAAATGAAAACCTTTCTAACACTGCAAAACTGCTCTAACACGGAGGAGGCAGCTAAATTGGCCGAAGTATATAGGGAAGCCAAACAAGCGGATACCTCCAAAACAAGCCTCTTAAAAGTGGCTGGTGTGAAAGAGATGGATGAGTGTAAGAAGGATGAAAGGGTTAAGGCATATAAGTATGATTCTGGTAAGAATGTGATGACTGGAAACACGAGGAAATGTTATAAATGGGGTAGACCTGGACATCTCATGAAGGAGTGTAGAGTGAAGACAGTCCTCGTAGTAGGGACAGAAAAGCAGATTCCCAAGGGTATATTCTTACAAGTCCAAGTAGATGGATTAGACACCCTAGCTCTGCTTGATTCGGGAGCAGAACAAAGTTTGATTGCCCAAGAATTTTGGGAAACCATGAGACCGTCTCGCCCTGTAGCTCCGAAGCAAGTACAAGTAAAATGTGTACATGGTATGCAGCTTCCCTACCCCCTACACCAGGTTTGTGTTAAAGGACTAGGGATAGAGAGAAAGATACAGGTGGCAGTAGTCCCCGGGCTACTGCAGAACCTAATCCTAGGATGTGACTGGCCTTCTTTTCAAGGAGGAATAAGACAGGGGATATGCATAAAGACAGGATTGGTCTCTACCCGATCCCAAGCCACTGTAGCGGAGACCCGAGAATCCCCGGTAGGAGAAGTACAAAAACCGGAGGAAGAGGGTGTTAAGGAGGCTCCCGAAGAGAGGGCTGAGGCAGAAGAGGCGGATACACTTCCCAACCACGACGATTTGGTTCAAAGCCCAGTTGAGGGAGGGAAGAAAGCCAAATCTAAAAAACGCCATGAGAGGAATAAGAGAACCCAGGGAAGAAGGGAACTAGAAGTGGGGAGGGGTTGCCATGGGTACCCGCCGCTCTGGTCCAAAAATTCCCATCTTTCCCAATGGAGCAGAAGACAGATGCAGCACTCAAAAGAGCTTTTGAGTGGGCTCAGAAAGATAGAAATGTGTTACCCCGATTCTTCTTAGATGAAGACATTCTATATAGAGAAAGCCTGGATCCCTATACAGGGGCTGTAAGAAAACAACTGGTGGTACCAGTAGCTTTTAAAGCAGTGGTTTTACGTTTAGCGCACGACCATCCGGTTGGGGGACACAAAGGCGTTCAGGGAACGCTAGACCAGATTTTAGCGCGCTTTTATTGGCCGGGGGTGTACCAGGAAACAAAGCGCTATTGCGATTCCTGCCCCGCTTGTCAGAGGGTTTCCATAGCCAAACCCAAAGCCGTGCCTATGGTACCATTACCAACCATAGCGACACCTATCAGACGCATGGGTATGGACATTCTAGGCCCATTAATAAAGACACCTAGGGGTTTCCAATACCTTTTGGTTATTGTCGACCATGCGACTCGGTTCCCCTGGGCTATTCCCCTCAGAAATATTTCGGCCAAGATTATAGCGCAGGAACTAGTAAAGTTGTTTTGCGAGGTGGGGTTTCCCCAAGAAATCTTGACTGATCAGGGCAGTAACTTTGTTTCAAGATACCTCGCTAGGGTTTGGGAGGCGTTTGGTATACGCCACATAAAAACGTCGGCATACCATCCCCAGACCAATGGGTTGGTGGAGCGCACCAACCAGTCAATTAAGCATTTATTACGAAGGGGATTAAGGAGTGGGGAGATGGTGGAATGGGACACACTACTCCCATTTGTTATGTATGCTTGCCGGGAGCGTGTTCAAACCTCCTTAGGAGTATCCCCATTTGAACTTTTATATGGTAGGACCCCAAGGGGAATACTTGATATTCTACGGGATGAATGGGTGGAACCTAAGGTACCAGAGATAGGGATTCCACAGTTTTTAAAAGAGCTGAGGACGCGCCTGAGGAAAACATCCCAGGCCTCAGTAGAAAATTTAAGTCGTAGTAAACAACGACAAAAACAATACTATGATAGGGGCACACAGGCCAGAGAGCTGGCAGTAGGAGACAAGGTCCTTATACAAGTAGCGGACCCAGGCGCTAAATTTGAAGCTCGCTGGAAAGGACCAGGCATAATAATAAAGAAAGTGGGATTCGTGTCATACCTTGTTGAGAACGAGAAAGGACGTAGGCAGGTATACCACGTCAATGTGTTGAAGCCATGGAAGGAAAGGGTGGCCACAGCTAATTTGGCCTACCATGAGCAGCATTGTAGAACCCTGCAAGTGATTACATGCTGTCCGCTAAAAATTGCGGCAGCAAGTAATATTTTAAGGGGGGGAATGTGTCACAAGGTGGACCTATTGGAGCCTGAGAAAATGGAAATCAGCAGTGATCAGGGGAGAGATGACAGTATAAACAAAAAACTGTCAGATGGTTGCTATAGACAACCTAGGCACACGTGGGTAAGGGCTGAGAAGACACACCCAGATAGCAAGCAAAGGGAGTTTGCTTTGCCTGATAGGAATCAGCTGGGTAGAGGTGGAGCCCAGAAACACAGAGATATAATACGCTCCCAAATAGTTAGAGAGAGAGAGGAGGTGAACCAGCAAGTCTCACAGCAAGGGAGACAACGGTCAGCGCAGCAGAAGCTGGGAAAAGTATGGAAGTGGAATGAAAGAGAGTCTGAATTACTGGGACAGCATGCAAGCCCACACGAGTGAGTCTCAAACCCAGAGTGAAACATTTGGAAGGCAGAAGCCAGATATTGAATGCATGTGTGAAGAGCACGAGAGACGTGGGAGAGTTGCAGTACAAGGTAACAAAGCCAGAAGTGTTGATAGTGGCTGTTTTCTACCCGAGTGGGTAAAACCCTGCAGCAATAGAAAAAGCCACCCAGAAATAAGCTTTAGAAATAATCCCTTCCCTTGTGCTAGAAAACCCAGGAGAAGAGAAACTCACTTACTTGGAGAAGCTGGTGATTCCAGTATCAACTTTAAACTCCCAGAGTTTGAGCAACCTCCGTATAGAGCAGTGCAATCCAGGGCAGCTGTGAGGAAAAGGCTAGACCCGAGCACGCTCAGAGTCTACCGTAATCACTCTAACAGCAGAGCCAGGGAAGTTCCTGAATGTCCTTATGCTTACCAGCAGGGGCTGAGTTCTCATAAGCCTCATGCAAAAGTATATGGTAGTTCCCAGGGAGGCTTTGAGTCAGAAGGACAGCATAACTTCCTGCTTGACGAGGAAAACCTACATTATCCTTTTGAAACAGCTGACCTTGAAAACGTGAGTGTTAATGAACCAGAATCTATGGAATATGAGAATACAGAGTTAGCCACAGTTCCTGAGCCCATGGAATGCTCAGTCTCGGTAATTGACCCAGAGTTTTCCTTAAGGTGAAAAGGGTTGAAGATAACCTGAGTAAGAGTCACAAGTTGTGGGCTGGAAAACGTGTCTCACAGAAAACCATGTGAATGAGCTGTGCTGTAGCAGCAAAAAGGAAAGCCTGTGAAAAACATTGAGAATGTTTAATTCTTTTCTTTTTGCATTTAAGCTGAAGTAAGCCATTTTTGTTTAACCTTTTGATTTCTGTTATATGCCCGAAGTGGGCTGTTTGCTTTGTTTTGCCAAGGAGAAAATACCTCACGGACGGGGGAATAAAACCCTGAGTTTGGAACACAAGTGTCTTTTGTGGTTTATAGAGAAGGTACAACTACCACCCTCAGGCAGTACCAAGGCCTCACCGGTAGGGCACCTGGGGGTGCGACACTGGCCAGAATGAACAAATGGATGATGAATTGCTCAAAGAAATCAGGGAAGCTAGCAAAAGTTACAGTACAGTAATAATAATGGGTGATTTCAATTACCCCGTTGTCAACTGGGTCTGTGTCACAGCAGGACATGCTAGGGAGATAATGTTTCTAGATGAAATAAATGACTGCTTCTTGGAGCAACTAGTTCATGAACTGACCAGACGGGAAGCCATTTTGAACCTAATCTTTAGTAGAACACAAGATCTGGTACATGATATAAGGGTGTTGGGGCCACTTGGCAATAGTGATGATAAGAATGATCATGTTTATGATTTAATAAATGGAGGAAGGACAGTAAGGAAATCCACAGTACTACCTTTTAACTTTCAAACGGGAGACTGGGATAAAATGAGGAAAATAGTTAAGAAAAAGCTAAAAGGAGCAGTTGCAAAGCATTTACATCAAGCATAGGTATTGTTTAAAAATACTCTCTTGGAAGCCCAGTCCAGCTGTATTCCACACTTTAAGTAAAGTGGAAGGAAGTCCAAAAAACTGCCAGCATGGTTTAAAGATGAGGTCGAAGAGGCTGTTGCCAAAAAAGGATCCAAAAGAGGAAAACTGGAAACAACAAAAGTACTGGCAAGTTAGATGCAAGGCATTGATAAGGCAGGAAAAGAGAGAATTTGAGAAGCTTGCTGTGGAAGCAAAAATGAGTAATACAGACTTTTTCAAGTACATTCATAGCAATAAACCTGTGAGAGTCAGTTGGCCCATTAGATGATAGAGGGGTAAAAGGGGCACTAAGAGGGGACAAGGCCATAGTGGAGAGAGACTCGGTGAATTCTTCTGTCTTTACTGAGGAAGACATAGGGATGTTACCCGTGACCGAAATGGTATTTAAAGGTGATGCCACAGAAGAATCGAAAGAAATATCGATACACCAGGAAGATGTATTAAAACTATTTGATAAACTGAACAGTAGCAGATCACCTGGATCGAATGATATACATCCAGGGGCTTTGAAAGAACTGAAATATGAGATTACAGACCTACTATTAGTAATCTGTGAACTATCATTAAAATCATCTGTAATACCTGAAGATTGGAGGATGGCCAATGTAACGCCAATTTTTAAAAAGGGATCCAGAGATGATCCAGGAAGCTACAGACCAGTGATCCTGATGTCAGTACCAGGAAAAATGGTAGAAACCATTATAAAGAACAAAATTATTGAACATATAGATAGTCATGGCTTAATGGGAGACAGCCAACATGGCTTTAGCCAATTATAGTCTTGTCTTACTAATCTGTTATGTTTTTTTGAAGGTGTGAATAAGCAAGTAGACAAAGGTGAGTCGGTTGATATAGTGTATCTGGATTTTCTGAAAGCCTTTGACATGGAGCAATGGGGGGAAGAGCGGTGGGTTCACCTCTAAACAAACAAAGAAATGGGGAGGGGTGCACCTGCTCCTGGTAGGTGCAACACTAAGCAAAGACATGAGTAGGGGTGCACCAACTCCTGCCATATTGCTTGGCAGACTAGATGGACCACGCTGGTCTTTATCTGCCGTCATTTACTATGTTACTATGTTACAAGGTCCTTCATGAGAGACTCTTGGCAAAATTAAAAAGTCATGGAATAGGAGACAGTGTACTATTGTGGAACAAGAGGTGGTTAAAAGATAAAAGCAAAGCGTAGGCCAATTTTCCCAATGGAGAAAGGTGAATAGTGGAGTACCCCAGGGATCTGTGCTGGGTCCGCTGCTTTTTAACATATTCGTAAATGACGTGGAAATGGGAATAATGAGTGAGGTAATTAAATTTGCAGATGAGGCAAAATTATTCAATGTTGTTAAAAACCCATGAGGATTGTGAAAAGTTGCAAGGGGACCTTGATAAATTGGCTGTATAAAGCGAACAAGGGTGGGGAGAAGAGGGAGCAGCGTTGTCACATCTCATGACGTAGAGGCATTTCTGGAATGTTTAAGCTATTAACTCGCACACTCGCGACTCCTGATACATAGTGTTCACCCATGTACAAAATTAGACCCAAATCCCAATGTAGTCGGGACCCCATGTAGAAAGCCTCAATTAACTCAAAGACTTTTTTGTATCAATAACTAATATAATTGCTTGATGCCTACTTTCCCGAGCAATGTGTGTTAGCTGCAGCATCTGGCGAATATCATCAACTGCTTGTCTCCATGCCACAAAACCTACCTAATCAACATGTACTAGCTGGGGTAGGAGCCGCCCCAAGCATCCTGCCAGGACCTTAGCAAAGAGTTTGACATCAATATTGAGCAATGAGATAGGCCTATATGAGGTCAGCTTGGACTTATCCTTTCCCCGTTTCGGTATTGCAGAAAGAACTGCCTCATTCTGCATTGGCGATAGACTATCCTCCTTTATATGTTGTTAAAGATCTGTGCTAATATTGGAGCCAGGCTTTCCTGAAATTTCTTACAATATTCTGATGTAAAGCTATCAATTCTGGGACTCTTGCTGCCAGGAGGGCTCGAATAGCCCACTGCACTTCTGAGAGGTAATTTCCAGTTCCAATTTTTCCTTGTCAGTCTGTGGAAGGGTTTCCAAAGAGACATCCTCACCTCCTCAGTAATCAATTGTTTACGTCATCAGAGTATAAAAAGACTAGGGGACATGCAATGAAGCTATAGGGTAACCTATTTAAGACTAATAAGAGAAAATATTTTTTCACTCAATGTGTAATCAAACTCTGGAATTTGTTACCGGAGGATGTAGTAAATCCTGTTAGTGTAGCTGGGTTTAAAAAAGGTTTGAACAAGTTCCTGGAGGAAAGGTCCATAAACCATTATTAAAAGGGACCCAGAATATCACTGCTTTGTCCAATATAAGCATTGAGGAACCTGTGTCTTTTGTGGAGACTGCTGGGTACTTATGACCTAGATTGGCCACTGTTGGAAACAGGATGGTGGACTTGATGGATCTTGGTCTGACCCAGTATGGCATATTTTATGTTCTTATGTTCCTCTAAAAACCTATTAGTTAACTGCATCCTCTCAATGTGGTTTTTTTCTTTAAAAAAAAATCAGCAGAGGCCTCCTTTATCTCAGTTGTTTTAGCAATGCGCATGCCATCCTTCAGCCTAATCTCATTCACTACTCTTGTTGCAATTTGCCTATGCAACCAAAATGCCAATAATTTCCTGGCTTTGTTGCCCTTTTTATAATAATTCAATCACAATCTAAACCTATTGAAATCAAAATCTCTTTGTCCATTGATCTAATTGGCTCCCTTGAGAGTTCAATCTTTTCTTCGAGCCGTTTTTTTCATGGAGCCTCTGGCATATCAATGCCTCAGCTTTCACCATCTGAATTTCCTCCTTTATAAATATTTTGTTGCATGCCCCCTCAGCATTGAAAAATCCCTTGGCCACTGCTTTAAATGCATTCCAGACCAACAGCAACAGAACATCCTTTGTTTTGTTTTGGGCAAAGTAATCTTAAGTTAAGGTCTCATGAGCCTACTGCACCTCTAGCTTACCCAGTTGTGTTTTATTTATTTTTTTACTTATTTAACAATTTTTCTATACAGTCTCTCTATAAGTCAAGATGGTTTACATGAAACTCGGTGCAGGAACAGAAACTGCTATAACCAATAGTGCATGTTACATAGAGCTCATATTTAAACATATTGTAACAAATGCTAATGGGGTTAGCTAACTATGTACAAATTGTGCTGAACTATGAAACAGATGGGTGTTTGATGTGTGAGGTGATGATGGAGGAGCTATTCATTGTTTGGGTTTGGTTCATAATATTTGAGGAATAAAAATGTCTTCAAACTTTTGCAGAAGTCTTCCATATGTTGTATGGCTCTTGTTTGTGGTGGAAGTGAGTTCCATAGTGATGGGGCATATGACGAGAAGGCCCTGTTGTTGGCCCTTTGACTGCAGTTTGCTCTTTCTTTTGGTATTTCCAATGTATTTGTGTTGCTCTGTCTCCTAGGTCTACTGAAGCTTTGGGTTGTGATTAAGGATTTTAGGTTGACTGCTGAGAGATTGTAGATGATTTTGTGTGTATTGATGATGGCTTTATATTTGATAACCGAGGCACGGCGGACTCGGTGCATCTTCCCTTACCCCCCCCCCATGCCCCAATAAAACACACTACTCCAGTATTGGCATCAAACACCGGTTGCAGCTTTATTGACCTTAACAAACTTGAACAACAATTCCAAACAAAACCATTCAGCCTCCACCCCAACAGTAATGCCTCACCAGCCATGTGGGTAGCAAAGTGAGGTCATCACTGTTGCCACAGCAGCGAGGCTACTGCTCATCCTACCACCCCTTTCTCCGGCTTCGCCATACTACTAGCAAAAGCCTCACCGGGGTTATCCGGGTCGGGGGTACCCCACCCCCACCCAACTAATACCCATGGCTCCGGACCCCGGAAACCTCCGGGATCCCGCCGCCCCCCACCCCCAGCTGCAACAACCCCAAACCACCCCGCCACCTGGGTGGGAGGGAGGGACATCCGTTGCCTCGGGGCCCGCATACATGAATGCGCGCCCCGAGAACCGACTGTTGCTGGCTGTCCCTCCCCCAGTCATGCCGTGCTGATTGGCTCCCGCCGCTGTCACTTAGCCGCGGGAGCCAATCACTTTAAAAAATGCCGCCAGCCTCAGCAGCATTCTTCCGGCCCCCGCGGCCCGACGGTGCCACGCGCCGCCGGCCCGGTTAACCTCGGCCAGCCAGGTAACGGGCCCTGTGGCCTCCTTCATAACCGAGGCACGGCGGACTCTGTGCATCCTCCCTTACCCCCCCCCCTTACCCCCCCCCCAATGCCCCAATAAAACACACTACTCCAGTATTGGCATCAAACACCGGTCGCAGCTTTATTGACCTTAACAAACTTGAACAACAATTCCAAACAAAACCATTCCGCCTCCACCCCAACAGTAATGCCTCACCAGCCATGTGGGTAGCAAAGTGAGGTCATCACTGTTGCCACAGCAGCGAGGCTACTGCTCATCCTACCACCTCTTTCTCCGGCTTTGCCATACTACTAGCAAAAGCCTCACCGGGGTTATCCGGGTCAGGGGTACCCCACCCCCGCCCAACTAATACCCATGGCTCCGGACCCCGGAAACCTCCGGGATCCCGCCACCGGTTCAGGCGTTCCCCAACTCCTGAACCGCCCCCCCCCCAAGCTGCGACCGATGTACCCCCTGGCAAGCCCTCGTTCCACGGCCTCCTGCCAATCATTAAGCAGCAAATCCATACCGACAGGGGATAGATGCACCCCGTCATCCCGGTACAGACCCACACAAGAAACTTCAACCCAGGGATGCTGAATCTGACAACCTCCATGCTCCACCACCCACCTCCCAATCTGGCGATTGATCTTAACCAATCCCCGAGACCACCGCCGCTGCTCCCAACAGGCAGGCCGTGGAATGATGTCTGACCAGAACAACTGAACCCCCGGAAACATCAGCAAGACTTCCTGCAAATCGTGCTTGGCAGCCCGGATCAGCTGCTTACAAGTCCAGGAACTTAAGTCATTGCCCCCCAGGTGAATAAGCATCCACTTCGGCCACTCCTGGGAACGCCCGCGATGCCGCAGCAAAGGCAGGAACTGCACCCAACGCATTCCTCGAACGCCCAGCCATAGGATCGCCAGCTCACCCTGGTCCATGCCGAGATTGGGCCCCATCGGCCGCACCACCGCTCTCTGCTCCGCCCAATGCACAAAGGAGTGGCCGACCACCCAACAGGTCCCAGGACATCGGCCCCCACCTGAAAGACAAAACAACAGTTAGTAACCCCCCCCAAACACCCCGACAGACCCATCACAAACGCACATAGCCACAAAAAGCCTGACAGGCCCAGCGACCAATCCTCTGAATCTCCACCTGAGGCAGCCCCACCGCGGCGGCACTGGTCGCCACTCCAATCCGAAAAGAATGAGGAGCGAACCCAGCCGGGTCCATCCCGACCCTTACCAAAGCCAAACGCATAACGGCCGTAAACTGAAAACGAGTCAACGGGCTAGCATCCGCGTGCAAGAACAAATTTCCTTCACCAGCGGGATGAACACCAGGTACTCCCACATCAAGGACACCGGGCAAGTAAGGGGGTGACCAATAGCCCGTAACACCACGCACTGACCGCGCCCCTGCTGATCCGTCTTGGACCGCGCCAGCCACACGCACGTTTCCACGTCACCCACAGACACGTGCCGCCAACTCAAACCGCACGCCACACGGCGAGAAGCCGCCACCAACTCACTGATGCGGAAAGCCCCGAAAAAGGCCAGACTAAACACTGCCCGAAAAAGCCGCGTTTCATAAACGGATGACGTGACCCCCGGTAGTGCCCCAGATAACTGAACCAACAGCTCGTGGGTAATAGGCCTGCGACCATCCCGATGGGGAGGCTGAGAACGCCCCCACCCTCGCAACAACCGCCGAGCTAAGCCCCCCGCACCCATGCCCCCCCAGCCCACTGCCCGCGCGAAAAAGGAAAACCCCGCCAGGTTCGCCCGCACCCAACCGGAAGCCTTTGCCGCGACCACATATTCCGCCAATAAATGATCGGGAACCCGGCCCTCCTGCCACCCCCGAGTCACCAGAAAGCTGACCACGTCGTCACTGCCACGCTGATATTTCTTCCAAGTTCCCGGGGCCACCGAACGCTGCAGCAGCTCTATCATCTCCACCGGCCAAGCTGCCATAAGGACTCCGGGACCTGCGCGCCGTCTCTGTCTGCTGCTGGAGCCAAAATCCGGAACTGCTCCCACTTAAAACGAGAAAGAGCATCGGCGATACCGTTAGTACATCCCGGAATATGCCGCGCCCTTATCGCCACGTTCAACCGCAGACAGGCCAGTACCACCGCCCGCATCAGAGACGCAACCTGCAAACAACGTGGCGTATACTGATTGAGCACGCTGACCACCGCCGCATTGTCGCAGAACCACACCACCCTACGATTACGCAGGCGGTCCGGCCAAAGCTCCAAGACAACCAAAATGGGGAACAACTCCAAAAATGTGATGTTAGACGTAAGCCCATCGTCCCGCCAGGACTGCGGCCAAGCCGCCGCACACCACGCCCCCCCAAAGTAAATGCCCAATCCCCCACTGCCCGCAGCGTCCGTAAATAGCTGTAAGTCAGCAGAAGAAATGGCGGCCTCCATCAAGACGGACGTGCCGTTAAAATCCTGCAGGAAAACGTCCCATACGCCAAGATCAGCCCGGATACTCCGCGTCACCCGGATCTGATGATAGGACTTCGTCGCCCCCCTCGTAGCTGCCGCCAACCGGCGCAAAAATACACTGCCCATAGGTATAACCCTGCAAGCAAAATTCAAGGAACCGATTAAGGCCTGCAACTCTCGCAAGGTAAGCTTCCGCGCCCCCTGCGCATTGGCGACCAGCACACGCAACTGCCGAATCTTTGCCTCCGGCAGGCGGGCCACCATGGCCACCGTATCCAGCTGTATCCCCAAAAAAGTGATGCACGTACTCGGGCCCTCCGTTTTCCCTTCCGCCAGCGGCACACCCCACTCCCGGGCTAACGCTATAAACCCATCCAACAAGGCCCTGCACTGATCGGAGCGCGCCTCCCTGGCGAATAGGAAATCGTCCAAATAGTGCAATACCTGCGCGGAACCCACCCTCTTGGTCAACGCCCAATGCAAGAAGGTGCTAAACATCTCGAAGTACGCGCAGGAAAGCGAACAACCCATCGGCATACATTTGTCAAAATACCAACCCCCTTCAAAATAAAACCCCAGTAAAGGGAACACCGACGGGTGAACTGGCAGCAGCCGAAAGGCCGATTTGATATCCACTTTCGCCAATAAACACCCTGCCCCGCAGCGACGCACCACCGCTACTGCCGCATCGAAGGATGCATAGCGCACGGAACACCAGTGCTGGGGAATCCTATCATTCACCGACGAGCCCGCTGGAAATGACAAGTTGTGAATCAGCCGATATTTACCCGGTTCCTTTTTTGGCACCACACCCAACAGGGACACCACCAGATTCGGAAAGGGCCGGCAGGAAAAGGGGCCAGCAATACGGCCCAGAGCACACTCGGACCGCAACTTAGCATGGACCACCTGTGGCAATCGTCGCACCGAAGCCGCATTGCCTGACCCCCCACTCACCCCCTCGCCCAGCACGGGAATGCGAAAACTGTCCCGAAAACCCCCCCCCCAGGATCTCCCTAATCCGATGCCGAGGATAACGCTGAAGCCACGGGAGTAAAGCTTCGAGTCGAATTGGAGTGGGAGCCCGCTCCCACGCGTCCCCGCTACTTGGGAGCTGCAACGGAAGGGAAGACCCGCTTGGCGCACTTGAGGGCCGAATGTCCCGCTCCGCACATGGAACAGGCGTGCCTAAATTTACAATCGGGAAAGGGACACGACGATTTGTTAAATCTCCAGCAGAGATCTCCCGCACCCTCACCCCCTGCCTTCGGAGCCCCGGACGCTCCCTCACGAAAGGACCGCCCCCTGCCCACCACGCCGGCCCCAGCGACTTCTGCACCCCAGCCCCACCTGCTCCCCCCGCCCGTACAGCCATCTGCGTTAGCCACAAGCTAATGTCCTGATTCCCCCAGGACAACAACTTATTCTCTTCCATCTTATCCCGAAATTTCTCGTCGTAGTTGAGCCAAGCCCAACCTTCATGTGTCTGTGCGGCTTCCAGAATCGAATCCGCATACGCGAGCAACATCCCGTACTGCTCCGGATGCTCGTGGCCCCATACGCTAGCTAATCGTAGAAAGGCCCGAGCCCAATTCACAACATTACGAGACACGCGCTTGACCCTCCCCGCCTTCTCGTCCTCCTTCCTCTTTTTACGGCTCTCACCCGACCGCCGCCGCCCCTCCAACAAGCGGAAGATATCGATATACTTCCTCTTCCGAATTTTCCTGCGCATCGCCCGCGGAACACCCTCCCACAGCTCGGAAAAAGACGCTAGCGTCGGCACCGCCCCGCGCCCTTCAGCCCCCGGAGTAACGGGACCCCGCGACCGATCCAGCAAATCCCCACTCGAAGAGTCAGAAGACGACCTACTGGACGAAGAAGACGACGACTCGCCCCTATGACGCCTCCGACAAGCGTGCTTACGCCTTCTCCGGACCTTACCCCCCGACGCCACCGCCCAAAACCCCACCCTCCCCTCCCCCGGCTGACAACTCACCTGCGGGTAACACTCCATCGCCGACTTCCACCGCCCTCGCCGGCTGTTCCGTAGCGACCTCAGCGATCCGGGAGTTCTGCGGGTCCTCCGCACGCACGCTGCCCACCGCCGTCAAAGCCATGGACGCCACGCCGTCCGACGCCCTCGGACCGGCCACCGACATTCCCCCGGGTGGATGCCACGCCATCACAGCCTGTGGAGGAACATAAGAGAAAACAGGGGAAGGGGAGAGGGGGCCCCCCGCCCATGCGGGCGCCCAAGCCCCCAGCCAATCCGCTCGGGAAGTGCCTTGACCTCCACCCCTCCAAAAATCCCATGCTGCAGCCCCACCAGTGGCAGGAGGCCCCCCTTGCCCACTATCCCCTCCTCCTCTTCCCTGCCCAAAACTACTATCCAGGAAAGGAGGGGAACCCCCCCCATGCACCCCCCCGCTTCACTACCCCACCAAGCCGATGGCCCCTGCCCCCCGCCCCCCAGCCATAGCCAGATTCCAGGGGTGGAGCCCTCCCACTGGCGACTCAGCCACCACCACTCCGCTCCCGGCGCCCCCAGGCGCCACAACATCAGCTCTTTCCCTACCCCCAGAGGGGAGAACCGCATTGGCGCCCCTCCGCCCCCCAGCTCTCCCCCGCCGAGCCTCACCGCCAAGGGGGACCCCCCAGAGGCCTCACTATTCCCCCGCCTGCCTCCCCTGCTCCTACCACGTGCGCCAGACACCGCATGGGTCAATCCCCCAGGGCCCCGAGAAACTCTCCCAGCCCCCCCCCCTAGGAACCCCCCTGCTCTTTGCCCCTCTTGCAGGCATCTTAAGCAGCGCGAGACCCCACTCACGAATTCCACCAGGCAGAGAAATAAGGGTCCAAAGCTCCAGGAACCACGATCACTGCCAGCCGCTGCCAAACCCGTGCCCACAACCGCGACGCTGCTGCTTCTTCAAAATTCCCGAGTGCAGAACCGAAAGACCGCAGAAGCCAACGATGCAGAGGAGACGTCGACGTCCGTTGCCTCGGGGCCCGCATACACAAATGCGCGCCCCGAGCACCGACTCTGTTGCTGGCTGTCCCTCCCCCAGTCATGCCGTGCTGATTGGCTCCCGCCGCTGTCACTTAGCCGCGGGAGCCAATCACTTTAAAAAATGCCGCCAGCCTCAGCAGCATTCTTCCGGCCCCCGCGGCCCGACGAGGGTGCCACGCGCCGCCGGCCCGGTTAACCTCGGCCGGCCAGGTAACGGGCCCTGCGGCCTCCTTCATTCTTTGCGATGTAGGTAACCACTGTAGTTGTTTGAGGAGTGGGGTGATATGAGACTGTCCAAGAATGTCTTGCTGCCATTTTCTGTGCTAATTGAAGTGTATATAGTGAGCTCTTAGAAATACCATGATATATCGTGTTACAGTAATCAAGCATCGGTGTGAGTACCGCTTGGCAAACTGTACGGAAATCTGTAGGTGATAGGAGTGGGCATATGTTCACCTCTAGCTTACCCAGTAAATAGTTGTTCAGAATCCAGAATTTAAAATTTGCCTCTCTTCCCCCCCCCCCCACAGTTTCACCCATTGCTGTGTGTGATCATACCATGTTATCATCCCTATACCTGTATTCTGCACTTGAGCTTGAAGTCACTTATCTGTCAACAAGTAATCTATCCTGGTAAAGACCTGATGGGCTGTGGAGTAATGTGTATCCTTTCTCCTGCTGATGGTGGTCCCTCCAAGCATCCCAGAGCCCCAAGTCCAAGGCTCTACCAATATTCCCCTCCCATTGCGCTCCTCTCCCTATAGAGTCCAACTGCAGCTACTGACAAGCAGTACAGCATCCCCCACAATGAACAAACCTTGTGCAAAAGCTGCCAAGGCTACCTTTACTCGCCTGAAAAAAGCTTCCTGGTACTCATCAGGTGCATAAATGTTAGCTAAAGTGTATTTGAATGCTTGAATTCTTAGGTTAAGAAATATCCGTCTCGTCCCTTAATCCCTCTCAGCATTGCCACTCCTCTCCTTTTACAGCCGGAGACTGCAGAGGCTGCCCAAATCTTCCCCTCAACCAATCTAATTCACTCCTTGGAGGTGAGTTTCCTCTAGAAACTCATCCCTTTTCAATAATTCCACTTTTTTGAACAGCTTTGCTTGCTTTTTAGGTGCTTTTAATCCCTGTGCATTAAAAATTGCTATCTTAAGGTGATTGGAAAACATTCATATCTCAATTGCTTAGCATCCCCACATCTGTTCCATCTTGCCATCCAGTCGCCTTTGCACTAAAACTCCATACCAGGAATCCAGTGTGAATTCCATCCATCCATCTATCCACTCAGCCTTTTGCACCCCTCCTCACATGTATCTCCCCCTCCTTCCCTCTCCCAATACCACCAACTCCTCGAGCTCCTTCATGTCCCACATCCGCCTCTAGGGTTTACAGGAAGGATGTTTCATCCTCAACCCATTAACCCAACCATGACTAACCCCTCCCCAGCTCATCCTCACTTTCCTCCTCTCATACTACTCATGTCGTCAAGCACTAATGCAAAAAAAAAAAATTGATTGATCAGTCTCTGCCCATCACACAGTTCCTCTTCGGTCCACAATGCCAGGAGTAATTGACTTCTCTCAAATCTTCATTGCTGTCTCTTATAAATGGTATCCACAAAGTACTGCATTCTCGGACCTTAAACCATGACCTTTCCTTCACCATGCTTTATGTCA
The DNA here is from genome assembly GCA_033557465.1 of Ichthyophis bannanicus. Classification (NCBI taxonomy): domain Eukaryota; kingdom Metazoa; phylum Chordata; class Amphibia; order Gymnophiona; family Ichthyophiidae; genus Ichthyophis; species Ichthyophis bannanicus. Next base: position 1,338,491,341 of record CM066033.1, on the reverse strand, counting down.
AAAACTATCTATAAAGTAAATTTTTAAAGGTTGTTATCATCTAAGTCCACAGCACTCAGTTATCTCTCCTCTCCATTTTAGCCGCCAAACATCACCAAATAGTCATTAGCCAGTGTTTAGTCTTTTCTGTCCTCTTGCTGGTCACTCTACCTTGCCTCCTACTTGCTTCCATTTATTGAGAAAGACCCTCTGGTGCTTTGAGGTAGATTGGCAGGCCTAGCCAAAGAGGATGCTTTGCAATCTTAGCACCCTCCAGGCCTCAGCCAAATCTTTAACAGTGTTTCTCTTACCATCCAAAGTGAAGTTCATCTGAAATGGGAAGGACCAGGAGGCAAATTTTTCTTTCACTGATAGTTCAGTTACTGATTTCTTTTCTCTCTGTCGTCTTAAGGTAAAAGCACAGAGCATATGCAATAGCTTCCATATTTTCGCCCCCAGTTGCTTCTGCGACACCACGGAAACTTACATTATTGTACGATTCTTTAGATTTTCAATATCATCCAGCTTATAAAATAACCCTGCCACTTGCTGTTTATGCCTATCGACTGCACATTGTAAGTCGTTCAGTGTTTTCAGTCTTCTAGTTTGGTTTCCACCTCTTCAGTCCTAACTCCCAGCTCTCTAAGATTGATGTGGATGCTGTCAATCTTTGCCATAATCTCCTCCTACTTAGTAGAACGCTGCAGCCATTTCCTCGAATCCTTTACAAAACTGTTTGATAAGTCTCTCCATGTCACTCGCCATCGTACCTTGCTTAAATGCCACGTCACATGTTCATCTTGCCATAATCTTTAGCTATTTGATTTTTTTTCAAAAGATTTTTATTATAAATAGAGTTTTAAATTTTATCTAAAAAGTGTAACTTCGTGTTGTGAGCAGGTTTTTGGTTGCTGAGCTGGTGCAGCCAGAATTATCCAGTGGTAGAGAGATTTAGACAGCTTTTAATTCCATCAAAAGAATTATCTTAAATTCTGTATATGAAGAGTTGCAGCAAAGAATGATACTAAACCAGGGACTCCCATCTCAATTCTTAAACATCACAAACAGTTCTGATTTCAGATTAAACAGAGTATGTTAGTCTTGTTTTTATGTAATATGTATGCAAATATATCTGATAAATATTCATTCTGGATAGCCGGAAAACCAGATCTGTTTGCTGTCCTTGTTGAGAGCCCTGAACTGGGCCTACCAAATTTAACTAGTCAGCAACGTTCTTATTTGTTTACATTTTCTTATTTTTCTTTTTAAGAAATGTTCATCTTGTACAGTGGTTCTCATTTTACTTTTATAAGATCTAATCACTTTTGAGCACTTGCTTGAAGCTGTCTAATCTGTTTTTAACAATTCCATGTGCAGGAATCATTACTCTGGAGGATCTGATCTCTGTTTTGCCCTTTGGCGGCACATATGATTTGCTTGACATTTCAGGATCAACATTAAAAAAGGCATTTGAGCACAGTGTGCACAGATACGGATCAGACAGTGGAGAATTCTTGCAGGTTGGAGGTAAGTTACTCCTTATGCATTGCTGTAAAGCTAAACCTTTTTACTGAAGAGTTGATCTGACTCCCAAAGTTGCCCTTGTTCATTGGGATTTTTGTTGGACAAACCTTGGCTAAAAGCTTAGGATTTCATAGTCTACATGCTTTTTCCTCAACTTCGACTCCCGTTTCTCCACAAGCTGCAAGAAAAGTTTTCAGAGTCTTTGTGTGCCCATATCCCACAAACAGCATCTGTCCAGACTGCAAATGAATTGTTGAGTTTGTGTGCTTTCAGGCTGTTACTATGGAGGGAGCCTTCCATTTTTACCTCCACGCATTGACATCATCTCTCTATCTGCTCCTTTGTCCTCTCTTAAAAGGGACTCCTTTCTTTGCCCTTCCTCTTCTTTCCTGTTCCTGCACACTACAGCCCTTTTCTGCTGTAGCCATACTCTCTTGAGGACCCTACCACAAGTGTAGCCATACTCTCTTGAGGACCCTACCACAAGAGTTTCCTTTAAAAAAAAAAAAAAAATTGGAACAGCCTTGAGAACGGGGTGCCATTTTGCCATATTTTTTTTTTAGTCCGTGATTAAATTTTTAATACTTGAGGATTTTTTTCCATATGTTACCTAATGGTCTCCTGATACTGACATTTAGCTGCTCTTATGTTTTTTCTCTTTTAGCACAATGGAGGTGTTTTTGTATTGTTTCGTTTGGAATAGAGATGTCCAAAGTGATCATGATTTCTTATTGTCTGCAATCCTGTTAAGGTCATGATCTCACTATTTTTCTGGTTACAGCATTAGTGTTTATACTATAGTTTATAGTTTATGAAAGGCTGTATAGTAAATTTTTACTACTTTGGACACATCACACAAAGAGAAAGATCATTAGAGAGAGACATCTATGTAAAAGAGGAAGGCCAGCAATGTGATGGGATAGACACAGTAACAAGAACTATGGTTGCCACTCCATCAATTATCCGCCTGACTAAAAATCAAACACAATTTAGGTCAACTGTCTACAGGGTCGCCATGAGTCGACATAGACTCAGTGGCACTTAACAAAAACCGCCTTGCACTTTTGCATCAAGATGGTTTGCAAATATGATAGAGAAAGCTGAAGAAAAATACATAAGAAGAAGCAATATAGTTTGCTGTCAGCTCTGTCCCTTTGGTCAGGTTTGTCTAAAAGTTTTGTTAGAGATTTTGTTCTCATGAAAGAGAAAATTCTAGAGAGCAGGGGTCAGGAAAAAATGCTCATTGGTGTGTAGATTCATGACGAGCCAAGTAGATGGGGTTACTAGTTGATTATGTGCACGGAAATGAAATGTTCTGGAGGGTGAGAAGGCCAGTATAAAAAGATTTATGAGTAAGCAATAATATTTTATTCGATAAGAGATGGACAGCCAGTGATGTGTTTTCAAAAGCAGAGTGGCGTCACATTTCTTTGAACAGTTATTAGTTTGATTGCAGTTTTGGATGAATTGTAATTGTTTTATGGAAGATAAAGGCAGACCATTGTGTAGGAAATTAACAATAGTCAAGATAGCTGATAACTAGAATGAACAGTGCTGATTTGCTTAAGAAGGCTCTAATTGTGTACATGACATTGAAAGCATTAAAAATAGATTTAAGAAGTGAGGATATTTTGAGGATTAAATGATTGGGGATCAATAAAAGAGCCTATATTTTCACGGAAGGGACCTGCAGAAAAATGTGGCTTGAAAGGATAGTTGCTACTCAGCGCAGCATTGGCTGGCCTGATAAACTTACATTGCTTTTGGATTTGTCAGGGTTAAGTTTTAGATGATTGTCCACAATCCAGTGTGTAGCAGCTGAGAGATCTATGTATTGAGACACAGATCAGGGAAACGGGCATCTGGATTTACCATTAATTGAATATTGTCAACAAAGAAATAGCCCGAGATGCCTATATGTTTTCTTACAATTCCTCTAGATCAGGGGTGTCCAGCCCTGTCCTGGAGGGCCGCAATCCTGGCAGGGTTTTGGGGTAGCCCTAATGAATATGCATGAGATATATATGCATTAGAGATATCCTGCCAACCTGACTTGTTTGTGGCCCTGCAGGACTGGATTTGGAGACCCCTGACTTACACCTCTGTCATTTAAGATTGTGAGTGGGCAAGGTACAGATGTCCTAGACATCAAAAGGGTAGATAGAATTTGTCACATTTCTCCTCGATTCTCAACACCACCAAAATGTTGTCTAATAGACAGGTTGGCAGGATATCTCTAATGCATATATATCTCATGCATATTCATTAAGGCTATCCCAAAAACCTGCCAGGATTGCGGACCTCCAGGACAGGGTTGGACCACCCCTGCTCTAGATCTATCCTTGTGCTTAGGTGTTGTGTTGTCTGTCTTGACTAGATTGTAAGCTGTGATGAGCAGGGACTGTCTTTTACATGTGTCTGTACAGTGCTGTGTGTGCCTTCTAGCGCTATACAAATGATTAGTAGTAGCACTAGGGGAGGACTAGGGGACTGAGGAAGAGAATTAATAGGATTGTTGAAAGTATGAATCCTTGAGAGACCCCACAATCAAATAGATGAGTAGCTGATGTGACAAAGTTGAATCGGTGAATGACCAATTAGACAGAAAAGAAGTAAACTGGACAGGAACATAGAAACATTGAAATATGACAACAGAAAAAGACCACATGGCCTATCTAGTTTGTCCTTCCATATCAACAACTACAACAGTCCCCTTTTTACCTTTAGAGATCCTCTGTGTTTGTCCCATGCTTTTTTGAATTCTGTTACTGTCCTCATCTCTACCACCTCCACTGGGAGACTATTCCATGGATCCACTACTCTTTCCGTAAAGAAATATTTCCGCATATCACTCCTGAATCTATCTCCCTTCACCCTCATCCCATGTCCCCTCGTAGCAGAACTTGTTTTCAATTGAAAGAGGCTCTCTCCCTGAACATTTATGCCACGGAGGTATTTAAACATCGCAATCATTTCACCGCTATCTCGCCTTTCCTCTAAGGTGTACATATTAAGATCCTTCAGTCTGTCCTCATATGCTTTATAAGGAAGACCACTAATCATTTTAGTAGCCACCCTCTGCATCGACTCCATCCTGTTCACATCCTTTTGAAGGTGCGGTCTCCAGAATTGCACACTATACTCCAAATGAGGCCGCACCAAAGACACATACAGAGGCATTATCACCTCCTTTTTTCTGCTAGCCATTCCTCTCTGTATGCACCCAAGCATCCTTCTAGCTTTGGCGTCGCCTTTTCTACCTGTTTAGCTACTTTAAGGTCATCAGACACAACCACGCCTAGGTCCCACTCTTCTTTAGTGGACAAAAGTACTTCACCCCCTATACTATATTGCTCCCTTGGATTGCTGCAGCCCAAATGCATGACCTTACATTTTTTAACATTAAATCCCAGCTGCCAAATTCTAGACCATTCTTCAAGCTTAGCTAGATCCCTCCTCATGTTATCTACACCTTCCTGGGTGTCTACTGTATTGCAGATTTTGGTATCATCCGCAAAGAGGCAAACCTTACCCGACAGCCCTTCCGCTATATCACTAACAAAGATGTTAAAAAGAATCGGACCAAGGACAGATCCCTGGCGCACACCACTGGTAACATCCTTCTCCTCAGAGTGAGCCCCATTTACCTGTACTCTTTGTCGCCTCCCACCCAACCAATTTATAACCCAAGCAGTAACTTTAGGGTCCATCCCTAGGGTGCTCAGTTTGTTTATAAGTCGTCTGTGAGGAACAGTGTCCAAGGCCTGTCTTCCTCTCTCTGTGATCTCTTGTATTTCATGAAGGCCTCCCTCTTTTTCTTCGCTTTTTCAGCTATTTCTTTCGAAAGCCATAGCGGTCGTCTTCTTTTCCTTTTACCTTTATTTACCATTTTAACAAATAGGTTGGTTGCCCTTAAAATATCCCCTTTCAGTTTTGCCCACTGTTTTTCTACATCCCCCAGCTGTTCCCATCCCACTAACGACTCCTTGAGGTATTGGCCCATCTTGGAAAAGTTAGTCTTCCTAAAGTCTAAGATCCTCACCTTTGAATGGATTCTAACAGCCCTAGTCCTAATACTGAACCACACCATCTGGTGATCACTGGATGCAAAATGATCTCCCACTACAACATCAGAAACTACAAACAGAACACTACACTACACTACACTACACTACAAACAGAAACTACAAACAGGACTACAAAAGGGGACTGCTACTTCTGGAGAGAGATCTGCAATTGTAAGTATTTACTTCTGGGAATTATTCTAAATCTTGGGGAAAAAGGAATTCTTTAGATTATAGCTGATTAATCTGTGAACCCAGTGTGTTTGTTAAATCAGGCAGGGCCTAGTAGCAACAAAGAGCTTTCAGTTTAAATTTAAAACACAGCAGCGAGCTTTCTGGTTAAATTTAGACCCCAAGACTCCCTCTATCCAAGCAAGGGCTGTGGGGCTCCCCCTAGAGATTGGTCACAGATAACCTTAGAAGCACAGGACAGGGTGTTGTGTAGCAGCCAGCTTTTAATAAGTCTTCTTTCCCTCCCTCCCCGACACCCACCCCCTCTGGGATAATCGTAGCTTTATAGGTGCTTAAATCTCTTATAGGAAAGGAGGTACCATATACTACACTCTCAGGTGCAGCTGTTTATTCTCATCAACATACATTAGACCTGAGATTAATTAAGCTTCAGGTGAACAAAGTACATTAAACGTATTAGGTATAGTTTTATTAATATAAGTATCCCCAGCAACCCTTAGTAAGTAAAGAACTTAAATATCTAAACACAACCTTAAAATTAAGATGCAGACAGTAGTCCAGCAACGAGATGGGAGCTTTCCAGTTTTTTCAATTGAGTGTCACATGTATGATTTTCTCCCAGTTGGTGAGGGGTCTTACATGTGCACTAGGTACAAGGAGCTCTTTGCTCCCAGGGAATGAGTCCGATCTCTGGAGGCTGCAGTAGCAGACTTGGAAGACATATGGAAGACAGAGAGCTACATAAACAAGACCTACAGGGATATAGTCCTGAAGTCCCATCTCCAGTCTGGCAACATCCCTGTTGCCATGGAGGAGAGAGGTCACATGACAGGAGAGCATCACCCTGGTGTGGCAGGAAATGATCCTGTAGCTAGGACTTGTCCTCCAGGTGACGTAAAGCCCTCTCGCACCGAGGAAGTTTCTCCAGGGCTATGTGCTCATGAGGGAAGGGTTAGGACAGCCATTATAGTTGGTGATTCGTTCATTAGGCATGTAGATAGCTGGGTGGCAGGTAGACATGAGGATCGCCTGCTAAAATGCCTTCCTAGTGCGAAGGTAGCGGACCTCATGCGCCGCCTAGACAAGGACTTAGTGCTGGGGAGGAGTCTGCTGTCTTGGTACATGTCGGTATCAATGACATAGGAAAATGTGGTAGGGAGGTTCTGGAGGCTAAATTTAGGCTTTTAGGTAGGAAGTTGAAATCCAGAACTTCCAGGGTAGCATTCTCTGAAATGTTTTCCATTCCACGTGCAGGACCCAAAAGGCAGGCAGAGCTCCGGAGTCTCAATGTGTGGATGAGACAATGGTGCAAGGATGAGGGTGTTGGATTTGTTAGGAACTGGGGAACATTCTGGGGAAAGAAGGGGCTCTTCCGAAGGTATGGGCTTCACCTTAACCGGGATGGAACCAGGCTGCTGGCATTAATCTTTAAAAAAGAGAGAGAGCAGCTTTTAAACTAGATAATAGGGGAGAGCCGACAGTAGCCCAAGAGCACATGGTTCGGAACACTGTATCCTTGAAGGATACTACCAAAAGAATGAAGTTAGGGCATATCAGCAGAAAGGTTCCAAGAACAACAAAAGTAACCCAAATGCCCTTGATAACAGAGCAAAACAAACAAAGGAGCGAGCAGGATAAGAGGTCACTGGCACTTTATTAATGAACAACCCCAACGCGTTTCGGCAGGTGCCTTCATCAGGGGGCTAAAAGGACTGCAAACCAAATAAAAACATATAACAGGACATCAATAAATACATATTAAAATAATAAATATAATAAATATAAAAAAAAATGATGAATATAAACATCCATATATGATCACAAGTAAATTATACTTACACGTTGTACTTCTAGTCATGCATTAAAGGAAGCGCATAAACAATGTGTGACCAATAGTACAATAGAAATAGCTGAAAAAAACAATAAATACGTTAAAATATATAACTGCATATAGTTCCACGTTACAAAATAGAGGAAAATGGGAGACCCAGACCAAAAACCAACATAATATAGAGGTATATATATAGTATAACAATAACGTCTATGTCATAACACCAAAAAGAGATAAAAATATATAAAAATTAAAAACAAAATAATTTAATACATCAATATGAAATACAATCAAAAAGGCATGAAATCATTGGCAAATAAAACAATAAAAATAATAATAAGAGTAATTATCAATAAACAATAAAAACTCTAGGTATAAAAACATTAAAACAACTATACAATAAAATTGCTAGGTGATACATATTTGTTGTGTAGGACATGCCTATGCATAAAGCTATAGCATAAGGACAAATAATGACATACTAAAAATAAATAAAACAAATACGATTAGGTGTATCAACCTCTAAACCAAAAATAAATATAAAACCGTACAGTATAAGATCATACCAAAAGGGGCTTAAAAAACATATAGATAAATAAATATATTAATAAAAAACTATTTGTAAACACTATTGATCAAGACCTCATTTATCCAGATTGAAGAAGGGGCCGCTCGTACCTTAAGCAATTGCATGAGGGATTACAATGTTTTAAAAAAGGGGGGTAACTCAGTGTAAGCATCGATAAACCGACTGTATTTGGATGGATGTTTAGGCTACCAGCATACTAATCTGGCTTATAAAAAAGTGTGACCATGTCCACAACCTCTAACATAAAGGATACAGAAAAGATTATATATCCAAAAGAAATTCTCATACGAAAATAAAAATAAAGTCAAAGGACTAGTACTTCAATTTTTTATATAAAAAAGGGGGAACCAATCTTAAAAGAACGTTAAATTTGGTGCGTTTTAAAAAAAGGACACAAGCCTCACCGTATATGCCTTTGTATTAAAAACCTAATAATACCGAAAAGAACAGTTACCAACGTCATATCTTACGTGTGGACAAAAGCAGCCAACAGCGATTAACCAACTTTATCTAAATAAATGTTAAGGCAATGAACCATACTGATCTAATAAAGGAGTAAAACGTATTAAAAAAAATGATACAAAGCCTACATGGAGGCAAACTGATACAGCCCGATGTCAGTGCGTTATGTAAACACAGAAGGGGGTATTGAATGCCGCATATATAAACAAACGATCAGTAGAAGAAACCATGTATATGTACCGTCATGGCAACTGCACCTAGAAAGTCAACTAGAAATCAATGCAACATCAACTAAAAACAGGAAGGAGATAAAGAAACCATACATGAGAAGACACACATACCTTCAGACCGGCATAGGGAACTGAAACAGCCTTAGAACGACGCGCTGAATTTTGGCGCGTTTAAGAAAATCACAAGACCCGATTTTGCATAAATGCATATGCATTAGAAAACGTGATAGCATCAGGTGATGGCGAAAGTCTAATGCTAAAAATAGCTTATAAACCACAAGGGTGTATAAATGTCTGCTATTTTATCAATGTTGCTAATATCATTATTGATTGAAACCCAACCACGTAGAACAATTGGGCCATATACATAAGAAAAACATTAGTACAACATCTAGGCTGCAGGAAACCTCCACACAAAATCTAACTAATGACTATGGGTACAAATCTGAAAGTGCATAAGGAGACACACATACCTTCAGACCGGTATAGGGAACTGAAACAGCCTTAGATGGACGCGCTAAATTTTGGCGCGTTTTAAGGAAATCACAAGACCCGATTTTGCATAATTGCATATGCATTGGAAAACGTGATAGCATCAGGTAATTGCGAAAGTCTAATGCTAAAGATAGCTTGTAAACTACAAGGGTATATAAATGTATGCTATTTTGTCAACGTTGCTAATATTATTGATTGAAACCCAACCACGTGAAAACAATTGGGCCATACGCATAAAAAAACATTAATACAACATCTAGGCTGCAGGAAACCTCTACACAAATCTAACTAATAACTATGGGTGCAAATCTAAAAGAATAAATAAATAAATAAAATAGAACCCTGTCAATAATATACAAAGTAAAAAGCTGAAATAAAATCACTAAAAAACATATTCAAAATTGTACAATAATAAATAGACATAAAACACATGCACCATTAAAAACCAATGAAACTAATAAAGAATCCTAGCTAATGAACAGGCAGTTGGTTCCAGCTTAACATAAATATTGTAAAAACAATTAACAAACCAACAAAAAGGGGGATGCATCTAGAAAAACACAACCTGACAGACATGAGCACAAAAAGGGGACTGAAATACCAAATTTCAAAAAATGTTTTTTTTAAAAAATGTCTTTAAATGTTGTTTGTTTGTTTTTTTATGACCAGTTTTCAGATTTAGACAAATTAAATTCTTGATTAAGACCAAATTGTTCAAGCGACTGTAGCTCATAAATGTAACGTTGCTCCAACCTAAGGAGAATCTGATCCACATTACCTCCTCGCCAATGTGGATGTACCACCTTCATGACAAAAAACGTAAGATCATAAATGGCCTTTGTTGATCCAGTGCTGAACTAAAGGTTTTTCTTCCACCCGTCTGCTCAAACAACTTTTGTGTTCAATAATGCGCGTCTTAATAGGACGAGTAGTCTTCCCAACATACAAAAGCTTACAAGGACACATGACAACATATATCACATTACTCGTGGTACAGTTAGAAAAATGATTCAAGAAAAATTTTTGGGCAGTAGTGGGATGTACAAAGGCATCTTTAATAGACAAACTGTTTAAACAGACGGAACACCGTCCGCATGTAAAGTGCCCCTTAACTCTGACTATTGGTTTAGGTTTTGCAAGAGCTGAAGGAACTAGAATATTCCTGATATTGCGGTTTCTTTTGTATGCAACCATCAAAGACTTTCGTGCCATTCCTGGAAGAGAGGAAAGAAGGTGCCATTCGCGTCTCAAAATATGAGATATGTCTTTAGAAAATGAGGAAAAGGTGAGGGCACATACTATCCGATCTTCTTTGGGCAGTGTGCGCTTCTGCAATAGTTCATTTCTATTGGAAGATTTAGCCCTACCATATGCGTCTTGAATAACATGTGCCGGATAGCCCCTATCTTTAAACCTACCAACCATGTTGGCAGAGTGGCGCTCAAAATCATGAACAGAGGTGCATAAACGCTTGACACGTAAAAACTGCCCATAGGGTAAATTATTCTTTAGGGACTTATTATGAAAACTATCATATCGCAGCAGAGAATTACGATCCGTAGGTTTTCGAAAAAGATCTGTCTCAAAACCATTCTTACCTATTTTAATGTTGATATCAAGATATGAAATTTACGTAGAGCTAAAAGACCCTTCGAATTGTAAGTGCTCATCTTTAGAGTTAAGCCACTGGAAAAAAGCCTGTAAAATGTCTTCAGCACCATCCCAAATGAGAAGAACATCATCTATGTAGCGTAGCCATAACTTAATGTATTTCTTAAAAGGATGAAACTGAAGAAACCTACTCTCAAAATTAGCCACATATAAATTTGCGACGTCTGGCACCATGGAAGACCCCATAGCCACGCCCTTGATTTGCTTATAAAAAATACCTTGAAAGCAGAAAAATTTCTCACACATAGCGATGGCTGCCATCTGGGTCAAAAAGCTAGTAGGAATGCGTACTGGTGGTTCTCGCTGAATAAGGGTGTTTGCAATGACTTCCAGAGTGTCTGCTTGTGGGATATTAGTATAAAGCGAGTTGATATCCAACGTTGCCAAAATCAATTTATCATGGTAATTTGTAAAATCTCGCAAAATGTTAATAACGTGTGTGGAATCACGTACATAAGATGAAATTTTAGGAACAAACGGACGAAGGAAAAAGTCCAAGAACTTGGATAGGGGTTCTAACAAAGACCCAATGGCTGATATGATAGGTCGTCCAGGAGGATTATGGAGGGACTTGTGGATTTTAGGCAGAACATAAATGGTGGGTATGACAGGATGTTGAACAGTGAGAAAGCTAATTTCATTGGGAGTCAAATAGCCTGCTTGTTGTCCAATGAAAATTAGAGTATCCACCCTATGCTTAAGGTTGGCTGTAGGATCATCAAAAATCTTTTTGTAACAAACAATATCATTAACTTGACGTAATATTTCCTTAACATAATCTGTCTTGTTTTGAATAACTAAAGCTCCGCCTTTATCGGCCAGTTTTATAATGATAGACAGATTATTCTGTAATTCACGAAGTGCTGCCGTCTGGGTAGACGTAAGGTTGTAGAATGGACGACCCTTCTTTTTATAAAGTGCTTCCACCTGGGATAACACCACTTGTTCAAAGGCATCTATCAACGCATTAGTATTATTGGGTGGTACCCAAGTGGAAGGCTTACGAAGAACAGAATTGTCTGCGGGAGTAGCACATTGATTAGAGAAAAAATCTATAATCTTCAATTTTCTAAAAAATTTATAGAGCTCTACCCGAGTGGTAAACCAGTCATGTCTTGCAAAAGGTACAAACGAAAGGCCCTTCTCTAAAACTTCAACCTGGACACTGCTTAGGACAAAATCAGACAAATTAAAAATACCACTGTTGGTGGTTAATCTAGGAATCTCTGACCTCTCCCCCTGCCCCTGCCTCTGGGGAGTGAAGTGGGCCGTGCCTCCCAAGTTTTGTATTGGTGATATGGTGATTTCACTTGGTTGTGTGTGCCTGTGACCTCTTATCCTGCTCGCTCCTTTGTTTGTTTTGGACTCTCTGCGAGTTTGGTGCTCTCCCTTTGTGTCTTTGGTTTCACCTGAGCATGTTCTCCCCGTGGAAAGACGTTTTAAGTTTCCAAGAAAATGACTTGAAAAATATGTTGCCTGAAGACCCCTTCTTCAATGAAGATGAGGGCTCTCCAAATATTGAAGAAGAATGGGGAGAAGCGGTCCAGCTCACACAACAACTGATTCGTGAGGACATGCATGCTGCCTCACTCCTCGAGTATTGCCGTAAGAAGATCATCCCTAGAGGGCTCCGTGTCCAGAAGGCCCCAGGGATGTTTAAAGACGATGAGGAGTTTAAGGCCAGTTGGGTTAAAATAATGAACAAGTGTTCTTTGGATCTGATAATCCTTTTAATTAATACTTCGAAACGAAAATCCGTTGTTTTAAAAGCTAAGGTTGATGAGAAGATTACGTTTTTGAAAGGTAACGATCACAAGTTTGATAAATTGAAGAAGAATTTTGATAAAAATTCTTTGGAGTATAGTAAGATTGTTAAAGACAGAAAGCTGAATAAATTCAAACGTGATGATAGTGATTATAAAAATGGTACAGTGTACTATTGGATTAATGGGAAACCCAGACCACGCATCACATCCCACAGGTGGGATGCGGACTCACCCAGACCAGGACCCAGTACCCATAATGCAAAATCTGGTAAAAGCAAAGCTAAGACCAGACTTTTTTCTCCTTATCCTTTTTTGGAACATGTCAATAAAAGGAGTCGCAGTCATGTTGATGATACCATAGAACAGGACTCTTCGGCTCCCCTGTTTCCCTCTGCTGGTACCTCAAAGCACCCATCGGGTTTTTCAATGGATTCCCTTTGGAAGGGGGGTGGCAAGAAGTGGGTCCCGCCACACAACCAAGTGAAATCACCATATCACCAATACAAAACTTGGGAGGCACGGCCAACTTCACTCCCCAGAGGCAGGGGCAGGGGCAGAGGGAGAGGTCAGAGATTCCTAGATTAACCACCAACAGTGGTATTTTTAATTTGTCTGATTTTGTCCTAAGCAGTGTCCAGGTTGAAGTTTTAGAGAAGGGCCTTTCGTTTGTACCTTTTGCAAGACATGACCGGTTTACCACTCGGGTAGAGCTCTATAAATTTTTTAGAAAATTGAAGATTATAGATTTTTTCTCTAATCAATGTGCTACTCCCGCAGACAATTCTGTTCTTCGTAAGCCTTCCACTTGGGTACCACCCAATAATACTAATGCGTTGATAGATGCCTTTGAACAAGTGGTGTTATCCCAGGTGGAAGCACTTTATAAAAAGAAGGGTCGTCCATTCTACAACCTTACGTCTACCCAGACGGCAGCACTTCGTGAATTACAGAATAATCTGTCTATCATTATAAAACCGGCCGATAAAGGCGGAGCTTTAGTTATTCAAAACAAGACAGATTATGTTAAGGAAATATTACGTCAAGTTAATGATATTGTTTTTTACAAAAAGATTTTTGATGATCCTACAGCCAACCTTAAGCATAGGGTGGATACTCTAATTTTCATTGGACAACAAGCAGGCTATTTGACTCCCAATGAAATTAGCTTTCTCACTGTTCAACATCCTGTCATACCCACCATTTATGTTCTGCCTAAAATCCACAAGTCCCTCCATAATCCTCCTGGACGACCTATCATATCAGCTATTGGGTCTTTGTTAGAACCCCTATCCAAGTTCTTGGACTTTTTCCTTCGTCCGTTTGTTCCTAAAATTTCATCTTATGTACGTGATTCCACACGTTATTAACATTTTGCGAGATTTTACAAATTACCATGATAAATTGATTTTGGCAACGTTGGATATCAACTCGCTTTATACTAATATCCCACAAGCAGACGCTCTGGAAGTCATTGCAAACACCCTTATTCAGTGAGAACCACCAGTACGTATTCCTACTAGCTTTTTGACCCAGATGGCAGCCATCGCAATGTGTGAGAATTTTTTCTGCTTTCAAGGTATTTTTTATAAGCAAATCAAGGGCGTGGCTATGGGGTCTTCCATGGCGCCAGACGTCGCAAATTTATATGTGGCTAATTTTGAGAGTAGGTTTCTTCAGTTTCATCCTTTTAAGAAATACATTAAGTTATGGCTACGCTACATAGATGATGATCTTCTCATTTGGGATGGTGCTGAAGACATTTTACAGGCTTTTTTCCAGTGGCTTAACTCTAAAGATGAGCACTTACAATTCGAAGGGTCTTTTAGCTCTACGCAAATTTCATATCTTGATATCAACATTAAAATAGGTAAGAATGGTTTTGAGACAGATCTTTTTCGAAAACCTACGGATCGTAATTCTCTGCTGCGATATGATAGTTTTCATAATAAGTCCCTAAAGAATAATTTACCCTATGGGCAGTTTTTACGTGTCAAGCGTTTATGCACCTCGGTTCATGATTTTGAGCGCCACTCTGCCAACATGGTTGGTAGGTTTAAAGATAGGTGCTATCCGGCACATGTTATTCAAGACGCATATGGTAGGGCTAAATCTTCCAATAGAAATGAACTATTGCAGAAGCGCATACTGCCCAAAGAAGATCGGATAGTATGTGCCCTCACCTTTTCTTCATTTTCTAAAGACATATCCCATATTTTGAGACGCGAATGGCACCTTCTTTCCTCTCTTCCAGGAATGGCACGAAAGTCTTTGATGGTTGCATACAAAAGAAACCGCAATATCAGGAATATTCTAGTTCCATCAGCACTTGCAAAACCTAAACCAATAGTCAGAGTTAAGGGGCACTTTACATGCGGACGGTGTTACGTCTGTTTAAACAGTTTGTCTATTAAAGATGCCTTTGTACATCCCACTACTGCCCAAAACTTTTTCTTGAATCATTTTTCTAACTGTACCACGAGTAATGTGATATATGTTGTCATGTGTCCTTGTAAGCTTTTGTATGTTGGGAAGACTACTCGTCCTATTAAGACGCGCATTATTGAACACAAAAGTTGTTTGAGCAGACGGGTGGAAGAAAAACCTTTAGTTCAGCACTGGATCAACAAAGGCCATTTAGTCTCTGATCTTACGTTTTTTGTCATGAAGGTGGTACATCCACATTGGCGAGGAGGTAATGTGGATCAGATTCTCCTTAGGTTGGAGCAACGTTACATTTATGAGCTACAGTCGCTTGAACCATTTGGTCTTAATCAAGAATTTAATTTGTCTGTTTTTTTATGACCAGTTTTCAAATTTAAACAACATTTAAAGACTTTTTTTAAAAAAACATTTTTTGAAATTTGGTATTTCAGTCCCCTTTTTGTGCTCATGTCTGTCAGGTTGTGTTTTTCTAGATGCATCCCCCTTTTTGTTGGTTTGTTAATTGTTTTTACAATATTTATGTTAAGCTGGAACCAACTGCCTGTTCATTAGCTAGGATTCTTTATTAGTTTCATTGGTTTTTAATGGTGCATGTGTTTTATGTCTATTTATTATTGTACAATTTTGAATATGTTTTTTAGTGATTTTATTTCAGCTTTTCACTTCGTATATTATTGACAGGGT
Organism: Ichthyophis bannanicus; assembly: GCA_033557465.1. Classification (NCBI taxonomy): domain Eukaryota; kingdom Metazoa; phylum Chordata; class Amphibia; order Gymnophiona; family Ichthyophiidae; genus Ichthyophis; species Ichthyophis bannanicus. Next base: position 1,338,475,412 of record CM066033.1, on the reverse strand, counting down.
TCTATTTTATTTATTTATTTATTCTTTTAGATTTGCACCCATAGTTATTAGTTAGATTTGTGTAAAGGTTTCCTGCAGCCTAGATTTATTTATTTTATTTATTTACATTCTCTTATATACCGCACTATTCGGCATCAGCACGGTTCACATAGAACAAAAAGTCTCAGTACAATAACATGCATGAGTTTACAGATAACAAGGGAAGGAACTTGGATAACAGGGGAAACTATTTACAGTCTATTTACAGATATAAGTTGTATTAATGTTTTTTTATGCGTATGGCCCAATTGTTTTCACGTGGTTGGGTTTCAATCAATAATAATATTAGCAACGTTGACAAAATAGCATACATTTATATACCCTTGTAGTTTACAAGCTATCTTTAGCATTAGACTTTCGCAATTACCTGATGCTATCACGTTTTCCAATGCATATGCAATTATGCAAAATCGGGTCTTGTGATTTCCTTAAAACGCGCCAAAATTTAGCGCGTCCATCTAAGGCTGTTTCAGTTCCCTATACCGGTCTGAAGGTACGTGTGTCTCCTTATGCACTTTCAGATTTGTACCCATAGTCATTAGTTAGATTTTGTGTGGAGGTTTCCTGCAGCCTAGATGTACTAATGTTTTTCTTATGTATATGGCCCAATTGTTCTACGTGGTTGGGTTTCAATCAATAATGATATTAGCAACGTTGATAAAATAGCAGACATTTATACACCCTTGTGGTTTATAAGCTATTTTTAGCATTAGACTTTCGCCATCACCTGATGCTATCACGTTTTCTAATGCATATGCATTTATGCAAAATCGGGTCTTGTGATTTTCTTAAACGCGCCAAAATTCAGCGCATCGTTCTAAGGCTGTTTCAGTTCCCTATGCCGGTCTGAAGGTATGTGTGTCTTCTCATGTATGGTTTCTTTATCTCCTTCCTGTTTTTAGTTGATGTTGCATTGATTTCTAGTTGACTTTCTAGGTGCAGTTGCCATGACGGTACATATACATGGTTTCTTCTACTGATCGTTTGTTTATATATGCGGCATTCAATACCCCCTTCTGTGTTTACATAACGCACCGACATCGGGCTGTATCAGTTTGCCTCCATGTAGGCTTTGTATCATTTTTTTAATACGTTTTACTCCTTTATTAGATCAGTATGGTTCATTGCCTTAACATTTATTTAGATAAAGTTGGTTAATCGCTGTTGGCTGCTTTTGTCCACACGTAAGATATGACGTTGGTAATTGTTCTTTTCGGTATTATTAGGTTTTTAATACAAAGGCATATACGGTGAGGCTTGTGTCCTTTTTTTAAAACGCACCAAATTTAATGTTCTTTTAAGATTGGTTCCCCCTTTTTTTATATAAAAAAATTGAAGTACTATGTCCTTTGACTTTATTTTTATTTTCGTATGAGAATTTCTTTTGGATATATCTTTTCTGTATCCTTTATTTTAGAGGTTGTGGACATGGTCACACTTTTTTATAAGCCAGATTAGTATGCTGGTAGCCTAAACATCCATCCAAATACAGTCGGTTTATCGATGCTTACACTGAGTTACCCCCCTTTTTTAAAACATTGTAATCCCTCATGCAATTGCTTAAGGTACGAGCGGCCCCTTCTTCAATCTGGATAAATGAGGTCTTCATCAATAGTGTTTACAAATAGTTTTTTATTAATATATTTATTTATCTATATGTTTTTTAAGCCCTTTTTTGTATGATCTTACACTGTACGGTTTTATATTTATTTTTGGTTTAGAGGTTGATACACCTAATCGTATTTGTTTTATTTATTTTCTACACAACAAATATGTATCACCTAGCAATTTTATTGTATAGTTGTTTTAATGTTTTTATACCTAGAGTTTTTTATTGTTTATTGATAATTACTCTTATTATTTTTATTGTTTTATTTGCCAATGATTTCATGCCTTTTTGATTGTATTTCATATTGATGTATTAAATTATTTTGTTTTTAATTTTTATATATTTTTATCTCTTTTTGGTGTTATGACATAGACGTTATTGTTATACTATATATATACCTCTATATTATGTTGGTTTTTGGTCTGGGTCTCCCATTCTCCTCTCTTTTTTAACGTGGAACTATATGCAATTTTATATTTTAACGTATTTATTGTTTTTTTCAGCTATTTCTATTGTACTATTGGTCACACATTGTTTATGCGCTTCCTTTAATGCATGACTAGAAGTACAACGTGTAAGTATAATTTACTTGTGATAATATATGGATGTTTATATCCATCATTTTTTTTATATTTATTATATTTATTATTTTAATATGTATTTATTGATGTCCTGTTATATGTTTTTATTTGGTTTGCAGTCCTTTTAGCCCCCTGATGAAGGCACCTGCCGAAACGCGTTGGGGTTGTTCATTAATAAAGTGCCAGTGACCTCTTATCCTGCTCGCTCCTTTGTTTGTTTTGGACTCTCTGCGAGTTTGGTGCTCTCCCTTTGTGTCCTTGATAACAGAGCAGACAGAGCTTAAAGATTCCAAATTACCACTGCCTACCGCTAGCCAGATTAATATGATTGGTATCTCAGAGACATGGTGGAAGGAGGACAGCCAGTGGGACACTGTGATACCTGGGTACAAACTATGTCGTAATGATAGAGGTGATCAAATTGGTGGAGTTGTTGTGCTCTAAGTTAGAGAGAGGGCATTGCGTCACAAAGGATTAAAGTTTTGCAGGAAAAAAAATTTGCTGTAGAATCTCTATGGATTGAAATTCCATGTAAAAAGGGGAAGGCGATGGCAGTGGAGGTGTACTGACTGCCTGGCAATAATGAACAAATGGATGATGAAATGCTTAAAGAAATCTGGGAAGTTAACAAAAGCTAGAGCACAGTAATAATAATGGGTGATTTCATTTATCCCGGTATTGACTGGGTCAGTGTCATGGCGGGACATGCTAGGGAGATAAAGTTTCTAGATGAAATAAATGACTAATTCTTGGAGCAGTTGGTTCATGAACCGACCAGAGGGGAAGCCATTTTGAATGTAGTCCTTAGTGGAACATCAGATCTGGTGCAAAAGATAAGGGTGATGGGGGGCCACTTGGCAATAGTGATCATAATGTTTGATTTAATTAATGGAGGAAGGATGGTAAGGAAGTCCACAGTACTACCTTTTAACTTTTGAAAGGGAGACTATGATAAAATGAGGAAAATAGTTAAGAAAAAACTAAAAGGAGCAATTGCATCAAGCTTTGGTGGTGTTTAAGAATACTTTCTTGGAAGCCCAGACCAGCTGTATTCCACGCTTTAAGAAAAGTGGAAGGAGGTCCAAAACACTGCCAGCATGGTTTAAAGGTGAGGTCAGAGAGTCTATTGTTGACAAAAAAGCAACGTTCAGGAAATGGAAAAAAAAGCCAAATGACGAAAACTGGAAACAGCACAAGCACTGGCAAGTTAAATGCAAGGCATTGATAAGGCTGGCAAAAAGAGAATTTGAGAAGAAGCTTGCTGTGGAAGCAAAAAAACGTAATAAAGACTTTTTCAAGTACATTCGTAGCAAAAATCCTGTGAGAGAGTCCGTTGGACCATTAGATGATAGAGGGGTAAAGGGGGCACTAAGAGGGGACAAGGCCATAGTGGAGAGGCTGAATGAATTCTTTTCTTTGGTCTTTACTGAGGAAGATGTAGGGATGTTACCCATGACTGAAGTGATATTTAAAGGTGATACTGCCGAAGAATTGAAAGAAATATCGATACACTGGGAAGATGTATTACAACTATTTGATAAACTGAAGAGTAACAAATCACCTGGACCGGATGATATAATCCAAGGGTGTTGAAAGAACCAAAATATGAGATTGCAGACCTGCTATTAGTAATCTGTGAACTATCATTAAAATCATCTGTAATACCTGAAGATTGGAGGATGGCCAATGTAACACCAATTTTTTAAAAGGGTTCCAGGGGTGATCCGGGAAACTACAGACCGCATTGCTCAGCAACCAAAAACAATAAGAGCAACCTTATCCTGGGACAGAGAATAACTACAAAGCAAAACCAAAAAAACAAGAAGTGAAAGCCCCAGCTTGATGACCGGACCAACACCTCACTGCGCATCAGCTGCATTGAGGTGAGTATCTGTGCCTGGATTGAAGAAAGGGTTAACTAACTGGCAAAAAGATAGCAACATAAAGGCCTTAACCCTAGTACAAGTACCCCAAGGTCCAAAAACACAGACCTCAAGCTAAGAGAGACACTGGGATCCAAACACAGTTCAGTTCTTTTCTAATTATCTGGTGCATACACCTACTGTTAAGTCAGATGGGAGCCTTACAAGCACTTTGCACTACCCCGATCATACCACTGTCAGTGGACATGCAGTGGAGTGCACCATGGCAACACTGAACTAAGCACTCATCCAGATGCATGCAAATACTTATACCCATCAGATGTATCAACATAAAACAGATCAGTAACAAGAACCCTGTCCTAGACACCATGGTCAGCCGCACATTAATTAATGCTAGATCAGTTAGAAACAAGATAAACACCTTGGTTGACTTCATCCATGACCATAATACAGACATAATGTGCATGCAGAAACGTGGCTCGCAGAAACTGACCAATTTTTACTGAACCAACTCTCAACACAAACGTACACCACCTTTAACTGTCTGCGAACATATAAGCGTGGAGGAGGAGTGCTGATAGTAGCAAGGATGAACTTTAAATTCAAGATTATCTCAGTGACCAGTACAGAGGAAAGTAACACCATAATAATTGCTAACAAATACATCACACTTTGCCCCACTTACAGAGCCCCACAACTCCAAAGCTGAAGAGCTCTCCTCAATCTTCGAAGTATGCACTTTCACCTCACCTCACAAACCCATGCTGACACTGGGGACTTCAACCTCAAATCAACAACCCAAAGGGAGGCTAAATCATTCCTCAGAGCAATGGAGGCCATGAACCACACACAACTAATACACAAGCCCACACACAAGCAGGGCTCCAACCCAGACCTCATCTACATTGATAAAGAACAAACATATAACTCCCCTGGCTATAACACCAATGCCCCGTCTGTTCACTATACAATAGCATTCCATATAACAGTCCCCACCACAGACAATCACACCCAAGAGCAATGTAATGAGCGGAGATTCAGGGCATATGATCAAGAACAATTCTTGAACGAAATTTTACCCAAATTGGACCATGCCCACACTGATTTGGAAAGTACAGTGGAGAACTGGAACCACTCTATCATGAAAGCTGCAGTTGCACCCCAGCACAGAGCAGCTACAATACAAAAGCGACAACCAACCCCCCAGAGAAGCCAAAAGCAACCTCAGAAAATCTGAGAGGAAATGAAGACGAATAAAGGACGAAGGTACATTACAAAAATACAGAACTATGCAAACTGAATACAATGACACAATCAAAGGATGCAAACAGGAATACAACACAAACCTGGTTATGAAGGTGGCAAACAAATCAAGAGAACTATTTGGAATAGGCTGTATGCTAACAAGGGAACCCTTACAGGAAGACTCAAATGACATACATCCGCAGCAAATAGCAGACTACCTCTTGACAAAGCAGAATAGCACTCAGCCAAAAATAAAACCACCATCAATTGAATCTGGAAACCAATTTAGACACACCGGGACATGGGGAGAATTCACTTTTCCAACAATCGGACAAGTAGCCCACACAATAGATAGTCAGCTAAGGAGGAACTCCCCCGTTTCATTCACAAAATCCCTCACACATCCCTCACACAGGGATATATGCTTGCAACCCTCAAACTAGCATCAATCAGGCCCATCCTAAAAAGCCCTAAAGTTGACAAGACAGACTCCCCATCTTACCGACCGGTTTCCAGCTTACCTTTCATGACGAAAATTATAGAAAAGATGGTACAGTTACAACTGCAGGATCATACCAACTCATATGTGTCCCTGGATCCACGTCAACATGGATTCAAGCCAAACCACAGTATGGAAACATTGCTAATTGCACTCTTTGATCACATTATCAGAGGAATAGACAATACAAAAAAGGGCATTATATTTCTCGACATATCAGCTGCTTTTGACTGTCACACACTGTACTTCTAAGACGCCTACCTGAGATTGGTCTCTACAATAAAACACTGAAATGGTTCCATTCATACTTAAATGACAAACAATGTGTCAGATGTGGAGGAGACACATCCTCTGCCTTCACATTAAAGCAAGGAGTCCCACAGGGGTCAACAATATCAGCCCTGTTGTTCAACCTATACATTCAGCTAATTTGTGATGTCATACAAAAACATAACATCCACTACAAAATTACACCGATGATGACATGTCATACACATCCTTCGATGTTGACGCCCCGGATTTATTTATTTATTTATTTATTTATTTGCAGTCTCTTTTATACCGCGCTATACACAACTATAACTGAATGCCTTACCAATATCATCTGATGGCTCAATGGCCACAACCTCAGCATAAACTATAGCAAAATGGAAGCACTCACAGTAACAAGGAACAAGACCTTCACTCTTCCTTACATAATAGCCCTAAATGACAGAAACATAGCTGTCAAAAGTGAGGTTAAATATCTAGGGGTTATCCTCGATCAGAACTTAAATCTACAAGCCCAAATTAACAGAACACCACAAAATGCATACCACAAATTGAAAGTATATAGTTTACCCCGGTTCTCCAAGTTTGTACTCCTGTTCGATGTAAACCAAACAGCTTGTTGTTATGGTCTTTATGTTATAATGTAAACCGCGCTGATGCCGAATAGTGCGGTATATAAGAACTTGTAATAAATAAATAAATAAAGTCATCAGGAAACTAAAGCCCTTCCTAAGCCATAATGACTTCAGAACAGTACTACAAGCCATAGTAACACCATTATTAGACTTTGATAACTCACTATATCAAGGCCTGCCAGCAAACACCATTCATTCACTACAGATGGTCCAAAACACAGCTGCCCGTATTCTCACAGGAACAAACAAGCACGAACACATAATGCGAACATTGGCCCAACTACACTGGCTCCCAATCAGGAGTCGTGCAAGGTTTAAGGCAGCAAGTAATATTTTCAAAATTCTGCAAAATAAATCAGCCGAGTCACCTCAAGATCTAATAAGAAGATATCCCGAAAGCCGCCCAATGAAAACAAACTGCAAAAACCTATTAGTTACTCCAAATGAGTTCTCCAGAACTAAGCAGACCACATCCAACAGGGCTTTATCACTTTATGCAGCAAACCTTTGGCTCTCCCTCCTGGAGGATGTCAGAAATATGAGGAATACCAAGGACTTCAGGAAATAGTTGAAGACATTCCTGTTTGTTGAACATTTTGGCAGTATCAAGTAGAAAAACCTGTACCATCCATCTACTCTGGTACTGGACAATAAATAACGATTGACGCTGCATTGACAGAGTGGCACCCATAGCTGCTGTTATTGTATTGATCCATCTCATTGCCGGCCTTCCTCTTTTGCATTGACCTTCTACCTTGCCAAGCACTGTGTCTTTCTCTAATGATCTCTCTTTTTGTGTGATGTATCCAAAGTATGAAAGTCTGCACATGTCTGTCATATATTACTGACAATAGCCTAGAATTATGGAGTCCAATTCCAGAGGCCATATTGCTGAATGGATATAGATAAGCTAAAAGGTGGTACAGAAACGGGTCACCAAAATAGCAGCATCTTTACCAAAAGCTCTGTGAGATAATATGTAAGGAACTAAATATCTACATCCTACAGGAAAGAAGAAATAGGTGAGATAGTGATGGAAACATTGAATAGTAATAGTGATTAATGTCCAAGACACAGACGTTTTCAGTGGAAAATTAGTTCTAGAACTAGGGGTCATGATAAAAAACTCTAAATACATTCCATTAATATTTTTTCTTGGAAAAGGACAGATAATGCATTAAAACTCTCCTGGAGAGGGTGAAAGAGGTTGAAGTGGTAACAGTTTTCATGAAGGCATGGGATACACACAGACAATCCTCACCTGCAAAAAATGGAAAGATAGTAGAAGCATAATATATCACAGGTTGTAAGGTAGCCAGCTTTATATCAGCAGGCTACAACTATCCAAAGATTGGCTGGGTCAGTGCAACATGTTGGCGGTTGCACAGTACTGCCTCAGAGCATAAGGCCTGGCCCAAGCAGGGCATGATGGGCTAGCAGAAGTTAGGTATGCAGCTACTCCATGTTCTGGAGCACCTGACTGAAGATCGAACACAGTTTAGGTCAACTCTCCAGAAGGTCGCCATGAGTCAACACAGACTCGATGGCACTTTACAACAACAACAACATGTAAGAATGGGTTTTATCATTATGGGACATTTTGGACTTTATCTGCCTGTTACTATGTTCAGAAAAGGAAAGAAAAAAGGGTTGGGAATGAGATCCTATCAAGCAAAACTATTTTAGATGTAGACCACAGGAGGAGTAACAGGGAAGTGGGATCCTCCCTAGACGTTAGCACATAGTTCTCCCTCCGAGAGACGTTTTCCTGAGCTGGCCTGCTAGAAAGAAATGTGAACTGATTCTAGAATGTATATAAAGGTTTGTGATCATAAACTGGATTGCTACTACTTAAGTAGCGTTTTGTAAAAATCTAGGATCAAATAGAGTTTACATTTTTTTTTTCAATTGTACCACCTCTGTAATTCCTGTTCACAAAAATCTTTTCAATCAAAGCTGTTAATAAAAACATAGTAATTAGCTTGTCATTTACTATTTTAGCCCTTGTTAGACACAGGCTGATATTTATTTATTTATTTTTATTTATTTAAAATCCTAGCGATTATCTTATCAGGAAGGATGAAAATGGTTTGCATGTTTCCTCCCTCAGGCATACGGATTGTTTATGACCTTTCCAACAATTCAGGAAATAGGGTTGTCAAAGTAGAAGTTCTTTGTACAGAGTGTCGCGTTCCTTCTTATGTACCTTTGGAAATGAACAAAGTCTACACGGTTCTTCTTCCTTCTTATATTGCTAATGGAGGAGATGGGTACGCTGTTCTTAAAAATGAAAGCATAAAGCATGAAAGTGGTAAGTATAGGCTCAATATACATACATCTTAATTAAATGTTCATGTTATATGGCACCTACATTTATATGCCGTATAGCGGGAGCTCCCCAACTCTTGTCATCGTGCTGCAATCCAGTCAGTTTTTTAAAAGTTTTCACAGTAAATATGCATGAGATCCCTTTGCATATAACGGAGACCGTTCATGCAAACAGACCAGAGGGACCTTTGCTATATGGTGTGTTTTATGATATAGGTCAAATGCCATTTCACAATATATGTGCTGTAGAGGAATATTCAAAGAAAACTGATTGGGAGTGGAGAAGTAATCTAGTAGTTAGGTAAGTTGCTTAATCTTCCATTGTTCCAGGTATAGACTTAGATTGTAAGCTCTCTAGGGACGGGCAGTACCCATTGTACCTGAAAGTAGCTTGCTTTGAGTTACTACTGAAAAGGTGTGAACTAAATCCTCCAAAAATTCATATACTAGGCTCGTGGTTTCTATTGTGTGGCCTGAGGACCCCTGGGAGTCCGAAAGATAGAAAAAAGAGAGACTGAAGGGGGACAGGCAGGAAAGAGAAAGTTGGGGACTAATTCACCGAGGAGAGAGACTGGTAGAGACAGGCATGGGAAGGGAGATAGAGGGCTAGTGGGGACAGGCTTGGCATGGAGGAGAGAAGTCCAGGAAGAGTGATGGGGATGAACTTTAGGGGGGCCCCTAAACCTTTGGAGGTGGTTAAGGGTTCCGTACAACTAAAAAGATCGTGAACCTCTGTGCTAGGCCCACTTTGTTTTCTTAGGATTTCCTCCACATTTACTCCTTTGTAAAATAGCTGCTGTTTTTTTATTTGTGGGCATGACGGTCTGAAGGTGTCATTGTCCTGGTACTTGTACTGTTACAGCTGACCTGCTACAGCCTGGTCCCATCAGTCACCACCTGATTAATATTTCATTTCTTTTCTATTGCTGTTAAGAGCTGTATAGAAACATTTGCCACAAGGCTTATATTCCCACAGAATGACATTTTTCCCCATGAGTAGAGAAAAATAAACTTAGCCTGACACACTCACCTGTGGCTAGTGCTTATTTTTTAGCATAGAAAGCATTTGTGCAAAAATAAAGATGAAATGAAGCATGTGAGCTGATCACAAGTGTTTAAAAAATATATTTTTTAGATTGTTTGTTATTATTTCAGTCTAATAATACTATTATCATTTACTATTTTCCAGTGCACATGTGTAAATTCCATTAGTATTGATTAATCTGTACATGCTTTAGAACTTTGTTTAATTATAGTGTGTCCCTATTTTTGACAGGTTATTTGAGTCTGAATATACAATTCATAAACCATGTTCAAAATCTATGTATTTTACAATAGTTAGTTTTTAGGAACTGATGCCAAAAATTACATTACATAGTCTGAAAATATCAGGCAAAAATTAAGTATCAAATAAAATGTAAAGTGATGAGAATAGTGTAGAATAACACAAACTGTAGTTACACGATGCTAGGTTCCACATTAGGAGACACCAATTAGGTGCTGTTCTAGACAATATGATGAAATTTCTCCTATCCTTGTGCGGTGGCAGCTAAGAAGAGCCAACAAAATACTACGAATTATTAGGAAATGAATGGAGAGTAAAAGGAAAAAAGAATGCCTCTGTATTGCTCCATGGTGCAATCACACCTCAGATTGTGTGCAAGCCTGGTTACTGCATGTCAAAAAAAAAGAAACAGCATAATTACAAAAGGTATCAAAAAGGGTGACCAAAATGGAATGACTTTCTTAAGAAAAAAAGGCTAAAGAGGTTAAGACTCTTCAGTTTGGAGAGAAAGACAGCTGAGAAATGTCTATAGAACATATAAACATGAATTCAGTTATTTACATTTTCAGAAATTAAAAAGAGTAGGACACAGCATGAAATTAAGTAATACATTTAAAACTAATCTGAGTAAATGTTATCTCCAGGAACAAGCAGGAATGAGTCCTCACATATGGGTACGTCGGTACCGACGGAGCCTGCGCGGGAAAGCTCCCCAGCTTCCCAAAAGGAAAGCTTTTGGGGCTTCCCACAGCGCATGCGCGCTGCCTTCCCGCCTTCCTGACCAACTCTCCTCAGTTCTTCTTTTTCCGCGGAGCCAGCAGGTCGTGTTCCTGTCACCGCTGAAGAATTTCTTGTTTTAAAAGTTGTTCTGACCGCGTATCTGCCTTCCCCGATTCCGAACCGGTACCGCCGGTCTTTACTTCTTTGTTTCTTTAAAAAAATATTTTATTTTTTTTTTTTTCTTTTTCCACACTTGGTGTATTTCTTTTTGTAAGGCCTACCGGCCTTTACAAATTCTCCCTCATGGAGAAACCATCTTCTGGTTTTAAAAAATGCACCAAGTGCTCTGGTACTATTTCAGTCACAGACACCCATGAGTGGTGTCTTAAATGTTTGGGCCCTGACCATTCGGTTCCGGATTGTCCATCCTGCTCTCTGATGTCCAAATGGGGCTTACAGAACCGAGCAGCTAAATTTCATGTGCTGTTTTCCACAGATAATCCAGCATCAGCATCATCCAGGTCTTCATCTCCGGATGGATCTCAGGTAACCAAACATTCCTCGGGCAAGTCTTCAAGGGGCAAATCTCCCTCAAAGCAGAGAGAGGCCCTTGGGTTCGACCCTGAAGACCCTGCCCCAGCCAAACAACCCCGGCGGGAAGCTCCGGCTTCCAAAGCTCCTCCTATGGGGTTACAGGTTGACATCGATGGCACGGCCTCGACCGATCGCCTGTTAGACTGCTCTGGGGTACCGGCTCAAACCGGTACGACATCCAGGCAGTTGTGGCGTCAATGGGTACTACGGTACAATCCATGCAGCAGGCCATAATGGCTTTTATTAATGCTGCGACGCCCTCGGTACCGCAACCGTCGGTTCCGACCCCGGTTCCGGTACCACAACCGATACCGGTACCCAGAGCATCTACTTCCAGTAGAAGGCCGGTACCGGTTTTTGCTTCCCGCGATATTCTCGGTACCGACCCGGCTCCCGGTACGCCCGAGGTCGATACCGGTCGGTACCCGTATCAATCTCTGGAAGCAAGTAGGCGATACTTCGAGTCTTCTGAGGATGCCGATACCTCAGATGATTCTGATGAAGCATCCCTTATTCTTCCTGAGGAACCTTCTTCCCCAAAGAGAAGAATGTCTCCTCCAGAGGACTTGTCCTTTCAGGACTTCATCTTGGAAGTTGCCAAGGGACTTTCCATTACAGTATCCTCTGAAAAGGAACCTAGAGCTCAAAAATTAGACATTTTAGGATACTCTAAGGTTCCCAAAGAGGCAGTCACCTTACCCATTCATAATATTCTCCAAGAACATATGATGGATTTATGGGAGGCTCCTCTTACACTATCTCCACATTCTCGTCGGTTGGATACCATGTATCGGGTCCCTCCTTCTCCTGGTTTTCAAAAAACCCAGCTTCCTCACCATTCTATTGTGGTGAAGTCTGCTATGAAAAAGATTAAGAGTACCAAAAGGCACTCTTCTACCCCTCCAGGAAGAGAATGTAGAACTTTGGATGCTTTTGGCAGGAAAATCTTTCAGGCTAGTATGCTTATTGCCAGAATCAACTCCTACAGCCTCTATATGGGCATGTTTCTAAAGGAGCTTGCTCTTAAAGTACACGATTTTCTCCCCTTTATTCCAGAGGATAGAAAAGAGGAGTTCCTGCTTCTGTTAAAGCATATCCAAGATGTGTCAAAGTTCTCCAATAGGGCTGCCTTTGACTCTTTTGAGGGTGCTAGTAGAGCATCTGGCATAGCCATAGCTGCTCGTTGAATTGCTTGGCTCCAGGCCTCTCACCTGGAATCCTGGGTGCAAGATGGCCTAGGCAATTTACCTTGTACAGGTGAAAATCTCTTTGGCAAAGAGTGGCAAGTCAAAGCCATTCAAATGGATGCAGAGAATGCTGCTTTGGATAGACTCTCTAAGTCTACTTCACTCCCTGCCAAAAAGAAGTCTTTTAAGAAATCTTTCTACAAAAAGCCTAGATTTGGTTCCAATGCTGGCCAGTCATCCGCTCAAGTTCGCTTTGTTCCTAAGCGACAGCAGACTAAACAGGCCAGAACAAAGCCTGCAGGAGCTGCTACGCTTCAACAGTCCCAACCCCCTCAGGGTTTTTGACTTACTTCTAGAGAACATACCCTTTCTGGCTCTGCAACAACCAGAGCCTCTCACCATTCCAGGAAGGCTGACTCATTTTGCTCCCAGATGGGAACAGATTACATCAGAGCAGTAGACCCTCTCTATCATCAGAGAGGGATACAAACTGCATTTTTCCAACCTTCCTATCTATCCCAGGGTGAGACATTTCATCTCTCCCCCATCTCTCCTACACCTGTTGGATCAGGAGGTGAATACCCTGCTTGCCCAAGGGGCAATAGAACAGGTTCCCCTCCTCCAACAGGGCTCAGGGTTCTACTCCCCCTATTTTCTGATACCAAAGAAAACAGGAGGACACAGACCTATCCTAGATCTGAGAGAATTAAACAAATTCCTGTACAAGGAAAAATTCAAAATGCTCTCTCTAGGTATTCTCCTTCCTTACCTTCAGAGTCAGGACTGGCTTTGTTCTCTAGACCTAAAGGATGCGTACACACATATACTCATCCACCCATCCCACAGAAAATTCCTTCGATTTCTGTTCCAGGGAAAACATTTCCAGTACAGAGTACTCCCCTTCGGTCTAGCCTCTGCTCCAAGAGTGTTCACAAAATGCATGTCAGTAGTGGCTGCATTTCTACGCACTCAGGGAATCTTTGTCTTTCCCTACCTAGACGACTGGCTCATCCGAGCTCCATCTCAGTCTCAGGCTCAGACTTCCCTGGACCACACCATCTGCATTCTGCAGTATCTGGGACTTGTCATCAATCTGCCAAAGTCTCAACTCACCCCTACTCAATCCCTAGAATTCATAGGGGCCTGGTTAGATACCACCACAGCAAGGGCCTATCTTCCCCAGGCACGTTGCCACCGGCTAGTGCACCTGGCCTCTCAGATTCAGTCCAGAACTCACTTGACTGCCCGAGAGATGTTACAATTGCTAGGCCACATGGCCTCCACAGTTCATGTGGTGCCTTATGCTCGCCTGCATATGAGAGCAGCTCAATGGACTCTGTCCACTCAGTGGACCCAAGCATCAGGAGCTCTCTCCGACCAAATAGAAACCTCCAAACGTCTCTTTGGGTCTCTCCAGTGGTGGATGTCCATTCAAAACCTGTTGCTGGGGTCCCCCTTCCAACCGCTACCACCCCAGGCAACCCTCACTACAGATGCCTCCCAGACAGGCTGGGGAGCTCATCTTCAAGACCTCTCCACTCAAGGCCTTTGGTCTCCGCAGGAGACTGCCCTTCATATCAACCTTCTGGAGCTTCGAGCAATTTTTCTTGCTCTCAAGGTCTTTCATACCCTCCTCTACAACATGACAGTGCTTGTTCATACCGGCAATCAAGTAGCCATGTTCTACGTAAACAAACAAGGAGGGACTGGCTCTCTGTCGCTTTGCAACGAAGCTCTCAGACTGTGGGCCTTCGCCAGAGAGCATCAAATCCATCTCCTGGCAGTATATCTCCCAGGAATTCAAAACTCTTGGGCAGACAGACTCAGCTGAGTTCTGCTTCCACACGAGTGGTCCCTGCACATGGATCAGGTACTCAGAATCTTTCAGAAATGGGGAACCCCGGACATAGACCTCTTTGCAAGTCTGTGGAATGCCAAACTTCCCCGGTTCTGTTCCAGAACTCCGTGTCAGGGGGTTCAGGCCAGGGATGCCTTCCTCCTTCATTGGGGTCAGGGCCTCCTATATGCCTTTCCACCCATTCCTTTGATTCCCAAGACTCTGTTCAAACTGCAGAGGGATCACGGATCTATGATCCTCATAGCTCCACGCTGGCCACGCCAAGTGTGGTTCCCTCTACTTCTGCATCTCTCCCAGGGTCCCTCCCTAGACCTGGGAGCTGCTCCAGACCTTCTGTCTCAGGAGGAGGGGACTTTGTGGCACCCAAACCCCAAGTCCCTCCACCTCAGAGCATGGTTACTGAAGGCCTAGACCTTCAAGACTTACATGTCTCTCAACAAGTGAAAGATATCCTCCATGCTTCCAGAAAACCTTCCACAAGGCGTTCTTATGCTTTTAAATGGAAGAGATTTTCCATTTGGTGTGCTCAAAAGGATCTTAATCCTTTTGCTCTTCCTATCAATTCTCTATTGGAATATCTCCTGCATCTCTCCAATGCAGGCCTTAAAACGAATTCAGTAAGGATCCATTTGAGTGCTATTGCAGCATCCCTCAAGCCTCTCAATGGACAATCTATTTCCTCTCATCCTCTTATTTCAAGATTCATGAGAGGCCTAACTTTAACTAAACCTCCCATTAGGCCTCCTCCGATGGCATGGGACTTAAACTTGGTTCTTGGTCAGCTTATGAAGCCACCTTTTGAACCCTTAGCCACTACCTCCTTGAAATTTCTTTCCTGGAAGGTTATTTTCCTCATTGCAGTCACTTCAGCTCGTCGCATCAGTGAGCTGCAAGCCTTAGTGGCGAATCCACCCTATACAAGGTTCCATCATGATAAGGTAGTCCTTAGGACAAATCCACACTTTATGCCTAAAGTGGTTTCACCTTTTCATCTTAATCAAGAAGTATACCTACCTGTCTTCTTTCCAGCTCCTCATGCATCCAGTGCAGAGCGGAACCTTCATACTCTAGATTGTAAAAGAGCTCTTGCCTTTTACCTCCATAGGACTCAGCCACATCGAAAGTCTTCCCAACCTTTTGTTGCTTTCGATCCTTCTCATTTGGGACTTCCAGTCTCAAAACGAACACTTTCCAATTGGATTGCTCAGTGTATTTCGTTTGCTTACCAGAGTAAAAACATTTCTCTGGAGGGCCATGTCACAGCTCACAATGTGAAAGCCATGGCCACCTCTATGGCTCATCTTCACTCTGTATCCATAGATCAGATCTGTCGAGCAGCCACCTGGGCCTCGGTTCATACCTTCACAGCCCATTACTGCTTGGATAAGGACTCCCGCCGGGATGCCTTATTTGGTCAGGCTGTCCTCAAACACCTGTTCCATTCTTAAACAACTCCTGCCCACCTTCCCTTAATGGATGCCTGAGATCCATCGGAAGATGAAATACCTACGGAGGGGATCTCCCAGGCATCTCAGCTAGGGAGTCCCCATATGTGAGGACTCATTCCTGCTTGTTCCTGGAGATAGCACAGTTACTTACCTGTAACAGGTGATCTCTGGGAACAGCAGGAATAGTCCTCACAACCCACCCACCTCCCCTAGGAGTTGTATCTCTTTCTCTTCCTTTCCTCTCTCTATTGTCTCAGCTTTAAACTCGAACTGAGGAGAGTTGGTCAGGAAGGCGGGAAGGCAGCGCGCATGCGCTGTGGGAAGCCCCAAAAGCTTTCCTTTTGGGAAGCTGGGGAGCTTTCCCGCGCAGGCTCCGTCGGTACCGACGTACCCATATGTGAGGACTATTCCTGCTGTTCCCAGAGATCACCTGTTACAGGTAAGTAACTGTGCTTTACCTTTAAGCTCGTAATTAAGCTTGTGAATTTGTTGCCAGAGGATGTAGTAAAGCAGTTAGCATAGCTGGATGTCATATTTTGGACAAGTTCCTGGAGGAAAAGTCCATAAACCATCATCAGGGTGGACTTGAGGAAAGTCACTGCTTATTCCTGGGGGTAAGCAGTATGAAGTCTACTTTTAGGGATTCTGCCAGGTACACATGGCCTGGATTTGCCACTGTTGGAAACTCAATACTTGGCTTGATAGATCTTGGGTTTGATCCAGGGCAGCAGTTCTTATGCTCTGATGTTAGCCATCTTTTCATGCCCATGAAGCTAGTTTAGCACCTCTAGGAAACTCTGATCAGTTTTTTTCATCTCACTAATTTCCTTCAAACTATGTATGACCCTTATGCTTTAAATGGCTTTTCAGAGAAAATTTGATTAGAAAATGACCTGCCCATGATAGGGATGTTCTCCAGGAACAAGCAGGAAGTCAGTCCTCACATATGGGTGACGTCAGCACTGACGGAGCCCTCACAGAAGCATCCCCGCAGCTTTCAAAGAAAGCCTTTGGGAGATGCCACCACACATGCGTGGTCCCCTTCCCGCTCAAGGGTGCCATCTTGCTCAGTCTCCTTTTTTCCGTGGAGCCCTTCAGATGTTCGTTTCGCTTGTCCCTGGAAAAAGTTGATTTTTCTCTGAGTCTCATAGTCTCCTCCAGTATCGCACCAGTACTCTTCCCGCCTACCGGCCTCGGCGTCGAGTTCGGTCTATTTTTTTTTTGTAGTTTTCGTCCTTTTCTTTTCCTGGTGTCTTCGCACCTTTTTCTTCCTCTGACGGTCCGGAGAGTCTTCGACCTCGCAGGGGTACTTTTTCCCCCATGGCTACCAGTGGCTTTAAGAAGTGTGATCAGTGCTCCAAAATTGTCTTTAACTGAAACACATGACTGCTGTCTCTGCTGCCTCAGGCCAGACCACAACCCAGCAGCCTGCGGTCTCTGCAAGAGGATGTCCAGTAAGGCTTTCAAGAGCCGCCAGCAGCAGCACGATAAGTTTCTCCCCAAGTCCCAGGTGCTTCCGAAGGCCAGGGCCTCATCTGAGGCCCCAACATCTCGGGCAGAGACTTACGAACCCGAGCCTCGTCGTGGGTCCTCAGAATGGATATCTCCCTCGAGGAAACCCAGAAAGAAGAAACAACCCTCAAAGGTGACATCCTTGGATGGTTCCGACTGGCCAAGTGCTTCCTGGGCCCAGTCCCGCAGTTAGAGACGTCTGTCCGAGGCATCGGAGAAGGAGCAGCCTGCGAAGGTCCCCCAGAAGGACCTGGCCTTGGTCCCCAGACACTATCATCATCGAGGATTCCGCTTCAGGGGAGCCAGCATCAAGCCCAACTTCCTCTGTGCCCACACCAAAGGCTGCGGAGCTTTCTGGTCTGGAGTCCAGAATGGTGGCCCTGGAGTGCAGTGTCTGCCTTCATGGATCAGCAGAGGGCACTGTTGTCCGGCATGATCGGTTCATCTGAGCCATCGATGTCCCTGGAAGCCGAACCGATCCTCAAGGTCCTTAGGCCTCGAGTCGATGTTCGGCTGAGATCACGATCCGAATCCCGCTCGATGGGACTGCGGTCATCCCCGGTAAGTTTACTGGGCACCAGCCACAGGGCATCAGGGTCCCGAGGCTCATGAAACAGCCCTCCTACGAGTCCTTGATGGACTATTCCGAGTGTGAGACGGAAGACGAGGAGTTCCCCGATACCCGTCACCACTGCGACATCCCATCTGACTCCTATCTCTGAGCCTCAATGGCGGTCCCAGCCTGAGGATATGGGTTTCCTTGACTTTGTCAAGGACATGTCTAAGGTCCTGGCATTCCTGACCGAGTCGGAGGAGGACCCTTGGATGGATGAATTGGAAATTCTTCAATATGAGGCCACTCCGTGGAAATCGCTCACTGTGCTGATCCCTCCCATCCTGGAATGGCTGATGCTAGGAATATGGGAGACATCGGCCTTGGTGCTTGTGGTGAGCAAGCAGCTGGACTTGACGTATCGAGTCCGCAGGAGCCCGGGCTTCCAGAAGTCACAGCTGCCACATAACTCCAGGGTGGTGGAGTCGGCTGAAGAGCCAGAAGACGCACTCCTCAGTACCCCCCAGCAGGGAGACCCGCACCCTGGACTCCCTCAGCAGAAAGTGCTACCAGGGCTAAATACTCATTGGCTGCATTCAAAGCTCGACACTCTCCAATTGAAAGCTTTCTTGCCCAGGGACTGAACCAATCGTCTCAGGTCTCTAGCTCGGGACGTACAATACCGTCCCTCGGTGCCCGACCTGCTTCTCCTGTGCCTCCTTGGGCACATGGCCTCCATAGTCCACATCACCCCAGATGCTTGCTTCCACATGAGGGAGATGCAGTGGTGTCCCCAGGACCAGTAGTCTCAGGCCACAGGCTGCCTCCAGGACAGAGTTTCCGTGACCCGCCAATTGGCAGACTCCCTGGTCTGGTGGCAGTCGCCCCAGCACCTCGAGATGGGCATGCCTTTTCAGGCCCTAAGCCACTCGAGGGTCCTCACCACGGTAGTCTCCCTACTCGGCTGTGGAGCCTACTGCAGAGATCTTTGTACTCAGGGCAACTGGTTGCCAGACGAAAGCACCCAGCAGATCAACCTCCTGGATCTCCAAGCCATATACCTAGCCCTGAGAGTCTTCTGTCACCACCTGCGTCACCAGCCAGTGCTGGTTCAGACGGACAACCAGGTGGTGATATTCTGCATGAACAAACAAGGAGGCACAGGGTCTCCTACCCTTTGTCAGGAGGCTCTGGTCCTCTGCTCATATGCAATCCAACAGGGTATCTTCTGTGGGCAGTGTATCTACCAGGCCAGGACAACTTGCTGGCCGACAGACTTACAGAGTTCTCCAGCAGCACGAGTAGCAACTGGACCCCAGGGTAGCCAGTTGGCTTTTTCGACTCTGGGGGGAGCCCGTGATGAACCTGTTCACCAGTCTGGACAACTTTCAGTTGCCCCGCTTCTGCTCCCGGCAGGCCTACCCCTCCAGGGTGGCAGCGGACGTGTTCCTATTCTCATGGTCGGTAGGCCTCATGTACACCTTCCCTCTGACGCTGCTGATCACCAAAACCTTGTTCAGGACCCTCCGCAACAGGGTCTCGCTCATCCTGATAGCTCCTCAGTGGCCCAGGCAGCCATGGTTCCCGCTGTTTCTACAGTTGATGGTAGAGGCCCCCATCCCCCTTGGGGACTGCCATGTGACTCCTATCTCAGGAGGGGGGCTCTCTTCTGCACCTCAACCTGGGATCCTTGTCGCTGACAGCGTGGCTTTTGAGACTGTGACAAGATAGCATTGGTGGTATTTAGGGTTTCAATATGTAGGATAAAATTTCCCACAATAAATCTCTAACAAGATCCAGGAGTTCGTATACAGATGACATATTGTGAGGCACGCATTAGACCATGAGTAGTCAAACTGGCTTTTTATCTCTTAGCTAGATTGAAAGGCATTCAAATTGGATTCACGGGGAATGAAGGCTGTGACGTTTTTATTTGTATTTTTCTACCACTTTTTCTAAAAGATCAAAGTTTGATTTTCTCTTGTATCAAGACTGCTACCCTTCCATCCCTGGTTCTTCATTGATGATGCATGGTGAATCCTGTTGGGCATGGTTCAGTGAGTGGGATGTCCCAGTTTCATCCAGCCCCGTCTGTAATTCCCAAGATGTCTAGATAGTGTTCACAGAAGACCTCATGAGTGCTAGGAAAATTCTTATTGGTTGATCTGACATTCACCAGGCTTATTTTTCCAAATGGCCTTTTCTCTCACAATTCGGGAGCTGAGTTCACTGCAATAGCAGAATCTGCAAAGAGAAGATTTTTCGTGGCTGCTTTTGTTTGTTATCAGTATTTGGTTGGTTTTGCTTAGATTTTCATTGCCTATATCTAATCCTCTAGCTCTTTCATATACCGCTTAGACAATTTTGTGTTTTTTCTTGGTGACTCTATACTTGCCACAAAAGGAAGGGGTAGCTTAACCTTTCTTTCCATTCTTTTTCCAGAAGAAAACAATATTGCAAATCCTAACTTGCCTATAGCCTTCCTATTCTACAATCTATTAGCAAACATCTTAATTTTTAGCTATAAGCTTTGGAACATCTAGATTCTCTATATTTTTGGTTTTGTTTATTACAATTCTCACTTCTCACCCTCCCCCCCCAAATCAAAATTTCAAAGCAGTAATGCATAAGTACATACACAAATTTATCACAGCAATCACTAGAAACACAAATTAAAAAGAGGCATACAGTCTGAAAAAAGTTTTCTTAATCTGTTTTTAGAAGGCCTGATAATATAAAGATTACTATACTACAGATTTTTATTTATTTATTTATTTAACACTCATTTTTATACCGCATCTTCCATAGATCAGTTGCGGTGTACAAATAACAACATTTAACAAAGCTAAGTTTGTTTTACATAGAACATCTTAATTTTACATAGATCCCTACATAGTAATCCCAGTGCTAACACTACTTGGCCTCAGTCACACACGCAGAACACAGATAGTCCTTACCAAATGCAGAATAAGTGACCATGAATTAAAAATAGAAACATGTTTACAGAAATTTAACTGAATCCCCAAGAAGCCAGACTGCATGCAGTACAATACCATTGAAGTAGAAAGTGATGTAGATACCGCTTTACTCTGTGCATATAATCAAAACATGTAAATTGCCAAGACCAACACATTCCAAATGTTACCTTTGGCTATTTTATTGTTTAATTATGTTGATCTTGTCTCTGATTTATTTTGTCTTTTAATTCGCTTTCTAGGCTCATCAGTCCAGCTGCCACTTCTCTCCCCTCTTGGCTTCACGTTCTTAAGAACATAAGATATGCCATACTGGGTCAGACCAATGTCCATCAAGCCCAGTATCCTGTTTCCAACAGTGGCCAATCTAGGTCATACGTACCTAGCAGTATCCCCAAGAGACACAGGTTCCACAATGCTTGTATTGGGTCAAGGATTGATATCCTGGGTCCCTTTTTAATAATAGTTTATGGATCTTTCCTCCAGGAACTTGTCCAAACCTTTTTTAAACCCAGCTACACTAACAGCTCTCAAGGGTGTCAATGTTCGCCTAAGGACCTTTCGCTTCCTCATGGAGATATTGAGATCAGTAATTCAAGCAGCCCAGCAAGGGGCATTTCTCGCATCTCTGGGCTTATCCAAAGCCTATTTCCATATCCCCATTTGTGAGCATCAGCAGCGCTTCCTGTGCTTCTTTGTTCATGGCTCGTACTTTGCCACTTTACCCTTCAGCCTCTCTACTGCACTGAGGACATTCATCAATATCATGGCGGTGGCTGCTGTCGCTCTGCAACGTGAAAGGATTTGGGTTCATCCTTACATGGATGACTGGCTTATATGGGCCAGATTGTGTTTGAAGGCTCTTTGGGTATCTGCCTGAGTGGTGCAGTTCCTGGAGAGTCTGGACTGGGTGATAAACTACAATAAGCCACCAGGAGGCCACCCAGTCACTAGAGTACCTTGGGGCAGGGTTTGATACCGCTTCAGGAAAGGTCTTCCTGCCCAAGAAGAGAGCGTAGAAGCTACTGTCTCAGCTGATGTTGTCTTTTCAAAACCAGGAGCCTTCCAAGGTGTGGGACTACCTTCATCTCCTTTGATTGATGGCAGCGCTGATCGGGATGGTCCCTTGAGTGCAAGTGCACATGAGACCTCTGAAAGGGCCCTTACTGTCCCGCTGGTCTCCTTGTTCATAGGACTTCGAGATTAGGTTTCCGTTTATCCTATTGGTGACATGCAGCCTGCGATAGTGGGAGCAGCCCATTCATCTGTTGAAGAGCCTTTCTCTGGATGATTACCAGTGTGGGCTCCTGACAAACAGATGTCAGCCTTTTCAACTGGGGAGCCCATTGCAGGGGGCAGACAGCCCATTTCACTGGAACAAAGGAGATGTGGCTTGACCTGTCAAACAGCTGGAGGAGAGAGTCATTTGCAGGATTCTCCTGCATCTCTGGAGCTTAGTCTGAGGAAAGGCAATTCAAATATTCTTGGACAGTGCCATGGTGCTGATCTATGTCAAAAGGCAAGGGTCGTGAAGAGTTCTGGGTTGCCGGGAAATGAACCTCCTGGGCAGAGCAGAATCTCCTGGCCTTCTCGGCACAGCATATTGCAGGAGTGGACAACGTGTCTGCATTCCCTCAATCCTGGAGAGTGGAAATTGAGCCAAATCATGTTTCAGAGGATTATGAACAGGTGGGGTCATCCCAAGATGGATCTGATGGTGACTCAGGCCATACCAAGGTGCAACAGTTCTTCAGCTGCCAGAAAGAGGCAGGCTTTCATGGCATGGATACCCTAGTTCAACTTTGGCCAAGGCAGGTTCTGCTGTATGTGTTTCCTCCACGGCCTGTCATGGGGTGAGTACTTCGCCACATAGCGTGTCATCAGGGTCCAGTAATTCGTTGGCCCTGAGTTGGTCAAGGAGGCCATGGTATGCAGATGCACCTCCAGTAGGGACCCCTCTCCCCTAATGCCTCCTATATCAGCTTGGGTGCTCTTCACAGGGGTCAGTCCTGTTAGATGACCCAGCTCCCTTTTCACTTACGGCCTAGTTCTTGAGAGGCAATACTTCTGCTGTGGTTTCCATGTTTCTAAACATGAAGAGAGGCTCCACTTGTCTTGCATTTAGTGCCCTTTTAAGTACTGGTGTCAGCATTAAGTCCACCCTATTGCTATGGACTTGCTGGCTCTGCTCTCCTTTCTTCAGGATGGCTTTAACAAGGGCCTTTCCCTCAGTTTACTAAGAGTTCAGATGGCGGCCTTGTTTGACGGCTGGTTGTGGCTAATTTCCTGTGGGGAATTGAACACTTGTGTCCTCCCCTGCGATCAGTTGTTCCTTCTTGTGATCTCAATTTAATTCTTTGGGCCTTGATTGCTGAGCGTTTTGAGCCCTTGAGGAGGGCTACACTCTAACGTTTGTCTCTCAAGGCTGTCTTTCTGGTCATGGCCTGTTCAGCGAGATGTATCTCGGAGTTACAGACCATATGCCAAGATCTTTACCTGTCATTTTCAGAAGAGGCTATGTATTTATGGCCTCTTGCTTCCTTGCTCAGAATGGTGGTATCTTTCCATGTCAGTCACGTAGTTTGTTT
Source organism: Ichthyophis bannanicus (assembly GCA_033557465.1). NCBI lineage: Eukaryota > Metazoa > Chordata > Amphibia > Gymnophiona > Ichthyophiidae > Ichthyophis > Ichthyophis bannanicus. The sequence goes on along the minus strand of CM066033.1, from coordinate 1,338,451,603 downwards.
GCCTTCATTCCTGAAGGACTAGTGCCAAAGGAAGGATAAGGGCCTTTACCTGGTGGATGTTAGGAGGGTTCTTCTTAGGTACCTGAAGGTTACTAATTCCTTCTGAAAGTCTGACCGACTTTTTTGTCCTTTTTGTAGGCCTGTGTAAAGACAAGTCAGCCACAAAGTCTACTTAGTGCCGCTGAATAAAAGATGTGATAACCTTAGCCTATCTGTTACAGAATTGGCTAGTCCTGGAGGATTTGTATGCACATTCACACAGGTTCAGGCTTTCTCCTGAGCAGAGCAGAGCTTGGTTGCTCCCTTAGACATCTGTTGGACAGCAGTGTGGTCATCTTTCCACTTTTGTCAAACTTGACGCTTGGAGGTCTATGCTCAAGCAGACACTACCTTGGGTGCAGAGATCTTGAAGTCTGCTGTGTCATTTTCCTCCCCAATGGAGGTATAGCTTTGGTATGCCCCATTTGTCTGGGCTGACCTAGCAGGACGATATGAAAGGTGACATTTTACTTCCCAGATAATGTCCTATCTCCAGGAACAAGCAGGAATGTAGTCTTAGTACATTTAGTACTTTTAGTTTACTTTTAGTTTCAAATTAAAACACAGAAGAGAGCTTTCTGGTTAAATTTAGAATCCAGCAGAGAGCTTGTAGTCTAAATTTCATAATAGGTTAGAGCCTAGTAGCAGCAAAGAGCTATAATTTAAATCAAATCAGAATATAGTTTTCCTCAGCAGCACAGGACAAGGTACTGTGTAGCAGCCCTTTTTTAATAAGTGTTATATCCCTCCCTCCCTCCCCACACCCACCCTCCCCTGGGAAAATCACAGCTTTATAGGTACTTGCACAACTTAAAAGACAGGAGGTGCTCTCAGGTGAAGCTCATTACCCAAATCAGTCATACACCAAGGACCTGAAATTAATTAAGCTTCAGGTGAACAAGGTATATTAAACTTCTTAGGTACAGTTTTAGTGGTATAAATATCCATTGCACCCTTTAGTACATATAGAACTTAAAGATCTAAACACAAACTTAAAACTAAGATGCAGACAGCAGTCCAGCAGCGGGATGTGGGCTTTCCAGTCTTTTGCATTGAGTGTCACATGTATGATTTTCTCCCAGCTGGTGAGAGGTCTTACGTGTGCACTAGGTGCAAGGAGCTCTCTGCTCTCAGGGAACGAGTCCGTTCTCTAGAGGCTAGAGTAGCAGACTTGGAAAACATAAGACAGACAGAGAGGTACATAGACGAGACCTACAGGGATATAGTCCTGAAGTCCCACCTCCAGTCTGGCAGCATCCCTGTTGCCATGGAGGAGAGAGGTCACGTGACAGGAGAGCATCACCCTGGTGTGGCAGGAAGTGATCCTGTAACTAGGACCTGTCCTCCAGGTGATGTAAACCCCTCTCGCACCGAGGAGGTTTCTCCAGGGCCAAGTGCCCATGCGGGAAGGGTTAGGACAGCAGTTATAGTTGGTGATTCGATCATTAGGCATGTAGATAGCTGGGTGGCTGGTGGACGTGAGGATCGCCTGGTAACATGCCTGCCTGGTGCGAAGGTAGCGGACCTCACACGCCACCTAGATAAGGTCTTAGATAGTGCTGGGGAGGAGTCTGCTGTCTTGGTACATGTTGGTACCAATGACATAGGAAAATGTGGTAGGGAGGTTCTGGAAGCTAAATTTAGGCTTTTAGGTAGGAAGTTGAAATCCAGAACTTCCAGGGTAGCGTTCTCCGAAATGCTTCCCGTTCCACGCGCAGGACCCAATAGGCAGGCAGAGCTCCGGAGTCTCAATGCGTGGATGAGACAATGGTGCAGAGATGAGGGGTTCGGATTTGTTAGGAACTGGGGAACATTCTGGGGAAAGGAGGGGCTCTTCCGAAGGGATGGGCTTCACCTTAACCGGGATGGAACCAGGCTGCTGGCATTAACCTTTAAAAAGGAGATAGAGCAGCTTTTAAACTAGATAATAGGGGAAAGCCGACAGTCGCCCAAGAGCGCATGGTTCGGAAGAATGTATCCTTGAAGGATACTACAAAAAGCAGAGAGGTTCCAAAAAAGAGTAAAGTAGCCCAAATGCCCTCGAGTATGGAGCAGACAGAACTTAAAGATCCCAAATTACCCATGTCTACCAATAGCCAAATTAATATGAATAAAATACAGTCTCTAAAATGCTTGTATGCAAATGCTAGAAGTCTACAAAACAAGATGGGAGAGTTAGAATATATAGCACTAAACGAGAGGTTAGATATGATTGGAATATCAGAGACATGGTGGAAGGAGGACAACCAGTGGGACACTGTGATACCTGGGTACAAACTATATCGAAATGATAGAGCTGATCCAATTGGTGGAGGGGTTGCGCTCTATGTTAGAGAGGGCATTGAGTCAGAAAGGATTAAAGTTTTGCAAGAAACAAAATTTGCTGTAGAATCTCTATGGATTGAAATTCCATGTAAAAAGGGGAAGGCGATGGCAGTGGGGGTGTACTATCGTCCGCCTGGCCAGAATGAACAAATGGATGATGAAATGCTCAAAGAAATCAAGGAAGCTAGCAAAAGTTACAGTGCAGTAATAATAATGGGTGATTTCAATTACCCCGGCATCGACTGGGTCAGTGTCACAACAGGACATGCTAGGGAGATAAAGTTCCTAGATGAAATAAATGACTGCTTCTTGGAGCAGCTGGTTCATGAACCGACCAGAGGGGAAACAATATTAGACCTAGTCCTTAGTGGAACACCAGATGTAGTGCAAGAGATAAGGGTGTTGGGGCCACTTGGCAATAGTGATCATAGCATGATCGCCTTTGATTTAATTAGTGGAGGAGGGATAGTAAGGAAATCCACAGTACTACCCTTTAACTTTCGAAAGGGAGACTATGATAGAATGAGGAAAACAGTTAAGAAAAAACTAAAAGGAGCAGTTGCAAAGGTTAAAGACGTACATCAAGCTTGGGTGTTGTTGAAAAATACTATCTTGGAAGCCCAGACCAGCTGTATTCCACGCTTTAAGAAAAGTGGAAGGAAGTCCAAAAAATTGCCAGCATGGTTTAAAGCTGAGGTCAGAGAGGCTGTTGTTGCCAAAAAAGCATCTTTCAAGAAATGGAAAAAAGAGCCAAATGATGAAACCTGGAAACAGCACAAGCACTGGCAAGTCAAATGCAAGGCATTGATAAGGCAGGCAAAGAGACTTTGAGAAGAAGCTTGCTGCGGAAGCAAAAACGCGAAATAAAGACCTTTTCAAGTACATTCGTAGCAAAAAACCCGTGAGAGAGTCAGTTGGTCCATTAGATGATAAAGGGGTTAAAGGAGCACTAAGAGGCGACAAGGCGATAGCGGAGAGACTGAATGAATTCTTTGCTTCGGTCTTTACTGAGGAAGATGTAGGGATGTTACCCACGACTGAAGTGGTATTTAAAGGTGTGGAAGAATTGAAGGAAATATCGATACATCGGGAAGATGTCCTACAACTATTAGATAAACTGAAGAGTAGCAAATCACCTGGGCCGGATGGTATACATCCAAGGGTGTTGAAAGAACTGAAATTTGAGATTGCAGACCTGCTATCAGTAATCTGTGAACTATCATTAAAATCATCTCTAATACCTGAGGATTGGAGGATCGCCAATGTAACACCAATTTTTAAAAAGGGTTCGAGGGTGATCCGGGAAACTACAGACCGGTGAGCCTGACATCAGTACCGGGAAAAATGGTAGAAACCATCATAAAGAATAAAATTACTCAGCATATAGATAGTCATGACCTAATGGGAGACAGCCAACATGGCTTTAGACAAGGAAGATCTTGTCTTACTAATCTGTTATGTTTTTTTGAAGGAGTGAATAAACAGGTGGACAAAGGTGAGTCGGTTGATATTGTGTATCTGGACTTTCAGAAAGCCTTTGACAAGGTCCCTCATGAGAGACTTTTGGCAAAACTAAAGAGTCATGGGATAGGAGGCAGTGTACTACTGTGGATCAGGAACTGGTTAAAAGATAGAAAGCAGAGGGTAGGGCTAAATGGCCAATTTTCCCAATGGAGAAAGGTGAATAGTGGTGTACCCCAGGGATCTGTGCTGGGTCCGCTGCTTTTTGACATATTCATAAATGACCTGGAAAGTGGAATAACGAGTGAGGTTATCAAATTTGCTGATGACACAAAACTATTTAAAGTTGTTAAAACCCAGGAGGATTGTGGAAAATTGCAAGAGGATCTTGATAAATTGGAAGACTGGGCATCAAAATGGCAGATGAAATTTAATGTGGAGAAGTGCAAGGCTATGCACCTAGGGAAGAACAACCCAAACTATGGTTACACGATGCAAGGTTCCACATTAGGAACCACCACCCAAGAAAAAGATTTAGGCGTCCTTGTGGATACCATGTTAAAACCCTCGGCCCAGTGTGCAGCGGCGGCCAAGAGAGCAAATAGAATGCTAGGTATGATAAGGAAAGGAATGGAAAATAAAACAAAAGATATTATAATGCCTCTATATCGTTCCATGGTGAGACCGCACCTTGAATATTGTGTGCAATTCTGGTCGCCATATCTTAAAAAGGATATAGCAATTTTAGAAAAGGTTCAGAGAAGAGCCACCAAAATGGTAAAGGGGATGGAAGGCTACTCCTATGAAGAAAGGCTAAAAAGGTTGGGGCTCTTTAACCTGGAAAAGAGACGGCTGAGGGGAGATATGATAGAAGTCTATAAATTAATGAACGGAGTGGAACGGGTAAACGTAGATCGATTGTTTACCTTATCAGAATATAGAAAGACTAGGGGACATGCAATGAAGCTACAGGGTAAACTATTTAAGACTAATAAAAGAAAATATTTTTTCACTCAACGTGTAATCAAACTCTGGAATTTGTTACCGGAGGATGTAGTAAAGGCTGTTAGTGTAGCTGGGTTTAAAAAAGGTTTGGACAAGTTCCTGGAGGAAAGGTCCATAAACCATTATTAAGAAGGGACCCAGGATATCAATGCTTGAACCAATACAAGCATTGTGGAACCTGTGTCCCTTGGGGAAACTGCTAGGTACGTATGACCTAGATTGGCCACTGTTGGAAACAGAATACTGGGCTTGATGGACCTTGGTCTGACCCAGTATGGCATATCTTATGTTCTTATGTTCTTATGTCTTATGGGTACACAATCTAAAATGTGATATTGTGGAAAGACAGAGCCTTTATTGAACCATTGACAACCCGACACAGGCCGTGTTTCGCTACCCTTCGTCAGGGGTTTGTCTGGCATATACTAAAAACATAAATGTACAAATACTTAAATAGTAAAAACAGAACATTCAAAACGTAATCATTAATACGATAAAAAGTAAACAAAACCATAAATAGATAATAATAATCGTATTATAAAATAATACAAATGATAGAAATTATAAATGATAAAAATTTTAAGACAATCAATTAAAATTAATAAATAAAAAGAAATGTAATGAACAGTTGCTCCTAAAATGCAAAATACAATTCCACATATTTGAAACACATTGAAAAATGTGACATACAAAGCGCAAATACCTCTGATGGAGACTGTTAAGTCAGAAGTTCTTGTACCAAACTGTCCTTAAATTTATAAACCTGTACACTCTAAAAGGAATATGGATGTATAATTAAAAACAATTATAAACAAATAATATATGAATGGGACACAAAGAACAGAGGAAATGGACACTCAAATGATAAAACATTATGTACCCTATGATAAGGGAGAAAGAGCAGGAGTGAGTCAGCGAGAAAAAGGAGAAAAAAAGCAAACCGGGCACTCGTGTATCTTTTCAAAAGAGTGAATACAAAATTTCATAAACTGCTGGATAGTGCAAATCATGTATAAAAATGTATGTATATAAAAAAGAAGCAACCAGCTTGCCTCAATGCAAATTTCATATATTTCATGGATTATTTGTTTATAATTATTTTTAATTATGCATCCATATTCCTTTTAGAGTGTACAGGTTTATAAATTTAAGGACAATTTTAGGAGCAATTGTTTATTACATTTCCTTTTATTAATTAATTTTAATTGATTGTCTTAAAATTGTTATCATTTATAATTTCTATCATTTGTATTATTTTATAATACGATTATTATCTATTTATGGTTTTGTTTGCTTTTTATCGTATTAATGATTGTTTTGAGTGCTCTGTTCTTTTATTGTTTATGTATTTGTACATTTATGTTTTTAGCATATGCCAGACAAACCCCTGACGAAGGGTAGCGAAACACGGCCTGTGTCGGGTTGTCAGTGGTTCAATAAAGGCTCTGTCTTTCCACAATATCACGTTTTAGACTGTGTGTTTGCATCCTACATGATATTTGCTTTCGTTGTGTTGTGTCTTGTGGGTACCATCGACACCGACTGAGCCTGCGCGGGAATGCTCCCCAGCATCCCAAAAAGAAAGCTTTTGGGAGCATCCACCACGTATGTGTGCTGCCTTCCCATCCAACTACCTCTCTCACTTCAGTTCTTCGTTTTCTGCGGAGCCGACAGGACATGTCCACTGTCACCGCAGAAGATCTTCTTTTATTTTATATTTTTTTGTGGTCACGTCTGCCTTCCATCGACGCCTACCGGTACCACCGGTGCTTTCTTTCTTTCTTTTTTTTTTTATAACTTGAGGTTTTATTAAGGTTTCATCAGTATAATATTACACGCAATAGAAAACAACACTGGATCGAATACACTCAATTAAGGACAGCAAAACAGGGAGGCGACAAACTGCACTCCTCTCTGCCAAACAATCAACCGAGGCAGACCCACCCCCTCCCCCAAAATGATTCTGTACCCCCTCGGTCGACCAGAGCCGTCTAGGCGACTCAGATCAACCAAGCACCCTAACCCCACAACCCCCCCCCCCCTTCTAAACCCCCTCCCCCAACCCTCCTAATCCCCCGGAGACCGAAACCCCCCCTCCCTCTCCCCCTGTCAATCCCCCTCTCACCCCCCCTACCTCCCACTCCCGCGCCCCTCCCCCTGCCATTTCAGCAGCCACCCATCGTAGCCCTGCCAGAAACACTTAAATTTGTGCACCTTATGTTCCCGAAATGCCACTATTTCGCACATATCTCTCACTCCACTCAGTCGCGCCACTATCTCCTTTCGGGATGGGATATCGCTGCATCTCCACCCGGCCAGAAGCGCACCCCGCACCGCTGTAACACAATACCCTATCATCTGCTGCAGCCCCCTCTCCCCCACCCCCCCCCCCAATTCATTCAACAACGCCATAGCCGGGGTCAGTGCGACAGGGACTCCCGTCACTTCCCTAATGACCGCCTCCCATTCCAACCACAGACTCCGCACCGCAGGGCACCCCCACAGCAGGTGATACAAATCCCCCCGTCCCTCGCACCCCCTCCAGCACCTCCCCTCTCCTTCCGTACAAAATTTCCGCATTCTCCACGGTGTCCAATATGCCTGGTATCAGATCTTAAGACTACTCTCCAAATGAAGCGTACTCGGGGCCACCCGCTTAGTCCATCCATAAATACTACGCCAGCGCTCCTGGTCCCAATCCCCCCCTAAGGCCCTCTCCCATTCCACTTCCCCTCGAATCCTATCCCCCTCCCCCTCCTTGTGGAGCAACTCCTTATACAATTGAGCAATAGCCCCCTTCCTCCCCCCTCTCTTCAATAGTCTCTCAACCACCGTGACTGCTCCCCTCAAGTCATCTTTAACCCGCTGCTGACCCAAAAAGGACGCTACCTGGAGGTGTGCAAAAAATCCCCCCTTATCCAGTCCAAATTCAATTTGCAATTCCCCCCAGCTTTTCACTCGCCCCGTAGGATGAAGCAACTGTCCCATTAGACGCAACCCCTTCTCCCACCATTCTCGATATACCCCGCCCTCCTGCCCTGGGGTAAACTCCCGCACCCCCATAATATGCATACCTCTCGTGTAACATTTCCCCCCGAGCAAGTGGCGCCGTGACTTCAACCACAATTCCTTTGTCAGAGCCCGGAAAGGATTCGCCCCCCCTTCCCCAGCCGCCCCCGGGTCCCAAGTCCATGCCGCCAAACTGCCCCTACCACCACATTCCTGCTCCAATAGCACCCATCGAGGAGTCTCGTCCACCCCCTGCCAACTTTGAAGTACCCTCAACTGTGATGCTAAATAATACTTTTCCAGCCAAGGCACCCCCAGTCCCTTCTCCAAGCCATGACGATACATCGTACTCCGTGCCACCCGCGGACGCTTCCCCGCCCAGATAAACTCCAACATAATCTGCTGAGCATGTTTCAAATAGGCTCGAGGCACCTTACAAGGCAGAGAGCTAAATAGAAAGAGAAAACGCGGCAACACATTCATTTTTAGCACGGCAATCCTCCCCAACCACATCAAATATAGCCCCTTCCACTTCTGTAAATCACGTCGCACCGCATCTAGTAATCCCCCATAATTGTTAGCCCCCAACTCCCCCAGTCTACTACCCATCTGTACCCCCAAATACCGATAAGACCCCGTTACCCATTTGAACGCAAACGCCCCCTTCAACGCTGCCTCCACACCAGCCCCAAGGTTAAACCCCAAAATCTCTGATTTGCCGCTGTTAATTTTATACCCCGCCACCATACTATATTGCGCTATCTCCCCCATCAGGACCGGTAATGTCACCACCGGCTCTCTAAGCGTAAATATGACATCGTCGGCAAACAACGTAATTTTCACTTCCTGGGAATTCATTAGAACCCCTTTAATATCTTGCAACTCCCTCACCCTCGCCGCCAGCGGCTCAATGACCAACGCAAAGAGTAAAGGGGATAAGGGGCATCCCTGTCGAGTGCCCCGCCCCAGCCGGAACCCCTCGGAGTAGCTACCATTAACCCGCACTCGAGCCTGCGGCTCCTTATACATCGCCTGGACCCATCGAACAAAACTTTTGCCTAGCCCCACTTTTTCCAACACGCTAATCATAAATGGCCATTCCACCCTATCAAACGCTTTTTCGGCGTCCACTGAGAGGAAAACGGCCCGTTGCCCGGTCCGCTGCACTTCCCAAGTGAGATTGCAGAGTTTGCGAATATTATCACCCCCTTGGCGCCCCCCAATAAACCCCGTTTGGTCAGGGTGTAGTGTACCAGTGTGGGCATCGCCCCCGCCAGTCGAGTAGCCAACACCTTTGCCAACAACTTAGCATCCACATTCAATAGGGAGATGGGCCTATATGACCCACATACCATTGGATCCTTACCCGGCTTAGGAAGAACCGTAATACCCGCTTCCCGCATAGAGCGAGGAATGTCCCCACCGGTCAAGACCCAAGGGCTCCAGCACCGGACGAAGCACTTGGTAAAACCGCCCTGACAAGCCATCCAACCCTGGAGCCTTGCCCCTCTTCAAGGACCCTATCGCCATGTCAACTTCCCCCTCCGATATAGGTCGGTCCAACCATTCCGCCTCTTCCTCCGACAAAGACAGCAGAGCACACCCTTGTAAATAGTCCTCACACTGAGCCTTTCCCCCCTTCACCTCACTGCAGTATAACTGCCGGTAATAATCTGCGAAGGTCGCTCTAATTTCATTATTACCGTGCAGCAGCGTCCCCCCTACCCCTCTAATACCTCCTATATTGGACTGCATCACCTTATGCCGCAGACGTTGAGCTAACCGCCTCCCCACCCTATTCCCCCCCTCTAACCAACCTTGCTTGAGCACCCGCAACCCATACGCAATGTCACTCGCCCTTAGCTGGTCCAACTGCCCCCTCAACACCTTCAACTGCTCATGAACCTCCCCCCTCCGCCCCCCTTGGGCCTGTTTCTCCAGTGTCCTTATATCTTGCAGTAGCCTAGATTCCTTTTCCCCTCTCCGCCTGCGCTCCCTGGCCGCTGCCTGGACCAAATGACCCCGCACCACCGCCTTTAACCCATCCCATACCATCCCCAACCCCACTTCACCATTCAGGTTAAGGTCTTGGTATTCCTTCACCACCTCCCCCAAGCGTTCCACCACCTCCGGCTCCTCCAGCAATGCCTCATTGAGCCTCCAAAATTGAAGCCCCTCTTCTACATACCCCAGGCTAAACTTAACAATTACCGGAGCATGGTCCGTCCAAGTAATGTCTCCATGAACCGCCTCCACCACCCGGTTCACCCAGCCTCCCCCCACCCACACCATATCAATCCGGCTGTAAGTACCATGCGGTGCGGAGTAGTGCGTGTATTGCTTACAGCCTGGGTTTTGACTCCTCCAAACATCCACTACCCCCAATCGTTCCCGCATAGTCCGCATCTTAACCCGGTCCACCCGCTTCCCCAAGCCGCTACCCCCTCCATTATCTAATCTCGGGTTCACCGTCAGATTAAAGTCCCCCCCAATGATAAGGGGTGCCTCACTCAAGCCTCCCAAAACATTCTGCATTCTCTCAAAAAACTCCCCCTGCTTCTCATTGGGTCCATACACGCTCACAATCCACACCTGCTCCTTCCCCATTTGAACTCTAATGCCCACCGCCCTACCCTTTTTATCCCTAAATTCACCCACCACCCCCACCATTATACCCACCATTATACCCACTCCTCCCCTCCGAGCCTCTTCCCTCTGCCCCGCCAACACCACTCTCGGATATTTTCTCGTCTGTAACATCCGCTCCTGCCCCACTTTTAAATGGGTCTCCTGTATACATACAAAATCCGCTCGCAGCCTGTCTGCTTCCCGCTCCACCATCCTGCGCTTCCTCCAGGTGCCCAGCCCGCGTACATTCAGCGTGGCTACTATCAGGGCCTGCATTCCCACACGTCTCCCCCCTCCCCCCCACTCTGCTTCCATTGCCCCCCCTTCTTCCCCCCCTCCCCTCCCTTCCCCCCTCTCTCTCCCCTCCCCCCCACCCCCCCTCCCCCCCTCTCTCTCCCCTCCCCCCACCCCCCTCCCCCACCTCCCCCCTCACTTCCCGCCCTCCCTCCCACCTCCCTCCCCCTACCCCCCTCCCTCCCCATGGAGGTTGCCATCAGAGTAGTGCCCATCGACCAGAGGCAACTTCTTATCCCCCCCCTCCGTAGCACCTTCATTTCCCCCCCACCCGACCCTCCATACCCATACCCCTTACCACTCTTCCCCCCCCTCTCTCTCCCCAAAACAACTATCCCAGTCCGGACGTACCCAGACACTCACCTGCTGCCACCCTTCCTACCCCACCCCCCCCCTCCCCACTCCCTGGACCTCCGGGGAGAAGATAACAGAAAAAAAACAGAAAAAACAAAGGGACGTGCAACCTCATGACACCTCCCCATGTCAGCATATACAATTGTAAGAAACACCAAACACATCAATGAGGAGAGAGAGAGAAAGAAAAAAAAAAAAAGGAAGAAACAAAAGACAGGACTGCAACACGAAGTCCTGTCCTATGCAGCATAATATCACCACCCCCGTACAGTTCCTCATGCATCCGCATCTCGGGTGTCCCGTACACGCTGCTCCTCCGCAGCTACCTCCAGGCTTCGTTGACGGTTCCCGCCACTCCTCTCCTGCTCCGACTCCTCTGCCCCTCGACAGTCTTCAGGCTGGGCTTTCCTCAGTCCGCCAGAGGAAGAGCAAAAGTGGTATTGTCAGACTCAAGGGTGCAGGGGGGGAATATGTAGAAGCTGATAAGGATAAAGCGGAATTGCTTAACAAATATTTTTGTTCTGTGTTCACAGATGAAGAACCAGGAGCAGGACCTCAGAAAACACCCACAAATAAGAACAGAAGCAAGGGACATCTTGAACTATTTTCAGAAGACTGTGTTCGTGAGAAACTAGCTCAACTTAAAGTAGACAAAGCGATGGGACCGGATGGGATACACCCTAGAATACTGAGGGAACTTGGGGACGTTCTAGCAGCTCCACTGACTGACCTTTTCAATGCCTCGTTGGAGTCGGGAGTGGTGCCAAAGGACTGGAGAGAGGCTCATGTGGTGCCTTTACACAAAAGCGGAAGTAAGGATGTGGTTGAAAACTACAGGCCGGTTAGTTTAACTTCGGTGGTGAGTAAATTATTGGAAACGCTGCTGAAAGAGAAAATAGTGAGGTTTCTGGAGTCCAGCGGATTACAGGATCCGAGGCAGCATGGATTCACCAGAGGCAGGTCTTGTCAGACAAATCTGATTGATTTTTTTGACTGGGTGACCAGGGAGTTGGACTGAGGGAGAGTTCTAGATGTGGTGTATTTAGATTTCCGTAAAGCCTTTGACACTGTTCCTCACAGGCGACTTATAAACAAACTGAGCACCCTAGGGATGGACCCTAAAGTTACTGCTTGGGTTAGAAGTTGGTTGGGTGGGAGGCGACAAAGAGTACAGGTAAATGGAGCTCACTCTGAGGAGAAGGATGTTGCCAGTGGTGTGCCCCAGGGATCTGTCCTTGGTCCGATTCTTTTTAACATCTTTGTTAGTGATATAGCGGAAGGGCTGTCGGGTAAGGTTTGCCTCTTTGCGGATGATACCAAAATCTGCAATAGAGTAGACACCCAGGAAGGGGTAGATAACATGAGGAGGGATCTAGCTAAGCTTGAAGAATGGTCTAGAATTTGGCAGCTGGGATTTAATGTTAAAAAATGTAAGGTCATGCATTTGGGCTGCAGCAATCCAAGGGAGCAATACAGTATAGGAGGTGAAGTACTTTTGTCCACTAAAGAAGAGCGGGACCTAGGCGTGGTTGTGTCTGATGATCTTAAAGTAGCTAAACAGGTGGAAAAGGCGACGGCAAAAGCTAGAAGGATGCTTGGGTGCATACGGAGAGGAATGGCTAGCAGAAAAAAGGAGGTGATAATGCCTCTGTATAAGTCTTTGGTGCGACCTCATTTGGAGTATGGTGTGCAATTCTGGAGACCGCACCTTCAAAAGGATGTGAACAGGATGGAGTCGGTGCAGAGGGTTGCTACCAAAATGATTAATGGGCTTCATTATAAAGCATATGAGGACAGACTTAAGGATCTTAATATGTACACCTTAGAGGAAAGGCGGGATAGAGGTGATATGATTGAGATGTTTAAATACCTCCGTGGCATAAATGTTCAGGGAGAGAGCCTCTTTCAATTGAAAGCAAGTTCTGCTACGAGGGGACATGGGATGAGGGTGAAGGGAGATAGATTCAGGAGTGATATGCGGAAATATTTCTTTACGGAAAGAGTAGTGGATCCGTGGAATAGTCTCCCAGTGGAGGTGGTAGAGATGAGGACAGTAACTGAATTCAAGAAAGCATGGGACCAACACAGAGGATCTCTAAAGGCAAAAAGTGGACTGTTGTAGTTGTTATGGAAGGACAGACTAGATAGGCCATGTGGTCTTTTTCTGTCGTCATATTTCTATGTTTCTATGTTTCCAGCCCCGCCCCCTTCAAAGCTGCCAGGGCCTCCTTCACTGTATGAACTCTCCAATTCTTCAGCCCAACCGTGAAAAGAAGTCCAAAAGGGTATAACCACCTATACCGGACATTTTCTTTGCGCAGTATAGTTGTAACAGGTTGCATGTCCCTGCGCCTTTGTAAAGTCCCAGCGGCTAAATCTGGGTAAAGTTGGAGGCTGTAGCCCTGCCACACAAAGTCCCTGCGATTGCGGGTCAAAGTAAGAATCCGCTCCTTGAGCTTAAAATCCGCCATGCAAATTACAATGTCTCTTGGGCGGTTCGGTCTGCTGGGCCCTAAGGCACGGTGTGCTCTCACCAGTTTAATGTCCACTTGCTCAGTCTCGTTCCCCAACTCCCGTAAAACAGACCTGAGCACCGCCTGTGCCACCTTCTCCCCATCCAGATACTCCTTCTCCTCCGGTACTCCGCGAATGCGCAAATTGTTCCTGCGGGACCGGTTCTCCAGATCTTCGATTTTCACCATCATTTGGTCTTTCCACATCTCCAGCTCTGTAAATCAGCGCTCCATGCCAGCCTGCCGCGTGTCCAAGCGCCCCAGTTGTTGCTCGTGCTCATCCACCCGGCTGGCCAGCTCCCCCATCTCCTCCTTCATGGCTGCGCACATGTCACCAACTTCCACTTTCACTGCCTGCAGCTCAGTTTTTAGCTCCCCGAACCAGCCGCACATCTCCTCTCGGGTCACATTCTGGATCACCATCTCCGCCTGCTCGCGGGCCTCGCCTCTTTGCCCCTTGCTCTCCTGGGCCACTCCATTTCCCGCGCTCGTCCCCGCCATCTTTTTCTCACCACCTGCGGTTTTGGCGCCGCTGTACGCGAACTCCTTCAAGTCCGCCGCCTTCTTTCTCGTCGCCATCCCGCCCAGCAGTCTTTCCTCCACCACTGCCGGCTATTTTCCACCGTCCGTCGGGGTTGGATGAGGGGGTAAAACTCCAACTCTTAAGCTGCCCACCGGAGCTCACTGTCTAAGCTGCCATTCCAGCCGATGACATCACTTCCTCCTCTTTCTTTCTTTTTAAAGTAATTCTTTTTAGTGCTTTTCTCGGGGGGGGGGGGTTCCCCCTGCTCTGGTGCTTGGCGCCATTTTGGGCATTAGGCCCTCTTTTTCTTTACCATGGAAAAACCAGCCACTGGATTTAAAAAATGTTCAAAATTTGGCGGTACAATTTCTGTTACCGACACCCATGACTGGTGTCTTAAATGTTTAGGTCCTGACCATTGCCCGGCAGAGTGTCTCTCCTGCAGGAAGTTGACTAAAAGAAGTCTTCAAAATCGAGCAAATCAACTCTGTGCCTTATTTGCTTCAGACACAGCGTCTGTAGCGTCAATGTCTTCCAGGGCTTCAACGACTTCCCAGGGATCTCAGGTAACTAAACACAAGTCTTCTAAGACTAGCTGGTCCTTGAAGGGTAGATCTCCTTCTAAACATCAAGATGCCATTGGCATTGCCCTCGAGGACAATTTACTGGCAAAACAGCCCCGGCGGGAGTCTTCGGGCTCCAAAGCTTTATCAGGCTCCAGGATGTTCCAGAGGCCTCGACCTCGATGGAACTACTGGTGCCATGCTCGGGGTTGTGGCTGCTCCCACCGGTACCGACACCCCAGCATCGGCAGTAGCGGTGGACAAAAGACTCCTCGCTATCGAACGCAGTCTAGCGACTCTTTTAGCTACTTCGGTACCGCTAAGGTCGCTGCAGACGGTTCCGCAGACACTGGTACCAATGCCGGTAACAGTACCAGTGCCTTCGGTACCTGTTTCAACAGGCATGCTTCCCCCGATGCTGAGCTTGGAATCTCTCTTTAGCATGGGGGATCAGGTACCGACTCGTGACTGTACCGACATCGAGCGGTACCGACGCCATCTGCTTCGGGAGAACCCGGTGCTTCCTCCTTTTGAGTCTTCCAATTCCGATGACTCGAATGATTCCACCGGTACCAGAGCTGAACTTTTGCAAGATTCAACTCGTTCTCCTCAACGCAGAATGTCCCCTTCTGAGGACATGTCTTTTCATGATTTTGTACGTGACATGGCAAAGGGTCTTGCCATTACAGTAGTACCTGAAAAGGAGCCTAGGGCAGAAGAATTGAGAATTCTTCAATATCCTTTAGCTCCAAAGGAGGCAGCTATGCTTCCTATACATCAGATCTTGCATGATCTAATGTTAAGGATGTGGGAAGCTCCTTTAACAGTATCTCCACATTCTAGACATCTTGACACTATGTATCGAGTATCACCTTGTCCATGATTTCAAAAGACAGTTACCACATCATTCTATGGTGGTAGAGTCTGCCATGAGACGGATTAAGAGTGCTAAGAGACATTCTTCCAATTCTCCAGGTCTTGAGTCTAGAACACTGGATGCCTTTGGTCGTCGATGCTTTCAGTCCTCTATGCTGTCAGCAAGAATCAGTTCCTATATATTATACATGGGAATGTTTCTTGAAGAAGTTACAAAAGACTTAGAACTTTTGAACCCTTTTCTTCAAGAGGATAAACAGACAGATTATTTGACTTTGGTCAAACATGCTCAGAATGTCTCTAAATTTATGAATCGTGCTACCTTTGACTGTTTTGAATGTATTAGCAGAACTTCTGCTATATCCATAGGAGCACGTCGTATTGCCTGGCTCCAGGCTTCAGACTTGGAGGAATGGGTGCAAGATAAGCTGGGTAACATTCCTTGCACAGGAGAAAATCTGTTTGTCAAGGATTGGCAACTCAAGGCTAAGGAAATTGACACTGTTAATACAACTTTAGAGAGATTGTCAAAATCTACAGCTAACCCAGCCAAGAAAAAGATTTTCAAAAAACCTTTTTTCTCTAAGAAGAAGAAATTCTATCCATCTTCCACCCAGCAAACACATGTTCCCCAGAAGGGGCAAAAACAAACTAGACAAAGAAAGACACAACCTCAGAAGGCCCAGCAAGCTCAGCCTCCTCAGGGTCTTTGTTGTCTAGAGAATTTAGCCATTCTTCCTGTTCTAAGCCCAGAACTTTTAAATATTCCAGGCCGTATCTGCCATTTTGCCAAAAGATGGCAACAGATCACATCAGAAAATTGGACTCTATCTATCGTGAGTCTGGGATACAAGCTTCATTTCCTCAGCTTGCCCCCATCCACGTTAATAAAGCAGTTCAGATCTCAGCCACCGGTCTCAGACCTGTTGTGGCAAGAGTTCACCACTCTTCTGGCTCAAGGAGCTATAGAAGAGGTTCCAGTGTCCCAGCAGGGCACAGGATTCTATTCCCCCTATTTTCTCATTCCAAAGAAATCAGGGGGACTAAGACCAATCCTGGACCTCAGAGAACTGAACAAATATCTAGTCTGAGAAAGGTACAAGATGATCTCCCTCGGCACACTTCTTCCATACCTCCACGAGCAAGATTGGCTATGTTCTCTAGATTTAAGGGACGCTTACATGCATATCCTTATTCATGCAGATCACAGAAAATTCCTTCGATTCCTAGTCAAGGGAAGACATTTTCAATACAGAGTCCTTCCTTTCGGACTGGCCTCTGCTCCAAGGGTCTTCACAAAATGCATGGCAGTAGTAGCAGCATTTATGAGGACTCTAGGAATTTTTGTCTTCCCTTACTTGGACGATTGGCTCATTCGAGCACCGTCAGCTCTAGAGGCAAGTCATGCTCTTTTCCGAGCAATGCAAATTTTGCAGTACTTGGGATGGGTCATAAACCTTCCAAAGTCCCAGCTCACCACATCTCAATCCCTCGAGTTTATAGGGGCTCGCTTGGACACGCAGCAGTCAAAGGCTTTCCTGCCTCAGCCTCGATGTTTCCACATCATCGAACTGGCATCTCAAGCAGTGCTACAAACCTTCCTCACTACTCGACAGATGCTTCGGCTTGTAGGACACATGGCATCTACAGTCCATATGATTCCTTATGCACGCCATCACATGCGAGCGGCCCAGTGGACCTTAGCATCCCAATGGTCCCAGGCCTCAGGATGCATGTCAGACAAGATCAGGGTTACCACACGCCTGATTGTGTCTCTGCATTGGTGGCAATCTCTGGAAAACCTCACAGTAGGCGCTTCTTTTCAGCAACCCCTACCTCAGGCTATCCTAATGACAGATTGCATCCAAGTTGGGTTGGGGGGCCCACTTGGGCTATCTGTCTACCCAGGGTCTCTGGACCCCACAGGAGGCTTCTCTACAGATAAACCTCCTAGAACTAAGGGCCATCTCCAATGCTATTCAAGTCTTTTGCTTTCATCTCATAAACAAAACAGTTCTGGTGCAAACCGACAATCAAGTGCCCATGATTTACCTAAACAAACAAGGCGGAACAGGCTCTCTGCAATTATGCAATGAAGCTTTGCAACTGTGGGCCTTTGCCAGAGAGCATCACATTCATTTGTTGGCAGTATACCTTCCAGGCATTCAAAACACTTGGGCGGACAGGCTCAGCCGAGTCCTGGTACCACACGAGTTGTCTCTCCACTCCTATCAACTTGCTCGAGTTTTTCAAGTCTGGGGAACTCCAGACATAGACCTCTTTGCAAGTCCACAGAATGCCAAACTTCCCCGATTCTGTTCTAGACTTCCAGCTCGAAATTGTCAGGCGAGGGATGCATTCCTGCTCCATTGGGACCAGGATTTTCTCTATGCCTTCCCTCCAATTCCCCTAATCCCCAAAACCCTATTCAAACTCCAGAGAGACAGAAGTTGCATGATACTCATAGCTCCCTGTTGGCCAAGGCAAACATGGTATCCTCTTCTCTTAGGTCTCTCTCGAGCCACTCCTCTGGAGTTGGGGAGTGCTCCGGATCTTCTGTCCCAGGACAACGGATCTTTTCTGCACCCCAATCCTCAGTCCCTTCATCTCAAGGCCTGGCTCCTCAAGGCATAGAGTTTCAAGATCTAGGCCTTTCGCAACAGGTGAAGGATATTCTTCTAGCTTCCAGAAAACCTTCCACAAGGCATTCTTATGCTTTTAAGTGGAAGAGGTTCTCAGTCTGGTGTTCCCAGAGGGGACTTAATCCGATCTTGGTACCAGTAGAGTCTCTTCTGGACTATCTCCTTCACTTATCAGATTCTGGTCTCAAGACCAATTCTGTTAGAGTCCATCTTAGTGCTATTGCTGCGTCTCATAAACCCTTCGATGGACAACCAATTTCCTCTCATCCTCTTGTTTCAAGATTTATGAGGGGTCTCCTTTTAACAAAACCTCCCATCAAACCACCTCCGGTGGCATGGGATCTTAATCTTGTTCTGGGTCAACTCATGAAGCCGCCTTTTGAACCTTTAGCTACTTCGGAGCTAAAGTTTCTTTCATG
Source organism: Ichthyophis bannanicus (assembly GCA_033557465.1). Lineage (NCBI taxonomy): Eukaryota > Metazoa > Chordata > Amphibia > Gymnophiona > Ichthyophiidae > Ichthyophis > Ichthyophis bannanicus. The sequence continues at coordinate 1,338,432,952 of CM066033.1, read as the reverse complement.
GAAAGTCATTTTCCTAATTGCTATCACGTCTGCAAGACATATCGGTGAACTGCAGGCGTTAGTGGCTGACCCACCTTATACGAGGTTTCATCATAACAAAGTAGTCTTAAGGACTCATCCTCATTTTATGCCAAAGGTGATATCACCTTTCCATTTAAACCAGTCGGTTTATCTCCTGGTCTTCTTTCCTAGGCCTCATGCCTCCAGCGCGGAAAGAAATCTGCATACCTTAGATTGTAAATGAGCTCTGGCTTTTTATCTTCACAGAACTCAGCCATTTAGGAAGTCTTCTCAGCTCTTCTTGGCTTTTGACTCTAGTCATTTAGGACTTCCAGTCACTAAGAGGACTCTCTCTAAGTGGATTGCAGACTGTATTTCCTTTACCTATCAGAGTAAAGGAATCCCTCTTGAAGGCCATGTCACGGCTCACACTGTTAGAGCCATGGCAGCCTCAACAGCTAATCTTCGGTCAGTTGCTATTGATGAGATCTGTAAAGCAGCAACTTGGGCTTCTGTGCATACTTTCACTGCCCACTGTTGTTTAGACAAGGACTCCTGTCGGGATGCCTTGTTCGGTCAGGCTGTTCTACATCATCTCTTCCATTCCTAAATCAACTCCTTTCCACCATCCACTCTTGGATGCCTGAGGTCCATGAGAGGAAGCATGACCCATCTTACTTAGATTCGCAACATGCTGGGGTCATCCCTAGGCATTTTTAGCTGGGGAGTCCCCATATGTGAAGACTAAATTCCTGCTTGTTCCTGGAGATAGCGTAGTTACTCACCTGTAACAGGTGATCTCCGGGAGCAGCAGGAATAAGTCTTCACAACCCACCCACCTCCCCTAGGAGTTGTCTTTCTCTATCCTCTATTTTCTTCTACTTCTCTCCTTTGGTCTCAGCTTTAAACTCAACTGAAGTGAGAGAGGTAGTTGGGCGGGAAGGCAGCTCTCATGCGTGGACGCTAGGGAGCGTTCCCGCGCAGGCTCCGTCGGTGTCGACAGTACCCATATGTGAAGACTTATTCCTGCTATTCCTGGAGATCACCTGTTACAGGTGAGTAACTATGCTTTCCCCGAGTCCTTCTATTTTCTCTGGTTTGGCCCTAGGGGCTATATTCCTCTTAGCAGACCCTCTATACTCATAGAAAGGGTATTGTATATACAGTTATGTTTCTTAGTGTGCTGGTCCTTGTTACCCTCATTGAAGCTGTGTGCAGTCGGAGGTCTTGACCATGGTTTGGGTATGAATACTGTGGTAGTATGCCCCTAGCTGCTACAGATATAGTTGTAGTATGAGGTCATAAGAAACCTCTAGAGTTTTTTTTGTGTTGCTTCTCCTCTGCTGGTAGGGGAACCCAACCTTTCAGGACTCAAGGAAAGGACATCTGTTTAGTAAAACATCAGCAGTAAAGAGTTGTTGCTTTCAAGATTCGACTTGATGACCATCCATTAGAGTGTCAAAATGGAGACCCTTTCAACCACAGGAAGGTTTCGGGCAATGGGCTTGGATGCCATGCTTCAGGTGTGGCCCCTGGGGTGGGGGTGGGGGCATTGTATGTCTTCCCTCGTGGTCCTTGAGGAGCTGTCTTCTGCATGGACATCGGTCTTACCCAGGCTTGGTGATTCTAGCGGCGCCAGACTGGCCATGCAGGCTTATGGTATGCAGATTTCTTGAGCCTGTTGGCGGGATCCTTTCTTGCTTCCTGGACAGAGGCATTCTGCAGCAAGGTATGATGGATCCCATTCCCTTCTTGCTTACAACCTCGCCCTAATGAAGTGTAGGCTGTCCATGAAGGCTACTCTGGAGCAGTAGTGGACACCCTTCTTAAGGTTCAGAGGGCCTCTATATCCTTAGCTTTTATGAGAGCCTGAAGGGTCTTTTTGGTGCTCCTTTCAGGCCCTGAAGGCCAGGAAAGCATGTACAGTTGCTGATTTTCTCCTCCTTACAGTCTGGTATGGAATAGGATTGTCCTTGAATGCTTTCATAATTCAGGTATCTGCCTAGAATGTTATCTTGTGTATTCAAGGGATGTCCTAGTAGCGCTCCCTGACTACTCCCACACCCTTGGGAGTGAAGCAGATCCGTTTGACAGGGCAGCAGGCCATTCCTCAATGGAGTCTTTCTCTTGTGTTGAGGGGGCTTTTCAGTGCCACTGCTGAGCTCATTCGCAAGTCCTCTGTCAACAATTAGACTCTCAAAGTGTTAGTCCTAGTGGCTCTTATCTCTGCCAGGTGGCTGTCATGACTGCAGGCCTTGTACTTCAGAAAGCTGCCTTTGGTCATCTCAACTGTCTGTCTTTATAAGGACCATGCTATCTTTTCTCCCAAAGATGCTGTCTTCCTTTTATCTTAATCATACTATCATTCTGCCCACCTCAAAGGAGATGGCTTTTCAGGTGTACCCTTCTCTGCATCTGGTGGACTAGAGGAAGGTGTTAGTGAGTTATCTAGAGATTACTATTTCCTTCAGACTTTTTCTCTTCAGTGGTCCAAGGAAAGGACTGGTAGCAGTCAAGTCCTCAGTTGTCTGCTGAAGTAAGAAGGCTATTGGTTCAGCCTATCTTCTGGGTTGAAAGCACATGCAAGAGGGAGTCAAAGCCCCCTCTACTAGGGTACAGGCCTCCTGGGCAGTCTGCCTTGGTACCTTCAGTGGACGTCTGTACGGTGGTTACTTGGTCATCCTCTGAGCTCCTTTGAAGCATTATTTATTTTATTTATTTGGTTTTATATACCATGCTATTTTAAATCAGTGCGGTTTACAGTGTAACAACTCAGTACATCGAACAGGTTTACATTGAACATAACAACTCAGTACATAGAACAGCCAGAATACATGGCTTCACAGGATAGTTCTGTCCCTTGCATTTTATTTATTTATTTATTTATTTAGTATACATTTGTATACCGCTACTTCCAGCGATCAGCAGCGGTTTGATTACAGATTGGAAATTGTCAAATCATGACAGGAAATTTTTTGAGGTATAAACACATTGATTAGACAGGATAGCACAGCACACAGAGAACTATTTTACAGGGAACATGGGCTATGGAGGGTTAAGTGGCTTGCCCAAGACCACAAGGAGCACCTGTGGGACTAGAAACCCCAGTCCTTCCGGCCCAAGGTTGCTGTCCTCTAGTGGGATTTGAACCCCCGACCTTCCGGCCCGAAGTACCTTGCCCCAACCACTAGGCCACTCCCCCACCCTGGGTCCTGACTGTTTTGGTATGTCCCACTTGTCTGGACTGGTCTAGCAAGATAAGGAAGGAGAAATTCAGATACCCTAATATTCTTTCTTTGAATTCATCTAGACCTGTCTAGGACCTGCCCTGGAAGACTATTCTACAGGTTTGGAAACCCTGCTGTTTCGTGCTACGAGTGTTAGTGCTGGCGCATAGCCAGTTATTGTAAGAGAGCAAAATATTTTGTTTCAGTCTTGCTTTCTGCTTGGATCGTTTTGTAATGGTTTCTCTGTGGATATACTAGTAATGACATCACTGAAGGTTTGCCTGTCAAGTCTGCCTCTACCTGCTGGTTGCGGCGCATAACTCACTTGTCTGGATTGGTCTAGCAGGATTCAAGGAAAGAATATTGTCTGATGTGTAAATTTTTCCTTATAGCGGTAGGATGAGAACCAAGGAAACCATACCTTGTGATCTTGGTCAAGTTATTGAACTTAAGCCCTTATTTTCTAAGCTGTATTAATACATATTAAATTAGATACTCCTTTCTTCTCATTTTGACTTGTATATTACCTATATGCTTAATATATTAATGCAGCCTGGTATATGAGACTGTTAGATTGTAAGTCCTCTGAGGGCAGAAAAATACCTATAGTGCCTTGATTGTAATTTGCCTTGAGCTACTAATGTAAAGGTAAATGAAAAATACAAATATTTAACAGAGCTGTTCATCTTACTTGTGTTGATAAAGAGGATCATAAAGTGTTGTCTGCTTTTCTTTCCACTCAGGTGACCTTGACATTGCCATAGTTTCCAACTATATTACTAAAATGGGACGAGTTTATCCTGCAGTAGAAGGTCGAATACAGTTTTCTTCAGGAAGCCCTCTCCATGGAAAACTTAGATTAGTTTATGTAATGTTATTTATGATGCTACTCATGCACTTTTGAAATAGATTTTTCAGTATATATGTGTGCTTTTGTAAATCATCAATGAGAATTGTAATATATCTTGGGTACAGAGATGAACCCTGTGGTGTGATCATTTCTACTAAGCATAGTCAAAATCTTTTAACTATCTTTTGACAACTTTGTTCTTAGATCAAGCAAACCTATTAGTGCATTGTGAACACCCTGAAAAATAAGATTACTTTGTATATGTTAATTACCCTGAAACACAGATCTATTGGAAATTCTCAGGAATGAGGTTTGAAAACAAATGCTTTTGCCTACAAACTGTTCTTATTGAGTGAATACTAAGGCTGGAGATGCTGCAAACCATCTAAATGCTGCTAAACGGGATATTCGGCCACATTGACGTGACTAGTACTGCTGAATATCTGTGGGTGCCGCCGCTACATACCCCATTGCTAAATGGTTAGTGTGGGGCATTCGGGGTCACCGTCCATCGCTAACCGGGCAGCAGCAATATTAAGCTACTGCCCAGTTAGCGACGTGCAGTGAAAGTCAGGCGCAGGAAAGACTGGCCTAACTTTTGCCACAGATACTAACTGGGCAGCAGCCAAATATTGCCGCTGCCCAGTTATCTTCATGGCAATCTGGGAAGCCCAAATATTCAGTGCTGGAACCCGGATATGGCATCAGCATTGGATAGCTGGGTTTAAAGTTCAACGGCAACAGCTAGCCGCATTAGATTGCCTAACTTCTGTCACTGAATATCGGGCCCAGTGTCTATAGCCTGGGAGGGTGGAGGGAAGTAGAAGGGAGTCTGGTCATTGTTGAGGGTGACATTTAGAGCTCATGATACAGGGTTCTGTAAGGAGTCCTAATGCAAGGTGCCCTTCCTCAGGATCAAAAAGGATATATCTGAATTAGAAAAGATACAGAAAAGAGCCACCAAAATGGTAAAGGGGATGGAAGGATATCCCTATGAGGAAAGGCTTAAAAGGTTGGGGCTTTTCAACATGGAAAAGATATAGCTGAGGGGAGTTATGATAGACATCTATAAATTAATGAATGGAATGGGTGACCATAGATTGGTTGTTTATGCCATCAAAAAGTAGAAAGACTAGGGGGAGACACAATGAAGCTACAATGTAACCCATTTAAGACTAAGAGAAAATATTTTTTCATTCAATGCATAATAAAACTCAGGAATTTGTTACCGGAGGATGTAATAAAAGCTGTTAGTGTAGCTGGACTTAAAAAAGGTTTGGATAAGTTCCTGGAGGAAAGGTCCACAAACCATTATTAAAGAGGTTCTGGAAAATCCACTGCTTGCCCCGGGACAATCATTGTGGAACCTGTGTGCCTTTTGGGAACCTGCCAGGTTCTTGTGACCTGGATTGGTCACTGTTGGAAACAGGATACTGGATTTGATGGGCCTTGGTCTGACCCAGTATGGCATTTCTTATGTTCTTATCATTGCTACTTTGTAGAACTTAGATACAATGGGTGAAAGGGTTGTCTTTTGTTCTATGAATATCTTAATCAGACTATCCATGCTTATTTGTTAAACTGCAGTATTATCAGCGTTTTAGAAATCTGAGGTCTTATGGGCCACACTTTCACTAGGCTGCACAAAACTAGTACATACTTAATATTCATTCAGTTGTGCTGCACCTTTGTTGTAGAGCTCCTTTCTTTTATAGGTGCATTAGGAGGTGAGCTATAAGTTCTGTGGAACTTTACAAAAAAAATCTTTATTTCAGATAATTTGCCATTGAAATGCCTGTCAGGAGTTACTCTTGCTTGGGATGGAATATGGATGCTATCTACTGGGTGGATGGGTTTATTTTTATTTTTTGTTTGTTTGTTTTTGTTTTTGTATTATTTGTATGTTTTTTTCTTTTTTAAGGGAACCCGCTTGATGTCTTCTTGGAAGATGTAGAATATCAAAAAGAAAGAAAGGAGAGGGGGGAGAGATCCCCCAGATAATTGTGAATGAATGTTCATGTTACCAGGCTCCCAGCAGATTCAGATTGTGTAGGAAGAAAAAAAGAAAGAGGAGAAGCTGCTGGGCCAGAGGGTCTCCTCAGTTATGGATTTAAGTGTTGTTTGTTTACATAAATGGTTTGTATCCATTATTTTTTGTTGTAGAATAATAACAAATGATGATGTGGGTATATAGATTGAACAGTAAGCTTACCCCTTCCTCTAATCGAATGTCTCTTGAAAATGGTGTTTATGAACGGCTTTTCTGTACAATTGCATTTGTTAAATAAAATAACTACTTTTTAATTTTATACATTTAAAGTTCTTTTGATTTCTGGACTCCTGAAGATATATAGCCCAATTTTGCGTAGAGCAGTCTGGGTAGAACTGGGACATGTACAGTTTCTCAGGTGTCTTCCAAAAGGCTTGCTGAATACAAAGCTCTTTGTAAACAATACATAAGACCCCTGAGAAATACACGTGTAAATTGTAGCACATCCTGTGGGAAAGCCATTTAAATAAGAGATGTGACCAATCAAGAGAGGGCACCATTAAGGGTTTTGAAGGTGTAAGGGCCAGCACTTGCCTGTGCAGGTGCCAGTTTTACAACTTATGCATGTAGGCATTTGATTTTACAAAAATGAATATCCTTCAAAAGTGATGCAGGCCTCTAGTCCACCATGGAGCAAGATAAATGCCGATGTGTGGACTTTTCAGAGTATGCATGCATATAGTCTTTACAAAGCTGGAAATATGTGCATACTTTTCTGGCACACCCAAACCATGCACACAACACATCTTCTATCAAACTTTGTATGCTGCGGGTCTACAGTGTAAATAGCAGCTTTCTAAAATAGCTATTTACATGTATAAAAGACACACAAGCCTTCTAAAATGACCTCCATAATGCACTTATAAAATGACACTTTTCCTCTGTTATATCATAAAGCCAAGCCTCATAAAGAAAGTAAAATTGAATGAATGTTTTAATATAAATGAAATTCCACTGTGGTGAGACCTCATGTGGAAGGGTCCAGGATGTAGCTGGGCAGTCAGAAAGTTCCAAAGCCTTTTCTCGGGGAGGAGAGGACTGAGAGGAGCCTGCAGAGTACAGGGAGGCATAATTGTCATGGAAGGAGCTAGAAGGAACTGATGTCCTAGAAGGGTGGCCAGTGCCCAAGAGAGAAGAGTATGAGCAGCACAACATGCAGCTCATGGACATGATCAAAATGTTTTCTGCAAATCAGCTGCTTTTAGGAATCAAATAACCTGCTCAGTATTCTAAAATAATAATCCTTTGAGGGAATAAAATATGTATATGAATAGCAAATGGAGAAATGAGCCAAAAGATTAATGGTCCCAGAAACTTTGTCTGGGCCTTAATAAACAGGAAAATAATGAAATATTGACTATGAACTTAATTGCCAGGGTGGAAGCCAAATATCTGTAAAATAAATAAAAGTTACATTGTCCTAGTCCATAGTGGTGATCATCCACTGCTTCTGAAGATACATCTGCCTTTCTTTGTGCTCTAAAATTGCAACCTTTTCTGTTCAAGAATCCATGCTAAGAAATCAGAAGTTAAATATTAACAATCTGTGACTGTTGTATGGCTCCAGAGAGCTTTGAACTTTGATCTGGTTTTGGCTTTCAGTTTCCCTAACCTTAAGCTGTAGCAGAGTTGGAAGTGTTACCCTCTAGAGATGGAAAAATATTCAATTCAGAAATCTTGTTAATAGAAATGTAGAAAATTGACAGCATATAAGACCATATAGCTTATCCGGTCTGCCCTTCCTTATCAACTGATAAGCCTTAAAGTCCTTTTTTTCCTTTAGAGATCCTCTGTGTCTGTCCCAGAATTCAGATAGTCCTTGTCTCTACTACTTCCACTGGGAGATAATTCCATGCTTCTACCGCTCTTTCCATAAAGAAATATTTCTGCAAATTGCTCCTGATTCTGTCCTTTCACCTTCATCCTGTGCCCTCATTGTAAAGCTTTCTTTCAGTTAAGCTAGTGCATCTATGCCATGGAGGTGTTCAAATGGCTCTATCATATCTACCCTCTCCCATCTTTCTTCCAGAATATACGTATTGTGATATTTAAGTCTGTCCCAATATGCTTTATGTCAAAGATGACTGGCTATTTTGGTAGCTGCCCTCTCCACTGACTCGTCCTGTTTGTATCTTTTTGAAGGCGTGGTCTCCAAAATGGCACACAATACACCAAAGATGTATACAGAAGTACTGCTGGCCATTCCTCTCCCTATCCAGCCAAGCATCCTTCTGGCTTTTGTCGTCTTTTCTACCTGTTTAGCCACCTTGAATCATCAGAAATAATCACCCCCAGGTCCCACTCTTCTTTTGTAGAGAGAAGGCTTTCACCTTCTATACTTTTCAGCTCCATTACGTTTTTGCAGTCCAAAAACATTACCTGCATTTTTTGGTAGTTAAAGAAAAAGGAAAATAAGGTGATACCTTTTATATTGGACAAACTTAATACATTTTCGAAGGTAAAACCTTCAAGTCAGGGCAGTATGAGAACAGGTGTTGACATTAAAATATATATATACAGCATTACATGGACAGGCGGGAGGGGAGGGGGAAGGGATGGATTGTGGATCAGAGGGGGTGACTAGGCTGTTAACAGGAGTGGAGGAGTAGTCTAATGGTTAGAGCATTGGTTTGGTAACCAAGAGACCAGCGTTCGATTCGCACTGGCACTCCTTGTGGCCATTGAGCAAGTCACTTAACCTTCCATTGCCTCAGAAGAAAGGCCTGGCCATCTACTTCCAGTCAAACTGCCAAGAAAACCCAGGAGCTGCTGAGTCACCAGGAGTCAGCATTGACTCAAAAGGCACACATTGCATTGTGACAAAGTTCATGTATTTGTTGAGTCCTGTTGGTGATCGGGCTGTAACTATTTACAGTTTATAACGTGACAGGAAACCAATGTCCTTATTGAGTCCCATCTGGTCTGTTTCAAAGTATTTTATCATCTTCATTTCAGAGGTTTATGGTCCTGGATAGATTTCAATATTCCTCTCAGGACTCACCATAAAATTATTAATGCTGTGCCCTGTACTTTGAAGTGCAGACCAATAGCAAGTGCTGGAGTGGCTGAATTCATACCTTGTCTGTTTTGGTTTGCATAATCTGATATCTGTGAGCATTCATCCTGCTCTTTAACATTAGGCTTCTCTCTCCAACACAGCAGCCCTTTGTATACTTCCTGCATTGGGTCATATAAACTACATTGGAAGAGCAGCATGTTTAGGATCCCCTTATGTTGAATGTTTGCCCCATGTGGGTAAGTGCAGTTCTGTGATATGTGTTGTCATAATTTGTTGCAGAGACTTGTGCCATTCTCAGCCTTTTGCACTCCTGCTTCTCACTAATTTTTGTTTCAGATTACGTGGCTTCTGAAAAGCCGATATGTGGGGCATCAGGAAATACCTCTCAGTAATTAGTGTTTCTGGAGTAGCAGACTCCCAGGAGAAGTCCAGAAAGGTGAAAATGACACAAATCCCTGCAATATACCAAGCTGTAAATTATGCCAACACATATCACAGGACCCCACTTGGGAAAAACATTCAACATAAGGAGATCCTACACATATTGCTCCTCCAATGTAGTTCACATGATTCAATGCAGAAAATGTAAACTACATTGACCGTAAACCATAAATAGTTACAGCCTGATCACCAACAGGACTCAATGAATACAAGTACTTTCTGTCACATTGCAATGTGTGCCTTTTGAGTCTACTACTACTAATCATTAGCGCTACAAGGTGTATGCAGCGCTGTACATATAGATCTAAAACACAGCTCCTGCTAATCAAGATGAAAAAATATTGCAAAACTGGAGACTAGAGTATGGTAAGATATACATAAGTAGTAGACAATAGAATGAGGAGCATCAGGATCCATAAGCAGCCTCAAAGAAGTGGGTCTTCAGCCTGGACTTGTAAAGGGCCAGAGAAGGAGCCTGACACACTAACTCAGGTAATTTGTTCCAGACATATGGAGCAGCAAGGTGGAATGAATGAAGTCTGGAGTTGGCAATGGCCGAGAAGGGCACAGATAAAAGGGATCTGCCCGAGAAGTGGAGTTGCCAAGAAGGAGTGTAGAGTGAGATAAGTGAAGAATGGTAGTGAGGAGCTGCAGAATGAATGCACTTGTAGGTAAGTAGTAGAAGTTTGAATTGGATGTGGAAATTGATAGGGAGCTAGTGAAGTGATTTGAGAGAGGGGTTACATGAGCACAACAACATTGGTGGAAGATAAGCCATGGAGCTGAGTTTTGGACAGATTGAAGGGGAGGAAGATGATTCAGAGGGATACCAGTGAGGAGAAGATTACAATAATCAAGACGAGGTGACTAGAGAGTGGATAAGGATCTTAGTAGTGTATGTAGAAAGGAAGGGATGAATTTTGCCAATGTTATAAGGACGACAGGTTTTAGCTATCTGGTGGATGTGTGCAGAAAAAGAGAGAGTAGAGTCAAACATGACACCAAAGTTGGGCGGTGGGTTTAGGGGGAAAGATAAGGGGCTCAGTTTTGGCCATGTTCAGTTTCAGATGGCAGTGAGACATCGAGGCAGCAATGTCTGATAAGCAGGCAGAGATCCAGGTCTGGATTCCTGGAGAGATTTCAGGCACAGAGAGGTAGATCTGAGAGTCATCAGCATAAAAATCCTACTGAAAACCATGGGAGGAAATAAGTGCACCAAGTGACTTAGTGTACAGAGAAAAAAGGAGAGGTCTCAAGAGCCCTGAGGAACACCAACTGAAAGCGGGATAGCAGTAGAAGCAGATCCACCTGAACATACACTAAATGTGCAATGGGAGAGATGATAAGAAACAGAATAGAGCCCCTAATCCAAGCAAGGATAGGTTATCAAGTAGAAGATGGTGATCAACAGTGTACAAGGCAGCAGAAAGGTCAAGAAGGATAAGAATTGATTAGAGGCCTTTGGATTTGGCGAGGAACAAGTCGCTGGAAACTTTGACAAGAGCCGTTTCTGTGGAATGTAGAGAACGAAAGCCAGATTGCAGTGTATCCAGAAGGGTTTGAGAGGAAAAAGTCAAGACAGCGGCAGTGAACCATTAGTTTAAGTAGTTTTGAAGCAAAGGGGAGGAGAGAGAGAGAGGCCGATAATTAGAAAGACAGGGAGGGGGAAGGGTTTGAGAGGCTTTTTTGAGGAGAGGTTAAGGCTTTTTGAGGAGAGGTGCAACAACAGCATGTTTGAAGGCCACAGTTACAGTTGCAGTGGAAAGCAATAGGTTAAGGATATGACAGATGGAAGGGATGATGGCGGAAGAGATTGAACTGCTTAGATGGGTGAGAATGGAATCAGAGGAGCAGGTAGTCATTTTGGAGGAGAAGAGAAGATTTGCAGTTTCCTCCTCGGTTATTTCAGAAAAGGAAAAAAGGGTGACCCAAGGTTTTGGGATTCAAGATTGGGAGGATGAGGTAGAGGTGACTCTGCGGAAAATTCAAGGATAATCTTCTGGACTGCTGGTGACCCAGCAGCTCCTGGGTTTTCTTGGCAGTGTGTCTGGAAGTAGACTGCAAGGTCTTTCTTCTGAGGCAATGTAGGGTTAAGTGACTTGCCCAATGTTACAAGGAGTGCTAGTGGGAATTGAACCCTGGTCTCTTGGTTACCAAGCCAGTGCTCTAACCATTAGGCTGCTCCTCCACTCCTATAACAGCCTGGTCACCCTTTGATCCACCATCTATCCCTTCCCCCTCCCTGCCTGCCTGTCCATGTAATGGTGTATATGAATATTTTAGTGTCGACATCTGTTGCTTATACTGTCTTGACCTGAAGCAGGTCTTACCTTTGTAAACTAGTCTACAAATGTATTAAGTTAGTCTAATAAAAAGGTATCACCTTATTTTCCTTTTTACATAGAAACACGATGGCAGAAAAAGACCACATGGCCTATCTAGTCTGCTCTTCCATATCAACTACTACAATAGTCTTCTTTTTTCCTTTAGAGGTCCTCTGTTTCTCCCATGCTTTTTTGAATTCAGATAATGTACTGTCCTCATTTCTACCACCTCCATTGAGAAGGCTATTCCACGCATCTACTATTTCCTTAAAGAAATATTTCCGCAAATTACTCCTGAGTCTATCCCCCTTCACCCTCAAACTATACCTCTCGTAGCAGAGCTTGCTTTCAATCGAAAGAGGCTCTCCTCCTGTGCATTTATGCCATGGAGGTATTTAAACATCTCTTTCATATCTCCTTTATCCCACCTTTCCTCTAAAGTATACATATTAAGATCCTTAAGTCTGTCCTCATATGCTTTATAACAGACCACTAACCATTTTAATAGCCACCCTTTTTATTTAACTATCATTATAGTGAACTAACACGGCTTCCACACTTCTTTATCCTGCATTTTTTTTAGCAATAAATCTCAGCCACCAAATTCTCGACCATTCTTCAAGCTTCGCTGCGTCCCTCCTCATGTTAGTACACCTTTCTGGATTTCTATCACAGATTTTGGTATCATCTCCAGAGGCAAACCTTATCCGACAGCCCTTCTGCAATATCCCTTACAAAAATGTTAAAAAGATTTGGATCAATGACAGATCCCTGTGGCACACCACTGATAATATCCTTCTCATGAAAGTGAGCTCCATATCTCCAGGAACAAGCAGGAATGTAGTCTTTATATATGGGTGATGTCGGTACCAATGGAGCCTGCACGGGAATGCTCCCCAGTGTCCAATAGGAAAGCCTTTGAGAGCATCCCACTGTGCCTGCATCGCTGCCTTCCCACCTTCCCAACTCTCCTTCCTCAGTTCTTCATTTTCTGTGGAGCCAGCAGGAAGTAAATCCTGTCACTGCAGAAAATTAATTTATTTTATTTCTTTTGTTTTTTTGTGGTTGCGTCTGCCTTCCCGTCGACACCGTAACCAAGTACTGTCGGTTCTTTTCTTCTTTTTCTAAAGAGTGAAGTAGAACTTTCTTGAGAGCATTGATGCCATTTTAGGCCTTAAGCCTACCATTAGTCTTCTGACATAATGGAAAAATCAGCTAGTGGTTTTAAGAAATGTTCTAAGTGTGGCAGTACCATCTCAGCTGCCGACACCCACGATTGGTGTCTCAAGTGTCTTGGGCCCAACCACCAGCCTTTAGAGTGTCCTTTTTGTAGGAAGGTGACAAAGAGAGGTCTGCAGAATCGAGCTGCAGAGTTAGGTACACTTTTTGCCTCAGACGTAGTTTCTTTAGCATCAATGTCATTGAGGGCATTGTCTTCCTCTCATGGATCTCAGGTATCAAAACATAAGTCGTTTTTGAAGATATATCGATCCCCCAAGGGTAGATCTCTTTCTAAAAATCGAGAAGTCTTGAGCATTGCCCTGGAGGTGGATCAGCCAGCCAAATTACCCTGGCAGGAGGGCTTTTCCTCCAAAGCCATCGAGGGGTCCCAGGATGCTCCCGAGGCCTCCACCTCTGGAGAGCTCCTCGTGCCATGCTCTGGGAAGGTAGCACGCATGTCCAGTACCAACACCCAAGTATCGGCTGGCTCTATGGATCAATGTATCCTCGCCATCAAGCGCAGCTTGGCGACTCTACTGGCGACATTTGTTCCAATCAAACTTATATCGGCGGTACCACCGACCCCAGCACCGTCCACGGTACCGATACAGTCCACATCAGGATTTGTACTGATCAAACAGCTACCACCCATGTCTGCCCTCGTGTCCATTCCTGGTACCAGTGGCTCCTTCAGACAACCTTCCCAGTCCGATTCCAATTTTGATCAGTACTGGGCCTTAGCGGAGCGCAGACATCACTCTCATCGATACTTTGAATCTTCCAATTCAGATTCATCCAATGATGAATCGATTGATACCAGAAGAATTCAGATTATACCAGATGATCCAGCTCCCTCTCTGGAATGGTGCATGTCCCCTCCTGAGGACATGTCTTTTCAGAAATTCATTTGGGACCTGGCCAGGGGCCTGTCCATTACAGTAACATCCAAAACAGATCCTAGGGCTGAGGAATTGGAAATCCTCCATTACCCTATGACTCCTAAAGAGGCTGCCACCCTTCCAATTCACTGCATCCTCCAGGACCTTATGCTCCGGATCAAGAGATGCCCCTTACCATATCTCCCCATACTTGACGACTCAATGCCATGTATCAAGTACCAGATTCTCCCGGATTCCAGAAGATTCAATTGCCTCATCACTCAGTGGTGGTGGAATTGGCAATGCATCGAATTAAAAGTTCAAAGACACATTCTTCTCTTGATGCTTTTGGGCATTAATGCTTTAAGCCAGAATAAGTTCATATATACTCTTTATGGGGATGTTCCTTAAAGAGGTTAATAGAGATCTCAAGTCAATGGCTCCTCTTCTCCCTGATGATAAGAGAGCTGACTATTTTGCATTGGTCAGACATGCCCAAAATGTGTCAAAGTTAGTAAATAAGGCAATTTTTGTCTGCTTTGAGTGTACCAGTAGAGCCTCCTCAATGTGCATTGGAGCACACAGGATTGCTTGACTTCAAGCGTCAGATCTTGAACAATGGGTTCAAGATAAACTGGGTAATATTCCTTGCACAGGTGAAAACCTTTTTGGCAAGGATTGGCAAGACAAGGTGTCTCAGTTGGAATCTGAGAATACTACCCTAAATAGGCTTTCTAGAACCACAGCCAACCCGGCTAAGAAGAAAACAGTAGTAAAGAAAACTTTCTTCATTAAGAAAAATGTTTTACCCTTCTTACACCCCTGCTTCACAATACTAACCACAGGGTACTCAAAAGAGGCAACAGCCTCCCAAGCAGCAAAAGAAGGCACAGACTCCTAAAAACCAACCAGCTCCGGAGACTCAACCTGTACCTGTTTTTTTTACTTTCCTAGAGAACATAGCCTTGACCTCTGCCACTGGAGACCCCCCCCCCCCCCCCATCATTGCTGGTAGACTCTGTCACTGTGCCCACAGGTGGCATCTAATCACTTCAGAGCACTGGACCCTGACCATAGTGGCCGACGGGAACAGACCTCACCTACAAACTCTGTCCTCCTCCACAGTGCTGAGGGAATATACTTCTCAGCCTCCTCTCACTGCCCTTTTGCTACAAGAGGTCACTTCTCTGCTATCAGGAGGTGCCATAAAGGAGGTCCCAACATCCCAACAGGGAGTGGATTTCTATTCTCCGTACTTTCTCATACCAAAGAAAACCGAAGGATACAGACCCATTCTGGATCTTAGAAACCTAAACAAGTTTCTCGTCCATGAGAAGTTCAAGATGGTTACTCTAGGGACCCTCCTACCCTATCTTCAGAGTCAGGACAGGCTTTGTTCTCTAGATCTAAAGGAAGTATACACACATATCCTGATTCATCCAGAACACAGGAAATATCTATGCTTCATGTTTCAAGGAAGACATTATTAGTACAAAGTCCTGCCATTCGGACTTGCCTCTGCCCCAAGAGTATTCACAAAGCACATGGCAGTCGTAGACTCATTTCTAAGATCTCTAGAGATACTCGTCTTCCCTTACTTAGACAACTGGCTCATAAAGGCAGGAACCTCCCAAGAGGTTCACCTGTCTCTCTCTCGTACAATGCAGGTACTTCAACACTTGGGATTTGTGATAAATCTCCCAGTCACATCTCGCTCCTACTCAGACAATAGAGTTCATAGGCTCTCTCTTAAATACTCAGCAGTCAAGGGCATTTCTATCTTAGCCCTGCTATTCTCATCTAATTCAGCTGGCATCTCAGGCCAGTGTCAGAGGACACCTAACTGCCCAAGAGATGCTTCAGCTTCTAGGTCATATGGCCTCAACAGTACATGTAGTACCACATGTATGCCTGCATATGTGCACAGCCCAATTGGCTTTGGCCTCCCAGTGGACACAGGCCTCGGGCCGTCTCACAGACAAAATATCAGTGTCTGCCCATTTGACCTCATCTCACCTGTGGTGGTGTTCCCCACAGAATCTCATTGGGTCACCTTTTCAGGTGCTTCCACATCAATCTACCCTGACAACGGATGCCTCCAAGCTGGGCTGGGGGCCCATTTAGAGACCCTCTCCACTCAGAGCCTCTGGATGGAAGAGGAGTCCAAGCTCCAGATAAACTTACTGGAACTTCGGGCAATCTTCAATGCCCTCAAGGTCTTTCAGGGACATCTAAACTTTCAAAGGGTCCTGGTCCAGATGGACAATCAGGTGGCCATGTTCTATGTGAACAAAAAAAGGGGAACAGGATCTTGGCCTCTTTGCAAGGAAGCTCTCCATCTTAGGTCCTTTGCCATTACTCATCAGATACACCGCTTGGAGGTGTATCTTCCAGGGGAGCAAAATGTTTTAGCAGACAGATTGAGTCGAATTCTCCTTCCCTATGAATGGTCTGTCCACATGGAGACAGCATCCTTCATTTTTCAGACCTGGGGGACTCCAAGGATAGACCTATTTGACACCCCGTAGAATGCCAAGCTTCCTCATTTCTGCACCAAGACTTCCATGTTGGGCAACCAGGAGGTGAATGCTTTTCACCTCCACTGGGGTCAAGAGTTCCTGTATGCCTTTCTTCCTATTCCCCTGATTCCCAAGATGCTTTTCAAGCTCCAGACAGATAGGGGCTTTATGATACTCATAGCCCCATGTTGGCCATGTCAACCATGGTTTCCTCTCCTACTATTTCTGTCTCAAACTCAACCCCTAGATCTCAGATCTGCTCCAGATCTTCTCTCTCAAGAGGAGGGGACCCTGCTCCATTCCAATCCGCAGTCTTTCCATCTCACGGCATGGCTGCTGAAAGCGCATAGTATTACAGGATCTTAACCTTACTCAGAAAGTAAAGGAGATCCTCTTAGCCTGTAGAAAGCCATCCACAAGATGTTCTTATGCTTTCAAATGGTATAGATTGTCCCACTGGTGTTCCCAGAAGGACCTTAATCCCTTCTCTGCTCCAGTAGAGGCGCTCCTCTAGTATCTCCTCCACTTAACCTCTTCCGGTCTCAAGACCAACTCAGTAAGAGTTCACCTGAGTACAATTGCAGCCTCTCACCATCCCCTGGATGGACAACTACAGCCACTTGTAGTGCGCTTCCTGAGAGGTCTCTTGCTCACCAGATCTCAATGTTGTTTTGGGGAACTTTTCAGGCCCCCCTTGGAACCCTTAGCCACTACCTCACTAAAGTTTCTAACATGGAAGATCATCTTCCTTATTACACTCGATTCAGCTAGACGCATTAGTGAACTTAAAGCCTTGGTGGCAGACCTACCTTACACACGGTTTCACCATGACAAGGTTGTCCTAAGAGCTCACCCCCATTTCATGACAAAAATGGTGTCTCCTTTTCATTTAAATCAGTCAGTTTACCTTCCTGTCTTTTTTTCCTAGACCACATTCATCTAGGGAAGAGGCAACCCTCCATATCCTTGACTGCAAGTGTGCTTTGGCATTCTGTCTTCAGAGCACAGCTGAACACCGTAAAAACTCTCGGTTATTCATCTCCTTTGATCCCAGTCACTTAAGGTTGCCGGTATCCAAACGTACTCTTCCTAAATGGTTAGGAGATTGCATCTCATTTGCTTATGATAAAGTAGGGCTGTCCCTTGAGGGTCATTTCACTGCCCATAATGTTCGTGCCATGGCTACCTTGATGGCAAATCTACGCTCTGTAGCCATTGATGAAATCTGCAAAGCAGCAACATGGTCTTCAGTACATATCTTTGCTACTCACTACTGTCTGGAGAAGGACTCCCACCCGGATGCCATATTTGGTCAGGCTGTGCTCCAGCACCTCTTTTAGACTTAGGGCAACTCCTACCTTCCGTCCCAGAACCTAATGATACTAGACATCCATGAAGGATCCATGGCCTCTTCAACTCTGCCCTGAGGCAAGCCTATCATTTCTGAAGTCATTCTCTCTGGCATCTGGGAGCTAGGGAGTCCCATATGTGAAGACTACATTCTACTTATTCCTGGAGATGGTGTAGTTACTCATCTGTAACAGGTGATCTCTGGGAACAGCAGGAATTTAGTCTTCACAACCCACCCTCCTCTCCTAGGAGTTGTAGGTTTTCTTTCTCTCCTTTACTCTCAGCTGCAAACTCAACTGAGGGGGGAGAGTTGGGAAGGCAGTGACGCAGGCGCAGTGGAATGCTCCCAAAGGCTTTCCTATTGGATGCTGGGGAGTTTTCCTGCACGGGCTTCGTCGGTACTGACGTCACCCATATGTGAAAGACTAAATTCCTGCTGTTCTCAGAGATCACCTGTTACAGGTGAGTAACTATACTTTATCTGTACTCTTTTTTTGCCTCCCACTCAACCAATTTCTAACCCTGTCGGTTGTTTTAGGGTCAATCCCTAGGGCGCTCAATAAACTTTATTAATAAAAACAGCCAAGTGGGAAGTCCAACTCAGTGTGATTTTCCTTTTTTTTAACAAAATGTAGCAGGTTGGATATACAGCTCATCTTTAAGAAAGTTGCTGGTTGTGTTCTTTGTCACCTGCAATCCACTAACTCCATCTGATGATCTTCCTATAATAAGATCTCTCACAGCCATATGCAAGAGATGGTAATCCAATATACAACAGTGAAATTGTGAGTTTCACAGTATTGGAGACAAAAATCAGAAAGGCAATCTATAATGTTTGAATGTATTTTTTTATGCTTTTTGTGAAGTCACTTTTATGACTGCCTATTGGCTGGCCTTTTTTATGCTTAATTTGGTGGACAATGCAACAATTGTTTGCTTTTTTGTTTTCTTTCCAGGCCAATGAACTGTTGGAAATAAATTATACATAAGAGGCTAAAAAGATGATTGGGAGCAAAATAGCTCTCTGAGAATTTAACACTACAGGGCATGGAGGAAAAATTGGTGAAAAGACTCACTTAGCTCAAAACTGGGCCAGATTGGATCATAGGATCCAGAGAAATAAGGTTCCCCAAAAAATATTGTGATGTATTTCTATGGGAGAAGCAGGTTCAGCAGCTGCAGCATACAAACATTAATTCACTATAACTTAACAGTCAGGGACTTGCATCTTTCGAACTGCCCTTTGATCATCCTTCCCCTATACAAAATACACATGCAGAGGGTTGGAAATCATTCTAAGTGAGATGCTCCATATGCCTTTTTTCACCCCTCACCCAATGTTCCCTCTAATTTTCTGTAGGCTGTGTGCGCATAAAATATCAGCTGTGCAGCTTTTGAAGGAAGGTTAAATTTTTGTGCACCACTTAACGACACTTGGAGTTATATACTTTAAAATTTGACTATACGTTAGAATACAGTATGTACACCACATTGATTTTAATCAAATTAAATGAAAATAGATGATTACTAAATGAAGTGGGAAATTTCTAGTAATTACAATCATAACTTTTAAATTTTAAGACATCCGTGTTGTTTTCTATCAGAATCAGAGCCGTAATTTTTGTGCACTCTGTTGTAAAGTATGTGCGCTCGCTCAGCGAGGTGTGTGCACACGCACAGCTTAGAGGGAACAGTGCCCTCACCCCTCTTGTTTTCTGCCACACCCCTATGCCTGTGGAGCTGACTATTAGTGATTCTGATGTGTATTTCATTTTCTTTATTAATTCTACTGTGACTGAACCATATAGCTTTCTTGATGGTTGTTATGTATGGTGACCAGGGGCGGCCCAAGGGGGGTGCGGGGCTATGTGCGGAGACATGGTGTGGGGCCTCATTTGCATAAATATTTGCATAATGTTACCATACACTAACTTTTAGTAAACATGCCTCTTAATGAGTATATGGATAAAGAAAGACTAAAAGATTTCTACATTGCTATAATCCAGTACCAACCGCCAGGCACATTAGGAACTACTACAAACACTGCCCATTTAGAAGCCATAGCAAACCCGCCGTATCCTAACAGCACTACCAGGATTCACAAAGCACCATACCCTACCTATCAAAAGGCAACACTGCAAATATTAAACCAATACATTTCAGAGAACAACAATACATGACCTACTGGGGAAAGAGAAGAAGTGGCAATGTCAAATAGGAATCAAATGGAGTGGAGGAGTGGCCTAGTGGTTGGGGCAAGGTACTTCAGGCCAGAAGGTCAGGGGTTCAAATCCCACTAGAGGACAGCAACCTTGGGCCGGAAGGACTGGGGTTTCTAGTCCCACAGGTGCTCCTTGTGGTCTTGGGAAAGCCACTTAACCCTCCATAGCCCATGTTCCCTGTAAATAGTTATCTCCAAGTTATAATGCCCTGTTCAATGTAATTTCAGTTTGTTCAATGTAAACTGCACTGATGCAGATTAGCACAGTATATAAGAAAATGTAAATAAATATAAACAGAATACCTCAGCTCAGTTACACATGCAGAACATAAACCATCACCAAACAACAAATCACAATTTAGAAACAGGAAGACAATAATTAAACTGGGAACCACAAACTTGGAATGTACAACACTGTAGAAATAAAACCATAAATTAATTTCCTCTTGTACTAAACAAAGCACAGAGGTTAATGATGCACATTTCCTAGAGCTGGCATATTCCAGTTAATAAATTCAAAATAAAGAGATATTTTTCTACCTTTTGTGCATTTTTTTTCAATGGCAATTGCTCCAGCCACTTTCTTCTGGTTTCTTTGTGTCTTCTGCTAACTCTCCATCGTCTGCTGTCCATTTGTCCTTTCTTCTCTCTTCTAGTTTTTTTCCATTCTCTCTCTACATCTGCTTTAACATACTAATCTTTCTCCTTTTGCTCTTTCCTCATTCCTATTTCATCCACTCAAATGTTACCCCTCCATCCTCAATCCCCACTTACTCTCCCAATATCCGGCCACTTGTAGATTTGTCTTCCCTCCCACACAAAATATTTTTTCCCTCTCCATCCCACTCTCCCAGCTCCATCCCATTCTAATCCTCCCCCAACATCAGTTCCCTTCTAGTTCCAGCCCCACCCAGCATCCGCTCCCTTCTAGTCCCTGCATCAGCCCATTTCCAGTCCTAGCCCCCCATCAGCCAATTTCCAATCCTATCCCAGCCCCCATCAACTCATTTCTAGTCCTTTCCTAGCCCCACCATCAGCCCATGTCAAATCCTAGCTCCCCTCCACTCAGCCCATTTCTAATCCAAGCCTACTTCCAATTCTAGCCCCTCCATGAGTCCATTTCAATTCAAGCCTCCACCACAGCCCATTTCCAATCTTAGCACCCCCCAACAGCCCATTTCCAGTCCTATCCTAGCCCTTCCATCAGCCCATTTCCTGTCCTAGCTCCCTCCCCTCACAGCCCATTTCCATTCCAAGCCCCCCTCCCCATCAGCTATATGCAGTTCAAGCCCCCCTTCCACTCAGCCCATTTCCAGTCCTAGCAACCCCCCAGCCCATTACCAGTCCTAGCCCCCCATATCCCATTACCAGTCCTAAGCCCCCATCAGCCCACTTCCAATCCTAACCCCCCATCAGCCCACTTCCAGTCTTAACCCCCCACAGCCCATTACCAGTCCTAACCCCCCACATCAGGCCACTTCCAGTCCTAACCCCCCCATCAGCCCACTTGTAGTCTTAGCCCCCCATAGCCCATTACCAGTCCTAACCCCCCATCAGCCCACTTCCAGTTCTAACCCCCCCATCAGCCCAATTGTAGTCTTAGCCCCCCCCCCATGGCCCATTACCAGTCCTAACCCCCCCATCAGCCCACTTGTAGTCTTAGCCCCCCCCCCATAGCCCATTACCAGTCCTAACCCCCCATCTGCTCACTTGTAGTCTTAGCCCCCCCATAGCCCACTTCCAGTCCTAACCCCCCCATCAGCCCACTTGTAGTCTTAGCCCCCCATAGCCCATTACCAGTCCTAACCCCCCATCAGCCCACTTCCAGTTCTAACCCCCCCATCAGCCCAATTGTAGTCTTAGCCCCCCATAGCCCATTACCAGCCCTAACCCCCCCCAACTGCCCACTTGTAGTTTTAGCACCCCCATAGCCCATTACCAGTCCTAACCCCCCTCCCCCATCAGCCTATTACCAGTCCTAACCTCCCATAGCCCATTACCAGTCCTAATCCTCTCCCCCCCCCCCATCAGTCCAGTTAAGTTAAAAAAAAAACGCAAACCGGCTGCTGCCGCCGCCATGGCAGCAGCAGAATCGACCATCCCATGGGGCCCCCCACTGCCCTGCAGAGTTCTCCGTGCAGTCTCAGTGCGGGCTTTTCAGAGCCGCGCAAAGGGAGAGTTTCCCTTTCTCACGGCTCTGTTAATCCTGCCGTGGGGCTGATGGGAAATCCCATCAGCCCCTCTGGCAGGATTAACAGAACCGCGAGAGGAGAAGCTCTCTCTTCACGCGGCTCTGACAGCTGACGCCGAGACTGCTTGGAGAACTCTGCAGGGGGGGGCCTGCGGGATGGTTGATTCTGCCGTTGTCACGGCATCAGCAGCAGCAGCAGCTGGTTTGTGTTTTTTTAATCTAGCTGGGCTGATGCAAGATGTTTTTTGCGTGGGGCCCCCTGAAACGCGGGGCCCTGTGCAAAAAACATTCTTGCTCAATGGATGGACTGGCCCTGATGGTGACTCCTAGTGATTGAACTGTATACTGTAGTTTGCTACTGTTTGCTATGTGTACATCCTCCTAGTGGTGGGAAAGCTTGGCAATACCTGTTACAGTACCTTGGGACAGAGAGCACCCTGTGACTAAACTGTAAAATCATTCTTTGAAATTTCTTGATGGTGACATTTAAAGGATAGACACATTATCACACTTGCTTCCAATTTATTCTTTCCAAACCAACAAATTGTTTAGGTACCACACCATTAAAGTCACTTCTTCCCTTTCCTCCAAGATATGGCAGCTACATGCATGCAGAGAGTTTGGAAAAAAAATTCATAAGCCATCCTCCACATGCTTTTACTTTTTCAGTGACTGTTGTCCTTGCACTTGTTTTCACTGTTCCTTATGTCATTTTATCAAAACGGGAGTTTCCTGACTGATAAAACAGTAGGGGGTTATTTTCAAACTACATGCTTAGGAGCAAAGTCAGCAGATACTTATACCTAATTTTCAAAGAGAAGGCATGTGTACACTTTTCCTTTTAAAAAGTTCCTTAAGTACAAAATACCAATGGCATTTATACCTACACTTTGGTTTAGCATGGAAAACAACCCACCCAGATTCACCAAGGTGCAATTTACTTACCAAATAATGTCCTTTTCTTGAGTCCTGCTAGACCAGTCCAGACAAGTGGGTTGTGTTCCCCTACCAGCAGAATGGTGGAGACAAAGACCAATGAAAAGCCCAGGTTTCAATGACATCACTCCCGTACCTCTATCCGGCTCAGCCACTAGAGGTCCCTTCATTATTTGGCCCAAAGCATATGGAAGATAGAGAGCAAGCCTCACACAACCTCAATGTGGACAACGATGAGTACTCAACTGTAGCGAACTATATACAGGAAGGTAGAACAGAAGGCTGTCAACAGAAGATGAGCCTACAGAGTCAAGTATAAAATCATGGAGGACCCAAGGGAACTGCAGCAGAACAGAGCAATACAGTTTCAGAGGCAAGCCCTGGACTGGTCTAGCAGGACTCAAGGAAAGGACATTATCTGATAAGTAAAAAAGTCACCTTCCATGTTGTCCTACTACTCCAGTCCAGGCAAGTGGGATGTACCAAAGCTACAACACCACTAGGCAGAAAGAAGATACAGCAGCTCACAAAACTCTTGAGCTAAAGACCATCTCTGCCCACCCATGGACATCCAAACGGTAATGCTTGACAAAAACAGAAAGAAATGCCCATGTTGCTGCCCAACAAATGTCTTCAGGGGTCACCGAGCTCCACTTTGCCCATGAGGATGCGTGCGCTCAGGTAGAATGGGCACATAACCCTTCTGGAACTGGATGGTTCTGTAAAAGATAGGCAGAGGCAATAGCCTCCTTGATCCAGGGTCCCAAGTTCAACTTGGCCACTGCCTCACTCTTACATGGGCCAGCAAACACCACAAGAAGATGGTCAGACCTATGAAAGGAATTTGTAACCTCCAAGTACCGGAGCAGCACCCTCTGGCCATCTTCAAGATGAAGATCCCTATCCTTCCCTTGACGTTGCTGTTCAAGGAAGGCAGGTAAACTCTCTGGTTCATGTGAAAGGGAGACAGCACTTTAGGCAAGAAGGAAGGTACAGGCCTAGTGGAAACTGTCTCCACTGAAAAGGACAGTTAAGGATCTTGACAAGACATAGCCTGCAGCTTGGAGATCCACTTTACAGAACAAATTGTGGCCAAGAAGAAAATCTTGGTAATCAAATCCTTCAAAGTAGCACATTTCAATGGCTCAAAGGGAGCTGCCAGCAGGGCTCTGAGCACCAGAGACAGATCCCAGGAAGGAATCACCAACTGAAGGGGAGGATGCAGACATCAGACCCCTTGGAGAAAACATGAGAAATCCGGGGGCAAGGCCAAGGACTTGCCCACCACTGGACTAAGGAAATAGGCCAACACTGCCACCTGAACCTTCAGGGAGCTAAGGGAGATATCCTTCTCTAGACCATCCTACAGAAAGGCCAACAAGGACAACATCTTGGCCACTTCAGGGCACCAAATATAATAGAGATGACTGTTGGAGAGTAGCCCTTACGTGCTAGCAATGTCCTTTCAAGAGCTATGCTGTAAACGAGAAGTGAGCTGGGTCCTGACTAAGATGGAGGCAGTTGAAGGGGAGGTGCTTGAAGGAGCCGCATCAGGTCTCCAAACCACTCTCCATGGCCAATCTGGTGCTTCCAGGACAATCCTGCCTGGGTGGCGCTTTATACACCGAATCCCACACCCCATCAGGAGCCACGGAGGAAATATCTTTAGCAGCCGCTGACTGGGCCAAGGCTGGATCAGGGCATCGATACCCTTGGACATCATCTCTGTGCAGAGACTGAAGAAGTGGCACACTTTGGCATTGGAGCGGGTCGCCATCAGATCCATCTCTGGATGACCCCAAAGGTGCACAATCAATTGAAAGGCTTCTTGACTCAACTCACACTTGCCCAGGATTCAGGGAGTGCTGGCTGAAGAAGCCCACTTCCACATTGTCCACTCCAGCAATGTGTTGAGCCGACAAGGCTAGGAGGTTCTTCTCCGCCCAGGCAAACAGGAGATCCATCTCCAGAACCACTCCTGCGCTTCTTGTTTCACCCTGCTGATTGACATAAGCCACTGCCATGGCATTCTCGTCAAACAGGCGAACCACCTGACCCTCAACCAGGAAACGGAAACATAGAAGAACCAACCTGATGGTCCTCACCTCGAGACGGTTGATGGACCACACTGCTTCCCTGCTGCTTCAACAGCCCTGTGCCGTACAGTCTCGGCTATGGGCTCCACAGCTCGAGAGACTGGCATTTGTCGTCAGCAGGATCCAGGAGAAATTGTCCAATGGAATGCCCTTCCTCAGATGACAGGGCTGCCGCCGCCACCATTGCAGACTGGACTTCACCATCAATGGGAGCAGAAGCCTGCGCTTGAACTCCTGAGAATTCTGGGACCACCAAGTTAACAAGGAGCGGTGCATGTGAGCATGCGCCCACAGGACCATCTCTATAGTCACTGCCATCAATCTTAGGAGCTGAAGATAATCCCAGACTCTAGAAGCCTGTTGCACACAGAACATCGCCAGCCAATTCAACAGTCTTTTGACTTTGTCCTCTGGCAGGAAACCTCTACCCACTTGAGTGATGAAACATGCTCTTGGAAACTCCAAGGACTGGGAAGGCAATAGCTGGCTCTTTTCCCTAATTGATCACCCAGCTGAGGCTTTCCAAGAAGGACCCACTTGGGACGTCACCAGAGAGACTTCTCTATATAGTTTCATGTATTCTGCATCTATCCTGTAATATGTCAATATGTAAATAGTTACCCATGTTCTCCAAGTTCTATTCCCTGTTATAATGTAAACTCAATCAGTCTTCTCTGATCTGAGTATTCTTTGTTAAATGTAAACCGCACTGATAACAAATAGTGCGGTATATAAGAATTGTTAAATAAATAAATAAACATTGACATGAATGCCCCACTGGACATCCATCAGCATGGCTTTAAACCCCAGCACGGTTTGGAAACGCTACTCACATCACTCTTTGACAACCTCATAAGAGGTATAGATAATATAAAAAATGGATTCCTGCTAGTGTTCATAGACATCTCAACAGCCTTTGACACAGTGTCCCACGCCAGACTACTGCAGTGCCTGCAACAGATAGGATTATGCAAGAACACTCTGAAATGGTTCACCTCATACCTGGAAGGTCGAACACAAGTCAAATGCGCCCAAAAGAAATCATGGCAGTTCCCCATAACGCAAGGAATACCTCAGGGATCAGCCCTATCATCAATGCTCTTCAATATTTACATCCAACCCATATGCAACATCATCAAACTCCACAAACTCCACTATCACATCTATGCTGACGACATCATGGTGTATGCTCCAATCAACCTACTAGCACCTAACACCACAACAATAACCAAATGCCTTGAAGACATGAATATCTGGCTCACAGACAATAACCTGATGGTCAACTACGATAAAACTGAAGCAATGTTCATCACCAGGAACCCTACCTTCATTCCACCACAGAATATTAGCATTCTAAACGAACTCATAGTAGTCAAAGATGAAGTTAAGTACCTGAGCATCACAATGGACAGAGCCCTGAACCTGAAATCTCATATCGTCAAAACCGCAAACAAGGCCTATCAACGTTTGAGGACCATAAGAAAGGACCACTTCCACACAGTGTGCCAAGCACTCATCACACCTCTTCTTGATTACAGAAATTTGTTATATCAAGGCCTCCCCCAGCAGATCCTACACCCACTCCAAATGGTGCAAAACACTACAGCTCACATCATAACCAACATTCCAAGATCTGAACATATCACCCCCATCTTACAGCAACTACACTGGTTCCCAATGGTGGCCAGAGCAAAATTTAAAATAATCTTGATCATCTTCAAAATCATCCACCATCTTTCGGCAGATGTACTACAAGAAATCATAACAAGGAACATCAGTAATAGACCAAGAAGGAACAATAATGACAACATGATCAGCACACCTGCAGGATACCACAAAACTAAACAAAATACGTCAAGAAGAGCTCCATCACTACTGGCATCCACACTATGGAACTACGAGCCTAAGGGCATTAGAGGATATCACAGACTTCCGCAAGGCCCTTAAAACCCTGCTCTTTACAGAAACCTACGAGCAGATAGACAACAGTCCCCACCCAAGCAGTATTGCAACTACCCCTGCCAGCTCAAGAGCAGATAGACAGCAGTCCCCACTCAAGTGGTATTACAATGTAAATACCCCCGCAAACTCAATACCCAATCAACCCAACTAGACTGACAAAAGCACCCTCATGATAAATGTAACCCTCAAATTGTGCTGTCTTAATGTTGTTAAATACCTTCATGTTAAATGTTGTAAAGCACCCACATGTTAAATGTAACCCCAATTGTGAAGTGATGTAACCACTTTGATTGTAGGATAAGGTGGTATACAAATCTGTCTAAATAAATAAATAAAATATGTTTGCATCCTTTTCTTTGCATGCTACAAACACTTGCAAGATGAGATGTATGATCTTGCATTCGGTTTTGAAGAAGTAATTTTACCAGTTTGCCATAATGTGCAATTGCAAGTTTTATGTTCATTATCACAGACTTGATGGCACTTAACAACAACATCACAGGAAAAAGCAAAATTCCAACTACAGCCTTTATTGTTCCTGTTGTGTGTGTCTCTCCCTCCTTGTTCTCTGTCCTATTGTTGAGGCTTTGAGTGTGACATTGGCTACTCTAAACACTGTTGCCCGGTATGTGTCTGTTGAACTTCATAACATAGTTCAAGGAAGCTAAACAGAAAAGAACCATGAGCAGTAATGTTTAGAGTAACTACTGCCACACGCAGTAGTTACTCTAAACAATAAGGGAGAAATGAAAAGGCTACAGAGAATAAAATCTGGGACAAACTTTTCTTTTGCTCCTAATAAAAACCGTCAAAACATATTGAGGTCACAATGGCACTAGAGTCCAAAAAAATAAAAGGGAGAAATATTTGTGTTCTTAAATTCCTTCCTTATACAGTGCCTTGTGAAAGTATTTCATCCCCTCAGTTTTTGTCCTGTTTTGTCTCATTACAGCTTAGAATGAAAATGGAGGTTCATTTGGATGTTAGGAATGGATCTAACAACATAGTCCAAATTGGTGAAGTGGAATGACAATAAAATACCTTGTATATGTGTGTATATATATACAGTGGTGTGCAAAAGTCTGGAATCACTTGCAAATTTGATGTTTTTTCAACTTGGTGACCTTATATCTTAATTTATTTTTCCTCCCAGTGGCTTTTTCTGTGTATCTCATGATAAGTGATAGATTTGGCTATTAGGGTCAATTTTTAGTATTGGTTCAGCCCTTATTTTCTGAGTTTGTTCCCCATAGTTGTCCTGTTGATAGATTTTCTGTGAAAATCGCGTAATGTACATCATTGGGCAACGATATATTATTGTAAGTATGCTTTAAAATATTATGGACGCACCCCAGGTTTCCTTCAAATTAATGTATGTGGCCTTGAAAAAGGCCATTTTTATGTGTCAGTGATGGCTCAGTATTTGATGGGCCACCCTTTGTTCTTGATCACCTGACTGCACCTTGTCGGCATTGAATGAACCAGTCTGACAAGGTGATCGTTGGTGACAATGCGGTTCCAAGCTGCAATGAGTGACTCAGTCAGCTCACGCTTTGATGTCAGATGCCTCTTGGATATTTCCAAGGACACCTTGTGCCACAGGTTCTCGATTGGATTCAGATCTGGAGACTGGGCAGGCCAGTCCATTGACTTGATGTTGTTCCGCTGCTTCCAGCTGATCACCTGTCTGGAGCGATGGCAGGGTGCATTGTCATCTTGGAACAGGAACTGGCCAGGAAACAGCTTGTGTGCTGATGGCACCATGTACTTTTGTAGTATGGTGATGTACTTGGCCCTGTTGACCATTCCATCGACGATGTGAAGACGTCCAACGCCACTGGCAGCCATGCAGCCCCAGACCATGACCTTAAAAGGATGCTTCACAGTGAGGTTGAGACACTCAGGCTTGAATTCCTCTCCAGAAAATTTCCTCACATAGGTGTGGGCCTGTTTGCCAAACAGGCAGAAGGTGCTTTCGTCGCTGAATAGCACCTTTTCCCACATTTCAGTCGACCGGGTTGAGTGCTTTCTTGCCTACACGATCTGGTTGCGCCTCTGTATGTCAGTCATCAGTGGCTTATTCCGTGCTTTGCAGCCCCGGAGACCAAACTGCAGGCATCGGTGACGAACTGTTGATGAGCTGACACTGACCTCACTCTTGTCTGACCACTCTCGAAGTAGCTGAGGAGAGATCAACTTGCGATTAGTCAGTGAAATTCGTCTTAGTGCACGGTCCTGGCGTGATGTTGATGCATGTGGATGACCTGAACAAGGCTTGTCTACCACTGAACCAGTTTCTTTCTTCTTCTGTACAATCTTAACAGCGCTGTGACTGCAGCCAACTTTCCTGGCTATCTGATGGCTTGAAAATCCTTCCTCGCTTATAAAGGACACACGAACACGCTCCTCCAACGTCATGGTCCGAGTCATCTTCATGGTTGATCCAGAAAGCGTATGAAATTCAAAAATTACATGCGTTTATATAGCTGCACTGTTGGCTAGATATCTGCATTGTGATTGGTTAGTGAAACCAGCCTCCTGATTGGTCAGAAATAACGTGTGCATATTGGATAATCTTGATCCAGTTTTGCCGCAGGATCCACAAAAATCGCAGTAGCTATCTCCCAGTAGCTTTGACCCGGTGAAAAGCGGGATATAAATACAGCTAAATAAATAAATATCTGTAAAGTATTTAAATTGGAAGCAAGGAATGCAAAAAAGTCAACTCTATTAGCCAAATGTATCCCTTTTAACTTGGTAGAAAGATGAATATGCTGGGCTAACGCAAAATTTAAAAAAAAAACGTTAGAAAGTACGAAAAACGCAAAACTCACAAGTGATTCCAGACTTTTGCACACCCACTGTATGTATATATATATATATATATATATATATATATATATATATATACATATAAAGTAAAAACTGAAAAGTTGTGAGTGCATATGTATTTATGTATTCATCCCTTTTGCTATGAAACCCCTATATAAGATCTGGTCCAATCACTTAACCTCAGAAGTAACATAATTAGTGGATTAGGGTCCACCTATGTACAATCAGTGGCACATGATCTGTCACATGATGTCTGTATAAATAGACCTTTTCTGAAAGCCCCCTAACTCTGCAACACCACTAAAGTAAGCAACATGAAGACCGAGGAGTACTCCAAACAGGTCAGAGACAAAGTTGTGAAGAAGTCTAGATCAGGGTTGGGTTATACAAAAAAGAATTCCAAATTCTGAATATCCCATGGAGCACCATTAAACAAAATGGAAAGAATATGGCACCACTATAAACCTGACATGAGAAGGCCACCCACCAAAACTCACAGACTGGGCAAGGAGGGCATTAATCAGAGATGCTGCAAAGACACCGAGGATAACACTGAAGGAGCTGCAAAGATCCACAGAGGAGTTGGAAGTATCTGTCCATAGGACCACTTTAAGTCATACACTCCACAGAGCAGGGCTTTATGGAAGAATGGCCAGAAACCAGTCATTGCTTAAAGAAAGAAATAAGAAAACACGTTTGAAGTTTGCACAACAGTATGTGGTGGACCCCCAAACACATGGAAGAAGGTTCTCTGGTCAAATGAGATAAAAATTGAACTTTTTGGCCATCATAGGAAACGCCATGTGTGGTGCAAACCCAACACTTCCCATCGCCCCAAGAACACCATTCCCACAGTGAAACATGGTGGTGGCAGCATCATGCTGTGGGGATGTTTTTCATCGGCAGGGACAGGAAAACTGGTCAGCATTGAAGGAACAATGGATGGCACTAAATACAGGGCAAATCTTGAGGAAAACCTGTTTCAGTCTGCCAGAGATATGAGACTGGGACGAAGGTTCAGCTTCCAGCAGGACAATGGCCCTAAACATACTGCTAAAGCTACACTGGAGTGGTTTAAGGGGAACATTTAAATGTCTTGGAATGACCTAGTCAAAACCCAGACCTCAATCCAATTGAGAATCTGTGGCATGACTTGAAGATTGCTATACACCAACGCAACACATCTAACTTGAAGGAGTTGGAGCAGTTTTGCCTTGAGGAATGGGTGACAATCCCAGTGGCTAGATGTGCTAAGATAATAGAGACAATACTCCAAGAGACTTGCAGCTATAATTGAATGTGGGGGGGGGAGGGGGGATACCTATGCACATGCCCGGTTTCTGGGGTTTTTTGTTGTCTTAATTATTATTTGTGTCACAATAAAGGATATTTGCATCTTCAAGGTGTTAGGCATGTTGTGTTAATCGTATGGTGCTATGGTTGCCAACCACCGGTTTTCAGCCGACCTGGCTGGCTTTTTCATGGCCAGGCCAGCTGCCGACAGAGAACAAAAACTGGCCCTTGAAAAGCCATTTTTTTGCTCTGGCCACAAGACCGGGAACGGCCAGAGCAGAAAACCGTCTTTTCATTTGCGTTTCCGGTCCCCCATGCAGCCGCTGCTCCTGCTTTTTACAGAGCAGCGTCTGTAATAAAGCTAATTTTAAAACAAAAGAAAACCTGTGTGGAGCCCTCTGGCCCTATGAAACCTCTGCTGCAGCGCCCGCCCCCTGTAACGTCACTTCCTTTTGAGCACGGGTGCTGCAGAGGAGTTTCATAGAGCCGGAGGGCTCCACACAGATTTTCTTTTGTTTTTTAATTAGCATTACAAGCTGCACAAGGTGGGGAGAAAGGTGAAGCTGTACTGGGGGGGGGGAAGGTGAAGCTGCACAAGAGGGGGGGGGCGGAAGGCTCCGCACAGGTTTAATTTTGCTTTTAAATTAGCTTTATTGCAGCTGCTGCTCTGTAAGAAGCAGGAGCAGTGGCTGCAAGGGGAAAGAGGTGGCAGAAAGGACTGACAGAGGGAAGGTGAGGGCTGGAAGTGTACTGAAAGAGGTGGGGAAGGAGGTGGCAGGAAGGGACTGACAGAGTGAAGGAGGTGGCTGGAAGGGAGCTGACAGGATAAGGAGGGGCTCAAAGGGAGCTGATACCTATGGATGGTACTGGTAAGTGACTGGGTAATGGGGAGCAGGCTGGAAGGGAGGAGGCGCTGGGACTGGAAGGGAACAAAAACATGGGGATGGCACTGGAAAGGAGCTCACACGGGGAAGGCACTGGGAGTAGAAGTGAGCTGATACCTGGGATGGTATTTGGACTAGAAGGGGCTGGACAGTGAGGAAGGAAGGGAACTATAAGGGAATGCACACCACTGGTAGTCCTGGGAACACAAGGGGATTGACAGTGGAATGTAATGGGAGGGGAGGACTGGAAAGGGGGCTGATACTGGGGACGGTTACTGGGACTGGAAATAGACTGATGGAAGGAAGTGAAGAAAAGAAAAGAAGAGACTAGAAATAGCAGATGGACTATAGACCATAGAAAACAAGCTAAGAGAAGACAGGAAAGCAGAAGCCTCAAATCGGGGCCAGCATGATCAGAGAAAAAAATGGTCAGACAACAAAGGTAGAAAAAATAATTTTATTTTCAATTTAATGATTGGACTTTTTACTACGTTTATATTTTACACAGTATGGGGAACTGCATCTCTTATTTATCTGATATTGCACTGCATGCAGAGTCTGGCTTCTTGGGGTTTCAGTTTAATTTTTGTCTATATATTTCTCTTTTTGTTTTGTGCTCATTTATTGATGAAGGCCTGTCTGTATTGTGTATGTGTGTGTACAACCAATGCTGCGTATTCTGTCAGTATAGAATTTCTGTTTAAGAATGTGTAGTTTACACATCACCCTCTCTGCAATTTTTGGGGGGACAGAGGGTGGAGCAAGGATGGGGTGGGGTGGGACAGGGGTGGGCATGGGCGGAGCATAACTAGCCACAGGTGGCGGGTTTTTCTCTTTCAAAAAATTGGCAACCCTACATGGTGCTAACCCCCAAATCTCCATTTTAATTCCAGGTTGTCATGTGACAAAATAGGACAAACACTAAAGAAAATCAGAGGAGGAATTGCGAGACTCAAAAGTGCTAGGAACGGATTCGTGGAAAGTGACATTGAAAAAGTAACAATGCTTAACGAATACTTCTGCACTGTTTTCACTAGAGAAAATCCTGGAGAAGGACCACCTTTGACTGACAAATTTATTTATTTATTTATTAACATTTTTTATATACCGCACTATTCGTTATCAGCGCGGTTTACATGGAACAAATATACAAATAGGAATGCAGTACATAGCACACCATTCACAAAAGAAGATGTGTTAGAACAGCTTGCAAAATTGAAAGTGGACAAGTCTATGGGACCAGATGGGATACACCCCAGGATACTGAAAGAGCTCAGAGAAGTTCTTGCAGGGCCTTTAAAGGATGTTTTTAATAGATCCTTGGAGACAGGAGAAATTCCATG
Organism: Ichthyophis bannanicus; assembly: GCA_033557465.1. Classification (NCBI taxonomy): domain Eukaryota; kingdom Metazoa; phylum Chordata; class Amphibia; order Gymnophiona; family Ichthyophiidae; genus Ichthyophis; species Ichthyophis bannanicus. The sequence continues at coordinate 1,338,399,315 of CM066033.1, read as the reverse complement.
GGACTGGAGAAGTGCTGATGTGGTACCTCTCCACAAAAGTGATAATAGGGAAGAAGTGACAAACTACAAGCCAGGAAGCCTTACCTCGGTGCCGGGAAAAGTAATGGAAGCGCTCCTGAAAAAGTGAATAGTGGACTTCCTCAAAACCAACAGGTTGCATGATCCGAGGCAACATGGTTTTACCAAAGGACGATCTTGCCAAACAAATCTGATTGAGTTCTTTGACTGGGTGACCAAGGGCATGTGATGGATGTGATCTACCTAGATTTCAGCAAAGCCTTTGATACTGTTCCTCATAGGAGGCTTATCAATAAACTCAACAGCTTGGGGATGGGTTCCAAGATGGTGAACTGGATCAGAAATTGGTTGACTGACAGACAACAGCGGGTGATGGTAAACCAAACTCACTTGGATGAAAGGAAGGTGATTAGCGGTGTGCCCCAGCGTTTGGTTTTGGGACCGGTACTGTTCAATATATTTGTGAGTGACATTGCTGAAAGACTGAATGGAAAAGTCTGTCTTTTTGTAGATGACACCAAAATTTTCAACAGAGTGGATTCCCCTCAGGGAGTGGGGAACATGAGGAAAGATCTACAAAAGCTGGAAGAATGGTCTAATACTTGGCAGCTAAGATTTAATGTGAAGAGGTTCAGTGTCATGAACTTGGGAAGCAGAAATACAAGGGAACTGTACGCGATAGGGGGCGAGAGATTGATGTGCACAGACCAGGAGAAAGACCTCAGTGTCTTGTTTCTGATGATTTCAAGGTGGCAAAACAGTGTGACAAGGCAATGGCAAAAGCCTGAAGGATGCTGGGTTGCATACAGAGAGGAAGTAACAGCAGAAAGGAAGAGGTACTAATGCCACTGTACAAATCTCTGGTGAGGCCTCACTTGGAATATTGTGTTCAGTTTTGGAGACCGTATCTCGCAAAGGATATAAAAAGGCTGGAAGCGGTTCAGAGGAAGGTGACCAAAATGATTTGGAACCTGCGTCAGAAGACTTATGAGAAGAGACTTGAAGACCTAAATATGTACACTCTGGCGGAGAGGAGGGACAGGGGAGATAATACTCTTTAAGTATTTAAAGGTCTGAATCATAACGGACAAACAAACCTCTTCCAAAGATGGGGAAGCTGTAAAACTAGAGGGTATTACATGATGCTGCAAGGCGGTAAACTAAAAGGCAATGTCAGGAAATACTTTTTCGCTGAAAGGGTGGTAGATGATTGGAATGCCTTCCCAATGGAAGTGGTGGGGGCAAACACAGTGACAGAATTCAAAATGGCATGGGACAGACATAGTGGATCCCTTTATAGCAACAGGAGAAAATCAAAATAAGAATAACTATCTCTTATATCTGAAGAAATAGGGGTGACCTACTCGGAGCGGTGGGTACACCCCTAAACAAAGGCATGGGAAGGGGTGACCTGCATGGAGCGGCAGGTGCACCTACTCTTGCTGCCTGGCTGGGCAGACTAGATGGACCATGCTGGTCTTTATCAGCCATCATATACTTTGCCACTGTGTTACTATGAGATGAATACCTTCACAAGGCATTGTAGAGTGTAGCAATTTCATATGATAATACCTGCTGTAAAAAAAAAAAAGATTGATGTAAAGGCTTTAACATGAATTGATGACATAAAATTAGTTTTTTCAGATCTGTGTATAGATACAAATAAAGGAAGGTTTCATTTTCTGGAGCACTTTTTATTTTTTTACCATGAAAAGATTTTGAATACTGGCTGACAAACCTTTCATTCAAAGACAAAAAAGGCCAGTGCGGGAAAAATAGCAATATTTTCCATTGCCTTTGTTAGTAGAGCACTCTATACCTAGTGACGTGGAACAGTAGTGGTCTAATGTTTGTATACCATCTCTCAAGTTATATAAGTGTGTGTGTGTGTGAGAGAGAATCTTTTTCTGAAAGTGAAAACCTGAAAATATGTAGGTGTGGATTTATTTTATTTATTTATTTATTTAACAATTCTTATATACCGTACAATTTGTTATCAGTGCGGTTTACATTTAACAAAGAATACTCAGATCAGAGAAGACTGATTGGGTTTACATTATAACAGGGAATAGAACTTGGAGAACATGGGTAACTATTTACATATTGAAATATATCAAGATAGATGTGGAATACATAAAACTATATACATAGGGCATAATAGATGATACTTAATCAGAGAGTATGTAAGATGCTATAAGGCTGGCAAGAAAATGCTTGGGACTTGAGCGTTATGTTGTGTATGGGGCTCTAGTAGGGGAGGGGGATGGTTTCTTGGAGTCAGGGTAGCCGCTTGAGAGAAATGGAGCAGAAAGAGGTGGTGTTTTATTGCTTTCCAGAATTGTAGAAGGTCTCGGATCTCTCTGATTTCTGGAGGGAGGGCATTCCAACATTTTCGTGCGTAGTGGGCAAAGGTTCTTCTCCTGGTTGTTTGTGAGCACTTTATGGAGTCTTTAGAGATAGTCAAGGTGTTGTCTGTTGCTGTCCTTCTAGCTCTAGTTTTTGGAGTAGGTGTGATCAGTTCCTTGAGAGAGTTGGGGGCGATGTTGTTGATAATTTTGAATGTTATTAGCAGAATCTTATATGTTAGCCTGGAGTATATCGGTAGCCAATGGAGATCTCTAAGATCTTATCTTTTTGTTATCTCTAAGATTTATCTTTTTGTTATTCGGATCACTTTTTATTTTATACACTTCAACTGCAAAACTATTTTCTGCCTAGCAGCCATCTTTTTTGTAAAATTTAGTTATGGAACGCAGACCTGAAGGAGTGTTGACGCAAGACCTGCCACTGCTGTTAAGAAATCTGCATATTCAAGTATTTATTTGCTCTGAAATTCTGTCTTAAAGCTTGGGGGAAGGGGAGATTGGGGCATGTCTACTAAATTGTGCTACCTGGTAACACAGACTTTAGCAAGCAGTTTCGGCCCCAGCACCAAAACCTCCATGCTTACCTGGGTTCTGCATGATAGGGCAAGACCTGGATGGGACAGGGTCGGAACGAAGTCATTGTCGGCATGCTACGGCTAGTGTCGGCATTAGTAGCCTGTGCTAACTGCACTTGCCACTCTTATGGGCATGTTTACTAAACCATTCTGCCCAGTAGTATGGAGTTTAGTGTATGGTTTGGATGTAGCGGGCTGCAGGACAGGGCAAAACGCAGGCATTGCCACTGCTTTGCAGCTAGCATGAGCTTTAGTGGGTGGCATTAAGTGTGCTGGCTTGTATAGTGCAAGGGGATGAAAGCACATGTCCTCTGAAGTTATTGCTGATCTCCCTGCTAATAACATGTTCCACATGCACGTTAACAGAATGCTCCTTAGCAAACATGTCCCTTAAGTGCACCCACAAGAGTTAAGGGTGTTGGAGCCACTTGGCAATAGTGATCATAGCATGATCACATTTATTTATTTATTTATTTATTTAGCTGTATTTATATCCCGCTTTTCACCGGGTCAAAGCGGTCAATTGGGGGATACATTTAACATGAGGGGATATGAGACACATATGCTAATACTTACAGGGGAACATGGGCAATGGAGGATTAAGTGGCTTGCCCAAGACCACAAGGAGTGCCTACAGGACTAGAAATCCCAGTCCCTCCGGCCTGAGATTGCTGTCCCTAGGTGGGACTTGAATCCCCGGCCCTCCGGCCTGAGGTACCTTGTCCTAACCACTAGACCACTCCTCCCATAACATTTGATTTAATAAATGGAGGAAGGACGGCAAGGAAATCCACAGTACTACCTTTTAACTTTTAAAAGGGAGACTATGATTTAATGAGGAAAATAGTTAAGAAAAAACTAAAAGGAGCAGTTGCAAAAGTTAAAGAATTACATCAAGCATGAGTCTTTAAAAATACTATCTTGGAAGCCCAGACCAGCTGTATTCCATGCTTTAAGAAAAGTGAAATGATGCCTCCAGCATGATTTAAAGGTGAGATCAGAGAAGCTGATGTCAAAAAAACATCTTTCAGGAAAAGGAAAAAAGAGCCAAATGACAAAAACTGGAAACAACATAAGCACTGGCAAGTTAGATGTAAAGCATTGGTAAGGCAGGCAAAGTCAGAATTTGAGAAGAAGCTTGCTGTGGAAGCAAAAATGCATAATAAAGACTTTTTTAAGTACATTTTTAGCAAAAAACCTATGAGAGAGTCAGTTGGACTATTAGATGATAGAGGGGTAAAAGGGGCACTAAGAGGGGACAAGGCCATAGCAGAGAGACTGAATGAATTCTTTGCTTCGGTCTTTACTGAGGAAGATGTAAGCATGTTACCCATGACTGAAATGGTATTTAAAGGTGATGCCACAGAATAATTGAAAGAAATATCGATACACCGGGAAGATGGATTACAACTATTTGATAAACTGAAGAGTAGCAAATCACCTGGACTAGATGGTATACATTCAAGGGTGTTGAAAGAACTGAAATATGAGACTGTAGACCCACTATTAGTAATCTGTGAACTATCATTAAAATCATCTGTAATATCTGAAGAATGGAGAATGGCCAATGTAACGCCAATTTTTAAAAAGGGTTCCAGGGGTGATCCGGGAAACTACAGACTGGTGAGCCTGACATCAGTACCAGGAAAAATGGAAGAAATTATTATTAAGAACAAAATTATTGAACATATAGATGGTCATGTCTTAATGGGAGACATTCAACATGGCTTTAGCCAAGGAAGGTCTTGTCTTACTAATCTATTATGTTTTTTGAAGGTGTGAATAAACAGGTAGACAAAGGTGAGTTGGTTGATATAGTGTATCTGGATTTTCAGAAAGCCTTTGACAAGGTCCCTCATGAGAGACTGTTGACAAAATTAAAAAGTCATGGGATAGGAGGCAGTGTACTGTTGTGGATCAGGAACTGGTTAAAAGATAGAAAGCAGAGGGTAGGGCTAAATGGCCAATTTTCCCAATGAAGAAAGGTGAATAGTGGAGTATTCCAGGGATCTGGGCTGGGTCTGCTGCTTTTTAACATATTCGTAAATGACCTAGAAATTGGAATAACGAGTAAGGTGATCAAATTTGCAGATGTCACAAAATTATTCAAAGTTGTTAAAACCCAGGAGGATTGTGAAAAATTGCAAGACGTCCTTGATAAATTGGAAGACTGGATGTTCAAATGGCAGATGAAATTTAATGTGGAGAAGTGCAAAGTTATGCACCTAGAAAGAACAACCCCAACTATGGTTACAAGATGCAAGTTTCCATATTAGCAACCACCACCCAGGAAAAAGATTTAGGCATCATCGTGGCTAGCACGTTGAAACCCTCTGCCCAGTGTGCAGTGGCAGCCAAGAAAGGAAATAGAATGCTTGGAATCGTAAGGAATGGAATGGAGAATATAAAACAAAGGATATTATAATGCCTCTGTATCGTTCCATGGCGCAATTGTACCTTGAATGTTGTGTGCAATTCTGGTCACTGTATCTTAAAAAGGATATAGCATTATTAGAAAAGGTACAGAGAAGAGCCACCAAAATTGTAAAGGAAATGGAAGGATACCCCCTATGAGGAGAGGCTAAAAAGGTTAGGGCTCGTCAACCTGGAAAAGAGACGGCTGAGGGGAGATATAATAGAGGTCTATAAATTAATGAATGGAGTGGAATGGGTAAACGTAGATCGATGGTTTATGCCATCAAAATATAGAAAGACTAGGAGACATGCAATGAAGCTATAGTGTAACCTATATAAAACTAATAAGAGAAAATATTTTTTCACTCAGCACATAATCAAACTCTTGAATTCATTACCAGAGGATGTAGTAAAGGCTGTTAGTGTAGCTGGGTTTAAAAATGGATTGGACAAGTTCCTCGAGGAAAGGTCCATAAGCCATTATTAAAGGTGACCCAGGATATCACTGCTTGACCTAATACAAGTATTGTGGAACCTGTGTCCTTTGGGGAAACTGCTCGTTGCTTGTGACCTAGATTGGCCACTGTTGGAAACAGGATACTGGGCTTCATGGACCTTGGTCTGACCCAGTATGGCATATCTTATGTTCTTAATGCTACATCAGTGGGTGGCATTAAAGACACTCGTGTGCCGGCTTGCATGAAGCAGCACTTTGGGTCTGCACTAACTTTAGGGGAACAGATGAACATATGTTCCCTGAAATTTTCATGGGCCCCCCCTCTCCCGTGCTAGTAACATAGCCCAGACATGTGTTACTGGCTTGGGCCTTAGTCAACATGCCCCATTGTGTGTTAAATCGGTGCTTCTCAACCAGGGCTGTACCTAGGCCAGTGCAAGCAGAGCAGCCACACAGGGTGCAAAAAAGCAGGGGCGCATCTGAACCTGGACCAGAAGTTGTAGGAACACCCCCCCCCCTCTTCCCCCCACCAGAAGCGAATTCATTCACAGAAGTCCTCACCTGAATTACACCATATACTGAAGCTGCTGCCTGAAGTCTGCGTTTTCCAGTGAGCCACTTCAGCAATATGCCGCACACAGTGGCATAAAGGATATAAAAAGACTGGAAAGGGTTCAGAGGAAGGCGACCAAAATGATTTGGAGCCTGCGTCAGAAAAAGTATAAGAGACTTGAAGATCTAAATTTGTACATTCTGGAGGACAGGAGGCAGTACTGTACCTAGCTCTGTGCGAGCGGTGCAGTGGCTTAGGGGGCACGTTTCAGCTACCTGCTGTTGCCCTGCCACCGTCACTTTTTGTTCTCTCAGCGGCGTAGAGCAACAGCAGGCAGCCAAAATGTGCCCTCTAAGCCTTTCTGCAGGTCTGGTCCCTCCCTCCTCTGATGCAATGTCAGAGCAGGGAGGGATCTGATCTGCTTAAAGTTCAGCAGTAACAAAGTAGGCCTACAATATGCACATCAGGTGCCCCCCCCCCCTACCTCCCCATACTTCTGTCCAGCTGCTGCCCGCTCTTGTCCTGCTGCCAGCGGCACCATGGAGAAAACAGAGGGCGGCGGCAGCAGGATGAGAGCAGGCACAGCTGGATGGATGGATGGGATGGGGAGAGGAGGAGGGGGACACGCGCTCAATGTGTAAGTCGCACAGTGCGTGATTCTGGCTCGGTACAGCCCTGAGAGTTAGGACAGGGTTGATATGATTCAGACATTTAAATACTTAAAAAGTATTAATGAACAAAGAAACCTCTTCCAAAGACGGGGAAGCTGTAAAACTAGAGGGCATAACATGAAGCTGCAAGGGGGTAAACTGAAAGGCAATGTCAGGAAATGCTTTTTCACTGAAAGGGTGGTGGATGCTTGGAATGCCCTCCCGATGGAAGTGGTGGGGCAAACACAGTGAAAGAGTTCAAAATGGCATGGGACAGACACAGTGGATACCGCTATAGCAACAGGATAAAATCAAAACATAACTATCTCATATCTAAACAAATAGGGGTGACCTACACGGAGCAGTGGGTACACCCCTAAACAAAGGCATATGGAGGGGTGGCCTGCACAGAGTGGCAAATGCACCTACTCTTACCATCTTGCTGGGCAGACTAGATAGACCATACTGGTCTTTATCTGTCATGATATACTATGTTACTATATGATACTATGTTTCCTCCAGGAATTGTCCAAAATATTTTTAAACCCAATCACAGTACCTGCTTTTAGCACATCCTCTGGCAAGGAGTTTCAAAGCTTAATTATACCTTGAGAGAAAAAAATATTTTCTTCTATTTGTTTTAAATACAATACTTTGTCACTTCCATGACATATCTTCTAGTGCTTGTAGTTTTTGAAAGCAAAAGAAATCAATTTGCATTTACCCATTTCATTCCATCCAGATTTTTATAGACCAGTTTCCAATCCAGCATAGGACATTGCCTCCTATGCAATATCTTTTTAATTTCCTCAGTAGTTTCTCATGTGCAACTTTGTGAAAGTCTAAATATATTATATCAGCTGGTTCACCTTTATCCACATGTTTATTCATGCCTTCAAAGAAATGGAGCAGGTTGGTGAGGCAAGACTTCCCTTGGTTAAATCCATGTTGACTTTGTCCCATTAAACCATGTCTCTCGATGTGTTCGGTAATTTGTTTCCTTCTAATGGTTTCCACCATTTTCTCTGGCACAGATGTTAGGCTCGCCAGTCTGTAGTTTCCTGGATCATCCCTGGAGTCCTTTTCAAAACTGGTGTGTTATTAAGTGCCCTCCAATCTTCTAGTACCATAGATAATTTTAATGATAGATCAAAAAATGTAATAGTAGTTCTACAATGTTATCTTTGAGTTTTCAAAACTGTTTAGTGTACACCATCTGTTATGATGATTTGCTGTTTTTTAGTTTGTCAGTTTGTTCTATAACATCTTCTAGATTCATTGAGATTTGATTCAGCTCTTCTGACTCATTCCAAACAATATCACAGTTTGCTTTCACCTTGTAATAGCAAAGACTCTTTGCAAAAATCTTCTCCTTATTGGGTAATTTCTCTAGCTAGCAACTTATCTGTATATACATAAAGAAATGTTCCTGTACCCTGATTTCTAAAACTCTTTTTTACTAGACAGACAAAGCTTTTTAGCTAGCCTATTGCTGATCAAATATTTTTAGAAAGCTTTTAAACTAGTCCATTGCTTAATTCTCTTCTAAAACTACAGAATATATGTGTTTAACACAGTGCTACTCAACCCTCTCCTAGAGGGACACCTAGGCAGCAGGATTTTGACGTTTACTACAACGAATATGCAGATCCACTGTATACAGATCTGTTTCGTGCATATTCACTATGATAATCCTGAAACCCTCATGGGTTTGATATGTCTCTAGAAGTTTGAGAACAGGGTCTTACCACACCATAACTGTGCCCTGTGCAACTTGCAAACCTGGCACCACCTCCCCCAATGACATCAGACTTTTGTCATTTGCCCCATCCCCCAATGCCCAGCATAGCCCTTCTACCCCTATCCTCCCATGTCCAGCATCTCCCCATCTTACCTCACCTCCTCATGTCCAGCAGGTCCCCCCCCCCCCCCCCATACTGCCTGCCTGGCCTGTCCTTGTCCTGCCACCGCTTTTCCTCTTTCCTTGGCGGTGGCAGCAGACCTCCAATAAAAAAAGAAATTGCGGGTCTTTCCGACTCCACGCTTACATGGCTGGTCTGATCCCTCCCTTCTCTGCATCAGGCGGTGGGGCAAGGGCAGGCAGCTTGGGAGGGGGTAGCCAAGGCCGGCGGTTGGGAGAATATCTCTTCTTCATTGGCCGGTTTTTTCATCCTGCCAGCCTGTAGCCCAAAAAACCGTCCAGGCCGGGCGACCCCAAATGCACCCCTATTCTTTTGCACCCTGTGTGGCTGAACCGCTGGCACAGGCTTAGGTACGGCACTGGTCCCAGTCTCTGGATTGTGCTTTCCTCTGCCTTCATGCCTGTCATTTTTCTCTCTCATCCTGTCTTCACTTTCTCCCTTTCATCCATTTATTTTTCTGCCTATCTTCTCAACTTTCATTCCTTTTTACTATTCAGTCTTCATTCTCCCTCTTTTTATCGCATCTACATACAGCCTTCAATGTCTTTCCCAGTCCCCTTCCTCTTATTCCCCAATCTTTCAATAATTCTCCTCTCTCTTCTTCCATTGACATCTCCCCATCTCTTTCAATTCCCTCTTCCATATAGCACCTTCCCTCTCCCCTCTCTCCATCCCCCATTTATCCAGCATCTCATCTTTCTCTCTCAAGCCCCTATCTATCCAGCATCACCTCTCTTCCTCAGCACTCCCCCTCCATCCAGCATCTCCTCCCTCTCTCTCTCTCAGATCCCCCATTCATCCAGCATCTCCTTTCTCTCAGCCTCACCCAACCAGCCAGCATCTCTACTCTTTCTGCCCCATCCGTCTAGTTTTCATTCCTCTCTATTTCTCCCTCAGCCCCCCATCCGTCCAGAATCTCCTCTCTCTCGACTTCCCCATCAATCCAGAATATTCTCTCTATTTCTCTACTCCTCATTCCCCCCCCCCATCCATCTCGCATCACCTCTCTCCCTCAGCACCTCCATCCATCCAGCATCACCTCTGTCTCTCTCTCAGATCCCCATCCATCCGGCATCTCCTCTCTCTCAGCCTCATTCATCCAGCCAGCCACTTCTCTCTCTCTGACTCATGCACCTATCCAGCATTCTTCTTTTTCTCTCAGTTCCCCCCAGCACATCCCCTCTGTGTCACTCTACTCCCCCTCCTGTGCCCTCCTTTAAACTACTAAATCTTCTTTTCCATCCCCATCCATCATATTATCTTTCTTTCCCCTCTAATCTCTCCCAACGAGCATATCCCCTATGCCCCTCCTGTGTTCACTTAAGCCAACTGATCACACCATTCTCTCTCCCCAGTCCAGCATGGCATTTCTTGTTCCTCACCCTTCGTACCATCACCACCACCTTCCAAGGACTAGCAGCAGCAGTACTAAAACAAATAGAAGAAAGGCGAGGGGCCGTTTAGCCCAGCACAAACTTGCAGAAATATCCAAACTAATACTGCAGTTTCAATAAATTAAACCATTAGCACTCTTGCTCTTGAATGGTCTTTTGTTAAATGATATGTTGTAAGTAATGGTGGCAATGCTGATTCAGGGATCCACAAAGAGCACACACACACTTGCAGCTAAACATACCCCTACAATATATGTCCTGCCTAAGATACATAAGACCTTGGTAGATCCTCTGGGACGGCCCATCATATCCGTCATTGGGTCCCTTTTCAAGTCCCTATGAAGATTTTTAGATGTTTTCTTGAGACCATGTATGTCAAAGGCACCCTCCTTATGTTAGAAACTCGTCTCATGTGATACAAATTTTGGACAATTTCTTGGGATACCATAATGCTTTAATTTCAGTTACCATGGACATCATCTCTCTTTATAACAATATACTGCAGGGTGCAGCACTTGAAATATTGGAAGATGTTTTGTTGGAAAGTGAGGCACCAGTCAGGACCCCAAGGGTTTTCTAATGCAATTGGCGATGCTGGCCATGACAGAGAACTATTTTTGCTTCAGAGGGTTATTTTTCAAACAAATTAAAAGGGTAGCTATGGGGTCTGCCATGGTTCTGGATGTAGCCAATTTGTATGTGGCCAACTTTGAAAGAAAATTTCTGACTAGACATCCATACTCCTCCAATATTAAGCTGTAGAAGAGATATATTGATGATGTCCTAATGATCTGGGAAGGAGAAGATATTAGTCTTCAAGAATTGTTTACTTGGCTTAACTCTCTAGATCAAAATTTACAGTTATAAATGATGTACAGTTCAGATCAGGTAACTCACCTCAACATTTTAATTAAAAAGGGTCAAGGAAGGTTCATTACAGATTTGTACAGGAAACCTATAATAGTCATCATCTTTTGCATTTTGATAGTTTTCACACATGGTCTTTGAAGTGCAATCTACCTACAAGTCAATTTTTGAGAGTTTGGAGGGTATGCGCTTTAGACCAAGATTTTGAGACTCATGCAAAAGATATGTGCAAGCGATTTCAGGATGTATAATTCGAGCCCATGATAGAGCAAAGTCTGATCGCTCTTTGCTATTGCAAGGTTCTGCCTGCAAGATTACTGATAAGCTTGTCTGCTCGCTTACATTTTCAAATTTGTCAAGGACATTACAAAAATTCTGAAAGATGAATGGCATATATTGGCTACCATTCCTTCTTTTGGCACTAGTCAATTAACAGTGGCAACTAAAAGAAGCACAAATCTGGCTAACATATTGGTGCCCTCTGCACTTTCGGCCCCAAGGGCCACTCCTAAAATCATAGGGCACTTTCATTGCGGGTGTTGCACCGTGTGTGAGCACTCCTTGACCACCAATGATTTTTTGTCTATACAATTTCTAACAGAAAGTTCTTTCTCAATGACTTCTCTGATGGTGAGTCTCATTAAGTTATTTTTGTAATCATTTGTCCATGTAAGATGTTATATGTGGGCAAGACAAAACAGTGTGTAGGGACTCGCATTACTGAACACAAGAGTTGACTGAGAAGAAGGACAGCAGAAAAGCCATTGGTGGCACAGTGGATTGAAAAACAACACACATTATCAGATTTTAAGTTCCTGGTGATCAGGATGCTACGTCCACATTAAAGAGGAAGAGACATGGATAAAATATTGTTACAGCTTGAACAAAAGTACATTTTTAATTTGGAGTCCTTAACACCCCGTGGTCTTTAGACAAGGACTTTTCTGCTATCCTATGAGTCCTGGCAATTTATGCAGTTTGGTTCTGCCAGTTTCTGTCTTTTCCCCTTCCTCTTCCCCCTCTCTCCTCCACCCCCCTTGGCCCCTCCCTTTTTATAGGTTTTATACATTGGTTTCTTTTATTGATTTTGTTTTTATGTCCGGTCCATTTAAGTATTGTTTTACTGTTTTATTCCTGTCTCCTTTGAGATCACTTATTTTTTGACAGTGTAAGAACATAAGATATGCCATACTGGGTCAGACCAAGGTCCATCAAGCCCAGTATCCTCTTTCCAACAGTGGCCAATCTAGGTCATACGTACCTAGCAGTATCCCCAAAAGACACAGGTTCCACAATGCTTGTATTGGGTCAAGCATTGATATCCTGGGTCCCTTTTTAATAATGGTTTATAGACCTTTCCTCCAGGAACTTCTCCAAACCTTTTTTAAACCCAGCTACACTAACAGCTCTTACTACATCCTCCGGTAACAAATTCCAGAGTTTGATTACACGTTGAGTGAAAAAATATTTTCTCTTATTTGTCTTAAATAGTTTACCCTGTAGCTTCATTACATGTCCCCTAGTATTTCCATATTGTGATAGCATAAACAATCAATCTACGTTTACCCGTTCTACTCCATTCATTAATTTATAGACCTCTATCATATCTCCCCTCAGCCATCTCTTTTCCAGGTTGAAGAGCCCTAACCTTTGTAGCCTCTCTTCATAAGAGTAGCCTTCCATCCCCTTTACCATTTTGGTGGCTCTTCTCTGTAACTTTTCTAATAACGCTATATCCTTTTTAAGATACGGCGACCAGAATTGCACACAATATTCAAGGTGCGGTCGTACCATGGAACGATACAGAGGCATTATAATATCCTTTGTTTTATTTTCCATTCCTTTCCTTATGATACCTAGCATTCTGTTTGCTTTCTTGGCCGCCGCTGCACACTGGGCCGAGGGTTTTAACATGTTATCCACGATGACTCCTAAATCTTTTTCCTGGGTGGTGGCTCCCAAGGTGGAACCTTGCATCGTGTAACCATAGTGTGGGTTGTTCTTTCCTAGGTGCATAACTTTGCACTTGTCCACGTTAAATTTCATCTGCCATTTGAATGCCCAGTCTTCCAATTTATCCAGATCCTCCTGCAGTTTTCCACAGTCCTCTTGGGTTTTAACAACTTTAAACAGTTTTGTGTCGTCTGCAAATTTGATAACCTCACTAGTTATTCCATTTTCCAGGTCATTTATGAATATGTCAAAAAGTAGCGGACCCAGTACAGATCCCTGGGGTACTCCACTATTCACTTTTTTCCATTGGGAAAATTGGCCATTTAGCCCTACCCTCTGCTTTCTATCTTTTAACCAGTTCCCGATCCACAATAGAACACTGCCTCCTATCCCATGACTTTTTAGTTTTGCCAAAAGTCTCTGATGAGGGACCTTGTCAAAGGCTTTCTGAAAGTCCAGATACACTATATCAACAGACTCACCTTTGTCTACCTGTTTATTCACACTTTCAGAAAAACATAATAGATTAGTAAGACAAGATCTTCCTTGTCTAAAGCCATGTTGGCTGTCTCCCATTAGGCCATGACTATCTACATGCTGTGTAATTTTGTACTTTATGATGGTTTCTACCATTTTCCCCAGTACTGACGTCAGGCTCATCAGTGTGTAATTTCCCGCATCACCCCTGGAACCCTCCAGTCTTCAGGTATTTTAGATGATTTTAATGAAAGTTCACAGATTACTAATAGCAGGTCTGCAATCTCATATTTCAGTTCTTTCAACACTCTTGGATGTATACCATCCGGTCCAGGTGATTTGCTACTATTCAGTTTATCAAATAGTTGTAATATATCTTCCCGGTGTAGTGACATTTCTCTCAATTCCTCTGCAGTATCACCTTTAAATACCACTTCAGTCTTGGGTAACATACCTACATCTTCCTCAGTAAATACCGAAGCAAAGAATTAATTCAGTCTCTCCGCTATAGCCTTGTCTCCTCTTACTGCCCCTTTTACCTCTCTATCATCTAATGGTCCAATTGACTCTCTCACAAGCCTTTTGCTACGAATGTACTTGAAAAAGTCTTTATTTCGTGCTTTTGCTTCCGTAGCAAGTTCCTTCTCAAATTCTCGCTTTGCCTGCCTAATCAATGCTTTGCATTTAACTTGCCAGTGCTTGTGCTGTTTCTAGTTTTCATCATTTGGCTCTTTTTTCCATTTCCTGAAAGATGCTTTTTTGGCAGCAACAGCCTCTCTGACCTCACCTTTAAACCATGCTGGCAGTTTTTTGGACTTTCTTCCACTTCTCTTAATGCGTGGAATACAGCTGGTCTGGGCTTCCAGGATAGTATTTTTAAACAACACCCAAACTTGATGTAAGTCTTTAACCTTGGCAACCGCTCCTTTTAGTTTTTTCTTAACTATATTCCTCATTTTATCATAGTCTTCCTTTCGAAAGTTAAAAGGTAGTACTATAGATTTCTTTACTATCCCTCTTCCACTAATTAAATCAAACACGATCATGCTATGATCACTATTGCCAAGTGGTCCCAACACCCTTATTTCTTGCACCAGATCTGGTGTTCCACTAAGGACTAGGTCCAGTATGGCTTCCCCTCTCGTCGGTTCATGAACCAGCTGCTCCAAGAAGCAGTCATTTATTTCATCTATCTTTATCTTTATTCGTTTCTTGATATACCGCACACACCAAAGACACCAGCGCGGTTTACAACAAGCTTAAAATAAGGGGCATAACATTGCTGCTAGAAAGAGGTGATAGAAGAAACAGAACTCCATTAGTGCAATAGGAAAGGGACAGAGGTAGAGAAAAGAAGGAGAACAGAAGAGTAGGTCAGAGATAGACAGACCGACAAACTGAGGAAAACGAGACAACCTGTGAGGGGTCTGTAGGGATGGAGGAGGGAAAGGGAAGATCGTAGGCAGTACAAAAAAGGTGGGTCTTCAGACCGTCTTTAAATTTACAAAAGGATAATTCAAGACGGAGGGTAGGGGGGAGCGAGTTCCAGAGCCTGGGACCAAGGAAGAAAAAGGCAGAGGAATGGGTGGATTTGAGGTGAGCAGAGTCAGGGGGGGAAGAAACATACGGTTAGCATGGATGGAGTGCAGGGAGCGTTGAGGGGCATGGAGACGGACCAAGTTAGAAAGATAGCACGGGACACCAGTATGTATTGCCTTATGAACGAAAGTGAGGATTTTAAATTGAATCCGGTAGGAGATGGGAAGCCAGTGGAGACCAATAAGAAGGGGAGAAATGTGATCATAACGGGAAGCATTAGTAAGTAGCCGGGCAGCGGAGTTTTGGATAAGCTGTAGCTTTCGGAGTTGGCGTTGGGGGAGACCGGCAAAGCAGACGTTGCAATAATCCAAGCGGGGAAGAGTGAGGGAAAGAAGTAGGGTGGTCAGGGCAGAAACAGGACGAAAGGGGCAAAGAGCTTGCAACTGCCTGAGAGAGAGAAAAGAATGCTAGACTACAAGAGACAGATGTTCATGGAAGGAGAGGGCTGAATCCAGGATGACCCCGAGGTAGCGCAGGGAGGAGACAACAGGAATGGAAGTGGAAGAGAGCAAAGGGTAAATCGAAGGTATGGGGCCACCGAGGGTGAACCAGATGGCTTGGGTCTTAGAGGGATTGAGGTGAAGAAAGTTAGAGGACATCCAGGAAGCAATGGAGGATAAACAGGAATTGAGAGGGGAGAGATCAGGTGAGAGCGGGCAAGTGTGGTAGAGAAGAAGAATATCATCTGCGTAATGGTAGGCTGAAACACCAGATTGCTGCACCAAAAGAGTGAGGGGTGCAAGGAAGACATTAAACAGAAGAGGGGCCAGAACTGAACCCCGAGGAACCCCACAGGTAAGTGGGTGAGTGGGAGAGGAAGAGGAACCGGCAGTGACAGAGAATGATCTGTTAGTCAAGAAGGAGCGAAACCAGTGGAGAACAGTGCCAGAGATCCCAGTGTCGCAGAGACGTGAGAGCAGGGTGCGTTGATTGACGAGATCAAACGCGGAAGAGAGGTCAAAGGAGACTGCAATAGAGACAGAGCCACGATCATGTGCGGAGTGAAGTTCATTCATAACAGAGAGGAGAATAGATTCCGTACTGTGCCCAGGACGGAAACCAGACTGACGGGGGTGAAGGGAAAGGGTGGCATCAAGGTGAGAGGAGAGCTGAACAAAAACCAATTTCTCCAGGAGTTTGGAAAGAAATGGGAGGTTGGAAATAGGATGCCAGTTGGCAGGGATGGAGGGGTCCAAGGTGGGCTTTTTAAGGATGGGTCTAATCAAAGCGTGCTTCCAAAGAGAGGGAAAGGAACCGGAAAGAAGACTAGAGTTAAACATAGAGTGAATAAGGGAAATAAGGGCCAGAGAAGACTCGGAGAGCCAAGTAGAGGGGATGGGATCAGAGGGACAGGTTGTCTTACGGGTAGAGGCAAGGGTTCTGGTCAGCTCTGGGATGGTGACGGGACAAAAAGAGGACCAGCAGTGAGAGAAAATCTGGCAAGCCTGAACAGGAGAGGAGGGGGCTGATGAGGAAGTGGAAGAGGGAGGGGATAGAGGGAGGCAGGAGGAGAAGGAGGAACGCAGAGTGAGAACCTTATCAGCGAAATGTGAGGCAAGGGGGGCGGGATCTGGAGTAGGCTGGAGGGAGGATGTGGAAGCAGAAGATCGAGGATTAGAGAGGGAGCGAAAAATAGAGTAAAGTTGGCGAGAGGAACCGGAGGCAGATGAAATGCGCTCGGAGAAATAGGCGCGTTTACTGGAATGCAGTAAGGAGTGATAGTGGCGATGACAGGTATGGTAGTGGGCGAGAGAAGTAGGTGGGCGAGACAGGGTGCTTACACCAGAGATGTTCAGCCCGACGGAGGTAGGAACGGTGTAAACGAAGGCCAGGGTGATACCAAGGATGGGAACGGAGAGGACGTTTGCTGGAATGGGGCTGAAGAGGGGCAATGTTATCCAGGGTAGATGAGAGGGTGGAATTCCAGAGTTGGGCTTGAGAGTTAGTAGAAAGTAGAGGAAAGTCAGAAGGGAAAAGAGTGTCAGAGGAGGGGAAACAGGAAAGAGTTGAGGCAGTGACTCAGCGGACCATAGATTTTATCTCCCTAGCATGTCCTGCTGTGACACTGACCCAGTCGATACTGGGGTAATTGAAATCACCCATTATTACCACTCTGCTGTGACTTTTGTTAGCTTCCTTGATTTCTTTGAGCATTTCATCATCCATTTGTTCATTCTGGCCAGGCGGTCGATAGTACACCCCTACTGCCATCACCTTCCCCCTTCATACATGGAATTTCAATCCATAGAGATTCTACAGCAAATTTTGTTTCCTGCAAAACTTAAATCCTTTCTGACTCAATGCCCTCTCTAACATAGAGCGCAACCCCTCCACCAATTTGATCAGTTCTATCATTATGATATAGTTTGTATCTAGGTATCACAGTGTCCCACTGGTTATCCTCCTTCCACCATGTCTCTGAGATTGCAATCATACCTAACCTCTCATGTAGTGCTATATATTCTAACTCTCCCATCTTATTGTTTAGACTTCTAGCATTTGCATACAAGCATTTTAGAGACTGTATTTTATTCATATTAATCTGGCTATTGATAGGCATGGGTAATTTGGAATCTTTACGCTCTGTCTGCACCATACTCAAGGGCATTTGGGCTACTTTACTCTTTTTTGGAACCTCACTGCTTTTGGTAGTATCCTTCAAGGATACCTTCTTCCGAACCATGTGCTCTTGGGCGACTGTCGGCTTTCCCCTATTTTCTAGTTTAAAAGCTTCTCTATCTCCTTTTTAAAGGTTAATGCCAGCAGTCTGGTTCCATCCTGGTTAAGGTGAAGCCCATTCCTTCGGAAGAGTCCCTCCTTTCCCCAGAATGTTCCCCAGTTCCTAACAAATCCAAACCCCTCATCCTTGCACCATCGTCTCATCCACGCATTGAGACTCCGAAGCTCTGCCTGCCTTTTGGGTCCTGCACGTGGAACAGGAAGCATTTCAGAGAACGCTACCCTGGAATTCTGGATTTCAACTTCCTACCTAAAAGCTTAAATTTAGCCTCCAGAACTTTCCTATCACATTTTCCTATGTCATTGGTACCGACATGTACCAAGACAGCAGACTCCTCCCCAGCACTATCTAAGATCCTATCTAGGCGGTGCGTGAGGTCCGCTACCTTCGCACCAGGCAGGCATGTTACCAGGCGATCCTCACGTCCACCAGCCACCCAGCTATCTACATGCCTAATGATTGAATCACTAACTAGAACAGCGGTCCTAACCCTCCCCTCATGGGCACATGGCCCTGGAGAAACATCCTCGGTGCGAGAGGGTTTTACGTCACCTGGAGGACAGGTCCTAGTTACAGGATCATGTCCTGCCACACCAGGGTGATGCTCTCCTGTCACGTGACCTCTCTCCTCCATGGCAACAGGGATGCTGCCAGACTGGAGGTGGGACTTCAGGACTATATCCCTGTAGGTCTCGTCCATGTACTTCTCTGTCTTTCTTATGTCTTCCAGGTCTGATACTCTAGCCTCTAGAGAACGGACTTGTTCCCTGAGAGCAAAGAGCTCCTTGCACTTAGTGCATATGTAAGACCTCTCACCAACTGGGAGAAAATTATACATGTGACACTCAATGCAAAAGACTGGAAAGCCGCCATCTCGCTGCTGGACTGTTGTCTGCATCTTAGTTTAAAGCTTGTGTTTAGGTCTTTAAATTCTGTATTTACTAAGGGTTGGTGTAGATGCTTATACTAATAAAAGTATATCTAATACCTATAATATACCTTGTTCACCTGAAGCTTAATTAATCTCAGATCCTCAATGTATGACTGATTTGGATAAAGAGCTGCACCTGAGAGCAGCCCCTTTCCTCTAAGATGTGTAAGTACCTATAAAGCTACAATTACCCCAGGGGCGGGTGGGTGTTGGGGAGGGAGGGAGGGAAATAAGACCTATTAAAAGAGGGCTGTTACAAGGTACCCTGTCCTGTACCCTCAGCAGGGGGGGGAGGGGGTTAGTCCCTCAGGTAGGCTAGAGCAGGAAAAAAAGTTTAAAACGCAGCAGGTTCTGGGGAGAGAGCAGGAAGATATATTTAATTTAAAGTAACAGTTAACCTGGCTACCACACAAAGGCCAGTTAGTTGAGAGAGGCAAGGTAAGTTATACAGCTGAGAAAGCTGAAGTGCAAAACTAAGGGGAACAGGGAGGTGAAGCAGCACACCAATAAAGACAACAAATAAATAATTAAATAGACAGCTAGAACTCACAGCAAAGTTGTCACAGGAGTTAAATATCCACCTCTCTAACAGAGCACTGTGAGGGCACTGCTCTTCCCAGAGCAGAGAGAGGCAAACAAATAAAATGCTGGACATGTGACAGTTTTTGTGTCACATGTCCAGCATTTTATTTTTAGCCATCTATTATCATCTTTTTAGTGTTTTATGGGTTTAGAACCAGCATTTTAATCACTTGGGGTATATTGGTTTTTAACAGTTTGCACTTTGGTACTGTATCTTAACCTAATGGCACTTTTATATTGTGGATGTATTGGGCTCAATACTTTTATACTAATGAGCTTTTATAAATTAAACCTTTTATTTAGTATAGTTTTATGAGTTTTTAAAGACTTCTATTTTATCACTTTTATTACTTTTATCATGACCCAATATGATATTGTATTAAGCTTAACACATCCGTTTTTATTCAATTTTTTTAATTTAGCAATTCATTTACTAATCACACATAATTTTATTAGTTTTGGTTTCATCATTAGGATCAGATTTATCACTTCTAGAGCTTATCTAATGTCCTGGTGAGTTTCCCTGGCTTCACCCATGGCAGCCCTCTGGTTTGTGAAGGTCCTTTTGTTTAAGTGCTGTAGTCACTTTGGTTTGTTATGATTTATAGATGTATTTGATGGTGGCTTTGATCACTCTTGAAGTTAGAGGTTGTGGCTTCCTTTTCTTGGCTTATGTGTTTATTTGCAGGGTCCTCACGGGTCTCACCTCTCATCTTTTTCTTTTTAAATGGATGATTTCTTTTGATGCATGGGTTGCATCATGCCTCCTCGCATTATGGTATCTGCTTCATGGATAGTCTCATTATTCAGGCGCTGATTGTATATTTTGTTCTCCAGGAACAAGCAGGAAGTCAGTCCTCGCATATGGGTGATGTTGGCATCGACGAAGCCTGCGTGGTAACCTCTCCCAAGCTTTCAAAGAAAGCCTTTGGGAGATCCACCATGCATACATGGTTGCCTTTCCACCCACGAGTGCCTTCTTGCCTCAGTCTCCTTTTTTCTATGGAGCTCATCAGATGTTTGTCTGCACCCTGGAAAAGGTTAATTGTTTCTTTTTTTCCTTCATTCTTATTTTCCTTCTTGCCTTCCGGACTCACCACCATGTTTTTCTCTGGTCTTTTTTCCCTTTGGGGTCTTTTTCCTCAGTGTGCAGGAACCCTTGTGCCCTTCCTGGCCAGGACCCTTGATCTCACAGGTGCCATTTTCCCCACTATGTCCTTGGCCAGTGGGTTGAAGCAGTGTGACCACTGCAGGCACACCATGTCCCGCATGGATCCGCATGACTGCTGCCTCCAGTGCCTAGGTGCTGACCATCATGACTCCTCCTGTGGGCTCTGCCAGCAAATGATGAACAAGGGATGAAAGAACCATGAGAAGCAGCAAGAATCCATGTTTGGCAAAACCTTCATCTCAGCCTCAGCATCGCTTGCGGAGCCGGTGTCCTTGGGAGCCACCATGGTGGCCTCAGCCTCGTGTGACAGCTGTGCCCGTTCTGAGCCCAAGGTCATGGGGCATTGGACAGGGATCATCCTCTGATGGTTGTCTCCTGAAGAACTATACATCATCTGTGGCATTGTCAGGTGATGATGCTGGAACCATGGGTAAGACCCATGGTCACCGACATCGGAGCTCCCAGCACAATGCTGAGGGCGATGGCCGGGAGTGACCCTCCAAGCTGCCTCAGCAGGATAAAATGCCATCAGTGTTGGGAGATCAACACTGGTCTCCCAAATCCATCTTTATTGAGGATATACCTTCAATGGTGCCAGCATCAGGCCCAAAGCCCTTGGTGCCCACACCAATGGCTATGGAGCCCTCTGGACTTGAGATCAGAATGACAGCCCTCGAGCGCAGCCTCACTGCCTTCTTGGCCCTGCAGTGGGACTAGTACCTGGTTCCTCCAGGTCATTGGTTCCACCACCGGCCCCTCCACCACAAGGATGTTGCCAGAAGTCATGGAGCCGGTCTTTGAACACCTTCAACCTCGAGACAATTCCTGGCACAGATCTCGGTCCCATTCAGCATGGAGGACTTCCCTTTCCAGCGCCTCCAGGTCAGAACATAGGTGCTCTGGGGCCCTCATGGCTCCAGTGACCCAGTGAGGTCCCTATGCCCAAAGGGTTCTCGAGGTCTCCTCCAACTATGATTTGGAGTGGGAGACCGATGACAAGTCCCTCGATACCCGCCTCCATTGGGATGTTTCTTTGGACCCCTCTCCTCCAGAGGACTAATGCAGATCCCCACCACGGAGTCTGAGGAGGAGCCTTGGGTGGAGGACCTTGAGATCCTCTAGTATGAGGCCCCTCCAAAGGAGGCACTTATGGTGCCTAGTCCTCCAATCCTGGAACGGCTTCTCTTTCGCATGTGGGAGTTCCCGGTCTGGGTGACGATCGTGAGCAGGTGGCTTGATTCCATGTATCAGGTCCGCAAGAGCCCTGGGTTCTAGAAGGCACAGCTGCCTCATAACTGCATGGTGGTGGAGTTGACCATGTGCCAGATTAAGAGCCAGAAGATGCACTCCTTGGTGCCCCCGGCAGGGAGGCCCACACCATGAATGCCTTAGGCAGAAAGTGCTACCAGGACTCAATGCTCGGCTGGATTCAGGCTTACCAGCTGTACATGGGCATGTATTTGCGGGACCTGGCAAGGGAGCTCGCTGGGTTATCAGCTGGGCTGTTGGAGGAACCTCTTCAGCGGTTTCAGCCCCTGACCTGGACGATCAAGGAGTGCTCCAAGTTCATCACTCATGTGGTCTATGACAACTTTGAGTCAGTGGCCAGAGTAGCTGCGGTGGGCATTAATGCCTACCACCAGACCTGGCTACAGTCCTCCGACTTTGGACAATGAGTTCAGGACAAGTTGGTTCATGTCCTCTGCCAGGAGAAGAATCTCTTCAGCAAGCCCATGACAGGCAAGGCCACTGAGTTCCTTACCAGGACCAGACTCTCCAAAAAGACTGCTGACCCTTCCCGATGGAAGGCTTCAGGGAAAAAGCCCCTTTATCCAAAGAAGAGAAACTACCCTTAGTAGCCAGCCTTCCCAGCTCCCCAGCAGGGCCAGCAGGCCAAGGGACAGGGGCAAGGCCCATGTAAGCCTAAGGTCCCCCAAGCAACACCCCAGCCATAACCTGGAATGGGCTTTTGACTCCTGGGGCATACCTCTCCTCCATGGGGAGGTCTAGCTCTGCAGCACACAGGGGGAATCTGGTGTTCTGTGCTAGCTGATGGTCCAGCATCACCACCAACACCTGGGCCCTGCAGGTTTTTGGGTAGAGCTACCTCCTCCATTTCAATCAGATGCCTCATCTGTTCTTTCCAGGGGAGCTCCCTTCACTGAAACCTACTCCAGCGAGAGCTCGGCGGGCTCCTGGCCGACAGGGTGGTAGAACTGGTCCCACCCCACTTCAGGGGCAAGGAGTTCTACTCCCGGTACTACTTGGTTCCCAAGAGGATCAGCAGCTTTCACCCTATTCTGGATCTTCAACGTTCCTAGTGAAGGAGAAGTTCTAAATGCTCTTCCTTGGAATGTTGTTGCCCTACCTCCATCAGGGAGATTGGCTATGCTCCTTAGATCTCAAAGATGCGTACACGCACATCCTCATCCATCTGTGCCACCGGCAGTACCTCTGCTTCATCATCGGAGGATGCCATTACCAGTACAGGGTCCTACCCATTGGTCTGGCTTCAGCCCCAAGCGTGTTTACTAAGTGCTTGGCAGTGGTCGCCACCCACCTGTGACTGAAGCAGTTGTTCATCTTCCCCTACCTGGATGACTGGCTTGTCAAAGGCAGCACCGCCGTCGAAGTCCAGCAGGTGGCACGTTGCACCAGTCTTACTCTGGAGCACCTGGGGTTCATCATCAACTACCTCAAATCCCACTTGCAGCCAACCCAACACCTGGAGTTCATAGAGGCACTACTAGACACGATCCAGGCCAGGATCTTCCTCCCCCTCAACAGGACCAGGTGCCTAGCAGCCCTCACAAGGGAAGTTCAGGGCCAGAAATCTGTCTCTGCCAGGCTCATGTTGCGCCTCCTGGGGCACATGGCCTCGACAGTGCATGTCATGACAGACGACCAATGCCCATCTTCACATGCGTCCAGTCCAGTGGGCTCTCTGCTCCCAGTGGTCTCAGACAATGGGTGCCTGAAGGACAGGGTGACCATCTCCCATCCCCTCATTGAGTCCCTTGGCTGGTGGCAACAGCTGCAGAACCTGCTGGTGGGAATGCCCTTCTAGGCTTTGACACCTCAGAGGGTCCTCGCCACAGATGCCTCCAAGTTGGGCTGGGGGGCCCACTGCAACAACCTTCACACTCAGGGCCTGTGGATGGCATTTGAGAGCCTCTAGCAGATCAATTTCCTAGAGCTCTGAGCCATTGCTTATGCTCTCTGAGTTTTTCAACACCATCTGTAGAACCAGTCAATTGTGATTCAGACAATCAGGTGGCAATGTTCTATGTCAACAAGCAAGGGGACACGGGGTCATCCCTCCTGTGCTGGGAGGCAGTCCACATCTGCATCTTCGCCAGTGAGAGTGGGATGCTCCTCAGGGCTGTGTACCTCCTTGGGTGGGACAATGTCCTGGTGGACCGGCTCAGCCGGGTGCTCCAGCCTTACAAGTGGTGGCTCAACCTGCGGATAAGCCCACTGATTGTTCTCTCACTGGGACCTTCTGGCGCTTGATCTCCTTGCCAGCCCAGCCAATGCTCAGCTACCCCGCTTCTGCTACAGGTTGCCGCACCCCTCCCAGGTGGTGGCCGATGCATTTCTCATCCTGTGGGTGGAAGGCCTTCTCTATGTCTATCCTCCACACTACATGACAGACTTCAATTATCCCTTTCTTAGTAAGTGTGATATTGATGGGGAATGCTTTATCTGTAGCAGCCTTCTCTCACCGAGTTTCCTTGGTCTCCAGCCCCAGTCCACAAAAATATGATAGGCAGAATTCATTGATTTGAATCATCTACCTGAGGATGAGAATGTTTGGACTACAGGTTGAGAGGAACAGCGTTCTTCTTCTGCCATATTGGATGACGATCTCTTGTTGGCCATGGACTCTGCTACTAGTATTTAGACATTATGACCCAAAGTACTTTCGTTTTCAGGAATGGATGTCTGCTTCCCAAATATTGGCACTATCACCTCCTTTCTTCTGCTGGCTATTCCTCTCCCTATGCACCCAAGCATCCTTCTGGCTTTTGTTGTCACCTTTTCTACCTGTTTAGCAACTTTAAGATCATCAGACACAATCACGCTTAGGTCCCACTCTTCTTTTGCGAACAGAGACCGCACCTTCAAAAGGATAAGTACTTCACCATCTATACTATATAGCTCCCTTGGATTGCTGCAGCCCAAATGCATGACCCTGCATTTTTTAACATTAAACTTCAGCTGCCAAATTCTAGACCATTCTTCAAGCTTAGCTAGATCCTTTCTCATGTTATCTCTATGGATAGAGATTCCATGTAAAAAGGAGAAGGAGATGGCAGTGGGGGTGTACCGTGTACTTCCGACTGCCTGGCCAGAATGAGCAGATGGATGATGAAATGCTGAAAGAAATAAGGGAAACTAACAAAAATTACAAAATAGTAATAATGGGTGATGTCAATTACCCCAGTATCAACTGGGTCAGTGTCCCTGCAAGATATGTTAGGGAGATAAAGTTTCTAGATGAAATAAATGACTGCTTCTTGGAACAGCTGCTTCATGAACTGACAAGAGGGGAAGGTATTTTGGACCTAGTCCTTAGTGAAGCACAGGATCTGGTACAAGAGAAAAGGGTTTTGGGGCCACTTGACAATAGAGATCATAGCATGATTACATTTGATTTAATAAATGGAAGAAGGATAGCAAGGAAATCCACAGTTCTACCTTTTAACTTTCAAAAGGAAGACTATAATAAAATGAGAAAATAGTTATGAAGAAACTAAAAGGAGCAGCTGCAAAGATTAAAGATTTACAACAACGATGGGCATTGTTTAACAGTACTATCTTGGAAGCCCAGAACAGATGTGTTCAACATGTTAAGAAAAGTTGATGGAAAGCCAAAAAATTGCCAGCATGGTTTAAGGGCAAGGTCAGAAAGGCCGATTCCAAAAATACATCTTTCAGAAAATGGAAAAAAGAGCCAAATGACAAAAACTGGAAACAATATAAGGATTGGCAAGTTAAATGCAAGGCATTGATAAGGCAGGCAAAGACAGAATTTGAAAAAAGCTTACTGTGAAAGGAAAATGCATAATAAACACTTTTTCAAGCACATTCATGGCAAAAAAACATGTGAGAGAGTCAGCTGGACCATTGGTTGGTACAGTATAAAAAGGGCGCTAAATGAGGACATGGCCACAGCGGAGAGACTGAATGAATTTTTTGCTTTGGTCTTTACTGAAATACAAGTCCGATATAGAGAGGGAAGTCCAGCATGAAATATTGAATAAAGGACATACAGCTTGTGGCCACTGCTCAATATGCCCAATTACAGATAATATTACAAATTTCACGTATTCAGGGAAAACATATCAATTGAATAAGGCTACAACTTGTGACACCACTTCAGTTGTTTACGCCATCAGATGCCCGTGCCAGAAGTTATATGTAGGAAAAACAAGCCGGAGGTTTAGGTCTCGCATTCAGGAACACAAGAGTCGTCTGTTAAACAAAATCATGACTGCACCTTTAGTTAAACATTGTGTTGAAATGGGTCATGACTATTTACAGTTACGATGCTTTTGCATAGACCATATCACCTTTACACGGAGAGGTAAAACGCTAGATGAAACTCTACTGTTTTAAGAGCAAAGATGGATCTTTTTATTGGACACAGTACAACCATTGGGTTTAAATGAATCTGTTGAGTGGCAATTATGCAGATGAGTGCAACGCATCATCTGTATATAAGGGGGTAGTAACTCACAACCCGCATGCGCGGCGTTGTCTGACAGAGAAAGCAAAGAAAAAAGAAAATCAGAACGTTTGATGAGAAACATGGGCAGCAACTATTAGCAAGTAAGAATAAGATTTCACATTGGATAGAGTCATATAAGTTTAGGTGAGCTTTAAATGAATTTTTTAAAGCAGTTTTTTTATATCACACGTTGTTTTTCAATTATACTCAGTTTCTTCAAGAGGAACTCCGGATAGGAGCAAAACGCGAAGGCGCTGAAGGAGTGAGGCGTATGGAGAATTGTTATATTCTGGAAAGCTGAGCAGAAGAGAACAACATAGTGGAAGCTAAGTTTGTTCTGCCTCATAAGCTCGTATATATTATTTTAAATTGAATAGGACACTGAACACTGGCACGTAAATAGATAAAAAGATAAAAAAGATATAAAAAAGAGTTAAAGTTTTATCCATATATCAGCATGAGAAAACAAATCTCTAGTAGTCATTGATGTCATCAAGCGCTATCTATGTTTCACTGAATAATGTGATCATAAGCGCAAGTTTGATCTGAGACTACGTACGATAAATAATTTGCCAGTACTGACTAAGAGTCAATAGTTGAAGTGGAGTGTTCTTCATTGTTTTGTGCATTGGTCTTTACTGAAGAAGATGTAGGGAAGTTACCCATGCCTGAAATGGTATATAAAGATGATGTATCGGAAGAATTGAAAGAAATATCACTAAACCGGGAAGATGTATTACAACTATTGGATTGAAATTGAAGGGTAGCAAATCACCTGGTCCAGATGGTATACATCCGAGGGTGTTGAAAAAACTGAAATATGAGATTACAGACCTACTATTGGTAATCTGAGAATTATCATTAAATCTTTATCTTTATTAGTAGAGTTTGATATACCGCCCATGCTGGAGCATCAGAGCGGTGTACAATACAAATATATATTGGCTACCGAAAAATAAAGTCGGAAAGGAACACCATCAGTGGATAGGACAGGGATAGATAAAGCAGAACGAGACAGAGGACAGAGACAGAGCTAGAGGAGGAACATGGTGACAAAGGGCAAGGAAAGGGGGAGAACAGCGGAGTCACTGAAATTATAAGGGTACCACATTATGAAGGGTGGAGGGCACGACTGGGGGATGCAAGGCCATCAGCGGGAGCGGGGAGGTCGTAAGCCTGGCATAAAAAGTGAGTTTTGAGAAGAGCTTTGAATCAGGGGAAGGATAGTTCAGTGCAAAGAGGTTTTGGGAGCGAATTCTATAAAAGCATCTATAGTACCGGAAAGATTGGAGAATAGCCAATGTAATTTTTAAAAAGGGTTTTAGTAGTGATCCGGGAAACTACAGACTGGAGAGCCTGACATCAGTACTGGGCAAAATGGTAGAAAAGATTATAAAGAATAAAACTACTAAACATGTAGATAGTCATGGTTTAATGGGAGAAAGCAAACATGGATTTAGCCAAGGAAAGTCTTGTCTTACTAATCTGTTATATTTTTTGAAGGTACTAATAAACAGGTAGATAAAGGTGAGTGGTTGATATAGTGTATCTGGATTTTCAGAAAGCTTTTGACAAGGTCTCTTATGAGAGACTCTTAGCAAAATTAAAAAGTCATGGGATTGGAGGCAGTGTAGTATTGTGGATCAGAAACTGGTTAAAAGATAGAAAGCAGAGAGTAGGGCTAAATGGCCAATTTTCTCAATGGAGAAAGATGAGTAGTGGAGTACCCCAGGGATCTGTGCTGGGCCCACTGCTTTTTAAGATCTTCATAAATGACCTGGAAATGGGAATAATGAGTGAGGTGATCAAAATCTGCAGATGACACAAAATTATTCAAAGTTCATAAAACAAGAGAATTTTGAAAAATTACAAGAGGACTTTGATAAACTGGAAGACTGGACATACAAATGGCAGATCAAATTTTATGTGGACATATGCACCTAGGAAAGACCAAGCTAAACTTTGATTACACAATGCAAGGTACCACTTTAGAAATCACTACCCAAGAAATAAAAGTAGGCATCATCGTGGATAATACCTTGAACTCCTCTTCCCAGCGTGCAGCAGTGACCAAGAAAGCAAACAGAATGCTAAAACCAAGGATATTATAATGCCTCTTTATCATTCCATGGTGCGACTGCACCTTGAATATTGTGTGCATTTCCAGTCACTATATCTTTAAAAGGATATAGCAGAATAAGAAAAGGTACAGAGAAGAGCCACAAAAATGGTAAAGGAAATGGAAGGACACCTCTATGAGGAGAGGCTAAAAAGGTTAGGGCTCTTCAATCTGGAAAAGAGACGACAGAGGGGAGATATGATAGAGGTCTATAAATGAATGGAGTGGAATGGGTAAACATAGATCAGTTGTTTACACCATCAAAAAGTAACATAGTAAACATAACATAGTAAATGACGGCAGATAAAGACCAGTATGGTCCATCTAGTCTGCCCAGTAAGATGGCAGGAGTAGGTGCACCTGCCACTCTGTGCAGGCCATCCCTCCCTGTGTCTTTGTTTAGGGGTGAACCAACCACTCCATGTAGGACACCCCTATTTGTTAAGAAATTAGATGTTTCCGTTTATTTTTATTTTATCCTGTTGCTGTAAAGGGATCCACTGTGTCTGTCCCATGCCATTTTGAATTCCGTCATTGTGTTTGCCCCCACCACTTTCATCGGGAGGGCATTCCAAGCATCCACCACCCTTTCATTGAAAAAGTATTTCCTGACATTGCCTTTCAATTTACCACCTTGCAGCTTCATGTTATGCCCTCTAGTTTTACAGCTTCCCCGTCTTTGGAAGAGGTTGGTTTGTTCATTATTTCTCTTTAAGTATTTAAAGGTCTGAATCATATCTCCCCTATCCCTCCTCTCCTCCAAAGTGTACATATTTAGTTCTTCAAGTCTCTTCTCATAAGGCTTCTGACGCAGGCTCCAAATCATTTTGGTCGCCTTCCTCTGAACAGTTTCCAGTCTTTTTATATCCTTTGCAAGATATGGTCTCCAAAACTGAACACAGTATTCCAAGTGAGGCCTCACCAGTGACTTATATAGTGGCATTAGTACCTCTTCCTTTCTGCTGGTAATTCCTCTTTGTATGCAGCCCAACATTCTCCTGGCTTTTGCCAACGTCTTGTCACACTGTTTTGCCACCTTGAGATCTACAGAAATAATCACACCAAGGTCTTTCTCCTGATCCGTGCACACCAACCTCTCGCCCCCTATCGCAAACATTTCCCTTGGATTTCTGCTCCCAAGTGCATGACACTGCACTCCTTTGCATTAAATCTTAATTGCCAAGCATTAGCCCACTCTTCCAGCTTTTGTAGATCTTTCCTCATATTAACCACTCCCTCGGGGGAGTCCACTCTGCTGCAAATTTTCGTGTCGTCTGCAAAAAGACAGACTTTTCCATTCAGTCTTTCAGCAATATCACTCACAAATACATTGAACAGTGCAGGGCCCAGGACCGAACCCTGGGGCACCCCGCTAATCACCTTCCTTTCATCCGAGTGAACTCCATTTACCATTACCTTTTGTCGTCTGTCAGTCAACCAATTTCTGATCCAGTTTACCACCTTGGGACCCATCCCCAAACTACTGAATTTATTGATAAGCCTCCTATGAGGAACAGTATCAAAGGCTTTGCTGAAATCCAGGTAGATGACATCCATCGCATGCCCCTGATCTAGTTCTCTGGTCACCCAGTCAAAGAACTCAATCAGATTTGTTTGGCAAGATCATCCTTCAGTAAAACCATGTTGCCTCGGATCTTGCAACCTGTTGGTTTTGAGAAAGTCCACTATTCGCTCTTTCAGGAGCGCCTCCATTACTTTTCTTGCCACCGAGGTAAGGCTCACGGGCCTGTAGTTTGTCACTTCTTCCCTGTCACCACTTTTGTGAAGAGGTACCACATCAGCCATTCTCCAGTCCTGAGGAACTTCTCCTGTTTCCAAGGATCTTTTGAAACCATCCTTTAACAGCCTTGCAAGAACCTCTCTGAGCTCTTTCAGAATCCTGGGATGTATCCCATCCGGTCCCATGGCCTTGTCCACTTTCAGTTTTGCAAGTTGTTCTAACGCATCATCTTCTGTGAATGGTGTGGTATCTACTTCATTCCCATTTTTATATTTGGGAGTCACAGGTGGTCCTTCTCCAGTATTTTCTTTAGTAAAAACAGAGCAGAAGTATTTGTTTAGCAATTTTGCTTTTTCAATGTCACATTCCACAAGTCTGTTCCCAGCACTTCTGAGTCCTGCAATTCCACCTCTGATCTTCTTCCTTTCCCGAATATACCTGAAGAAAGTTTTGTCGCCACACTTCACATCTTTAGCCATCTTTTCCTCTGCCTTTGATTTTGCTTTCCTTATTTCTCTTTTTGTCTCTTTGAATTTGATCCTGTATTCATTTCTTTGTTCCTCTGTTTGCAAGCTTTTGAATTTTGCAAAAGCTGTGGTTTTTGCCTTTATTTGAGCAGCCACTTCTTTGGAAAACCAAATAGGTTTCCTTCTCTTGTTTTTATTTACTTTTCTTACATATTTATCTGTTGCCCCTTTTATTGCCACCTTTAGTTTAGCCCATTGCAATTCCACTTCCCTTATCCCCTTCCACCCTGCCATAAACTAAAACAAAAACTAGAGGACATGCAATGAAACTACAATGTAACCCATTTAAGACTAATAAGGAAAATATTTTTTCTCTCAGCCATAATCAAGCTCTGGAATTTGTTACCAGAGCATGTAGTAAAAGCTTTAGTTTAGCTGGGCTTAAAAAAGGTTTGGATAAGTTCCTACAGGAAAGATCCATAAACCATTATTAAAGAGGACCCTGGAAATCCAGTGCTTACCCCGGGACGAGCATTGTGGAATCTGTGTGCTTTTTTGGGAACCTGCCAGGTACTAGTGTTCTGGACTGGCCACTGTCAGAAACAGGATACTGGACTTGATGGACCTTGGTCTGACCGAGTATGACATATCTTATGTTCTTATGTACACTCACCAGTCATAAGCAGCAAGTCCAGTATTGCAACTTCCCACATGGGTTTCATGACCAGCTGTCTGAAGCCCTCTCCCTTTAGAGAGTTCAGGAGCTCCCTACTTCTAGAAGACACTGCAGCAGGGATATCCCAATTAACATCAGGCAAATTGAAATCTCCTTCCAAAGGTGCTTCCTCTTTCATAGAAATATTGTAAATGTCTGTCTTCAATTAACTATCTGTTTCTTCTTCCTTCAAGGGAGGGTCTGCATATCACAGCAATGTAAATAGATTTGCCATTTCCTCCTTCCAGGCTTTCCAAACAGGGTCGCCTCTTTCCCTCATAACCCCTGTGGTTCTGCAGCTTTAATATTATTTTTGTACATATAACACCACTCCTCTCTTTCTTTCAGCCTGGTCTTTCCTGACTAGATTATAACCTGGTATAACCGCATCTCAGTCATTGTTTTCTGTGTACCATATCTCTGTGACTGCTACTCAAGTTAGCCTCTTCCATTACAGTGTCTAAATCTGGAACTTTATTTGACATACATAGTAACATAATATATGATGGCAGATGAAGACCAGTATGGTCTGCCCAGTAAGGTGGCTAGAGTGGTTGTAACTGCTGCTCCGTGCAGATCACCCTGTGCTTAGGGTTGTACCTACTGCTCCGTGCAAGTCAGCCCCCCTCTATTAAAAGATTTTTTTTAATGTCAAAATTCCTTTGTTTTATAATAAAGCAGGAAAAATACAATAAGTCCCCATTAAAAGGGTTACCAATAAACGTCATCAAACAATCCACCCAGGACCACTACAACAAAAACAGGAAGCAAAAAATAATAATCATCACAATAAATCACACTATTCCTTCCCGGAAAGAAAGGCTTCAAGCTGAACAGGATCCAAGAAAACATATTTATCAGTTTGATAATTCACAAGAAACTTACAGGGAAATTTTTAAAAAATGTAGCCCCGAAGGCCAACACCCAGGGCTTCAATGCCAAAAACAACTTCCTGCATTTTTGGGTATTTTTATGACATCAGGAAACATTTATAGAGTATTTCCACAGAAAACCACATTCTTTTTAGCAAAATGTAATCTTAATATCAAATTTGTATCCAATAGAGAAAGAAAAGAAGCCATTAACTTGGCCCGAGAGGGTATAGCGTCAGTTGCAGACTCAAGAAACGCAGAGACATCCGAGATCTCAGACTGAGGATGCAAAGTCAGTTCATCAGAAACCATCCCAGGGAGCAGCAATCTCCAATAACTCTTTCTGACTGGGCAGGGTAAAACCCAGCAAAGGAGAAGACATAGCAGAGTTAATACTCACAGTCTCAGTTGATAAATCAGGAATGGCTGAAGGAACACCAGATGTAATCTGCAGAAGATGATAATCCATAGGCTCGATAACTTTGACGGCCTTAATCGTCACCGTCAGCAACAATTTTTTCTTCCATTTTCCCATGTACTGTCGTCACTCGTTTATCGCGGTTAATCAGTTCCAGACTCTACCGCGATAAGTGAATTTCCGCAAAGTAGGATTCTTTATTTATAATTCAATTTTTTCATAGAGCATAGAAAACCTGTTTACGACCTTCTAAATACGGTTTTTAACATTATTAGAGCCCTCTAGACATGAAATAACACCCCTTTAGTCATATATGAATATATTTGAAAAAAAACACGATAGAGTGAAGCCGCGAAAGTCAAAGTGCGAAGTGGCGGGGGACGACTGTACTTTCAAAAATATGTGCTCCTCAATGCTCCGAAGGGGCTCCGAAGGAGTAGGTTGTGCGCCTTTGGACACACCCCTATGGATTCTTGCCCACGGCCGCATACTGTGGCGCGGCTGCAGTTTAAACCAGTAGGAGATGATGATATTACCTCTAGCTGCGGTTCTCAGGGATCAAAGTAGCAGGTAATTTCACACAACAGGAACAAAGCAACCCTGATTCCCCACAGTGTGGCTGCGGTTTAAACCAGCAGGAGATGATGATGTCACAAGATTCCCTGTTTCCCCGTGGCACGGCTACAGTTTAAACCAGCAGAGGATAATGTCATCACCAGAGCTCCTCCTCTAGCCACGGGTTCTCAGGGATCCCAAGTAGCAGGTAATTTCACACAACAGGAACAAAGCAACCCTCTATTCAAAGATATTTAAGTTTGCTTTAATTTTATCCTCTTGCTATGAAGGGATCCACTATGTCTGTCCCATGCCATTTTGAAATCCGTCACTGTATTTTCCCCCACCACCTCCATCAAGAGGGCATGCCATGCATCCACCACCCTTTCTGAGAAAAAGTATTTCCTGATGTTTCTTTTAAGTTTACCACCTTGCAGTTTCATCATATGCCCTCTAGAATCTTACAGCTTCCTCTTCTTTGAAAAAGGTTTGTCTGTTCATTGATACTCTTTAACTATTTGAAAGTCTGTATCATATCTCCCCTGTCCCTCCTCTCCTCTATCTCTATCTTTATCCGGCATTTAATAAACTATCCACACATGAGTATCAGACTTTTCCATTTGCAATGTCACTCACAAATGCATTGAACAGTATTAATCCCAGGACCAATCCCCGAGGCATGCCACTACGCACCTTCCTTTCTTCTGAGTGAGTTCCATTTACCACTACCTTCTGTCGTCTGTCAGTCAACCAATTTCTGATCCAGTTCACCACCTTGGGACCTATCCCCAGGCTGTTCAGTTTATTGATGAGCCTCCTATGAGGAGCAATATCAAAGGATTTGCTGAAATCTAGGTATATCACATCTATCGCATGCCCTTGATCTAGTTCTCTGGTCACCCAGTCAAAGAACCATATTAGTACATGCAGTTCTCCAGATGTTGCTCCTTTTTCTTTCTCTGTTCTAGTTCTTGATATTTGACTTACCAGAGGGCTTTGTTCACTCATCTTCAATTACAAGAATAGAAACATGCAAAACAATGGCAGATAATGACCACACAGCCTATCCAGTCTGCCCATCCATGAGAACAATTCCATTCTAGAATCCCTTCCTCTCCTTCAGAGATCTTCTGTGTTTGTCCCATGCTTTCTTGCATTCAGATAGTTCCATCTCCACCACCTCCACTGGAAGGCTGTTCCAAGCATCTACCACCCTTTCCAAAAATATTTCCTCAGGATTTAAACTAGCTATGGATTTCTATGCTCAGGCACATAGTCAACGTCTGAATGCACCTTGGTATTTTAGACCTTCATCCATCTGTTTGTTTTCTACTTTAATAGGGCATAACCACCTTCTAAATGGCAAACCTCACAGCTCCTTTCCCATAGAGATCAGCAATTGTATGAGTCTGTTGCATTTTAGGTTATTGCATAAAGTAACCTAATGTGCTAGACACCACAATTAAAATGTAACCTGCATCAGTATTCTGGGTAGAATCACTTACTTTAACAAAGCACCGGGAATAGTACTAGGTTTGCAATAGGTGCTAGATGCAAAGATAACCAGCAACCAAAACAAATGTGGCACTTATCAGCACAGAATTGCTGCTGCAAGCTAGAAGAAACATTTATTTATTCACCAATCACTGTTAAAACACAGTATATCAGACTTAATCCGAAATTTTTAGCATTTGTGCTGTTTTAAATAGAAATCATAGAATTTCCATTGTGCATCATTTGGAAAGTAGCCATCTTGCCCCTCATGAAGTTACAATTTAGCACATATAAGACTAATCGGAGAATGCGTAATCAAACTCTGGAATTTGTTACCAGGGGTTGTAATAAAAACTGTTAGTATAGCTGAGTTTCAAAGAGGTTTGGACAAGTTCCTAGAGGAAAAGTCTATAAACCATTATTAAAAAGGACCGGGAAAATCCACTACTTTCCCATGGGACAAGCAGCATAGAATCTGTATACAGTGTGCTGGGCTGTTTGTAAAGGGTGGAGTGTAGATTGAGGTAGTCCTTGGTATATGGCATTGCAGTAATCTATGTGTGGGATGGTGAGGATTTGTAGGACTAATCTGAAATTGGTTGGTTCCACTAGTGTGCAGAGGCATTGAAGAGTCCGGATCTTGAAGTAGACAGTTTTTTTTGTTTTGGTGATTTGTGGTTTGAAGATTAGCAGCCGGTCAAGGGTGATTCTGAGGTATTTGACTTCATTCTTCACTAGTATTTTGAAGTTATTGAGTGTGATAGTCGAGGGTGAAGTGAATGAGCTATCCTTTGTGATGAATAGAGCTTTGGTTTTAGTCAGGTTAATGGAGAGGTGGTTTTGTTTGAGCCATCTGGATACATCTGTAAAGCACCGCTGGAGGAGGTGGAGTGAGGGGTGGTTGGTGTTGAAGGATGTGTATAACATGATGTCATCTGCATATATTTGGAAGGAGATGTTGTCAGATCAGAGTGTTTGCATATAGATGTTAAATAGCAGTGCAGAAAGTATGGACCCTTGTGGGACTCCTTGTGTCTAGATATATTGGGCAGAGGTGCAGGCCCCAATCCTTACTTGTTGTCTTCGGTTTTTGAGGTAGGATTGGAACCATTTTAGTATGGTGCCCTCTATTCCTAACGTCTGCAGTCATTGTATGATTATTTGGTGATTAATGGTTTAGAAAGCTGCTGAGATGTATAGAAATAGGAGAATGAGTCCGGAGTTTGTTTTTTGGATTTTTTTGATGAGTTTATTTATCAGGGATTTCAGTAGCATTTCCACTTTGTGGTGGGGGCAGAAACCATGTTATTGGTCATCCAGTATGCTTTGTTTGTCCAGATGGTCTTGTAGTTATTGCTGTATGGTCTTCTCGATCACCTTGGTGATGAAGGGAAGACTGAATATAGGCCATCAACGCTCTAGTCTGAGGAGCTTCCTTTGGTACTCATGGAGCTTTGTGGTGTACCAGGGTGTTTGGTGGTTTTTGTGTGTCATGGCTCAGGTAAGGTTGCTGCTTTGGTGGTTGTGCTATTCTAAGTTGAGAGGATGGTGTCCAGATTTTCCAGTTCGGTGGATAGAAGGGGTTCAATGCTGTTGATGAAGGCTTCTTTGTCAAAATTCTTGAATCGTCTTGCTGTTGGGGGTGGGGGCTTTGGGTTGGGATTGCTGGTATCGGATGGGAAAGGTAATCATATCATGGGCTGACCACGGGACTGAGAGGTTTATTGTGGTTAGCAATGGGTTGATGTTGCGGGGCTTATTGTTGATGAAAATTAGGGTTTTTTCATTAATAAAAGCACCTGTGACCTCATCTCATCTCTCACTAGTTGTGTCTCCTATGATGAAGACCTTGCCACCTCTTTTGTGAGTTCTTGAGCAGTAGTGAAGAGCATAGTTCATAGGGGTGATTTGGTTCATGAATATGGTATCAGAATCCATGAGCCATGACTCGGTTATGCAGAGAAGATCGAGGTTCATTGTTTGGATGAAGTTGTGGATGACTGGGGTTTTGCTTTTGACAGATCGTGCATTTATGAGTGCACATTGGACTGTGTGTGTTTGTGTGTACTTCTGGGGGAAGTGGAGGGTGGGTATGAGTGCATGCGTTTTGATGTGTAGGGAGGGGAAGGGTATGGTTATGATATGTGCTTGGTTTCATGACCTTGAGGGCATAGGGTTTAAAGTTGTAGTGGGGTTATGGGCCATCTATAGTGGTTTGGAGGTATTAGGGAAAAGGGAAGGAGTGAGAGAGCTAGGAGTGTGTAGGTCATCGTGAGCAAGTGGATGGTGGGCGACGCTTGGGTCACTGGGGTGGTTACTGCTGGGATCACACCACGGCTTGCACCTAAGGGCCCCTAGAAGGGGGCCTCCTGGGTTGGGCGTGTTCAGTGATTGGTACAGCTTTGTGGTTGTGATTGCCTGTGTGTTGGAAGGGGGTTGGGCTTACTACCTTGGTCTCACGACTTCTTTGCCGTCTGTCCCAGGTTGTAGTTTCTTTTGCAGTTCTCTGTTACTATTTGAGGTGGTCAGACATTGGTTTGCTGACTCACATTAGTTGAGGTGGTTCCCTCCTCGGCCTTGCCTAAGGCCATGCCAAGGGGTCCTCTGGGAAGGCCCTCAGGCGCGAGCATACCTATTGACGCCAGTCTGGCCCGATTGGCCTGGACGGTGGAGAGCAGGGGAGGATCGTACCTTCCCCGATGCCAATTGGGTGCCAGGGTATTGGTGCTGCTGTTCCCATGCCTATTGGCGCCTTGAAATTTAAAGTTCTGCTGGTCTGGCCCGATTGGCTTTGGCGGTGGGGAGCAGGGAGGAGTTTACCTTCCCACGCCCTTCCCTGACGCTGACCAGGTGCCAGTGCTGCTATTCCCACGCCTGTTGGTGCCTTGTAATTGAAAGTCCTGCTGGTCTGGCCTGATTGGCCTTGGCGGTGGGGAGCGGGGAGGAGCTTACCTTCCCGCTCCCTTTCCCGATGCCAATGCTCAAAATCCATTGTCCATAGTTAAATGGCTTGGAAAACCAAGTTCAAATGGTTCAAATGTACATTGTTATGCTTTACTCTGAAACCAGTTCAACTTGCTTATTGTAAACCGCTTTGACACAGTGAAAAGCGGTATAAAAATCTTGCTAAACAAATAAATACCTTTTGGGAACCTGACATGTACTTATGACCTGAATTGGCCAGTTTTGGAAACAGGATACTGTCTTGATGGACTCTTAGTCTGACCTAGTATATTATATCT
The DNA here is from genome assembly GCA_033557465.1 of Ichthyophis bannanicus. Taxonomy (NCBI): domain Eukaryota; kingdom Metazoa; phylum Chordata; class Amphibia; order Gymnophiona; family Ichthyophiidae; genus Ichthyophis; species Ichthyophis bannanicus. The sequence continues at coordinate 1,338,361,288 of CM066033.1, read as the reverse complement.
TATCTTCTCAGGTTACTTCTGAGTCTATCCCCTTCACTCTATGACCCCTCATTCCAGAGCTTGCTTTCAACTGGAAGTAGGCCACCTCTTGTGCATTTAAACCATGGTGGTACTTAAATCTCTATTCTATGACCCTTCTACCTTCTTTCCTGCAACGTATACATATTGAAATCTTTACATCTATTCGCATATTTCTTATGATGAAGACCACTGACAATTTTAGTAGCCGTCCTCTGGTCCCCTCCTTTCTGTTTATATCCTTTTGAAGGTGCAATCTCCAGAATTCTAGACAAATGAGGTCTCACGTGAACTATTACGTTTTACAGCCCCTTCCACTCCATTAGACATTCTCTTGCATGCTTTCTTGGATTCAGATACATTTCTGATTTCCACCACCTGCCCTGGGAGGCTGTTGCATGCATCCACTATCCTGTATTGTATTATCTGTGGAAAAACAAGCTCTAAAGAAATCAGTTTGATCAGTGTGTGTGATAGAACCAAGACGCCTCTGCAATCTAGTAGCAAATAGCTTTGCAAAGATTTTATAATCTATGTTAATTAATTAGATAGGTCACTTATTCTCAGGATATTGGGGATTGGTTTTGATATTTTTGCAGTACTGTAATCACAGTTTCCAGAAATGAGCCTTCCATCCTAGCGTTAGTGCAGGAATCGTGATAAACACAAAAGAGGTGAAGTGTTAATACCTCCTTAAAAGCCTGGTAGAATTCTTCAGTAACGTCGTTTAATCCCAGTCACTCATTCGGAGTTATGAACTGTATTGTTGTCTCAGCTTCATCTACAGTAGCATCACTTTCAAACATATTTTTCGTTTCAGCTGACAAGTCTGCTGCAGGGTGCTAAGATATTTCTTAATATCTTGTTTCACTCTCTCCTCAGAACGAGAGAGATTTGAATGGCGCTCCTCAAACGCTGTCTCTGTCTCTTTGGTTAAGGTTATAGGGATATCCTGCCTATTTTTCAGGATGCAATGTTCACGTCACCTCCCCTTGAGATATTTTAACAGTTTACCATATGTGTTGTTACAGATGCAATAGCAGGCTTTTTGGATAGTGAGTTACCAGACAATTGATTAAGTAGAATATTCTACTCCCATTTTAATTTCTGCAGGTGGAGCAGTAAAGTACTAATCCCACTATTATGCTTTTCATAATTACTTTTTATAAACAGAAAAGCAAACGATCTTACCGTGAAGGGCAGCTGTTAAAGCATCCCGGCTGGTTCTCTGAAAGCTATTTTCTTTCTCATGATGCTCATAGAACGCCCTTGTTTAATTAGGATTTTAAATTAAGCGTCCAAAACCCTTGGATTAAAGCTCACATGTAGTATGCGTACACATCTCTGGAGGGCCCCAGTCAAGAGACATTTGAATCGCAGTGTGATCCGCCACTATAATATGGTGGATTTTCACTTACTGAATGGTAGAAATTAGACAGTAATTTATAGGAGAATATCTTTATCTTTTATCTTTATTAGCACAGCTTGATATGCTGCCCAAGCACAGGCGTCAAGGCGGTGTACAAAAACCACAGGCTGCAATTGGAGGAGAAAGAGAGACAAGAATGCCATTGGTCAGATAGAAAAGCAATAGATGAGAGGGAAAGAGAGAAAGAGGCAGAGAAACAAAGACTCCAGTCATTGCTGGGGGGAGGAGGTGGGGGAGGGCAAAGGCAGGGGGCCTATACTAGGGAGGGAGACGCATGGACAAGGGCCTACAACAGGGGGGTGGTGTCGTGGTCAGGGAGGGGAGGGGCGGGAGGTCAAAGGCCTGGTGGAAAAGTTGAGTCTTGAGCAAAGTCTTGAACCGGGGAAAAGACAATTCTGTACGGAGGGTGTGGGGGAGCGAATTCCTGAGGGCAGGGCTAAGGAAGAAGAAGGCGGAGTGACGATTGAGCTCAAGTCAGGCCTGAGTGGGGGAAGGAAGGAAGAGGCGGTTACTGTGGGTGGAGTGGAGGCGTGGGGTGGGTTGAAGGCCGACAAGGTCAACTAGATAGTAGGAGATACTGGTGTAGAGAATATGTATTGTGAAGGGCAGAAAAAAATTTACATTCCCTTTCTTATCAGTGAATTGCCCTCCAAAGATCTAGAAGCCCTTTGTGAAATCCCTCTGGCACTCCCTGGGACCTTGGGCAAGTTACTTAACCTTCCATTGCCTCAGGCCCAAACTAAGCCCTCTGGAAACGGGGAAATACCTACCATACCTGATTCTAATTTACCTTGAACGATGTGAGCTAAATAAATAAAAATAAATTTCATATACCAGCTTTCAACCTTTATCAAGGATATAGCAAAGTGGTTTACATATTATCATATTGGTTAAAGGAACGAAACAAAATGATGCTTACAATGTATCAATCTGGGGTATAGGAAAGAAAAAGTAGAGTTGATTCTGGCCCCAGGATCCTCCAAGCCAAAATCTCTTCACAAATCTCCAAGAGCTAGAGTGTATAGATATGCTTTAAGAACCACTTTGAACCACGTAAGAGTAGTTACTCACCTGTAACAGGTGTTCTCTAGGAGCAGCAGGAATCAGTCCTCACATATGGGTGTCATCGGCGCCAATGAAGCCCCAGCGGAGCATTTCCCCAGCTTTCCATGAAAGCCTTTGGGAATGCAGGCATGCATGCGCGGTTCCCTTCCCGCCTAAAGGTGCCATCTTACCTCAGTCAAATGACATAGCTAAGAACAGCACACAAAAATGAAAAAAAAACAAAAAACTATGTACAACTGCAACTCCAAGGGGAGGAGGGAGGGTTGTGAGGACTGATTCCTGCTGCTCCTGGAGAACACCTGTTACAGGTGAGTAACTACTCTTTCTCCAGAACCAAGCAGGAAGTCAGTCCTCACATATGGGTGACTCCCTAGCTCTGGGCTACCGAGGAACCCAGGCTGAACAAGAGTACTCCCTCTAGTCTCAGCAGCAAAGAAAGGCTTTTCAAGGACACAAACTCCACCGGTAGCCCAACAGAGGGCAGGAGGGCAGGAGTTGCCTAGACCTCAAAGAGATTCTGGAGTACTGCTTGGCCAAAAGCACTGTCCCTACGGGACTCCCTCTCCAGACAGTAATGGGCCGCAAATGTCTGGCTGGAAGACCAAGTTGCAGCCCTGCAGATGTCTACCAAGGGCACAGAGCGGAGATGAGCCACTGAGGCAGCCATTGCCCTGACACGATGGGCCGTGACCCTACCCTGCAAAGGAAGGTCAGCCGCCTTGTAAGCCCAGGTGATACAGTCAGCCACCCAGATGGACAAGGTACGCTTGGACACAGCCAACCCCAACTTATTGGGGTCAAAGGATACGAAGAGCTGAGTAGCCCTTCTATGCCCCTGCGTACGGTCAAGGTAGAAGGATAAGGCCCTCCTACAGTCCAGGGTATGCAGGACTGCTTCCGCCTGGCTTGCATGAGGCCTAGGGAAGAATGTTGGAAGAACCACCTCCTGATTGAGGTGGAAAGAGGATACAACCTTTGGGAGGAACTTTGGATGAGTCCTAAGGACAACCCTGTTCCTATAAATCCTGGTGTATGACCTATCACAGACCAGGGCCTGAAGCTCACTCACTCGCTTAGCTGAGGTAAGGGCTATCAGGAAGAGTGTCTTCCAGGAGAGGAAGCATAGTGGACAAGTAGCCATCGGCTCAAAAGGTGGGCGAGTCAGTTGCTGCAAGACCACATTCAGCTCCCACTCAGGGGCAGGAGGACGGATTGGAGGCTTGAGCAAAAGCAAGCCCCTGAGAAAGCGGGACACCAAGGGGTGACCTGACAGAGAATGCCCCTCCACCAGTGAGTGGTGAGCTGCTAGAGCTGAGAGGTGGACCCGAACAGAATTGGACTTAAGTCCCTGATTTGATAAGTGCAGTAAGTACTGAAGCACTACTGGCACCGTACAGGAGAAAGGATCCTCTGTACGTAGCTGACACCACACAGAAAACCTTTTCCATTTGAGAGCATAGGTTTTCCTAGTGGACTGTTTCCTAGAGGCTAGGACAACCTCCTCAACTTCCTGAGGCAGGCCCCAGGGAGCCATGACTACCCTTGCAGCCTCCAGGCCATCAAATTGAGAGCTTTGAGATTGGGGTGCAGAAGGGAACCTTGCTCCTGTGAGAGAAGGTCGGGTTGCAACCCCAGAGGCAGTGGGGGATCCACCGCCAGTTGAAGCAGAAGAAGAAACCAAGGCTGTCTTGGCCACCTGGGAGCCACCAGCAGGACCGAGGCCTTGTCCTGAAGAATTTTGAAGAGAGTTTGGGCCACCAAGGGCGTGGGAGGAAATGCATACAGGAGGCCCTGAGACCATGGAATCAGAAAAGCATCTGCTGCTATTCTCAGAGGATGCGGTTGCCTGGAGCAGAACTTTGGTAGTTGCTTGTTCATTGGGCTGGCAAAGAGATCTACCAAAGGGAGAGCCCATTTTAGGAAGATCCTCTGAACTACTGAAGGATGCAGCTGCCACTCGTGGGGCTGCAGAATCCTGCTTAATCTGTCGGCCAGGTAGTTGTCCTGGCCTGGAAGGTACACAGCCTTGAGGAGCATGTTGTTCGTGAGGGCAAATGAACAAAGGTCCTGAGCCTCCCGACAAAGGATGCTGGACCCAGTCCCGCCCTGTTTGTTCACATAAAACATGGCCACTTGGTTGTCTGTCTGAACCAGGACAGATTGATGAGCCAGGATAGGAGAGAAAGCTTTGAGTGCTAATTGAATAGCTCTGAGTTCTAGGAGATTGATCTGCTGTGCAGCTTCCCAAGGAGACCACAGGCCCTGGGTGTACTTGCCTAGACAATGAGCTCCCCAGCCCTGCAGGGAGGCGTCTGTGGTCAGTACCACCGTGTACTCTGGAATCTGAAAAGGCACCCCCTTTAGTAGATTGGGTGGGTGCAGCCACCAGTTGAGGGAGTTCAGAAATTGTCTGGACACCCTTATCCTGTCTCTGAGGCTGCCTGTGGCCTGTGCCCACTGAGTCCGAAGGCACCACTGTGCAGGCCTCATATGAAGCCTGGCATTGGGGGTCACATGTACTGTCGAAGCCATGCGGCCTATAAGCCTCAGGCAGAGTCTGGCGGAGACTAGTGACCTGCTGAGAAACTGGTTTGCTAAGGCTATCAATCTTTGTGCTCTGTCTTCTGGCAAGAAAGCCTTTGCCAGCAGAGAGTCTAGCCTTGCTCCTATGAACTCCAAGTTCTGGGAGGGGAGCAAAGTGGACTTTGCGAAGTTTATTACAAACCCCAGGCTTTGAAGAAGAGCAATAGTTCTGAGGGTGGCTTGTCTGGCCTCCTGGCACGTCTGACCCCTGATGAGTCAGTCGTCCAGATAGGGGAAGGCAAAGATTCCCTGATTTCTCAGGTAGGCCGCTACCACTGCCAGGCTTTTGGTAAAGACCCTGGGAGCGGAGGTGAGGCCAAAAGGCAGTACTCTGTACTGATAATGGTTTCCTCCCACAATGAACCTGAGGTACTTTCTGTGGTCTGAATGAATGAGGATGTGGGTATACGCATCCTTTAGATCTAAGGAGCATAGCCAATCTCCCTGCTGGAGGTAGGGCAGAAGTGTTCCAAGAGTAAGCATCTTGAACTTTTCTTTCTCTAGGAACTTGTTGAGGTTCCTGAGGTCCAGAATGGGCGAAGGCCACCAGTTCTTTTGGGGACCAGGAAATACCTGGAGTAGAATCCGTGACCTTGCAAGTGGGGAGGCACAGGCTCCACCGGCCTGTCCACCAACAGACCTTGAAGCTCTTTAAGGAGAAGGTCTGTGTGCAGAGGAGGCCTTGGAGGCTCCCCTGGAAAGTATGGAGGAGGCAGTTGGTGAAAATGCAGTACATAGCCCTTGTGAACTATGCCCAACACCCAACTGTCCCCGGTGATGAGGGGCCACTGGTGGGCAAAGAGGGCAAGGCGACCTCCTGGGCAGGGTTGGGAGAGCAGGGATTGAGAGGCTATGCTCAAGGAGTCAAAACCCCCCACCCTGCTGAGTGGGAGCAGGGGCCGGAAGCTTGGGGGTCCTCTGCCTACGGGGCCCATTACCCTGCCCCTTGGCTTGCTGACCCTGGGGTGCAGCTTGGGCAGCCTGATATTTAGGGTACTGTTTGTAGGCAGTGCCCTTCCTCGGGTAAAAGGGCTTTTTACCCGAGCCCTTCTTTTTATGAGAAGGGGCAGAGGTCTTTCCGTGTAAGGTGCTCTGTTTCGAGCTGGGCAGCCTTCTCGGTCATGGGCTTGCCAAAAAGGTTTTCACTTTGACAAGGGATATCGACCAACTTGTCCTGAACCCATGGCTTGAGGTCCGATGACTGTAGCCATGCCTGGCGTCGAGCCGCGGTACTGGCTGCCGCAACTCGGGCCTAAGCCTCGAAGCCATCGTAGGTGGCACGGGACATGAACTTCGAGCAGTCCAGAATCCCCGAGGACAAGGACTTGAATCTCTGCAAGGGTTCCCCGGAGAATCCAGCAGAGAACCCGGCCAACTCCTTGGCCAGGTCCCGCAAGTACATGCCCATGTACAGCTGGTAAGACTGGACACGGCAAGTAAGCATCGAGCCCTGGAAGCACTTTCTACCGACGCCATCGAGGTTTTGGGCCTCCCTGCCGGGGGGCACCGCAGAGTGCATCTTTTGGCTCTTCAGACGATGCATGGCCAATTCCACAACCATGGAATGGTGTGGTAGCTGTGCCTTTTGAAAGCCAGGGCTCTTTCTGAGTCGATAGATCAAGTCGACTCGCTTGCTTAAAACCGGCGCTGAGGCCGGCGCCTCCCACATCTGGAAGAGGAGCCATTCCAGCATCAGAGGAACCGGGACAGTAAAGGCCTCCTTCGGAGGAGAGTCATACTGCAGGGACTCGAGCTCTTCAGCTCGAGGCTCCTCCTCGGGGTCCGCCGGAATAGCCAAGGTAGTGGCCATATCCTGGACAAACTCCGAGAACCGAGTATCCTCCGGAGGGGATCTACTCCGGGGCTCAGACTGCAGTGAGTCCAACGGGACACACCGAGTCTTGAACGTATCGGGGGACTCCTCATTCTCCGTCTCCCAGGCGGACTTGTCTGACGAGGAGTCAGGGTCTGACCCCGCGGGGCCCTGGAGCACCCGCCCCGAAGCCGGAGGCACCAGCATCGATGCCCTCGGTCTTGAGCGGGAGGTCAAGGGAGACCTCGACCGAGGACGACTTCGAGCCATGATGGACTCGAGTATCGGTTCGGTCTCCGGGGTTGACTTCGAAGTCGATGTCCTGGTGGTCAGGGCAGATGCGCCAGACAGGCTGGCCATCAGTGCCCGCTGCTGCTCCATGAAGGCAGACAGTCTGCTCTCCAAGGCTGTCATTCTGAGACTCAGCTCGGGAGATGCAGCAGCCACCGACTCGGGCACCGGCGGCGGCTCTCTGGGAGGATAGTCTTCGAGGACTACGGGGCTTACGTGTCCAGCAGACTCCGGCTCCATGCGAGGAACTTTGGCAGGCTTCTCTTGTTCCACGGGCCCGGGGCGACGGTCGGGGGTCTTAGACCTGGCCCTCGAGGAGCCAGGGACCTCCTACGACGACACCCTTGCGAGCCGCTTCTTCCTCTTACGTTCCTGGTCGGGGGACCCCCTGTCTGAGGAGCTTTGACGGCGCTCGGGATCCGAATCCCGAGATGTCGAGGCCTCAGACGAGGTCTGGGCCCGGCCGGAGGCTGAGTCCAAGAAAAGCCTTTCTTTCTGCTGCTGGCGACTTCAGAGTGCCTTGGAAGACATCTTCCCACATGGTCCACACGACTTAGGGTCGTGGTCAGGACCAAGGCACCGAAGGCAGCAGTCGTGTGTGTCGGTGAGAGACATTAATTTCTTACACCGATCACACTTCTTGAAACCGCTGGAAGCCATCGGGGAAAAAAGAGTCCCCGTGAGGTCAAAGGACCGGCCTTCCAGGGAAAACAAAAAAGGGCGCGAACGCCAGCCACGAAGGGTAAAAACCGAAAAAGAAGAATCGGGCTCGATTCCGGTGTACAGAACCCGATGGGAGGGGAACTGGCGTCGAACCAGGAGAAAAAACAGCGAGGATGCAGGGCAGTATAATTATTTGAATAGGAAGGCAGTCTCTGTAAGCTACAGCTGGTCCTGGAGATATTTTTCTTATCTGGGAAAAAAAGTTGAAGAACTAGAAAACATTGTCATCTTTTAGAGAGTTAACCCAGTACGAATGAAATCATAATGAAGTTCACTATTTTATAAAAAAATGGAGAAATAAAGATAAAAATAAAAAAAGATATAGCCAAGTGTAACTCTGAGACCTGATCGCAAAAAAAAAAAAAAAAAGGAAAATTTCAACACAAACGCCAGTGAAAGATATACAGGCTGACAAGAGAAAAGAAAGCAGAGTCTGCTAAGTTCAGTCAAATATACATTTGTAAAAGTCAGCAGGTTGGACATAACATAATTGAATTAAAGCTGCCAGATGTATCCTTGTATCATTCGGGGCAAGCAAGCCGGATGATTAAGTATGATTTGTTAAGCCCGATACAACACGCATTTGGATGCAGGGCAGTATAATTATTTGAATAGGAAGGCAGTCTCTGCAAGCTACAGCTGGTCCTGGAGATATTTTTCTTATCTGGGAAAAACAAGTTGAAGAACTAGAAAACATTGTCATCTTTTAGACTCTGAGTTAACCCAGTATGAATGAAATCATAATGAAGTTCACTATTTTATAAAAAAATGGAGAAATAAAGATAAAAATAAAAAAAGATAAAAAATATTGACAGTTTATGGAAGGTCAAAACATTGCGATCTCAACAGGTCATTGATGAGTTAAAGGCAAAATACCGCACCATACAAGCAGGTCCGGTATATAGCCAAATGTAACTCTGAGACCTGATCGCTGAAACATACTCATAAGTTAGTCTCGGGTTAGAGATTGGTGCTTATACTTTAATTGGTAGCTATACAGCATAAAGCCCAGAAAAGTGACGAGAATCTATTTGTAGTCAAAAATTAGCATGTGTGGCAATAGAATGGAAAAGTCATTTCCATGCATATCTTGCTCTTATTAAATACTAATGAGTGTGGAAGTATGCACTTTTCCATCAAGGCACCCACATTGCAGGTGGGCATGCACGTGGACAGAGTGATGGTAGAGTGTATGCGCATAGTTTATAAAAGTCTATGGGCCTGATATTCAGCAGCAGTGGCTAGCCACCACCAAGCGTTAGACCCAGATATTCAATGCTGGGCCAGATCTGGGTTGCCTGGACTACCAGGAAGCTAACTGGGTAGTGGGAATAGCCACTGCCCAGCTAGCTTCTGCAGCGAAACTAAGGCCAGCCTTTGCTACGCCTTACTTTCACCACGTTGTCATAACTGGGCATCGGCTCAATATCACCACTGCCTGGTTATGGCTAGGTGCTGAATATCTCTGATACAGGAGTAATATGGTTAGCAGCAGGGCCGGCCCGTCCATTGAGCAAGAATGTTGTTTGCACAGGACCCCGCTTTTCAGGGGGCCCTGCGCAAACAACATTCTGCATCAGCCCATAGATTTAAAAAAATAACAAACTGGCTGCTGCTGCTGCTGCCACCGTGGCAACTTCAGAATCAAGCGTCCCACGGGCCCCCTCCCCCCTGCCCTGCAGAGCCCTCCTGGCATCAGCTCTATCAGCGGCAGCTTTCAGAGCCGCAAAGAGAGAGTTTCTCTCTCACGGCTCTGTTAAACCCACCGGGGCTGATGGGACTTCCTGTTTCCCATCAGCCCAGCGGGCTTAACAGAGCCGTGAGAAAGGGAAACTCTCCCTTCATAGCTCTGAAAAGCCTGCGCTTTGAGAGCTGATGCCAGGAGGGCTCTGCTGGGGAGGGGGCCCGTGGGACGCTTGATTCTGACGCTGCCACGGTGGCAGCAGCAGCAGCAGCCAGTTTGGTTTTTTTTAATCTATGGGCTGATGGGGGTGAGGAGGCTTAGGACTATGGGCTATGGGGGGTTAAGACTGGTAATCGGCTATGGGGGGTGGCTAATACTGGAAGTGGGCTGATGGGGGGGGGTTAGGACTAGTAATGGGCTGTGGGTGGGGCTAGGACTGGAAATGAATTGATGAGGGGATTAGGACTGGAGGTGGGATGATGGAGGGGTTAGGACTGGTAATGGGCTATGGGGGGGCTAAGACTGAAAATGGGGTGATGGGGGGGTTTGGATTGGACGTGGCCTGATGGGGGGCTTAGGACTGGAAGTGGGCTGATGGAGGGTTAGGACTGGTAATGGGCTGGGGGGTTGCTAGGACTGGAAATAGGCTGAGTGGAAGGGGGCTTGAACTGCAAATAGCTGATGGGGACAGGGGCTTGGAATGGAAATGGGCTGAGTGGAAGGGGGCTTGAACTGCAAATAGCTGATGGGGATGGGGGCTTGGAATGGAAATGGGCTGAGTGGAAGGGGGAGCTTGAACTGCAAATAGCTGATGGGGAGGGGGGCTTGGAATGGAATGGGCTGAGTAGAAGGGGGCTTGAACTGTAAATAGCTGATGGGGAGGGGGCTTGGAATGGAAATGGGCTGTGAGAGGAGGGAGCTAGGACTGGAAATAGGCTGAGTAGGGGGGGAGCTAAGACAGGAAATGGGCTGATGGAGGGGCTAGGATAGGACTGGAAATGGGCTGTTGGGGTGCTAAGATTGGAAATGGGCTGTGGTGGGGGCTTGGATTGAAATGAACATGGAGGGGCTAGAACTGGAAGTAGGCTCATGCGCCGGCTTGGATTGGAAATGGGCTGAGTGGAGGGGAGCTAGGATTTGACATGGGCTGATGGTGGGGCTAGGAAAGGACTAGAAATGGGCTGATGGGGGACTGGGATTGGAAATGAGCTGATGGAGGGACTCGGATAGGACTGGAATGGATGGGGGAGCTAGGACTGGAAATGGGCTGATGGTGTGGCTAGGATACGATTGGAAAGGGCTGATGGGGGGCTAGGACTGGAAATGGGCTGATGCGGGGACTAGAAGGGAGCGGATGCTGGGTGGGGCTGGAACTAGAAGGGAGCTGATGTTGGGGGAGGATTAGAATGGGATGGAGCTGGGAGAGTGAAATGGAAAGGGGAAAAATATTTTGTGTGGGAGGGAAGACAAATCTACAATTGGCCGGGTATTGGGAGAGTAAGTGGGGATTGAGGATGGAGGGGTAAAATTTGAGTGGATGAAATAGGAATGAGGAAAGAGCAAAGGGAGAAAGATTAGTATGTTAAAGATGTAGAGAGAGAATAGAAAAAAACTAGAAGAGAGAAGAAAGGACAAATGGACAGCAGACGATGGAGAGTTAGCAGAAGACACAAAGAAACCAGAAGAAAGTGGCTGGAGCAATTGCAACTGAAAAAAAATGCACAAAAGGTAGAAAAATATCTCTTTATTTTGACTTTATTAACTGGAATATGTCAGCTCTGGGAAATGTGCATCATTAACATCTGCGCTTTGTTTAGTACAAGAGGAAATCAATTAAAAGTTGTATTTCTACAGTGTTGTTGGGCTTTTGGGGTTCCCAGTTTAATTATTGCCTTCCTGTTTCTAAATTGTGATTCCTTGTTTGGTGATGGTCTATGTTCTGCATGTGTAACTGAGCTGAGGTATTCTGTTCATGTAGTTTCTATTTGACATTGCCACTTGTTCTCTTTCTCCTGTAGGTCATGTATTGTTATTCTCTGAAATGTATTGGTTTAATATTTGCAGTGTTGCCTTTTGATAGGTAGGGTATGGTGCTTTGTGAGTCCTGGTAGTGCTGTTAGGATACAGAGGGTTTGCTATTGGTTCTAAATGGGCAGTGTTTGTAGTAATTCCTTATGTGCCTGGCGGTTGGCACTGGATTATAGTAATGTAGAAATCTTTTAGTCTTTCTTTATCCATACACTCATTAAGAGGCATGTTTACTAAAAGTTAGCATATGGTAACATTATGCAAATGAGGCCCCACAGCAGTCTCCGCACAGGGCCCCGCATCCCCCTTGGGCTGCCCCTGGTTAGCAGGTCTGCTAACCATGTTACTCCCTTTGAATATCGGGCCCTATATTTACACGTGTACTTGAAAAATATAGGCACAGACATTTTCACCATCTCTAGGGCCACACCTGCAATGTAGGCACACGTTAGGCCACTTATGTTAGCATTTTATAAAGACCAGTGTGCATCTACTTATCTGTATAAAACAGGGTTAACATAGGCACTTTCAAACATGCTTTAACTAGGCACCTCCCTATCAAATGACTCTCCTCATATTAGTACCACACTTTACAGTAGCTCAGATCCATCATTCCTCAGAATCGGATTTTTGAGAAATCAAAGTGAAGCTGGATGATTTTTTAATAAGAATTGCTGCACCCTTCTTTTTCCCACCTTTGCAGGTATGAGAACAGCATTGCACCTATCTCCCAGACACTTAACGATTCCTTATGAATAATGGATTTCTTGGAGCAGAATAACTTCAGGACTAATTGTATGAGATAATTAAGGATATTGTTCCTCGCGATTGGATTGTTTACTCATTACCATTGGAGCTATGTTAATTGTAGTCCCATAGTTGTTAGGTGTAGTCACCCAAGATTCATACAAAAGCAACATTTCAAAGCAAACAAGATGTGCAGTTTATTCACCATGGTTTTGCTCTCATGCATTTCGAGCCTATGCTGACTCCTTGTGACCCAGCAGCTCCTGGGTTTTCTTGTCAGTGTGACCAGAAGTAGATTCTCAGGCCTTTCTTCCAAGACAATGGAAGGTTACGTGACTTGCCCAAGGCCACAAGGAATGCTGGTAGGAACTGAACCCTGTCTCTTGGTTACCAAGCCGGTGCTCTAACCATTACGCTACTCCTCCACCCCTTCTGCTCTCATGATAGAACTGAAATGAAGAAAGTACAACTTATAAAACTTAATGGGCCCATTATTGAGTTAGGACGGCTAGGTGCAAATACAGAGCCTAGCCATTGCTGCCATCCTCTAACCCCGGATATCCAATGCTGGGTTCATATGCAACTCTGGCATTAAATATCTAGGGTCATTGCACATGCTGGAAGCCACAGAGGCTAACCGGGTAGCAGCGATATTGCACCTATCATCCAGCCAGCTAACCAAAGGTACATGAAAGAAAAATAAGCTGCTTTATTGCATTCTTTGATATTAACAACTTAGTCTGAAAAAGAAACACGACAGCAGAAAAAGACCATACGGTCTATCTAGTCTACCCTTTCTTACCGACTACTATAGTCCCTTTTTTTCCTTTAGAGATCTTCTGCGTTTGTCCCATGCTTTCTTGGGAGAGAGAGAGAGAGAAGGAAAAGAAAACCTATGATTCAGTTTGAGGAAGTCTTGCAATTAGACTACATCATTGGGTAGTGCTGGTAAAGCTCGAACTGCAACAGGATTAGAGACGGTAGATCTGCAGATGCCAGTCAAGAGGGGCCTCTACTCTACAGTATGTTCATATCAAGGAGTATCTTCCTGCAAGCCCTTTAGTGTGTTCTATCCGGCCAATGCAGAAAGACCAATGCGCTCTTTGCGTGAAGATAATGCAGCTTATAAGTACAAGTTCCACCAGGCCAATTGCAGAAAAGAGGCCGAGGCGTGCGTAAACAGCAAAGGAAAAATACGCGCACACAGTAATGCTATATGTATTTACATTATAGGCAAATGAGCTGTGCGTATTACAATGGCATGCTAATACTGTCTGCGCTTGATGTAGAGAAATGCATAGAAGATTTTGTAACCAGCCGAAGTGCCAATATCTCTACGCCTGGGTCTGAAGTGGCTTAAACGTGCCCCTGACAGTATTTTGATGACATCGGGAGCTTTCCATGATGCCTGAATCATCAGAGGTGAAGTGTCAAACTTCCCCTTAGATGATCCAGGCATCAGTGAAAGCCCCTGGTGCCATCAAAATACTATTGGGAGGATGGTGTCCCCAACAGAAATCAAATTTTATTTATTTAGCTGTGCTTATATACTACTTTTTCACCAGGTCAAAGTGGTTTACAGATATATGCTAACAGGCAATTTTTTTATTCCCTTGTCCCTGAAGGGCTCACAATCTAAGTGTACCTGAGGCAATGGAGGGTTGAGTGGCTTGCCCAAGGCCACAAAGAGTGGCCATGCGATTGGAGACCCAGTCCCTCTGGCCTGAGGTTACTTGTCCCTAAATGGGAATTGAACCTCTGGCCCTCCAGTCTGAGGTAACCTGTCCCAACCACTGAGCCACTCCCAGCAGCCCCTATCTCCCCCACCACCCACCCAATTAAAAAATAAGTTTGGTGGCCCAATGGCCCCAACACCCCCCCCCCCCAACCCCCTCCTAGTACCTTTACAATGGAGCAGGAGCATTGCCCATGCACTCCCTCAATGTTCCCCCTAAGCTGCACTGGGTCCTCCACCGGCATTCCTGCCGGAGGGGGGGGGGCGGATGTAGCGCGATCGATGCTCTGCCCCTTCCCCCACCAGTAGGAATGCCGGCGGAGGACCCGGCGTGGCTTAAAGCGAACAGTGGCTGTGGCGTGTGTTAGACCCAACAAAACACCGCAGCCACTGTTCTCTTTAAGCCGCGCCGGGTCCTCCACCAGCATTTCCGCTGGTGGGGGGAGGGGCGGAGCGTTGATCGCACTGCATTTCCCCCCCCCCCTCCCCAGGCAGGAATGCTGCCGGAGGACCCAGCGCAGCTTAGAGGGAACATTGCACTCCCGTGCCACCATCTTGAAAAGTGATGGCACCTGGCCCCATGTGGTGCCTCCTGGGATGCATCAGACATGATCACACTGCCATATAAGGTAGAAAATACTCCCACTCCATTGTAAAGGTACTGGGAGAGGGGTGGGGCGGGGGTTGGGGCTGCTGGGCCACCAGGCTTATTTTTAATTGGGTGGGTGGGGGATCAGGGTCACTGGACCACCAGGCTTGCTTTTAATTGGGTAGGTGAAGGGATAAGGGCCAGTGGGCCACCAGGGATTTGATTTCTATCAGGACTACTGGCCCCCCACCAGTATTTTGATGGCATTAGAGGCTTTCCCTAATGCCTGGATCATCTGAGGGGAGGGTTTGACACTTCACCTTAGATGACTCAGGCATTGGGGAAAGCCCCCAATGCCATGAACATACCGTTGAAGCACGTATACAGATTAGACACACAGTGCTCCTGTGTGCATGTGTTTGACTTGCTCTCCCAGTTTAACACTGCCATATGCTCTACAGTTTAACACGTGACCAGTTTGCATATGCCTCCCTTGCTGCATGCTACCGCTGAAGTCACACGCTATCATTGCACTGTTTAGAGGTGTACAGAGTTAATAGCGTGTGACTTCAGAGCCAGCTTTCAGCATTGGCCCATATGTTTGATTGCTTTATAAGCAGTGAAACCAATATAAGGATACAGTTCAAAAACAATATAGAAAAAACATAAAGCAAGTAACACAATCACAGACCAATCCCCAACATTACAATTAAACTTCATTATAAGCAGGCTATGAGTCAAAGTCCTTGTTCTCTATCATATTACCACAGACAATTTTAATTAGGGAATGTAATAACAGTTTAAAGGAGAAAGAGACAAAAAACACCTTGCAAAATTAAAAGAAGAGTGGGGTGACCGCTGAAGAAGAGTAAAATTCACAAACAATAAGAAAAATCTTGTTTGTCATAGAACGAATCCCAATTGAATGAGCATTAAAATTCCTGCATGGATGAATCAGTTTAACTGATATTATGATGACAGTAAGTGGATGTTGCTTGAGGGTTTTTTTGATACTGGAACAGTTCATCTGGATCTTGAAAAGTTCTGGTTGATTGTTGATCATGACTCTCATATTCTGATGTACTAGACCATATCTTATATTACGCCCTTTCAGATCTTTCCTCATCCTCAAAAATTGTTTCCTTTTACCTGCTGTGGTTTTATTCAAGTCTGGCAGTATTAGAATTTAGTGACTTCCTTATATAACTGAGTTCCTGGCTTTTGCTTACAAGAGCACTTTCAAAGCTTGTGTATAATGCAAATGGTTCAGTACTATAGTCTAGGATATTTGACATTCAAGTTTTGGTGCAAGGGAACCTGATTTGCTCTGTTCTGAAATCCTTGTCAAATTTCAATTGCTGAAGTTCAGGTATAAATCTTTCCATAAATGTAATGGTGTTAGACCCTTCAGCCCCTTCTGGTAAGCCAGGAAATATTGGACGAGTGTTCATATCTTCCAAATTCCTCGTCTTTGAATATTTTAATTTGTTTCTAGTTTTTCTGGGGAAAGCAGCGAGTTTGGTAGTCATACCAACCACCTCTGTTCTTGTTGGTATATAGGCACGTTTTAGATAGAGCATGGAGATTGGAATTGAGACACCAAGATCACTATCTATACAATTTGTGCCATTTTTAAATTACAAATAGGTCATGCTTTTCCTGCTGACATGTTTCTATCTAGTCTGCCCTTCCATATCAAATACTATAGTCCTTTTATTTCCTTTAGAGATCTTCTGTATTTGTCCCATGCTTTATTGAATTCAGATACTGTCCTCCTCATCTCTACTATCTCCACTGGGCAATTATTCCACACATCTACCACACTTTAAATAAAGAAATATTTCTGCATATTATTTCTGAGTCTGTTTCCTTTCACCCTCCTCTGATGCCCCCTTACTGCAGAGCTTACTTTCAGTTGAAAGAGGCTCTCCTCCTGTGCATTTATGCCACAGAGGTATTTAAATGTCTTTAACATATAGATATTAAGATCTTTAAGTCTGTCCCCATATGGTTTATAATGAAGACCACTGACCATTTTAGTAGCCACCTTCTGCACCAACTCCATCTTATTAATAAGGGTGATGTATATCTACAGGCAGCAGGAGGCGCCGTTTCACAAATGTACACATTGGAAAAATGCCATGTGGATGTCGAGCTATCTGTGTAAGAGAGATCAGAGTCTCTTTCAGGAGACAGGGCTGGCTCAAGGATATGAGGGGCCCTAGGCACCAGACGGGGTGGGACTGGCATCAGCAGGCAGCTCTGGAAAGCATGTCTTTGCTCTTTTATTGGCAGATCCTAGAGAGATGTGGCAGTAATGACAGGAAGGGCCCACCTTCCAAATACTGGAATCTCTACGCAGCCACTTAGGGGTATGTTTACTAAAGCCCCGGTAATGTGCGGGCCGCGCTAGTGTGCGGGTGCCATATAAGGAGTGGGCGTTCCAGGCAGAAAAAAGCAAAACCTGGATTAAACATGCGCGGCGCTCATGTGCGCCCTGCACATTAGCACATGAGAAAGCTGCGCGGGAAGCATAAGTGGTGTGCTGATTCTTGAGCACAGGAACAGAGCCACAGTACAATGGTTAAGACACTGACCAATGGTGCAGGGATCAGGGGTTCAATCCCTCACTGTGCCCAATGAAGAAAGCTGACTGAGGCAGTTTAATATTGGGTGGCATGCTATTGCTTTAGGAGGCATTTTATTTTTTATTTTATTTACTACTACGAGCAAACGCACTCTCAAAGCGTGTTAACATAAGGTGCCCCATAAGGCACATTTTAAAGTGCACTGTCTGCCAAGGCACCCTAGAATGTTGTTTATAGGGCGCCGTATGAGGTACCACAAGGTCACAGCAATGTTTTTGATGGCAGCACTGTGCAGTTTATTTATCATTCTCTTATATAACTGCACTATTCTGCATCAGTGCGGTTTACATTGAACAAACTGAAATTACATTGAACAGGGCATTATAACTTGGAGATAACTATTTTACAGGGAACATGGGCTATGGAGTGTTAAGTGGCTTGCCCAAGACCACAAGGAGCACCTGTGAGACTAGAAACCCCAGTCCTTCCGGCCCAAGGTTGTTGGCCTCTAGTGGGATTTGAACCCCCCGACCTTCCGGCCTGAAGTACCTTGCCCCAACCACTAGGCCACTCCTCCACTCCCTGTTCTGCTCTGCACAATTTCACTGTGGGATCATTCACCTTGTATGGGGACGGAGCGTAGACCCTTCTAAAATTCATATTTATTTTTTGGGGCTTTCTTGGGAGTGATTTTTGATGTTTTCCATGACTATCACTGTTGCCCATCTGGATTATAATTTTTTAGAATTTTGTTGTGGTCATTTTCAGTTTTTATTTGCTATTTTGTTCTGTGCACATGTATCACACTGCTCACGTTTTGTAGGTTTCCCTGGTTTTGCTGTACATTGCTGACAGAAATGGTTTCTCTTCCCTTTAAATCGGCTCTACCGCAAGGTTTTCACTCACGGTATTTTTTTAATCGAATTTCAGCCCCGCTCCTGTGCGGGGAGCCTCTCCCCTCCCACTCTCCACCCATTGACCCCGTCTCTCCGCCCCTGGGGAACCTTCCTCCGCCCTCCGGGAGCCTTTCCACGCCTCTATCGCTCATTTGCGCAACGTGCACATGAGCGGGCCCGTTAGTGCGGTGCGCACGTGTGCGGGGCACAAAAACACATCATTAGCGTGCGTTAAGGTACCTTAGCGCACGCTCAAGTGCGCCCCGCACAGTAGCGCGGTTTAGTAAACATACCCCTAAATTTCTAATGGTGTCTTTTTATCTTTATTCGGTTTTTAATGTACCGCCCAGCATGCAACTATCTGAGCGATTTACAATAGAAGCTTAGGTGCTGCTTAGAAAGGAAACAGAATGCCATTGGTCAGACAGGAAAGGGCTAGAAGAGGTAAGAGAGGTGCCTTGAGATGAGGGGGGACAGAACATCACTGTGGAAGTGAGGCAGGAGGTGTGAGGTCAAAGGTAGTGCAAAAAAGATGAAGGAGGGTTCCATACAAAGGTTGAAAGGGAGGGAATTTCAGCGTTTAGGGCCGAGAAAGAAGAAGGCAGAGGCATGGGGAGATTCCAGATGGGCCTGGGAAGGGGAAGGAACCTGCGATCGGAATGAATAGACCTGAGCACTGACTCTGGGTTTAGATCTCTTCACCCTCTGTGCTGATGCAAAGACTGCATCACCTTTGCCAGATTTTGGAGTAGCCATCCTCCGAACACGTTCTTGCTGCTATAATTCAAATTTTGACAACCAGTTGCTGTGGTTTAAGTGTGAACATGTACTTAAATAGAATTCTGTGCAGGCGTTCTTTTTGGGCATATGCATCTTGAAAGCAGCTTACTGGTGCCCTCCCGAAACAGTCATTTATTTCACCTAGGAAGTTTACCTCCATCGCATATGCCATTATTTTGTTGGGCTCCTTAATTTCTGTTACCATTTCAGTCTCTGCCCATTGTAGCATGCAGGCGTGCCCTCACCACTACACTCTCCTGCATGACACAAAGAGTGTGTGTGTGTGTGTGTGTGTGTGTCCGCTCCCACGTGCATATATGCAGGCAGAGAGGAAGTTGCCAGTGCTAGTTCAAGTCCAGCAGCAAGATAAGAACTGGATAATTTAAAATTAGTCTGCAACTTTCATACCTTTTGTGCAGCACAAGCTATTCCTCCGTACAGTTGAGATATTTTGTAAACGGACATCATTAGCATAAAGTACTTTAACATTAGCAGTAAAAATGAAAGCTGAACACATAGGGCTTGTTTACAAAGCCGCAGCAGCGGTTTCCGATCGTTATCGGAGCCACGGCTCCATTGAAATCAATGGGGCCGCGGCTCTGATAACAATCGGAAACCGCTACCGCGGCTTTGTAAACAAGCCCCGTTGAATGGAAGAGGATTCACCCATTTTTCTTCCTGGTAAAGTTCCACAAATGAATTTCAGATATGCTTCTTGTAATTCAATTTCAAAGCCTCTCTTGTTAAGTAATTTGAGTTCTTAAAGGGAAATTTTCAAAGTCATTCCTGTGGATAAAACATTGTTTTCCCCATAGAATTACCTGATCCTGCAGTGGCAGAGGCTGGTCTCAAAGATCTATGTAGGTGTAAGTACACCCGGCCGGTACAGTGAAACCGCAAATGGCTCATTAAATCAGTTATGGTTCCTTTGATCCCTTGGGGCAATGGGACACATTGGACATCACATGATTCTATAGATAAAAAGATAAATGTGTTTGTTCAAAAGATAAGCTTGTGAATTGGCATTGGAGAGAGGTTGGATTGACAGGGTGGCTTTATTGAGGGCATGACAATGGCTTGAATAATATGGACCAACTTCATAATAGCCCTTCGGCTTTATGCTGAGGTCTTCACCCTCTCTTATTTTATTTTGAAGATAGATCACAAATCAGAGACAATAAGAATATACGTAATAACAGCAGTTGATAAGTTGTTTGGCATATTAAACTGCTATTCTATTGTGTTAGTGGATCTTTATCTGCTGTTATTTACCATCTAGTCTGCCCAGGTAGGTGGCTGGAGTTGTAGCGATGTACCTGTTACCCCATGCAGAATACACCCTCTATTTCTGAAGTTATTTAAGTTTACTTTGATAATATTCTTTTGCCATATAAGGATCCTCTGTGTCAGGCCCATGCCATCGGGCAGGGGCAACCATTTCTTTACTAATAAAGTTATTAGACAGCTGAAGACCAATTCCACCAAATTGCCAATACATTAACAAGTTCAACTGTCATGCATATTAAGTCAAGTGGACTGAATCCCCTCCGTAGTCTCTCAACAGACCTTACTTGAATCTGACTATAGAAAAGCACTACCAATGGGAAAGAGAGAAAGACATTGCCTTATACCTTATCCGCCCTATCCTTAAGGTGTGTATTTCCAAAACCACGCTGTCTCCTGCTTCCCACTCCCCTAGATTTACCCTAGTCCCTAGTTTGTTGTGTTGTCTGTCTTGATTAGATTGCGAGCTCTACCGAGCAGGGACCGTCTCTTGTATGTATCTGTACGGTGTGGCGTATGCCTTGTAGCACTTTACAAATGATATGTGGTAATAATTCTAGGAGGTAGTATCTTACTTGAACAGCATTGTGACCCGATTGCTACTAATTTCAATTATAAGCGTGTTGCAGAGGGCCAGTCAACATTTAATTAAGAAACAAACCAACCCCAAACACCCATTGTATGTGGAAAATCTTTTGTAGAAATGCCAGGTATCTTTTTCTGGACCTTACTAATTAGTTCTTAATGCTAATCTTCAGCAGCAGTGAGGGAAGGGGTCGTCTCTGCTTTTGGGAGTTAGTTGTACATGATAGTGTTTCCCTCGCTCCCCTATTTTCTCAGTTACAATAGCTTTAATCAGGAGAAAAAAGGAAATGACCTTGATTCTCCTTTGCTGCCTATGGAACACTTTTGCAGATAGAAGCAGGAGGGGAGAAATGTTGCCAAACATCACACTAAGCTTTATGCAATTCCTTCTTTTTCTGGCAGCCACTAGAGTTCCCCCCCACAAAACATTATTCTCATGGACACAAAACCCCCACATTATTGAATAAAGCATCTCTAATCATCCTATTTCCAGCAAATGCAATGAATTTGGGAACCTTGCATGTGTTATGAATTTTCTTTGTTTAATTTTTGTTAAAATGTTAACAAAGCATAGAAGCATCCACTAGTTTCCAGAAACAATACATGATTTCAAAACATATCCTCAACAAAGTAAAAAATAAGTCATCCTTCATTCCTTTACATAACAGTAAAGGGGGAGAGGGAGGAAGAAAAAATAGTTGAGCTAACAAAAAGGAAGTAATCAACTTATAATAGGAAAAAAGCACTTAGCATGAATCCCAGAGGATACTTCACATTTGAATTCTGGGGAGAAGTTGTTGAAACCTCCAACCTCCTTAAATCCAAGAAGGAATGTGACTCTTCAGGAACAAAAAATGTGTCTGGCATTCATATATTTAATTATATACAGTATTTGCAAGGGTTAACAAGAAAGAAAGGTAGTACCCATAGCCAGGGTCTCTGAACACATGGCAGGAATCAATTTTCATCTCTTCTGTGTGAGATGAGCCAACATCTGGAAATATTCACACTCTGGCTAAGAAGCAGCTCTTTAGATCTCCTAAAGTAAAGATGTAGAAGCATATTCATATCTTACTTAACCCTCTCCTGGACATTTGCAACTGATGCCTCCGACGAAACAGAGATATTCAAACTCATTTTCTTCCTTGTCATAGGAAGAACATAAGCCTTATTCAGTGGTGGTAACATAATAGAGAATGTGTTTATTATAACAGTTAAAAATTTCTTAAAGGCATCCAAAGGCAATATGCAAGGTATTTTGAGAAAATATAATATCCACATATTCAAATGCTTAATCTGGTTCTCCATTTATTCTAACTTATGATGAATCTTTAACCAAGGTATCAAACATTGCTTTAGAGTCTTTAACGTTCTTCTCCAACACTTCCGTTCTCTTTTGGTATTCCTTAGCCCAAACTCCTAGGGGTATGTTTACTAAATGGCGATAACGGCGCAGCTGAGATGTTATCACGCAATAATGGCGCATTACCATGTGAGAACATCGCGTATTGCGTGATAACGTCTCCAGCGGCGTTAAGGTGCGCAGAGGGTGAAGTAAGGCTCCCCAGAGGGAGGAGTAAGGCTCCCTAGGGGTGGAGATAAGGGGTCAATGAGCAGAGAGTGGGCAGGGAGAGGCCCCATGCACACTAACGCCGTGAAATGAAGGTCTGAAAAATAACGCCAGTGAAAACCTTGCACTAGAGGCACATTTGCAGGGGAGAGAGACCATTTCAGTCAGCAATGTGCAGCAAAGGCAGGGGAACCAAGAAAAGTGATAGTAGTGATACATGTGCAGCAACATCATAGTGCCCAGGTACGAGAGGGCACTATGGTGAGGCTGCAGATGGGGTACAGGGGGCTGCAGGCGGGACATGAAGTGTGGCAGCTGGGGCACAGGGTGGGCTAGGCAGATGCCTAGGTGACACATAGGAATGTAGAAGCGGAAAACAAGAAAGACAGCAACTGACCAAGGGCAAACATGGCCACGAGTGTGTGTCCCATAGTGTCCCAGGGGACAGTACCCAGCAAATACCCCAAAGGGCACATAACATCGTCAGGCAGTGCCAGGGGGAAGTGTGGATGTCTATGCAGGCACCCCCTACCCCATATCATGCACCATAGGCAGCAGCCTACCGGCACACTGGATGGCCTGGGACTACGCACCACCAGCACCACCAGCAGAAGGGCATGTCAGCATGGTGGGGAAGGGGGCAGTGGCATCTGCCCACAGCAGACCACAGCCAAGCCCCATTTAGGTGGGTGCCATGCACTGCAACAGACAAGGTCTGTCTGATGAACAGTCATGGTATCCCCAGGGAATAATCTGCCCCTGTGGCAACAGTTTGGTGCAGTACACACAGCCAGTGTGTTCAGGGGCAGAAGGTCACAAGTTCAAGTACCAGCTGTGGCTCCTGCAAACAATGTCCCTATATTATACCCAGTACTAAACCATGATAATAAAGACAGAACCTTTATTGCAGATAAAATAAAGATGCCATAAACGCCTATATTTTACTGTACAGAGCACAGACACCATAAACACGTGCAATCCACAGAGCAGAGTTTCCCAACTGCAGTCCTGGAGGGCCAAACACCATTCAGGTTTCATGCTGTCCCTAATAAATATGCCTGTGCTGCATTTGTCTGCACCGCCCCCATTGTATGCAAATGTATCTCATGCTTATTTATTAGGGATAGCATGAAAACCTGAACCGTGTTTGGCCCACCAGGACCGGAGTTGGGAACCTCTGCCCTAGAGCAGCGGCCAACAGGGGCACAACACCCACACCCACAGGCTCCACTATCCAAAGCCTCATGGAGAGTCAGGCTGTTGGGCACTGCACAGAGCAGCATCTCCCAATACTAGCACCTGCATACCTTAGCAACGCCATCCTAAACTTGGGATCACGTTCCACATATATCAAAAGGTTGCTATGATTAATGTCAGATAACAAATCCTAAGTTAAACACAATTTGTTGACAGAGATTCATCATAGCAACCTTTCTGATATCTGTGGAGTGTGTTTCAGATTTTGCTTATGAGAGTGTTTACCACCCCGGGGAGTGACCCCAACAGTATTGCGTACCATAGCAATGCCCGCACTGTGCCCAGGACTGGTGTGGCGGCCAGGGCTGTCAAAAACCTCTCTATTTGCACAATGCTGGCATAGGTGTGGGAGTGTGTGTATGTCTATCCAGTGTTTTGTGGCTGCCTACACCTTACTGAGCTCACACTGCTTGCACTGTTTCCAGTGTTAGCCTGCCAATGTGCATAATGAGGAGCAAGGTACTGTGGATATGGCCAGGACAGGGTGGCCTGGGCAGGATGCATCTGCACAGGGCATAGGACAGTGGCTCGGACATTGTAGTGCCTGACCACCACCTGCATGGACAGGGTGGCCACAGCATGTCATGCTTGGGGGGGGGGCACTCTCACCCTGACTGAGCAGTGACCATGGCATGGCTAGGTTCCCCCATAGTGCTATACACTATTTTTCTCAAGTGATGTTTATGGATTTTCTTTTCTGGGGCCCAATCACTGACATACCTGCTTGGTGTATGTGCTCACATCCCATTTTTGGTTGCACACAGTTCCTCCAGGAACATGCACTATGTACTAGCTAGCAGACTGTCTGCAGTTAGCATGTGTATAGCTGGAACACCTTGCAGCGGGTGGAGACTGACTGTGCCCTCTGCTGGTGAATGTCATATAGAGATGGGGGGGTCAGCTGAGCTTTTCTAGGCCTACTGCCTGTCTGCCAGTGCCCTATGTGATGCGTACAGATCTGCATTGACTGCCCTGTAGGGTGCCTATTCCCCAGCAGGACTGGGGTTGATGGTCCCCTCTACTGCTACCATTGCAGAGATGTAGAATGTGAATCTGTTGGGAGATCCTGTCCCCAACCCTGACCCACAGAAAGTGGGTCAGGTGGTGCTACATAATCTGCTTTTGGGGCCAACCACCACCCTTTTCTTATAACATGTGACCATGGCAACCACACAGGATATGCACTATTCTGGGTGCATCATAGTCCACAAGGACTAGACGTGACTGGGAAATACAGATGGACACAGGTGTATCCTAGGTGTGTTTGCAAGGACTACCTATCACACACTGGCACTGATGGGGACATGCAGCACAGCCTATCTCAGCCAAGCCAGGTGCTGCGGACCTGGTGCTGGGTGCCCCACCTCACCCTCAGGGTGAGCACAGGAACCGCACAATGTCACAGTCTGTAGCTACTCTGTGCCTGTAACACACACGGTCATTTCCCCCTACCAGGCCGGGGTGCTATAGAGGCGCATACACCATCTTTTGAGCAGCTGTAGGCTGTTGATCTGCATGTGCAGTGCATCATGGGTATGGGTGGGTTTACCCTATCCTGGTAACCACAGCAGACAGTTTGTGTGGTGACCTGCAGTCTTTCTGTAGCCAGCCAGCGGTGTGCTAGACATTATAGAGATGTAGCCCATTGGTTACTTCAATGACAGCAGAGGCAGAGGTCATGGGTTTGATCCCACAGTGGTGTTATTTAATAAGTCTGTCTGAGGCATTTCCTTTAAATTTAAATCAGTGCTGCCAGCAAAAACACCCTCGTGTCATGGCCTAAGGCGCCCTATAATGCACATTATAAGGTGCCTTGGCGGACAGTGTACTTTATAATGTGCCCTCTGGAGTGCCTTATAGGGCGCCTTATGTGCCACCTTAGGTTACGGCACTGTGAGGGTGTTTTTGCTGGCAGCACTGATTTAAATTAAAAAAAGGAAATGCCTCAGACAGCTTTCTTACATAACACCACTGCAGAATCGAACCCATGACCTCTGCCTCCGCAGTCATTGCAGTAACCAGTGGGCTACATCTTTACTGCTTTTAGCACTGCACTGGCACTGAACTTAGGATTAACGTGCGTTAATGTACCACAGCGCCCACTATCACACGATAAAGATTCTTGCTACCTTGCCGCCGGAACGCCCACTCCTTATATGGCATTCTTCACATTATCGCTGCAACTAGCACCAATAACATTAAGATGGTTTACTAAACATACCCCCTAGTGTTGGTAACAAATTAATGTGTAGAGAACACTGTTAGCAAAGTGGAGTGGAACAGGTAAACACAGATCAGTTGTTTACCCCTTTGGAAAATAGAAAGACTAGGGAATATGCAATGAAGCTACAATGTAGCACATTTAAGTCTAACTGGAGAAAATATTTTTTTTCATTCAACTCAGAATCACTCTGAAATTTGTTGCCGGAAGATGTATTAAAAGCTTTTAGTGTAGCTGAGTTTGAGAGGTTTGGACAGGTTCCTGGAGGAAAAGGCCATAAACCATTATTAAAGTGGACATAACCATCTGTTTCCGCTTGTTTTTATTTTGTGAAATGGTCTGGTGTTTCGCCTTGTTGACTTAATAGAAACGTTTCAATTATAAAGTGGACTGGGGAAATCTACTGCCTACCCCTAGGATAAGCAGCATGGAATCTGTGTAGCTTTCGGGGATCTGACAAGTGTCCTCATCCCCCTAGTATCCTGTTCACCTCCTATGTGTTTCCTTACTATTCCTCTAGATATATCCTAGACCCCAGTTGTGTTGTCGGTCTTGACTAGATTGTAAGTTCTTATGGGCAGGGACTGTCTCTTACATGTCTCTGTACAGCACTGTGTACTACTACTACTACTACTGCTAAAATCTAACATTCCTGCCACTCTCTGCCCTCTCCATCTCATGCCATTCCAGGCATTGGGCATTCTTGTGCACTGAAGGACACCCCCCTCCCCCACCAGGTAAGGCCAACTCTCTACTAGCAGGTCTAGCAGATGGGCATTTACATGACTTTCCTCCCAGCAGGATACCTAAAGGTGACCATCCAGGAGCCATAAAGGAAATAAGCAGCATATTCAGAGGCAACTAAGGACGTACCAATGTGCCATCATCTTGACTCTCCCTCGTTTATATATCATGACATGAAATGAAATTTTAACACTGGAAACATATTTGAGGCTGGGCTGTGACTTTTGCTACAAACAGTGGGCAAGGTATAAAAGCCAAGACATAATCCTAGCACTGACTCTCCCAGTGAATTCAATTATAAACCTTAGAGAATACCATTTAAGCAGAGACTGAACATTTCATGCCTACGTCCCCCCCTTTGATCATAAGTACTAATCAATGGCAGGGCAAATTTCAGACTGCTCAGTGACATTACAGTGCGCTCCGATTACAGATGAACTTGCAAAACTGAAGCTAGTCAGCACAGGCACAGATAGAGATAGAGATGCTTTTTTCTTGCTCATCTGGGGGTAGGAATGTGAGAAAAGTACATCATACAACAACAAAAATATACTATAGTCCATTTTCTCTGTAACAACATGTTGAGATGAAGGGAAGCCAAGGTTGAAGCACTGCTACTCCCATGGATGCACCTTGGGATCTGGAGTAAAGCACTTCATTTTCTGTTGCCTCAGGTACAGCAAAGATCCCCATTGACTAAGTTGCACTAAGATTTTCCAGTTAAGGCACATTAATAACAAAACCTTTATGCTAACTGATCAAGCATACACGCAGTTAACACAGAGGAATGATTGCTAAGGCATGCTTATGTCACCGATGATAACATGGACTGCAGTTAGCTGCATCTCTAGAGATATACATAACTCTACCACCTCATCTATCCCAATTAGCAGTTAAAACACAGCAACAATGTCTATATTAACTGCAAAGCACCATCTCCTCCCACATTAAGTGTTTAATATGACAACGGCAGTGTTATATGAGCAGACTAAAAGCCCCATAGATTGTAAGCTCTCTGGAAGAAGAGAAACATTTACTGCACCTTAATGTAACTCTCCTTGCGCTACTAATGAAAGGATATGAGCCAAATCCAAATAAATACACTAACCAATGGCAAGGTTTCAAAATGTTTGACATCACTGAGATTTCAACTAAATGAACTATTTCCCTATAAGAAACTAAGTTTAAAAATGATTCTAAACATTGTATATAAAAAGTGAAGGTTGGGGAGCAATAGGCACTGAACAATCCATGGCAATGGTTCAAATGAAAGCTGATAAACAGCTCAAATGTAATATATAAGGGTGGGACAGATACATGAACATGATCATGTAAGGCCATTTTTCCTTTGGGAAGCCAGTCTAAATAGCACAATAGATTTAACATTTAAAACAGGCTCAAATATTAGAACATTGTATATAATCTTTCTGCATGGACATGCAGGAATGGGTCCTCAGGTTGTGGGTGACATCTATGATGGAGTCCCACACAGGAACACTCCCCAGGTTCTATTGGAGACTTTTGGGAGGCTCCACTGCACCTGTGTGCCTCCTTCCCACCTACCACCATGATGCCTCCCTATTTTGTTTTCCATAGAGACCCCTGGACATGTTCCAGACATCCTCCATTTGGTAACTTCTTTTTTCCCCTAATGGGATTTTTCGCCTCAAGTTTTCAACCTAGTCACCTGCCATCGCAGTTCTCTCCTCTCTTTACTTTTTCCTTCCTCCGGCCTTGTGCTTTTATTCTTTCCATAGCATCTTGGCCCCCTCTGGGGCTCAGGTCGGGCAACAGCCTTTGCTACTGAGTCATTTGACTTTGCTGCAGCTATTTTTGCAGACTACATATCTCAGAAGTCTGCCAGCAAGTTTAGTTAAATTTTCTTTTATTAGGCATACAACTTATACAGACACCATAATCACTGTAGCATGTCTAGACATTGGAAACTGGTCTGCATCGACAAATACATATCCATTCCTTCTTGCCCTTCCATTTTCGTTTTATCCCCCTTCCCTCTTCATAATGCAACTCCCCCTTATTTACCAACCCCCCCCCCCTTTTCCCTCCCCATTCTCTACTGAAACTCCCCCGGTGGGTGTTGGCGCTTACACTCCACACAGGGGTTAACAATATCAGATTCCTCTATCCATCTACTCTCCATTTACCACCCCACATCCATCCCTTGCCTCCTTGTCCTCCCTGCCCCCATCTCCCTCCTCCCTTTCAATCCTCCTTCCCTATTCCCGCTGCCCCTCCCCCCTTCTCCCTTGCCAGTGTTCCCTGCAACTCCAATTCTACTCATGCCTTAAATCTCTACCCCAAAGAATTTATAATCCGAATCATCTCTCCTGCGGATAAGCTCTGAACAAAGGGCCCCCATTCCATCAAGAATTTATTCTCCAATTTATCATTCCCCCATGTTCCAACATTCTCTAACAACATTAAATTATACAATTCCTTTCTCCATTCTGCTAGCCGAGGTTCTCGCCTTGATATCCATCCCCTAAGAATAAGGTGACGTGCTACCAATAAAACCCATTGCACCCATTAATGATGTTTACTCGGTATCTTCCCTTCGGTATCCTTCAATCCCAGCACTGCTGTCTTAGGCTCTACTCTTATGTCTATCTCAAATAACCCCCCTAAATACCCATATACTTCCTCCCAAAACTGAGATATCCGAGAACAACTCTACGACATATGTCCCAGAGTGGCCTCCCCCTCTTCGCATCTAGGACAATCCGCCGATGTGGCCGCCCCTGCTCTATAGGCTCTATTGGGGCAAAATGACTCCTCCTTATAATTTGATACTGCATATCTCTCCACTTGGTATAGCCACTCACTTGTGGTATCTGCGCCAACGCCTCTTCTAACTGCTCTCCCGTAATCTGTATCCGCAAATCTCTTGTCCACTGCTCTGCCAGCATTGCCTTTCCCGAGTGAGCCTCTAATGCCACATATTCCTTCTGTAACAACGATATATATGCCTGCTGTGTCATCTCCGTGTACATTAACTCTTCCAATTTTGAGCATACCTCTCCCTTTAAATCTTCAGTCCGTATGTTACCCACATAACTTCAAGCCTGCATGTATCGGAACTGATCCACTTCCTGCAGTCCATACCGTGCCTTTAGCTCCCCAAACGGAAGCATCTTACCCTCTCCATCCAACATCTGATCAAGTGCCATTATTCCTTTCGCTTCCCATTTCTTAAGTGCCACCCCCTCCAACTCCAGCCGAAAGGCGCCATTCCCATATAGTGGGAGCATGGGCATGGCATATGGATTCCCGCCGCATCTCCTGCACACTATCCCCCACACTCGGCATAAGGTCTGAAATCCCACATACTGTCCAACAATCTGGGGCATCATCTTTTTCCCCCGAATGTAGCATCTACCGCAACGCTAGAGAGTGTGCCATCTCCTCCTCGACTGACAATGGCGTGTGATCCTCCGTCTCACTTAGCCAATCTCTCAGATTACGTAATTGACTAGCTATATTATATCTATAACTAATCCGGCAATCCCATCCCCCCCCCCCCTCCCATGTCTGCTGCAATAGCCTTATCCTTATTCTTGGTTTCTTGCTTCTCCATAAAAATCTATTAAGTATCCTCTCCAATTGTCTTGTTTCTTTATGCAACATCAAAATGGGAAGGACCTGTAGCACATACAACCACTTTGGGAAGATTACCATTTTATTTATTTATTTAACGCTCTTATATACCGCACTTTTATCATCAGCGCGGTTTACAGTAAACAAAGTACTCACAGATAGCAACAGGCTGTCGTGAGTTTACATGTAACAGGAAGTCTAACAGGATACAACATAGGGGAAAACTTTGTACATAAAATTATTTAACTATATACAATGGTAATCTTCTTGTTATACAGGGAGTGAATAGAGCATTTCAACATTGGATTGTAATGAGGTTTAGGCTAAGTTGGGGTCAGGTATTGAGAGAAGTATGAAAGGAACAGGTGGTGTTTTATGGCTTTTCTAAATTGTTTGAGGTCTTTAATTTCTCTTATGGTGGGTGGAAGGTCATTCCAACATTTGGGAGCGAAGTAAGCGAATGCTCTTGCAGTAGTTGAGTGTGTACATTTTGTAAAGTCAGTCGGGATGATTAGAGTATTAGCTGCGACTGATCTTCTAGATCTAGTGTACACCGCTATCCGTCCTCCCAGTGACAGCGGAAGGTCTCTCCAATTTTCCAATCTATTTCAGGTCTCCTCTAACAATCTCTGTATATTCAGATTATGAATCTTCCCTGTTTCTGCCATCAATACTACCCCTAAGTATTTTATCAAATTCATACTCCATTTCAATGGAAACTCTCCTTTCCATCTTGCCCGGAATCCCTTGTCCAATGGCATTGCCTCCGATTTCTCTAAATTTAGCTTCAAGCCAGAAAACTTTCCAAATTCGGCAAATGTATCCAACAGAGTTGCTAAAGTTTCCTGTGGCCTCCCCACACATACCAACACATCATCAGCAAAAGCCGACACTCGGAACTCCGACTTTCCTATTCTCGGTCCCACCAACATGGGGCGTGTCCGTATACGTTCAAGTAGCGGCTCCAGTGTCAAAACATATAGCAGCGGCGACAATGGGCACCTCTGTCTAGTACCTCTTCTTATTGGGAAAGCAGCCGTCAGTGAATCATTTACTATAATTTGTCCTTGTGGATTCAAGTATAGCACCCGCACAACATTTCCAAAGAAGCCTCCCAAGCCCATGTATTCCAAGACCCTAAACATATATGGCCATGCTACCCGATCAAAAGCTTTCTCCGCGTCAAAGCTCACTAGTATCGCCGACTCCCTCGCTACTTCCGTCATATATAATGCAGCAAAAATTCTCCTCATATTTTTAATAATATGCCTATTGCGTACAAACCCCACCTGATCCCCCTTCACCAAATCCGGTACCATTGGCGCTAATCGCTCTGCCATTATCTTAGCCAATATCTTAAGGTCAATGTTTATCAACAAAATAGGCCTATAAGACTCTGATTGTCTAGGGTCTCTTCCCTCCTTGGGAAGCACTGTAATAACCGCCCTATTTGGTTCATATGGAAAGGATTGTCTCCCTACCAAATCCATGTAGTGGGCCACCAAGGACCCCGCCACCTGTTGTTAGAGGCACTTAGAAAACTCCCCCCGATACCCATTGGGCCCTGGAGCTCGCCCCTTGCTCAGAGTCTTGACCACCACCACCACCTCTGCGGGACTGATCGGGCCATTCAATAGGTCTCTCTGCTCCACCGATAAACAAGAGACACTAATTTGCTTCAAAAATATTTGCTCTGCCCTCAGATCCTCCTGTCCCTCATATAGTGAGGTATAATACCTCTTCTATATGCTGCTGTGTATTCCTAATCTGCCCTCTCTCATCCCTCATTACTCCCACATACTTTCTTCCCCCCCTCCCGCCTTAGCAATCCTACTAGCAATTTCCCGGATTTATTCCCGAATTTATACAACTTATGCCTGTAATATAACTGGGAGCGCATTACCCTCTCCTGCATCACCGAGGATACCTCCTTTTGCAAATATAAGAATGTCTCTTTATTCCGTGCTGTAGTGGTTTGGCAGAATCTTTGTCTTGCTATACCCAGTTCCTTCTCTAACCGCAATAGGTTTCCATTATATTGCCTCCTTCTATGTCCCATATAGCTAATAATTTGTCCCCGTAGCACTGCCTTAGCAGTTTCCCAAAATAATGTGGGAGTCTCCTTATGTTCAACATTTTGAGTTGCATATGCCTTCCATTTAGATTCCAGGAATTTACCAAATTGTTTATCAGAGCTCACCTCTAACGGATATCTCCACAATGTCCTACTATTACTTAACCCCCATTGAATGTCTATCCAAATTAATGTATGATCAGAGATCATTATAGGTCCCACCATCGCCTCTGTTACCCTAGAGAATAATTTAGAGGACCCCAAGAAGTAGTCTATCCTAGAGCCAGTGTCATGAGCCCTCGACACATGTGTATAGTCTCTTTCTAAGGGGTTTAAAACCCTCCAATAGTCCAAGAGATCATACCCTTCACACATTCCCTTCACCCACTGTGTTCTACAATCCCTGATATTACCACTCTGTCTTGACCTATCCACACTCTCATCCATCACACATAGAAACATAGAAATATGATGACAGAAAAAGACCACATGGCCTATCTAGTCTGTCCTTCCATATCAACAACTAAAACAGTCCCCTTTTTACCTTTAGAGATCCTCTGTGTTTGTCCCATGCTTTTTTGAATTCAGTTACTGTCCTCATCTCTACCACCTCCACTGGGAGGCTATTCCTTGGATCTACTACTCTTTCCGTAAAGAAATATTTCCGTATATCACTCCTGAATCTATCTCCCTTCACACTCTTCCCATGCCCCCTCGTAGCAGAACTTGCTTTCAATTGAAAGAGGCTCTCTCCCTGAACATTTATGCCATAGAGGTATATAAACATCTCAATCATATCACCTCTATCCCGCCTTTCCTCTATGATGTACATATTAAGATCCTTAAGTCTGTCCTCATATGCTTTATAATGAAGACCACTAATCATTTTAGTAGCCACCCTCTGCACCAACTCCATCCTGTTCACATCCTTTTGAAGGTGCAGTCTCCAGAATTGCACACTATACTCCAAATGAGGTCGCACCAAAAACTTATACAGAGGCATTATCACCTCCTTTTTTCTGCTAGCCATTCCTCTCCGTATGCACCCAAGCATCCTTCTATCTTTTGCCATCACCTTTTCTACCTGCTTAGCTACTTTAAGATCATCAGACACAACCACGCCTAGGTCCCGCTCTTCTTTAGTGGACAAAAGTACTTCACCTCCTATACTATATTGCTCCCATGGATTGCTGCAGCCCAAATGCATGACCTTACATTTTTTAACATTAAATCCCAGCTGCCAAATTCTAGACCATTCTTCAAGCTTAGCTAGATCCCTCCTCATGTTACAGTTAAAATTGCCCCCAACTAGTAGCAAGGCGTGTCCTATGTCACTCAAGCATTTAGTAACACTGGCACAAAATCGTGCTTCATACACATTCGGCGCATAGATAATCATTAATGCTACTCTCTGGCTCCTAATCTCCCCAATCACCAAAATAAATCTACCCTCTGGATCTTCAATAATTCGTGTCATCACAAAATCCATCTTTTTATGAATGAGTAATGCCACTCCCGCTCTTTCCCCTCAGAAGACGCTCCATACAACCCCCCCCCAACCACCATCTCCTGAGCCTATCATGTTCCTTTGATGTGAGGTGTGTTTCTTGCAGGAAGGCAGCCTCCACCCTCTGATCTCATAGAGCCTTTAATATCTTATATCTTTTAATAGGATTGCCCATCCCACACACATTCCATGATGCAAATCACATTTTGGTGCTCATCATTAGTTATCCATACTCATAGCCTCTACTTATTGTATGTGCATACTTCTACCAAAAAGGCAGCCCCCCCCCCCCCCCCAGCTTAGGGCTCCCATCTCTCATCTTTCCCTTTCTAGCCTGCCTAAACTTCCAAGGACCACTGGAAATTTCCCTACCCCTCCCCTCCCCTAGTTTTTTAAATTTTACATCACATATTGACTTCTACCCCTTCCCCCCTTCACTGTCTCCAATCTATATCCCCTCCCTCTCCCCCTCCCACTTTTTGCATCCCTTTTCCTTCCCTCCCCTATCTCCATTCCTTGCCCTCCTCCCTGGGGGCCCCCTTCCTTGACCATTGATGATGCATACCGGTCCCGCCTCTAACACATCATTCCCCACTTCCATATGATTCTGCTATGTTCCTCTCACCTCTTCTCCTTATTTGCCCTCTCCACCCCAGCTCTGCTTCTAGACTAACTTGTATCCACCCTTCCCTTCTGTCCATCCCAACCCTCAATCACCTTTATACCCAACAATCCACCCAACCTTCCCTTCCCCCACCTTCTACCCTCTCTCCACCCCAAAGATTAGCAACCATAGAATATACAGCAACCATAAACATTATACATCAAAACAACAAATTCTTCCCTTTTAACAGGGTACATAAGGGAAAATCCTACGCCCCTATTGATGAGTGCAGCACAAACTCCCATGAATTCTCTCCTTCGGAGGCTCACTTGTGTCGAGTAATCTTGAAAAACCAATAGTTTCTGTACTCCCGATGTCTGGTTCCTCTTCGCTCTAGCCGCTTTCAGCACCGCCTCTTTTTGCACGAAATTCAAGAATCTCACAATCACTATCCGTGGTCTACTCGGTCCTTCTCTTTTCTGTCCCAGTCTGTGCGCCCTTTCAATAACCAATGGGCCCACACTCGCCTCCAGAGAGAGTTGAGAGAACAGCCACTTTTCCAGGTAACCACGAAGCTCTCTATCACTGACAGACTCTGATATCCCCACTATTCGTAAGTTTTTCCGTCTGCCCCGATTTTCCAAATCATCTAGTTTCTCGGCATAACTCTTTAACTTCTCCTCCATCTCCTTTATAGTTTGGGCCTGCGCTTGCTGGGCCTCCTCTATTGCCTCCATTCTCTGCTCCACCTGCGTCACTGTTGGCCCGATGTCTGCCACCGCCTGCCCCACTTGGGACACCTGCTCCAACAAAGCCTAGAACCTCCCTTCCAAAGCTGCCACCACCACGTCGGTTAATTCCTCCACTGCCCCAGCCAACTAATCATTTGTCGGGCTAGCAGGAGCAGAGGACACCATCTTGCTCTCTGTCCCACGGGGCTTCTCCTTCTTCCCCGTTTTTGTTGCCATCTGATTCATGGCAAACGTACTCTCTTTGGCGATATTCCTCCAGCCCTTCTCTCCTTCTCCGCCCTCTCAATCCGCTTTTCCAAGTGGAGTTTTATTGTTTATAACTCTATTTTTGTGGCAGGATACACGGGAGCTCGGCAATCTCCTGCCGCCTAGCTCATTGCATCATGTGGTCTCCCTGCCAGCAAGTTTAAGAAGTGCTCCAAATGCTCTAGGACCATATCCACCACAGATATCCATAATTGGTGCCTACAGTGCCTGGGATCCAGTCATCAGTCCTCTTCTTGTAATTTGTTTGTGCAGATGACAAAAAGAGGACTCAAGGGTTGTGAGAAGCAGCGTGAATCACTTTTTAGTGCTCACAAGTCTGATCCATCGCCTTCGGCGATGCATCAACATTGAGGAACTCTTGAGCTCAATCAGAGCCGAGCACCTGTAATGCCCCAGAGCATCGCCATTGATTGATCTCCACCCGAAGATGAGAATGGATTCAGTCTCGTCTTCTTCGATGTTGAGGGGTGACCACGCCAAACATTGGGTGAAGACTCTGGTGCATTGGCAGCAGAGCCTACTGAGGCATGGCATAGAGAGTGCTGGGGGTCCATGTGAGCACCCCTCAAAGGTGCCCCGATGGGAGAAGAGCTCATCCTCCAGAACATCGGAGGGGCAACAACAGCCAAGACCCAGCTACCAAGATCTCTGTAAAAATGCCAGGTACATCGATTGAAGTTGCTCAGGCCCAACAGCCTTTGGAATCAGCAGTCATGGAAAAGTGTCTTCTGCAAGTGCTCAAGGAATACACTGCGGTGCTGCTAGCAATACAGCATGCCAAGGCCTTGACATCAGCTGCATAGACAATGGCTACCATGCAGCTATTCCTAGAGGAGCACACACTGCCTGCAGGCAAAGCATAGACATCAGAGCATTGAAGGACCCTGACACCAGTGCCTGCCCGGCCAATATCCTTCTCTAGTGTCTCAGGGTCCGATGCGCCCTCGAAATCTAGCAGAGAATTTGTGCATCATCACTCCCAAAAGAGCTCCCAATCCCCTTGAAGCAGGAAGGAGGATCCAAGCAGCAATGCAGAAGTACTTTGACTTCCTCTCTAGGTCTGACTCAGAAGGCTGGGTCACCAACGTGGAATCAGAGGATTTGTCGAAGGGCAGGTCTCCTGACCGCCTGTCGGACCCTTCTCCGCCTCATGACCGGCACACATCTACTACTACTAATCATTTGTATAGCACAACAAGGTGTATGTAGATGTAAGAGACAGTTCCTACTCATCAGAGCTTACAATCTAATCAAGATACAAAAACATTGCAAAACTGAGGGAATAGAGTATGGCAAGATATACATAAATAGTGGACAAGAAAATGATTAGCATCAGGATCCAAAAGCAACCTCAAAGAGGTGGGTCTTCAGTCTGGACTTGAATAGGGTCAGAGAAGGAGCCCGATGCACCGACTCAGGTAGTTTTTTCCAGGAATATGGAGTAGCAAGGTGGAATGAATGAAGTCTGGAGTTGGCAATGGCAAAGAAGGGCACAGATAAAAGAGATTTGCCAGAGGAGCGGAGTTCCTGTGGAGTGTAGAGTGAGATAAGAGAGGAAAGGTAGTGAGGAGCTGCAGAATGAATGTACTTGTAGGCAAGTAAGAGAAGTTTGAACTGGATGCGGAAATGGATAGGGATCCAATGAAGTGACTTGAGAAGAAGGGTTACATTAGATAGCAACACTGGCAGAAGATAAGCCTCCTCCTGAGGACATGATTTTCCATGAGTTTGAGAGGGATACAGCCAGGGCCATTGTGTTTTCTTTGAAGACTGAGGATAAGCCCAGGGCAGAAGAGTTAGAGATCCTACAGCACTCCTGAGTCCCTAAGGAGGTGGTAATGGTACCCAGAGGCTATAGATGAGGATGTGGAAGAAGCCCCTCACTGTACCTCCAGTTACTAGAAGGCTTAACTATGTACAAAGTTCAGAAGGCTCCCAGGTTCGAGAAGCCTCAGCTTCCACACCATTCTTTGGTGGCCAAATCCGTCCTAAAGAGGATCAAGAATACCACAACTCATTCCTTGGCACCCCAGAGAGGGAGGCTCGGATATTGGACTCTTTAGGGAGGTGGTGTTTCCAGAGTTCCAGACTTGTCACCCGTGTGGCCTCTTACCAGCTCTACATGGGCATGTTCTTGAAGAACATCTTGAAACCTAGTTGACCTGGTCCAATTTATGCCCCCCAGAGAAATTGGAACAATATTATGCCCTGGTGGCCCATGGCAAGAATTGCTCTAAGTTCATTTTATGGGCTACCTATGATGCTTTTGAAACAGCATTAAGGAATGCTGCCACAGGTATTGGCATTCTTGACTCACCTGGCTACAGTCATCAGACCTAGAGCAATCCTTGAAGAACAAGCTGGTGGATGTCTCATGCCAAGGAGAGAACTTCTTCAGCATGCAAGCTGAGGAGAAAGCTGGCTTCATAAAGAAGCAGCATGTCACTTTCACTAGGCTTCCCAGGCATACATCTGAGCAAACCTCCTATCGGAGGAGGTACCTGGGTAGGGGCCAGAAGAAGACCTACTACTCATGTAAGCATAGGTATTTCCTTGGGCCCCAACCTCCCAGCCCAAACAGGCCCCTTGCCAATAGCAGCATCAGAAAAAGCCCCAGAAAGCCCAACCAGCTCCTCAGCCAAAACTAGCGGGGGGTTTCAACTGGTTTCTTCGGAGCATAGTCACTCTTCCATCGACTGCAAGTGGGAACCATCTGGTCAGAGGACGGCTCACTCTGTTTGCACACAGGTGGCCCCTGATAACTTCAGACTCATGCTCCTACAAATCATATACAGTAGTTACAAATTATGCTTATTGGAATCGCTACCAAATTTTCCCCTCCCCCAGAGGGTTCAACCCTCTGCATCAGGAACTGCTTCAGGAAGAAAGCATCACCCTCTTATCAGATCTCATGATCAAGCTCGTGCCTCTAGAGCAAAGAAGTCAGGGGTTTGATTCCAAGTATGTCCTGGTCCCCAAGAAAACAGGGGGGGGGGGGAGGATACCATCCCATCCTAGACCTCAGAGATCTGAACAAGTTCTTGGCAAGAACAAAGTTCAAAATGATTTCTTCAGGCACCCTGATTCCTTACCTGCAAGGCAGAGATTAGCTTTGTTTTCTGGATATGAAGGATGCATATACCCACATACAGATTCATACCACTCACAGGAAGTATCTGAGATTGGCCTGGGGGGAGGGGGGCAGGTTAACACTTCTGAGTATTGCCTTTTGGTCTAGCGTTCATTCTTCACATATTCACAAAATGCCTCTCAGTAGCAGCTGCACTCCTCCAGACACTGGTAGTGTTTCTCTTCTTTTATCTGGATCATTGGGTGATCAAGACTACAACTCTGGAGGGAGTTCAAGAATAAATACAGATGGCTATTCAGGTGTTGGAGCTACTAGGGCTTGTGGTCAACTACCCCAAGTCCCATCTGCAGCCCACCCAACAATTGAAATTCATAGGAGCCCTGCTCAAAACCACTCAGGCGAGAGCTTTACTTCCACATGACCCTCCTCATAGTAACATAGTATATGATGGCAGATAAAGATCAGTATGGTCCATCTAGTCTGCCCAGCAAGGTGGCAAGAGTAGGTGTGCCTACCGCTCTGTGCAGGTCACCTCTCCCCATGCCTTTGTTTAGGGGTGTACCCACTGCTCTGTGTACGTCCCCCCTAACAGGATATCCTGATAGTCATGGGTGACTGGAATGCAAAAGTTGGCAACAAAGAAGAAAGCAAAGTAGTTGGAAAATATGGACTTGGCAACAGAAATGAAGCTGGAGAAAGACTGATAGAATTCTGCAAGACCAATGATCTATTCATCTCAAACACCTTCTTCCAGCAACACAAGCGGCGACTGTACACATGGACTTCACCCAATGGATTGTATAAAAATCAAATTGACTACATCTGTGGAAGTCAACGATGGAAAAGCTCTATAACATCAACAAAGACAAAACCTGGAGCTGACTGTGGTACAGATCATCAACTACTAGTATGCAAAGTCAAGCTAAAGTTGAAAAAGAGCAAATCACTCATGAATGCAGCAAAATATGACCTTGAGAATACACCACTGGAATTTAAAGACTGCCTGCAAAATCGATTTGCTGCTTTAGATACAAATGACAGAGCTCCAGAAGAGTTATGGAATGACATCAAGAAGGTTGTGTTGGAAGAAAGCGAGAAGTCTCTACAAAAGGTGAAAAAGCAAAAACGGCCAAAATGGATGATGGAAGAAACTCTGAAAATTGCCCAGAAACGCAGAGAAGCTAAAGCCAGAGGAGAAAGAAAGACAATCGCAGAACTCAATAGAGACTTCCAACGTGCAGCAAGAAAGGACAAGGAAAAGTACTACAACGACGCATGCAAGGAAATAGAAGCAGAAACTATTAGGGGAAGAACAAGATCGGCTTTCCTAAAGCTACGAGAGTTAAAGAAAAAGTTCCAGCCTTGAATTGGAATGTTACAAGATGCTCAAGGTTCTATGTTGAATGATGCTGAGAAGATCAAGAAAAGGTGGAAGGAATATACAGAGTTTTTATATGATAAAGATCAAGTGGACCAACAGCCGTTTCAGCCTGTACCTTATGATCAGGAACCATTGGTGATGGAAGAAGAAGTTGAAACAGCATTGAAAGCCTTATCAAAGAACAAGCACCAGGCATTGATGGCATTCCTATAGAAGTATTGCAGCAATCTGATGTAGCTGTTACCATACTTAAAAGGCTCTGCCAAGAAATATGGAAGACATCATCATGGCCAACTGACTGGAAAAGATCTGTGTTTATACCAATACTAAGAAAGCTGATCCAACTGACTGTGGAAATTATCGAACAATCGCTCTGATCCCACATGCCAGCAAGATTCTACTGAAGATTATTCAAAAGAGGCTACAACCATACCTGGAACAAGAACTACCTGAAGTGCAAGCAGGGTTCAGGAAAGGGCGAGGAACGAGAGACATCATTGC
This sequence comes from Ichthyophis bannanicus, assembly GCA_033557465.1. Classification (NCBI taxonomy): domain Eukaryota; kingdom Metazoa; phylum Chordata; class Amphibia; order Gymnophiona; family Ichthyophiidae; genus Ichthyophis; species Ichthyophis bannanicus. The sequence continues at coordinate 1,338,320,866 of CM066033.1, read as the reverse complement.
GGATGTGAGATGGATCCTTGAAAAGACTAAAGAATACCAAAAGAATATCTATTTGTGCTTTATCGACTATAGCAAGGCTTTTGACTGTGTAAACCATGAGAAACTCTGGGTCACATTAAGAAGCATGGGTATACCAGAACACCTGATCGTTCTCTTGCGCAATCTGTACATTGATGAAGCAGCAACAGTTCGAATGGAACAAGGAGAAACACAATGGTTTAAAATAAGCAAAGGTGTAAGACAAGGCTGCATACTTTCCCCCTACCTGTTTAATTTATATGCAGAACAAATCATCAGAGAAGCAGGATTGTATGAAGACAACAGAGGTGTGAAGATTGGTGGAAGACTCATCAACAACCTTCGCTATGCTGATGATACTACATTACTGGCTGAAAGTGAAGATGATCTGAAACATTTGCTTCTCACAGTCAAAGAATATAGTCTCAAAATGGGCCTGCACCTTAATGTAAAGAAACAAAGATCATGACAACTGGCATAATCAACAGGTTCATCGTTGAAGGAGAAGAAATTGAAATTGTGAACAACTTTAACCTACTTGGATCAACTATCAATAAAGAAGCAACAAGCAGTCAAGAAATCAAACGACGCATTGCTCTTGGCAGAATGGCTATGAAAGACCTAGATAAGATTCTCAAGAGCAGAGATGTCTCTCTCCATACAAAGATTCGACTTGTTCAAGCCATGGTATTTTCAATAACATCATATGGATGTGAAAGCTGGACAGTGAAAAAGACAGACAGAAAGAAAATTGATGCCTTTGAATTATGGTGCTGGCGGTGAATACTGTGTATACCATGGACTGCCTGAAGAACAAACCAGTCGGTCCTAGAGGAGATCAAACCTAAGCTTTCTTTAGAAGCTCAGATGACAAGACTTCGACTTTCATACTTTGGACACATCATGCGAAGAGAGAGATCATTAGAGAAAGACATCATGCTTGGCCAGATAGAAGGTCAACGCAAAAGAGGAAGGCCAGCAATGAGATGGATCAATACAATAACAGCAGCTATGGGTACCAGTCTGTCAACAATGAGCCGCCTGACTGAAGACCGAACACAGTTTAGGATAGCTATCCAGAGGGTCGCCATGAGTCGACTCCGACTTGACGGCACTTAACAACATGAAAAAGTATTTCCTGAAAGAGTGGTGGATGCTTGGAATGCCCTCCCAAAGGAAGTGGTGGAGGCAAATACAGTAACAGAATTCAAAATGGCATGGGACAGACACAGTGAATCCCTTTATAGCAATAGGATAAAATCAAAATAAACATAACTATCTCTTATATCTCGACAAATAGGGGGGGACCTACACAGAGCAGTGGGTACAGCCCTAAATAAAGGCATGGGGAGAGGTGATTTGCACAGAGCGGCAGGTGCACCTACTCTTGTCGCCTTGCTGGGCAGACTAGATGGACCATACTGGTCTTTTTCTGCCATCATATACTATGTTACTATGAAGAGGGTCATGTGGATGAAGGCTCTTGCCTGAGTGGTTTTGAGCAGGGCTCCTATGAATTCCAATTGTTGGGTGGGCTGCAGGTGGGACTTGGGGTAATTGATTACAAGCCCTAGTAGCTCCAACACCTGAATACTCACATATTGACAGGACTAGTGCAAGAAACTCAATTGAGTCAGCAGGTATCAGCTTGCAGGATGTTCATCATTTTTGGCCACATGGCCTCCACAGTGCATGTCACACCCTTGGCACACCTTCAGATGAGGCAGGCTCAGTGGACTCTGAGGACCCAGGCCATAAGTCACCTCAAGGATCATCTATTGGTCACTGCCCTCTTGTTCAGTCATTGTATTAGTGGACAGTCCACCACAATTTGCTCAAAGGTCTTCCTTTCCAAATTGCTCCTCCGCAAAGGTTTTGACAAAAGATACATCCAAGCTGGGGTGGGGAGCTCATCTCAATGGGTTATACACCCAGGGCAATTGGTCCATCCAAGAAAGTTTGCACTAGATAAATTTCTTGGAGCTAAGAGCTATAGTAAATACTCTAAGGGCTTTCTGAGATTGTTTGCCAACAAAATTGTTCTAATGCTAATTCACATCAACAAGCACGTAGGAATGGGCTCATATCTCCTGTGTTGGGAAGCAGTCAGGTTGTGGAAGTTTTCCATTGCACATGGGATGGACTTGAGAGCCATGTACCTACCTGGCTAACAAAACACTGGTAGACTGGCTGAGTCGAGTCTTCCAACCACATGAGTGGACACTGGACAGAGGGGTTGCATCACACATCTTTGAGGAGTGAAGTACCCCCTCAATAAATCTCTTCACAACCCCACTCAATGCCCAAGTATATCAGTTCTGCTCAAGAGTAAGATCACACAGCAGACTAGAAACCAGATGCTTACCTCCTACATTGGGGAAGGGTCTTCTGTATGCGTATCCTCCAATATCTCTCATTCCAAAGACCCTCCTGAAACTCAGAACAGAGGGGGGCAAAATGATTCTCATCACTCCCTACTAGCCCAGATGGCCGTGGTTTCCCCTCCTGCTGCAGCTCTCCAGTTGGGAGCCATGCACCAGATTTGATATCACAGGATGGCAGGGTGATGTTGCATCCTAACATCTAGTCCTCGGTCCTCACAATGTGGATGTTGACAGGCTAGTGTTGTCACAGCTTAACCTGCTGGACAGGGTGACCGAAGTCCTCATGGTCTCCAGGAGGGCCTCTACAAGAAAGTCTTACTCTTGCAAATGAAAGAGGTTTACAGTCTGGTGTGAGGGCCAGGTGTTGGATCTTTGCATCTGTTCCACACAAAAACTAAGTATCTCCTACACCTTTCAGAGCCTAGATTCAAGTCCAGCTCTGTAAGAGTCCACCTCGTTGCAATTGGAGCTTATCATCGAGGTTTGGAGGGAAAGTCCATCTCAGTACAGTCTTTAGTTGTTCACTGTATGTGGGGATTGCTTCTCTTGAAGCCTTCCTATGAACCTCTCGCAGTGTCTTGGGACCTCAATGTGGTTCTTGTGTAACTCATGAAAGCTCTCTTTGAGCCGCTCAATTCCTGTCCCTGACATTCTTGACCTAGAAAGTATTGTTTCTGGTGGCAGTCACTTCAGCATGCAGGATGAGTGAGCTTCAGGCCCTAGAAGTGCATTCCATCATCATAATAGAGTGGTCCTCCATACTCATCTTAAATTCATTCCAAATGTGGTACTGGATTTGTACCTTAATCAGGCAATTGTTCTTCCAACATTTTTCCTGAGACCTCATGCCCTCAAGGGGGAAGCGAGCTTTAGTCTTCTACTTAGAGCAGACAAAAGCCCACAGAAAGTCCATCAAATGTTTGTTACTTTTGAACCCAGCAAGCTAGGGGCTGCCGTTTCCAAATATTCTCTTTCAATTTGGCTTGCAGACTGCAGCTCTCTTACTTATGCCCAGGCAGGCCTGAGCCTTGATGGGCATGTCACTGCTCATAATGTCAGACTATGGCTGTATTGGTGGTCAACTTATGCTCTGTCTCCATGGAAGAGATCTGCAGGGCTGCAATGTGGTCTTCAGTCCACATATTTGCTTGCTTCTGCCTAGATGGGAATCCCACATGACAGCAACTTTCGTTAATCTGTACTCTGGAATCTGTTTGGGGATTAGAATCAAACTCTATCTCCCTGAGTCTATTCTATTCTCTCCAGGCTATCAAAAAAAAAAGAGAAGAAATAGATTCCCTTATTTTGTACATAGTTGGTGGTTGAGTTGCTCTGGCCTCTCGCCATTTCGCAGTTGAGATTGCCCCTGTTGAGCTTCTCAGTGGCTTCCTATGTTTTCGGTAGCTTGTAGCTTGGGAGTCCCATATGTGAGGACTCATTCCTGCTTGTCCATGGAGAAAAAGTAGTTATTAACCTGTAGTTCTCTGTGGACAGCAGAAACGAGTCTTCACAACTCTCCTACCTTCTCAAGGACTTGTCTTCTGCTACAGCTATATCATCAGACTGAGGCATCATGGCGCCCCAGCGGGAGGCGGGAAGGAGGCACGCAGGCATGGTTGAATTTCTCAAAAGCTTCCAATAAAAGCTGAGATGCATTCCTGCATGGAGCTCCATTAGGGACATCATCCATACATGAGGACTAATTCTTGCTATCCATAGAGACCACCTGCTACAAATGAGTAATTACCCTTTATCTAGTAGATGTATTTTACCAGATTGACAGTCTTCATCATATTACTTACTCTGCGTAACTGTGCTAAATTCACTTGATCTAGAAAATGTACATAGTGGTTTCCTTTGGGGGCTAGGGTTTGAAAAGATCCTAAGGCTATAGCTGTAGGAGGGAGAAGCCTCTTCTTTTTACCATCTTGTAGGTTGAAGGGAAATATCTTTAAGACTTTAGCTCATTGATGATTGCTCAGACTCGAGTGTCTTGTAGTCTCTGCTTTCAGGCATTCCACAACTCAAAAAGAAGTCACTGGGGAGGGGTTCTTTTCCAAGATGGCGACAGGGCTGTTTTGAGTTGGAATGCCTAAACGGAAGGGTAAGCAGAAGGCTCCTCCCACGGAGCTTTCTTCTGTGAAATTGCCTTCTACTGCCTCTGGACCTATGGATCGCTTTGTCCAGCTAACCCAGCAGCAAATTGGTGAGATACGAGAGGGTGTCGCTTACCCTAGATGTTACTCTCTCCCCGGATGGATGATTGCCCCCTTCGGCCCCGGGCCTTCTGACGACTCCTCTTGCAGGCGCAGTTGAGAGTCCCTCCCAAGTGGTGGGGCCAGTAGCTGATGAGTGGGGCCGGCTCGAGGTGAAGACCGGTGAGCAGTGGGTTACAGCTCAAGCTGCAAGCTCGGTGAGTTTACACACTCCGGAGGTAGTGGCTGCTACTCAAGGTGAGATTGGGCCTGATGTGAAGGAGAGCTCTCCATGTCTTCTCCCGGGATCGAAGCTTCCCTTGGATTTTACTTTGCAGCGTCCGTCGGTGATATCTTTGGATAGTATCTGGGATGCGATTTCACAACTATCTGCAGTGGTGACTCAGCAATTGGTGTTAGCTGTTTCTAGGGTGACTAACTTGGAAGATTCCTGTATTAAACTCCAATCGGAGGTTGTTGAAATTAAAGCGCAAGCTTCTATTATGGACCAGAAGCTGTTGCAGGTTTCAGATCTGTCGGGGTCCTTAGTAAAAGAAAATATGGCTATCAGGCTGAAGCTGGAAGTACTTGAAAATGCTACTAGATCTTCAAATATTCGCTTACTCAATTATCCTATGTTGTCTGCAGTCTCTCCGGTGGACTTGTTCAAGAGGTATCTCCAAGAGGTTTTGAAGGTGTCTGCTAATTTGATTCCCCCTGTTACTAAAGCATATTTCTTGCCTTCGGGGAAGAAAACATGGGAGAAAGTAGCTGGTCTGTCGGATATGGACTGTTTAGATGTTTCTGCCTTGCTTCAAACTCCTAAGGACGATGATATACCTGTTTCTACTTTAATAGTTTCACTTATTTATTTATTTATTTATTTATTTTTATTTCTTATATACCGCGCTCTTTTAATCAGTGCGGTTTACATATGAACAAATTTAAACACAATGACATGGTCAGCATTGGTTTTTTACAATGAACAGGGTACAAAAACCTGGCAGTAAACAGGGTTAACTATATACAAGAACATGGCGGTAAACAAGGTTGACTATATACTTGCGTTATCATCAGATAGAGATTGGGTTCTTAAGCTTTATTTCAAACAGCGAGCCAATTTGTTTATGGGGAAAAAGTTTGCGGTATTCCCAGATGTATCCAGAGAGACGCAAAGACAGCACAAGTCTTTTATATTATTGCGACCTGGGGTAACTCGTCTTGGGGCGACCTTTATGCTTAGATATCCATGTAAATGTATAATTGTATATCAGTCCCATAAATATGTTTTCTTTCAGCCAGAGGATTTGTCCTCTTTCATCAGTGCCCATATTGTGACTTCCTCTCCTATTCGAGTAGTTCCATCCTAAGTATTATGCTCGGTTCCCTGTCGCCTATTGGAAGTTTCTTTATTATATAAAAGTATTCATTGTACTGCGTGCAGAGGAGTTCCTGCCCTCTGCCATTTTTCTTTCCTCTCCCTCTTATATTTGGGGACTAAAAATAAATCTGTTTTACTTTATTGTTGTTAATATTATGTTTCCTTAATTGTATGATACAGGCTTATCTTTGCTGTACAAGTTTTGTGTGCTTGATAAATGTAAAATGCATAAATAGAAAAAAAGAAAAAAAGAAAAAAAGAAAAAAAGAAAAAAAGAAAAAAAAAAAAGAAGTCACTATCCACACCAAGTAGCTATAGCTAAAAATTTTCATGGGTGACTCAGCAGTTCTCACCTGTTATTTTTAGACAGGCAACAAAAATGCAAAAAGTAGACACACAAATTGCATTCCAAAGTTGTCTTCTCAGACCTCTTCCTTGGCTTAGATCTTCTTTTTCCTTCTTGTACTCTTCCTCTCAAGCTTCTCAGAAATCCTTCAGCAGATCTCTGTTCCTCTTCTCTCCCTCTCTGGCTCTGAAACAATCCTTCATACCCTCATACAGCTGTGGGTTCCGAGAATCCAAAGGGACTCCTATTTGGCAAGTTCTCAAAAAAAATGCCAAAAATGCCAAAAATGCCAAAGTAAAAATGAACACCAGCAATAGAGCATTCACATACTTAGCGCCCACACAATGGAACAAACTACCCGACACACTAAGAGCTAACAAAGACCTCTTATCATTCCGGAAAAACCTTAAAACACACCTTTTTCAAGAATACTACAATCAGTCCGAAATAACATAGAGCAAAATTTACACACGAAACAAATTTGATGAAGTGTAACACATTCCATTATCATATAAAATTACAAACTACCACTGAACTAACTGTAAATCCTACATGTATGTAATTCATATTCCGTATCAATTCAAATACATTGTATATAGTTTTTAACCATATGTATCACCATATGTTCCCTTATTATGTAAATAGTTTGAGTTATGAAGTTAATGTTACATTTTTTACATGTTCAATGCTCCCACTACTGTTTTATGTAAACTGCTAAGTTTTGTTTTATGTAAACTGCCAACTTTGCAGAGTTAAATGTTTAATGTGAACCGCTGCTGACCACTGGAAGGAGCGGTATAGAAATGAGTTCAAATAAATAAATAAAATAAATAAATAAAACCTTTTCAGATATATAACATATTTGCTATATGTTTTGCCTCCCAAAATCTCGGGTCCCATTATATTTCTAGCTGCATTTCCTTCCCCCAACTGCCTTGAGCTGGTCATAGGGCTATAGCACCAGTCCCCCTCAACTTTTTGTAAGACAAAAAGGAGTCAAAAATCTAATAGCTCCCACTTTTCTCTTAGATACATGACTTAGTAAGCAATCCAAGGCACCATCATTCTTAGGAGCCCCAAGCCCCGAATCCCCTCTTGAAATCAGGAAAAAAAGGATAGTAAGAGACATAAAATCTCTTTTAGGGTACTATTAGACTTTTTTTTGTTTACCATTGACTCCAAGATTAATCCCGTAGTTTGGGGCACAGCCTCCATCAGGTCTGAAGCACTAGGATGCAGAGTGCTCAGCTTACTTCTGAGAGGCAGAAGAAAGGAAAAGGGGCTATTTTACTTACCAGATAATATCCTTTCCTAGAGTCCTGCTAGACTTGTCCAGACAAGTGGGTTGTGTTCCTCTACCAGCAGATTGGTGAAGACAAAGAACGAACGAAAAGCCCAGGTTTCAATGACATCACTCCTATGCCTCTAATTCCCTTCAGTATTAGTCCTAAAGCATATGGGAGATACATAGCAAACCTCACACAACCTCAAATGTGAGCAACAATGAGTAAGCAACAGCAGAGAACTATGTACAGGAAAACATAAACAGAAAGCTGTGAGTAGAAGATGAAACTGCAGAGCCAAGGATAAAAATCATAGCAGACGCAAGGGTACCGCAGCAGTAGAGTAGAGCAAATACAGTTTCAGGGGCAGACCCTGGACTGGTCTAGCAGGACTCAAGGAAAAGACATTAACTAGTAAGTAAAATGTCACCTTCCATATCATCCTGCTAGACCAGTCCAGATAAGTGGGATGTACCAAAGCTACAATACCACTGGGTGGGAAGAAGAGACAGCAGCTCACAAAACATTTGAGCCAAAGGCCATGTCCACCCACTTGTGGACATCCAAGTGGTAATGCTTGACAAAAATAGAAAGGGACGCCCATGTTCCCTGTAAAATAGTTATCTCCAAGTTATAATGCCCTGTTCAATGTAATTTCAGTTTGTTCAATGTAAACCGCACTGATGCAGAATAGCGCGGTATATAAGAGAATTAAATAAATAAAATAAAATAAAATAAATAAATAAATGATGCTGTCAGACAATGTCTGCAGGGGCTACCGAACTCCACTCCACCCACAAGGATGCTTGTGCTTGGGTAGAATGCGCATGCAAACCCTCCGGAACCAGCCTGTTCTGCAGCAGATACGTTGAGGCAATGGTCGTCTTAATCCAGCACCCCAAAGTCAACTTGGCCGCCACTTCACCCTTGCGTGGGCCAGCAAACAGTAGAAAAATATGGTCGGACCTTTGAAAGGGATTTGTAACCTCCAGGTACTGGAGGACCGCCCTCCAGACATCCATCAGGCAAAAATCCTTATTCTTTCCCCAACACTGCTCCTTTGAGGAGGAGGGTAGGCAAACCACCTGGTTCACGTGAAAGGGAGAAAGCACCTTAGGCAAGAAGGAAGGAACAGGCCAAATGGAATGTCCTCCTCCGAAAAGGACAGATAAGGATATCGGCAAGATAGAGCCTGAAGCTTGGAAATCCGCCTTATGGAACAAATCACGACTAAGACGACAGTCTTGAGCATCAAATCCTTTAAAGTAGGATGCTTCAACAGCTCAAAGGGGGTCCACCATCAGGGCCCTGAGCACCAGACACAGATCTTAGGAAGGGATGGCAGACCAAAGGGGAGGATGCAGGTGCTGAACCCCCTGAAGAAAATGTGAAATGTCCGGTTATAAGGCCAAAGACTTGCCTGCCACCAGATCACAGAAGCAGTCCAGAGCTGCCATTAGAACTTTCAGGGAGCCATCTTGCAGAAATGCCAGCAAGGACAACAACTTGGCCATCTCAGAAGCCAACTGCCGTGTGCTGTACCAGCACTCAAAGAGGAACCATATCCATACTTATGCTAGCTTGGTAGACCTCCTGGCACCATCAAAGTAGATATCACTGCTGGAGAGTAGCCCTTACATGCTAATAGTCTCCTTTTAAGAGCCATGCCATAAGCAAAAAGGGAGCTGGGTCCTCCAGGACGATCGATCCCTGCTGCAATAGCCCCCAAAATGGAGGCAGCAGAAGAGGAGGTACCTGTAGGAGCTGCAAAAGGTCTTTGAACCACGCTCTGCAAGGCCATTCTGGTGCCACCAAAACAATCCTGCCCAGGTGGCACTATGTGCCAAAGCACACGTCCCACCAAGGGCCACGGAAGAAATAGATACCACAACCACTGACTTGGCCAAGGCTGGGCCAGGGCATCATCACCCTTGGACCCCATCTCCGTGTGGTGACTGAAGAAGCGGCATACTTTGGCATTGAAGCAGGTTGCCATCAGATCCATTTCGGAGTGACCCTAGCAGGGCAGAATCAACTGAAACGCCTCCTGACTCAACTCCCACTCTCCAGAATTCAGAGTGCCAGCTGAGGAAGTGCACTTCCACAATGTCCACCCCAGCAATGTGCTGGCCTGACAAGGTTAGGAGGTTCTTCTCTGCCCAAGCAAACAGGAGAGCCATTTCCAAATCCACCCCAGTGCTCCTTGTGTCATCTTGACAATTGACATAAGTCATCATTGTGGCATTGTCTGAAAACATTCGAGCCACCTGGCCCTTGACCAGGGGCTAGAAATGCAGAAGATCCAACTTGATGGTCCTTGCCTCGAGGCAGTTGATGGACCATACTGCTTCACTATGGTTCCAATGGCCCTGGGCCCTACAATCTAGGCAACTGGCTCCCCAGCCCGAGAGATTGGCATCTGTCGTCAGCAGGATCCAGGAGAAATCATCTAGTGGTACACCCTTCCTCAGGTAACAGGGCTGCTGCCGCCACCACCATAGGCTTAACTTCACCCTCAGCAGGAGCAGAAGCCTGCACTCAAATTCCTGAGAACTTGGGGACAATCTATTTAACAAGGACCACTGGAGCAGTCGCATGTGAGCACGCACCCACAGCACTATTTCCATGGCTGCCGCCTTCAATCTGAGGAGCTGAAGATAATCCCAGACTCAGGGGGCCTACTGCACACAGAACAGCACCAGGCAAGTCTTCTGAGTTTTTCCTCTGGCAGAAAAACTCTGCCCATGCGAGTGTTGAAACGTGCACCCAGAAACTCCAAGGATTGGGAAGGCAAAAGCTGGCTCTTTTCCCAATTGATCACTTAGCCAAGCCTTTCCAAAAAGGATATCACTTAGGATGCCACCTGAGATGCTTCGGACAGGGAACGGGTTCGGATGAGCCACTCATCCAGATAGAGATAGAGAGAGATCCCTTAGTGCCGCAGCCACCACCACCTTGACCTTGGAGAATGTCCTTGGGGCTGTGGATAGCCCAAAAGGGAGGGAGGGCGGTGAACTGATAATGAGAGTCAAGCACAGCGAAATGCAAATACTTCTGCAGATCCGCCCAGTCGGGATATGAAAATATACCTCAGCCAGATGCAGAGAAGCCAAGAACCCCCCTTGGTGCACTGCTTGAATCACAGAGCACAAGGTTTCCTTCTGGAAGCACAAGACACACAAGTGCTCATTGACAACCTTTAGGTCCAGAATGGGTCAGAAGGAACCGCCTTGATTGAATGAAAAGGCGGTATAGAAAAATTATTAAATAAATAAAATCCTTCTTTGGTACCTCAAAATAGATTTGCCCTTGCCCCGCTCATCTGGGGGGATGGGAACCACCACCTTTAGGTGCAGTAATTGGTCCACACTGCGGCAATATGGCCGAAAGACAGTTATTTCCTACCGTGTTGGATGCCATAGGCTTGATTAAGAAGAATTTCCAAGAACAAATTGATAAATTACCCATACATTACATCTTACGAACTGCAGGAGGCGGCTCTCTATGGCACAGTGCACCTACTACACTGAGCATTAGCTGTAAATTTGAGACAGAGACCATACTCCACATACCCTGGCTTAGAAATGAGGTTCATGACTGTCATGCTATGCGCAAAACTAACCCATTTGGAGAAATTGCCCCATGTGAAACTCCTTGGATATTTCCAGGGCTAAAATGCAGCCATTTTCTTAATACTTACACAGGCCTGAGGTTAAGGCATTCTCTAAGATTTCTTCTGAAGTGTTGGAAAAGTTCAAACATATCAGTATAGGTAGATAGCTTGCTTGCATTTTTTTTTATTCTGTGTATATTTATGTTTGTGCAAGGAATTTTATTGTATTAATTTATGGCAATGTTTGGACCCTGGATACAACTGGCATAAGAGCAAGCTATCAAGTGAAAAATGTTAAAGAAATGCCAGAAAGTATAGATGCTTACTTGTAACAAGTGTTCTCTGAGGACAGAGAATTCCTCAAACACACGTGGGCCACATCATTATATTCAGTGACAGATATTTTAAAGAGCTTTCTCCAAAACGTTGGAAAAACACTTGAGCATGCCTGGTAATATTCATGCCTCAGTTCTACTATTCATTTTAGCTTTGTGCTGCAAGATATACAGATTTTTCTAAATATAAATTATGGGTATAGACTATATTTACTTTGTTATTAAGTAGGCTACTATTTTTGTAATATATATTTTAATATATCTTTAAAAAAAATTATTTATTTATATTTACGTTCTCTTATATACTGCGCTATTCTGCATCAGTGCGGTTTACATTGAACAAACTGAAATTACATTGAACAGGGCATTACAACTTGGAGATAACTATTTTACAGGGAACATGGGCTATGGAGGGTTAAGTGGCTTGCCCAAGACCACAAGGAGCACCTGTGGGACTAGAAACCCCAGTCCTTCTGGCCCAAGGTTGCTGTCCTCTAGTGGGATTTGAACTCCTGACCTTCCAGCCTGAAGTACCTTGCCCCAACCACTAGGCCACTCCTCCAGCCTCATCATGCTTAATATATTTATCGTTGATTTATGCTTTAATATGTTGGAACATACACAATACTAAAACGTTGTGAATGCCCTAGGATAGTTTGGATTTTGGTAGAATTTATACTCAAAACATGATCAGATTTTAACCTAAACCTTGATGAGAGAGAAAGATAACCCCATTGAATTAATAGTTAAAATATATCCTTTTTGTTCGAGCTATTTATTCAACAGAAAGTATCCTTATATGGAAAACTATGTGGACTCCTATTCCTTAACAAAATTAATTGTCTGATTAGAATAAGGAACTTAAATAATTGGGTAACAAGTGGACTACCCTACAAAGACAAATCTGCACAACTGATTATTGGCATCCTGTCCTATATACATGTCCAAAAGAACTGGATTTTGGTCACCACCATAATGGTTAGCGGGAACTAATCATGCTACAATCAAAAGAAATTTCAGAGGACTTACAAAAGAAAGAGTAGTTGATGAAACCCTTGTCCAGACAGACAAGCAAGACTATTTTCTAACTGTTTGGGTCTCCATTCACCCATCATCGAAGGGACAGTCTACAACTGGTGAAGACTGGAGTGACTCTACCCGAGAGCTGTAATTCTGCCAAGATGACCCCAAGAGAAAACTGAAGTCATCCATAATGTCACAAAGAACACCAGACTCATATATAAAGATCTGTAGCTCTCCCACTCCGGCTGATGTGAGGATCCATGTCAGCCATCAGGAAAAAAAATGAATGGGAATAGTATTCAAGGGATAGCTAGGAAGAAATCACTGTTAGTTAAAAAGACCATAGCTGCCTGCTTAAACTTCACCAAAGTTCACCCAAATAATCTACAAGATTTCTGAACAGTGTTCTCCAGACAAACTATTCAAAAATTGAACTTTTTGGTCATAAAAAGCATTTTCTCATGACGGCTTTAGCTCACATTTTTCTTTTTACTAGTTTAAGGTAAGTTACATTTAGAGTAGGTATGTCCTTATCACCAGAGGGCTTACATTCTATACTTGAAGCAATGGAGGGTGAAAACCAAACATTCCCTTATAAAATGAGAATCTTATCTTGACCATCAAGGATGGGGATGGAGGTATCTTGGTATGGAGATGTTTTCCTGTACAAGAACCTAGATGGCTTGCCCGCAAAGAACATAGTGGAGAAAAACATACAATGAGGATCTGCTAAAGCTATCCTTTAAGCAAGGGAAGCAGGTAGTAGGTGACACATTGTGTAGTCAAGGCAAGAAGAAATAATGCATAGTCCAGGTAATCACATTACAGATTGCAATAGAAGAGACAGATGTTGGTGCTATCACAGAAGCAACATCCTATAAATGGGATGCAGTTACACCAAGCTTAAATCTGTTCAGGTTAGATACAGATGGTAAGAAAATGGAAGTAGCAGCTCATTATGTAAAAAATAATTCTTAAATCAAGAAGAAAGCCCTTTCCTTTATCTTAGAAAGGAGAGATTGCAGTTTTATCTACAACTGTGCGGTGTGAGATAGAAGAACTGGACAGAAACCTAGTCAATGATATTGGATGGAGATGGTGGCACTGGTGAGAAATTGTAACCTGTAGGTTGTGCACTAGAATATCGGATTGGTGGAACTGGTTAAGAGTAGAAAGAGTTTGAATTTCAATCCAAGGGCTCTCCTTAGATAAATAGTGATGAAATCCATGAGGGAAGAGAACACCAAATCTCTAATTTACAACCTTGCTGGTCTCCCTCTGAATCATCTCTCTCCCCTTCAATCTGTTCCACACTCTGCTGTGCAGCTAATCTTCCGCCAGCCTCGTCATGCTCATATTACCCCTCTTCTCAAGTCACTTCATTGGCTCCCTATCCATTTCTGCATCCAGTTCAAACTTCTCCTACTGACCTATAAGTGCATTCACTCTGCAGCTCCTCACTCTCTTTCCCCCCTTATCTCTCCCTACACCCCTGCTCAGGAACTCCACTCTTCTGGCAAATTTGCATCTATCTGTGTTCTTTTCTTATATTGCTAGCTCCAGACTTCACATCTTTCACCTTGCTGCTCCTCATGCCTGGAACAAACTATTTATTTATTTAACAGGTTTTATATACTGCTTTATCGTTTCAATCAAAGCAGTTTACATTGAAACTTAAACTTGGTAATGTACATTAAACAGGGACATTGATAACTTGGATTTTTTCTGAGGCAATGGAGGGTTAAGTGACTTGCCCAAGGCCACAAGGAGTGCTAGTGTGAATCAAACCCTGGTCTCTGGGTTCCCAAGCCAGTGTTCTTAACCATTAGGATACTCCTTCACTCCAACTACCTGAGTCTGTACATCAGGCACCTTCTCTGACTCTTCTCAAATCCAGGCTGAAAACTCACCTCTTCGCTGTCGCTTTTGGATCTTGAGTCGGTTGATATAGTGTATCTGGACTTTCAGAAAGCCTTTGACAAGGTCCCTCATCAGAGACTTTTGGCAAAACTAAAAAGTCATGGGATAGGAGGCAGTGTACTATTGTGGATCGGGAACTGGTTAAAGATAGAAAGCAGAGGGTAGGGCTAAATGGCCAATTTTCCCAATGGAAAAAGGTGAATAGTGGAGTACCCCAGGGATCTGTACTGGGTCCGCTACTTTTTAACATATTCATAAATGACCTGGAAAGTGGAATAACTAGTGAGGTTATCAAATTTGCAGACGACACAAAACTGTTTAGTTGTTAAAACCCAAGAGGATTGTGGAAAAACTGCAGAAGGATCTGGATAAATTGGATGACTGGGCATCCAAATAGCAGATGAAATTTAATGTGGACAAGTGCAAAGTTATGCACCTAGGAAAGAACAACCCACACTATGGTTACACAATGCAAGGTTCCACATTGGGAACCACCACCCAGGAAAAAGATTTAGGAGTCATCGTGGATAACATGTTAAAACCCTCTGCCCAGTGTGCAGCGGCGGCCAAGAAAGCAAATAGAATGCTAGGTATCATAAGGAAAGGAATGGAAAATAAAACAAAGGATATTATAATGCCTCTGTATCGTTCCATGGTACGACCGCACCTTGAATATTGTGTGCAATTCTGGTCGCCGTATCTTAAAAAGAATATAGCGTTATTAGAAAATGTACAGAGAAGAGCCACCAAAATGGTAAAGGGGATGGAATGCTATTCCTACGAAGAGAGGCTTCAAAGGTTAGGGCTCTTCAACCTGGAAAAGAAACGGCTGAGGGGAGATGTGATAGAGGTCTATAAATTAATCAATGGAGTGGAATGGGTAAACGTAGATCGATTGTTTACGCTATCAGAATATAGAAAGACTAGGGGACATGTAATGAAGCTACAGGGTAAACTATTTAAGACAAATAAGAGAAAATATTTTTTCACTCAACGTGTAATCAAACTTTGGAATTTGTTACCAGAGGATGTGGTAAAGGCTGTTAGTGTAGCTGGGTTTAAAAAAAGGTTTGGACAAGTTCCTGGAGGAAAGGTCCATAAACCATTATTAAAAAGAGACCCAGGATATCAATGCTTGAACCAATACAAGCATTGTGGAACTTGTGTCTCTTGGGGAAACTGCTAGGTACGTATGACCTAGATTAGCCACTGTTGGAAACATGATACTGGGATTGATGGACCTTGGTCAGACCCAGTATGGCATATCTTATGTTCTTATGATCTCCTTTGTTCTTCTTTCCATTCTCCCTAGATGTATACTATGTCTACAGCTACTGTGTTGTCTTTCTTGACTAGATTGTAAGCTCTAATGAGCAGGGACCATCTTTTACATGCATCTGTGCAAAACTTTTCCAACACTTCTGAAGGACTAGAAAAAGGGACTGTTACTTCTGGAGAGAGATCTGCAACTGTGAGTACATACTTCTGGTAATTTTCTAAAAGGAATTCTTTGTATTAAAGCTAATTAATCTGTGAACCCACTATTTTTTGTTAAATCAGTCAGGGCCTAGTAGCGGCAGTTTAAGCTTAAATTTAAAACACAGAGGAGAATTTTCTGGTTACATTTCATACCCAGCAGAGAGCTTGTAGTTTAAATTTCATAAGAAGTTAGAGCCTAGCAGCAGCTAAGAGCTATAATTTAAATCAAATCAGAATTTAGCTTAGCACAAAAGGCAAAACAGGGTCTGTACTCTTTGAGCAACAAATAAAGTCTTCTAGAGACCTTTACAAAGAGACCTTCTACCTAGGGGGCAAGAGACCTGTGAAACTTTTTCAATAGGTGTTAACACCAGGTGGCAGATCAAAAGGCCATTTTGAAAGACTCCTCCTAACCAAGCAAGGATTGTTAATTACCCAGGAAGTTGGTCACAGCTTACTTCAGCAGCACAGTATAAATAGCTCAACCAGAGCTCTGTGATCCTCTGTCTTGAAGGACTAGAAAAATGGACTGTTACTTCTGGAGAAAGATCTGCAACTGTGAGTATATACTTCTGGTAATTTTCTAAAAGGAATTCTTTGTATTAAAGCTAATTAATCTGTGAACCCACTATTTTTTGTTAAATCAGTGAGGGCCTAGTAGCAGCAGTTTAAGTTTAAATTTAAAACACAGAGGAGTACTTTCTGGTTATATTTCATACCCAGCAGAGAGCTTGTAGTTTAAATTTAATAGTCACTCAGGGCCTAGTAACAGCAAAGTAATTTTAGTATAAATTTAAAACACAGAAGAGAGCTTTCTGGTTACATTTGGAACCCAGCAGAGAGCTTGTAGTTTACATTTAATAGTCACTCAGGGCCTAGCATCGGCAAAGTACTTTTAGCTTAAATTTAAAACACAGAAGAGAGCTTTCTGGTTAAATTTAGAACCCAGCAGAGAGCTTGTAGTTTAAATTTCATAAGAAGTTAGAGCCTAGCAGCAGCTAAGAGCTATAATTTAAATCAAATCAGAATATAGCTTACCTCAGCAGCACAGGACAGGGTACTGTGTAGCAGCCCTCTTTAATAAGTGTTATTTCCCTCCCTCCCTCCCCACACCCACCCACTCCTGGGATAATCGTAGCTTTATAGGTACTTACACATCTTAAAAGGCAGGAGGTGCTCTCAGGTGAAGCTCATTACCCAAATCAGTCATACACTAAGGACCTGAGATTAGTTAAGCTTCAGGTGAGCAAGGTATATTACACGTATTAGGTACAGTTTTATTAGTATAAATATCCATAGCAACCCTTAGTAAGTAAAGAACTTAGATCTAAACACAAACTTAAAACTAAGATGCAGACAGCAGTCCAGCAGTGGGATGGGGGCTTTCCAGTCTTTTGCATTGAGTGTCACATGTATGATTTTCTCCCAGTTGGTGAGAGGTCTTACGTGTGCACTAGGTGCAAGGAGCTCTTTGCTCTCAGGGAACGAGTCCGTTCTCTAGAGGCTAAAGTAGCAGACTTGGAAAGCATAAGACAGGCAGAGAGGTACATAGACGAGACCTACAGGGATAAAGTCCTGAAGTCCCACCTCCAGTCTGGCAGCATCCCTGTTGCCATGGAGGAGAGAGGTCACGTGACAGGAGAGCATCACCCTGGTGTAGCAGGAAGTGATCCTCTAACTAGGACCTGTCCTCCAGGTGATGTAAAACCCTCTCGCACCGAGGAAGTTTCTCCAGGGCCATGTGCCCATGAGGGAAGGGTTAGGACAGCCGTTATAGTTGGCGATTCGATCATTAGGCATGTAGATAGCTGGGTGGCTGGTGGACGTGAGGATCGCCTGGTAACATGCCTGCCTGGTGCGAAGGTAGCGGACCTCACGCGCCACCTAGATAAGGTCTTAGATAGTGCTGGGGAGGAGTCTGCTGTCTTGGTACATGTCGGTACCAATGACATAGGAAAATGTGGTAGGGAGGTTCTGGAGGCTAAATTTAGGCTTTTAGGTAGGAAGTTGAAATCCAGAACTTCCAGGGTAGCATTCTCCGAAATGCTTCCTGTTCCACGCGCAGGACCCAAAAGGCAGGCAGAGCTCCGGAGTCTCAATGCGTGGATGAGACAATGGTGCAGAGATGAGGGTTTTGGATTTTTTAGGAACTGGGGAACATTCTGGGGAAAGGAGGGGCTCTTCTGAAGGGATGGGCTTCACCTTAACCAGGATGGAACCAGGCTGCTGGCATTAACCTTTAAAAAGGAGATAGAGCAGCTTTTAAACTAGATATTAGGGGAAAGCCGACAGTCGCCCAAGAGCGGATGGTTCGGAAGAATGTATCTTTGAAGGATACTACCAAAAGCAGAGAGGTTCCACAAAAGAGTAAAGTAGCCCAAATGCCCTCAAGTATGGAGCAGACAGAGCTTAAAGATCCCAAATTACCCATGTCTAACAATAGCCAAATTAATATGAATAAAATACATTCTCTAAAATGCTTGTATGCAAATGCTAGAAGTCTAAAAAATAAGATGGGAGAGTTAGAAAATATAGCACTAAATGAATGGTTAGATATGATTGGAATATCAGAGACATGGTGGAAGGAGGACAACCAGTGGGACACTGTGATACCTGGGTACAAACTATATCGTAATGATAGAGCTGATCAAATTGATGGAGGGGTTGCTCTCTATGTTAGAGAGGGCATTGAGTCAGAAAGGATTAAAGTTTTGCAGGAAACAAAATCTGCTGTAGAATCTATATGGATTGAAATTCCATGTAAAAGGGGGAAGGCAATGGCAGTGGGGGTGTACTATCGAGCGCCTGGCCAGAATGACCAAATGGATGATGAAATGCTCAAAGAAATCAAGGAAGCCAACAAAAGTTACAGCGCAGTAATAATAATGGGTGATTTCAACTATCCCGGTATCGACTGGGTCAGTGTCACGGCAGGACATGCTAGGGAGATAAAGTTCCTAGATGAAATAAATGACTGCTTCTTGGAGCAGCTGGTTCATGAACCGACCAGAGGGGAAGCCATATTAGACCTAGTCCTTAGTGGAACACCAGATCTAGTGCAAGAGATAAGGTTGTTGGGGCCACTTGGGAATAGTGATCATAGCATGAGCGCCTTTGATTTAATTAGTGGAGGAGGGATAGTAAGGAAATCCACAGTACTACCTTTTAACTTTCAAAGGGGAGACTGTGATAAAATGAGGAAAACAGTTAAGAAAAAACTAAAAGGAGCAGTTGCAAAGGTTAAAGTCGTACATCAGGCTTGGCTGTTGTTTTATTTATTTTATTTATTTAATTCACATTTATATACCGCATCTTCCAAAGTTCAGTTGCGGTTTACAGGTAACAATAATTTACAAATCAAGTTTGTTTTACATGGAACAATGAAATATAACAGAACTTATTTACAAGGAATATCATGAAATATAGAACAAATAATGTGGTATAATACCGAACAGTGTGAAAAACTATATACAAGTTATCTATGAATATATATATGGAATACTTGAGGGGAGGTCAAAGGATCATCATTGGAGGGTGCTAACTGTGTAGGTTAAAGGTTTATTGCATGGAGTAATCGATTGTCTGTTTAACCTTTGTCTAGTGTAGATGATGAGTTATCTCTGTTATAATGCTTGGTGAACAAGTAGGTTTTCAGTTTCTTGCGGAGTTCTGTGATCTCTGTTAGCTTTCGTAGGTCCTCTGGAAGGGAATTCCAGATAGTAGGGGCTATGTGCGAAAATGCTCTATTGTTTGTTGATTTGTGAGCTTTTGTAAAATCTTTCGGGATTTTTAATCTGTTTAGTTGTCCTTTTCTGTGTGTAGGCTTAGATGGTTCTTTGTGTATTAAGTTACATAACATGGATGGGGCCAGATCATATAAGGTTTTGAATGTTGTTATTATTATTTTGTAAATTATTCTACTTTGAATTGGTAACCAATGAAGGGAGGCTAGTATTGGTGATATGTGTTGAAGGGAGTTGATTTTCAATGTGATTCTTGCTGCAGCATTTTGTGCTAATTGCAATCGTTTAATACTTTGTTTTGTTAAGCCTATTAGGATTAGATTGGCAAAGTCAAAATGTGGGGTTATTGTGGCCTGTATTATGTTAATAAAGTCCTGTGTGAAAACTAGTGGATGAAGTTGTTTGAGAGTTTTAAGCTTGAAATAGATTTTCTTTATGGTATTGCTGATGTGTGTTTCCATTGTAAGGTGTGTATCTAGTATAACACCTAGATATTTTATTTCCTTTTTTATTTTGATTTCTTGGTTTTGGAGTCTTATGTGTGATGGAGGGTTATAGGTTCTGTTCTTGGTTACAATTAGAACTTCGGTTTTAGCATGATTGATGTGAAGGTTTTGTGCTTTTAGCCAAGTTGTGACTTCATTATAGCATTCCGATAAGAGTTGAAGCGGTATGTTGGGTATTGTGAATGGAATATACAGCATAATATCATCTGCGTAGAGATGATATCGTACTCCGAAACTTTTGAATATGTTGCAGACTGGTTTTATGTAAATATTGAAAAGTAGAGCTGATAGCGCTGAGCCTTGTGGTAATCCAATTTCTTGCTTGTAGGTGGTGGAGTTTTGATTTCCAATTCTTACATTTTGTGTTCTATCAGTTAGGTAGGATGAGAACCATTTGTGTACTGTAGAATTTAGTCCTATTTGTTTTAAGTTATTAAGCATTATTGTGTGGTGTACGCTATCGAACGCAGCTGATATGTCGATGAACAGTAAAATAAATGCCTGTTTAGGATTGTCAATCTCTCTTAGGAGCGCATCTATTAAAACTGTGAGGAGTGTTTCCACTCCATGGCGGGGCCGAAAGCCATATTGTTGCTCATCGAGAGGGTAGGATGAGTCTAGAAAATCTTGTGTTTGTAATTGAACTACTTTTTCAATTATTTTTATTTTTATTTCAATTATTTTTATTTTTATTTTTATTTTTATTTTTATTTTTATTTTTATTTCAATTATTTTTATTTTTATTTCAATTATTATTATTGTTGAAAAATACTATCTTGGAAGCCCAGACCAACTGTATTCCATGCTTTAAGAAAAGTGGAAGGAAGTCCAAAAAACTGCCAGCATGGTTTAAAGGTGAGGTCAGAGAGGCTGTTGTTGCCAAAAAAGCATCTTTCAGGAAATGGAAAAAGGAGCCAAACGATGAAACCTGGAAACAGCACAAGCACTGGCAAGTCAAATGCAAGGCATTAATAAGGCAGGCAAAGGGAGAATTTGAGAAGAAGCTTGCTGCGGAAGCAAAAACGCAAAGTAAAGACCTTTTCAAGTACATTTATAGCAAAAAACCTGTGAGAGAGTCAGTTGGTCCATTAGATGATAAAGGGGTTAAAGGAGCACTAAGAGGCGACAAGGCGATAGCGGAGAGACTGAATGAATTCTTTGCTTCAGTCTTTACTGAGGAAGATGTAGGGATGTTACCCATGACTGAAGTGGTATTTAAAGGTGCGGAAGAATTGAAGGAAATATCGATACATCGGGAAGACGTATTATAACTATTAGATAAACTGAAGAGTAGCAAATCACCTGTGCCGGATGGTATACATCCAAGGGTGTTGAAAGAACTGAAATATGAGATAGCAGACCTGCTATTAGTAATCTGTGAACTATCATTAAAATCATCTCTAATACCTGAAGATTGGAGGATCGCCAATGTAACACCAATTTTTAAAAAGGGTTCCAGGAATGATCCGGGAAACTACAGACCGGTGAGCCTGATGTCAGTACTGGGAAAAATGGTAGAAACCATCATAAAGAATAAAATTACTCAGCATGTAGATAGTCATGACCTAATGGGAGACAGACAACATGGCTTTAGACAAGGAAGATCTTGTCTTACTAATCTGTTGTTTTTTTGAAGGAGTGAATAATCAGGTGGACAAAGGTGAGTCGGTTGATATTGTGTATCTGGACTTTCAGAAAGCCTTTGACAAAGTCCCTCATGAGAAACTTTTGGCAAAACTAAAGAGTCATGGGATAGGAGGCAGTGTACTATTGTGGATCAGGGACTGGTTAAAAGATAGAAAGCAGAGGGTAGGGCTAAATGGCCAATTTTCCCAATGGAAAAAGGTGAATAGTGGTGTACCCCAGGGATCTGTGCTGGGTCCGCTGCTTTTTGACATATTCATAAATGACCTGGAAAGTGGAATAACGAGTGAGGTTATCAAATTTGCAGATGACACAAAACTATTTAAAGTTGTTAAAACCCAAGAGGATTGTGTAAAATTGCGAGAGGATCTTGATAAATTGGAAGACTGGGCATCAAAATGGCAGATGAAATTTAATGTGGACACGTGCAAAGTTATGCACCCAGGGAAGAACAACCCAAACTATGGTTACACGACGCAAGGTTCCACATTAGGAACCACCTCCCAGGAAAAAGATTTAGGCGTCATTGTGGATAACATGTTAAAACCCTCGGCCGAGTGTGCAGCAGCGGCCAAGAGAGCAAATAGAATGCTAGGTATGATAAGAAAAGGAATGGAAAATAAAATAAAAGATATTATAATGCTTCTATATCGTTCCATGGTGAGACCGCACCTTGAATATTGTGTGCAATTCTGGTCGCCGTATCTTAAAAAGGATATAGCGATTTTAGAAAAGGTTCAGAGAAGAGCCACCAAAATGGTAAAGGGGATGGAAGGATACTCCTATGAAGAAAGGCTAAAAAGGTTAGGGCTCTTTAACCTGGAAAAGAGACGGCTGAGGGGAGATATGATAGAAGTCTATAAATTAATGAACGGAGTGGAACGGGTAAACGTAGATCGATTGTTTACCTTATCAGAACGTGTAATCAAACTCTGGAATTTGTTACCGGAGGATGTAGTAAAGGCTGTTAGTGTAGCTGGGTTTAAAAAAGGTTTGGACAAGTTCCTTGAGGAAAGGTCCATAAACCATTATTAAGAAGGGACCCAGGATATCAAGCATTGTGGAACCTGCGTCCCTTGGGGAAACTGCTAGGTACCTATGACCTAGATTGGCCACTGTTGGAAACAGAATACTGGGCTTAATGGACCTTGGTCTGACCCAGTATGGCATATCTTATGTTCTTATGTCTTGTAGCGCTATACAAATGTTTAGTAGTAGTAGTAAAGTGCTACAAACATTCCAGTAGGAGGTCAATGGAATGTTAGTGATAATCAGATATTATGATCCAATATAACCATCAAGGCAGAGGACCCACAAAGTCAAAGCCATGGGTTGCAAAAATATCAAATTTGGTGAAGTGGAAGTACCTTAAGGAGGCACTGGCCGGTTGGAGGGTAAAGGAAAAGTTGAATAGTGAGCTAAACTAAAATAAGCTATAGAACAGGTAACATCTTCATGTTAGAAAGGTAAATAAAGAAGAAAAAGACCAGTAAAGTTTTCAAAAACGTTTGCTGAGAAAGCAAGAGCTCTTAGTTCATAGTTTATTTTATTTTATTTATTTAACATTTCTTATATACCGCGCTATTTGTCATCAGTGCGGTTTACATTAAAACAATATAACACTTGGTCATTTGAGTATGACCTTCGTTTACATATAACAGGGCTTTAACTTGGAGGTAACTGGGGAAAACTATATACATTTAGTTAGTGTGTGCTGTGTTGCATTTCACTGCATAGGGGAGTTATAACTGGCCATAGTAATGCTCAGATCAACTTTTAGACAGGTTAGCTGTGTAGTTATTTGCCTTACCGACATTTCAAATGCTGAAATATTTAAGTTAGCAATTAAATATTTGTATATCCTAAAGGAATCAATACTTTGGAAATGGATAATGTAGCCACAAGCAGCTATTTTTCAATAACATGTCTAATTGTAAAAATTACAGGTGGAATTTTAAGCACACACAGACCCCAATTTTCAAATATAAGGTACCCACATAAATGATTGTCATATGGCTAAATATACATCCTTAGACATTGCAAAACAGGGTGTAATATTACATATGTACAAAGCATGTTGGTTATATGCATAATTTTTCTAACTGTAAGTTAGGTTCATACATTTTTAATTTCCTGAAAATCCTCCAAAATGTTTCTCTTGCTTACAGCCAAATTTATGCAGACTCTGAATGTGCACATAGAACTTTAGGAGAACTGGAAATTCACTTGAGCACATAAGAGAATTATACACATGACTCCTTGTACATACACACATCTTGACTAAACTTTGGAAAATGTACCCCTTCCTGTGGAAATAAAATGTCATGGAAGACGTTGTGGTGTTTTTTTTTAAAAACATTAGTCACCAAAGGTAAAGAAAACCTGGATATTCAGTTATGGTATCTGGATAGTAGTTGCCGCTAAACATCCAGATTTTGCGGTCAGCGGCAATAGCGGCTATCCAGACAGCGAAGACTTTCAGCCGCTGTTCAGATGGCAAATCTGCTTTTTTCCTGTCCTAAGGTTTGTGGATACTTAGCAGCAATTTTCAGCACCCCTATGCGACTATCTAGATAGGGGTTGGCTCCTTCCCAGCTCTGCCCTGGTACTATCTGGATGGTGCTCTGGTGGTCAGAGGAAATATTCAGTGGCACAGTTTCTGCCAACCAGATAAAATGCAATGGGTGCCTTTGAGTCAATGCTGACTCCTGGTAACCCAGCAGCTCCGGGGTTTTACTGGCAGTGTGATTGGAAGTAGATTGCCAGGCCTTTCTTCTGAGGCAATGGAGGGTTAAGGGACTTGCCCAAAGAGTGCTAGTGAGAATCAAACTCTTGTCTCTTGGTTAGCAAGTCAGTGCTCTAACCACTAGGCTACTCCTCCTAGATAAGCCCTTTTGAATATCAGGCCCTCAAATTTACAGAGCAATCTCTTTCACAATTGAATGGCTGAACCTGTACTCCAATTGTAGTTTCAAGGGCTTTAACGTGATTAAAGAACAATTTTTATTAGCTGTACTTTGTTCTATGAAAATCATTAAACAGAGCAGAATGGTGGGCCAGAGCTGAGAGTTCAAAGTTTATGGCAATGATTTACATGAAAGAAAATAGCCATTATTTATTACTCTGTAACCTGCTCTTTGTTTTGTCTTAACAAATTACAATAATGACAGCATTTACATCAAATCAAATACCCATTTTTTTAATTAATCAGACTTATGAGGGCTGGCTGACACTAATCATTTATACTAGTGAGCTTAGTAATATCTGTATGTGGTGTTAAGAGTAAATTGACCCGGTCACAAGTGACTGTGCTGTACAGTAAAAGCAGCTCTCCTATTGTCCCCCATGGTACTGCAAAATGAACACATTTCTCAGAAGGCAAAGATTTTCAACCTAGAGACTCTGGATATTCTCAAAGAAGATGCAGCATACACTGCCTCCACTATCTGCAAATATATTGCCTGCATATTCACTGTAGCCAGGTAGCCTCCTAGTTGAGAACAGGCACTCAAATAGATGCTGACCTTGCGTACTCTAAAGTTACCTTAGCACAAGAAATGAACAAAGTAACATTTAAAAACAATATCCTCATTTAAAACAGCTAAGGGCCAACAAACAAGCTCTATGCAATATCCTTTTATTGGACTAATTAAATATATCAGAGACTAGCTTTCAAGAACTATGCTCCCTTTATCAGGATTTATTTATTTAACAGGTTTTCTATACTGCTTTATCCTACAGTCAAGGCAGTTTACATTGAAACAAAACTTGATACATTGTAACAGGGCAAAGAACTTGGGGAGGAGTTAATTGAAGGGGTGAACAATGGTTAAGGGGGAGGAAGGGGGAGGGGGAGAGGGAATGGGAGGTGGGACAGAGGCGATTGCATGAACATATTATATCTTGCCTTAGTGAAGTAGGCTGTGAATAGGTGAATCTTGAGGGCCCTTTTTGAATGTTAGAATACACCCAGAATCAAAACCACAAAATAAAATCCCAAAATGAAGGTCAGATCAAAAATTAAAAAGCAAAATTGACACAGCAGTGCATTTTGAGTCTCTCGGAGATGGCTCCGTTTCAAGCTTTTGGCAACAGAGGTTGGTAAAATCCAACGAATGATAATCCAGTCTTTCTTCACAGAAGTTTAGTCAAATGAACTCAAACAAGTGACTTTCAATCTCCGCCAGTCTGTTATCAGGATACCAGCAGAATTTCAGTCCCTTAGAAGGGGCACAGACCCAGCAGAGCTTTGTTCTCCACGCTAGAGGCATGGACCCAGTGGCAAAGTCCTGGTCCTTGAAAAAGGGACCTAGATCCAGCAATCCAAAAGGAAAGAGGAGATGGCCAGCTGTCAGTCTGCACCCTCAGGACAGTGCAAATTCACTGTATATATTTAATAGTTTTTTATAAGTTTTATCATTCAGTCAAAGCAATTTACATTATAACTTTAAACTTGGTAATGTACATTAAACAGGAACATTGATAACTTGGATTTTTCTGAGGCAATGGAGGGTTAAGTAACTTTTGCAAGGCCACAAGGAGTGCTAGTGGGAATCAAACCCTGGTCTCCTGGTTCCCAAGCCAATATTCTAACTATTAGGCTACTCCTCCACTCAGCAGCCCGGTTGCATATGGGAAAAATCCCTCACTATATCTAGCCCTATGTGCGGTTGAAGTAAATTTTTTATGCTAGCTTGAAACTAAAAGATAGTGTAGTTAAAGCACTGCTGGTTCATAAAGTACAAGGACTATGGAAGAAAGAAATATGCAAAATGGAGAGAGTAAAAAGAACATCCTGAAAAAGTGCAAAAGCAGCAGTGTCCCTTGGAGGAGGACTGGAATAGACTGAAAGAGGACATCTAAAGAATCAAGGGGAGGATATTCAAAGGCATATTCAAACTGTGTAAATGCTGTGTAACCACGGGTACTGCCGCTCCACACCTCGATGCTACACGGTAAACATTGGGACATGTCATGGTAATTCCAGGGCAGAGCAGAAGTGGCAGCACCCACTAACTGGGCATTTTCTAGCGCTTCTCTCGCGCTAGACTTGCTCTCCGATGCAGAAAGCAAGCTAGCACCGGAAAAGCACCAGACAGACAACCATGCTAAACTGCAACGCACTCTACATGCAAATCACTGCATAAGTAATTGCATCTGATGTTAAAAAAACACTGCGCTGAAAGCTAGCGTGGTTTTTTACAGAGTTTTTTTTTAAAGCTGGATCTTCATGCCAGCTTCGGGCAAGCGTAAAGACTCATCCGGGTGCAAATGTATCATCTGAGGTGAAGTTTGACACTTCACCTCAGATGATCCAGGCATCAGGGAAAGCTCTCGATGCCATCCGAATTTTTCAAGATGGCGGCACAAGCGTAGGGCAGTTTTTGCGGCTACATCACATTTGTCCTGGAGAGGATGACACGCGCTGTCAAGCTAGGCTATTGACTGAACGTTTACAACAGCATGGTTATTCATTAAAGGTTGTAAGCAAGGAATATTTACGTGCAAAAGTTTCTAACCATTCTCTATTACTTCAAAAACAACATGCAGACAAGATGGAGACACATGTCTGCGTATTACAATATTCTGATAAGAGCACAGTCTATAGACCGCAGCATTCTTAAACACTGACATGTTTTAACAATGCACCCGGTGTTTCAAACAGGTCCCTGTGTAGCATACTAGAGCTCGAAACCGAAGGGATGCTGTGGTCATTCTGATTTTCAATTTGATCCAGTTTCAACCACTATAAGGGGACAACATACACCTTGTGGACATTGCCCAATGTGCACTACTACTTATTCTGCACAGATATGGACAGACCCCAACACGGGGAAGGAATAGTCAGGGAAACTAACCACTTCTCGTCAGTCCACTGGGGTCGTATATTTGATTACTTGTCCTTGTCAGAAAATGTATGTTGGACGCACCTGTCGTAAAGTGAAAATAAAGTTAATTGAACATCGCTCACACCTAGCCAACTCTGTAGTTACAGCGCCTATGGTACAACATAGTCTAGATCATGGACATAAATGGGACCAGCTACGTTGGCTGGTAATAGATGACATTTAACATACACAGTCTGGAGACCCAGAGAAGCGTTTGGCCTGTTCGGAGCAAAAATAAATTTTCTCCCTCAACACGATTCATTCTATGGGACTTCATGAAGAAACAGAGTGGTTTGCAGTGACATGACCCAATTGGTTCTGGTTTGCTGACGTGTCTATTGTCTCCTTGATTTCTTTAGTCACAAGTGTTGGCTTAGCTTTCAGTCTCTTAGGCTCAAACAATCATCAGCTCTTTTTGACAAGCCCTGATGCAGCCTGGGAAATTATCAGGTGAAACGCGAGTCGACTTATTGTCATACAGCCTTGTGGTTTCTTCTGTCTGAGAAACTATGAGTTACAGCTAAGTGTTTTTTTTCTCTTTCATTAAATGCGTTTAAAAATTGCAAAAAACAGTAAGGTTGGGGAGGGAGGCCAATAAATGAGTTGCATGGGCACAATCAAGAGTGCTTCTGTGTAAAGCTACTGATACAGTATGCTGCCAGTAAGCCTATAGCCCACATACTGAGGCCCCTCTTTACTCAAGAAGGAATTTCCCAGACCGGAATAAATGTCACACAGTTTCTTTCTTTCATAGTGTGATACGCATAGAGCTTAGAGACAAGCGATTAAATGGTTTTACATTTTCCCCTTTTTTGATGTTAGTTATTTAATGTAAGGGATTATTAGGGTTTTTTTCTCAATTTTTGGCACAGGGGTGGGAGCATGTGGGCAACACTTCTACTCCAAATTAAAGGTACTGGGAGAAGCTGGGGAGTTCCAGTCCACCAGGGATTTTTGTTATTAGATGGGTAGGTGAGATTGGGGCTGCTGGTCCACCAGATAATCGGTCAGTGTCCGGGGGGAGCATTGGACCCCAGACAGTATACTGTGGGCAGCGGGGGCTTTCCCCGATGGCTAGGTCATCTGAGATGAAGTGTCAAATTTCATTTCAGATGACCCTGTTTCTCTGGAAGAGCATGCCAAACTTATGCCAACTTCTGTGTGCATGTTTGGCTTGTTTTTCCAGTTTAATGCTGACTTTCTGTGCACTCAGTAATTTGAATATTGCATTCCAGCACAAAGATTCAGCTTTAAAATCGCACTACGAAACTCTGTGCTAGAGCTTTTAAGCATGGGGCTCTAGCACAGGTTTCTGCATTGGCCTGGGACTGCATAACTTTGCACTTGTCCACATTAAATGTCATTTGCCATTTGGACGCCCTGTATCCCAATTTATCAAGATATTCTTGCAAGTTTTTTTTACAATCTTTTTGTGTTTTAACAACTTTGAATGATTTGATGTCATCTGCAAATTTGATCACCTCACTTGTTAGTCCCATTTCCAGGTCATTTATACATATGTTAGAAAGCAGGACAACCAGCACAGAACCCTGGGGTACTCTACAATTCACTTTCTCCATTGAGAAAACTGATCATTTAGCCCTACTCTCTGTTTTCTATCTTTCAACCAGGTCCTAATCCATGATAATACCAACCGCCACACCTTTATCTACCTGTTTATTCACACTTTCAAAAAAATATATGAGAGTGGTGAGACAAGACTTTGCTTGACTAAATCAATATTGACTTTCTGCCATCAAACCATGAGTGGAGGAGTAGCCTAGTGGTTGGGGCAAGGTACTTCAGGACGGAAGGTCGGGGGTTCAAATCCCACTAGAGGACAGGAATCTTGGGCCGGAAGGACTGGGGTTTCTAGTCCCACAGTTGCTCCTTGTGGTCTTGGGCAAGCCACTTAACCCTCCATTGCCCATGTTCCCTGTAAGTATTAGTGTATGTGTCTCATATCCCCATGTGTTAAATGTATCCCCCAATTGTGTTGTGACCGCTTTGATTGAAGGATAAGGCGGTATACAAAAACTGTCTAAATAAATAAAAATAAATGACTATCTACATGCTCAGTAATTTTGTTCTTTATAATGGTTAAGAACATAAGATATGCCAAACTGGGTCAGACCAAGGTCCATCAAGCCCAGTATCCTGTTTCCAACAGTGGCCAATATAGGTCATACATACCTAGCCGTATCCCCAAGAGACACAGGTTCCACAATTGCATTGGGTCAAGCATTGATATCATGGGTCCCTTCTTAATAATGGTTTATAGACCTTTCCTCCAGGAACTTGTCCAAACCTTTTTTAAACCCAGCTACACTAACAGCCTTTACTACATCCTCCGGTAACAAATTCCAGAGTTTGATGACACGTTGAATGAAAAAATATTTTCTTTTATTAGTCTTAAATAGTTTACCCTGTAGCTTCAGTGCATGTCCCCTAGTCTTTCTATATTCTGATAACGTAAACAATCGATCTACATTTACCCGTTCCTCTCCGTCCATTAATTTATAGACTTCTATCATATCTCCCCTCAGCCGTCTCCTTTCCAGGTTAAAAAGCCCTAACCTTTTTAGCCTTTCTTCATAGGAGTATCCTTCCATCCCCTTTACCATTTTGGTGGCTCTTCTCTGAACCTTTTCTAATAACGCTATATCCTTTTAAGATACGGCGACCAGAATTGCACACAATATTCAAGGTGCGGTCTCACCATGGAACGGTATAGAGGCATTATAATATCTTTTGTTTTATTTTCCATTCCTTTCCTTATGATACCTAGCATTCTATTTGCTCTCTTGGCTGCTGCTGCACACTGGGCCGAGGGTTTTAACATGTTACCCACAATGACGCCTAAATCTTTTTCCTGGGTGGTGGTTCCTAATGTGGAACCTTGCATCATGTAACCATAGTTTGGGTTGTTCTTCCCTAGGTGCATAACTTTGCACATGTCCACATTAAATTTCATCTGCCATTTTGATGCCCAGTCTTCCAATTTATCAAGATCCTCTTGCAATTTTCCACAATCCTCTTGGGTTTTAACAACTTTAAATAGTTTTGTGTCATCTGCAAATTTGATAACCTCACTCGTTATTCCACTTTCCAGGTCATTTATGAATATGTCAAAAAGCAGCGGACCCAGCACAGATCCCTGGGGTACACCACTATTCACCTTTCTCCATTGGGAAAATTGGCCATTTAGCCCAACCCTCTGCTTTCTATCTTTTAACCAGTTCCTGGATCCACAGTAGTACACTGCATCCTATCCCATGACTCTTTAGTTTTGCCAAAACTCTCTGATGAGGGACCTTGTCAAAGGCTTTCTGAAAGTCCAGATACACTATATCTACCGACTCACTTTTGTCCACCTGTTTATTCACACTTTCAAAAAAACAAAACAGATTAGTAAGACAAGATCTTCCTTGTCTAAAGCCATTTTGGCTGTCTCCCATTAGGCCATGACTATCTACATGCTGAGTAATTTTATTCTTTATGATGGTTTCTACCATATTTCCCGGTACTGACGTGAGGCTCACCGGTCTGTAGTTTCCAGGATCACCCCTGGAACCCTTTTTAAAAATTGGTGTTACATTGGCAATCCTCCAATATTCAGGTATTACGAGATGATTTTAATGATAGTTCACAGATTACTAATAGCAGGTCTGCAATCTCATATTTCAGTTCTTTCAACACCCTTGGATGTATACCATCCGGCCCAGGTGATTTGCTACTCTTCAGTTTATCTAATAGTTGTAATACATCTTCCCGATGTATCAATATTTCCTTCAATTCTTCCGCAACTTTAAATACCACTTCAGTCATGGGTAACATCCCTACATCTTCCTCAGTAAAGACCGAAGCAAAGAATTCATTCAGTCTCTCCGCTATCGCCTTATCGCCTCTTTGTGCCCCTTTAACTCCTCTATCATCTAATGGACCAACCATTTTGCTTGATACTGGATGTCAGGTTCACTGGTCTGCAGTTTCCTGGATCACCCCTGGAACCCTTTTTAAAAATTGGCGTTATACTGGCCATTCTCCAGTTTTCAGGTACTACAGATGATTTTAATGATTGTAGAATTACTATTAGCAATCTGTGAACTATCTCATATGTCAGTTCTTTCAGCACCCTGGGATGTATGCCATCTGGTCCAGGCGATTTTCTGCTCTTTAGTTTATCAATTAGTTGTATTACATCCTCCCGATTTATCAAGATTTGTTTCATTTCCTGATACATGACTTTAAATATCCTTTCTGGCATGGGTAAGTTCTGTACATCATCTTCAGTAAAGACTGAAGCAAAAATTTCATTCAGTCTCTCCGTTATGGCCTTGTCCCCCTCTCAGTGCACTTTTTACCCCTCCATCTAATGGTCTAACTGACTCCCTCACAGGTGTTATGCTACAAATATACTTAAATTTTTTTTTTATTATGTGCTTTTGCTTCCATGACAAGCTTCTATTCAAATTTTCCCTTTGCCTGCCTTATCAATGCCTTGCATTTCATTTGCCAGTATTTATGTTGTTTCCTGTTTTTGTAATTTGACTCTTTTCCATTTTCTGAAAGATTTTCTCTTAGCTATAATGGCCTCTCTGATCTCATCTTTAAGCCATGCTGGCTGTCATTTAGCCTTCCTTCCACCTTTTTTTTAAAATCATGGAATACATCTGGTCTGGGCTTCCAAAATAGCATTTTTAAAAATGCCCAGGCCTAATGTAAACTCTTAACTTCTGCAGCTGCTCCTTTTAGTTTTTTCTTAACCATTTTCCTCATTTTATCACAGTCTCTTTTTTGAAAGTTAAATGTTAGCACTGTCAATTTCCTTGCTATCCTCCATTTATTAAATCAAATGTGATCATGTTATGATTGTTATTGCCAAGCAGTCCCAAAACACATACCTCTTGCACTAGATCCTGCGTTCCACTGAGGACTAAATCTAAAATAGTGTCTCTGCATGTCAGTTTTTGAACCAGCAGCTCCATGCAGCAGTCATTTAGTTCATCTAGAAACTTTATCTTCCTAGCATGCCCTGCTGTGACATTGATCCAGTCGATACCGGCGTAATTGAAATCACCAATTTACTGTGTTGTAACTTTTCTTAGCTTCCCTGATTTCTTTCAGCATCCATCTGTTCATTCTGGCCTGGCCATAGAAATTCTACAGTGTATTTTGTTTCCTGCAAAATTTTAATCCTGTTTGATTTGATGTCTTCTTTAACATATAGAGCCACCCCTTCACCAATGTGATCTACCCTATCATTGCGATATAGTTTGTAGCCTGGTATCACAGTGTTCTATTGGTTATCCTCCTTCCAACAGTTCTCTGAGATGCCAGTTATATCTCACCTTTCATTCGTTGCTATATAGTCTAACTTTCCCATCTTATTTTTTTAAACTTCTAGAATTTGCATACAGGCAATTCAAAGTTTGTTTTTTGCTAATGTTAACAGTCTGGCTATTTGATGACAGTGAATTTGGAATCTTTGAACTCTTTCTGATTTTTATTTAAAGGCACCTGAATTACTTTTACCTTTATTGGAACCTTTCTATCGGAATGTCCTGACTTCCCTGTTTTGCTAGTATCCTCCAAGGATACATCATCCCTAACAATGCACTCTTTGGCGATTATTGGCTTTCCCCCATTATATAGTTTAAAAGCTCTCTCTCTCATTTTTAAAGGTCAATGCCAGCAGCCTTGTTCCACCCTGGTTAAGGTGGAGCCCATACTTTCGGAAAAGCACCCCCCCTTCTTTCCCAGAATGTTGCCCAATTCCTAACAAATCCAAAATCCTTTTCCTTGCACCATCATCTCATTCACTCATTGAGACTCCAGAGCTTTACCTGCCTCTTGAGTCCTGCATATGGAACGGAAAGCATTTCTGAGAATACTATCCTGGATTTCAAAATTCTATCTAAAACCTAAATTTGGCTTCCAGAACCTCCCTCCCACATTTTCCTATGTCATTGGTACTGACATGTACCAAAACAGCAGGCTCTTCCACAGCACTATGTAATCTAAAACCCTGTCTAGGTGGTGTGCGAGGTCCACTATCTTTGTACCAGCAGGCATGTTACCAGCCACCCAGCTATCTACATACCTAATGATCAAATTGCCAACTATGACAGGTAAAGTCAGGCATGGCAAATGCTGGCCTAACTTTACACGCAGAAGCTAACTGGGCAGCGGCACAATATCCCCACTGCGCGGTTAGCTTTCGGGTTCTGCTGTTACCCTATTCAATGTTGGTGGACAGATATGGCCCCGGCATTGAATATTCGGTGCTAATCTTCAGCAGCGATAGCTATGTGCTTTACAAGCGCTAGCTGCCGCCACTTAATATCCCCCCAAATTAATCTGGAGTTCTACACACATTCAAAAGGGGAAAAAAAAATTATTTCGTAGAGTGAGAAGGAATGGCCCAGTAGATACAAATACTGAACTATCATTCAGGTGACATCTTGGAACAGGAGTTCAAGTTTCTCTTCTGTCATTATATTTGACTTTCGGCAAGTCAGTTTTCTCTCCATAGTTCTTTGTCCCAGTTTGATAAAATAGAATTTGCTTGAAAGAAGAGAGATGAGAACAAAAGAAAATTCATGTGAAAATCCATTAACAGTGGTTTTCCACCCAATCCTGATATAGCCCCAAGGCAGTCAGATTTTCAATGAATAAGCATGAGGGAGATTTGCATGCAATGGAGGCAGCACATGCAAATCTGTTTCATGCATATTCATTGTGGATATTCTGAAAACCTGACTGGCTAAGGGGTACACCAGGACAGGGTTGTGAACCACTGCATTAATGTAAGGAGCCTCTTTACTAAATGTTAGCACATGCTAATGCTCTTTAGATGTTTTATCTGCCTCTGTACCCATAACAACATGGGCACAGCAACAGATAGTGCATACTCTTTAGTAAACAGGCCCCTAAGTTGAAGTTTCTCGCACAAGAAAAACAAAGACGACAACAACTAGTAGTGAAATAAGAGCAACCTAATACAGTGAATGAGTCAACCACCGCATTTGTCAAGATATTTGGTGTTTGACGTACTATGTAGCTTCCCCTTTTTTTTTACTGTTAGTTTATACAATCTCCAATGGACACATGGATCAAAGATGTTATCCTATGATTCCCCAGGGCCTAGTATTTTTGGGCATTTCCTGCTCAGTGTACTTCGCAATGGTGAAGAGGAAAGGCATAAAGAGTAGTTACTCACCTGTAACAGGTGTTCTCCAGGAGCAGCAGGAATCAGTCCTCACATATGGGTGACATCGGCGCCGACGGAGCCCCCATGCGGAGCATTTCCACAGCTTTCATAGAAAGCCTTTGGGAATGCAGCGCGCATGCGCGGTCCCCTTCCCGCCCAAGGGTGCCATCTTGCTCAGTCTGATGACATAGCTAAAAGACAGCAAAAACAGCAAAAATAAATCATATGACTGCAACTCCAAGGGGAGGAGGGAGGGTTGTGAGGACTGATTCCTGATGCTCCTAGAGAACACCTGTTACAGGTGAGTAACTACTCTTTCTCCAGGACCAAGCAGGAAGTCAGTCCTCACATATGGGACTCCCTAGCTTAGGGCTACCAGAGGCCCCAAACTGAAAAATGAGCTCCCTCTAGAGCCTCAGCATTCAAGAACAGAATCTTCTCTGATAACGCCCCCGACAGGTAGCCCTACACCAGGGCCGGAGGGTAGGAGGTGCCTAGACCTCAAAGAGATTATGGAGTACCGCTTGCCCGAAAGCACTGTCCCTGCGGGACTCCCTCTCAAGGCAGTAGTGGGCCGCAAAAGTCTGGCTTGAAGACCAAGTAGCGGCCCAGCAGATGACTGGCAACGGAACAGAGCGGAGATGAGCCACTGACGCAGCCTTCCCCCTGACTCGGTGAGCCGTAACTCGACCCTGCAACGAGAGGCTGGCTGCCCTGTAAGCCCAGGCGATGCAGTCAGCTACCCATATGGACAAAGTATGCTTGGAGACAGCCGACCCCAACTTATTGAGGTCATAAGAAACGAAGAGCTGAACCGCCCTCCGGTGCTCCAGCGTACGGTCAAGGTAGAAGGATAACGCCCTCCTACAGTCCAGAGTATGCAGGACCATCTCAGCCCGGCTAGCATGAGGCCTGGGAAAGAAAGTCGGAAGAACCACCTCCTGATTGAGGTGGAAGGAGGAGACAACCTTTGGAAGGAACTTAGGGTGAGTCCGTAAGACTACCCTGTTCTTATAGAACCTAGTATAAGGTGCTTCTGAAACTAGGGCCTGAAGCTCACTTACTCGCCTAGCTGAGGTAAGGGCTACCAGAAATAGCGTTTTCCAAGACAGAAAACGCAGAGGGCAAGTAGCCATAGGTTCAAATGGTGGGCAAGTAAGCCGTTGCAAGACCACATTTAAATCCCATTCAGGGGCAGGTGGACGCACTGGAGGCTTAAGCAAAAGCAGGCCTCTGAGGAAGCGGGCCACCAAAGGATGACTGGAGAGAGACTGACCCTCCACCTGTGAGTGGTGTGCTGAAAGAGCACTAAGATGAACTCTAGCAGAATTGGACTTAAGGCCTAGGTTGGACAGGTGAAGCAAATACTGCAGCACCACTGGTACTAGGCATGAGAAGGGATTCTCATTGTGTTGAGTACACCAGGCAGAAAATCTACGCCACTTAAGGGCATAAGACTTTCTGGTGGACTGCCTCCTAGAGGCCAAGACTACGTCCTCCACTTCCCTAGGCAGTAGTAAAGGCGCTAGGACTACCCTTTCAGCAGCCAGGCCATCAAATTGAGGGACTGGAGATTGGGGTGCAAGAGAGATCCCTGCTCCTGAGACAGGAGATCGGGTTGCATCCCCAGAGGAAGAGGAGTGTCCAGCGCTAGTTGCAACAGTAGTGGAAACCAGGGTTGCCTTGGCCACCGGGAGGCCACCAGAATCACTGAGGCCTTGTCCCGGATCACTTTGAACAGTGTCTTGGACACTAGAGGCGTGGGAAGAAACGCATATAGGAGGCCTGTAGACCATGGAATGAGAAACGCATCCGCTGCTACTCTAAGAGGATGCGGTTGTCTGGAGCAGAACCTGGGAAGTTGACGGTTCAGAGGACTGGCAAAGAGATCTATGGTTGGAAGACCCCATCTCAAGAAGATCTGTTGAACCACTAAAGGGTGCAACTGCCATTCGTGCGGCTGCAGAATCCTGCTCAAACTGTCCGCCAGATAATTCTCCTGACCTGGGAGGTAGACTGCTTTGAGAACAATGCCATGATTGACTGCCCAGGAGCACAGTTTCTGTGCTTCCTGACATAGAAGGCGGGACCCCGTGCCCTCTTGTTTGTTCACACAGAACATAGCCACTTGATTGTCTGTCTGAACTAAGACGGACTGGTGAGAGAGGAGATGAGAGAAAGTTCTCAGGGCTAAGTGGATAACTCATAGTTCTAAGAGATTGATCTGCTGTGCGGCCTCCCAAGGAGTCCATAGGCCTTGAGTACATGCCCCTTGGCAATGTGCACCCCAACCTTGAAGAGAAGCATCAGTTGTCAGCACCTGAGAGTGTGGAGGTGCCTGAAAAGGCACCCCTTGCACTAGATTCGGAAGATGAAGCCACCATTGCAGAGAAGACTGTAGGAGGCAGGACACCCTCACTTTGTCCGTGAGGCTTCCTGTGGCCTGGTGCCACTGAGTCCTGAGGCCCCACTGAGCTGGTCGCATGTGTAGACGGGCATTTGGAGTCACATGGACCGTGGATGCCATGTTGCCTAAGAGCCTCAGAAATTGTCTGGCAGAGACTAGAGAATTGCTGTGGAACAGCCTGGCTAGAGCCATCAATCTGTGGGCCCTGTCCACTGGTAGAAAGGTCTTCGCCTGAAATGTGTCTAGTTGAGCTCCTATGAACTCCATGTTCTGGGAGGGATGCAAACTGGACTTTGCAAAGTTTATGACAAACCCCAGGTGCTGAAGCAGAGCGACAGTGCGAAGGGTGGCTTGATTGGCCTCTTGTGGGGACTGACCCCTGATGAGCCAATCGTCCAGATATGGGAAGACAAAGAGGCCCTGAACCCTGAGGTAGGCCGCTACCACCGCCAGGCACTTTGTGAATACCCTGGGGGTGGATGTAAGGCCAAAAGGCAGTACTCTGTACTGATAATGGTTTCCTCCCACTACAAATCTGAGATATTGTCTGTGGTCTGGATGAATAAGGATGTGAGTATAAGCATCCTTTAGATCTAAGGAGCATAGCCAATTTCCCTGCTTGAGGTAGGGCAGCAGGATTCCAAGGGTAAGCATCTTGAACCTTTCCCTCTCCAGGAACTTGTTCAGGTTTCGCAAGTCTAGGATGGGTCTGAGGCCTCCAGTTCTCTTTGGTACTAGGAAGTACCTGGAATAGAAGCCGTGACCTTGCAGGTGGTGGGGCACCGGTTCCACTGCCTGATCCTTTAGAAGACCTGCCAACTCCTGCAGGAGTAAGTCCCTGTGCAGAGGAAGTCTGGGAGGCTCCCCTGGAAAATTGGAGGGGGGTACCTGGTGGAAGTGGAGGAGATAGCCCTTCTGGACTATACTGAGAACCCAGGTATCCCTTGTGACGGCTGACCACCTGTGGGCGAACAGGGCCAGCCTGCCTCCAGTGCTGATGGGAGCCAGCTGAGGAGGAGAGGCTATGCCAATGCAGTCAAAATCCCCCACCCTGCTGAGCAGGAGCCGGAGTAGAAGGCTTGGGGGCCTTCTGCCTATGGGGCCCATGACCCTGCCCCTTGGCCTGCTGACCCTGTTGGGGAGCTACAGAGGCCTGATAATGAAGGTACTGTTTATAGGCAGATGACTTCCTCAGGTAAAAGGTCTTCTTCCCCGAGCCCTTCTTCTTCTGAGAAGGGGCAGAGATTTTTCTGGACAGCCTTGTCCGGGTAAGAGTCTCGATCTCGAGTTCGGCAGCCTTGTCAGCCATGGGCTTGCCAAAGAGGTTTTCACCTCGGCAGGGGACATCGACCAACCTGTCTTGCATCCATGGCTCGAAGTCCGATGACTGCAGCCAAGCCTGACGGCGTGCACCGATGCTGGCCGCGGCTACTCGGGCCGAAGCCTCAAAGCCATCATAGGCTGCTCGAGATATAAATTTCAAGCACTCACAAATACCCGAGGACAGAGCATTGAATCTCTGTAAAGGTTCCTCGGAGAGACCAGCAGAGAACCCGGCAATCTCCTTTGCCAGGTCTCGAAGGTACATGCCCATGTATAGCTGGTAGGTCTGGACACGGCAAGCAAGCATAGAGCCCTGGAAGCACTTCTTACCGAGGACATCCAGGTTCCGGGCCTCCCAGCCGGGAGGCACCAAGGAGTGCATCTTCTGACTCTTCAGACGATGCATGGCCGATTCCACAACCATGGAGTGGTGCGGTAATTGTGCCTTTTGAAACCCGGGGCTCTTGCGGAATCGATAGATGTAATCTACCCGCTTGCTCAAAACCGGCATCGAGGCCGGCGCCTCCCACATGCGGAAGAGCAAGCGTTCCAGCATCGGAGGAACCGGAACAGTAAAGGCCTCCTTCGGAGGAGAGTCATACTGTAGGGCCTCGAGCTCCTCGGCCAGAGGCTCCTCCTCGGGATCCGCGTGGAATGCCAAAGCCTTGGTCATGTCCCACACGAAATCCGAGAACCGGGTATCCTCCGGGGGGGGGGGGGGGACCTTCTCTGAGGCTCGGACTCGGGCGAATCCGAAGGAACGCACCAAGTCCGAAAGGTGTCGGGCGACTCCTCATCCTCCGTCTCCCAGCCGGACTCCTTGGAGGAGGAATCGAGCGGCTCCGATTGGGCAGGCATCGATGCCATCCGCCCCGACGCCGAGGGTACTGGTGTCGACAACCTCGGTCCCAAACGGGAGGCCGAAGGGGACCTTGGCCGAGGATCGACTCGAGCTCGCATAGACTCGAGGATCGGCTCGGCCTCCGGGGTCGACTTGGACGTCGATGTCCCGGTGGTTGGGGCAGATGCACCGGTGAGACCGGTGATCAGTGCCCGCTGCTGTTCCATGAAGGCAGCCAAGTTGCTCTCCAAGACCGTCAAACTGAGTCCGAGCTCAGGAGACTCAGAAGCCCCCGACTCGGGCCCCGGCGGTGCCGGGCCCGACGTCGGCTCCCCTGGAGGCGAGTCCACAAGGACTACAGTACTCACGTGACCCGGGAACTCCATCTCCATACGAGGTTGTTTTGCAGGCCTCTCCGATTCCAAAGACCCGGGACAGCGCTCGTGCTATGCGACTTGGCCCTCGAGGAGCCAAGTGCGTCCACCGATGCCGCCCTCGCGGGTTTTTTCTTCTTACGATGCTCCCGCGAGGGAGACCCCCTTTCAAAGGAGCCTCGACGCTGCTCGGGGCCGGAGTCCCAAGATGTCGAGGCCTCTGACGAGGTCCGGGCTCGACCGGACGCGGAGTCAGAGAAGATTCTTTCCTTTTGGTGCTGCAGACTCCGTAACGCCTTAGAGGACATTTTCCCACACGGACCACAGATCATCGGGTCATGATCGGGTCCGAGGCACCGGAGGCAGCAGTCATGTGTGTCGGTGAGAGACATAAGTTTCTTGCACCGATTACACTTTTTAAACCCGCTGGCAGCCATCGGGGGAAAAAGGGCCCCTGCGAGGTCAAAAGACAGGGCTGCCAGTGAAGAAAGAAAAAATGGCGCGAACGCTAGTCACGAAGGACAAAAACCGAAAAGGAGATCCGGGCTCGATACCGACGTATCGGGCCCAGGCGGGAAAGGGAAACCGGCGTCGAACCGAAGAAAACAGGTTAACGCAGAGAAAAATCAACTTCTTCCTCGGGTGAAACGAATATACATCCGTCGGGCTCCGTGGAAAAAAGAAGACTGAGCAAGATGACACCCTTGGGCAGGAAGGGGACCGCGCATGCGCGCTGCATTCCCAAAGGCTTTCTATGAAAGCTGGGGAAATGCTCCGCAAAGGGGTTCCGTCGGCACCGACGTCACCCATATGTGAGGACTGACTTCCTGCTTGGACCTGGAGAAACAAGAATTTACCCTCTAAAATCTTTGGAAGTAGTGACCGATCCAATGGACTCATGACAATGGAGTCTGCAGATGGACTTTGGTGGAATGAGCGGCCCCTGCTGCTAGAGGGCTTTCTTCCGTTCTCCAAAATAGATGCCTCTATACTTGGTGTGTCTCCCTAACACTGCTTGCATAATGGAAGGTGGAAACACGGGTTTGGTGGAGTAGGCAAGTCAGATGCAGCCAAGATCCAGGTCCATGGAGGAGTGTTAAGTGGAACAATTGAAGAGATTGGAGTAAAAATTAGATATTGCTGAGAAACTGGAGGAGCTGATGAGCTGCAGGATTCTCCTTGGAGGATTTAGGGGCTATCTCATTCAGAATTGAAGAGATCTTGGTCACATTTGCGAGGCCCAATTATTCATGTTTATGTCTGATGAGTTTAAATTTACCTTATGATAGAGTCATAGGCAATATGAGGATGGACGAAATGCATGTATACTTATTGAAATCTCAGGCTATATCTACAGCTTTGATTCAAGATATTATAATAAGATGGAAAGAGAATTTTTTGGGAGGACTTAGGAAAATACCTGAATTTCCACTTGATGAATTTTGAACTTAAATCATAAGAACATAAGATAGAGCAAACTGGGTCAGACCAAGGTCCATCAAGCCCAGTATCCTGTTTACAACAGTGGCCAATCTAGGTCATACGTACCTAGCAGTTTCTCCAAAAGACACAGGTTCCACAATGCTTGTATTGGGGCAAGCAGTGGATATCCTGGGTCCCTTTTTAATAATGGTTTATGGACCTTTACTCCAGAAACGTGTCCAAACCTTTTTTAAACCCAGCTACACTAAAGCATAGTTACTCACCTGTAACAGGTGATCTCCGGGAACAGCAGGAATTTAGTCTTCACATATGGGTATCGTCGGTACTGATGGAGCCTGAGTGGGAACGCTCCCCAGCGTCCAATAGGAAAGCTTTTGGGAGCATCCCACAGTGCCTGCGGGCTGCCTTCCCGCCTTATCCAACTGTCCCTCTCCAGCTGAGTTTATAGCTGAGACAAAAGAGAGAGGGAAAGAGAGAGAGATACAACTCCTAGGGGAGGTGGGTGGGTTGTAAAAACTAAATTCCTGCTGTTCCCGGAGATCACCTGTTACAGGTGAGTAACTATGCTATCTTCAGGAACAAGCAGGAATATAGTCTTCACATATGGGGACCCCCTAGATGCAGATGCCAGGGAGATGGCCCCAAAAAGTTGTGTGCCCTTGCAAAAGGACTCCACTTCCCCCCATGGATCTCTGGCATCCTACCAGGTAGGAGTTGGTTAAGTCTGGAACAGGTGTTGAAGAACAGCCTGACCAAACAAGGCATCCCGGCGGGAGTCCTTGTCCAAGCAGTAATGGTCTGTGAAGGTATGTACCAAAGCCCAAGTAGTTGCTCGACAGATGTCATCGATAGACACAGAGTGAAGATGAGCCATTGAGACTGCCATGGCTCTCACATTGTGAGCTGTGACATGGCCTTAAAGAGGAAGGTTCTTACTCTCATAGGCAAAAGATATACACTGTGCAATCCAGTTGGACAGTGTCCTTTTGGAGACTGGAAGTCCCAAATGACTAGGATCAAAAGCAACAAAGAGTTGAGAGGACTTTCTATGTTGCTGTGTCCTTTGCAAGTAAAAGGCCAAAGCCATTTTACAGTCCAAAGTATGAAGGTTCCTTTCTGCATTTGAGGTGTGTGGCCTTGGGAAGAATACAGGAAGGTAAACTGCTTGGTTTAAATGAAAAGGTGATACCACCTTTGTCATAAAGTGTGGATGAGTCTAAGGACAACCTTATCATTTATTTATTTATTTACATTCTCTTATATACTGCGCTATTCTGCACCAGTGTGGTTTACATTGAACAAACTGAAATTACATTGAACAGGGCATTATAACTTGGAGATAACTATTTTACAGGGAACATGGGCTATGGAGGGTTAAGTGGCTTGCCCAAGACCACAAGGAGCACCTGTGGGACTAGAAACCCCAGTCCTTCTGGCCCAAGGTTGCTGCCCTCTAGTGGGATTTGAATCCCCGACCTTCCGGCCTGAAGTACCTTGCCCCAACCACTAGGCCATTCCTCCACTCCATGATGGAACCTTGTATAAGGAGGAACAGCCACCAACGCTTGCAATTCACTGATGCGACGTACTGATGTGATTGCAATAAGAAAGATGAGCTTCCCGGAAAGGAATTTCAAAGAGATAGTGGCTAATGGTTCAAAGGGCGGTTTCATGAGCTGCCCAAGAACCAGATTTAAGTCCCATGCCACCGGTGGTGGCTTAATGGGAGGCTTAGTTAAAAGAAGGCCTCTCATAAATCTTGCTATGAGAGGATGAGAGGAAATAGGTTGTCCATTCAGAGGCTTGAAAGAAGCTGCAATCACACTCAAATGAACTCTCATTGAATTGGTCTTAAGCCCTGCATTTGACAAATGAAGGAGATACTCCAGTAATGATTCCAGAGGTATCGCAAGAGGGTTAAGACCCTTCTGTGAGCACCATATGGTAAACCTTTTCCACTTAAATGTGTAAGAGCATCTTGTGGAAGGCTTCCTGGAAGCATAAAGGATATCCTTTACCTGCTGGGAAAGATTAAGACTGTGAAGTTCTAGACTTTCAGCAACCAGGCCCTGAGATGCAGAGACTGGGGATTGGGATGCCACAGCATCCCGTCCTCTTGAGAAAGGAGATTTGGAGCAGATCCTAACTCCAGAGGCGGAGCTCGAGAGAGCTGTAGGAGCAGAGGGTAACATATTTGCTGTGGCCAATGTGGAGCTATGAGAATCGTATGACCTCTGTCTCTCTGAAGCTTGAACAGGGTTTTGGGAATTAGGGGAATGGGTGGAAAGGCATACAGGAAGTCCTGGCGCCAATGGAGGAGGAAAGCATCCCTGGCCTGACAACCCTGAGCCGTAATTCTGGAACAGAACTGGGGAAGTTTGGCATTCAGCAGACTTGCAAAGAGGTCTATGTCCGGGGTTCCACAAATTTGAAAAATTTTGGCCACCTGGTCTACCTGGACAGACCATTCGTGTGGAAGCAGGACTCGACTGAGTCTGTCTGCCCAAGAGTTTTGAATGCCTGGAAGATACTCCGCAAGGAGATGAATCTGATGCTCTCTGGCGAGGGCCCATAGTCGCAAAGCTTCGTTGCAGAGCGACAGAGAGCCTGTTCCGCCCTGCTTGTTCACATAGAACATGGCTACTTGATTGTCCGTTAGAACTAGGACTGTCTTGTAGCTGAGCTGCGTGTGGAATACTCGAAGAGCAAGGAAGATTGCTCTGAGTTCCAGGAGACTGATATGTAGATAGGCCTTCTGTGCAGTCCAGGTACCCTAGGAAGAGAGGACTTGCAGGTGGGCTCCCCAACCCACCTGTGAAGCATCTGTTTTTAGAGTGGCCTGGGGTGGGGGTTGCTGAAAAGGAGGCCCCACCAAAAGGTTTTGGGGTGACTGCCACCATTGGAGGGACAAAATAGAGCGAACTGAGTTTGCTATTTTGTCTGACAGGCAACCAGATGGCTGAGTCCACTGAGTGGATAAGGTCCACTGGGCTGCCCTCATGGAGGCGAGCATAAGGTACCACATGCACAGTGGATGCCATGTGGCCTAGCAACTTAACATTTCCCGAACAGTGAGG
The DNA here is from genome assembly GCA_033557465.1 of Ichthyophis bannanicus. Lineage (NCBI taxonomy): Eukaryota > Metazoa > Chordata > Amphibia > Gymnophiona > Ichthyophiidae > Ichthyophis > Ichthyophis bannanicus. Next base: position 1,338,276,430 of record CM066033.1, on the reverse strand, counting down.
TGAGGTTTTAGCACTGCTTGGGAAGCTAACTGCACAATGTGAAGGCAGCGGGGCTGTGGAAGGAAGGCCCTTGTCTGTCTGGTATCCAGCAGAGCTCCTATAAACTCTAGGGACTGAGTGGGAGCAAGGTTGGATTTTGGGACGTTTATGAGAAGTCCCAAATACTGAAGGATGCGCATTGTACGAGAGAGAGCAACTCTGGCCTCTGGCTCTGAAGGGGCTTGAATGAGCCAGTCGTCTAAGTAAGGGAAGACAAATATTTCCAGGGTGCAGAGAAATGCTTCCACCAGAGCCATGCATTTTGTGAACACCATTGGTGAAGAGGCCAGTCCAAAGGGAAGAACCCTGTATTGGTAGTGCTTCCCTTGAAACAGAAAGCGAAGGAACTTTCGGTGAGTTGGATGGATGAGAACATGAGTGTACGCATCTTTGAGATCTAGAGAACAAAGCCAATCCTGACTCTGAAGGTATGGCAGCAGAGTTCCCAGAGAAATCATTTTGAACTTCTCTTTGAACAGGAATTTGTTCAATTTTCTGAGGTCTAAAATGGGTCTGTGTCCTCCTGTTTTCTTTGGAATAAGGAAATAGGGGGAGTAAAACCCTGTACTCCGTTGGGGAATGAGTACCTCTTCTATTGCCCCTTGAGCAAGGAGCACATTGACCTCTTGACCTAACTGGTCGTTGAGAGAGGTCTGAGAATTGAACTGTCTTACTATTGTAGGAGGGGGCATGCTGAGAAAATGAAGCTTGTACCCCTTTCTTACAAGAGACAGAGTCCAATTTTCTGCTGTTATCTGACCCCATCTGGGGGCAAAATGACATAACCTTCCTGGGATGGTGGAGGATTCTGGGCTGTTCAGGGCCAGGAAGGCAAAGTTCTCTAGATAGGAGTCAAAGCCCCTGTGGAGGCTGAGTCTGCTGAGCCGGTTGAGGCTTAGCTGTTTTTGCATTTCTTTGCCTAGGTTGTTGCTGCTGTCCCTTTTGGGCAGACTGACTTAAACGATGCCCCTGCTGGGTATAGGAGGGATAAAACGTCTTCTTACTGAAGAATGGTTTCTTAGAGGATATTTTCCTCGCAGGATCAGCTGTGGATTTAGACAATCTATCCAAAGTGATATTGTCAGCATCAATCTCATTAGCTTTTTCCTGCTAATTCTTGCCAAAGAGATTCTCTCCTGTGCAAGGAATATTCCCTAGTTTATCCTGTACCCAAATTTCCAAGTCAGATGCCTGAAGCCAGGCAATCCTACGTGCACCTATGGCAATAGCAGAGGTTCTGCTTATGCACTCAAAGCAGTCAAAGGCTGCACGATTCACAAACCTGGAAACATCCTGAGCATGTTTGAAAAGGGCGAGGTAATCTTGCCTCTTATCATCAGGAAGGAGAGGGCTCATAAGCTCTAAATGTCCTGTGACCTCCTTAAGGAACATTCCCATATATAAGATATAGGAACTGATCCTAGCAGAAAGCATGGCAGCCTGGAAGGTTCGACGTCCAAAGGCATCAAGAGTCCTACACTCATGTCCTGGAGAATTAGATGCATGCCTTTTTGCACTCTTTATCCTTCTCATAGCTGATTCCACCACCATGGAATGGTGTGGCAACTGAGTCTTCTGAAACCCAGGACAAGGAGGAACTCGATAAATGGTGTCGAGTCTTCGAGAGTGAGGAGATGTGGTTAGAGGTGTTTCCCACATCCTTAACATGAGATCATGCAAGATCTCACGAATAGGTAAGGTAGCTGCCTCCTTGGGAGCTTTAGGATATTGTAGGATTTCTAATTCCTTTTCCCTAGGCTGTTTTTCAGGAGTCACTGTGATGGAAAGACCTCAGGCCACATCGCGGATAAAGTCCTGAAAGGACATATCCTCTGGTGTTGACATCCTACGCTGAGGAGAAGAATCCTCAGGAAGAACTACTCTGGCAGAGCTTTCAGAGTCTTCAGACTCATCTGAGGATTCGAAGTATCTCCGGTCCGGGTGATTGTGGAAGGCACGGTACCGGTACCGATCGAAGTCGGCATCTGAGTGGTCCGGTACCGACTTGTCGATGCCGAATGGATACGCATGACTCGGTCCCAGTAGAATACCTGCCGATATCGATGCAGTCGATGCTGGTACCAGTTGAATTGTCTGAAGCGGTTTCAGGGGCATCGAGGCCGTGAGAAGAGCCGCCAGACTGCGTTCAATAGCCAAGAATCTCTGGTCTATTGACGCTGCCAATGATTGGGTATCGGTACCGGAGGAAGCGGCCATTACCCCAGAGAATGGCACCAGTAGTTTTGCTGAGGTTTAAGCCTCGAGAACATCCTGGAGCCCCATTAGTGCTTTGGAAGCTGAAGCCTCCTGCCGGGGCAATTTTGCTGGTGAAAGTCCCTCAAGGGCAACGCCAGAGGCATCTCGATGTTTAGAAGGAGATCTACTCTTTGAGGACCGGCTAGATTTATGTTTAGTTACCTGAGATCCATGGGAGGAAGACGAAGCCCTGGAATAAGTTGATGCCACGGAGGCTGCATCGGAGGGAAAAAGGGTGCTAGGTTTAGCAGCTCGGTTCTGCCGGCCCCTTTTCGAAATCATCCCACAGGCAACACACTCAGAAATAGAGTGGTCAGGACCTAAACATTTGAGGCACCACTCATGGGTGTTGGTGACGGAGAGGATACCGCCACACTTAGAACACTTTTTAAAACCCGAGACGGGTTTTTCCATTTTGAAGGAAAACGTTGAGCCTAGTGCCCAAAATGGCGCATGGCACCTGAAGAGAAAATTACTGGAAAGACTCCAGAAAGAAAGTTTTTTTTTTTTTAAAGAAAAAAAGAAAGAATAACCAGTGGTACCGGTGTAGTGTCGAGGGAAGGCAGACGCGACCACAAAAAAGAAGAATAGAAGGGAATTTTTTTCCTGCGGTGACAGGATGTGTGACCTGTTGGCTCCGCGGAAAACGAAGAATTGGAAAGGGACAGTTGGGAAAGGCGGGAAGGCAGCATGCAGGCGCTGTGGGATGCTCTGAAAAGCTTTCCTATTGGACGCTGGGGAGCGTTCCCATGCTGGCTCCATCGTTACCGACGATACCCATATGTGAAGACTACATTCCTGCTTGTTCCTGGATATCAGCTTTTACTACATCCTCCGGTAACAAATTCCAGAGTTTGATTACATGTTGAGTCAAAAAATATTTTCTCTTATTTGTCTTGAATAGTTTACCCTGTAGCTTCATTGCATGTTTCCTAGTCTTTCTATATTCTGATGACATAAACAATCGATCTACATTTACCCGTTCCACTCCATTCATTAATTTATAGACTTCTATCATATGTCCCCTCAGCCATCTCTTTTCCAGGTTAAAGAGCCCTAACCTTTTTAGCCTTTCTTCACAGGGGTATATTTCCATCCCCTTTACCATTTTGGCGGCTCCTCTCTGAACCTTTTCTAATAACGCTATATCCTTTTTAAGATACAGCAACCAGAACTGCACACAATATTCAAGGTGCGGTCGCACTATGGAACGATACAGAGGCATTATAATATCCTTTGTTTTATTTTACATTCCTTTCCTTATGATACTTAGCATTCTATTTGCTCTCTTGGCAGCCGCTGCACACTGGGCGGAGGGTTTTAACATGTTATCCACAATGACGCCTAAATCATTTTCCCTGGATGGTGGTTCCTAATGTGGAACCTTGCATCGAGTAACCATAGTTTGGGTTGTTCTTCCCTAGGTGCATAACTTTGCACTTGTCCACATTAAATTTCATCTGCCATTTTGATGCTCAGTCTTCCAATTTATCAAGATCCTTTTGCAATTTTCCACAATCCTCATGGGTTTTAACAACTTTAAATAGTTTTGTGTCATCTGCAAATTTGATAACCTCACTCGTTATTCCCTTTTCCAGGTCACCTGTTCGATGTAAAACCAAACAGCATGTTGTTATGGTCGTTGTGTTATAATGTAAACCGCGCTGATGCCAAATAGCGCGGTATATAAGAGATTGTAATAAATAAATAAAAAATAAATATGTCAAAAAGCTTTAAGGCATCCCAAAAAGGTCTATACAAACTCCAACTTACACAAAATGTCGCTGCCAGGATAATCACCAAAGCTAACCTAACTGAACATATTACACCTATCCTTTATGAACTCCACTGGCTCCCAGTAGCCTCCAGAATAAAGTATAAGCAATTAGTCACTGTCTTCAAACTGTACAATGATATCTCCCCCTCCTACTTATCCATTCTAGTATAATCTCAAACGGACATTAGGCACAGGAGGAAAAGCACACAAAACTTACTGAAAATACCATCCTCTATGCGAAACCACCCCCCACTTACAAACAATAGAGCTTTTAGATTTGCAGCCTCCACAATGGAATGCGTTACCCGAACATCTCAGAGAAATCCAAGACCTCTTAACGTTCCGCAAGGAATTAAAGACACTTATATTTGTGGAATATTTTAATACACCTTCCAACACCACCACTTCCAATTCATCAGTCCTCCTCTCTACCACCCAAATTCCTTAATCCTTCCTTTTTTCAAGATGTATCTTTGTAAACAGATAAGAGAACCAGCTATCACTATGCCTCTGCAATTTGTGTTTATTGGTGTGTATATAGTTCGTGTTTTAACTAGATACCTAGTTCCTATTATGTTATGTTATTATTAAGAATGTTCCATGTATCCTCAAGTTTTTGTTGTGGTAACCCTCCTTGATCACCTGTAATGCCCAGGCATCGGTGGTGATAGCTCCCCACCTACAGGGAGAGCCAGAGACAATATAACTGATTGTTCAGGTCTATTATGCTCCTGGGTTTAAAATATCTTCTGCTGTGGGGAAAGCAGGCTGCTCTCTTAAGACCCCACCACTCTGAACATGTGCTTTTAGAAACATCACAGGAGGAGATTAAGAAAATGGCGACACGCTTGATATTTTTTGCATTGGAGAGAGATTGTGACTTGGTTGAACATTTTCCAAGAAAAAAGGATGCACTATTGCCTGGTCAGCCTATTAGGATGTATACAGACTTACCAATTTATCATTCAAACTGAGTATGAAACCTCTCTAAACTCACATTTCTCCTGTTAACTCAGATATTATTAGAGTGAAATCAGTCCCTGCTATTTTGCAAAAGGCTGCTCAATGAGTCTTTAGTGTGCTTGAGGTCTTCATATTAAGAGAAAAAGCATTAAAGCATTACACATACTTATTTTGTATAATTTAGTTTATTTTGTTTGTACTGAAACAACAAATACTTCAATTTTAAATTTACAGAAACTGTATTTACAAGAAAATATACAATGAAAAGCAGCATGGAACACATCCAGCACAATGGTATACAGCACACAATTTGGAGGACCAAGTTCTAGCCCTTCAAATCCAAGGTGACATTGTGGAAGTCTCCTTTTGTACCTATCAAAAAAATGAAAAAACGCCTGGTCATAAATTGTTTAAGCATACAGTATCCCAACTACAGCCGCATTAACAACTGAGCTGAATTAGAAGCAAATACCTGCTGCAGCAGTGAGACTTAAAAATTTCAGAAAAGTATATGTATTCAGGAAACTTTAGTGTAGTAAATAATCTCCAAAGTAAGGTAAAGACCTATTGGTAGAAATGTTTACCTTGGAGACAAGTAAACTTAAATTGATATAATTATCTTTTTACAAATACTTGAAAGGTCCAGTAAACATTATGTAACAAGGGCAAAACACCATTAACAGAATGTGAATCAACAAAAAGGAAACAATCTGTTTTAAGAGCCATTTCACTCTACAGATTACAATTTATAGAACTTCAAGCCTAGTACAAGTTTATAAATCACTGAATATTTTAAGATAAAACTGGATAGCTTCAAGAACATAAAGAGTATTACTGGATATGGTAATTTAATACCCATTGGAATGGGACTGCTTAGCTTGTATGCAATTTTTTTTCATCCTAAAAACTACATGATTGTGCAATTTTTGTTGTGAACTGTAACTCAAAAACCTAACCTCAATTAAACTTTGAAGAACGGTCACCAATACATAAAAAATAAGTTTGATGCATTATATGTAATATAAAGTAGCATGCCTTACCAAATGAAAGGCGGGGTGCAAAGATTTAAGCACCCCTGTTCAAACCATATGTTTCAATGAACCCCAAAATAAACAAAAGCTCATACAATCTCTACATTATACAAAGCTTAACATAACATCTTTCAGCAAATTTTAATATATAATTACTATTTGCTGATCTTAACAGATTGAAAATAATTTTAAAAATGAAAAAGGAGGATACTAAAGTTTGGATACCCTTCTAATTTAAAGTTTTAAAAAGTTAATAACATGTTGTGATTCGTACAGGCCTTCCTTTATCAGGGGAACAGCATTCCACAGTTCCACAAATACGCTGACCCTTCTAACCTCTCAGCTTGTGACTATTGTTTGTTTACCTTCAACAACCATAGGGTCCTCTAAGCAGAGATCTCAGCATGTGAAAATAAAATTATTCCCTCTTAAAAGCAGAAAAAGACTATAACAACATTTCTAAAATATTAAGAAAACAAAGTTACTCACCTATAGTAGGTGTTCTTTATAGACAGCAGGATAAGTCCTCACATATGGGCAATGTCACTGATGAAGCCCATGCATGGGAACAAATTCCAAGCTGCTTCTAGAAACCTCTGGAGCTGATGGCATGCATACATGCTACTTCTTGCCTGCAAATGCTATGCAAGGTTACCTTAGTCTGTTCAAAAGCTGATGTGGCATGTAACTCCAAGGGGAGAAGGAAGGGTTCTGAGGACTTATCCTGCTATCCATGGAGAACACCTGCTACATGTAAGAAACTTGTTTTCCCCATGGACAAGCAGGATAATGTTCTCCTATTTAGGAATCCCTAGCTAAGGGCTGCCTCCAATGAAAAAGAGAAGCAAGCATAGTGTCGCGGCAGCAGACACTCGGGTAACAGGCCTTTTGTTAATTTTATATGAACAAAGGCAGCCTGAACAGAAATAGGCTGGAGGATTGGAATTGGATTCTATTCCCCAAACAAATTCCAAAAAACAAGTTGGCCAGATCTACTGTTGTGTCGGGAGTCCCTTTCCAAACAATAGTGAGATGCAAACATCTACACTGTGGCTCTTCACATCTCTTCCACAGAGGCCGATCTCAAGAAGGCTACCAAAGCAGCCATGGCTCCGACATTGTGAGCCTTGACATGATCCACAAGAGTAAAATCTCTCTCTGGGCATAAGAACTTCTGCAGTCTGCTAGCCACTGGCAGCCTCCAACTTGTTGGGTTCAAAAGAAATATAATGTTGGGTGAGCTTTCTATAAGCTTTAGTCCACTCGAGATAGATGGCCAAGACTGTTGCAGTCCAAAGTATGCAGTGCGCTTTTCAGTTTGTGAGCCTGTGGTCTTGGTAAAAATGTCGGTACAACAATTGACTGATTAAGGTAGAAATCTGATACTACCTTAGGAAGGAACATAGGATATTTATGCAAAACCACCCTATTTTGGAAAAATCCGATATAGGGTGATGTTATTAGAGCCTAGAGTTCATTTAGTCCTCATGCTAAGGACACTGCCACCAAAACAAGTCTTTTCAGGTCAGAACTTCAGTCCACAGGTATTCTGCAGCTCAAAAGGAGCTTTCATCAGCTGAGTTAAAATCACATTGAAGAGCCGAGAAACAGTGGAAGGCTTGAGGGAAATCTTTGAAAGAAGAAAGCTTCACATGAAGCAAACAACTAAATGCTGTAGAGAGACTGAAAGTGTAGTTACTCACCTCTAGCAGGTGTTCTCTGGGGACAGCAGGAATTAGTCCTCACATATGGGTGACATCAGCACCAATGGAGCCCACACGGAAGCATCTCCCCAGCTTTCAAAGAAAGCCTTTGGGAAATGCCAACACGTATGCATGGTCCCTTTTCCCACCCAAGGGTGCCATCTGCCTCAGTTTAATGACAGCGAAGGTGGCAAAAATAAAAGACAGTAAAGAAGCAATTCCAAGGGGGAGGAAGGAGGGTTGTGAGGACTGATTCCTGTTGTCCCTGGAGAACACCTGTTACAGGTGAATAACTAAGCTTTCTCTGGGAAAAAACAGGAAGTCAGTCCTCACATATGGGACTCCCCAGCTGCAGGCTACTGAGAGAACCTGTATAAAACACCTTGGGTGACCAAAGAAGGTGAGCCCTAAGCTACAGCAGTTGAGTCTCAATAGAGACTCTCGCAAGACCCAAGTGTCTGGTGGGGAACCTGCACTCTGACAGCCTGAACACAGAAGGGTTGGAGTTACCTACACCCTGAAGAGATTACAGAGCACGGCCTGGCCAAAGGCACTGTCATGTCAGGACTCCCTCTCTAGGCAGTAGTGGGCTGCGAAGGTATAGTCTGAAGACCAGGTGGTGGCCTGGCAGATTTCCATCACAGGTACGGAATGAAGATTTGCTACAGAGGTAGCCATGGCTCTGACATAGTGCACCGTGACCCTGTGGTGTAGTGAGATCCCAGCCTGCTCATAGGTGAGGGCAATGCAGTCCACCACCCAAGTGGAGAGAGTTTGCTTAGTTATCGGAAGCCCTAGTCAACTGGGGTCATAGGAGACAGAGCTGAGGCATTTTGCGGTGGCCCCAAGTCCATTGCAGATAGAAGGACAGGGCCCTCTTACAGTCTCCACCTCGCCGGCATGAGGCCTCAGGAAGAAGGTGAGGAGTACCACCTCCTGACTGAGGTGGAAGGAGGACACCACATTTTGCAGAAACTTGGGGTGTGTGTGGAGCACCACCCTGTTCTTGTAGCACCTTGTGTAGGGCGGTTCTACCATCAAAGCCTGGAGCTCGCTGACCCTGTGAGTCGACATGAGTACCATGAGAAAGACAACCTTCCAGGAGAGGTACCGCAGGCGGCAAGTAGTCAGGGGCTCAAATGGCAGGAGCTCTTAGTGAGCTGTGAGAACACCTCATTGAGATCCCACTCCACTGTTGGTGGGCGGATGGGGGAGCTTGAAGAAATAAAGCCCCACAGGAAGCGATAAGGGGCTGAGCCAAGAGGGGCTTGCCCTCAACAGCATGTTGGTGTGCCGCAGTACTGCTCCAGTGCACTCTGACTGAGTTGGACTTAAGTCCCACCTGGGACAGGTGGAGTAAGAGTTGAAGCAACAGCTGCACCGAGCAGAAGAACAGGTTTGCTTGCCCCTTGGCAGACCACACCGAAAATACTTGCAACTTGAAGGCATACGTCCTTCTCGTGGAGGCCTTGCAGGATGCAAGAACCACCTCCTCCATATCATGTGGGAGGTTGAAGAGAGCTAGAGCTACCCTTTTAGCAGCCAAGCTGTGAGCGACAGGGACCCCAGGATGGGGTGCAGGAGAAAGTCCTCCTCCTGTGAAAGTAGTCCTGGGGCGCAGCCCAGGGGAATCGGAGGAACCAAGGTTGCATGGGCAACCTGGGGAGGGGGGAAGCTACCAGAATCAGTGATGACCTGTCGTGCTAGACCTTGAAGAGGGTCTTGGCCAATGTTCCCTCTAATTTTCTGTAGACTGTGTGCGCATAAAATATCAGCTGTGCAGCTTTTGAAGGAAGGTTAAATTTTTGTGCACCACATAACGACACTCGGAGTTATATACTTTAAAATTTGACTACAAGTCAGAATACAGTACGTACACCACATTTATTTTAATCAAATTAAATGAAAATAGACGATTACTAAATGAAGTGGAAAATTTCTAGTAATTACAATCACAACTTTTAAATTTTAAGATGTCTGTGTTGTTTTCTATCAGAATCAGAACCGTAATTTTTGTGCGCTCTGTTGTAAAGTATGTGCGTTTGTTCGATGAGGTGTGTGCGCGCGCACACGCGCACAGCTTAGAGGGAACAGTGGTCTTGGCGACCAGTGGTGTCAGTAGGAAGGTGTAAAAGTAAGCCTTCCATCCATGGGATGAGGAACACATCTGCCACCACCCGGGATGGGTGCGGCTGGCGAGAGCAAAAACGGAGCAACTGCATGTTGTTCGGGCTGGCAAACAGGTCCACTAGGGGGACACCCCAGAGTCAGTAAAGTCGTGAGGCCACTTTGGGGTCCAGGCACTCGTGTGGCTGGAGGACTCTGCTCAGCCTGTTCGCCATGGCGTTGTTCAGGCCCAGGAGGTAGACTGCCCACAGGAGCATCTTGTTGCATATCACATATAAGGAGAGGGCTACCACCTCCTGGCAGAGGGAGCACGATCCCATGCCTCCTTGTTTGTTAACATAGAACATTGCAACTTGGTTGTCCGTCTGGACCAGCATCGACTGGTGCTGCAACCAGTGGCAAAAGGCTCAGGGCCAAAAATATAGTCCAGAACTCCAGGAGGTTGATCTGCAACTGACACTCCATCTAGGACCAGGTGTCTTGGGTGTGGAGGTCCTTGCAATGAGCTCCCCATCTTTGCAGGGAGGCATCCATAATAAGGACCCTCTGGGAGGGGGGGGGGTGTGCCAGGAAGGGCATCCCAGCCTGAAGGTTGTGGGGGATCTGCCACCAGTTGAGGGACTCCACGCCTGTTGGCGGATCACTTTTACCCTGTCTTGAAGTCTGTCCCTGGCTTGTATCCACTGGGAGCGGAGGCACTACTGAGCTGCTCTCATATGCAGGCAGGCAAACAGGGTTACATGGACTGTGGAGGCCATGTGGCCCGGCAGGTGGAGGAGAAGGCCAACGGGCACCTACAGGCAAGGCGGTGTTGCACCCTGCAGCTAGCACCCTGAGGCGTTCTGTCCTCTATGGAAGGAGGAAGGCATTGGCATGGAGGGTGTCCAGCTGAGCCCTATGAACTCCAGACACTGCGCTGGAAAGAGGTGGGACTAGGGGTAGTTGATGCTGAACTCCAGATGCTGCAGGACTTGGATGGTGGTGGTATGGTGCACCTCTGCAGCTGTGCCTCCCCTTATGAGCCAGTCGTCCATGTAAGGAAAGAAGGCGGCCCCTTGGAGACAAAGGTGGGTTGCGATCACCGCTAGACACTTGATGAAGACCCTTGGTGATGACGCCAGCCCGAAATGTAGCACCCTATACTGGTAGTGACCTCCTCCCGCCATGATCTGGAGGTGTTGTCGGTGGTTGGGATGGATCAGGATGTGTGTATAAGCATCCTTCAGATCTAAGAAACAAAGCCAGTCTCCCTGCTGGAGTTAAGGCAGCAGTGTTCGAAGGGAGAGCATCTTGAACTTCTTCTTCACCAGAAATCTATTCACGTCCCGTAGGTCCAGGATGGGCCAGAGGCCCTCTGTTTGCTTGGGAATGAGGAAATATCTGGAGTAGAAGCCTTTAACCCAGAGGTGTTTGGGCACTGGCTCCACCATCTTGTCTGTGAGGAGGCCTGCGAGCTCGGTGAGGAGGCCTGCGAGCTCGGTGAGGAGCAGAGTCTGGTGAAGGAGAGGCTTACAGATTCTCCTGGGATGAATGAGGGTGACATCTGTTGCAGGTAGAGATATCTCTCCTTGACTACTTGCAGCACCTAGGAATCGATGGTGATGGAGGACTACCTGTGGGTAAGCAGGGTCAGACGCCACCCCGTGGGCTGCTGAGGGCCTCCTGGAGGAGAGGAGGCCATACCAAAGAAGTCAAAAACTCCCTCCAGGCTGGGCAGTGGCTGGGTCTGGGGCCAGTGCCTGGGTCTTAGGCTTGCAGGGTCTATTCCCTTGACCCTTGGACTGTTGTCCCTGCTGTGGGGCAGAGAAGGCCTGGTACTGTGGGGCATTACCAAATACCCCTTTCTTTCTTGGGAAGAAAGGCTTCTTCCCAGGTCATTCTTACGGAGATGTACAGAGGTCTTCTTCAAGAGTCTGGTCCTGATCAGGAACTCAGTCTCTATCTCAGCAGCCTTGTCTGACATGGGTTTTCCAAAAAGGTTCTCTCTGGTGCAAGGGACATCGATGAGTTTGTCCTTGACCCACTGCTCGAGGTCAGATGATTGCAGCCAAGCCTGGCGTCGGGTCACAATGCCTCTGGCGGCCACTCGGGCTAAGGATTCGAAGCCATCGTATGATGCTTGAGACAGGAACTTTGAGCACTCCTTGACTGCCAAGGCCAGACTTGAACCGCCAAAGAGTTTTCCCCATCGAGGCCTGCAGAGAAACCAGCGAGCTCTCACGCGAGTTCCTTTAGGTACATGCCAATGTACAACTGTAGGATTGGACTGAGCAAATCAGTATCGAGCCCTGGTAGCATTTTTGTCGGAGGGCATCCAAAGTCCAGGCTTCTCTACCCAGAGGAACAGAGGAATGAGTCTTTTGGCTCTTGAGTCGCCACATGGCCGACTTAATGGCCATAGAATTGTGAGGGAGCTGGTTTTTTTGGAACCCCGGGCTTCAGCGGACACTGTACATGGAGTCGAGCAGTCTACTCACAATGAGCACTGATGCTGGTGTTTCCCACATAAGGAGAAGGAGGCGTTCAGGGATCAGAGGGATGGGCACCATGAGGGCCTCCTTCAGAGGGGCCTTGTACTGGAGGATCTCAAGTTCCTCCATGTGGGGGTCCTCCTTCACCTCAATCTCAAACGTGAGCACCTTTGCCATATCTCGCACAAAGTTACTGGTGGAAACAAGTCCGAGGGCATGTTTTGGTGTTGCCGGTTGCCCGGGGACTCCTTGTCCTTGGTATCCCAGTCTGACTCAAAGTCATAGAAAGAATCCAAGGTTCCACGGCTCCTGTGGTCAAGCTCAGAGCCCAAAGGCCCACGACCCCGGGGCACCTGCGGTCCCAGCCACATGCACTCGCCGGAGAGGGTTGGTGTCCCGAGGAACAGGACCAGGACCCTTGTCCAATGCCGAAAGGTCTCTTGAGGCAGGTGGCGCTCAAGGATCAGCTCAATGACCAGAGAAGCCCTCGAAGTCGAGGGTCTGGTCATTGGGGGTGGATGAACCAGAGGAACTGGAAAGGAATGGAAAATAAAAGAAAAGATATTATAATGCCTCTATATCGTTCCATGGTGAGATCGCACCTTCAATATTGTGTGCAATTCTGGTCACCGTTTCTTAAAAAGGATATAGCGTTATTAGAAAAGGTTCAGAGAAGAGCCACCAAAATGGTAAAGGGGATGGAAGGATACTCCTATGAAGAAAGGCTAAAAATGTTAGGGCTTTTTAACCTGGAAAGGAGACGGCTGAGGGGAGATATGATAGAAGTCTATAAATTAATGAACGGAGTGGAACGGGTAAACGTAGATCGATTGTTTACGTTATCAAAATATAGAAAGACTAGGGGACATGCAATGAAGCTACAAGGTAAACTATTTAAGACTAATAAAAGAAAATATTTTTTCACTCAACGTGTAATCAAACTCTGGAATTTGTTACCGGAGGATGTAGTAAAGGCTGTTAGTGTAGCTGGGTTTAAAAAAGGTTTGGACAAGTTCCTGGAGGAAAGGTCCATAAACCATTATTAAGAAGGGACCCAGGATTATGAATACTTGACCCAATACAAGCATTGTGGAACCTGTGTCTTTTGGGGAAACGGCTAGGTACATATGACCTAGATTGGCCACCGTTGAAAACAGGATACTGGGATTGATGGATCTTGGTCTGACCCAGTATGGCATATCTTATGTTCTTATGCTGCTGTGCCAGGAGAGCAGTGATACTGCACTTCAAGGCTGCCATTCTGGTCTCCATGCCAGATGGCTCTGCAGCCTTCGGACGCAGGCACTGATGGCTTCCGAACCAGCATTTGTTCCATTGAGGGGGAGTCCTCAACCAGGATGGCCTTGGGGGTCCAAGACCGCTCGCCCGATGCTGACTCCTCCTTCTGGGACAGCTTGTGAGGCCGCTGTCACTCCTACCACTCGGACTCATGCAGGGGCCTGCGCGGGTCCTCCGAGGAGGTCTTCGAGGGTTTCGAGCTCTTCTTGCATTCCATCTCTGGGGAGTTCCTCTCAAAGGAGCCGCGGCTGCAGGACTCCGAGGCAGCCCATGCATCACAGGGCACTGAAGTACCAGAGGGGGACCTGGAGCATGTTGTCGCCAGGGACTCCGGCGCAGAGTTGAATCTATTGAACAACTTCTCCTGCTGCAGCTGACAGCTCTTGATGGCTTTTGCAGACAATGGACTTGCAAAGGTCACAGCCCGGATTTTCATGGTCCAACCCGAGGCAATGGAGGCAGTAATGTGATTTGGTGAGGGATATCATCTTACTGCACCTATCACATTTTTTGATGCCACTGGAGGCTATGGGGAAAAACAGGTATTTGAACCCGGGTGAGGGTCTGAAGCTATTGGCCAAAAAGAGCACAAAACACCGGTTGAGGGACACCTCTAGAAAAACATGAAAACGAGCCCGAGGAGTGATGAAGAGGCGAGTTAGTTCGGGGGCAGAAAGAGGAACCGGTACGGGTACCGGAAAGGATAATTTTAAGGCAAAAAAGAGATGCTTTTTCCGGGGAAACATGACAGAAGTCTGGTGGGCTCCATGGAAAAAGGATACTGAGGCAAGATGACACCCTTGGGCGGGAAGGGCACCACACATGCGTGATGCATCTCCCAAAGGCTTTCTTTGAAAACTGGGGAGATGCTTCTGCATGGGCTCCATCAGCGCAGATGTCACCCATATATGAGGACTGATTTCCTGCTTGTTCCCGAAGAATTTCCTTCAACATAATGATGGTAAGCACCAACTGCACTACGATGGACTTTTTTTTCTAGTGCCGACTCAGCTGCCTCTGGGTTTTCTTAGCAATGTATCACCAGAAGTAGATTGACAGCTTTTTCTTCCAAGGCAATGGAGAGTAAAATGATTTAAACAAAGTCACAAGGAGTGCCAGTGGGAAGATGGACTCTCACCAAGTGGATTTTCAAACCAGACTCTGACAAATGCAGAAGGAACTCAAGCAATTGTTGTGTGGAAAATATCTAGGACCTGTGTCACACTAGACATTAAATCTCCTCCACTTAAATCCATAGGAGATCCTAGTGGAACTTCTCTGGAAGCCAAAAGGACATTCACTACTCCAAATGGCAGGTTCAGAGAAGACAGAGTTAGCTTATCAATATCCAAGCTGTGAGGGCTATGGACTTGATGATGGGATGCAATAATGTCCCCTGATCTTGCAAAATCAGAGCTGTCTCATTGGACTTACTTGAATTCCTTTTACTTCTGCTTGGAGCTGCTTTCACTGCGTTTCTGCCAGCACTCTGTTCAGTGCTTAACCTCAGCTCCCTGACAACGTCCTCAGCACAGCCCCTGCTAGGAACTGAAGCAAACGTACCTTCCCAACGTATGTTGCTTCCCTTGCTATCAGAGCTGTTTCCCCACCTGGAGTCAAACCTTTCCAGTTTCTCCTCTCTGGGGTGCTTTGGCAGAAGCTTCAGCTTTGGTTCCAGTGTTCTCTGAGAATAAGACTCAGCAGTCTCCACTTCTCCTTCTCTCTCCACTATGTCTCTGGTAAGCTCAGAGACTGTACCTGTGTCTCTGCCGGGCTCCTCCCTACAAAACTCTGAAGCAGCTTTAAAATGGTGCTTCTCTCCAGCCACACCCTCCTTGCTGCACATGTGAGATTTGTTAGGGCTCAAACTAGCTCTTACGTCACTGCTAGGGCAGGGCTTAGCTCTAGCTACTACATGCTTCGGTAGCTTGTGGTTTCTATGGGAACCTTGTTTACCTCTGCTTTTAAAGGTGTATTCCTCACTTTTCTCCCATTCCATTCGATCCACACAGCTCTCCTTATCACACTAACATCAGGCTTCACCTCGCCGCCTTTTCAAATCCATGTTGAAGGTGTGACTCTGAGACTACTTTTGGATCCTGACCCCTTGTTTTCCTTGTGGCTCCTTTCCTTTCCCTATTTTTATCCTTGTTTTCAGATATTGTATTGTCTGTCTCGATTAGACAGTAAGCTCTGATGAGCACGGACCGTCTTTTATATGTAGCTGTATAGCGCTGTGTATGCCTTGTAGCACTATATAAATGATTAACAGTAGTAGTAGCAGCATTCAAAATTGCTCTCAGTTCCAGGAAATTTATCTGATGGACTCTCTCCTGGGAGGAAGCCCCAAGTAAAGCAGATGCACTCACAGAAACAAAAAAAATACAAGAAGTGAGATGGCAAAATCAAACGGCTCAATGGTGACCAGAGGTCTGGCTGGGCTGCGGGAAAAAAATGCAAGAAAAGTTACTAAAAAAGTACCGGAATCGAAGGCAGAACCACAATTGATGGAACTGATGCTACCAATGGCAAGCAGAACAGTCAAACAAGCAGAAAAAAGACCCCTGAAGGGGAGAAAACCCAAAATGTTTACCAGCGGATGACTGATGCACGTCTCTGGGGCTCTCTAGAAAATAAAGACTGGAGAAGATGGCGCCATGGCAGGCAGGAAGACAGGCATGGTGGAACCTCCCAAAAGTTTCCAACAGAAGCTGGGGAATGTTCCCATGTAGGACTCAGTCAAGGATGTCACCCATACATGAAGACTTCATTTCTGCTTGTTCACGGAGAAATATTTGTATATCATCTGTATATGAAAACTGAAGTAACCCCAAATCATCTAACATGCTGCAATCTTGTAGATGTTAAAGAAGACAGGTGAAAGAGGTGACCCTGTGGGATTCCCCACTTTATAATCCAATCCTCTGAAACCTGATCCTACAGGACCTCGCCTTTAAAAAATGTCTGAAACCATGCTATCACTATTCCGGAAACTCTTCTTTCAACTAAATTTTGAATCAGTAGCGAGTATTTAATTAAATCAAATGCTGCAGAAAAGGTCAATAAATCAATAATCTCTGATGGCCTTTAATATGAATCTAAGTTCCTCCAATAATGCTATGATAACATTTTCCATTCTGTATGTGGTCCTAAACCCAGACTGAGTTTGTGCCAATATATTAAACTTATTCAGATTAACTTTTAATTGGCTGGTCATTATTTCCTCCAATAATTTTGACAAGGCTAGATTTGCTATAGGTCTATAATCAGAACAGTTACCAAACCCTGCCTTTTTCATCCTTGATCAATGGACATAAAATAATAATCTTCAAATGCTTTGGGTATATAGTCCCTGGCTCAGTGCTTCATTCATCCAGTTGGTAATCCATTTCAGGAGCTCATTAGGTATAAACTCAAATAGGTAGCTCAATTTTCTTTAACAAATTTAAATACTAATATCTTGATTGCAACCTCTTCAATTACCGTATTTATTCGAGTATAATGCGCACACGTGTATAACGCGCACCCCTAATTTTCGATTAAAAATCGGTATAAAATTTTGTTTCACTTTTTCTCGGCTCAGACCAAGCACTGTAAGTGACAAACGTTGTTGAACACGTGCGGCCATGATAAAAATCATTTATTGACAACGTAAACTATGAACACAATACCGAAATAAAATTACCGGTAACAATATTTATTTAAAATGCTTCAAAGTCAGATTCATCATCAGATACACTAAAGAGTTGTTCCCATTCTTCTCGAGTTAATTTATCATCAGTGTCCCAGTTGGCAGGAACATCTGTTTCTCCAGTTTCTTCGCTTTCTTCTGAGTCTGAATTCCACAGCAGGTCGTCTTCTGTGAAGTGATCTTCTCTTCTAAATCATTTGGCAGCTTCTGTGCTATCTTTGTTCTCTGGCGTATTGCAAGTCCATGCCTTTTCATAAACTTTTGTGTCCATCCATTAGAGGCTTTGAAGGTTGAATCTTTGCAAAACTTTTGGGCTTGAAGTCTAATGTGGAGTGATGTGACGATGTACCCACTACTTCTTTGGTCAATGATCCATTCATAAAGTTCCTTCTCCATGTCTGGGTACATGGCTTGTCTCCCTCGTTGTGCTTTTTTGGTTTTATTCATATCTTTCAGGACGACTTTCTGTTTTCTCCATTCTCTAACATTCGTCTCTGGTACAGTGAATTCTCGGCTAGCTGCTTGATTTCCGTGAATTTCAGCATGATCAACAACTTTGAGCTTGAATGAAGCGTCATATGCAGAACGTTTTCTCTTGATACCCTGAGTTGCCATCTAATGGGTACCAGTATATCAATAAAAATATGAAGAACACTGAATTGTGCAAAACAGCAATGCTTACCGTAACGTGTGGGCGAGGCGAGGAAAGGAAATGAAGAGGCGACCATACGTTACAGCGGATAATAAGAATTCTCACCCCCAGTGGCAGCCCGTCAAACTGGCGAGTGCATCTCGCCAGTTCGGGCCGCCCACTGTACGCGACGAGGGGACGTAGAAAAAAAAAAACGATCCCCTGTTTTCGCCGCCCCTTAAAGGGGCGGGGCCGGCACAGGGGACGTTTTTTTTTCTTCGCCCTCGCGTACAGTGAGCGGCTGCAGCCCGGAGAGGGCGCAATGCAAACTCACAATTCGCCTGCGCCCTCAATGGACCGGCTGCCACTGCGACACCCCACCCCTCGTTTATAACGCGCACCCAAACTTTGATTTCTTTTTTTGGTAGAAAAATTTGCGCGTTATACTCGAATAAATACGGTACCTTAAAGATATCTCAACACAGATCCCCTCTTACCTCCCTATCCCTATACAGCACAGGGTATATCCATTATGCTTTGGGGTGGCATAGGAAATATTGTATAGGTGAAGGGAAGAATGGATCAATTAATTATTAAAATATTCTAGAAGCTAATGTCCTAAGGTCAATAAACTGAAGCTAGTTAGCAATGACTTGATGGCACTAAAAAAATAAAAATAAAAATACAAAAAGGGCTGAATATTTCAGCAAGACAACAATCTGAAACATAATTCAAAATCAACCATGAAGGATTTGTAGGAAAGAAAGATGAAGGTTTTGAAGGGTCTTTAATAATATTCAATTATCATAAAAAAATACCTATGGAGAGATCTCAGGCTTTCTGTGCATGCAAGACCACTCAGGAATATTTCTGAGTTCTGCAAAGAGATGTGACAGAATTCCAAAACCAAGAATAGAAAAACTCATAGCTGGCTAAAGGAAATATTTAAAAGCTGTTATATCGCCAAAAGATATAGTTACATAGTATATGATGGCAGATAAAGACCATCATGGTCCATCTGGTCTTCAAGTCTCTTCTCATGTGTCTTCTGGTACAGGCACCAAATCATTTTGGTCGCCTTCCTCTGAACGGTTTCCAGTCTTTTTACATATAACCTTTGCGAGATACAGTCTCCAAAACTGAACACAATATTCCAAGTGAGGCCTCCCCAGTGACTTGTACAGTGGCATTAGGACCTCCTCCTTTCTGCTGGTAATTCCTCTCTGTATGCAACCCAGCATCCTTCTGGCTTTGGCCACTGCCTTGTCACAATGTTTCGCCATCTTGAGATCCTCAGAAACAATCACTCCGAGGTCCTTCTCCTGGTCCATGCACACCAACTTCTCGTCCCCTATCGCATACAATTTTCTTGGATTTCTGCAACTCAAGTGCATGACACTGCACTTCTTCACATTAAATCTTAACCGACGAGCATTAGACCATTCTTCCAGCTTTTGTACATCTTTCCTCATGTCCCTCAGGGGAGTCCACTCTGCTGCAAATTTTTGTGTTATCTGCAAAAAGACAGACTTTTCCATTCAGTCCTTCAGCAATATCACTCACAAATACATTGAACAGTACTGGCCCCAGGACTGATCCCTGGGGCATGCCACTATAATCATCTTCCTTTCATCCGAGTGAGTTCAGTTTACCATCACCTTCCGTCGTCTGTCAGTCAACCAATTTCTGATCTAGCTCATTACATTAGGACCCATCCCCAGGCTGTTTAGTTTATTGATAAGCCTCCTATGAGGAACCGTTTCAAAGGCTTTGCTGAAATCTAGGTAGATCACATCCATCACATGCCCTTGATGTAGTTCTCTGGTCACCCAGTCAAAGAACTCAATCAGATTTGTTTGTCATAATCATTCTATGGTAAAACTATATTGCCTCAGATCATGCAACCTATTGGTTTTGAGAAAGCCCACTATTCTTTTTTTCAGGATGCATTATAGTCTAAAAGGGTATATAAACTTTTGCACCTGCCATATTCACTGTTTTCTTATATTGTATCTGTGGAAAGCTTTAAATAGTATTTCTGCACTAAAATTTGCAGAGTGTGGGTTTTTTTTTAACTTGTGTGTCAGCTTCTGTTCACTATGGGATTCAATGAAACATAAAATTTGATCATAAGGGACCTAAACTTGCATACAACTGTAAACATACTGAATGCATTCCAAAAAATGTCCATATTCAATAATGTTTTTGGTTCCAACAATTTATATTGAGAAAGTTATTGCTTCCAACAATGTGAACTGAAAATCTATACTTCCTAGCAAAATAAAACACATCACAAGCCACAAGAAGCCATAAGATTTAATAGCACACTAAAACACGGTCAATATGACTGACTACTTATATATTGTGAACTCTTGTATCAATACTCCTTGACCTCCTCTTGTTTTCTCCAGACACATTAGAATTACTGTCCTGTACTGCTACCAAATTTCATCTTAGGTTTCCTGACCAATTTGTTTAGAAATGCAGGGAGAACTTCAGAAAAGCTAATCCCATCATAAACATTTGTCTGAAACATTTGTAATCATTCAGTTCATACAACATTATTAAAGAATTATCATTAAATAAGGGCCTGAAATATAAAGACAACTAGTGGCACACCAGTGTAGCAAGAGCAATCACAGATCCTTAAAGACAAATGCATATTCAGGTGGAGAGGAAAAACTGCTTATAGGTAAAAATTTCTCAGAACTGACTGTATAAAATTACAAGTGAAAAAGCCCTGAACATAATAACACATTATTTCCTGGAAAAGTGCACCTGTGTACACCCACACTGCTCCCTGCAATCATGGAAAATATTCTCCCAGTAGGAAATAAAAACATCTTACATGAAGATAGTGAAAGCTGTTTCCTAACAAAATTTTATAGGTGCACATAGCATATCTTATGTATCATGTGTTCGCTAAAGAAAGCAGGATTTCCTGTATGGGTGATGATATCTAACAGAGCCCAGGCTCAGAGAAAAAGTAATAGAGGTGTCAAGAGCTCTCTAGAGTACTGAACTAAATATATGCATGGGGCCATCCCAGTACCATATAAAAAAAAATTAAATAAGAAACCAACTCCTGGGAGAGGAGGGTGGGATTTGTGAGAACTAATATCCTGCTGTCCTCAGAGAACACCTACTAAAACTAAGCAACTCTAAAGATATATAGCCTTCACACATGGGAAAGCCGAGTTACAGGTTGCCTTTAATTTAGCCCATGTTCTCATTTTTCCCCTAAATAAAGTCAGCCTGGAAATAATAAAAATAGTAAACTGTTGTAAATTAGTTTTCTGTAAATAGTTAAATTGAATAGTTCAACATGTTCCATGTATCATAGTTATTTTTTTGTGCCAAAATGTTCTATGTAATTCAATGTTCAATGGTTTTAACTTGTTCTCTGTAAACCGCCCCTGATCTCTGGAAGGGGCGGTATAGAAAAGCACACAAATAAATAAAATAAAATAAATAAAAATGTGCCACTTTCAGTAAATGGATTCTAAACCTTGAAGAAATTCCATAGGACAAACTGACCAAACCTTCTTCCAATAACAATAAATGAAATAAATGTGTGGACAAAAGTACACATAGCAGCCTTATAGATCTCTTCCACTGAGGCTCAGACACTATAAACCTTCCAGTCAAGTCTGCCTGGCTAAAACCAAAAGAGATGGAATTTAATTGGAAACTGATGTGCTTGGCTATGGCAATGTCAGGTTTGTTGGGCTAAATAAACAAGTTGGGTAGACTTTCAAAAGGCTTTAGTCTACTCCTAGTAGAACATCGCCTTCATGGCATATGTCCTGGGGAAAAACGTTAGGATGAAGACCAACTGGTTAAAGTGCAAATCTGGTACCACCTTACAATGGAATGGAGGATGCATGCGCAGAACCACCTTTTTGTTAAAAATTGTTGTGTAGGGTCAGTCACTACGGTCAGGAACTCACTGGTGGTGTGCTGAAATGGCCATCACACGAAAGAAGTCCTTCCAGTGCATCTACTTCAAGCTCACATGAGTTTAGTGCATTGGTATTCCCTCCCAGTCGTCGATGGGTCAGGTTTTTGGGATAAACAAGTTACTCGTCTGTGGGAAGTATTCTGCATGGACAGCAGGATAAGTCCTCACATATGGGTGGTATCGCCGGTGGAGCCCTGCACAGCAGCCACTTCCCAGCTTCTTCTAGAAGCTTTTGGAGCTGGTCCTGCATGCATGCCCACTATTATCCACATGCTGCCACTGCACGGGCTTTACATCAGTTCAATTAGAAGCTGAAATAGTGTACAACTCCATGCGGAGGAGGAAGGTTGCCAGGACTTATCCTGCTATCCACGGAGAACACCTGCTAAAGGAAAATGGCCCTTACATATGGGAATAACTAGAGACAAGCTGCCGCCAAAGAAAAAGGAAACAGAAAGGGTTGCAACAGCAGACAATGAAACTATTAAATGTTTTTGGTGGGTGGCAACAAGCCTTCCAAAAATATTATTTGTTTTGTCTTAGGGGAGCAACCTGAACAGAAATAAATGGGTCTAGGGGGGGATGGAGTTAGATTGTATTCTCTGAACAGATTGACTTATCTGCTATTGCATTGGGAGTCCCATTCAAAGCACTAGTTTGATGTGAGTGTATGGACGGAAGTCCATGTTGCAGCAATGCATATCTTCTCCATGTAGGATGATCTCAAATGGGCTACTGATGCAGCTATGGCTTTGACATCTGAGTCATGATGTAATCTTCTAGAGTCCAGCCTAACTGGGTGGTCATTTTTGATTTGGAATTGTATCTCAATGGGAAGCACTCAGCGGATTTATATACCATGACCCCTGAGGAAGACGGGATGTTGCCAAACAAGGCCACCTAGGGTCTTTTATTATATTTTTTTCAAATAAAAGTGTTTTTTCACCACTTGTTTCGTATGTTGGTGATGGTCTGCCTTTTGGGGGGGCTTGTGTCACCTAAAGCATTTACAATCCATACAAAAACAGTCATTTCTATCCCATGCCCGTAAATTTGATCGCATTATACCTCTTTTCATGCAACAGCACTGGCTCCCCATCTCTTCTCAGATTACTTTTAAGATTTTAACACTGAATCATAAAGCACTGTCCACTGGCATCCCTGATTATCTTCACTTACTCTCTATGCCCCTGCATGCTCGCTACGCTCAGTCCATCAAAAACCATCTACACCCTCCCACACACCCCACCAAAGCCATACTTTAATCTATCAGCCAACATGCTTCTTTTCTTTCAAGGCCCAATTCTTTAGAATAGCTTGCCCCCTCTCATCTATGCTTACAGCCATCTTGCCACCTGAGCAGCAGGGCTGCAGTAATGCCACCTGAAACCGGCTCTGTTCTTTCTCTTCTCTTTCCTGTCATTAAGTAATGGAGTTCTTTTCTATTTCCTTATTTTAGTGCAACTGTAAACTGCTTTGCTTTTTTTTACTGAAAGGCGGTATAGCAAATACTAAATAAGCCATAAACCATCTGTTAGTGTCTGTGGCAGACATTTTTCTGCTGCAATAGGTAGACTTTTTAAACCCACTTGCAAGTTTTTGGAATATTTTGGGAAAAACAGCTGCAGCAAAATCAAATGGCTTGATTTCAAAGGATAAAAATTCAATCCCAGTCAAGGTGCCCAAGGCGTAAGTGCATCCTACAGCAGTGATGGTATAAAACGAAGAAAACCTATTAAAAGTAAAAAACAAACAAAAAATACAACTAAGGAACCCAAGGAGGCAGAGAACTCATGTGGCAGCAGAGAAGAGGAAAATATCTCAAAGCGTAGTTATTCACCTGTAACAGGTGCTCTCCGGGGACAGCAGGAATCAGCCCTCACATATGGGTGACGTCAGCGCCAATGGAACCCTCGTGGAAGTATCCCCCCTGCTTTCAAAGAAAGCCTTTGGGAAATGCCACAACACATGCGGGGTCCCCTTCCTGCCCAAGTGTGCCATTTTGCTCAGTTAGATGACATAGCTAAAAGACAGCAAAAATAAAGATGGTAAAGGAGCAACTCCAAGGGGAGGAGGGAGGGTTGTGAGGACTGATTCCTGCTGTCCCCAGAGAACACCTGTTACAGGTGAGTAACTAGCTTTCTCCGGGAACAAGCAGGAAGTCAGTCCTCACATATGGGACTCCCCAGCTACAGGCTACCGAAAGCCCATAGCAAAAACAGGGAGCCGCAAGCAACAGCAATTGAGTCTGTGTCCACAGATCGCAGTAGGACTTCTGTGTCCAATGAAATCAGCACTCCGGTAAGCTGAACACAGAACCCACAAAAAGGTTACGGAGCACAGCCTGGCTGAAAGCACCATCCCGTCAGGACTCTTTCCAGGCAGTAATGGGCTGTGAAGGTATGGATTGAAGATCAGGTGGCGGGCCAGCAGATGTCCACCATCGGGACAGAGCACAAGTTTGCCACCGAGGTCGCCATGGCCCTGACAGTGCGCAGTGATGCGGCCTTCTAGTGGGAGCCCCGCCTGCTCATAGGCAAGGGCGATACAGTCTGCCACCCAGGTGGACAGATTATGCTTGGTCACGGTCTCCCCCAGTCTTCTGGGGTCATAGGAGATGAAAAGCTGAGAAGCTTTGCGGTGGCCCTGAGTGCACTGGATATAGAAGGACAAAGCCCTCTTATAGTCCAAGGTGTCAAGGAACGTCTCCACTTGACTGAAGCGAGGTCTTGGAAAGAAGATAGGGAGCACTACTTCCTGGTTGAGATGGGAGATACTACCTTCGGAAGGAATTTGGGGTGCGTGTGAAGCACCACTCTGTTCTTGTAGAACCTGGTATAAAAGAGGCCTCCGCCACTAGGGTCTGAAGCTCGCTAACTCTGGAAGCGGAGGAGAGCGCAACCAGGAACGCCACCTTCCAAGAGAGGTAGTGAAGGTGGCAGGTAGCCAGAGGCTCGAAGGGTGGGCGAGTGAGCTGCCCCAACACTACATTAAGGTCCCATTCGGCTGCTGGAGGGCGAATTGGGGGCTTCAATAGAAGCAGCTCCCAAAGAACACGGGTCACCAAAGGCTGGACTGAGAGGAGTTTGCCATCCACTGTGTGGTGGTGCGCCGCCCAGATTGTGAGAGCTGGAGAAGGTACTGCAACACCAGTCCCACCAGGCAGGAGAATGGGTTGGCCCCCCCAAGCCAAAAAGCTGCACCATTTGAGGTCATAAGCCTTCCTAGTAGAGGCCTTGCACGAGGCCAGCAGAATCTCTTCCAACTCAACCGAAAGGCTGAAAGGGGCCAGAGTCACCCTCTCAGCAGCCACGCCATCAGCGATAGGGACCCCAGGTAGGGGTGCAGAAGAGAGCCCCCCTCCTGAGAGAGGAGTCCCAGAGAGATCACCAAAGGGATGGGGTCTCCACCATCAAACGGAGGAGCAATGGGAACCACGGTTGCCAGGGCAACTGAGGGCCTATCAGGATGAATGAGGCCCTGTTGCAAAGGGTTCTGAACAAGGTTTTGGCGATCAGCGGCATGGGAGGGAAGGCGTACATGAGGCCCTCTGACCATGAGACAAGAAACGCGTCTGCTGCCACTCTGGAGGGGTGGGCCTGCCGAGAACAGAAGCAGGGCAACTGGAAGTTGTCCGGACTTGCAAACAGGTCCATTACAGGTTCCCCCCAGATCTGGAAAAACCGATTGGCTACCCTGGGGTACAGCTGCCACTCTTGTGGCTGGAGGACTTGCTCAGCCTGTCGGCCAGAAGGTTTTCCTGGCTTGGTAGGTACACTGCCCGCAGGAGGACACCCTGTTGGATTGCATACGAGCAGAGGACCACTACCTTCCAACAGAGGGCACGAGACCCCGTTCTCCCCTGCTTGTTCACATAGAACATCGCCACCTGGTTGTCCGTCTGGACCAGCATGGGCTGATGACGCAGGTGGTGGCAGAAGACTCGCAGGGCTAAGTATATGGCCCACAACTCCAGGAGGTTGATCTGCTGGGTGCTCTTGTCTAGTGACCACAGTTGCCCTGGGTGCGGAGCTCCCCAGCCGAGCAGGGAGGCGTCCATGGTGCGGACCCTCGAGGGGCATGGGGCCTGAAAAGGCATGCCCGCCTCGAGATGCTGGAGAAATTGCCACCAGACCAGTGAGTCTGCCAGTTGGTGGGTTACAGAGACTCTGCCTCGGAGGCATCCCATGGCCTGAGATCACTGGTCCTGGAGACACCACTGCGCCGCCCTCATGTGGCGGCAAGCATCTGGTGTGACGTGGACCATAGAGGCCATGTGCCCAAGGAGGCGCAGAAGAAACTGGGCGGGCACCAAGGGACGGTACTGTATTTCCCATGCCAGAGTCCTGAGATGGTCAGCTCGGTCCCTGGGCAAGGTGGCCTTCAACTGGAGAGTGTCGAGTTTTGCCCCGATGAACTCCAGACACTGTGGTGGGAGGAGGTGAGACTTGGAATAGTTTACAACAAAATCCAAGTGCTGCAGAACCTGGATGGTATGTGTAGTGGCCTGTTGCACCTCTGAGGCTGTGCCTCCCTTTATGAACCAGTCATCTAGGTAGGGGAAGATAAAGACACCCTAGAGGCGGAGGAAGGCAGCCACGACTGCCAGGCATTTTGTGAAGACTGTTGGGGCAGAGGTCAAACCGAAAGAGAGCACCCTGTACTGAAAATGTCTGACCCCACTATGAACCGCAGGTACTGCCTGTGGTTGGGGTGAATGAGGATGTGAGTTACTTGTTAATCATTTATAACGTGTTATGTTTTGTTTCTATGTATACAGTTGAAACATACTGTCTGTTACGTTCTCTGTAAACTGTCTTGAATTGTAGAAAGACGGTATATAAAAACTGTTAAATAAATAAATGTGGGTATAGGCATCCTTGAGGTCTAAGGAGAATAGCCAATCTCCCTGCTGGAGGTATGGCAGCAATGTTCCAAGGGAGAGCATTTTGAACTTCCCCTATATCAGGAATTTGTTAAGGTTGCGCAGGTGAAGTATGTGCCTTCGGCCTCCTGTTTTTTTGGCACAAGGAAGCACCTGGAGTAGAACCCCTTGCTCTTGAGATGGTGGGGGCACCGGTTCCACCACTTTGTCCTCGAGAAGACCTACCAGCTCCTTCAGTAGAAGGTCCCAGGGGAGGGGAGACCTGAGGGGCTCTCCCGGGAAATAAGGGGAAGGTGTCCGAGTCAGGTGGAGGAGGTAACCTTCCCTGACCACCCGAAGTGCCCATGAATCGGTGGTGATGGCCAACCACCTCTGGGCATAGTGGGTCAGACTTCCCCAATGTGGGCTGCTGATCTCCTTGGGGTAGAGAGGCTATGCTCAAGGAGTCAAAAATTCAGCCCTGGCTGGGCCAGGGCCTAGGGTTTTGGAGCCTTCTGGTTACGAGGGCCATGCCTATGTCTCTTGGCCTGCTAACCCTGTTGGGGAGCTGGGAAGGCCTGAAAAGGTGGGTAGTTTCCGTTAGCAGCCCCTTTCCTCGGGTAGAAGGACTTTTTACCCAAACCCAAAAGGGTTCCTTGGAGAGACCAGCTGAGAACACGGCGAGTTCCTTTGCCAGGTCTCTCGGGTACATGCCCATGTACAGCTGGTAGGCCTGGATGCGGCCAATGAGCATTAAGCCCTGGTAGCACTTTCTGCCAAGGGCATCCAGGGTGCAGGCCTCCCTGCCGGGGTGCACCAAGGAGTATGTAGTCTGGCTTTTCAGCTGACACATGGCCAATTCCACCACCATGGAGTTAAGCAGTGTCTCCTGCATCTGGAGCATCAGTCGGTCCAGGATGGGAGGAATGGGCACCATGAGCAGTTCCCATGGAGGAGCCTCGTACTGGAGGATTTCCAACTCATCCGCCCAAGGACCTCCTCAGACTTGTTAGGGAATGCCAGGGCCTTTGACATTTCCTTGACAAAATCAAGGAAGCCCATATCCTCCGGCGGGGATTGCCGACGGGGCTCTGAGACAGGAGAATCGGATGGGATGTCATGGTGGCAACGGGTGTCGAGGGACTCCTCATCCTCCGTCTCCCACTCGGAGTAGTCCGTCGAGGACTCGTAGGAGGGCTGCTCAGCGGGCCTTGGGGCTCCCAATGCTTTGCGACTGGTGCCTGGCATAATTTCCAGGAATGATCGCGGTCCCATTGAGTGGGACTCAGATTGCAACCTCAGCCGAGGATCGACTTGAGGCCAAAGGACCTCCAGGATCAGCTTGGCTGAGGGGGAAATCTTGGACGTCGAGGGCCCAGTGGTCGGGGTGGATGAACTGGTCATGCCAGACAACAGTGCCCGCTGCTGGTCCATCAAGGCAAACTGTGCTCCAGGGCCGCCATTCTGGACTCCAGGCCAGAAGGTTCCACAGCCTTCAGCGTGGGCACAGAGGGACTCGGGTCCGATGCCGGCTCCCCCGAAGGGGAATCCTCGACAAGGATGATGT
The DNA here is from genome assembly GCA_033557465.1 of Ichthyophis bannanicus. Taxonomy (NCBI): domain Eukaryota; kingdom Metazoa; phylum Chordata; class Amphibia; order Gymnophiona; family Ichthyophiidae; genus Ichthyophis; species Ichthyophis bannanicus. Next base: position 1,338,248,050 of record CM066033.1, on the reverse strand, counting down.
CTGGGGACTGAGGCTGGTTTGAGGTCGAGTCCTTTCAGGGGACCTTTGCAGGCCACTCCTTCTCTGAAGTCTTGGACGAGCGCTTCGTACTGCGGGACTGGGCCCGGGAGGCACCTAGCCAGTCAGTCAAAACCATCCAAAGATGCCGCCTTTGAGGGTTTCTTCTTCTTCCTGGGTTCTCTCAAGGGAGACCCCCTTTCTGAGGACCCACGACAGGGCTCGGGTTTGGAGGGTTTCGCCCGAGGCGTTGAGGCCTCAGATGAGGCTCTGGCCTACGGAGGCACCGAGGACTTGTGGAAAACCTTGTCATGCTGCTGCTGGTGGCTCTTGAGGACCTTGCTGGAGATCCTTTTGCAGAGATCGCAGGCTGCCGGGTCGTGATCTGGCCAGGGGCAGCGGAGACAGCAGTTGTGTGTGTCGGTTAAGGACATAATTTTATAGCACCAATCACACTTCTTAAAGCCACTGGTAGCCATGGGGGAAAAAAGTACCCCTGCGAGGTCAAAGACTCTCTGGGCTGACAATTGGAAAAAAGGCGCAAAGACACCAAAGAAAAGAGAAGAATGAACACTACAAAAATAGACCCGAACTCGACGCCGAGGCAACAAGGTTGGGTGGCGGGGAGAGTACCAGTGTGATACCAGAGGCGAGTATGAAAACTCAGAGAGAAAAATCAACTTTTTCCAGGAAAAAGCCAGACAGACGTCTGAAGGGCTCTGTGGAAAAAAGGATACTGAGTCAGATGACACCCTTGGATGGGAAGGAGACCACACAAGCATGGTGGCATCTCCCAAAGGCTTTCTTTGAAAGCTGGGGGGATGCTTCCATGAGGGCTCCATCGGCGCTGACGTCACCCATATGTGAGGACTGACTTCCTGTTTGTTCCTGGAGAAAATAGAAGTAAACCTCTTGTGGCAGGTGACAAATGGCACGCAGGACCAGCTCCAAAAGCTTCTAGAAGCTGGGAAATGGCTTCTGAACAGGGCTCTGTCAGTGATGTCACCCATATGTAAGAACTTATCCTGCATTTCCACAAGGAATCCCAATGACCATTCATGAGAGATCTGCATTCCTACTACCTCCATTATAATTCTCTTATTCATAATCATTAGAGATGTCCTGAAAACCTAACCCATTAGCAGCCCTTGAGGACTTGAAGTGAATTCCACTACTCTAGTGGCTCAAAAGGAGTTATCAGTTGGGATAAAAATTGAAGCTTTTCACATATGTCTTGGGACGTCAAAAGAAGCAAGCCCCACAATATTTTCCAATTATACTATGAGTAACTCTAATGGAATTGTTTTTAAATCTCTCTCTGATACAGAAGATATCCAAGCAGTTTTTATTGTGTGGTAGGAAAAAGCTCTAGTGCCTCTTTGTCATACCAGATGGCAAACCTCTTCTACTTAAAACCGTAAGACCATCTAATGGAGTCTCTCCTAGAAGACACAAGGATTTAAAAGACTTTATTGGGTATATTCAATGAACTGAACATTACTCTTTCAACATTCAGGCTACGAGGGCTGGTGACCTGATACTGAGATGCAACACGATCACTTGTGTGGTTAAAGGGGACTATTGTAGTTGATATGGAAGGGCAGACTAGATAGGCCACGTGGTCTTTTTCCGCAGTCATGTTTCTATGAAGGACTTGATTCAGTCTGTCTGCTAGGAGTTTTTTCTTCCAAGCCAGGAACATGGCATGATAGATACCAAAGTGGAGATCCTTTTCTTGTGGAAGGAAGACTTTTACCTGAGTTGCATCGAACATAACTGGCTCATGTGGGATTTGGGGTATTTTATGACAAATCTTAGTGATTCCAACCTGCGGCTGATTTTGGTCACATTGCTTTTATATCTCCTACCTAAGATATGCTCTTAACATAAGAACATAAGACATGCCATACTGGGTCAGACCAAGGTCCATCAAGCCCAGTATCCTACAGTGGCCAATCTAGGTCATACGTACCTAGCAGTTTCCCCAAAAGACACAGGTTCTGCAATGCTTGTATTAGGTCAAGCATTGATATCCTGGGTCCCTTCTTAATAATGGTTTATGGACCTTGTCCAAACCTTTTTTAAACCCAGCTACACTAACAGCCTTTACTACATCCTCCGGTAACAAATTCCAGAGTTTGATTACACGTTGAGTGAAAAAATATTTTCTTTTATTAGTCTTAAATAGTTTACCCTGTAGCTTCATTGCATGTCCCCTAGTCTTCCTATATTCTGATAATGCAAACAGTCGATCTATGTTTACCACTCCGTTCATTAATTTATAGACTTCTATCATATCTCCCCTCAGCCGTCTCTTTTCCAGGTTAAAGAGCCCTAACCTTTTTAGCCTTTCTTCATAGGAGTATCCTTCCATCCCCTTTACCATTTTGGTGGCTCTTCTTTGAACCTTTTCTAAAATCGCTATATCCTTTTTAAGATACGGCGACCAGAATTGCACACAATATTCAAGGTGCGGTCTCACCATGGAACGATATAGAGGCATTATAATATCTTTTGTTTTATTTTCCATTCCTTTCCTTATCATACCTAGCATTCTATTTGCTCTCTTGGCCGCCGCTGCACACTGGGCCGAGGGTTTTAACATGGTATCCACAATGACGCCTAAATCTTTTTCCTGGGTGGTAGTTCCTAATGTGGAACCTTGCATCGTGTAACCATAGTTTGGGTTGTTCTTCCCTAGGTGCATAACCTTGCACTTGTCCACATTAAATTTCATCTGCCATTTTGATGCCCAGTCTTCCAATTTATCAAGATCCTCTTGCAATTTTCCACAATCCTCTTGGGTTTTAACAACTTTAAATAGTTTTGTGTCATCTGCAAATTTGATAACCTTACTCGTTATTCCACTTTCCAGGTCATTTATGAATATGTCAAAAAGCAGCGGACCCAGCACAGATCCCTGGGGTACACCACTATTCACCTTTCTCCATTGGGAAAATTGGCCATTTAGCCCTACCCTCTGCTTTCTATCTTTTAACCAGTTCCTGATCCACAATAGTACACTGCCTCCTATCCCATGACTCTTTAGTTCTGCCAAAAGTCTCTCATGAGGGACCTTGTCAAAGGCTTTCTGAAAGTCCAGATACACAATATCAACCGACTCACCTTTGTCCACCTGATTATTCACTCCTTCAAAAAAAACATAACAGATTAGTAAGACATCTTCCTTGTCTAAAGCCATGTTGGCTGTCTCCCATTAGGTCATGACTATCTACATGCTGAGTAATTTTATTCTTTATGATGGTTTTTACCATTTTTCCCGGTACTGACGTCAGGCTCACCGGTCTGTAGTTTCCCGGATCACCCCTGGAACCCTTTTTAAAAATTGGTGTTACATTGGCGATCCTCCAATCTTCAGGTATTAGAGATGATTTTAATGATAGTTCACAGATTACTAATAGCAGGTCTGCAATCTCATATTTCAGTTCTTTCAACACCCTTGGATGTATACCACCCGGCCCAGGTGATTTGCTACTCTTCAGTTTATCTAATAGTTGTAATACATCTTAGAAACATAGAAACATGATGACAGAAAAAGACCACATGGCCTATCTAGTCTGTCCTTCCATAACAACAACTACAACAGTCCACTTTTTACCTTTAGAGATCCTCTGTGTTGGTCCCATGCTTTTTTGAATTCAGTTACTGTCCTCATCTCTACCACCTCCACTAGGAGACTATTCCATGGATCCACTACTCTTTCTGTAAAGAAATATTTCCGCATATCACTCCTGAATCTATCTCCCTTCACCCTCATCTCATGTCCCCTCGTAGCAGAACTTGCTTTCAATTGAAAGAGGCTCTCTCCCTGAACATTTATGCCACGGAGGTATTTAAACATCTCAATCATATCACCTCTATCCCGCCTTTCCTCTAAGGTGTACATATTAAGATCCTTAAGTCTGTCCTCATATGCTTTATAATGAAGCCCATTAATCATTTTAGTAGCAACCCTCTGCACCGATTCCATCCTGTTCACATCCTTTTGAAGGTGCGGTCTCCAGAATTGCACACCATACTCCAAATGAGGTCGCACCAAAGACTTATACAGAGGCATTATCACCTCCTTTTTTCTGCTAGCCATTCCTCTCCGTATGCACCCAAGCATCCTTCTAGCTTTTGCCGTCGCCTTTTCTACCTGCTTAGCTACTTTAAGATCATCAGACACAACCACGCCTAGGTCCCGCTCTTCTTTAGTGGACAAAATTACTTCACCTCCTATACTGTATTGCTCCCTTGGATTGCTGCAGCCCAAATGCATGACCTTACATTTTTTAACATTAAATCCCAGCTGCCAAATTCTGGACCATTCTTCAAGCTTAGCTAGATCCCTCCTCATGTTATCTACACCTTCCTGGGTGTCTACTCTATTGCAGATTTTGGTATCATCCGCAAAGAGGCAAACCTTACCCGACAGCCCTTCCGCTATATCACTAACAAAGATGTATCACTAACAAAGATTCCCAATGTATCGATATTTCCTTCAATTCTTCCGCACCTTTAAATACCACTTCAGTCATGGGTAACATCCCTACATCTTCCTCAGTAAAGACCGAAGCAAATAATTCATTCAGTCTCTCCGCTATCGCCTTGTCGCCTCTTAGTGCTCCTTTAACCCCTTTATCATCTAATGGACCAACTGACTCTCTCACAGGTTTTTTGCTACGAATGTACTTAACCAGCCCAGTTGTTGAGACAAGGAAACACATACACCCCCAGATTGCATAGATGTGTTGCTATCACAGCTTGACATCTTGTGAAAACATGTAATTCTGACAGCTAGGCTAAAGGGCAGAATACGATAATAGAAATGTTATCGTCCTATAATAAATCCAATGACTTTAGTGTCTTGGCTGTATCTCTATGTAGGTGTAAGCCTTCTTCTGACCCAAAAAACACAGCCAGTCTTATTAGAGAAAAGGAAATAAGGTTCACAGGGAAACCATCTTCAACTTTTATTTTATGAGAAATTTGTTCAGGGCCTTAAGTAGGGCCGACCCCGCAATCAGGCAAACTAGGCTTTCTCCTAGGGCAGCAACTTCATGGGGCGATGGCAAAACAAAGGGCACTCAAAGCTAAACAATACATTTTGAAAGCCAGAGGGGGTGTAACACTTAAAGTCCGCTTAGGGTGCCAACATCTTGAACCAACTCTGAGACTGGCCTGCCCTTAGGTCTAGGACAGGATTGTGTCCCCATGTTTTATTTGGGATCATGTCATAAAATCCCCCACTCTTCCCCTAACAGGAAAAATTCAACCAAACTCCCTTTAAAAGTACATCCTGAGGCTGAGAGTTTGGCCATTATAATCTCAGTGGGCAATCTAGTGGGGTTTCTAATAGGTATAGTCTACATCTCCACCATATTATGTTGAGAACCCAAGTGCGAGATTAAACTGGACCAACAGCTGATGTAAAAGCTTCTTTTCCCTCGAAAGGAAGGTTCACTGGAACAGACACGAATACTGGTTGTGATGTGTGGATCCTGCCATAAACTCATTCCAAAGTTTGCCTGGGGAGCTGGATGTGGTTTCAGGCCCTCTGCTATGTGGGGTGAGAGCAAGAACCCTATTGATGGGATCGAGGGGACGGAGAACAATGCCTTTCAGTAGATAGAACTGTCTCCTAAATGGTCTACTCAAACACCTTCCAGATGGTGTGGAGATCAGGTAAGAAATTGCTACAGAGAGGGTCTGAACCATAGTACAGTGGTCTTTAATTTGATGCACTGCCTCCTTGACTTTATCTTTAAAAGGTATGTCAGTGAGCTTTTCCTGAATATCATGTTCAGTCTGAAGATAAGAGCGACTGGGTTTCCTTGGCAAGGTATGATCAGAAGTAGATTTCCAAGCCTTTTCTTCCAAGGCAATGGAGGGTAAAGTGATTTGCCCAAGGTCACAAGTAGTGCCAGTGGGAATCAAACCCAGATCTCCTGGGCGCTAGGCTGTTGCTCTAACCACTAGGCTACTGCTCCACTACCCCTGATATAGAGGAATATTTTTAAAAAACTGTATTTGCCAATTTATACAAGTGAAATTTGGGAACAGCTGGCTTGAAAATGATGCAGATTCTGACTGAACTCTAAACAAGGTCTTCATTTATAAAAAAAAAATTTAAGTAGTAGTATATAATTGGATCCACCATCTTCCTCTAGAAATATAGCCTGATATGCTGGAAGTACATCTTTGAAGCTCAGATCACAGAATCTGTTCCATAATTACAGCTAGCTGCTTAGGTACAGGGACAACAACAGATGCAAGAGTAATAAAACATTTTTTTCACTTGTAAGTTTATATAATCTGAGGGATTGAGGGTTTCATTTTTTATGTGAGATTTTTCTTCCAAATTGAATATACATTTTGACAAATTTACCTTTTGTTCTCCTGGCATGTCACTTTAGATTACTTTTTCACCCTATATTAGTGCTTATGAGCTGGAAGATTTCAGTCTTTTGAAACATAATGAAGTAAATGACAATTTTTACTTTTGAAAGCGGCAAGATATCCAGGATTATGAGGCCTGGGAAAGATGCCTTTTTTAAAGATTTGAGTAGCTATCCTAAAGTTTCTCAATATTCTAACATCTTTACTGGTACTGTAAAACAGCAGTAGCAGAATTTTTCAACATTTTCTGAGTTTTCTTGAGCTCTTGCTGACTCGATTAAAATAAAGGAAATGACATCTAGAAATAAAATGAACTTAATTCTTTATACTTTCATTTTTGATCTTTAATGGAGGACTGCTATTCTTAAAGACTCCTCAAGGGCAGTGTATCCAAACAAGTGAGTTTGGTGTATACCACAAGCAATGAAGTCAGTAATGAAGCAGACTCCTAGGCCAGGGTATGATGGATAAGACCTCAAAGCTCTCATGTTTTCTGCTAGTGCTTGCTTCAAGATGTGCACTGTTCCTCTGCATGCCCTTTTCTGCTCTTTAGGCCTTCCATATTACATGAACCTTGAAATACAAGGAGAATGTAACAATAGTTTGCTCATAGCATTACAACGTATTATAGCTTGATGAAACATTCCAACGCAACAACGTTGCTTTTATCCTAACAAAGTGTCATAATTTGTACAATATACCATAGCTTGTTGACCCTGTTCAATGTATTAACCTCTGTGTTCCATGTATAACGTTAATTGTAAACTGCTTTGATAACCCTGAAAGGCGGTATAAAAAAAAGGCATTAAAGAAATAAATAAAAGATAGTGTTATGCCTGCGTGGTACTCTGATATAGCAGCTCCAAAATGTCATTATATTTACAATGGTTCCTAAGGAGGGCTTGCTATGAGAAACATACTAGAATTGTCTCAAAAATGAAATATAAATTGCAACAAAAGTGTATCTAACAATATCTTTCTTCCCTAGGTTTTTTGTCTGCCTTTGTCTTTAAAAAAACGCAGGCTTATTCTATAGAGAAAATTCACCCTAGAAACTCAGAGGAATAACTTCCGCAGGCTACTTCTCTTCTGGTGGCTTGAAAATGAACCACTGGTAAGAAGTGGAAATCAAGAACCTAAATAATCATTTTAAAAGTTTCTCAACCCTCTTTTCATAATGTAATAGAAAAGGTGGGACCAAATAGAAAAAATAATGCTGTAAAGATTTGCCTGTGCTAACTGCCAACTGAACTACCATCAACCGTTTAAAAGATAAGTTTTGCTAGAGCTGCTTCTGTCAGTAAATATTAACTATGGAATGTAAACCATTTTTATTGCCACAATAGCAGGGCTATAAATCAAAAGGTAACAGCAGAAACAGTCCCAAAGCAACAGTTTAATTTTGCCACCACATACCTTGTTGAGTTCTGGGAAAAGTTCCCCTATCACAATATCCAACAGGACATAAGTCAGCTAAAAGGAAACACAAAAAAATGCTGAACTTGAGTGTATATATATATATATATATATATATATATATGTAATGGAAACCACAATGCTACCGGAAAAATCCTTGATAAGACATAAGTTATGATGCCCACAGAACCAAGAAAAAATAACTGTGATGTTGTAGGTAGGATCATCTCTGCAATGAAGTAGAGCCAGGATTACCTGTTTGTTGAGAACTGGCTGCTGCAGACCATCAAACAAAAGTCGTATGCCTTCATATTTCGCTTCGTCGCCAATGCATTTTCCTATTAGCTCTGTACAAAATAAGTAAAAAATCTGGCTTTATAGTAAACAGTACTTTTCAGATGTGTACCACATATCCGTTGATGTTCTCATATACTCAGAACTTTGCTATTAGTAAAGTGTAGTTACTCACCTGTAACAGGTGATCTCTGGGAACAGCAGGAATTGAGTCTTCACATATGGGTATCATCGGTACAGACGGAGCCTGCGCGGGAACGCTACCCAGCGTCCAATAGGAACGCTTTTGGGAGCATCCCTCAGCACATGTGTGCTGCCTTCCCGCCTTTCCAACTGTCCCTCTTCAGTTAAGTTTGTAGCTGAGTGAAAGGATAGAGGGAGAGAGGAAAGAGACAGAGAGATAGAGAGACAACTTCTAGGGGAGGTGGGTGGGTTGTGAAGACTAAATTCCTGCTGTTCCCGGAGATCACCTGTTACAGGTGAGTAACTACGCTATCTCCAGGAACAAGCAGGAATGTAGTCCTCACATATGGGGATTCCCTAGCTGAAGATGCCAGGGAGATAGCCCCAGGAAGGTGCCACCCTAGAAAGGTGCATTCAAACATACATATTTTTGTTGGAATTTTCACCTTGAAGGAAAAACCTTCTCGTGGTGCAATATTCCTTTTTATTCTTTTAATTATGGATGCAACCCTATCGAAGGTGTTAAGGAGATATTAAACTCCTCAACACCAACCGGTTATCATCCTGTGCAGTAGATATAAAATCAGTTTAAAAAGTCACTTATCTGGATGTAATCATTCAACGGCTCAAAAACGCCCATCAACTCCACTTCTTAGCGCATTCCACAACCATTTCGGAGGATAAAATTGTTCAATTGACGAATCGCCCATCATTATTCAAACTTGTTGATAAGGAGACGGAGGAGGGAACATTACCTCCTTCTTCCTGGTTAGAGTTTAAGAATCTTCATAAAAGACAAGTTCAGATTCGGTTACATGCAACTACAATGGCTCAGTATTTAAAGCAGCGGATGATCCCTCGAGGTTTGCAGGTATTAAAACCCCCACACATGTTTCAAGATGATCATAAGTTTTGCACTACTTGGGATAGTATTTTAAACAAATGTGGACTGGATCTAATAGCCTTATTAGTAGAACGATTGACTTTAGAAGAATCAAATATCAAGGAGCAGGTGAAAACTGCAGAGGAACAATTGAAAACGACTGTACTGGATCGAGGGAAGGGCCTCGTATGGTTGCTACTTGAAAGCAATCTTTAAAAGTCACTAGGGATGTTTTTCTCCCTATATTTGGCTGCATCGTCTGAGTAGGCTCCACGTTCTGAGTGATTTCACCTGGGATGACGCCAAGTGCGTGGGCACTGAGTTAATGGTTGTGGAACGCGATAAGAAGTGGAGTTGATGGGCGTTTTTGAGCCGTTGAATGATTACATCCAGATAAGTGACTTTTTAAACTGATTTTATATCTACTGCACAGGATGATAACTGGTTGGTGTTGAGGAGTTTAATATCTCTTTAATACCTTTGATAGGGTTGCGTCCCTAATTAAAAGAATAAAATAATATTGCACCACGAGAAGGTTTTTCCTTCAAGGTGAAAATTCCAACAAAAATATGTATGTTTGAATGTATGTTTCTCTTGTATTGTGGAATATATATGTGGGAGACATAGTAGGTTCATATTCTAGAATACCCTAGTAAAGGTAGGCATCCTTCCTCCCATGGATCTCTGGCATTCCACCAAGGTTGGTGGGTAGGAGTTAAGTTAGGTCTGAAAGAGATTTTGAAGAACAGCTTGGCCAAAGAAGGCATCCCGACGGGAGGCTTTATCCAGGCAGTAGTGCGCTATGAAGGTGTGTACCAAGGCCCAGGTGGCTGCTCGACAGATGTCATCGATAGACACAGGGTGGAGATTAGCCATGGAAGTTGCCATGGCTCTCAAGTTATGAGCTGTGACATGGCCTAGAAGAGGAAGATCCTTGCTCTCATAAGCAAAGGGTTTGCATTGGGCAATCCATTTAGATAAAGTTCTTTTGGAGACTGGAAGTCCCAAATGACTAGGGTCAAAAGCTATAAAAAGTTGCGAGGACTTTCTATGTTGCTGTGTTCTCTGAAGGTAAAAGGCTAAGGCTCTTTTACAATCCAAAGTATGAAGACTTCTTTCTGCATTAGAGGCGTGAGGCCTCGGGAAAAAATACAGGAAGATAAATTGATTGATTTAAATCCACCTTTGGCATAAAGTGTGGATGAGTTCTAAGAACAACCTTATCATGTTGAAACCTAGTGTAAGGAGGATCAGCCACTAAAGCTTGCAGTTCACTAATGCGACGTGCAGAGGTGATTGCAATTAGGAAGATGACCTTCCAGGTCAAAAACTTAAGGGTTGTAGTGGCTAAAGGCTCAAAAGGCGGCTTCATGAGCTGCCCGAGAACTAGATTTAGATTCCAGGTGGTGGCTTAATGGGAGGTTTGGTTAATAGAAGACCTCTCATAAATCTGGATATGAGTGGATGAGAGGAAATTGGTTGTCCATTCAGAGGCTTATAAGAAGCTGCACTTGCACTAAGATGGACTCTTACCGAATTGGTCTTTAGACCAGAATTCGATAAGTGAAGGAGATACTCTAGCATCAATTCTAAAGGTATGACAAGGGGGGTTTAATCCCTTCTTGGAGCACCATATAGTAAAACGTTTCCACTTGAAGGCATAAGATCTTCTTGTGGAAGGTTTCCTAGAAGCCTGAAGGATATACTTTACCTGTTGGGACAGGTTGAAATCCTGGAGGTCTAAGCCTTCAGCAACCAGGCCATGAGATGCAGGGACTGTGGATTCAGGTGCCATAGCGTCCCGTTCTCTTGGAAAAGGAGATCTGGAGCATACCCTAACTCCAGAGGTGTAGCTTGAGAGAGATGTAGAAGCAGGGGATACCATGCTTGGCGTGGCCATCGTGGCGCTATGAGAATCATGCGACCCCCTGTCTCTCTGAAGCTTGAAGAGTGTTTTGGGGATGAGGGGAATGGGTGGAAAGGCATAAAGGAAGTCATGACCCCAGTGAAGGATGAAGGCATCCCTTGCCTGACAATTGTGAGCCGGAATCCTGGAACAGAATCGGGAAAGTTTGGCATTCAGTGGACTTGCAAAGAGGTCTATGTCTGGAGTGCCCCAGAGATGAAATATCTTTGCCACCTGGTCTAGGTGGAGGGACCACTTGTGAGGCAGCAGTACTCAACTGAGTTTGTCTGCGCAAAGGTTTTGAATGCCTGGAAGATATACTACTAGAAGGTGAATTTGATACTCTCTGGCGAGGGCCCACAGTCGTAAAGCTTCGTTGCATAATGACAGAGAGCCTGTCCCGCCCTGCTTGTTCACATAGAACATGGCTACTTGATTGTCCATCTGGACTAGGACTGTCTTGTAGCTGAGCTAGGCATGGAACACTCGAAGAACTAAATAGATTGCTCTTAACTCCAGGAGGTTTATGTGTAGACCAGCCTCCTGTGGAGTCCAGGTTCCCTGGGTAGAGAGATGATTCAGGTGTGCTCCCCAACCCACCTGTGATGCATCTGTTGATAGGGTGGGCCTGAAAAAGGGGTTGATGAAAGGGAGACCCCACTGTCAGATTTTCTAGTGATTGCCACCATTGGAGGGACAAAATTAGTCGTTGAGAGTTTATTATTTTGTCCGATAAATGACCTGTGGCCTGTGTCCACTGTGTGGATACGGTCCACTGAGCTGCTCGCATGTGGAGGCAAGCATATGGGACTACATGAACTGTGGATGCCATATGTCCCAGCAACTGTAGTAGCTCTCGAGCAGTTAGGGAGGATTTCCCTGCTGCTTGAGAAGCTAGTTGCATTATGCGAAGACACCGGCCCTGTGGAAGGAAAGCCTTTGCCTGTCTGGTATCTAGACAGGCCCCTATGAATTCCAGGCATTGGGAAGGAACAAGTTGGGATTTTGGGAAGTTTATTACCAACCCCAAGTATTGGAGGATTCGCATTATGCGAGACAGTGCAGAGCTGGCCTCTGCAACTGTAGGGGCTCGAATGAGCCAGTCATCTAAGTAAGGGAAGACGAATATCCCCAGAGTTCATAAAAATGCAGCTGCTACTGCCATGCATTTCGTGAATACCCTTGGTGCTGAAGCTAGACCAAAGGGAAGAACCCTGTACTAGAAATGTTTTCCCCTGGAAAGGAATCGTAAGAATTTCCTGTGATCTCGATGGATCAGAATGTGAGTGTATGTATTCTTTAAGTCTAGAGAGCAAAGCCAATCCTGGCTTTAAAGGTATGGCAGAAGAGTTCCTAGAGAAATCATTTTGAACTTCTCTCGAAACAGTTATTTGTTCAATTCTCTGAGGTCTAAAATGGGTCTGTGTCCCCCTGTTTTCTTTGGAATAAGAAAATAGGGGGAGTAGAGCCCCGCACCCCGTTGAAGAATGAGTACCTCCTCTATTGCCACTTGGGCAATAAGTGTTGAGACCTCGTGATCTAGCAAATTGTCTGCGGAGGTTTGAGAATTGAATTGCTTTAGAATTGTAGGAGGGGGCATGCTGTGAAAATGGAGCTTGTACCCTTCTCCTACAATGGACAAAGTCCAATCTTCTGCTGTTATCTGATACCATCTGTTGGCAAAGTGTCATAACCTGCCTGGGATATTGGGGGGTTGGGACCCCTTAGAGACAGGAAGGCTAAGCTCTCTAGGAAGGAGTCAAAGCCCTTGAGGGGGCTGAACCTGCAGAGCTGGTTGGGCTCTCGGGCCTTTTGGCTTCTTTTGCGGTCTAGTTTGTCCCTTTTGGGCAACTTGACCCTGAGTTTGACTCTGTTGGGTATAAGAAGGATTAATTTTCCTCTTTTTGCTGAAAGAGGGTTTCTTATAAGGCTTCTTTTTGGCTGGAGTGGCTATAGACTTTGGCAATCTATCTAGAGTAGTATTGTCAGCATCTAACGCGTTAGCCTTTTCCTGCCAGTTCTTGCCGAAGAGATTCTCTCCCGTGCAAGGAATGTTGCCTAACCTGTCCTGTACCCAAGTCTCCAAGTCTGATGCCTGAAGCCAGGCAATCCGTCGTGCACCAATGGCAATAGCAGAGGTTCTGCTGATGCATTCAAAGAAGTCAAAGGCTGCACGATTTACAAACTTGGAGACATCTTGAGCATGCTTAACTACAGCAAGAAAGTCTTCTCTTGTCATCTGGGAGAAATGGGCTCATAAGCTTCAAGTCTCCTGTAACTTCCTTGAGGAACAGTCCCATATACAGTATATATGAACTGATCCTAGCTGAAAGCAAGGAAGCCTGAAAGGTTTGGTGCCCAAAAGCGTCCAGAGTCCTGCATTCATGACCTGAAGGATTGGATGCATGCCTCTTTGCACTTTCCATCCTATGCATGGCTGACTCCACCACCATTGAATGGTGTGGCAGCTGAGTCTTTTGAAATCCAGGACATGGCAGAACTCGATACATAGTATCAAGTCTCCTAGAGTGAGGAGATGTAGTCAGAGGTGTCTCCCACATTCTGAGCATCAAGTTATGCAGAATTTCATGGATGGGCAGAGTGGCTGCCTCCTTTGGAACTTTAGGATACTGGAGAATTTCCAATTCCTTTGCTCTGGGTTCCTCTTCAGGAGCTACCGTGATTGAAAGGCCCTTGGCCATATTACGAATAAAATCCTGAAAAGACATGTCCTCTGGAGGCGACATTCTGCAATGGGGAGAAGAGGGATCTTTTGGGAGAAACCCTCTAGTACCAGCAGAATTGTCAAAGTTTTTGGAATTGGAGGATTCTAAGTATTCCTGACCACGATGCTCATGCAAAGCACGGTCCCGGTATCGATCGAAGTCGGTACCGAGTTGATCCGGTAACGATCTGTCGATTCCAGCCAAAGATGGCGTGGGAAGAATTTCCACCGGGGCCGGTACCGTTGGTACCGGTGTAGGTACCGGCATCGGTGCTGATGTCGGTACCGGTGCCCGTTGGACCAATGGTACCGCAGCAGAGAGAAGAGCTGCGATGCTGCGTTCGATAGCGAGGAAGCTCTGGTCTATCGACGCTGCCGATGCCTGGGTGTCGGTACCGATGAAAACGGCTGGAACCCCTGAGCATGGCACAGGTAGTTCTTGCGAGGTCGGGGCCTCGAGAACATCCTGGAGCCCCATTGATGCTTTGGAAGCCGAAGCCTCCCGCCGGGGCTGCTTTGCTGGTGTGGTACCCTCAAGGGCAATGCCAATGGCTTCTCGATGCTTAGCAGGAGAGCTACCCTTTGAGGACCGGCTTTTATCTTTAGTTACCTGAGATCCATGGGAGGAAGAGGAGGCTCTTGAAGATGTCAATGCAATGGATCTGGCATCCGAAGAAAAGAGGGTAATGAGCTTTGCAGCCTGGTTCTGTCTTCCTTTTTTAGTCATCCCCATGCAGGAGAGACATTCAGATGGAGAATGTTCAGGCCCTAAACATTTGTGACAGAAATGGTACCGCCACACTTAGTACATTTTTTAAAACCACTAGTTGGTTTTTCCATGTTTTAGGAATATGGGGCCTAGTGCCCAAAATGGCGCCTAGCACCAAAAAAGAAAAGTTTCTGAAGAGAAACAGTTTAGAGTATAAGTTTTTTTTTAAAAAAGAAAAGAAAAGAACCGGCGGTACCAGTAAGCATCGTGCAGCAGGCAAACGCGACCATAAGAAAACAATTTTAAAGACGGAATTTTCTGCGGTGACAGGGTATGGATCCTGTCGGCTCCGCGGAAAACGAAGAACTGAAGAGGGACAGTTGGAAAGGTGGGAAGGCAGCGCGCATGTGCTGAGGGATGCTCCCAAAAGCATTCCTATTGGACGCTGGGGAGCGTTCCCGCGCAGGCTCCGTCGGTACCGACGATACCCATATGTTAAGACTACATTCCTGCTTGTTCCTGGAGATTGAACTTTTCCATCTAGATATTATTCTCTTTCTTAATGTCTCTTAATTCTCTAACAAAGACTATCTTTTTCAAACCATCTATCAATGTTCCCTATGTTGCCTGTGAAAGTACCTAGACCGAATCCAGGTCTCACTCAGAATGCCACTAATTCATTCCAATTCAGTATTTCAGAAGAATTCACGGAATTATCTACTTAGGACTTAATCTGTAGGCAAAAAGAAATGGAACTGTAGATCCAGGGGAGGGGGTATGCCAGGAGTAAGGGCAACAAGAGAAGGGGGCTGGATTAGGGAGCAGAGCGACTGTTCTCTGCTCTGCTCCACAATCACCCCCTTCCCTGCAGGCTGCCTGGGGAAGAAAGGGGGTTTGAGCCGAACCCCCATGCTGCTCTGGAGTCTGAAAATAAGTGTTCCAGGCTGTTCCCCCAGAATTCAAGCCCTGCATAGACTACAAAATACCTGTTCTGCATTAAAAACAGTGAATTTTTAGTCTTTATCAAAAGCATTTTTGCAAACAAGAGACTATGAAAGTTTCATCATCCAATTAGCACTGGCACTCATTTTCTTAAGAGGGGTAAATGGCTGAGTGGGCTATACCAAATTTCAAAGTTTACCTTTACTGTTATCTGAAGAGCTAGTCTTCTAGCACTTATTTTAACCTATATAACTATGACTTGGGAGGAAAGACAAACAGTTTCTTTTATTATTCATATGCACAATTACAGCTGACATTTTAGACAAACCCAGTTTCTCCAAAGAAAGGAAAGGGGAGGCTTGTGCAGTGCTACAATGAGGAAGAGCTTGCTCCCTGACTGCATTCAGAAAGTACTGGAAGCCATCAAAACATAAAATCACAGAATACAATAGAACGTGTGTATGGAATCAGGACTATAGAAATAATCCTATTCTGGGAACAGCGACTTAAATAGATTTAGGAATTTGACATATCAAAAAATATGCGTTTCTCTACCAACTTTGACAGTCTGTGTAAAAACAGACACAAAACCCTGAGATGGAGTTTTCGTGCTCTAAGTGCCTTTGGCAGATTTAATACAAGCATCCTACCTGGAATATAATTCATCATTTCTTCAAAGGTCTTCTTTGCACGTTTCTGTTTGTCTTGAAGTGAGCGTGGTTCACTATTCTCACAGAACACAGAATCTGAAACAACCAACAAAACATGCTTGCTTATGCATGTTATTAGCCTTTAAAAATTCTATATGCCAACACAACAATGTAAAGGGTCGGGCAAAAATCAGAACAAAACTTAATTGACTGTTTGTTAAGAGAGAAAACCCTCTCGAGACACAAACTTTCCTTTTTAATCAATGTGAATTTGCATATAAGTGCATACTTTAAATCCTTCATCGTGTTTGGCAAAACATTATAATACTTGGCTTAATAGCTGAAGAACATCGACAACTAGTGAAAGTTATCCCCATATAGACAGAGCACTGCGTCTCAAGCTCACTTATATGCACCTTCACATTGATTAGAAAGGAACGTGGATATTCAGCGTCATTAACTGCATTAGTTAGTGATGTTGAGTATCTCGCTTAGCGGCATTTACACAGTTTGCAGGTCTGTAAACTGTGTAAATGCCTTTGAACATTGGCCCCTACATCTTTAAACAGGTTAGTCTCAAAACTATTATAGTTAATCCTGGATCTCCTCTTGAAATCTTCAAAGGCACTCATGCAAAAGGCTTCAAAGATGACATTTTAGTTAAATTTATTCTCTATCACAAAGATAGGCAAACCGTTTTTTTAAAGATTTTTTTTTAATTAAACAAAAAGAAAAAAGAAAGAAAAAAAGAAAGGAAGGGGAACTGGTGATGTCTTAGACTGTGCCAACATCAATGGGAAGGCAGACGTTATCCACAAAAAAGAAGTTTTTTTCTGCGGTAACAGGATTTGCTTCCTGCTGGCTCCATTCATGCAGGCAGAGTGGAGTACTCCCAAAAGCTTTCCAATTGGATGTTGGGGAGCGTTCCTGCGCGTGCTCCACTGGTACCGACGTCACCTATATGTGAAGACTACATTCCCACTTGTTCCTGGAGATACAGTTAAATGCCTTGGAATGGCCTCGTCAAAGCCCAGATCTCAATTCAATTGAGAATCTATGGCATGATTTGAAGATTGCAACCCATCTAACTTGAAGGAGTTGGAGCAGTAATCCCAGTGGCTAGATGCGCCAAGAGACTTGCAGCTGTAATTGCAGAAAAAGATGGCTCTACAAAGTATTGACCTTGGGGGGGGGGGGGGGGGTGAATACATATACAAACTCCTGATTTCAGGGTTTTTTTCTCAGTTATTGTTTGTGTCACAATAAAAAGGATATTTTGCACTTTCAAAGTCATAGGCATGTTGTGTATATCACATGGTGTTAACACCCAAAAATCCATTTGAATTCCAGGTTGTAATGCGACAAAACAGGACAAAACACCAAAGGGATGAATACTTTTGCAAAGCACTGTAGTTGCAGTGAAAATTTTACTCTTTAGGTTTTTACCTGAAACAACCATTGTATTGTGTTTACCTACCTAGGCTATCAGTGAATACCTATCCTTCAGTCTTTACTGAAAAAGATATAGGAAACCTAACTATGATAGAAATGATATCTAAAGGTGATGTATTAGAGGGGTTAAAACAAATCTCAATAAATCGGGAGGATGTAATACGGCTAAATGATAAAGAACTGCAAATCACCTGGAATGGATGGCATACATCCCAGGGTGCTGAAAGAACTGAAATATGAGATTGTAGAACTACTATTAGTAATTTTTGATCCATCCTTAAGATCCTCTGTGGTACCACAAAGATTAGAGAGTGGCAAATTGTAACATCAATTTTTAAAAAGGGTTCTAGGGTGATCTGAGAAACTACAGACCAGTGAGAATGACATCAGTACCAGGCAAAATGGTAGAAACCATTACAAAAAACAAAATTACTGAACATGTAGATAGTCATGGTTTAATGCAGAAAGTCAACACAGATTTTGACAAGGAAAGTCTTGTCTCACCAATCTCATATTTTGAATGTGTGAATAAACAGGTAGATAAAGGTAAGGCAGTTGATATAGTGTATCTCGATTTTCAGAAAGCCTTTGACAAAGTCCTTCACTAGAGACTCTTGAGGAAATTAAAAAGCCATGGGATAGGAGGCAACGTACTACTGTGGATTAGGAACTGGTTGAATGACAACAGAGTAGGGCTAAATGGCAAAATTTCTCAATGGAGAAAGGTGAATAATGGAGTAGTCCAGGGATCTGTGCTGGGCCTGCTGCTTTTTAACATTTATAAATGACCAAGAAATGGGAACAAGAAGTGAGGTGAACAAATATGCAGATGCACCAAATTATTCAAAGTTGTTAAAACACAAAATAATTATAAAAAATTTCAGTAGGACATTGATAAATTGGGAGACTGGGTATCCAAAAGGCAGATGACATTTAATGTGGACAAGTGCAAAGTTATGGACTTAGGGAAGAAAAACCCAAACTACAGTTACATGATGCAATGTTCCACATTAGGAACCACCACCCAGGAAAATTATTTTTTTTTAATTGCATTTTTTAAAAAAGTCCAAGCATAATAATCTACTTGATAGGAAAACTAATAGAATGGGAAAACATATGCCAACAAAAACAGCGTGCAAAGCACAAGCAAAAAAAGAAATTATTAACTTCTGCCCCATACACAAGCCCACAACCGGGGGGCAGATACCAAAGTAAAAAAGATACATACCATATGGGAAAAAAAAAAGCAGGCATCATCATGGATGATATGTTAAAACCCTCTGCCCGGTGTGCAGTAGTGACCAATAAAGCAAATAGAAGTGCTAGGAATCACAAAGAAAGGAATGGAGAATAAAATGAAGGATATTATAATGTCTATGTATCACTCCATGGCGTGACCATAGCTTGAACAGTGTGTGTAATTCTGGATATAGCAGAATTAGAAAAGATACAGAGAAAAGCCACCAAAATGGTAAAGGGTATGGATGGATATCCCTACGAGGAAATGCTTAAAAGGTTAGGGCTCTTCAACTTGGAAAAGAGACGGTTGAGGGGAGATATGATAGAGATCTATAAATTAATGAATGGAGTAGAATGAGTAAATATAGATTGGTTGTTTACTCCAAAAAGTAGAAAGACTAGGGGACACTCAATGAAGCTACAATGTAGCATATTTAAGACTAATCAAAGAAAGCACAGTTACTTACCTGTAACAGATGATCTCTGGGAACAGCAGGAATAAGTCTTCACATATGGGTATCGTCGGTACCGACGGAGCCTGCGCGGGAACGCTCCCCAGCATCCAAAAGGAAAGCTTTTGGGAGCATCCCACAGCGCCTGCGCACTGCCTTCCCGCCTTTCCTAACCGCCTCTCTCCAGTTTGAGTTTTAAAGCTGAGACAAAGAGAGAGTGAGGAAAGGAAAGAAAGATAGAGAGATACAACTCCTAGGGGAGGTGGGTGGGTTGTGAAGACTTATTTCTGCTGTTCCCAGAGATCACCTGTTACAGGTAAGTAACTGTGCTATCTCCAGGAACAAGCAGGAATGAGTCTTCACATATGGGGACTCCCCAGCTAGAGATGCCTGGGAGATCACCCAGGTTGTGAGTCCCTGGGAAGGGCTCTACCTCCACTCATGAATCTCTGGCATCCAGGTAGGGATGGAGGGTAGGAGTTGGTTAGGTATGGAACAGGTGTTTGAGAACAGCCTGACCAAACAAGGCATCCCGGCGGGAGTCCTTGTCCAAGCAGTAATGGGCTGTGAAGGTATGAACCGAGGCCCAGGTGGCCGCTCGACAGATCTGGTCGATGGACACAGAATTTAGATGAGCCATAGAGGCTGCCATGGCCTTCACATTGTGAGCTGTGACATGGCCCTCCAGAGAAAGGTTCTTACTCTGGTAGGCGAAAGAAATACACTGAGCAATCCAATTGGACAGAGTTCTCTTAGAGACTGGAAGTCCTAAATGAGAGGGATCAAAAGCAACAAAGAGTTGAGAGGACTTTCTATGTTGCTGTGTCCTTTGTAAGTAAAAAGCAAGAGCTCTTTTACAATCCAGGGTATGAAGATTCCTCTCTGCATTTGAAGCATGAGGTCCTGGAAAAAAGACAGGTAAATAAACCTCCTGGTTCAGATGAAAAGGTGAGACCACTTTAGGCATAAAGTGTGGATTAGTCCTGAGGACTACCTTGTCATGATGGAACCTTGTATAAGGAGGATTAGCCACCAAGGCTTGCAGCTCACTGATGCGGCGAGCTGAAGTGACTGCAATGAGAAAAATAACCTTCCAGGAAAGAAATTTCAAGGAGGTAGTGGCTAAGGGTTCAAAAGGTGGCTGCATGAGCTGGCCAAGAACCAGATTCAAGTCCCATGCCACTGGAGGTGGTCTGATGGGAGGTTTAGTCAAAAGAAGGCCTCTCATGAATCTTGCTATAAGAGGATGAGAGGAAATAGGCTGTCCATTGAGAGGTTTAAGGGATGCTGCAATAGCACTCAAATGGACTCTTACTGAATTTGTTTTAAGGCCTGCATGGGATAAATGCAGCAAATACTGTAGTAAAGAATTCAGAGGTATTGCAAGAGGGTTAAGACCCTTCTCTGCACACCAAACGGTAAACCTTTTCCATTTAAAAGCATAGGAACGTCTAGTGGAAGGCTTTCTGGAAGCATGAAGGATATCCTTCACTTACTGAGAAAGATGCAAATCTTGAAGGTCTAGGCCTTCAGCAACCAGGTTCTGAGGTGAAGAGACTGGGGATTTGGATGCCACAACGTTCCCTCCTCCTGGGACAGGAGGTCTGCAGCAGATCCCAAGTCCAGGGAGGGAGCTTGGGAGAGATGCAGAAGTAGAGGGTACCACACTTGACATGGCCAACGTGGTGCTATGAGAATCATAGATCCCTTGTCTCTCTGAAGTTTGAAGAGTGTCTTGGGAATTAGGGGAATGGGTGGAAAGGCATAGAGGAAGTCTTGCCCCCAATAAAGGAGGAAGGCATCCCTGGCCTGAACTCCCTGACACGGAATCCTGGAACAGAACTGGGGAAGTTTGGCATTCCACGGACTTGCAAAGAGGTCTATGTCCGGAGTTCCCCAAATTCGGAAGATCCTGGCTATCTGGTCCCCATGGAGGGACCATTCGTGTGGAAGCAGAACTCGACTGAGTCTGTCTGCCCAAGAATTTTGAACCCCTGGAAGATACACTGCCATGAGATGAATTTGATGCTCTCTGGCGAAGGCCCACAATCTCAGAGCTTCGTTGCAAAGCGACAGAGAGCCAGTCCCGCCCTGCTTGTTCATGTAGAACATGGCTACTTGGTTGTCCGTGTGGATGAGGACTGTCTTGTAGCTGGGCAGGGTGTGGAAGACTCTGAGAGCTAGAAAAATTGCTCTGAGCTCTAAGAGATTGATATGTAGAGATGTCTCCTCTAGAGACCAGATGCCTTGAGTGGAGAGATCTTGGAGATGAGCTCGCCAACCTCTTGGAGAGGCATCTGTTGTAAGGGTTGCTTGGGGTAACACCTGTTGAAAGGGGGACCCCAGCAACAGATTTTGAGTGGACTTCCACCAGTGGAGGGACCAAAAGAGGCAACTGGAGGCTGCTATTTTGTCTGACAGGCAACCTGATGCCTGGGTCCATTGGGTGGACAGAGTCCACTGAGCTGCCCTCATGTAAAGGTGAGCATAAGGAACCACATGCACGGTGGATGCCATGTGGCCTAACAGTTGTAACATCTCTCGAGCAGTTAAATGGGATTTTAACTGAATTTGTGAGGCTAACTGCACCAAGCGTAAGCAACGGGCCTTGGGAAGATAGGCCCTTGCAGTTGTGGTATCCAGCAATGCCCCTATGAACACTAGAGACTGAGTAGGGGTGAGATGGGATTTTGGAAAGAATATTACAAGTCCCAGATATTGAAGGATATGGCTTGTGCAGGTTAGAGAAGTCTGGGCCTCTGACTGGGATGGAGCTCGGATGAGCCAGTCGTCCAGATATGGGAATACGAATATCCCTAGAGTGCGTAGAAATGCAGCTACTACTGCCATGCATTTTGTGAACACCCTTGGTGCAGAGGCCAGACCGAAAGGAAGCACTCTGTATTGACATGGGTGTACACATCCTTGAGGTCTAGAGAGCAAAGCCAATCCTGACTCTGAAGGTATGGAAGGAGAGTACCGAGAGAAATCATCTTGAATTTCTCCTTGCATAGAAACTTGTTCAATTCTCTGAGATCTAATATGGGTCTGTAGCCCCCTGTTTTCTTTGGGATAAGAAAGTAGGGGGAGTAGAACCCTGAGCCCTGTTGAAGAAGGGGTACTTCTTCTATTGCCCCTTGGGCAAGAAGGGTAGTAATCTCCTGACCCAGAAGGTCGAGGAGAGATGTCTGAGAATTGAACTGTCTCACCATGGTGTGAGGAGGAAGGTTTATGAAATGAAGCTTGTACCCCTCCCTTATGATGGAGAGGGTCCATTGCTCTGCTGTGATTTGTTCCCATCTGGGAGCAAAGTAAGCCAACCTTCCTGGAATGGTGAGAGGCTTTGGATGTTCTAGAGCCAGAAAGGCTAAGCTCTCTAGTTGTAAGTCAAAGGCCCTGAGGAGGCTGAGGCTGTTGGGCGGTAGCAGTCCTAGCAGCCTTAGGCTTGGCCTGTTTCGGTTGTTGCTGTCTCTTTGTAGCAAAACGACCTGCAGTAGATGACTGCTGACCATAAGCAGAATAATATTTCCCTTTTTTGGGAAAAAAATCCTTTTTTGAACAACCTTTTCTTAAAAGGAGCAGAAGTAGACTTTGAAAGTCTATCTAAAGCAGAATTTTCAGCATCCATTTGGGTGGCCTTTGCTTGCCAATCTTTGCCAAAAAGGTTTTCACCTGTACAAGGAAGGTTTCCTAGTCCATCTTGAACCCAAGGTTCCAAATCAGAAGCTTGTAACCAAGCAACTCTGCGTGCACCTATGGCAATGGCCGAGGCTCTGCTGGCACCTTCAAAAGAGTCAAAGGCTGCACGGTTGGAAAACTTGGAAATATCCTGGGCATGTTTGAGCCTGGTGAGGAACTCTTCCCTTTTATCTTCTGAAATAAAAGGAGATAAAGTTTGCAGGTGATCTATAACTTCTTTTAGAAACATCCCCATATAGAGACTATAGAAGTTGATTCTGGCAACAAGCATACTGGCCTGGAAAAATCTCCTGCCAAAGGCATCTAAGGTTCTGCATTCTCTTCCTGGAGGAGCAGAAGAGTGCCTTTTTGTACTCTTTATCTTCTTCATAGCAGATTCCACCACAATGGAGTGGTGAGGAAGCTGAGTCTTATGAAAGCCAGGACAAGGAGGAACACGATACATGGTGTCCAACCTGCGAGAATGAGGGGAAGTGGTGAGAGGAGTCTCCCATATGCCCAACATGTGATCATAAAGAATCTCATGTATTGGTGAAGTGGCTGCCTCTTTAGGAGCTTTAGGATATTGTAAAATATCTAATTTTTTGGCTCTAGGCTCTGTCTCAGGGGCCACTGAGATGGAAAGGCCCCTGGCCACTTCCCTAATGAAGTCTTGAAAAGACAAGTCTTCTGGAGGAGACATTCTCCTTTTTGGAGAAGAGGGCTCCTGAGGATGAATCACCGATGTTTCGACAGAGACCTCTGATTCATCAGAGTCTTCAGAGGAATCGAAGTATCGCCTGTCTGGATGCTCCTGCAGAGCCCGATACGCGTACCGGGTGGTATCGACATCGGGAGTGATCGGTACCGATGGGCATCACAGAACAGTGTACCGCTGCAGTCGACACCGAAGCGGATGTCCATGCAATCGGTACCGGCACCGGAACCGATGACGGTACCGGTGCCGGAGTCGATAACGGCAACGGAGTTTGTTGCGGTACCGAAGGCATCGCAGCTTGTATGAATGCCGTGATGGCACGCTGCATGGTCAGGATATTCTGATCCATTGACGCCACCAATGTCTGGATGTCGGTACCAGTGGGAACCACCGGTACCCCAGAACATGGCAACAGGTGATCGGTCGAGGTCGAGCCATCGATGTCAACCTGTGACCCCATAGATAAAGCTTTGGAAGCCGGAGCCTCCCGCCGGGGTAATTTTGCCGGTGCGGATTCCTCGAGGGCAAGCCCGGAGGCATCTGAATACTTAGAGGGAGATCTACCCTTCGAGGACCGACTGGATTTAAGTTTGGTTACCTGAGATCCATGTGAGGAAGAAGCAGCCCTGGAAGACGTCGATGCAACCGAAGCTGCATCCGAGGGAAACAGAGTACTGAGCTTAGCTGCTCGATTCTGTAGACCTCTTTTAGACATCATGGAGCAGGACTCACAATCCACAATGGAGTGGTCAGGACCTAAACATTTTAGACACCATTCATGGGTGTCAGTGACAGAAATAGTGCCGCTGCACTTCGTGCATTTTTTAAACCCAGAGGCGGGCTTTTCCATGAGGAAAAATGTCCTAGGCCTAAGGCCAAAGAAGAAAATGCACTGAAATGAGAAAAAACAGTAGTTTTGGGGGGGTTTAGAATAAAGAAAGAAAAGACCGGCGGTACCGGTCCAGCGTCGAGAAGGCAGACGCGTGACCAAAGAAATAAAATAAAATAAAGAAATTCTTCAGCGGTGACAGGAACACGACCTGCTGGCTCCGCGAAAAAGAAGAACTGGAGAGAGGCGGTTAGGAAAGGCGGGAAGGCAGCGCGCAGGCGCTGTGGGATGCTCCCAAAAGCTTTCCTTTTGGACGCTGGGGAGCGTTCCCGCGCAGGCTCCGTCGGTACCGACGATACCCATATGTGAAGACTCATTCCTGCTTGTTCCTGGAGATATTTTTTCACTCAACACATAATCAAACTCTGGAATTTGTTACCAGAAGATGTAGTAAAAGCTGTTAATGTAGCTGGATTTAAAAGAGGTTTTGGCAAGCTCCTGGAGGGAAAAGTCCATAAAGTATAGTTACTCACTTGTAGCAGGTGTTCTCTGTGGACAGCAGGAATAGGTCCTCATATATTGGCGATATCCCCGATGCAATCCCACATGGGAATGCTCCTCAGCTTCCATTGGAAACTTTTGGGAGGCTCCACCACACATGTGCGCCTGCCAGGGCACCATCTTCTCTAGTATAACATAGCAATAGCCAAAAAGCATCTCCTTGGGGAAGTGGAAAGGTTGTGAAGACTTATTCTTGCTGTCCACGGACAGCATCTGCTACAGGTGAGTAATTATGGTTTCTCCATGAACAAGCAAGAAATCCTCACGTATGGGACTCCCAAGCTACAGGCTACCAAAACAGAGGAGGCCAAAAGCCCAACAGGGGCACAAAACTGGAGAAACAATGAACAGTATGGATAGCCTCTCTAGGGGACTCGACTGATTCAGCATCGTTAACATACAGTTTCACCGAGAGGTCTCTTTTTTGGGTAGCCCAAACAGACAAAAGGGCCAGTAGGAAGTAGTTGAGCTAAATCCAAAAGTTGCTGTCATGTCGGGAATCCCCATCCAGACATTAATGAGCTGTGAATGTGCAGACAGAAGACCACGTTGTAGCTCTGCAGATCTCCTCCATGGAGACCAAGCGCAAGTTGGCCATCGACACTGTCATGGCTCAGACATTTTGAGCTATGACATGAACATCAAGGCTCAGGCCTACCTGGGCATAAGCGAAAGAGATGCAGTCTTCTAGCTAAATGGACAGCGTGCGTTTGGAGACGGCAGCCCCCAGCTTACTAGGGTTGAAGGAGACAAACAACTGGGTGGACTTTTGTTGGGCCTTCATAATCTCAAGGTAGAAGACTAAAGCTTGCTTGCAATCCAGCATATGCAATTCAGCCTCCTCCCAGTTGGCATTAGGCCACGGGAAGACAGCTGTCAGAATAACTCATTTAGGTGGAAAGCTGAGACCACTTTGGGCAGGAAATACGGGTGCATTCTGAAGACTACCCTATTGTGGTGGAACTGGGTGAACGGCGGGTGAGCCACTATGGCCTGGAGCTCCCTGACATGGCGTGCTGAAGTTGCCACCAGGAACAATACCTTCAAGGTCAAACATTTCAAGTGGCAGGTGGAAAGTAGCTCAAAGGGAGCCAGCAAGAGTTGTGCAAGAACACGTTGAGATCCCAAGCCACAGCTTGAAACCCTGCATGAAGCGAACCACCAAGGACTGAGCAGAGGTGGGCTTCTCCTCTGAGCCGCGATGGTAGGCCCCAATCAAGCTCAGATGGAATTGGACTCGAGACCAGAGTCCGAGAGGTGCAAGAGGTACTCAAGCAACTTGTCAACAGCATAGGAGAAGGGATCCAGAGCCTGTCAAGGAGAACCTCCACCATTTGAGTGCATAGGATCTGTACATGGAATCCTTGCAGGAGGCCAGCAGAACTTCCCTGACATCCTTGGGCAAGCAGAGCTCAGAGAGGACTACCTGCTCAACATCCAGGCCATGAGGGCCAAACACTGGGGTATAGCAATGTCCCATCCTCTTGAGAGATGAGGTCTGGGGCAGAGCCCAGATGCAGAGGCTCCCGCCAAGACAGTTGAGGCAGCAGGGAGAATCACAGCTGCCAGAGCCAATAAAGTGCGATGAGTATCATCGCGCCCCTGTCGGCCTGAAGCTTCAGCAGGGTTTTCGCCAGTAGCAGAATCGGAGGATATGCATAAAACGGGCCCACACCCCTGTAGAGGAAGAAGGCATCTGGCACTAGTCAGCCGCTGTAGGCCACCCTGGAGCAGAACTGGTCCACCTGTGCATTGTGCAGAGTGGCAAACAGATCTATCACTGGGGTACCCCATTCCCAAAAGATCCAACCCATAACATTCCTGTTAAGGGTCCACTCGTGCGGCTGGAGGACGTGACTCAGCTGGTCCACCGGGGAATTGAGTTCTCCAGGCAGGTAAGTTGCCCTCAGTTGCAGACCGTGCATGACAGCAAACTTCCATAAGTGGATCGCTTCCCAGCACAGGAGGTATGAACCTATGCCGCCCTACTTGTTGCCGTTGTATATAGCTACCTGGTTATCGGTCTGGATTAGCATCATGTGGTTGGCCAATTGCATCTGGAATGCCTGGGGGGCATTTGCAACTGCCCACAGTTCCAAAACGTTTATCTTGTGAAGGCTCTCCTGTTCGAACCACTGGCCCTGCATGTGCAGGCTGTCCAGATGAGCTCCCCACCCCAGCTTGGACGCATCCATCATCAGTGTCCTCTAGGGAGATAGCGCCTGGAATGGAAGACCCCTAGGCAGGTTCTGCCGTTCCACCCACCAGCGCAGGGACTGGGCTAGAGATGCAGTGATTGTCAGCTGGTCCCACAGGCAGCCAGTGGCTTACTTCCACTGCATACTCAGAGTTCACTGAGCTTGTCTCATGGAGAGGTGAGCCAGGGAAGTGACATATACAGTTGAGGCATGTACTCAGAACTTTCAGTATCCCTCAGACTGTTGTGCAGGGCTTCCGCTGGACATTGCCAACTACCACCGTCAGCCTCAGCAGGTGATCCATTGGAAGAAAAGCCCAAGCCAGCGTGGTATCGAAGAGGGTGCCTATAAACTCCAGCTGCTGCGAGGGCTGGAGATGAGACTTGGGGTAATTGATCACAAACCCCAACTGATTGAGAACCTGAATGGTCAGGAGAGCCGACTGTTGAATGCCTTTTGGAATGGTGCTCTTTATGAGCCAGTCATCCAAGAAGGGGAAGGCGAAGACTCCCAGGGTCAAGACAGGCGGCCACCACTGTGAGACATTTGGTGAAGACTCGGAATGCCGATGCTAGTCCAAAGAGGAGTACTTGGTACTAGAAGTTTTGATTCCCTAGAACAAACCTGAGGTATCTTCTGTGAGCGATTTGGATCGGTATGTGCGTATATCCATCCTTGAGGGAGCAGTCTCAATTGTCCTTTTGTAGGTAATGGAACAGGGTCCCCAGCAAGACCATCTTGAACTTCTCTTAACCAGATAGACGTTGAAGTCTCAGAAGTCCAGGATGGGCCAAAACCCTCCCATCTTCTTGGGGGCCAGGAAGTACCTGGAGTAGAATCCCTGCTCAACCTGAGCCGGGGGCACAGGCTCGATGATGAGCTCCGGCAGGAGAGCGGAGACCTCCTCCTCCAGCAAGTCGCGATGTAGCAATCCAGAGGATACTCCCTCTGGGGAGAAGAGGGCAGAAGAACGGTGAGGTGCAGCAGGTATCCGTTTTGAACTATCTGCAGCACCCACGTGTCCAAGGTGACAAGACGACACCTGTGGGTGAAATGGATGAGCTGCCCCCCCCCCCCCCATAGGAGGGTGTATCCCTTCAGGTACTGGCAGATTGGCTATGTTCTGCAGAATCTGTCAAAATCCCACCACAGGTTTGGGCTGCAGGGCCAACTTTAAAGACAAGAGACGCAGAACTCTCGAGCAGACCCAGCCTCCACTACCTAGGCGTTACTTTAGACCAGCAGCTCAACTTCAAAGCACACATTAGCAACACCATCAAAAAAATCTACCACAAAATACGAACTCTACGACATCTTCGACCCCTATTGCAACCGGATGACTTCAGATCAGTTTTTCAGGCACTGGTGACCCCCCACTTTGATTACGCCAATGTTATCCTGCAGGGCTTACCCAAAAGCACCTTAAACCCCCTACAGTTAGCAATGAATGCTGCCGCACACGTCCTGAGCGGAGCCGCCAGAAGCGATCACATCACCCCAATCCTTAAGGACTTACACTGGCTACCAATCTACTGCCGGCTATCTTATAAAGTAATCATTATAACCTTCAAGGCCATCAAAAAGATAGCCTCAATAGCCATAACGGACCATGTTCACCCCATGTCAGCGAACAGAGCAAGGAGAACATGCACCGCCAATACCCTACAGATACCCAGTGAAATAACAAAATGCACCAAGACAACAAGGAACAGAGCCTTCAAGTTCTATGCTCCCAGCTGTTGGAATGCACTCTCAACTACCATCAGAGCCATAACAGATCTTGCCCAATTCAGAAAGGCACTAGAACACCACCTCTTTCTTTTGCACTACTCGCAACCCACCAACCTAACATCACCTATCACACACCCAACTAGGAACTCATGAGTTACTGTCAACGCATGTACATACTGTAGATAAACTGAAATTGATGTACATAGTTCCCCCAGTTGAAACCAAGCTTTCTTCCTGTTCTTTGTAAGAGCCTAATAGGATCCTATTCGGCACAAATCCATTTTATGTAAACCACGCTGATTTTTAAGAGTGCGGTATATAAGAACAATAAATAAATAAATGTTGGGCCTTCTGAGGCTTCTCCCATCTCTGCTGGTGAGGGGCCTGCACATTGGTCTGAGAGCTCTGAGGGCTCGGGAGTACTGGCTTTTTGCCCTGACACTTCTTCTGTGAGGATCAGTGGTCTTCCTCAAGAGCCTGGAGAGGTACGTGGTCCTTCTTGATCTCTCCAGCCTTGTTATCTACTGTCTTCCTGAAGAGGCTTCCCCCCCTGCAAGGTACCTTCACCAACTTATTCTGGACCCATTGTTCCAGGTCAGATGACTGGAGCCAAGTGAGACGGCATGCCCCAATGCCCAAGGCCCAAGGCCATCACCCTAGATGGCTGATTGGAAGGCGTTGTAGGTCGCCTAGACAATGTACTTGGAGCAGTCCTTGTCATGGCCCACAAGAGCGCAAAAGGAGTCTAGACACTCAAGAGGGGATGTGTGAACCGAAGTCAGCCAGGTCCACCATGATATCTTTGAGGAACATGCTCATGTACAGCTGGTATGAGGGGACCCTAGCCACCAGCAAGGAGCCCTGGAAGCATGTCTACCAAAGGAGTCCAGGGTTCTCACCTCTCTACCCAGGGGCAATGAGGAATGGGTTCTGTTTATCCTTATTCCTCTTAATGGCAGATTCCACCACCATGGAGCAGTGTGGAAGCTGAGGTTTCTTGAAGCCCAGGGCCTTCTGCACCCGGTACACATCAAGTCCATCTATTGACTGATGCCTGGCACCATGAGGGGGTTCTCCCATATCCTCAGGAGCAGCTGTTGCAGAATACAGTGCACGGGCACCATCAGGGCCTCCTTGGGGACTGAGGAGTACTGGAGAATTTCCAGCTCCTCCACCCTGGGCTCGTCCTCTAAGGAGTCCGACAGAAGGTCTGGCGATCCCCGGTCGGACACCATAGATAGAAAGCTTTCCATAGCGGTGTATTTTGGAAGAAAGTAACCACTTGAAACAGGGCTTAATGGCCCGAAACGTACGTCGTGTATGAACTATCCGACCGCTATTTGAGAGAAAAGTCTGGCACATGGAAACTTCACTGGAATATAATGATGAGCTAAGTAAAAAATGTTTTAGTGTTTACAAAAAAAGAAAAATAGAAAAGGCTGTCTGGTGTGATTGGATGTCCATTCCAGTCTCCTCCAGTCTCTTCTGACAAAAATTGAGTTTAAATAGGGGTTTCACTTTATGGGTTTAGTTTTTGTTATTGGATTTCAATTTTACTAACCTAAGGACTTAGTTTATATTGAGCAGTGGGAAACAGGCAAAAGGAAAGTAAAAATAAAATAAAAACAAGCATTGGCCCAGGAGCAGACGCTACTGTGAAAGGTGGAAAAACGAGAAAGATTATTTATGCTGTTTTCTTCAAAAGAATCATCCTGCAAAGGAGGAAAAAAAAGCAAAGGATTTTCCGAGGAAGCAGGAACACATCCTAGGGATTCTACAGAAAAAAAGAAGACTGAAGATGGCAGTGCCACAGCAGGTGGGAAGGCAGGCATGCTTGCACAGTGAAGCACTCTCAAAAGCTTTTAATGGAAGCTGGAGTGTGTTCCCATGCGGGGCTCCGTTGGGGACATCACCCATACGTAAGGACTTACTTCCAGCTTGTCCACGGAGAAAACATTACTAAGGAGGACCGGGGAAATCCACTGCTGAACAAGCAGCATTGAATCTGTATACCTTTTGGGATCCTGACATGTACTTGTGACCCGGATTGGCCACTGTTGGAAACATGATACTGGCTTTGATAGACTGGCATATTTTATGTTCTTATGACCTCTAATACAGGCGGTTTTGCCAAAACTCAGCTGAGTCGGGTCTTGAAATACATTTCTTCCCTTTTGAATGTGGATTGTTTTTTGGCCATTGCCTACCTCTAATTTTTGTTGCCTTTCTGATTTGATTTTTGGAGGTTGCCTTCTCCTTTTCTATTTGTCATCTTAAAAACATCAAATGTCAATACACTCATCTGCTTTCTATACACTTTCCCCTTGCTCACTAGTAACTGGAGTTGAGCAGATTTCTCAATCTTATGCAGAGTTTTGCACATACAGTACTGGCCAATTAAGCGTTGCTAAGAAGCTATATTAAATAAGAGCACATCATTAGGAAAAGAAGTAATTAGATCTTACCTGCTAATTAGTGTTCCTGAAGGAACGACAGTCCAGTCCCATTACTTCTGGGTTGCGTAACCCTTCCAGCAGCTTGGAGGCTGAGCCCAACCTTTTTGGAGGTGGAGCGGTACAAATACCACTGAGACCACCCACCAACCCCAGTAATTGACTGAAAAAGCAGACTAAATGAACCTCTGTAACAACTATAACTTAAACCTAACAAACATGCAAACTCCGGGAGGGGTGGCCCGACTGTCGACCCCCCCGTTCCCTTATCTGTTTTTTTTTTTTTTTTTTTTTTTAGGTAAATAGGAAATAGGTAATAGGTAATAAGGGTAGAGAAAGGGGAGGGGAGAAGGCGCCATGGGAGGACTGCTTGCCTACTTATTCCTGGCCTCCCTCACCCCGATCTGGTTCCCCGCTCGGTTCGCTGTTCTGCCCTTCTCCGACAGGCCTTCAGGTCCGACATAGCCGGGTGGGATCAGGGACTGGACTGTCGTTCCTTCAGGAACACTAATTAGCAGGTAAGATCTAATTACTTCTTCCTTATCGTCACTCCAGTCCAGTCCCTTTACTTCTGAGAAGTACCCGAGCAGTTCAATTCTGGGTGGGATTTGGCAAACCGGACTGAAGAACCGCTAGGCCAAACCGAGCGTCCGCTGAACTCTGCACGTCCAGCCTGTAGTGCTTGGTGAAGGTATGCAGAGAGGACCAAGTTGCCGCTCTACATATATCCAGCGGGGGGACTAGACTGAATTCTGCCCATGAAGTAGCCTGAGCTCGGGTGGAATGAGCCCGCAGCCCCCTCGGAACCTGCTTGCCTTTCAGGATGTAGGCGGAAGCAATTGCCTCCCTAATCCACCTAGAGATGGAGGCCTTGGCCGCCGCTTCCCCTCTGTGGGGACCTCCGAACTTGACAAATAGCCGGTCTGACTTCCGGAACGGAGCGGTGCGGGAGAGGTAGCGCTTTATGGCCCTTTGAACGTCTAATAGCCGCAGCCTGCTATCCCTGCCTACCAGACCCCCGGTTGGGAAGGCCGGGAGCGTGACTGTCTGGTTTACATGAAAAGGAGAAATAACCTTGGGAAGGAAGGAGGGCACCGTGCGCAGAACGACCTTGTCCTTGAGGAAGGCCAGGAAGGGGGGTTTGGAGGAGAGTGCTTGTAACTCGGAGACCCGCCTGGCCGAGCAGATCGCAACCAGGAAGACTGTCTTCAGGGTTAAGTCCTTCAAGGAGGCCCTCTTTACTGGTTCAAACGGTTCCCCTATCAGCGCATTTAGTACCAGGTTAAGGTCCCAGGGGGGGACGACCGACCTCCGCTGGGGATGCAGACGTCGTACTGCTCTTAGGAACCTGGCGACGTCCGTGTGCACCCCTAACGGCTTGCTGTGGATCTTTCCTCTATAGCACGCGATAGCGGCTAGTTGTACTCGAAGTGAACTGTGCGCTAAACCCTTGTCAAACCCTGCTTGCAAAAATTCCAGGATTTCCGGGACTGAGGCCGCAAGGGGCTTCCTTCGGCGCTCCGCGCACCATGCCTCGAAAATGCGCCAGACCCTTACATAGGCGAGACACGTCGAGCGCTTCTTAGCGCTCAACAACGTTGAGATTACTGCAGCCGAATATCCTCGTTTCAGAAGCCGCGCCCTTTCAAGAGCCAGGCCGTAAGCGAGAACCGATCCACGTGAGGCATTCGAACCGGGCCTTGCCTGAGAAGGTCGCTCCTGCAGGGCAGTCGCCATGGGTGGTCGGCCAACAGTCTCACCAGGTCCGCGTACCAGGGGCGGCGAGGCCAATCCGGGGCTATGAGGATTACCAGGCCCTGGTGGGACTCCACTCGCTGAAGAACCTTTCTGATCAGAGCTCAGGGAGGGAATACATAGAGGAGGCCCTCTGCCGGCCACTTCTGAGACAGGGCATCAAGACCTTTGGACATCCTCTCCTTTCGCCGACTGAAGAATCGGTCCACCTTGGCCGAAGAGAATCTTGCCATGAGATCCATTACTGGGAGACCCCACCGGGCCACTATTTGGTCGAAGATTACCTGCTCCAGTTCCCACTCTCCGTGGTCTATCCTGTGCCTGCTGAGGTAATCGGCCGTGACACTGTCCGTGCCTGCCACGTGCTGGGCCGAAAGCGCTTCGAGGTAGACCTCCGCCCACTGGAGGAGAGCGTCCACCTCCTTCTCCAGGGCAGGGCTGCTGGTGCCGCCCTGGTGGTTGATGTACGCCACCGTGGTGACATTGTCGGAGAGGACGCGGACTGCCTTTCTTTGTACCCGGGGCTCGAGCTTCTTGAGCGCTAGGGTGACGGCCCGTAACTCCAGTCTGTTGATGGGCCACTGAGATTCCAACGGGGACCAGCGTCCCTGAACGAACTGGTCCTCGCAGTGTGCCCCCCAGCCTGACAGGCTGGCATCCGTCGTCAAGAGAACCCACTGGGGGGGCTCGAGAGGCATTCCCCGTTCCATGTTTCTCGGGCGTTGCCACCATTGAAGAGCTCATTTGGTCCGCGGAGCGCAGGGTAACTGTGTTGTCAGAGGATGAAGTTGCGGAGACCACCGTCGCAATAGAGATCGTTGCAATGGGCGCATGTGGGCTCTGGCCCAAGGTACTACCTCTATCGTCGCTGCCATTGTGCCCAGGACCTGAAGATAATGCCATGCTGAGGGGGTTCGCCTGCTTAGGAACCGAGTGATCAGTAGCCTTAGGTCCCTGGCCCGGGATGAGGGCAAGAACACTCTGCCCCTGCCGGTGTCGAACCTTGCGCCGAGATACTCGAGATTCTGGGAAGGGGTCAGCCTGCTCTTTGCTCGGTTGATCACCCACCCCAATTCTTCTAGCAAGCGAACTACTGTGTCCGTCGCCGTGCGACTTTCTTCCTCTGACTTTGCTCGGATCAGCCAATCGTCTAGATACGGGTGAACCAAGATCCCCTCCTTCCGGAGGAAGGCCGCTACTACCACCATCACCTTGGTAAATGTTCGTGGAGCTGTCGCTAGGCCGAAGGGAAGGGCCTTGAATTGAAAGTGGCCCGCTGGTACCGCAAACCTTAGGAACTGTTGAGGGGATTTTCTGACCGGGATATGCAAGTAGGCCTCTGTCAAGTCGAGGGCTGTCAGGAACTCCCCGCTCCTTACGGCTGCGATGACTGACCGCAGGGTCTCCATCCTGAAGTGAGGGACCCTGAGGCAGCGATTGACCTGTTTTAAGTCCAGAATTGGTCGGAAGATGCCTTCCTTCTTTGGCACCACGAAGTAAATCGAGTATCGACCTGAGCCGCACTGATCTGGGGGCACTGGTGACACGGCCCCGAGTGCAATTAAGCGCGTGAGAGTTGATTCCACCGCTGTCTTCTTTGCGGGGGTACCGCAGGGGGACAGAACAAAGGCTGGTGTTATCTGCTTCGAAAATTCGAGAGCGTAGCCCTCTCTGATCACCTCTAGCACCCATTGATCCGACGTGACCCGGGACCAGGCGGGAAGGAACTGTCTTAAATGTCCTCCTATGGGCAGCTCTTCCCCCTGGGCCCCCACGGCTTCATTGTTGTTTTCTAAGAGACGAGGAGGAGGAGAAGGAGGAGGTCGCCCCAAAACCGCGACCTGCTCCCCGAAACCCTCGAAAGCCCTGGCCCCTAGAAGGGAAACGCCCACTGGAAAAGGGGCTGGATCTGGCGGGGCGAGATCTCCGGAAGTCCCTGGGCTGGGTACGTGCCGGGGGAAGTGAGCGGTTTTGCTTCGGTCTATCTTCCGGGAGTCTGCCACCCTTGGACTCGCCAAGATCCTTTACCAATTTCTCTAAATCCTCGCCGAACAACAGTTTCCCTTTAAAGGGGAGCTGACTCAGGCGAGCCTTCGAGGAAGTATCCGCTGCCCAATTGCGTAACCATAGATATCGCCTGGCCGCCACTACCGAGGTCATGTTCTTTGCCAGGCTCCTGATGAGGTCATACTGACTATCCGCCAAGTAAGCTGTTCCAGATTCCAACCTGCTTGCATTGATCCGCGTCTCATCTGCGGGGCTCTCATCTGTCTGCAGCTGTTGCGACCACCTTAAACAGGCCCTAGCCACCCAAGCTCCGGATACCGAGGCTTGCAAGGCGAGGGCGCTTACGTCAAAGGCCTGCTTCAAGAGAGTATCCAACTTTCTGTCTTGAGGATCCCTTAAGGCTGCACTGCCCTCCACTGGAATAGTGGTCTTCTTGGTGACCGCTGACACTGCCGCATCTACCCTGGGAGACTTTAGCAGTTCTTTGTCTGCCTCTGGGAGGGGATAGAGACGAAGCATGGACCGGACTCCCCTTAGACTTGACTCCGGTTGGTCCCATTCTTCCTGGATCATCTGTCGCACTACCCTATGTACAGGAAAGACCTTCTGGGATCTTCTAATGGCTTGGATCAATGGATCCTCCAACGCTTCCTCTTCTGCAGGCGTATCGGAGGTCATATTGAGGGCCTTCAGGGACTCGTTAATCAAGGCCGGAAGCTCCTCCCGACGAAATACTCTAATTATCCTAGCCTGGTCTTCTTCCGGAATCTCCCCTTCTTCTAACTCCTCCTCATCCTCACCAAAGTCCTTGTCCGATGGCGTTTCTTCCGGAGATCCCTGTGAAAGGGTCTCCTCTTCGCTCATCCAGGGGCGCTTAGGTGGGACGTCGGAATCTGGATTGGCCGCCCTCGAGGACCTGGCTGTCTTGACCTCCGCTGCCGAGGGCGCCGCTCCTGCTGCCCCTGAACCTTGCTTACGTAGGCAATATGCCTTGTGGAGTAAGAGAATGAAATCCGGGGAGAAGAAATCTCCTACCCCATCCTCCCCCGCCGGGAGAGTGGAGGGGGATAGGGAAGGGGTGGGCAAGTCCGAGGACGTAGATGGAGGGGCTTGCAACCCCCTCACCTACTGGGAGTTCGTCTGACCCCTGGGAGGCCTGGGCCATGGTTAAGTTAATGTCCTGCTCCGCAGAGGCCGCCAACGCGGTACAGCTCCTGCAGATACCTGTTTCTGCGGAAGTACCCCTGCGTATTCCACAGGAAAGGCAGCGGGATTTGGTTGACATGACCCGGGGCTGAGGACCTTCCAGTAGCAGACCTCCAGGCCCGGGGTGAGGGACTCTTCTCTACTATGGAGGCTAGCTCTTCCCTGGCCAACAGATCCGAGGTTTCTTTTCCCCCCCCAAGAGGTACACCAGGGAAAGAAACCGGCTATTAATCTTGAGGAAAAGGAAACCAATGAACAAATTAAAATGAACTAAATAGAAGGAAACCACTGTACTCAAAAATAAAGTTAAAAATAAATTTAAAGTTAACAGCTCTGCTGCTAGTTAAAATTAAGCTTCAAATTAATTACAGTTACATCCCCTTTACTTGCGGTTAGCTGTGCTGAGAATCTGGGCCGATTCAGCGCTGTGTACCCGTTGGCTCTACACGTGGTAGGCCTCACCACGTGGAGCCAGAACGGTGAACTCTAAGGCTCTCTCCCGGTCGCGGCCCGACTCTCTCCTTGTTCACCGGAGCCGGAAACCTTTGATTCCTGTGAGGATTGCTGCCTAAGTTTTTCCCTCGCAGTCCCCGAAAGGACCGGACTTCGCCGCTGCGTCCTGCAGTCTCCGGACGGGTCTGGCGTTATCGGCAGGCCAGCGATGCTGCCTCAAGCGCTCAGCCTCCGGGGGGCTTCGGCGCGAGGCAGCAGCGATCCGCGCGTCTCAGCAGCAGAGGAGCAGAGTAGCAGTGAACCCTCCTCGATGCTGCGAGCCGCGGTTCTCCTCCGACGCCCGATCCGGTGAGGGGGGGGGGGAGGGAGGAGGGAGAGGAGAGAGCAGGAGAAATTAAAGAGACAGAGCCCTTGTAATTAAAATTAAACACAGTATAGAAAACTGCAGTGGAACTTAAAGAAAATTAAAGTA
Organism: Ichthyophis bannanicus; assembly: GCA_033557465.1. Classification (NCBI taxonomy): domain Eukaryota; kingdom Metazoa; phylum Chordata; class Amphibia; order Gymnophiona; family Ichthyophiidae; genus Ichthyophis; species Ichthyophis bannanicus. Next base: position 1,338,210,739 of record CM066033.1, on the reverse strand, counting down.
GAGCAATTAAATGAAAAAATAAAATAAATTTAAAGAAGGACTCCAGTAAGCCCTAGGCTTACGGAACCCTCCAGCTGCTTGGAGGCTGAGATTACTGGGGTTGGTGGGTGGTCTCAGTGGTATTTGTACCGCTCCACCTCCAAAAAGGTTGGGCTCAGCCTCCAAGCTGCTGGAAAGGTTACGCAACCCAGAAGTAAAGGGACTGGACTGGAGTGACGATAAGGAATATTTTCTACAAAGAGAATAAAGTCTGAGCATCTCTCCCTAAAGACACTGAAGAATGTGAATTTAGAACTCTTGGCTCTCTTCAGAATGGATTTGACTACCAAAGAGTGTGGGAACAGTTGTCTCTGAAATCTAGGTGGCTTCTGGATTCTATCTATGGAGTTCACCTTCTTATTTACTAGATGCATGGAGGTGGGGGTGGGAGGTTCTCCTATATTCTCATCTGCACATACCTAAGGATTTTGTAAACTGGCACAGTCCCTTTTCTTGAGGGGAGGGGAGGGATAGGGTGGGGTGGAGGCTAGGAATTGGAGAATATTCAACATTTCTGCCCTGGGTTCCATCTCTATCTTTAACTTAAATGGAATTACATGTGCCATTTCCCTGATACAATCAGTAAAAGTGATCCTCTGGGGAGATTTACTCCTTTTATGCCGAGGAGAGTGATCTAAGGATAAACCAGTGGAACCTTCTTTCTTCAGAGAATTCCACAGGTTTATATTCTGAATCCCAAGAATGCTCAGATTCAGACTCAGAAGAGAATCCTAATGAGGTGGTCTGTTTTTCTGGCCAAATGTGAACTCTTCAACAAGGGTACTTCTAGAAAAAGAGCATCTAGATTTTGGTGTACACCTGTGCTCTGGGGAAGCTTCCTCCCCCAATGAACTGGAGATGAACATCACTGTGGGTGACATTAACTACAAGGACCTTTGAAGTATCAGTGTTGAACCATCTCCAGGGAGAGCATGGATCTTGAGGATCAGCTGCAGGATCCTATATATCTATGTAAAAATAGCATAGTTACTCACTTGTAACAGGTGTTCTCCGGGAACTGCAGGAATCAGTCCTGGCATATGGGCAATGTCGGTGCCGACAGAGCCCTGCGGAAGCATCTTCCCAGCTTTCAAAGAAAGCCTTTGGGAGATGCCATCAACCATGTATGGTCCCCTTCCCGCCCAAGGGTGCCATCTTACTCAGGCAGATGACATAGCTAGAGCATACAAAAGAAGATGGCAAAAAACTTTTTACAGCAACTCCAAGGGGTGGAGGGAGGGTTGTGAGGATTGAGTCCTGCTGTCCCTGGAGAACACCTGTTACGCTTTCTCCAGGAACAAGCAGGAAGTCAGTCCTCACATATGGGACTCCCTAGCTACAGACTACCAAGAACCTCTAGAAAACACGGCCCAGCTGTAAGCAGCCGCAAGCGAGTCTGAGGAGAGACTCTAAGGACCCTAGTGTTCAGGGAGAACCATCACTCCGGTAGTCTGAACACAGAAAGGGGTAGGAGTTGCCTAGAACCTGAAGAGATTATGGAGTATGGCCTGGCCGAAGGCACTGTCCCAACGGGGCTCCCTCTCCAGGTAGTATTGAGCTGCAAAGGTGTGAAATGAAGACCAGGTGGCAGCCCGGTAGATATCTGCCATAGGGACAGAGCACAAGCTTGCAACAGAGGTCGCCATAGTCCTGATGTTGTGTGCCATGACCCAGCGTTCCAATAAGCCCCAAGCCTGATTGTGGACAAAGGTGATGCAGTCCACCAGCCATGTGGACAGGGTCCGTTTGGTAACAGCCTCCCCCAGGAGACTGGAGTCATAGGAAACGAAAAGCGGTGTGGCTTTGCAGTGGCCCCGGGTACATTGCAGATAAAAGGGCAGGGCCCTCTTACAATCCAGAGTATTCAGAATGGCCACTGCCTTGTCAGCATGGGGCCCTGGAAAGAAGGTGGGGAGCACCACCTCCTGGTTGAGATGGAATATGGATAACACCTTCGGAAGGAATTTAGGGTGGGTGCGAAGCACGACCCTGTTCTTTCAGAACCTGGTGTAGGGTAGCTCGGTCACTAAGGCCTGAAGCTCACTGACTCTGTGGGCAGAGGTGAGCGCCACCAGGAAGATGATCTTCCAGGAAAGGTAACGCAAATGGCAGGTAGCCAGAGGTTCAAAAGGCGGCTTGGTGAGCTGTGTGAAAACCATGTTAATTCCCATTCTCCCAGAGACGGGCATATGGGAGACTTAGAGAGCAGAAGGCCCCAAATAAATAGAGTAATGAGGGGCTGAACAGAAAGAGGTCTGCCCTGTATAGAATGATGGTGCGCTGAGAGCGCTCTCAGGTGCACTCTGACGGAGTTGGATTTGACTCTGGTTTATTTTATTTATTTATTTATTTTATTTAGCAAGCATTTGTAGCCCGCTCCTTCCAGCGATCAGAAGCGGGTAGGATTACTATTGTGAAACTGCCGAATCAAGGCAGGTACAAATTTTGTTTACATACAGATTGTCAGAAAAGCACATCATACAGAGTTAACACTTCTTAGCTATGGGGGAGTTCATTTACATATATACATAAATACATATATACAGGATAAGCTTTTTGGCCACAGTGGTCAGGGGCTGCTCCATCTGTGGATTTAGTTCAGGTTGAAATGAGATTGGAAAATGTGCGTATTTATTTATTTATTTGCGTACAATTTGTATCCCGCTGCTTCCAGCGATCAGCAGCGGTTACTATACAAGGGGGGGGGGGGGGAATTGGCTGTACTGGCCAGAAATTAGGGGTATGTACACTGCGATTAAGGTGGGGTGGTCTTACACAGCAGAAAGGATTATAGATTTACAGTTGATTGCTGTTAGTCTCAACACAAAGTACTAAATATACATATTTACACATGCATGACAGTTATGACTTTACATGGGATTGTTATATACATATAAGACTTCACAAAGGATTGATTATGTACATATATGCTTAAGCTACATATATCTGATTGCTCATATATGCCCGAGTGCATCTCATGAGGTTAAATTGAAATGTACTTGGAAGAGGTGCGTTTTAAGTTTTTTCCTGAAGTCTTTTAGATCACAGGTTGCACGCAGTTCGCTGGGTAACCGGTTCCAGAGTGTTGGTGCTGTAAGTGAGAAGGCCCTATTACTGGTGTAAACATTAACCTTTCTGAAGCATTTCGGGAGACAGAGGGTGTTGAGGTTTGCTGTTCTTCTGCCTCTGTTGTTGGGCATTTTGGATATTAGGCTATTGAGATGCGAGGGAGCTACATTCTGTATGAGTTTGAAGGTGGTGACTAATATTTTGTATTGAATGCGGGCCGTGACGGGGAGCCAATGTAGCTCTATTAGGACAGGTGTAATGTGGTCGGATAGTCTTTTTTGCATGATGATCCTGGCGGCAACGTTTTGAGCCATTTGAAGTATATTTATAGTTTTTCTTGGTAGGCCTTGTAGTATGGCATTGCAGTAGTCCAGGTGTGGAATGATGAGGGCTTGGGCGACAGATCTGAAGTCGGCATGATCGAGTATGCTACGTAAAGGCTGCAAGACTCTTAATTTGTGGAATATAGCCCGGTTGGTAATCCGAAGATGCTTGTCCATATTTAGATTGCTGTCAAGCATTACTCCCAGATATTTTATCTCTGATTTGATATTGTAATTGTTGTTATTCATGGTGACTGTTGTCGGGGGCACGAATCCCGGTTGTTTGGAGATACACATTGCTTCCGCTTTCTTGTGGTTAATGGTCATATTATTGCGTTGAAGCCAGATTTGCAGCTCGAGTAAGCATTTTTCAAGGTTGCTGATGTTTGGGCTATTCACATCTAGTTGTGTGTACAGCATTAGGTCGTCTGCGTAGATATGGTAGTTGATGTCATGATCCTGGAAAATCTTGCATGCTGGTTGTAGGTATAGGTTGAAAAGGAGGGAGGAGAGGGCGGAGCCTTGGGGAATGCCTTGTGTTTGCGGGAAAGGGGTTGCTTTAACATTGTTGAATTGGACTTGCTGCATTCTGTCTGTTATGTATGAGGAGAACCATTTTAGTGGGGTACCTGATATGCCTATAGACTCAAGACGTTCTAGCAGTGTGAGGTGATGCATTGAGTCGAAGGCCGCCGATATGTCTATGAATATGAGCATATACATCTTGCTCTTGTTTTCAAGGCCTTTGATTAGGTTGTCCAATAGGGCTAACAGAAGAGTTTCGACGCCGTGATGTTGCCGAAACCCGTATTGATGTACATCGAGGGCGTTTGAGTCATCGATGAAGTCCTGTAGTTGGTGCTGTACTGCCTTTTCAATAATCTTGGCGAGGAAGGATATGCTTGAGATTGGGCGGTATGAGGTTGGGTCATCCATGTTGAGTGCCTTATTTTTCAAAATGGGTCGTATGAGAGATTTCTTGAGAAGTGATGGCATGCATCCTTGCAGCATTGAGAGGTTCACTATGTGGGAGATGTGCGGTGCCAATTCTTGCTTGGTTGCCTTGATCCAGGAGGCTGGACAGGGGTCAAGAGGGGAAGTTGTGGATTTTAGGTTGGTAATGATGTCTTTTATCTGCTGGTCATCCACTCTGAGGAAGGTTGACCATTTTCCGGCCAGGGCCGGTTTCCCCTGTGTGTTGGTTTTTTGCGTGGAGTTAGCTGAGTCCAGGTTTGGAGTGTGTAGAGCAGGTGGCGTGGGGCTAAGCTTATTGGCATAATGATCCGCTAGCCGTTGGGCAGTTATGGATCCGCTGGGATTGTTGTCCTGCGAAGTCTTGGTGAGCGATTTGACGAGAGCGAAAAGCTCCCTGGGCCTGTTGAGGGCTTTGTTGAGTGTGTTTGAGTGGTGCGTTTTCTTTGCCTGGTTGACTGCATTTTTATATGTTGACAGGAGGCTGAGGTAATCCTTCCTGTGTTCCTCAGATTTGAGTTTTCTCCATTTTCGCTCTTGTTTCCTCAGGCTCTGCTTTAACTCTTGTAGGGTTGTGGTGTACCATGGTTCTGACTTTGTTTTGGTCGGGTTCCTTGGGTGACTCCAGGTGGGTTTTGCGGTAGCCTCGATTCCTGTGTTCCAGAGGTTTGCCTGCAGCTCGAGGTCCGAGAGGTCGTTGTGCATGTAATTTGTTATGGAATCGAGGAGAGCTTCTTTGTTGTATTTTTGGAAGCATCTTCGTTGGTGTGCTGCTTGGTCAGATTGAGCCTGGACAGATTTTGTGGGGAGATGTATCGAGAGTTCAATTTGATGATGGTCTGACCATGGTACTTGTGTTATTTGTGGTTTGGATTTCAATAGTTTGGGATGCTTAGTGGGAAGAAACACCATGTCTAGTGTGTTGCCTTTGATGTGGGTTGCGTCTTGGATGATCTGCACATAACCCAGTTGCTCCATAGCTTCATGGAAGATGTTTGATTGTGCTGTGGGGGCGGAGGCTAGGTTCAGGTCGCCCAGGATGATCTGGATCTTTTTGAGAGCCGTGTTCGAGATGATTTCCAGCGCTGTTGCCAGGGATTCCTGTGGGGAGGTTGGTGGTCTGTAGATGAGACATATGGATAAGGTTCTGTTTTCAATCTTGAGTATGTCAATGCCATCGAGCACGCTTAGTGGTGTGCTTGTTAGGGTTAGGTCTGATTTGGCCATGATTAGGACTCCTCCTCCTCTTTTTTTCTTTGAGCGCGGGCAGTTATAGGCTGTATAACCAGGTTTGCTTATTTGATTGATGATCACTGGGTCGGTTTCAGTTATCCATGTCTCAGTGATACATAGGATAGGTGAAGCAAGTACTGCAGCACTGTGTGCACCTGGCAAGAGAACAAGTCAACCCACTGCTCTACACACCACACTGAGAATCTATGCCACTTGAAGGAGTTCTTACGAGAGGCCAGGACGACTTCCTCCATCTCACTTGGGAGGTTGAAGGGTGCTAAAGCTACCCGTTCAGCAGCCATGCTGTTAACATCAGGGACCCCAGGTTGGGGGTGAAGAAAGGAGCCCTCCTCCTGGGTCAGTAGCCCCAGGATGTTCCCCAGAGGGACTAGGAGCTCTGTCAAGAGGCAGAGCAACAGGGGAAACCAAGCTGTCTGGGTCACCGCGGGGCCACCAGGATCATGGAAGTCTTGTCCCACAGGACCTTGAAGAGGGTTCGGGCTACTAGTGCTGTAGGAGGGAAGGCGTATAGAAGGTCCTCCGATCACAAGATGAGGAAGGTATCTGCCACTACCCGGGATGGATGCCGCTGGGGACAGCAGAAGTGGGACAGCTGAGCATTGGTTGGTCTGGCAAAGAGGTCCAGACGTGGGATGCCCCAGAGTCAGAAGAGCCGCTGTGCCACTCTGGGGTCTAGTCTCCATTCGTACGGCTGGAAGACCCTGCTCAGTCTGTCCACCAGGGCACTGTCCTGGCCCAGGACATATACTACCCTGAGGAGCATTCCCTGACCAATCGTGTACAAGCATAGGGCTACTGCCTCCTGACAGAGGTGATGAGACCCCGTGCCCCCCTGCTTGTTCAGATAGAACACCACGACCTAGTTGTCCGTTTGGACTAGCACCGACTGATTCCGCAGGCGGTGGTGGAAGGCCTTGATCGCCAGAAAAATGGCCCTGAGCTACAGCAGGTTGATCTTCTGCTGGCTCTCTGCCAGGGACCAGTTGCCCTGAGTGCAAAGTTCCTTGGAGCACACTAGGGATGGACCCTAAAGTAACTGCTTGGGTTAGAAATTGGTTGAGTGAGAGGCAACAAAGGGTACAAGTAAATGGAGTTCATCCTGAGGAGAACGAGGTTACCAGGGAGTGCCGCAGGTATCTGCGCTTGGTCCAATTCTTTTTAACATCTTTGTTAGTGATATTGTGGAAGGGCTGTCGGGTAAGGTTGGCCTCTTTGCAGATGATACCAAAATCTGCAACATAGTAGATACCCAGGAATGTGTAAATAACATGAGGAGGGATCTAGCTAAGCTTGAAGAATGGTGTAGAATTTAGCAGCTGAGATTTAATGCTAAAAAATGTAGGGTCATGCATTTGGGCTGCAACAATCTAGGGGAGCAGTACAGTATAGGGAGTGATGTACTTCTGTCCACGAAAGAAGAATGGGACCTAGGTATGATTGTGTCTGATAATCTCAAAGTAGCTAATCAGGTAGAAAAGGTGATGGTGAAAGCTAGAAGGTGCTTGGGTGCACTGGAAGAGGAATGGCCAACAGAAGAGGTGATAGTGCCTCTGTAAAAGTCTTTGGTGCAACCTCATTTGGAGTATTGTGTGCAATTCTGGAGACCGCACCATGAAAAGGATATAAACAGGTTGGAGTCAGTGCAGCTAAAATGGCTAGTGGTCTTTGTTATAAAACATATGAGGACAGACTTAAGGACCTTAATATGTATACTTTAGAGGAAAGGCGGGACAGAAGTGATATGATTGATATGTTTAAATACCTCTGCGGCATAAATGGACAGGAGGAGAACCTCTTTCGAATGAAAGCAAGCTCTGCTATGAGGGGACATAAGATGAGGGTGAAAGGGAATAGACTCAGGAGTAATATGTGGAAATACATCTTTACGGAAGGAGTGGTAGATGGGAGGAAAAGTCTCCTAGTCGAGGTGGTAGAGATGAGGACAGTATCTGAATTCAAAAAAGCATGGGACAAACAGAAGCTCTCTAAAGGAAAAAAGGGGACTCGTGTAGTGGTTGATATGGAAGGACTGCGTAGATAGGCCATGTGGTCTTTTTCTGCCATTATGTTTCTATGGGCACCCCAGTCCAGAAAGGGGGCATCTGTGAAGAGGACCCTTTGGGGATTTGGGCACTGGAAGGGCATGCCCTCCTGCAGTGCTGTGTGGCCTCCCACCAGTCGAGTGACTCCACTAACTGGCAGGACACTAAGTCTTTGTCCCAGAGCCTGCCTGTGGCATGTGTCCACTGGGAGCAGAGACAGCACTGTGCCATCCGCATGTGCAGGTGGGCATTGGGAACCACATGGACTGTGGATGCCATGTGGCCTAGTAGGTGAAGCATGGACCACATGCCAACACTGCATGATGGTGTTGCACCTTGATGGCTAGAGCCCTGAGGTGACCTGCCCTGTCCAAGTGAAGGCAGGCCCTGGCCTGAAGAATGTCTCTATGAATGCCAAGTCCTGTGTTGGAGTGAGTTGAGAGTTGGGGTGGTTTATCACAAACCCCAGATTCTGCATGACATTGATGGTGCAGGCCATGGCCTATTGCACCTCGGTGGCTGTGTCCCACTTTACGAGCCAATCGTCCAAATATGGGAAGACGAAGGCACCTTGAAGACGGAGGTAGGTGGCTACCACTGCCAGCCATTTGGAGAAGACTCTTGGTGCAGAGGTTAGACCGAAGGTTAGTACCCTGTACTGGTAGAGGTCGCCCCCAACCATGAACCTAAAGTACTGCCTGTGACTGGGATGAATGAGGATATGGGTGTAAACATCCGTTAGGTCCAAGGAGCATAGCCAATCTCCCTGCTGGAGGTAGGGCAGCAATGTTCCAAGGGAGAGCATCTTGAACTTTTTCCGCACCAAGAACTTGTTCAGGTTTTGCAAGTCCAGAATGGGCCTTAGACCTCCTGTTCTTTTTGGGACCAGAAAGTATCGAAAGTAGAACCCCTTGCCCCTTGGTGGGGTACTGGCTCCACGGCTCTGTCCATGAGGAGGCCTTCCGACATCCGGGACCCCACTGGACCAGGTACATAGTGTCGAGGCATCAGCTAACTATTGGTACAAACGCTGGTGTCTCCCACATTCGAAGGAGGAGCTGCCCAAGGATGGCGGGGACAGAGACCATCAGGGCCTCCTTGGGTCGAGCCTCATAGTGGAGGATTTCAAGCTCCTCTGTGCGAGGGTCCTCCTCCAACTCTGTGGTGATAGACAAGGCTTTTGCCATATCTCAAACAAACTTGAGGAACGATGTGTCCTTGGGCAGGGACTGGCACTGTGACACAGGGGAAGACTGGTCTAACAGAAGATCATGGTGTTTACACGTCTCTGGGGATGCCTCGTCCTTGGCTCCCAGTCAGAGTAATTGATCAAGGACTCATGGACAGGCGGCGCCTGGGGTGCAGGTGACCTATGGAGGCTGCTTGGCCAGAGCCACAAACGCTTGCCGGGGAGGATTTCACTCCCAAGGACCCTGTAGTTTCAGCACAAGCACCAGCAGGGCTGGGGAGTGACACCTGCGGCAAGGCAAGGAAGACAATGACACTGCGCTCCTGCGCCATCATCCTGGCTTCCCACTCAGGAGTTGCAGCCTTCGACGCAGACACTGGGGTTACCGGGTCCAGCATTTGAGAGGAAAGGGTCCTCAATGGGACAGGCCTCGAGGGTTCAGGACCAGTTACCGGAGGCCTCAGTGTCTGTTTGGGGAATCTTCGTTGGCCGCTCCCACTCAGAATCCTCGGGTACTCTCCGCGGACTGTGGGACCTGGCATGGGACTTGCCCTGTTTCTCCGAGCTCCAGGATGAAGTTCTCAAAGGTTTCTTCTTCTTCTTCCATTCCCGCTCCAGGAAAACCTTGTTGGAGTTTCCACTGTCGTTATTCCAAAGATCCGTGTGTGGGGCTTTACAGCATGAGGCTACTGGGGATACACTGGGACAGAATTTGACCTGTGGAAGATGATGTCTTGCTTTTGCTGATAACAATGGATGACCTTCACGGACATCTTTTTGCACAGGGCACAGAACTCTGGGTCATGTTTGGCACCTAGACACCGGAGGCAGCAGTCGTGTGTATCGGTGAGGGACATGTTTTTAGCGCAGACATCACACTTTTGGAACTAACTGGCCAATGGGGCAAAAAAGACCCCTGCGAGATCAAAGACCCTTGACGTCACCAGCAGATAGAAAAAGGCACGAAACCGCACTGGGAAAAAAAGGAAAACAGGCCTATGCTGTGGCAACTGGGCTCGGAGGCGAGAAAGGGACCGGTGCTAACCGAAGAAGGAAAAGACAGTTTAATGCAAAAAAAAGATCAACTTTTTCCAGGGAAAAAAAGACAGATGTCTGTTGAGCTCCAAGGCAAAAAGGAGACAGAGTAAGATGGCACCCTTGGGCGGGAAGAGACCACGCATGCATGGTGGCATCTCCCAAAAGCTTTCTTTGAAAGCTGGGGAGATGCTTCCTCAGGGCTCAGTCAGCGCCGACATCACCCATATGTGATGACTGACTACCTGCTTGCTCCTGGTGAACAGGGTATTGTGTCAAGCAAGGATCCAAGCAAGCCTCTCACTAATTTTCCTGCTGAGTCTCTCCTCAAAGAAAGTCAATGCTTATGTTAAAGAGGCTGCTACCATGGAGTCCCATTTACTTCTATTTTCAACCCTCCCCCCCCCCCCCCAGACCTGGGTATAGCAGCAGTAGCAGGTTGTGAGTGAGCATGGGGAGTATGTGAGCATGTGGAATAGTCTTGTGGTTAGACTAATGCAATAAGAATCCATGCAACTAGGAAAGTCAGTCATTTTCATCCTAAATTGCTTCTCGATGAGAAGGAAGTAATATGTACAGGCACCATGCTCAAGGCATAAATCTAGAAGGATGTAAGTGTCAAAAAGGCTTCACAAGTGGAAGAAGCAAAGCAAAAGCATAGTTACTCACCTGTAACAGGTGTTCTCCATGGATAGCAGGAAAAGTAATGGAGACGCTTCTGAAAGAGCGAATAGTGGACTTTCTCAAAACCAACAGGTTGCATGATCTGAGGCAACATCGTTTTACCAAAGGACGATCTTGCCAAACAAATCTGATTGAGTTCTTTGACTGGGTGACCAGAGAACTAGATCAGGGGCATGCGATGGATGTCATCTACCTGCATTTCAGCAAAGCCTTTGATACTGTTCCTCATAGGAGGCTTATCAATAAACTCAGTAGTTTGGGGATGGGTCCCAAGGTGGTGAACTGGATCAGAAATTGGTTGACTGACAGACAACAGAAGGTGATGGTAAATGGAGCTCACTCAGATGAAAGGAGGGTGATAAGTGAGGTGCCCCAGGGTTCAGTCCTGGGCCCAGCACTATTCAATGTATTTGTGAGTGATATTGCTGAAGGACTGCATGGAAAAGTCTGTCTTTTTGCAGATGACACAAAAATTTGCAAGAGTGGACTCACTGAGGGAGTATATATATATGAGGAAAGATCTACAAAAGCTGGAAGAATGGTCTAATGCTTGGCAGTTAAGATTTAATGTGAAGAAGTGCAGTGTCATGCACTTGGGAAGCAGAAATCCAGGGTAAATGTACGCGATAGGGTAAATGTACGCGATAGGGGGTGAGAGGTTGGTGTGCACGGACCAGGAGAAGGACCTTGGTGTGATTATTTCCGAGGATCTCAAGGTGGCAAAACAGTGCAACAAGGCAGTGGCAAAAGCTAGGAGGATGTTGGGTTGCAGATAAAGAAGAATTACCAGCAGAAAGGAAGAGGAACTAATGCCATTGTATAAGTCACTGGTGAGGCCTCACTTGGAATACTGTGTTCAGTTATGGAGACCATATCTTGCAAAGGATATAAAAAGACTGGAAACTGTTTAGAGGAAGGCGACCAAAATGATTTGGAGCCTGCATTAGAAGCCTTATGAAAAGAGACTTGAAGACCTAATATGTACACTCTGGAGGAGAGGAGAGACAGGGGAGATATGATTCAGACCTTTAAATACTTAAAGAGAAATAATGAACAAACAAACCTCTTCCAAAGACGGGGAAGCTTGTGATAAGGAAGCTTATCATAGCTCAGGTAGGAGCTATAGAAAAGATGATGTGACTCTGAACAAGCAACCTGTCAGTTCTGGTAGAAGCAAGAAAACAGAGTTTTCACATAAAAGACTACCAGTCCCAGAATGCACCAGGTTTCCAGCAGCCATGAGAGGGGCTGAAGTGAGAGAATGTGTGTGCAATCAAGAGAGCTATGAGGTAATCCCTAAGCACTCATCTCAAAGGGCAGGGCCTGATTCAACACAGCTGCGCTGTGTTAGGGAGCAGCACACATTAGAACTGGATAAGAATAGAGCTTATTTTTCAGATAACAGCTACAGAGGGAGGAAGAGATACAGAGACAGCAACGGCTACAAGCTCAAGCACCAGTATCACCTGGAGAAACAGAAGCCAAGCCAAGCAGATAGAGAGAGAAGGAAACTCTCTGGAAGGAAGAGAAGAAAGGCCATTGGAAGGTCTGGGAGATTCCAAGGCAGTACCCATACTGGGAGGTATTCCAAAAGTCAGCAGAGTCCATTGGACTGGATTCAGCCAGAGGAATGGAGTGGCAGAGATAGGAATCACCAGTGGCTACCTGGAAGAGAGAAGACTGCATGTGGAAGGGACTTTCAGACCAAGGCCAGAAGGTATGTGAGAGAAGATCCAGTGTCCAGGGATCAAGATTGGAAGGCTGGACATCAGAATTGGATTACATATTGGCCAGGCTATACAGAGAGGAATAATGATAGCAGGAGAGGCTCAGGTATGAACACTGATCCAGACCCTATCTATAATAGAGAATGGCAGCAAGGGAATAAGCATTCTCATGATAGTGCCTTAATGAAAGACTCATCTGTGCCAATGTATGATATTGACCCTATGATTGTTGATGCAGGGGGAAATACAGCAGATGAAACTATTTACATGGACTGTTCTTTATCTAAATGCTATTGCTAGTTTTCTATGAGCAAACACATCAGCCATCACAAAGAAACCTAACTTTGTTCTTTATTTCCACTGCAAACAGCTCTTAAAGCAGGATTTGGGCTCACACAGTAGCAGCCAGCCAGCTAAAGGCTTTCAGCTGGTCCATTGATAGTAATTAGGGCTGCACCTGATTGTGTGTGTGAGCAAGGGAGAATCACTGCTGAGATCGGCGTGGAAAATAAGCAGAAGTTAACCTAACCAGCAAAGTTTATTCTTTACTTTGTGCCTTTGTATTTGGTAATTACTTGCTAAGAAAACATTAGCTAATTGCCTGACAAGCTGAAGGTTGTTTTCTGGTTTACTTTGTGACTTTTTGTTATCCATTTTAAACACTGCAAGCAAGTAACCTCATTTATAGTGCTATCAAGCATACATGTGCTGGGTGAATTAAACCCCATCAATAAAAGAAGTATTTTATTGATCTTACCACTTGGTTTCACAACTCAAATTATTGTCATCAGCTGTGTGTGGGAGTGAATGAACTACAATACCCACAATACCTTGCAAGAATCATATGAATATATGCATCGTCAAGATTGTGTAAGTTCTCACCCTAGGCAGCCGTCTGACAAATGGCGTAGTTTTTCGGATTGCTCTTGCACCAAGAGGATTTACTTGTTGTGGATTACAAATAAAAGTCAACTTTAAAGCTGAAAGAAGATTTTTTTCCCTCATCTGCCCTTTGGAGGAAAAGTGGTTGATCCAGGAAGCTGTCCCAGAGGAAAAGACCCTGTGCAGAGCTGGATTCATCACTGAGACAAGGTAATATGTACCTGGGCTTGTCTAGTGGTGGATATGTGTAAGCACAGGGGGTAATTGAAAAAAAAAAAAAAAAAAAAAAAAAGTTGAAAAAAAAAAAACCACACCTGGTTGGAAGGTGCTGCTCTTGGGTTTTTCTTTTTTTCTTTTCTTGCAGGGATCAAGATGGATCCGAGGGAGATGGCTCAGTGGATGGCAGCCCAATTCAGCAAGCAGCAGGAGCTATCACAGCAGGCCCAGGACACTGCTATGAAGGCCTTAATGGAACAGCAGAAACCAGTGCTTGATCTGGTGCAAGCTCTAGTTCAGCTGCAGAGCCAAAGTGGAACAGATGCAAGACCAGCAGTTAGTACTGGTGCACCACATGTGGACACTGTGGGACTCAATCAAGGGATTGGGGCATTTAATTTTGGGAAATTAACTCCAGAAGATAATGTTGATGATTTTCTAGAGTCTTTTGAAAGAGTGGCACAGGCTTTAGCATGGCCAGAGACCCAGTGGGCAGTAAGGCTGGCAGCCTCATTAACTGGTGAGGCACTAGCAGCTTACAGAGCAATGCCAGCAGCCCAGGCTTTGATTTATAAGGATGTAAAGGCAGCTATTAGAGATCGCCTAGGGTTGTCTATTTCAGAGTATAGGCGAATGTTTAGAGCTGTTACATTGAAAGTGGGTGAGACACCCAGGGCTCTGAGTCAGAGAATCAGAAGTTTAGCTGTAAAATGGTTGGAGCCTGAGCAAAAGACAGTAGAAATGTTATTAGATATTATAATGCTGGAACAATTTATGCTTGGGGTACCTAAAGATTTGAATGTTTTTCTTATACAGCAAAATTGCCAAAATCTTGGAGAGGCAACCATGCTAGCAGAGAGATTCTTGGAAGCCACGCAGGCTTGCCATAGAATGGGTGGCCCTCTAAAGATGGATGCTGAGGCTAGATGTGCTGTATCAGAAAAAGGAATAATTAGGAATGTTTCTAAAAATGAATGTACTGTATCAAACCAGATGACACAGTGGAATAGAAAGAAATGTTTCAAGTGTGGAAAAGTGGGACACTTAGAGAAGAGATGCCAGACACACACTAGTTTAATGGGTCTGGATTTAAAACAGCCCAAGGAAGGATTTCTTTTGATGGTTGATGTGCAAGGAATTACCACAAATGCATTATTAGACTCTGGGGCAGACCAGAGTATGATATCAAAAAGGCTTTGGAAGAGGATAGAGGCCCAAGAAAGATTTGTGCCTAGAACCCCTGAAAGCCAAGTTCACATCAAATGCGTTCATGGTGCTGCAACATCATATCCCACCTATAGGTTTAAGGTTAAGTGCCTGGGGGAACAAGAGGAAGTCCTATTAGCAGTGGTGCCTAGGCTACCCTTTGATTTGATTCTAGGGAAGGACTGGCCAAGATTTAAGCAGGAACTAGTGAAAGGGCTAGGAAAGAAGGAGGGAGAAGGTTCAATAATGGAAATAGCTCCCAGGCCTTTCTTTGGAAGTCCTCAGTCCCTAGCTAAAAAGATGGTTAAGCTTCCAGAAGGCCAAACTATGGGTAATAAGAGGGGCCTTGTATCCACCCGCTCGCAGGCTAAGTTAGAGAGCCAGCAGAAGGAGGAGGGGGAGCAGGCAGAGTTATTAGGAGATTTACCCTCTCATGATGATTTAATAACCCCATCATCTGGTAAAGTAAGAAAGCTGAAAGCACAAAAGAGGCGTAAGAGACTTTGCAGAGCACAGGGTAGGGCTGAGAGGTTAGCTGGTCAAAGTTTACCCTGGGTGCCAGTTGAGTTGGTGGCAAAGTTTCCTAACTTTCCACAAGAGCAGCGAGCTGATCAAGCTCTCACCCGAGCTTTTAAGTATGCTCAAGAGGTCAGGGAGGAATTGCCCAGATTCAGACTAGATAATGACATATTATATAGAGAGTAAGGACCCCAGAAATGGTGCCATACGTAAACAATTGGTGGTACCCACAACTTTCAAAGGGCTAGTACTTAGGCTAGCACATGATCATCCAGTGGGAGGTCATAAAGGTATGCAAGGAACGCTGGATCAAATACTTGTGCGTTTTTACTGGCCAGGAATATTCAAAGAAACTGCCCAGTTTTGTGCTGCATGTCCAGCATGTCAGCGAGTTACAGCGGCTCACCCACCGGTGGTGCCATTGATCCCCATGCCGATCATCACAGACCCAATTGGTCGCATTGCCATGGATATTGTAGGCCCATTAGTTAAAACGCCCTGAGGTTTCCAATACATCCTAGTTATGGTAGATCAGGCAACAAGGTTTCCCTGGGCCATACCATTGAGGAATGTTTCTGCAAAAACAATAGCTTTAGAGCTAGTAAAATTGTTTTGTGAAGTGGGATTCCCAAGAGAGGTGTTGACTGACCGAGGGTCCAATTTTGTATCCAAATATTTGGCCCAGGTCTGGGATGCCTTTGGCATTCGTCACGTGAAAACCTCAGCCTACCATCCACAATCAAATGGTTTGGTGGAGAGATTCAACCAAACTCTCAAACAAATGTTGAGAAGGGGGTTAGCAGGAGAGGTAAAAGAATGGGATAGCGTAGTTACTCACCTGTAACAGGTGTTCTCCAGGAGCAGCAGGAATCAGTCCTCACTTATGGGTGACGTCGGCGCCGACGGAGCCCTCGCGGAGCAATTTTCCCCAGCTTTCAAAGAAAGCCTTTGGGAATTGCAGCGCGCATGCGCGGTCGTCTTCCCGCCCGAGGGTGCCATCTTAGCCAGTCAGATGACATAGCTAAAAAAGACAGCATAAAAATTTGCAAAAAAGAACATAAGCAGACGATTGCAACTCCAAGGGGAGGAGGGAGGGTAGTGAGGACTGATTCCTGCTGCTCCTGGAGAACACCTGTTACAGGTGAGTAACTACGCTTTCTCCAGGACCAAGCAGGAAATCAGTCCTCACTTATGGGACTCCCAAGCTCAAGGCTACCGGAGACCCTAAGCACAAAAATGAGCTCCCTCTAGCTCAGCAGCACAGAAGGATAGAATCTTCGCTGAATTATCACCCACCGGTAGCCCACATCCGGGATGGAGGGTAGGAGTTGCTCAGACCTCAAAGAGATTACGGAGGACTGCCTGTCCGAAAGCACTGTCCCTACGGGACTCCCTCTCGAGACAGTAATGGACCGCAAAAGTCTGGCTCGAAGACCAAGTAGCGGCCCGGCAGATGTCTGCCAGCGGGACAGAGCGGAGGTAAGCCACTGACGTGGCCTTTGCCCGAACGCAATGAGCCGTGACTCGACTTTCTAAGGAGAGTCCGGCTGCCCCATAAGCCCAAGAGATACAGTCCGCAACCCAGATGGACAGAGTACGCTTGGAGACCGGGAGCCCCAATTTATTGGGGTCAAAAGACACAAAAAGCTGAGCAGCTTTACGGTGCTCCCGCGTACGGTCAAGGTAGAAGTTCAATGCCCTTCTACAGTCCAGGGTATGGAGGACCGTTTCAGCTCGGCTGGAGTGTGGTCTGGGAAAGAAGGTTGGAAGTACCACCTCCTGATTGATGTGAAAAGGGGAGACCACTTTAGGCAGAAATTTTGGGTGAGTCCGTAGGACTACCCTATTTTTGTAGAACCTAGTGTAAGGGGGATCAGACACGAGGGCCTGCAATTCACTTACGCACCTAGCGGAAGTGAGGGCTATCAAGAACAGTGTTTTCCAAGACAGAAAACGGAGAGAACAGGTAGCCATAGGTTCAAAAGGCGGACAGGTGATCCGCTGCAAAACCACATTCAGGTCCCAGTCAGGCGCTGGCGGGCGCAGAGGTGGTTTAAGTAGAAGGAGACCTCGAGAAACCTCGCTACGAGAGGGTCATTGGAGAGAGGTCTGCCGTCCACTGGCACATGATGTGCTGAAAGAGCACTGAGGTGAACTTTGACGGAGTTGGACTTAAGTCCCAGATTAGCGAGGTGCAGCAAGTACTGCAAGATCACCGACACCGGGCAGGAGAAGGGATCCTGAGACTGTTGGGCACACCAGACTGCAAAGCGACGCCATTTAAGGGCGTAGCACTTGCGGGTAGAAGGCCGTCGCGAAGCTAAGACGACCTCCTCCACCTCCGCCGGCAGGAGAAGGGGAGCAAGGACTACCCTCTCAGCAGCCAGGCCATGAGGTTGAGAGACCTGAGGTTGGGGTGCAGAAGGGACCCCTGATCCTGAGTGAGGAGATCCGGTTGTACCCCCAGAGGGATTGGATCCTCCACCGCCAGTTGCAGCAGGAGCGGAAACCACGGCTGCCTGGGCCAGCGAGGGGCCACCAGGATCATGAAGGCTTTGTCTCGGAGAACCTTGAAAAGAGTCCGAGAGACCAGCGGGATGGGAGGGAAAGCGTACAGAAGGCTCCCCGACCACGAGATCAGAAAGGCGTCCGCCGCCACCCGAAGGGGGTGTGGCTGACGAGAGCAGAAGCGAGGAAGCTGCCGGTTGTGAGGACTGGCAAAGAGATCCACCGTGGGGAGACCCCACTTGAGGAAGAGCTTCTGAACTACCAAGGGATCCAGACGCCACTCGTGCGGCTGGAGGACCCTGCTGAGTTTGTCTGCAAGGCAATTTTCTTGGCCCGGGAGATAAACTGCCTTGAGGAGAATGCCGTGACTGACGGCCCAAGAGCAGAGCTTCTGTGCCTCCCGGCAGAGGAGGAAGGAGCCCGTGCCCCCCTGCTTGTTCACGTAGAACATGGCAACTTGATTGTCCGTCTGGACAAGGACGGACTGTTGGGAAGTCAGGTGGGAGAAGGCCTTGAGAGCTAGGCGGATCGCCCTGAGCTCCAGGAAGTTGATCTGCTGAGCAGACTCCCACGTGGTCCAGAGGCCCTGAGTACGTGCCTCTTGGCAATGTGCTCCCCAGCCCAGGAGGGATGCATCGGTGGTCAGCACCCGGGTCGGCTGAGGTGACTGGAAAGGCATTCCGAATATCAGGTTCGGCTGCCGGAGCCACCACCGGAGAGACGAGAGCAGCGGCTCGGAGACGCGCACTAGGTCTGCCAGGCCGCCTGTGGCTTGTCGCCACTGCTGGCGGAGACACCATTGAGCAGACCGCATATTCAGGCGGGCATTGGGGGTCACATGGACGGTGGAAGCCATGTGGCCGAGCAGTCTCAGGAAGCGCCTGGCGGAGACCAGGGGCTGGCTGCGAAAGCGGCCGGCTAGGTCCATGAGCCGTTGAGCCCTGTCGAGCGGTAGGTACGCTCGTGCCCGAGGAGTGTGCAGCCTTGCGCCGATGAACTCGAGATCCTTTGAGGGGAGCAAAGTGGACTTTGCGAAGTTTATAACAAAGCCCAAGTGCTGCAGCAGAGTCACCGTGCGGCACGTGGCGTTGGTGACCTCCTGAGCGGACGCTGCTCTGATGAGCCAGTCGTCGAGGTACGGAAAGACATAGAGGCCGTGAAGCCGGAGATGGGCCGCCACGACCGCGAGACATTTTGTGAAGACTCGCGGTGCGGAGGATAGGCCAAAGGGCAGTACTCTGTACTGGTAATGATTCCCTGCCACCACAAACCTTAGGTATTGGCGGTGGCTTGGGTGGATGAGGATGTGCGTGTAGGCATCCTTTAGATCCAAGGAGCATAGCCAATCTCCCTGCTGGAGGTAGGGCAGAAGGATTCCAAGGGTAAGCATTTTGAACTTCTCCCGCACAAGGAACTTGTTGAGGTTGCGCAAGTCCAGGATGGGTCTGAGGCCCCCTGTTCTCTTTGGTATCAGAAAATACCTTGAATAAAAGCCTTGACCTCTCAGGTGGTGGGGCACCAGTTCCACCGCCTGTTCCTGCAGAAGACCTGCTAACTCCTGAAGGAGCAACTCCCTGTGCAGAGGGGGGCGCGAAGGTTCTCCCGGAAAATAGGAAGGAGGGACCTGATGGAAGTGGAGAAGGTAGCCTTCTCGCACGACCTGAAGTACCCAGGCATCTGCGGTGATGCTGGACCACCTGTGGCCGAAGTGAACCAGCCGGCCTCCGGTGCTGGGAGGAACCAGCGGGGGGGGAGAGGCTATGCTGAGCGAGTCAAAAACCCCCACCCTGCTGAGCAGGGGCTGGTGGTGCAGGCTTGGGGGCTTGCTGCCTACGGGACCCGTTACCCCGTCCCTTGGCCTGCTGGCCCTGTTGGGGAGCTGCAGGGGCCTGATAATGGGGGTACTGTTTGTAGGCAGCCCCCTTCCTCGGGTAAAAGGACTTTTTTCCCGAGCCCTTCTTTTTCTGGGAAGGGGCGGAGGTCTTCCTAGAAAGCCTGGTCCTGGTGAGAGTCTCAGTCTCAATTTGTGCAGCCTTTTCCGCCATGGGCTTGCCAAAGAGGTTTTCGCCTCGGCAGGGGACATCGACCAACTTGTCCTGTACCCAGGGCTCAAGATCCGACGACTGAAGCCAAGCCTGTCGGCGGGCACCGATGCCGGCTGCGGCCACTCTAGCCGAGGCCTCAAAGCCATCATAGGCTGCTCGGGACATGAACTTTGAGCATTCCCGAATGCCCGTGGACAAGGCTAGGAACCTCCGCAAGGGCTCCTCGGAGAGACCAGCGGAGAATCCGGCTAGCTCTTTAGCCAGATCCCGGAGATACATGCCCATGTAGAGCTGGTAAGTCTGGACACGACATGCGAGCATAGAGCCCTGGAAGCACTTCTTGCCAAGGCCATCCAGGTTACGGGCCTCCCTTCCAGGAGGCACCGAGGAGTGCATCTTCTGGCTCTTAAGACGATGCATGGCCGATTCCACTACCATGGAATGGTGTGGCAGCTGTGCCTTCTGAAAGCCAGGGCTCTTGCGGACCCGATAGATAGAATCGACCCGCTTGCTCAGGACCGGCGAGGAGGCCGGACTCTCCCACATGCGGAAGAGTAGTCGTTCCAGCATAGGAGGAACCGGCACAGTAAAGTGCTCCCTCGCGGGAGAGTCATACTGGAGGGCGTCGAGCTCTTCGGCTCGAGGCTCCTCCTCGGGATCCGCAGGGAAGGCCAAAGCCTTGGCCATATCCCTAACGAAGTCCGAGAACCGGGCATCCTCCGGGGGGGACTGCTTCCGAGGCTCGGACCCCGGTGAGTCCGATGGGACACACCGAGTCCGAAAAGAATCAGGTGACTCTTCCTCCTCAGACTCCCAGACCGACTCCGACGAGGACTCGGTGGGGTCGGCCCGGGCAGGATGCGGCGCCAGCCGCCCCGACGTCGAGGGAGTCGGCGTCGGCGACCTCGGTCCCGAACGGGAGGCCGAGGGTGACCTCGACCGAGGATCGACTCGAGTTCTCATTGACTCGAGGATCGGCTCGGTCTCCGGGGTCGACTTGGACGTCGACGTCCCGGCGGTCGGGGCAGCGGCGCCAGCGAGGCCAGCGAGCAGTGCCCGCTGCTGGTCCATGAAGGCAGACAGTCTGCTCTCCAAGGCCGTCAACCTGAGTCCGAGCTCAGGTGACCCAGCAGCCCCCGACTCGGGCCCCGACGGCGTCGGGCCCGACGTCGGCTGTCGCGGAGGCGAGTCCAGAAGGACTACAGGACTTACCCGGGCAGGCATCTCCGACTCCAGGCGAGGTCGCTTCGGGAGATGTTCCTTCTCCAAGGACCCGGGGCGGCTGTCGGGGCTATGCGACCTGGCCCTCGCGGAGCCAGGAGCGTCCACCGACGCCGCCCTCGCGGGTTTTTCCTTCCGACGATGGTCCCCGGAGGGAGAACCCCGGTCGGAGGAGCTCCGGCGACGGTCCGAGCTGGAGCCCTTTGACACGGAGGCCTCCGACGAGGTCCGGGTACGGCTGGGGTCAGCGAAGATTCTCTCGCGCTGATGCCGCCGACTTCTCAACGCCTTCGAGGACAGTTTGCTGCAGGGCCCACAGATCAGTTCCTCATGATCCGGGCCCAAGCAGCGGAGGCAAAAGTCGTGTGTGTCGGTTAGTGACATATTTCGGTCACACCGACCACACCGCTTAAAGCCACTGGCAGCCATCGGGGGAAAAAGGGCCCCTGCGAGGTCAAAGGACCGGGCTGCCAGGGAAAACGAAAATGAAAGCTGACTAAGTCAGAAAAACCGAAAAAACGCTAGAGGACTCGAGACCGGCGTCGCGAGTCCGGGCGGGAAAACGATCGGCGTCGAACCGAAAGAAAAAAGTATAAAATAAAGAGGAAAATCAACTTTTTCGCGGGGACAAGACGGGGACGTCTGCAGGGCTCCGCGGAAAAAAAGAAGACTGGCTAAGATGGCACCCTCGGGCGGGAAGACGACCGCGCATGCGCGCTGCAATTCCCAAAGGCTTTCTTTGAAAGCTGGGGAAAATTGCTCCGCGAGGGCTCCGTCGGCGCCGACGTCACCCATAAGTGAGGACTGACTTCCTGCTTGGTCCTGGAGAAATGTTATTACCCTTTGCCTTATATGCCTGCAGGGAAAGAATTCAAGTGTCCCTAGGTGTAACTCCTTATGAGTTGATGTATGGTAGGGCTCCCCGGGGTTTGTTGGATATTTTGAGGGAACAATGGATTGATCCTGAACCAGGAAGTCAGGAGGTGCCACTGTTTCTACGTGACTTGAGAGCACGTTTGAAAAGGACGTCGCAGGTTGCTGAGAGGAACCTGCAGGACAGTCAAGTTCGCCAGAAAGGGTGGTATGATAGAAAGGCCAAAAGCCGCCAATTAAGCATTGGTGAAAAGGTTTTGGTTCAAGTAGCAGGAACTGCTCCAAAATTTGAGGTACAGTGGAAAGGGCCATGGGAGGTTGTTAAACAAGTAAGCCCAGTGTCTGATATGGTAGAAAATGCCAGAGGGCGTAGGCAGACCTACCATATTAATGTACTTAAGTCTTGGAAGGAGAGGCCTGTAGATAATGACCTTGAACCCAGTCAGGAAGTAAGTGAGCTTCAAGAAGATAACACTCTCGTAGGTATTACGGACTGTAGAGAAGAAGTTTCACCAGTAAAACCAGTCCGTAATAACTTAAGCAGGGGGGTATGTGATAAGGAAGCTTATCATAGCTCAGGTAGGAGCTATAGAAAAGATGATGTGACTCTGAACAAGCAACCTGTCAGTTCTGGTAGAAGCAAGAAAACAGAGTTTTCACATAAAAGACTACCAGTCCCAGAATGCACCAGGTTTCCAGCAGCCATGAGAGGGGCTGAAGTGAGAGAATGTGTGTGCAATCAAGAGAGCAATGAGGTAATCCCTAAGCACTCATCTCAAAGGGCAGGGCCTGATTCAACACAGCTGCGCTGTGTTATGGAGCAGCACACATTAGAACTGGATAAGAATAGAGCTTATTTTTCAGATAACAGCTACAGAGGGAGGAAGAGATACAGAGACAGCAACGGCTACAAGCTCAAGCACCAGTATCACCTGGAGAAACAGAAGCCAAGCCAAGCAGATAGAGAGAGAAGGAAACTCTCTGGAAGGAAGAGAAGAAAGGCCATTGGAAGGTCTGGGAGATTCCAAGGCAGTACCCATACTGGGAGGTATTCCAAAAGCCAGCAGAGTCCATTGGACTGGATTCAGCCAGAGGAATGGAATGGCAGAGATAGGAATCACCAGTGGCTACCTGGAAGAGAGAAGACTGCATGTGGAAGGGACTTTCAGACCAAGGCCAGAAGGTATGTGAGAGAAGATCCAGTGTCCAGGGATCAAGATTGGAAGGCTGGACATCAGAATTGGATTACATATTGGCCAGGCTATACAGAGAGGAATAATGATAGCAGGAGAGGCTCAGGTATGAACACTGATCCAGACCCTATCTATAATAGAGAATGGCAGCAAGGGAATAAGCATTCTCATGATAGTGCCTTAATGAAAGACTCATCTGTGCCAATGTATGATATTGACCCTATGATTGTTGATGCAGGGGGAAATACAGCAGATGAAACTATTTACATGGACTGTTCTTTATCTAAATGCTATTGCTAGTTTTCTATGAGCAAACACATCAGCCATCACAAAGAAACCTAACTTTGTTCTTTATTTCCACTGCAAACAGCTCTTAAAGCAGGATTTGGGCTCACACAGTAGCAGCCAGCCAGCTAAAGGCTTTCAGCTGGTCCATTGATAGTAATTAGGGCTGCACCTGATTGTGTGTGTGAGCAAGGGAGAATCACTGCTGAGATCGGCGTGGAAAATAAGCAGAAGTTAACCTAACCAGCAAAGTTTATTCTTTACTTTGTGCCTTTGTATTTGGTAATTACTTGCTAAGAAAACATTAGCTAATTGCCTGACAAGCTGAAGGTTGTTTTCTGGTTTACTTTGTGACTTTTTGTTATCCATTTTAAACACTGCAAGCAAGTAACCTCATTTATAGTGCTATCAAGCATACATGTGCTGGGTGAATTAAACCCCATCAATAAAAGAAGTATTTTATTGATCTTACCACTTGGTTTCACAACTCAAATTATTGTCATCAGCTGTGTTTGGGAGTGAATGAACTACAATACCCACAATACCTTGCAAGAATCATATGAATATATGCATCGTCAAGATTGTGTAAGTTCTCACCCTAGGCAGCCGTCTGACAAGCTGTAAAACTAGAGGGTATAACATGAAGCTAGCAAGGGGGTAAATTGAAAGGCAATGTCAGGAAATACTTTTTCACTGAAAGGGTGGTGGATGTTTGGAATGCCCTCCCGATGGAAGTGGTGGGGCAAATACAGTGACAGAATTCAAAATGGCATTGGACAGACACAGTGGATCCCTTTACAGCAACAGGATAAAATCAAAGTAAACTTAACTATCTAATTTCTCAACATACAGGGGTGTCCTACATGGAGCAGTGGGTTCACCCCTAAAACAAAGACATGGGGAGGGGTGGCCTGCATGGAGCGGCAGGTGCACCTAATCTTGCCATCTTACTGGGCAGACTAGATGGACCATACTGGTCTTTATCTGCCGTCATTTACTATGTTACTATGGTTGTCCATCTGGACAAGCATCACTCAGTGGTAAATGTGGTGCCTGAGCGCCCGGAGGGCGAGGAGGACTGCCTGGAGTTTGAGAAGGTTGAGTTGATTGGCTGTCGGGACTCCTCCAGGGATCAAGTCCCCTGCAGCGGAGCTCGCTGCAATGTGCTCCCCAAACCGTGAGGGCAGTGTCCGTGGTTAAAACCACGTCATGCTTTGGAGCCTGGAACATATTAACCCTACTGAACCCAAACTCTATATCCCACATTTAATATTTGCCCAATTCTAAAGAGATAAATCAATTGAAACTAAATTTTTGTCGGAACTAATGCCTTGAAGATCAAAAAACCTTCTTGTAGCATAAACGTTCCTTTTTTTCTTTTTATAAAATAGGGACGCAACTCCAACAAACAATACCCAAAAGATATACAAATCATAGGGCATAATCGATTTAGTGTAGGAAATACATCCAACCTGGCTATAAGGCACTTAATCCTGTTGGATAACTCTCATCCAAAAACAGCCGACATTCAAAAATTCGTATTATGCCGCTTATATATTAGTCCTCCTCCAACTAGGGTTATAAAGATCTTCTTAGCTTTCCAAAAAGCTCCCTGAACGATGTATCCAACTGATATGTTTCAATTCTCCTGTGTTGCCACAGAAGAAAACCAAAGGAGAGAGTAATGCAGCAGGACATCCAAAGAACGGCATGCCTCGAAGCAGATTCTGGGCACCCTGCCACCAGTTAAGGGACTCGGACAGTTGGGGAGTGACCAAGACGGCGCCTCAAAGCCAACCCGTTGCCTGAGCCCACTGAGCTTGAAGGCACCACTGCGCCTCCTGCATGTGCAGGCAGGCATCGAGGATGACGTGGACTGTTGAGGCCATATGGCTGAGGAGACTGAGCATCACTCGGGCCGATACTGTGCCGTGGTGCTGAACCCCAGATGCCAGAGCAATGAGGTGGTCTGCCCTGCCCTGGGGAAGGAAGGCTGTCACCCGCTGAGTGTCGAGGGACGTGCCGATGAACATTAGGGATTGGACCAGAGTGAGATGAGACTTCAGGTAATTGACGATGAAGCAGAGGTGCTTGAGGAGGACGACAATGTGGGCCATGGCCATCTGTGCCTCGTCGGCTGCCTCTCCTGTAATGAGCCAGTCATCTAGATAAGGGTTAAACGAAGGTGCCCTGCAATTGAAAGTGGGCTACAGCCATCATGAGGCATTTGGTGAACACTCGTAGGGCGGATACGAGACCGAAGGGAAGCACCCTGTATTGGCAAAGGTTCCCTTGTACCCTGAAGCGCAGGTATTTCCTGGGTTTGGGGTGGATGAGGATGTCAGCGTAAGCATCCTGAAGGTCCAAGGAGCATAGCTAGTCGCCCTGCTGGAGGAAGGGCAGCAAGGCACCAAGGGAGAGCATTTTGAATTTCTCCCACATCAGATATTTGTTGAGATTTCTTAAATCAAGGATGAGTCGGAAACCGCCTATCCACTTTGGCACAAGGAAGTAGCGGGAGTAGAACCCGAGACCTCTGAGGTGCAGTGGGACCACTTCTACTGCTCGCTCCTCGTTGGCAAGTTCCTGCGTCAAGACAGCCTGGTGCACAGGGAGCCGAGGGGGATCTGCAGGGCAGAAAAGTGGAGGAATCCGGTCCAGGTGAAGGAGGTAACCCTTCCGGATGACCTGGAGGACCCAGATGTCTGAGGTGACAGACTTCCACTGGGGAGCAAAGTGGACCAGGCACCCTCCCACTGGTAGCTGGGTCGACGGAGGGCAAGCGGCTATGCATCTGGTGTCAAAAGCCCAGGGCCAACTGGGCTGGTGCCAAGGTCTGGCTTTTGGGTCCCTTAGGTTTATGCGGGCCCTGGGGGCTGCTCTTGTTCCGTCCACCCTGGTGTGGAGCTGGCGCCGGAGGGTAGGGTGGGTAGCCTCGGTAGGGAAGACCCTTTCTCTGGAAGAAATGCTACTTGCCCTGCTGCTTTTTCCGTGGGAGAGAGCAAGTCTTTCAGGAGAGATGGGTGCGAGTGACGCATTCCGTCTCAATCTCCGCAGCTTTGTCCTCCAAACGTTTGCCGAACAATTGCTCGCCCAGGCACAGTACATCGAACAACTTTTCCTGGACCCACTGTTTGAGGTCTGAGGACTGGAGCCAGGCCTGCTGCCTGTTCCCGATACCAGCAGCAGCTACCCGAGCGGAGGACTCAAAGCTGTCGTATGCAGAACGAGAAAGGTACTTTGAACAGTTCCCCACTAACTTCAGGAGAGATTGGAAATGACAGAGGTAATCGCCATCAAGGCCTGCCTGGAAACCTCCGAGCTCCTTCCTGAGGTTACGAAGGAACATGCCTATGTATAGCTGGTAAGCCTGGATGCGGCACGCCAGCATAGAACCTTGGTAGGCCTTACGCCCGAGGGTGTCAGAGACGCGAGACTTCCTACCAGGCGGGACCGAAGAGTGGGTTTTTGGACTCTTCTGCTTCCGCATGGCAGACTCCACCACCATCGAGGTATGGGGAAGCTGGCCCTTCCGGAAGGCGGGCCCCCGCTGTACCCTGTACATGGTGTCCAGGTGCTTGCTGACAATGGGGATAGATACAGGTGTCTCCCACATTCGGAGCAGCAGCCAGGTCAGAATGGGCGGGACAGGGACCGTGAGCATATGATACTGCATATTGACATTAATTGTGAAATCACACAATAGTAAATACAAAATAAAATATGAATAATATTGTTATACCAACCTCTCAGGAGTGTTATAAGTGAGACCAAGCGGTGCTCCTGAAATAGCTGTTGTAATTTTTTATGCAGGTAGTAGTCTGTGTACTCCTCCAGAGTATTTTTGAACAGGATTCGTCCACCCATCAGGAGGTGATGGAGCCAGTCAGGAATTCGGAAAACCACTCGGCCTGCAAATATCCCACAAACTTTAGTTTTAGACTAGTTTCACAAAGCCATTCACTTGCTTTTGCTTAATCTGTCTCATTTAAGCAGCCGCTACATGTCATAGCAGATCCAGCAGTAATCCTTATGAGTAACTCAAGCAAACAGCTATGCCATTTTTTTTCAAATACAGAATGTTGTCCTAATTTAAGTTTTAAAAAAACCTTAGCAACTCTTTCCAGTCAGTCACATTTATGAAGAAGTTCTCTATCAATCTGAATCATACTAACTGAACTGGCCACAGAAATATATCAAACTACTACCCAACAAATTTCGGAGAGAGAAAATATGAACACAGAGTACCAACAATGAAAACAGAACCAAGTGCATTCAAAATACTAACCAATCAGCACCAAAATACATAGCTAATTAGGCTAATTCTGAATCTTGTTACATTAGTATATCTACAGCCAAGCAATCCATTCAGACATAAAATCAAATATTAAAAGAAGAACACTGGGAGAAATATTACATTAAACCACCACCCAGTTGCATTAGCTCATGAAGGAAAACAGAAACTCAACCCTGCTAAATAAATTTTCGTTGCATGGGTTAAGTTAAAGGAAGTGCTAGTTGGTAATATGTGATGGAAGCTATATTTTTACCCAGAAGGGCATGTGGTAAAGTTGAGCTTTTCTGTGACATTTACTTTCTACTAATATTTTTAATGCAATATTTAATAAATTTCCTTTCTTTTGAATGATTTATCTACTTTATAGATCATAAATCCATACATTACACCAAAACAGCTGCATAGATTAATATTTGCATTTCTAAGCATAACTTCTAAAACTTAATTTTAATGGGTACATTGAAAAAAATACAGATAAGTAAAAGCTCTTGGGACATTTATCCACTTGCAATAAAAGAGCAAAAACAGGTGTTCCAACCAGAACTAATGGAAGCTACTCTTTGGGACATATCGGCACATATGTGTAGACCCAGAAAAAAGCCCCCCTTCCTTAGAATTTTCATCTCTCCTGAAATGTCCAAAAACTCTGGTGAGGATAGGACACCAAACACTATTATTTAAGGGGGGGGGGGACACAAGCTAAATTCCTTGCCTTTAACAGGTATTCTCAGAGGACAGCAGAATATCCATCTGTGAGGACTGCTATCCTGCTTCAGCATAATAGCAAGTTTTCTCTACAGGCTATAATGCAAGGCTGCCATTTAACAAAATGATTGATTGTAACTCTTGCAAAAATGAAGAAATCTTATCAATTTACCAAATGTGCGCTAAATGGAAACATATTGTAAATTGGTACAATCCCCGTCTGATTAGATTGTAAGCTCTGATGAGCAGGGACTGTGTCTTGCATCTGTATGTACAGCGCTGCGTACGCCTTGTAGCACTATACAAATGATTAATAGTAGTCGTCGTCTTGTGGTTCCTGCCCCAAATATAAAGTCAATGGGAGAATATTCAGCAGCGGTGGCTAGCACTTCTAAAGCACATAGCCATCGCCTCTGAATACTAACCCTGGATGTTCAGTGCTGGAACGATACTGAGCCCCTGCCCGGTTAGCTCACACAGGTAAAGATAGGCCAGCTTCTGCTGCACCTACGTTTAACCACGGGTCGCTAACTGAGCAGCGGTTCAAAACTGCTGCTGCCCGATTAGTGACGTGTGCTGCTTCCACTCCGCCCCGGAACACTCATGACACGCCCCAATGCTACATGTTTAGCACTGGGGTGTGCGGCAGCGAAACCCATGGATATTCAGCAGCACTAACCATGTTACTGCCGTTGAATATCCCTCTAGGCAGCATTTACATGGTCTATAGTTCTGTAAACCGTGTAAATGCCTTTGAATATCAGGCCCAATATGACTACAGCTTTCATTCCAGCCGTATCAAAAAGACAGTGACACCATAAAAAGAGCATGCTGAGGTGTAAACAGGATCATTTCTAAATAAATTTGAAAAAAAATCCCGCAGTCAAATATAACACAAACTTCAAACATCAGGCAATAAGTTCACCCATATAAAAAAATAGTTTTCTAAAGCTTTGCTGTACCCCATTCTAAGTACAAAAGCGCAGATTTGTTTTTCAGATTATCCACAATGTTCATCAGATGTATTTACACTGTTATTGTTATGTGCCATTGAATATACATCACACCAAAGGGAATTATGTACCAAACAAAAAAAAATCTAAATTATGCAAGAGTAATTAATATATTGTATAAAAATACAAGCAAATATAATATTTAAACATCATTAGAAATATATGCAAGTACATTAGTTTAGGGTTTATTAAATTTTATATACCACCCTTCTAAATTAGGCAAACAAGGGAGTCTACAATTAAAATAACAGATAAAAGGAAAAGAACGCTATTATACTGATAGAAAAGAGAGGAGAAAGACAAGGGGAGGGGATAGTCTGCCAGATGTGAGATTGAGAACCCCCTGGTTATGGTCTTCTGGGCTGTCAAAGGCTTTCTCAAAGAGGTGAGTCTTTAAGCCAACTTTGAACATTTTGTAGGAAGATCCCAGTTGAAGATGCAGAGGTAAGGCATTCCAGTGAACTAGAACTTTGAAAAAGAAAGCAGATTGGTGAGTGGATTCCAGTTTGGCTTTGAAAGGAGGAGGTATATGAAGTCGATTATCATGTAAATTGTGAAGTATCTGGACAGAAGTATGAAAAGTGAGAAGGGAAGAGAGAAAGGGTGGAATACCATTGTACAGAAACTTGTGAGCAAGAGTCAAAAGTTTAAACTGTATCAGCAGAGGTGTAATATGACCAGACTATGGACATGAGAGAGGATACGAACTGCAAAATTTTGAATGGTCTGGAGACGTTTTAGTTCAAATGGAAAAAGACTGGTATAAATAGCCATACAGTAATCTAAGTGGGAAATTGCAATGTTAGACTACTGTAAGGCTATTTATGCCAGTCTTTCTGCATTTGAACTAAAATGTCTCCAGACCATTCAAAATACTGCAGTGGGAAATTACAAAGTTGAGAAGCAGTGCAATTATGGAAGAGGCAACAAGAAAATGACTAATGGTGCAACATTTGAGGAGTGCAAAAAACAACCTTTTGATGACAGAACTGACTTGAGGTGAGAAGGCTGGCAAAACCTCCAAATATTTGAGAGATGTGGAAAGAGCGATAGGGGGAACCTTCAAGGAGTAGGGCTAGAGATGGAAAGAAAAGCTACTAGTGAACTAAATTGCAATGTTTTTGCTAGGTTATGTTTAAGGTGGTTTGACTGGAACTAGGCAGCAACTAAGGACAGACAGTGGCTGATGGGAGCAAGATCTGGAGAGTGAGAATCAACATGGGATAGAAGCAGAATGTCATCAGCATAGTAGTAAGCACTAATATTCTATTCTTGAACCAGTGTCACTAGAGGACTAAGAAAGATATTAAAAAGGAAGAAGGCTAAGACAATAACCCTGCGGAACTCCACATGACAATGACAGAGAGAAGAAAAATTATCAAAGGAAATTTGAAGTTCATTGAAAAAGAATGTAAGAACAGGCTCGGTGCTATAGCCAAGTCAGAAGCTGGATTGTTGGGGGTTAAGAACGTTAGTGTGCTCGATATGATCCAAAAATTGTGAAAAAAAAGAATCTTCAGTAAGTTTAGACAGGTAAAGAGTAGTTACTCACCTGTAACAGGTGTTCTCCAGAAGCAGCAGGAATCAGTCCTCAGATATGGGTGACGTTGACTCCGACAGAGCCCCCGTGTGGAGCATATCCCCAGCTTTCAAAGAAAGCCTTTGGGAATGTAGCGTGCCTGCGCAGTCCCCTTCCCGCCCAAGGGTGCCATCTTGCTCAGTCTGATGACATAGCTAAAAGACAGCACAAAAAATCAAAATGAAGTATATGACTTCAACTCCAGGGGAGGAGGGAGGGTCGTGAGGACTGATTCCTGCTGCTCCTGGAGAACACCTGTTACAGGTGAGTAACTACTCTTTCTCCAGGACCAAGCAGGAAGTCAGTCCTCACATATGGGACTCCCCAGCTCTAGGCTACCGGGAACCCAAAGCTGAAAAAATGTCTCCCTCTGAAGAGCCTCAGCATCTGTGATAAGAATTTTCTCTGAGAATGCCCCCGTACGGTAGCCCAACACAAGGGCCGGAGGGTAGGAGTTTCCTAAACCTCAAAGAGATTACGGAGTACCGCCTGTCCGAAAGCACTGTCCCTCCGGGACTCTCTCTCCAGGCAGTAATGGGCTGCAAAAGTCTGGCTTAAAGACCAAGTTGCGGCCCGGCAGATGTCTGCCAACGGAACAGAGCAGAGATGAGCTACTGACACGGCTTTCACCCTGACACGGTCGGCCGTGACTCGACCCTGCAAGGGGAGGTCAGCTGCCCTATACGCAATCTGCTACCCAAGTGGACAACGTATGCTTGGAGACAGGTAACCCCATCTTATTAGGGTCAAAGGAGATGAAAAGCTGAGCGTACGTTCTATGTAAAAGGACAACGCCCTCTTACAGTCCAGGGTATGCAAGACTGTCTCAGCCCAGCTGGCATGCGGCCTGGGAAAGAAGGTCGGAAGAACCACCTCCTGATTGAAGTGGAAAGAGGAGACCACTTTAGGGAGGAACTTGGGATGGGTCCTTAGAACCACCCTGTTCTTATAGAACCATGTGTACAGTCTATCAGAAACCAGAGCTTGTAGCTCACTCACATGTCTGGCTGATGTAAGAGCCACCAGGAAGAGCGCTTTCCAAGAGAGGAAGTCGCAAATGGCAAGTAGCCATCGTCTCAAACAGTGGGCGAGTAAGTTGCTGCAAGACCACGTTCAAATCCCACTCAGTCGCCGGTGGACGAACCGGAGGCTTGAGTAGAACCAGACCTCTGAGAAATCTGGACACCAAGGGATGAACCGACAGAGACTGTCCTTCCACCGGTGAGTGGTATGTTGACAAAGCACTGAGGTGGACCCGAACAGAGTTAGACTTAAGGCCTAGGTTTGAAAGGTGAAGTAAATACTGCAGTACTACTGGCACAAGGCAAGAGAAAGGATCTTCATTGTGCTGAGCACATCACACTGTAAACCTACGCCACTTGAGGGCATAGGACTTTCTTGTGGACTGCCTCCTAGAGGCCATTATCACCTCTTCAACTTCTTTAGGCAGAAGTAAGGGAGCTAGCACTACTGTTTCAGCAGCCAGGCCATCAGATTGAGGGACCTGAGATTGGGGTGCAGAAGGGAACCCTGCTCTTGAGAGAGGAGATCGTGTTGCAACCCCAGAGGGAACAGAGTTTCCACCGCCAACTGCAGCAGAAGTGGAAACCACGGCTGTCTCGGCCATCTGAGGGCTACCAGAATCACCGAGGCCTTGTCCCAGAGAATCTTGAACAGAGTTCGGGCCACCAGGGGCATGGGAGGAAATGCACACAGGAGGTCCGTAGACCAAGAGATCAGAAAAGCATCTGCTGCCATCCTCAGGGGATACGGCTGTCTGGAGCAGTACCTGGGCAGCTGATGGTTCAATGGACTTGCAAAGCGATCGATGGATGTAAGCCCCCAGCGGAGGAAGATCCGCTGGAGCACCAGTGCATTCAACTACCATTCTAGAGGCTGGAGAATCCTGCTTAGCTTGTCAGCCAGGAAATTCTCCTGACCAGGTAAGTAAACTGCCTTGAGAAACATACCCTGTTGGATTGCAAAGGAGCAGAGATCCAGTGCTTCCTGACATAGGAGCCTGGATCCCGTGCCCCCTTGTTTGTTCACGTAGAACATTGCCACTTGATTGTCCGTCTGAACTAGGACAGACTGGTGAGAGAGGTAATGAGAAAATGTTTGCAGAGCTAAGCGGATTGCTCGCAACTCCAGAAGATTGATTTGCTGCATGGCCTCCCGAGGAGACCACAGGCCTTGAGTGAACATGCCCTGGCAATGTGCCCCCCAGCCCTTTAAGGAAGCATCAGTCGTCAGCACCCTTGTGTGTGCTGGAGCCTGAAAAGGTACCCCCCTGAGAAGGTTTGGGAGATGTAGCCACCACTGTAAGGAGTCCAAAAGCGGTTTGGACACCTTTACTCTGTCTCGGAGGTCGCCTGTGGCCTGTGTCCACTGAGCTCTGAGGCACCACTGAGCAGCCCGCATGTGCAGAAGGGCATTCAGAGTCACATGTGCAGTGGATGCCATGTGGCCCAGGAGCCGCAGGTAGTGCCTGGCGGAAACATGAGAATTAGTTTGGAACTGGTTGGTCAAGTCCATCAGCCTGTGGGCCCTGTCCTCGGGCAAGTAAGCCCTTGCCTGAAGGGTGTCCAATCTTGCCCCTATAAACTCTAGGTTCTGAGAGGGGAGCAAAGTGGACTTTGCGTAGTTTTTGACAAAGCCCAGATGCTGAAGAAGAAAGACAGTGCGAAGAGTGGCTTGTTGGGCCTCCTGGAGAGACTGGCCCCTGATGAGCCAGTCGTCCAGGTATGGGAAGACAAAAATGCCCTGATTCCTGAGATAAGCCGCCACCACCACCAGGCATTTGGTGAAAACCCTGGGGGCAGAAGTTAGGCCAAATGGAAGTACCCTGTACTGAAAATGGTTTCCTCCCACCACAAATCTGAGATATTGTATGTGGTCTGGATGAATGAGGATGTGAGTATAAGCATCCTTTAGGTCTAAGGAGCATAGCCAGTCTCCCTGCTGGAGGTAGGGCAGCAGTATCCCAAGGGTAAGCTTCTTTAGGTTTCGCAAGTCTAGGATAGACCGGAGGCCGCCTGTCCTTTTTGGTACCAGGAAGTACCTGGAGTAGAAGCCTTGCCCTGTCAGGTGGTGAGGCACCGGTTCCACCGCCTGTTCCTTTAGAAGACTTGCCAACTCCTGAAGGAGGAGGTTTCTGTGTAGAGGGAGTCTTGAAGGATGCCCTGGAAAGTAGGAGGGGGGTAGCTGGTGGAAGTGGAGCATGTAGCCGTTTTGGACTATGCTCAATACCCAGGTATCCCCTGTGATGGCTGGCCACCTGTAGGCATACAGGGTCAGCTGACCTCCTGTGCTGAGTGGAGACACCGGTGGAGGAGAGGCTATGCTGTGGGAGTCAAAACCCCGCTCCCTGCTGTGCAGGAGCCGGAGCTGGCGGCTTGGAGGTCTTCTGCCTACGGGGCCCATGCCCCTGCCCCTAGGCCTGCTGGCCCTGTTGGGGAGCTGAAGAGGTCTGATACTGAGGGCAGGTTTTGTAGGCAGCACCCTTCCTCTGGAAAAAGGGCTTCTTTCCCGAGCCCTTCTTCTTTTGAGAAGGGGCAGAAGTCTTTCTGGACAGCCTTGTCCTGGTGAGAGTCTCAGTCTCGATTTCTGCAGCCTTCTCAGTCATGGGCTTACCGAATAGGTTGCCACCTCGGCACGGGACATCGACCAATTTGTCCTGCACCCATGACTCCAGGTCCGATGACTGTAGCCAGGCCTGATGGCGTGCACCGATGCCTGCAGCGGCTACCCGGGCCGAAGCCTCGAAGCCATCATAGGCTGCTCGAAAGAACAACTTCGAGCACTCTCGGATCCCCGTAGACAAGGCCTTGAAACTCTGCAAAGGTTCCTCGGAGAAGCCAGCTGAGAACCCGGCAATCTCCTTTGCCAGGTCCCACAAGTATATGCCCATGTACAGCTGGTAAGTCTGGACACGGCAAGATAGCATAGAGCCTTGGAAGCACTTTCTACCGAGGGCATCCAGGTTCTGGGCCTCCCGTCTGGGGGGCACCAAGGAGTGCATCTTCTGACTCTTCAGGCAGTGCATGGCCGATTCTGCAACCATGGATCTGTGCGGTAGCTGCGCCTTTTGGAACCCAGGGCTCTTACGGACTTGATAAATGGAATCAACACATTTGCTCAGAACCGGCGCCGAGGCCAGTGCCCCCCTCATACGGAAGAGCAGCCGTTCCAGCATTGGGGGAACCGGTACAGTAAAGGCTTCCTTCGGAGGAAAATCATATTGGAGGGCATCGAGCTCCTCGGCTCGAGGCTCCTCCTCGGCATCTGCAGGGAATGTCAAAGACTTGGCCATGTCCCTCACGAAATCCGAGAACTGGGTATCCTCCGGGGGGGGGGGGGGGGGGGACGACCTTCTCCGAGGCTCAGACTCCAGTGAGTCCGATGTGATGCACCAGGTCCGGAAGGTGTCAGGAGACTCCTCATCCTCTGTCTTCCACGCTGACTCCTCCTCCGAGGAGTCGAGTGGCTCTGGCCGTGTGGGCCTCAGTGCCACCCGCCCTGATGCTGAGGGCACCGGCGTCGATAACCTCGGCCCTGCACGGGAGGTCGAGGGGGACCTTGACCGAGGATCGGCTCGGTCTCCGGGGTTGACTTAGATGTCGAGGTCCCGGAGGTCAGGGCAGATGCACCGGTCAGACCGGCGATCAGCACCTGCTGCTGTTCCATAAGGCAGTCAAGCTGCTCTCCAAGGCCGTCAGCCTGAGTCCAAGCATCAGGAGACTCAGCAACCGCCGACTCGGGCCCCGACGGCATCGGGCCCGATGTCGGTTCTCTCGGAGGAGAGTCCACAAGGACAACAGAACTTACGTGACTCGGGGACTCCGGCTCCATGCGAGGTAGCTTGGATGGCCTCTCCAACTCCGAGAGCCTGGGGCAGCGGTCAGGGCTACGCGACCTGGCCCTCGAGGACCCAGGGGTCTGCACTGACGCTGCCCTCACGAGCTTCTTCCTCCTCTTGTGCTCCTGGGTGGGAGACCCCCTCTTAGAGGAACCACGATGTGCTCGGGGTCAGACTCTCGAGATGTCAAGGCCTCTGACGAAGTCCGGGCCCGGCCGGACGCGGACTCTGAAAAAATTCTCTCTCTCTGATGCTGACAGCGCCGAAGTGCCTTCGACGACATTATGCCGCACGGGCCACAGACCAGCGGGTCCTGGTCGGGCCCAAGGCATCGGAGGCAGCAGTTATGTGTGTTGGTGAGGGACATTAGTTTCTTACACCGATCACATTTTTTGAACCTGCTGGCAGTCATTGGGGGAAAAAGGGCCCCTGCAAGGTCAAAAAATCGGGCTGTCAGTGAAAATGACAAAAAAGGCACGAACGCTAGTCACGAAGGACAAAAAAACGAAAAAGAAACTCTGGACTCGATACCGGTGTACCGAGCCCACGCGGGAAGGGGAACCGGCATCAAACCAGAGAAGAAAAAGCGAAAATAGCAGAAAACAATCAACTTTTCCCAGGTGACATGAACTCACGTCCGTTGGGCTCCACGGAAAAAGAAAGACTGAGCAAGATGGCACCCTAGGGCGGGAAGGGGACCGCGCAGGCGCGCTGCATTCCCAAAGGCTTTCTTTGAAAGCTGGGGAAATGCTCCGCATGGGGGACTGACTTCCTGATTGGTCCTGGAGAATATAAATTCAACGGGGGATGGGTGAAGAAAGCCCCCAGGTATGTGAAAGCCCCCAGGTAAGTTAAACATTAAATACAGTACCTTTAGGAAATGGGTAAAAGGGGAAACATATGGAAAGCAGTGTGTATAAATGCCAGTAGCATGGGAAATAAAACCCCAGATGTTGAGGCTTTAATGGAAGAGGCTGACTTGGATTTAGTGGCAGTAACAGAGACATGGTTCACAGACAACCATGTCTGGGACGTAATTACCAGGCTATATTTTATTCTAAAAGGACAGGGTAGGAAAAAGGGGAGGAGGAGTGGCACTACATTTAAATAGTAATATTAAACCTATGGAAATACAGGGCTTAAAAGGTTAAGAGGAGTCACTGTGGGTTAAATTAGAAAGAAGGAAAGGGAAATCCATTTGCATTGGCATGATATACAAACCTCCCTCACAGGGAGAAGAAGTGGATGGGGATATAATAGAAGACATACGCAGCATTGCTAGGAAAGGGGACGTGCTACTGATAGGGGATTTCAATATGCCAGATGTTGGTTGGCGCATCCCTACTGCAGTGTCATCTAGAAGTAAGGAGATCTTGGATTCTTCACAGGAAGAACTATTTATACAACTGGTAACAGAACCCATACTGGACTTGGTGCTTAACAATGGAGAAAGTGTTTCTGATCTTATAGTGGGAGATCATCTCACATCCAATGATCACCAGATGGTGTGGTTCAGTATTAGTCCATTCAAAAGTGAGGGTCTTTGACTTTAGGAAAACCAATTTTGCCAAGATGGGTCAATACCTCAAAGAGTCATTAGCAAAATGGGAACAGCTGGGGGATGTAGAAAAAACATGGGCAAAACCGAAAGGGGATATTTTAAGGGCAACCAACTTTTTTGTTAGAATAGTCAATAAAAGTAAAAGGCAAAGGAGGCTGCCATGGGTCTCAAAAGAAGTAGTTGAAAAGGCGAAGAAATACAAGAGATCACAGAGAGAGAAAGACAGGCATCTATATTTGGAAAATCTTAGAGAGGCTGACAATGTAGTCAAGAAGGCAAAGATTCAAAACAAGGAGGAAATAGTCAATGCAATACAATGGGGGGGATAAGACATTTTTCAGATATGTTAGTGAGAGGAGGAAGGGTAAAAGTGGTATTGTCAGACTCAAGGGTGAAAGGAAGGAAAATGTAGAAGCTGATGAGGATAAAGTGGGAGTGCTTAACAAATATTTCTGTTCTTTGTTCACAGATGAAGGACCAGGAGCAGGACCTAAGAGAACATCCACAAACAGGAACAGAAGCGAGGGGCA
The DNA here is from genome assembly GCA_033557465.1 of Ichthyophis bannanicus. Classification (NCBI taxonomy): domain Eukaryota; kingdom Metazoa; phylum Chordata; class Amphibia; order Gymnophiona; family Ichthyophiidae; genus Ichthyophis; species Ichthyophis bannanicus. The sequence goes on along the minus strand of CM066033.1, from coordinate 1,338,172,914 downwards.
TCTTGAATAATCTTCAGAAGACTGTGTTCATGAGAAATTAGCTAAACTAAAAGTAGACAAAGCAATGGGACCGGATGGGATACATCCGAGAATGCTGAGGGAACCTGGGGACGTTCTAGCAGTTCCAACGACTAATCTTTCCAATGCCTCTTTGGAATATGGAGTGGTGCTGAGGACTGGAGAGAGGCACAAGTGGTCCCTTTACACAAAAACAGAAGTAAGGATTGTGTTGAAAACTACAGGCCAATTAGTTTAACCTTATTGGAAGTGCTGCTGAAAGAAAAAATAGTGAGTTTTCTGAAGTCCAACGGATTAACAGATCCGAATCAGCATGGATTCACCATAGGCATGTCTTGTCTGGCAAATCTGATTGATTTCTCTGACTGGGTGACCAGGTAGTTGGACCAAGGGAGAGCTCTAGATGTGGTGTATTTAGATTTCAGAAAGGTCTTTGACACTATTCCGCACAGGCGACTTATAAACAAACTGAGCCCTCTAGGGATGAACCATAAAGTTATTGCTTGGGTCAGAAACTGGTTGAGTGGGAGGCAACAAAGGGTACGGGTAAATGGAGCTCACTCTGAGGAGGAGAATACCAGTAGTGTGCCGCAGGGATTTGCCCTTGGTCCGATTCTTTTTAACATCTTTGTTAGTGATATTGTGGAAGGGCTGTCGAGTAAGGTTTGCCTCTTTGCGAATGAGACCAAAATCTGCAATAGAGTACACACCCAGGAAGGTATAGATAACATGAGGAGGGATTCTAGCTAAGTTTGAAGAATGATCTAGAATTTGGCCGCTGAGATTTAATGTCAAAAAGTGCAAGGTCATGCATTTGGGCTGCAGCAATCCAAGGGAGCAATACAGTATAGGGGTGAAGTATTTCTGTCCAAAAAAGAAGAGTGGGACCTGAGTGTGATTGAGTCTGATAATCTTAGAGTAGCTGAACAGGTAGAAAAGGTGATGGCGAAAGCTAGAAGGATGCTTGGGTGCATAGGGAGAGGAATGGCCAACAGAAGAAAAAGGTGATAGTGCCTCTGTATAAAAGTCTTTGGTGCGACCTCATTTGGAGTATTGTGTGCAATTCTGGAGACCGCACCTTCAAAAGGATATATATAGGTTGGGGTCGGTGCAGAGGGTGGCTAGTAAAATGGTTAGTGGTCTTCATTATAAAGCACATGAGGACAGACTTAAGAATCTTAATATGTATACTTGAGAGGAAAGGCGGGATAGAGTGATATGACAGATGTTTAAATACCTCTGTGGCATAAATGCACAGGAGGAGAGTCCCTTTCGATTGAAACAAGCTCTGCTACGTGGGGACATAGGATGAGGATGAAATGGGACAGGAGTAATATGCAGAAATATTTCTTTACGGAAAGAGTGGTAGATGGTTGGAATAGTCTCCCAGTGGAGGTGGTAGAGATCAAGACAGTATCTGAATTCTATAAAGCATGGGACAAACGGAGGATCTCTAAAGGAAAAAAGGGGACTGTTATAGTGGTTGATATGGAAGGGCAGACTAGATAGGCCATGTGATCTTTTTCTGCTGTCATGTTTCTGTATAGGGAAAACTGGCAATTGGATGGTAATCTGAAGGATCTAGTGGATCAGAAGATGATTTCTTTAGGACAGGGCAAATGATGGCTTCTTTCTAATAGGAGGGGACTGTAACTGATATTAAAGCTGGTGTTAATAATGGGAACAGTGGTGGCTCAAGGCAATCTGCTGCCTAAGACGATGGATGAGATGATGCCTCCCCCAACCCGGAGCCGGGGGGGGGGGGGGCTTCCTCAAAAATCCAGTCAGGGACTGAAATAAATAAAAAAGCCAATTAAATAATGTGGAGGGGGTCTGGCGTGACATCACAAGAAAATGTCCGCATACTGAATCAGCTCCTCGGCCGTGGAAAAAAAAAAAAACTGACGGAACACGGTAACCTGCACCAATAAACCCTGCCAATCTAACGGAGAATACTCCTCTACAAGAGCAGATGAGGATGGCCGCAAAAAAACAGGTTTAGACCTCAAATCGTATACGTTTAAAATGGCAGCATTGACAAGCACCTTCAAGCCCAAAATGGTGACAGGCTCTGGCACAGAGCAGAGGAAAATAGCAAGAAAAGAAGCAGCCCGAAAAATACTGTGTCAGGTAAATCTGAATTACAACTGATACGGGAAAACATACAAGGTGGGTTCTCCGATCTGAAAAATGACATTATAAATCTAAAACAAGAAGTGCAAACCTGGATAATAGAACTGCGTGGTGACCTAGGAGAAATGGGGCAACAGGTTGCAGAGATTGAAAACTTAACGGAAGAACAAAAGCAGAGCATCTATAATCTGAAACAAGAAAATGAACCACTGCAAAATAAGGGCCATCTCCTCCTGCTTAAATTGGAGGACCTGGAGAGCAGGTCCAGGAGGGCAAATCTGAGGATTAGAGGCCTACCTGAAACACAAGAAGTGATAGACTACAAGTTGCTAATCACACAACTATACAAGGCAGTGGCAAAAGTGAGGGGCCTGGATGAATCCCAATTGTGCTTCAAAGTAATGAGAGCACATAGAACGCTGGGATCCAGGCGAGAGGGGAAAACCCATGATATTATTGCTTGCATGCATGAATATGATACTAAAGAGGCCATACTAACGGCAGCCCGAAAGCTGGGGAAAATTAAATGGGACAATCAGGAAATAGAGTTATTCGGAGACTTAGCTACAGCAATGATACAGAAATGCAGAGAGTATCAGGCCATTACAAAGCGCCTAAGGGAAGAGTGAGTACGATACAGACGGCTATTCATAATCGGAATACAGTTCACCGTCTCAGGCACTATGACAGTGGCACGATCAATAGGAGTGGCATTCAAAAGGCTACAGAAAGCAGGATGGCAAGATTTGTCACAGATACCACAAGAGACAGAAATTATCAAGCAGAAAGAGGGAGAAGGAGTAACCTGGCCTGTGCAGCACAAGGCGGCAAAAGGCAGCGAACGCAGAGGAAAATGGCTGGCATTACATCTGTGGAGGACAATGATAATTGAGGTCATGAAGGACCTAAAGAATGGGTTGTGGTCTCTTAATAGATCGGAACAGTTGTGTGTGTTATGTATGATCTGTGGGGGTGTCATAAGTACAGGGCAGGAATAAAGAGTTCTAATGCTGAGTGAAGAATACAAGGAGAGGGAGGCAGGGCTGAGGACTAAAGGCACATAAGGAGAAAATGGTCGGAGAAAGAGAATTATTTAGGCTGAATGTGACAGTCCACGGGCACTGGAGGGAATACACAAGGCGACTCTGTGGGAGGAGGGGAGGGGGGGAGAGGGAGGAGGGGAGGACAAGAAGAGGGAAGGAGAAGGGGGAGGGGGAGGGAGGGATAAGGGAGAGGAATGGCCTACAATAAAATGAAAGAGTAATATTAGACATGGCAATGGGTGACCTAAAAATTATAACCTTGAATGTAAGGAAGCTTAATGCTCCCACCAAGAGATAATTGTTGTACAAAGAGATGGAACGTTTGCAAAGATATATGTTGTGTACAGGAGACGAACCTCCGAGCAGTAGATGAGTGGCACATCAAACCTCCTAAATATTCAGAAAGAATCTTTGCCTCTAATAAACTGGAAAAAAAATTGGGAGTAGCAATCTTTTTATCTTCTAGATTACTGGCCCAGGTTATTAATGTAAAGAGAGATAACGGGGGACTTAGCATATTAGCAAAAGCAGAATGGGGAGGAAAGAAATATACCACCGCAAGTGTATATACCCCAAATATAGAGCAAGCGGAATTCTTTAAACTTTGGTTAAGGGAGGTGGTGGGGTTCTATGAAGGAGCTCTTAGAACATAAGAACATAAGATATGCCATACTGGGTCAGACCAAGGTCCATCAAGCCCAGTATTCTGTTTCCAACAGTGGCCAATCTAGGTCATACGTACCTAGCAGTTTCCCCAAGGGACACAGGTTCCACAATGCTTGTATTGGTTCAAGCATTGATATCCTGGGTCCCTTCTTAATAATGGTTTATGGACCTTTCCTCCAGGAACTTGTCCAAACCTTTTTTAAACCCAGCTACACTAACAGCCTTTACTACATCCTCCGGTAACAAATTCCAGAGTTTGATTACACGTTGAGTGAAAAAATATTTTCTTTTATTAGTCTTAAATAGTTTACCCTGTAGCTTCATTGCATGTCCCCTAGTCTTTCTATATTCTGATAAGGTAAACAATCGATCTACGTTTACCCGTTCCACTCCGTTCATTAATTTATAGACTTCTATCATATCTCCCCTCAGCCGTCTCTTTTCCAGGTTAAAGAGCCCCAACCTTTTTAGCCTTTCTTCATAGGAGTAGCCTTCCATCCCCTTTACCATTTTGGTGGCTCTTCTCTGAACCTTTTCTAAAATTGCTATATCCTTTTTAAGATATGGCGACCAGAATTGCACACAATATTCAAGGTGCGGTCTCACCATGGAACGATATAGAGGCATTATAATATCTTTTGTTTTATTTTCCATTCCTTTCCTTATCATACCTAGCATTCTATTTGCTCTCTTGGCCGCCGCTGCACACTGGGCCGAGGGTTTTAACATGGTATCCACAAGGACGCCTAAATCTTTTTCTTGGGTGGTGGTTCCTAATGTGGAACCTTGCATCGTGTAACCATAGTTTGGGTTGTTCTTCCCTAGGTGCATAACCTTGCACTTCTCCACATTAAATTTCATCTGCCATTTTGATGCCCAGTCTTCCAATTTATCAAGATCCTCTTGCAATTGTCCACAATCCTCCTGGGTTTTAACAACTTTAAATAGTTTTGTGTCATCAGCAAATTTGATAACCTCACTCGTTATTCCACTTTCCAGGTCATTTATGAATATGTCAAAAAGCAGCGGACCCAGCACAGATCCCTGGGGTACACCACTATTCACCTTTCTCCATTGGGAAAATTGGCCATTTAGTCCTACCCTCTGCTTTCTATCTTTTAACCAGTTCCTGATCCACAGTAGTACACTGCCTCCTATCCCATGACTCTTTAGTTTTGCCAAAAGTCTCTCATGAGGGACCTTGTCAAAGGCTTTCTGAAAGTCCAGATACACAATATCAACCGACTCACCTTTGTCCACCTGTTTATTCACTCCTTCAAAAAAACATAACAGATTAGTAAGACAAGATCTTCCTTGTCTAAAGCCATGTTGGCTGTCTCCCATTAGGTCATGACTATCTATATGCTGAGTAATTTTATTCTTTATGATGGTTTCTACCATTTTTCCCGGTACTGATGTCAGGCTCACCGGTCTGTAGTTTCCCGGATCACCCCTCGAACCCTTTTTAAAAATTGGTGTTACATTGGCGATCCTCCAATCCTCAGGTATTAGAGATGATTTTAATGATAGTTCACAGATTACTGATAGCAGGTCTGCAATCTCAAATTTCAGTTCTTTCAACACCGTTGGATGTATACCATCCGGCCCAGGTGATTTGCTACTCTTCAGTTTATCTAATAGTTGTAGGACATCTTCCCGATGTATCGATATTTCCTTCAATTCTTCCACACCTTTAAATACCACTTCAGTCGTGGGTAACATCCCTACATCTTCCTCAGTAAAGACCGAAGCAAAGAATTCATTCAGTCTCTCCGCTATCGCCTTGTCGCCTCTTAGTGCTCCTTTAACCCCTTTATCATCTAATGGACCAACTGACTCTCTCACGGGTTTTTTGCTACGAATGTACTTGAAAAGGTCTTTATTTCGCGTTTTTGCTTCCGCAGCAAGCTTCTTCTCAAATTCTCTCTTTGCCTGCCTTATCAATGCCTTGCATTTGACTTGCCAGTGCTTGTGCTGTTTCCAGGTTTCATCATTTGGCTCTTTTTTCCATTTCTTGAAAGATGCTTTTTTGGCAACAACAGCCTCTCTGACCTCAGCTTTAAACCATGCTGGCAATTTTTTGGACTTCCTTCCACTTTTCTTAAAGCGTGGAATACAGCTGGTCTGGGCTTCCAAGATAGTATTTTTCAACAACACCCAAGCTTGATGTACGTCTTTAACCTTTGCAACTGCTCCTTTTAGTTTTTTCTTAACTGTTTTCCTCATTCTATCATAGTCTCCCTTTCGAAAGTTAAAGGGTAGTACTGTGGATTTCCTTACTATCCCTCCTCCACTAATTAAATCAAAGGCGATCATGCTATGATCACTATTGCCAAGTGGCCCCAACACCCTTATCTCTTGCACTACATCTGGTGTTCCACTAAGGACTAGGTCTAATATTGCTTCCCCTCTGGTTGGTTCATGAACCAGCTGCTCCAAGAAGCAGTCATTTATTTCATCTAGGAACTTTATCTCCCTAGCATGTCCTGTTGTGACACTGACCCAGTCGATGCCGGGGTAATTGAAATCACCCATTATTATTACTGCACTGTAACTTTTGCTAGCTTCCTTGATTTCTTTGAGCATTTCATCATCCATTTGTTCATTCTGGCCAGGCGGACGATAGTACACCCCCACTGCCATCGCCTTCCCCTTTTTACATGGAATTTCAATCCATAGAGATTCTACAGCAAATTTTGTTTCTTGCAAAACTTTAATCCTTTCTGACTCAATGCCCTCTCTAACATAGAGCGCAACCCCTCCACCAATTTGATCAGCTCCATCATTTCGATATAGTTTGTACCCAGGTATCACAGTGTCCCACTGGTTGTCCTCCTTCCACCATGTCTCTGATATTCCAATCATATCTAACCTCTCGTTTAGTGCTATATATTCTAACTCTCCCATCTTGTTTTGTAGACTTCTAGCATTTGCATACAAGCATTTTAGAGACTGTATTTTATTCATATTAATTTGGCTATTGGTAGACATGGGTAATTTGGGATCTTTAAGTTCTGTCTGCTCCATACTCGAGGGCATTTGGGCTACTTTACTCTTTTTTGGAACCTCTCTGCTTTTTGTAGTATCCTTCAAGGATACATTCTTCCGAACCATGCGCTCTTGGACGACTGTCGGCTTTCCCCTATTAGCTGCTCTATCTCCTTTTTAAAGGTTAATGCCAGCAGCCTGGTTCCATCCCGGTTAAGGTGAAGCCCATCCCTTCGGAAGAGCCCCTCCTTTCCCCAGAATGTTCCCCAGTTCCTAACAAATCCGAACCCCTCATCTCTGCACCATTGTCTCATCCACGCATTGAGACTCCGGAGCTCTGCCTGCCTATTGGGTCCTGCGCGTGGAACGGGAAGCATTTCGGAGAACGCTACCCTGGAAGTTCTGGATTTCAACTTCCTACCTAAAAGCCTAAATTTAGCTTCCAGAACCTCCCTACCACATTTTCCTATGTCATTGGTACCAACATGTACCAAGACAGCAGACTCCTCCCCAGCACTATCTAAGACCTTATCTAGGTGGCGTGTGAGGTCCGCTACCTTCGCACCAGGCAGGCATGTTACCAGGCGATCCTCACGTCCACCAGCCACCCAGCTATCTACATGCCTAATGATCGAATCACCAACTATAACTGCTGTCCTAACCCTTCCCGCATGGGCACTTGGCCCTGGAGAAACCTCCTCGGTGCGAGAGGGGTTTACATCACCTGGAGGACAGGTCCTAGTTACAGGATCACTTCCTGCCACACCAGGGTGATGCTCTCCTGTCACGTGACCTCTCTCCTCCATGGCAACAGGGATGCTGCCAGACTGGAGGTGGGACTTCAGGACTATATCCCTGTAGGTCTCGTCTATGTACCTCTCTGTCTGTCTTATGTTTTCCAAGTCTGCTACTCTAGCCTCTAGAGAACGGACTTGTTCCCTGAGAGCAGAGAGCTCCTTGCACCTAGTGCACACGTAAGACCTCTCACCAGCTGGGAGAAAATCATACATGTGACACTCAATGCAAAAGACTGGAAAGCCCACATCCCGCTGCTGGACTGCTGTCTGCATCTTAGTTTTAAGTTTGTGTTTAGATCTTCTTATCGTAGGAGATTTTTAATTTAGTGCCAGACCCTAGAATAGACACATCCCATGGTGAAGGATTAAGAATGGGTAAACACCACTGCCGCTCAATGCGATCGGTTATGGAGGAGCTACATGTTATTGTTTCGTGGCGGGCAATTCAAGGAGGGAGGCGGGAGTACACCTTCTATTCCGCAGCCCATGACTCCTTCTCACGTACAGACTTAATATGGGTTCACAAGGAACTCTTACATCAAGTGAGAGACTGTGGGATTGAAGACCATACCTGGATGGACTACGCTCTTGTCTGGGGAATAATTAAAGGGAAGGGAGCGGCTAAAGGGCCCCATTGGTGGCGTCTCAATGAATCTCTCTTAGAAGATGAAGGGGTGGTGACACAATTAGGAGAAATATAATAGAGTATTCAGAACTGAATGATGTAGAGGGGTGCCCCCCTGGATTATTATGGGAGGGACTAAGGGTAGTAATTAGATGTAAAATTATTGAAGTGGGGGCCCGTAAAAAGAAACTGAAAATACAGAGAGCCACCCAATTGAGGGGAGGAATAAGGGAGCTGGAAAATAAGAAGCAAAAAGAATGATTGGACAGAGGAGACAAGCAGAAGCTGGAGAGGATCAAAAGGGAACTACAGGACGAACAACTGGCAGAGATAAAATTTATTCTGGACTGCTTGAAGCAGCAAACTTTGGAGTTTAACAATAAAGCAAGCAGGATATTAGCACGGAGGTTAAAGGAGAAACAGACTAAGAATCATATACTCCAAATCAGGGATAAGGAAGGGGAGCTGATTAGACAGGAAGGGAAGATCAGGGAGTGATTTGTGGAGTTTTACAAGGAACTGTATACGCCTGAACAAAAGGCATCGGATGATCAGATCTCTCAATTCCTAGAAGAGCTAAATTTACCATTAATTACACCAACGGAATTACAAACACTATCCCTGCCTATTGCATCCTCAGAAGTTTTGAGAGCAATTAAAGAATTACCACCAAATAAAGCACCAGGGTTAGATGGATTCTCAAACAAATTTTACAAAACCTTTGGGGAGATACTAGTCGAACCCATGACTCGCATGTATAATTCCTTTGTTGATTTGGACAAGTTGTCTGAATCTATGTGGGTTGCGGAGTCACAGTTTTACCCAATGAAGCTAAAGATATCAAATGTTGTGGCTCATATAGACCCATATCTCTTTTAGGAACAAATCTAAAGATATTTACTAGAGTTCTAGCTAATAGATTAAGGAGACTCAGGCCCAAGTTAATTCATGCAAACTAGGCTGGATTTATACCAGGGAGATAGGCCTCGGATAATATCCGGAAGGTGATTGATCTCATTTGAATGGGGGAAAGGGAAGTAGGAGGCATGGCAATTCTGGCAGTGGATGCCGAAAAAGCCTTTGACAGCATATCATGGCCCTTTTTGATCTTAACCTTGCAAAAGATGGGTTTTGGTGACAAATTGCTAAAGTGGGTGGAAATTCAATATAAAGGACCAAAGGCAAAAATTAAGGTTAATGGGGGATACTCCACTACTTCTGAGTTACATGGAGGAACGAGACAGGGATGTCCCTTGTCCCCCCTATTGTTTGTCCTGGCAATGGAACTATTAGCCCAAGCAATATGAGAGAATCCAAGGATAAAGAGAGTATGAGTAGAGAAAGCATAGTTACTCATCTGTAAAAGGTGATCTCCGGGAACAGCAGGAATTTAGTCTTCACATATGGATATCGTCAGTACAGATGGAGCCTGCGCGGGAACGCTCCCCAGCGTCCAATAGGAAAGCTTTTGGGAGCATCATAAGAACATAAGATATGCCATACTGAGTCAGACCAAGGTCCATCAAGCCCAGTATCCTGTTTCCAACAGTGGCCAATCTAAGGTCATACGTACCTAGCAGTCTCCCCAAAAGACACAGGGTTCTGCAATGCTTGTACTAGGTCAAGCACTGATATCTTGAAGGCAGCGTCTGTGTGCTGCCTTCCTGCCTTTCCCAACTGTCCCTCTCCAGTTGAGTTTATAGCTGAGACAAAAGAGAGAGGGAAAGAGAGATAGAGAAATACAACTCCTAGGGGAGGTGGGCGAGTTGTGAAGACTAAATTCCTGCTGTTCCCAGAGATCACCAGGTGAGTAACTATACTATCTCCAGGAACAAGCAGGAATGTAGTCCTCACATATGGGGACTCCCTAGCTGCAGATGCCAGGGAGATGGCCCCAGAAAGTTGTGTGCCCTTGTGGAGCCCTTTCACTTCCCCACATGGATCTCTGGCATCCTACCAGGGAGGGTGGCTAGGAGTTGATTAAGTCTGAAACAGGTGTTGAAGAACAGCCTGAACAAACAAGGCATCCCGTCGGGAGTCCTTGTCTAAGCAGTAATGGGCTGTGAAGGTATGAACCAAAGCCCAAGTAGCTGCTCGACAGATGTCGTCGATAGACACAGAGTGAAGATGAGCCATTGAGGCTGCCATGGCTCTCACATTGTGAGCTGTAACATGGCCTTCAAGAGGAAGGTTGTTACTCTCATAGGCAAAAGATATACACTGTGTAATCCAGTTGGACAGTGTCCTTTTGGAGACTGGAAGTCCCAAATGACTAGGATCAAAAGCAACAAAGAGATGAGAGGATTTTCTATATTGCTGTGTCCTTTGTAAGTAAAAGGTCAAAGCTCTTTACAGTCCAAAGTATGAAGATTCCTTTCTGCATTTCAGGCGTGAGGCCTTGGAAAGAATACAGGAAGGTAAACCACTTTGTTTAAATGAAAAGGCGACACCACCTTTGGCATAAAGTGTGGATGAGTCCTAAGGACTACCTTATCATGATGGAACCTTGTATAAGCAGGATCAGCCACCAACGCTTGCAATTCACCGATGCGACGTGCTGATGTGACTGCAATAAGAAAGATGACCTTCCAGGAAAGGAATTTCAAAGAGGTAGTGGCTAATGGTTCAAAGGGCGGTTTCATGAGCTGCCCAAGAACCAGATTTAAGTCCCATGCCACCGGTGGTGGCTTAATGGGAGGATTAGTTAAAAGAAGGCCTCTCATAAATCTCGCTATGAGAGGATGAGAGGAAATAGGTTGTCCATTTAGAGGCTTGAAAGAAGCTGCAATAGCACTCAAATGGACTCTCACTGAATTGGTCTTAAGCCCTGCATTTGATAAATGAAGGAGATACTCCAGTAATGATTCCAGAGGTATCGCAAGAAGGTTAAGACCCTTCTGTGAGCACCATATTTTAAACCTTTTCCACTTAAACGCATAAGCGCGTCTTGTGGAAGGCTTCCCGGAAGCATAAAAGGATATCCTTTACCTGCTGGGAAAGGTTAAGACTGTGACGTTCTAGGCTTTCAGCAACCAGGCCCTGAGATGCAGAGACTGGGGATTGGGATGCCACAGCATCCCGTCCTCTTGAGAAAGGAGATCTGGAGCAGATCCTAACTCCAGAGGCGGAGCTTGAGAGAGATGTAGGAGAAGAGGGTACCACATTTGCTGTGGCCAACGTGGAGCTATGAGGATCATAAGACCTCTGATTCTCTGAAGCTTAAACAGGGTTTTGGGAATTAGGGGAATGGGTGGAAAGGCATACAGGACGTCCTGACCCCAATGGAGGAAGAAAGCATCCCTTGCCTGAGAACCTCGAGCCGGAATTCTGGAACAGAACCGGGGAAGTTTGGCATTCAGCAGACTTGCAAAGAGGTCTATGTCCGGGGTTCCCCAAATTTGAAAAATTCTGGCCACCTGGTCTGCATGGAGAGACCATTCGTGTGGAAGCAGAACTCGACTGAGTCTGTCTGCCCAAGAGTTTTGAATGCCTGGAAGATACACCGCAAGGAGATGAATCTGGTGAGGGCCCATAGTCGCAAAGCTTCGTTGCAGAGTGACAGAGAGCCTGTTCCGCCCTGCTTGTTCACATAGAACATGGCTACTTGATTGTCCGTTTGATCTAGGACTGTCTTGTAGTTGAGCTGGGTGTGGAAGACTCAAAGAGCAAGGAAGATTGCTCTCAGTTCCAGGAGATTGATTATGGAGATAGGCCTCCTGTGGAGTCCAGGTACCCTGGGTAGAAAGGCCTTGCAGGTGGGCTCCCCAAACCACCTGTGAAGCATCTGTTGTTAGAGTGGCTTGGGGTGGGGGTTGCTGAAAAGGTTTTGAGGTGACTGCCACCATTGGAGGGACAAAATAAGGCGATCTGAATTTGCTATTTTGTCTGACAGGCAACCGGACGCCTGAGTCCACTGAGTGGATAAAGTCCACTAGGCTGCCCTCATATGGAGGCGAGCATAAGGAACCACATGCACAGTGGATGCCATGTGGCCTAGCAACTGTAACATTTCCCAAGCAGTGAGGTGAGGTTTTAGCATTGCTTGGGAAGCTAACTGCACAATGCGAAGGCAGTGGGGCTGTAGAAGGAAGGCCCTTGTCTATTTGGTATCCAGCAGAGCTCCTATAAACTCTAGGGATTGAGTGGGAGCAAGGTTGGACTTTGGGAAGTTTATGACAAGTCCCAAATGTTTCTATAGACTGAAGGATCTTCATATGTACACTTTAGAGGAAAGGCAGGATGGAGGTGATATGATTGAGATGTTTAAATACCTCCGTGGCACAGATGTTCAGGGAGAGAGCCTCTTTCAATTGAAAGCAAGTTCTGCTAAGAGGGGACATGGGATGAGGGTGAAGGGAGATAGATTCAGGAGTGATATGCGGAAATATTTCTTTACGGAAAGAGTAGTGGATCCGTGGAATAGTCTCCCAGTGGAGGTGGTAGAGATGAGGACAGTAACTGAATTCAAAAAAGCATGGGACAAACACAGAGGATCTCTAAAGGTAAAAATGGGACTGTTGTAGTTGTTGATATGGAAGGAAAGACTGGATAGGAAATGTGGTCTTTTTCTGTCATCATATTTCTATGTTTCTATGTTTCTAATACTGAAGGATGCGCATTGTGTGTGAGAGAGCAACCCTGGCCTCTGGCTCTGAAGGGACACATCCGGGGCCACCGTGCTCGGATGTGGTATCGGCCTGCAGAAGTGGGGGAGTTGCACGTTCGTCGGCATGGTGAACAGGTCCATGGACGGAGTTCCCCAGAGGTGGAAGAGGTGGAGAGCCACCTCTGGACTCAAGCCCCACTCGTGTGGGCAGAGAAGCCTAATGAGCCTGTCCACGAGGACACTATCCTGACCCGGGAGGTAGACAGCCCATAGGGTCATGCCCCGATGCACCGCAAAGGAGCAGAGGACCGCCTCCCGACAAAGGAGGTGGGAGCCCATGCCCCCCTCCTTCTTTATGTAGAACATCGCGACTCGATTGTCAATCTGCACAAACACCGACCTGCCCTTCAGGTGGTACTCGAAGACCATCAAGGCCAACCAGATTGCTCGAAGCTCGAGCAGGATGATCTGCTGTCGGGATTCCTCGGGTGACCACAGGCCATAAGAACATAAGATATGCCATACTGGGTCAGACCAAGGTCCATCAAGCCCAGTATCCTTTTTCCAACAGTGGCCAATCTAGGTCATACGTACCTAACCCACCAGTATCCCCCCAAAAGACACAGGTTCCACAGTGCTTGCATTGGGTCAAGCATTGATATCCTGGGTCCCTTTTTAATAATGGTTTATGGACCTTTCCTCCAGGAACTTGTCCAAACCTTTTTTAAACCCAGCTACACTAACAGCTCTTACTACATCCTCTGGTAACAAATTCCAGAGTTTGATTACACGTTGAGTGAAAAAATATTTTCTATTATTTGTCTTAAATAGTTTACCCTGTAGCTTCATTACATGTCCCCTAGTCTTTCTATATTCTGATAGCGTAAACAATCGATCTACATTTACCCGTTCCACTCCATTCATTAATTTATAGACCTCTATCATATCTCCCCTCAGCCGTCTCTTTTCCAGGTTGAAGAGCCCTAACCTTTGTAGCCTCTCTTCATAGGAGTATCCTTCCATCCCCTTTACCATTTTGGTGGCTCTTCTCTGAATCTTTTCTAGTAACGCTATATCCTTTTTAAGATACGGCGACCAGAACTGAACACAATACTCAAGGTGCGGTCGTACCATGGAATGATACAGAAGCATTATAATATCCTTTGCTTTATTTTCCATTCCTTTTCTTATGATACCTAGCATTCTATTTGCTTTCTTGGCCGCCACTGCACACTGGGCGGAGGGTTTTAACATGTTATGCACGATGACTCCTAAATCTTTTTCCTGGGTGGTGGTTTCCAATGTGGAACCTTGCATTGTGTAACCATAGTGTGGGTTGTTCTTTCCTAGGTGCATAACTTTGCACTTGTCCACATTAAATTTCATTTGCCATTTGGATGCCCAGTCTTCCAATTTATCCAGATCCTCCTGCCGTTTTCCACAGTCCTCTTGGGTTTTAACAACTTTAAACAGTTTTGTGTCATCTGCAAATTTGATAATCTCACTAGTTATTCCCTTTTCCAGGTCATTTATGAATATGTCAAAAAGTAGCGGACCCAGTACAGATCCCTGGGGTACTCCACTATTCACATTTTTCCATTGGGAAAATTGGCCATTTAGCCCTACCCTCTGCTTTCTATCTTATAACCAGTTCCCGATCCATAATAGTACACTGCCTCCTATCCCATGACTTTTTAGTTTTGCCAAAAGTCTCTGATAAGGGACCTTGTCAAAGGCTTTCTGAAAGTCCAGATACACTATATCAACCGACTCACCTTTGTCTACCTGTTTATTCACACCTTCAAAAAAACATATTAGATTAGTAAGACAAGATCTTCCTTGTCTATAGCCATGTTGGCTGTCTCCCATTAGGCCATAACTATTTACATGCTGTGTAATTTTGTTCTTTATGATGGTTTCTACCATTTTCCCCGGTACTGACGTCAGGCTCACCGGTCTGTAATTTCCCAGATCACCCCTGGAACACTTTTTAAAAATTGGCACTACAAGGTAGCCGCAGAGGCATCAGTCATCAGGATGAGTTCGTGAGGACGAGCCTGGAAGGGCATGCCCTGAAGAAGGTTCTGGGGGATCTGCCACCAGACTAGAGATTCGACTAGGCTGCAAGACATCTGGATGGGGTCCCGGAGGCAACCTGAGGCTTGGGTCCCTTGCGCTCTGAGGCACCACTGGGCCGCTCGCATGTGCATGCGAGTGAGCGTTGGGAATGACATGGACAGGCGAGGCCATGTGCCCCAGGAGGCACAGCATGGTCTGTGCCGAGACCCTGGGCTGGCCTTGTACCTCAGCAGCCAGCGCGCAGAGCCAATCCGTGCGAGCTTGAGGCAGAAATGTGGTCACATGTTCTATGTCGAGAAGAGTGCAATGAACTCCAGAGTTCGCACCGGAGTGAGGTGGGATTTGGAGTAGTTGATCAGGAACTCGAGGCGCTCGAGGAGGAGGATCGTGCGCGATGCCAAGAGGTGAGCCTCTTCTGTCGAGGTGCCTGAGATGAGCCAATCGTCAAGGCATGAGTAGACGGAAAGGCCTTGCAGCCGGAAGTGCGCCGCGGCCACTGACAGGCACTTGGTGAAGCTTGCGGGGCAGGAGTACTTTGTATCGGAAGTGCCCTCCCGCACCCTGAAATGCAGATACTTCCTGTGTTTGGGGTGGATCGGAATGTGGGTATAAGTGCCTCTGAGATCCAAGGAGCTTAGCCAATCGCCCTGCTGGAGGTAGGGCAGCAGGGCACCAAGGGATAGCATTTTGAAGTCTCCCGCCCCAGAAACTCGTTCAGATTCCAGAGGTCAAGGATGGGGCGTAGGCCCCCCCATCCTCTTCGGAACGACCAAGTATTGTGAATAAAATCCCTGACCCTAGAGGTGCGATGGAACTCTTTCGACCACTTGCTGACCAATGAGGTTGTTCAGCTCTTGCTGTAAGCAAGCCTGGTGTGAGGGAAGCAGAGTAGGTTCTGCCGGGGAGGAGGGGAATCTGTCTAGATGCAGACGATATCCATCTTGGATCACCTGCAAGATCCAGGTGTCCGATGTCATAGCTGCCCATTCGGGGGCAAAGGAGGACAGGCGTCCTCCCACGGGTGGAAGCGTCCCTGGGGGGCAAGAGGCTATACTTTCGGTGTCCAAACCCCCGGGCTGGCTGGGGTGGCGCTGGCGGCTGGATCTTGGGCCCTTGGGTTTCCTGTGACCCTGGGCGCCCCCTATTCCCTGAGTGCTGGTCGTCGGCACAGGGGTAGGCGGGTATGGTGAGTATCCCCGGTAGGGGAGCCCTTTCCTTTGGAAGAAAGGCTTTTTGGTGTGCTGCTTCTTCCACAGGAGCGAGGAGGTTTTGCGAGAGAGACAGGTGCGAGTCATGAATTCCATCTTGATCTCAGCTGCCTTGTCCTCCATGGGCTTGCCGAAGAGCTGTTTGCCAGGCAGGGGACATCTAGGAGTTTCTCCTGGACACACTGATAAAAGCGGCATCCCTGTACAAAGGGAGCCGCTTTCTGCCCGGGCACGCCAACATCAAACTCCTGCCCAATCGGGGCAGTGGGAGAGAAGCCCGCAGCAGCACTCCCGCAGATAAAAGCGACGTCCCTGCAGGGCGTGCCCGCGCCTGGTGGGCCCGCACCTGAGGGCCTCGCCAGAGGGCCCTTTGGCGTGGCCCTTAGGCGCGGCACAGAGGCGCAAACGAAAGAGACAGCTGGACCATACCCGACAAGAACTGCAGAGCACAACAACGACGGAACGAAAACCACCGCAGCAACCACAGCAACAAAGAACACACCAACCCACAACAGCAGCAGATATACAACAACAACGACTTCTGTCTCCACCACTCCAAGAAAACAGCACTGAAACATCGCTTGGCCCCCAACCGCCAGGTAATTTCATGGATCATGCCACCCCTCTTAGCCCCCATCTACCTCCTCACCCCTTTACTGACCCTCTACCCCTCCCCTACAGGCACACTCAATAACCTACTCTGGCCTAACACCACAACAGCACAACCACCCACACACCTACAACCCTAAACAAAACCACCCTCTCGCACAGCATACACCAACCCACACACCCAACCCTTCAAACTACCACCACCTCTCCATCTCATTAATAAACGCACGCTCAGTTAGAAATAAATACCACATGCTCCAGGACCTAATCACAACTGAGAAAATCGACATCCTCTGTGTAACGGAAACCTGGCTAACAGATACCGACACGGTAATAATGAACCAGCTAACCCCAATAGGATACAATCTCCATCACTGCTCCCGGGCTCACACCAGAGGTGGAGGTGTAGCCATCATAGCAAAAGCTGACCTCCATTTTAGGATTCATTCTTCAGTAACTACTAATGAAGCAGATCTCCTCACCCTCACCAATAAACACCTTTCAATATGCCTAATCTACCGGGCACCAACCACAAACACTGACCTACCAAGGATACTACAATTCATATCTGAGAGCACCAGTTCGGCGAAAGAGCAAATTATCCTAGGAGACTTCAACCTCCCATCACTTCAAGAAGAACAAGCAGAAACCTTCACCACCACCATGACAGCAATGGACCTGATGCAGATCATACAAGAACCCACACACGACAAAGGAAACACACTGGACCTCATATTCCTAAACTCCCTAACTCCCTCCCCACCCAAGAACCCGAAGATCTCGCCTGTACCTTGGTCAGACCACTACCTCATTACCATATCCCACACCTACCAACTTATGACCTACAAGGATGATGGACACCGCACTAGAAGATTTAAAACCTTTAACAAAGAAGACTTCTTAGCACAAACCCTACCAAAACTACAAACAAACTCCAGTAACATCGATGACCTAATCCACAACTGGAATACCACGATCTCCACTGCGTCTGAAGCGCCGACAAGCAAAGCCACCACCAAACCTACATCCATGAAGGCCAGATGGTTCACTCCCAATCTCCAAAAACTAAAAACAAAACTCAGAAGAACAGAAAGAAAATGGAGAAAAACCAAAAATGACACTGACAAAACAAAATACCTATATCAACTCAACGCATACCACTATGAGACTGACAAAGCAAAAAAAGCCTACCACACGAAAATCATAAACACATCCATAAATAAACCTCGTGAACTCTTTCAGATTGTCAAAAAATTGACCAAAAACACCCAATAACTTTGACCAGCTGCCGAAGATTCCACCAGAGTCACTGGCCCGACAATACAAACAGCTCCAAAAAACCACAAAACCCTCATCTGAACGCCGAGGCAACCACAATAAACCACCACCCCAACATTCACAGTGAATGGACAACCTTTAAAGAAACCACCACAGAAGAAATATCATCCACCATCTCCCGCCTAAACACCACACCTCTCCGCTGGACCCCTGCCCCACAGACTGGATAAAGAAATCCAAAGACGACCTGAGCTCACCACTGACCCATATTGTCAACGAATCCTTCTCCCAAGGTCACATGCCAGACATTTTCAAAACTACAATCATCCGACCATCCCTAAAAAAACAAACCTGGATCCCCTAGACCCTGCATCCTACAGACCAATAGCAAGCCTGCCATTCACTGCCAAGATAATCGAGAAGATAGTCCAGCAGCAGCTTCAAGAACACCTGGACAACAACAATATACTGGACCCACAGCAAAACGGCTTTCGCCCACTACACGGAGTCGAGACCCTCATGACCACACTAATGAACACCCTCATCATAGGAACCAAAGAAAAACACTCTGGATATGCCATGATCTTCCTTGATATATCAGCAGCCTTCGACACCATTTCCAACAACATCCTCATACGCAGATTGCACTCAATTGGGATCAAAGACAACGTACTTCAATGGTTTCAATCCTACTTAACTAATAGACAACAACTAATCCGCACTAGCACCTCGACCTCGCCCCCTTCCAACAACACCAAGGAGTACCTCAAGGATCCACGCTGTCCGCCATGCTCTTCAACATCTACCTTCAACCACTCTGCTCAGTTATAAGTTCCCACAACATCAACTTTCATATATATGCTGATATCATCATGCTCTACGCCCCAGTTACAACCGCAAATCCAACAAATATACATCAGCATGTTTCACCGAAGTGACCGACTGGCTTCAAGAAAATAACCTATCCATAAACATAAAGAAAACTGAAGCCCTCATAGTGACAAAAGACCCAGACTTCACACCGCCCATACACCTTAACATAGGAACCACATGCATTCAAATACATCCACAAATAAGATATCTAGGCATTATCATTGACCAAGCTCTAACCCTCAAGCAACAAATTACTAAAACCTCCGGAATTATATTCCACAAAGCAAAAACAGTGCAACGTCTCAGGCCCCTCCTCGAACCTCAAGACTTCAGGACGGTAATGCAAACTATGACACTCCCACATCTGGACTACTGCAACATAATCTACCATGGACTACCAGCCACACAGACCAACCCCTCCAAACCGCATTGAACACCACAGCGAGAATTATTCAGAGAGCAAGGAAAAGCGACCACATCACCCCAATCCTAAGAGACTTGCACATACTCCCCTTCGAAGCACGAACTAAATACAAATCCATCCTACTCACCCACAAAGCCATCCACCAAACACAGAACACACAGCTCTGCACCCTGCTGTCTCGTCCAGCCCATGGAAAAACCACCAGACTGGCCTCCAGCAACTCCCTCACCGTCCCTCACAAAAGAACCAAATGCTCTCAACGGACATGCAATTGAGCCTTTGAACTTTATGCTCCATCCCTATGGAATTCTCTACCAAGCCACCTCAGAAACAACAACGATCTAATGTCCTTCAGAAAACAGCTAAAAACC
The DNA here is from genome assembly GCA_033557465.1 of Ichthyophis bannanicus. Classification (NCBI taxonomy): domain Eukaryota; kingdom Metazoa; phylum Chordata; class Amphibia; order Gymnophiona; family Ichthyophiidae; genus Ichthyophis; species Ichthyophis bannanicus. Next base: position 1,338,153,196 of record CM066033.1, on the reverse strand, counting down.
ATCCTATTCCAAGAATGCTTCGAAGCACTCCCCACCAGAAAGTGCACCAACCCCTGATATCACCCATCAGGGACCCCTGATTGAAAACTGAACTATACTGTCCATGTCTAAAGTCTGTCCTATGTCGAAATCATCAATGTTGCCTACCCGGTGATGGCCCCACCCTTATACTTAATTACCCACCCTTAAATGTAGCACCGCTTTGACCCGGTGAAAAGCGGGATATAAATACAGTTAAATAAATAAATGAAATGAATTCCATCTTGATCTCAGCTGCCTTGTCCTCCATGGGCTTGCCGAAGAGCTGTTTGCCAGGCAGGGGACATCTAGGAGTTTCTCCTGGACACACTGCTCAAGGTCTGAAGGCTGGAGCCACGCCTGGCGTTGGGCTCTGATGCCAGCCACCACTACACAGGCAGAAGACTCAAACCCGTCATATGCGGCGTGAGAAAGGTATTTCGAGCAGTCTGCAACTGACCTCAGGAGTATCTGGATCCTGAGAAGGTGCTCCCCACCAAGGCCCGCGGAGAACCCGCCGAGCTCTTTGGCGAGGTTGTGAAGGAACATACACATATATAGTTGGTACACCTGGATGCGGCATGCCAGCATGGATCCCTACCACGAAGGTGTGAGGAAGCCGAGTCTTCCGAAACCGCAAGCCGCGCTGGACCCTATACATGGCATCTTGTCTTTTACTGACATGGCATCGAGTCTTTTACTGACAACAGGGACCGAAGTGGATGCTTCCCACATATGGAGCAGCAGCCGGGAAAGGATGGACGGTACCAGAACCGTAAGACTCTCCCTGGTTGGAGACTCATACTGTAAAATGTCAATTTCCTCTGCCCTCGTCTCCTCTTCGGTCTGCATCAGCAGGTTGAGGGCCCGAGCCATATCCCTCACAAATGTCAGGAAAGAGGTGTCCTTGGGAGGCGACTGCCTTTGCGAGGCAGGCAGGGATGGGTCAGAGGGAAGATCCCTGTGGGCGTGAGTCTCTGGGGAAGTGTCCCCATCTGATTCCAAGCCAGAGAGGGACTTGGAGTCAGGCTGATCTCTGCGCCCCCTGGCCGAGGCCCGCTTGGAGCCAGAGGCGCTGGCTCTGGAAGACCTCGCCCCCGAGGAATGGGACAGCGAGCGAGACCGGTGCCAAGGACCCTCACGAGGCCCGTGGCTCTCGGGGGTTTCCAAGGCAGTTTTCAGGACCCTGGTCGGGTGACCCTCAGTCTCGGGGCGCGAGCCAGCTGTGCTGGGCAAAAGTACCTGCTGGGCAGCTAGGAAGGCAGAAACCCAGTTCGGGTTACCGGGTCTGGCGTATAGGAGGAGAGGGGGTCCTTGCCGGGACGACCTTCAGGAGACCGGGCACCATCGCCGAGGCCACCCGGTCAAACTCTTGGGAACGCCGAGGGGGGCTAAGGGAGCAAGCGCAAGACCACTCACGCTTGTCCGGGGCCCCCGACAGCGACTTCGAGGTGGTCTTCTTCTTTCTCTGTTCCACCTTGAGCGAACCCTGATTGGAGTGATGCCTGGGGCGCATGATCACTAAGGGGGACCACGCAAGCGGTGGATTGGTAGGGGAAGGTGCCACCAGGTATCCCGGGGCTGCCTTGCAGAAAATGTCATCGGTTTTTTACTTGCGGCTGAGCAGGGCCTTAGCGGACATTTTCTTACAAAGCGAGCAGAGCTCCAGATTGTGGTCAGCCCCCAGACACCGCAGACAGCAGTCATGGGTGTCCGTGAGCGACATATATTTGGAGCATCTTTCACATTTCTTAAAGCTAAACTTCAAAAAGACAGAAGCCCTCTTCGTCACCAGGAATCCGGCATTTATTCCACCCCTGTTCATCAAGGTTCGTGACGCAGAGCTCATATGCAAGACTACAGTAAGATACCTGGGAGTTACGCTTGATCAGCAGCTGAATATGAAGGCTCATATCAACAACATAACAAAATCGGTCTATCATAAAATCCGGACCCTCCGCCATCTTCGTCAGCTGTTAGAGCCTGAAGACTTTCGAACTGTCTTTCAGGCCCTAATAATGCCTCACCTTGACTACGCCAATGCGATATTGCATGGCCTACCAAAGAGCACGACCAACCCCTTACAACTTGCAATGAATTCAGCTGCAAGAATCCTTCATGGAGCCTCCAGAAGATCCCACATTACTCCAATACTAAAACAGTTGCATTGGCTGCCCATACAAGCCAGGATCTCTTTCAAGATCCTAACTATGACCCATAAAGCCATCAATAAATACCCGGCTACTGCCATTACTGACCTAATATCAATCACACCTCCTAACCGAGTAAGGAGATTGAATGCCTCAAATACCCTCATACTACCTAAGGCAAGCACGAAGTGTTCCCAAGCCACTAGATCTAGAGCCTTTGCCTTCTTTGCACCATCCTGCTGGAACGCTCTACTAGCGACTATCAGAACCATCAGTGATCTCTCCCAATTCAAGAAGATACTGAAACATCACCTTTTTCTCCATCACTATGATGTTTCAGTCTCCCCCTCACACCCACCTACTTTTGCTCCTCGAGGCAGCACCTCAAGCTCATGCATCTCACATTCTTAGACTGAACACTCGCAATCACACTTTTACCCTCCACCCACCATGCGAAGCTTATACAGTTTCATATAACCCAATATATTGCTGCATAAAGTGGCTTGTATATATTTATTATGTTTTCCCTGTTAAGTAACCTGTTTAATGTATACCCAAGTTATTATACCTGTTTCACTGTAAGCACAAATCACTAAACTGAGATGTGTAGTTTAATGTTCATTGTAAACCGCACTTATGTCAAATAGCGCGGTATAAAAGAGACTGTAAATAAATAAATAAATAAAACCAGTGGCCATGGGGGCAAAAAGGGCACCTGCGAAGTCTAAAACCCTCGAGGCCAGCGACTGGAAAAAAGGGCGCGTTAAGAGCCCGAAAGAGAAAACACTAAAGAGAGACAAAAAAGGAGGTTGGGGAGGAACAGGACCGGTGCTACTGTAAAAAACGGCTGAAGGCCGGGTAATGAAAATACTTTTTCCGAGTGATGAGGACGTGCATCCGAAGGGATCTGCGGAAAAAGGGAGACTGAGCAAGATGGCACCTTTGGGCGGGAAGAGGACCTCATATGTGTGGCAGCAATCCCAAAGGCTTTCTTTGAAAGCTGGGGAATTGCTCTGCGCGGGCTCCATCGGTGCCGACGTCACTCATAAGTGAGGACTGACTTCCTGCTTGTTCCTGGATAACAAGTCGACTGTTCACACTTGGCACCATCACCGGGGTCTCCTAAATCCTAAACAGCAGCCATTCAAGGATGGGGGGCGTGGGCGTTACTGGAGGATCTTGAGATCCTCTGTACACGGCTCATCCTCAGGCACTGCCATGAAGGTAAGTGCCTGGCACATCTCCAGGACAAACTCCAGGAAAGCCAGGTCCTCTGGAGGTGACTGCCACCAACTGTGTGGCGGAGACGTCCCAGTGGAGGACGGTGACTCGAAGCCAGAGGAGTTTCTAGCACTCTGTGGTTGTCAGACCGAGACTGCGTCGACGACACCTGGAGTTGGAGCTCCGGTGTGGCTGTACCAAAAGCTGTGCCAAGTCTCAACTCGGCGCCGATGGGGTCAACACCAAGCAGGCCAGCCTCTCAAGGATGAGAGGGGCATCCTCCGGGGAGGTCCTGGACAAGGATGGTCCTATCACATAACAGGTGCCAACAATCCAGGGTGACCGGGAATTGGGTCCTGATGAGCCTCGAATGCTTCAAAGCTGCATTCTAGGGCTAGCATCTTGGCCTTGATGCCCGATGGTTCCACCGCAGCAGGCACAATCTTCAAAGAGACCGAGGAGTGTCGGATCCCGGGTAGGGGAGTTCCGGATGGTGATTGCATTGGGGGAACAGTCTCAATCTCCCGACTCCATCGATGCTGCCTACCTTCAGGGTTGCTTGGAGGGACGCTCCCAGCGCTCATCACCAGCATAGAGTCGAGGGCTCCATGCCTGCATCACGGAGATCTTACCCCCCGGGCTAAGGTCAGACTTTGACTTCAGGGCTTCAATGAAGCCTTCAACACCCGAGGAAGATCCTCTGAGAATGACTCTGACGCAAGCTGATCCCGCAGCTCCGATCAAGCCCAGGAGCGCTGAGTTGCCCGACGCCCGAGTCGAAGACAGGGATTCCGCCCCCAATGCTGATCCTGAGACAGACTTGCCAAACTGCTCCCCCTGCCACCTTTCGTGCTCCTTCTGGGTCTAAGCCGACATCAAAAGGCAAAGCGGACAAGACACATCAGGGTCTGCCCAGAGGCATTGTAAGCAGGTGCGGGACATAGTGCGGTTGGCACTTGCCACTCTGCTTAAATCCAGTGTTCAAAGACATAGTGGGAAAAATGAGCCGTGCAGGGTTAATCTCCGACATCTCGACCATGAGTTTTTTGGCCCGCGAGCAAAAATCCTGCGAGCCAAAAAAAAAGAAACGAATGTACCAGAGGAAAAAGCACAATGCTGAAGCTTTGAAATCTGGTGGCGGAAGGTGATCAATACTGAAGAAAAAAGAAAAAACACTGAGAAATGGTGGGAAAAATTAACTATCTGGGGTGCATAGACAGCACATCTGCAGGGCTCCATGGAAAAAAGAAGACTGAGGTTTGATGGCACCTTTGGGCAGGAAGTTGAAAGCTCATTCATGGTGTGGGTCCCAAAGGTTTTCTTTGAAAGCTGGGGATTGGATCCACGCGGGCTCCGTCAGCACCAACATCACCCATATGTGAAGGCCAACTTCCTGCTTGTTCCCGGAGAACATTCCTTGAATGAGGTAATGTCATGTGTGGATTTATGTTTCCACCATTGCTTTTTCAGCTTTGCGTGCCTGTTGTTTTGCAAGATGAAGGCTGGAATGGAACATGGGCGGCAATGTTTAGTTAAAGTGTATGATAACTGGGAAGTGTGAATCGAAGATAAGGCAGTTGGCCAAGTTGTTATTCCAGGAATCAGCTTGTTTGGTCAAACTAAGGAATGCAAAGTCCAGGGGAAAGAGTGTGTTTCCTGAGGGAAATATAGAGAGAGTACAGCAGGAAATATTCCTGCAGGAAGGGATAGGGGAAGGGATATGGGGAGGGGGGTAGCCTGAGAAGCAATCAGGGAGATAAACAGGAAGCTAATATCATATCTATGAAGCAAACATCTCAAATCAAGAAAAATAAAAGGTGACACCACAAAACTGAAAAATGAAAATGTGAAAAAGAAGAAAAAAATTCTAAGGTTCTCAAACCAGTATTCTACTATAAACTAGTATTTTACAGCACTGTCTCTCCTGCAGAGGCAGCTCAGTAGTAGATTGTGGGGAATCTGTACCATATGTGAATAAATGTGCATATATTTTTAAATGCCAAAAAAAGCTCATTTTTATTTTTAAGTCCATCAGTGTTAAATTGCTCCTTCAATACAAAATTATGCAACTTATGTAAATTTTGCTTTTCAATTCTCTTTTCTCACTTTTTCTAATTTTATCATTTTTTTTCTTTCCTACTTCCTTTACTCTTCTCAAAGTCTCCTTACCTGTCAACAATCTCTACTCTCCCATTAGCTATTTCACACTCCTTTCCTTATACCTCCCATCCTTTCCCTCTGATTTTATTTCATACCACTCAAGCAGTGGCCAACAACTCTGTTCTAAATGTGCCGCAAAAGTCTGGCTTGAAGACCAAGAAGCGGCCTGGCAGATGTCTGCCAACGGAACAGAGCGGAGGTGTGCCACTGACGCAGCCTTCGCCCTAACACGATGAGCCGTGACTCGACCCTCCAACGAGAGGCCGGCTGCCCCATAAGCCCAGGCGATACAGTCAGCTACCCAGATGGACAAGGTACGCTTGGAGACAGGGAGCCCCAAGTTAATGGGGTCAAACGAAACGAAGAGCTGAGCAGCCCTCCTATGCTCCCGCATACGGTCAAGGTAGAAGGATAAGGCCCTTCTGCAGTCCAGGGTATGCAGGACCGTATCAGCCCGGCTGGAGTGCGGCCTGGGAAAGAAGGTCGGAAGAACCACCTCCTGGATGAGATGAAAAGGAGAAACCACTTTTGGAAGAAACTTAGGGTGAGTCCGTAAGACCACCCTATTCCTGTAGAACCTAGTGTAAGGAGGATCAGACACTAGGGCCTGAAGTGCACTAACACGCCTAGCAGAGGTAAGGGCTACCAAGAACAAGGTTTTCCAAGAAAGAAAACGAAGAGGGCAGGTAGCCATAGGTTCAAAGGGTGGACAGGTAATCCGATGCAAGACCACATTCAGATCCCATTCAGGGGCTGGTGGACGCAAAGGAGGCTTAAGCAGAAGAAGGCCCCAAAGAAAACGAGCCACCAAAGGGTGGTTGGACAGAGGCCTGCCATCTACCGGTGCGTGATGTGCAGAGAGAGCACTGAGGTGGACTCTGACAGAGTTGGACTTAAGGCCCAGATTGGAGAGGTAAAGCAAATATTGCAAGACCACCGCCACCAAGCAGGAGAAGGGATTCTCAGACTGCTGAGCACACCACACGGAGAAGTGACGCCACTTAAGAGCGTAGGACTTCCGGGTGGAGGGCCGCCTGGAGGCCAAGACGACCTCTTCCACCTCCCGAGGCAGTAGGAGGGGAGCAAGGACTACCCTTTCAGCAGCCAGGCCATCAGATGAAGGGACCGGAGGTTGGGGTGTAGGAGAGACCCGTGGTCTTGTGTCAGAAGATCGGGTTGAAACCCCAGAGGAAGAGGAGTGTCCACCGCCAGCTGCATTAGAAGCAGGAACCAAGGTTGTCTCGGCCACCGGGGAGCCACTAGGATCACCGAGGCTTTGTCTCTGAGAACCTTGAAGAGCATTCGTGACACTAGCGGCATGGGAGGAAAGGCATACAAGAGGTCTGTGGACAATGGAATCAGAAAAGCATCCGGCGCTACTCTGAGAGGATGTGGTTGTCGAGAGCAGAATCTGGGTAGTTGCCGGTTCAGAGGACTGGCAAACAGATCCAAGGTAGGGAGTCCCCACTTGAGAAAGATCTGCTGAACCACTAATGGATCCAATCTCAACTCGTGTGGTTGGAGGATCCTGCTTAGCTTGTCTGCCAGGTAATTTTCTTGACCTGGGAGATAGACCGCTTTGAGGAATATGCCGTGGCCGACTGCCCAAGAGCACAGCCGGCGTGCCTCCTGACAGAGAAGGAAGGAGACTGTGCCTCCCTGTTTGTTCACGTAGAACATTGCTACTTGATTGTCCGTCTGGACCAGTACAGACTGGTGAGAAGTGAGGTGGGAGAAGGCTCTCAGAGCTAGGCGGATGGCTCTGAGCTCCAGGAAGTTTATCTGCTGCGCAGACTCCCAAGGAGTCCAGAGGCCTTGAGTACATGTCCCTTGGCAATGTGCTCCCCATCCCAGGAGAGAAGCATCGGTTGTTAGTACCTGAGAAGGAGGAGGAGATTGAAAATCCACTCCCAGTACTAGGTTTGGCAGATGAAGCCACCACCGCAGAGAAGAGACCAGCAGGTCCGAGACTTGTACTGAGTCCGTCAGGCTCCCCGTGGCCTGATGCCATTGAGTGCGAAGGCACCACTGAGCAGGTCGCATGTTCAGGCGGGCATTGGGGGTCACATGGACCGTGTAAGCCATATGGCCGAGCAGTCTCAGAAATTGCCTGGCAGAGACCAGGGAATTGCTTCGAAAGTGGCTGGCGAGATTCATGAGCCTGTGGGCCCTGTCCAGAGGCAGGAAGGCCCGCGCCTGAAGTGTGCTTAACCTTGCGCCGATGAATTCGAGATCCTGAGAGGGGAGCAAAGTGGACTTTGCGAAGTTTATGACAAAGCCCAAGTGCTGGAGCAGAGACACAGTGCGATGAGTGGCTTGAGTGGCCTCTTGGGAAGACTGGGCCCGGATGAGCCAGTCATCCAGGTATGGAAACACAAAAAGGCCTTGAAGTCTGAGGTAGGCCGCCACCACTGCCAGGCATTTGGTGAAAACCCGTGGGGCGGAGGATAGGCCAAAGGGCAGGACTCTGTACTGGTAATGATTTCCTCCCACAACAAATCTGAGATATTGTCTGTGGTCTGGATGAATAAGGATGTGAGTATAGGCATCCTTTAGATCTAAGGAGCATAGCCAGTCTCCCCGCTGGAGGTAGGGCAGCAGGATTCCAAGAGAAAGCATCTTGAACTTTTCCCTTGCCAGGAACTTGTTGAGGTTTCGCAAGTCCAGGATGGGTCTGAGGCCTCCTGTTCTTTTTGGTATCAGAAAGTACCTGGAATAAAAGCCGTGACCTCTCAGGTGGTGGGGCACCGGTCCACAGCCTGTTCCTGAAGAAGATTTGCCAACTCCTGAAGGAGTAAGTCCCTGTGCAGAGGGAGTCTTGGAGGCTCCCCTGGAAAGTAGGAGGGAGGTACTTGGTGAAAGTGTAGAAGATAGCCCTTCTGAACTATATGAAGTACCCAGGTATCTGATGTGATGGCTGACCACCTGTGGGCAAAGTGGACCAGCCGGCCTCCTGTGCTTAGGGAAACCAGCTGAGGGGAAGAGGCTATGCTGATGGAGTCAAAACCCCCACCCTGCTGAGCAGGGGCCGGTGTAGTGGGCTTGGGGGCTTGCTGCCTACGGGACCCATTACCCCATCCCTTGGCCTGCTGGCCCTTTTGGGGAGCTGCTGAGGCCTGATACTGAGGGTAGTATTTATAGGCAGCCGCCTTCCTCGGGTAAAAGGGCTTTTTCCCCGAGCCCTTCTTCTTCTGAGAAGGGGCAGAGGTTTTTCTGGACAGCCTAGTTCTGGTCAGAGTCTCGGTCTCGATTTGTGCAGCCTTTTCAGCCATGGGTTTGCCAAAGAGGTTTTCACCTCTGCAGGGGACATCGACCAACTTGTCCTGGACCCATGGCTCGAGGTCGGATGACTGAAGCCAAGCCTGTCGGCGGGCACCGATGCCGGCTCCGGCTACTCGAGCCGATGCTTCAAAGCCATCGTAGGCTGCCCGAGAGATAAAGCACAGTTACTTACCTGTAACAGGTGATCTCTGGGAACAGCAGGAATTAGTCTTCACATATGGGTACGTCGGTACCGACGGAGCCTGCACGGGAATGCTGCCCAGCTTCCAATCAGAAAGCTTTTGGCAGCATCCCTCGCGCCTGCGCAGTGACTTCCCGCCTTCTCCACAGCCTCTCTTCAGTTGAGTTTCAGAGCTGAGACAAAGGCGAGGAGAGAAAAGGAAGAAGATAAAAGAGATGGAACTCCTAGGGGAGGTGGGAGGGTTGTGAAGACTAATTCCTGCTGTTCCCAGAGATCACCTGTTACAGGTAAGTAACTGTGCTATCTCCAGGAACAAGCAGGAATGAGTCTTCACATATGGGGACTCCCGAGCTGGAGATGCCAGGGGGAGATCCCATAAAAATGCAAGTGCCTGGATCAGGGGTGCATTTTGTCTCCAGGAATCCCCGGCATCCAATGTGGGATGGAGGGCAGGAGTTGACAATAAAGGAGCTGTGAGAAAAGAAACAGCATAGCCAAGGACTAGAGGGTTTTACAAAGTACAGGAGTCCTTGGTAGATATGATGAGTAGCATTAAAAGACATTTAATGTACACTTAAAATATGCAGCTTACCTACTGTATTGTAGGAAGTAGGAAGTAGAAAGCATGATGGAGTCTACTGGATAAGCAGTGGCGGAATCTTCAAGGTGACCTCTCATTAGTGAGGATGAAGGTCCAGCCCTGGAGGTAGTAGATGATCCAGGTGTCAACTGGGTAGGATGTGACGTCAGGTCTTTAATGGAAGGCTTTATGGGAAAAGCTGAAGACTCCTTTAGGCATAAGGTCATTAACATTGAGGACTAAAGGAAGAAGACTGATGGAGTTGGACAACTAGTCCAGTCCTGGCGGGAAGAGGGGGACTGGAAAAAGCCCCTATTCCCACTGAAAACAGTTGTGTGCTCAAGAAAAAGAGGTACATTGTTTTTCCTAGCTGGGAGAGATAGGAAAAAAATATTGAAGCTTGATGCTTCTTGGACTTAAAGAAAAAATGGAAGATGTTAGCGCCAAGTGGTTAGTGGTGCCTAACAGTTTCTGCATCGAAATATGGCATGGGACGTAGGGCGACAGACTGTCTAAAACCTCTAGGAGGTAAAAGATGTAGTCTAGACAGTAAGGGTGATGGAACCCTTAAAGAGGCCCCCCATGAAACACATATAGATATAGGGATATATACATGTGTGTATATTAGGATATGGGTGGTGAAATATATCAAATATTTATTTGCAAATATATATATATATGATATACCTGAATATATGTAAATTGGTGGGGGATGATCTAGCACCACCAGGGTAATGATATAGGCATGTAGACATATATGGAGATGCTACATACCAGACAATAGGTTGACGATACATGTCTACCACCCATCCCCATAATTGTACATGGGGAATATAAGAGAAAAAGATTCTGTGCTCTACAAGAGGGTGAACCCACTTGAGATATGTAGAGAGAATCTAATATCAAGGATTGAGGGATGCAGAAAAGCAATCTAACCAGATAACCGTGATGTTCACGTGAGAACAGATGAATATATGAATCTGTGAAGAACAAGGCGGGAGCTCCACAGAACACTGATATGGTAGGTGTGGAGAAACGCAGGGGAGATACCAGAGGGACCTATGGAAGGACCCAGAGGTAGCATGTGTAAACAGAAGCCTTGGAGTCCCACGCAGAAGAACTGATATCTCGTGTTAACACCCCAGGCTAGAGGGGGTGTGGAGAACCTTCATAAGTATAGGAAGGGTTGAGAAGTTTTTCCTCACTAATAGAGAACTTCAGAGACAAGGTTAATGCTCTATAGCAAGGCCCTCATAGTAGAAAGCTTCTCTGAAGACTACAGAGAGCATTGTGCAGGAGAGCTATGAGATAAACTGACTGAAGTCAGGCGTGTTGCCATATCCTAGGAGAGGAGATGGTAGAATAATGTGAGAAAGCCTAAACGAGTAGGAGGATCCAGATAGTTTGGAATCACTACTGAGGCTAGACAAAAAGTTGAATAAGGGACTGGAACATGGGAAAAGTCCCAGTAATATCATCACTGGAACTCCTGCAGGCAGAGCTGTTGACGGAAACAGCAGAGATGTTGTCCATTGCTGAATAAAGAAAAACAGAGAAGAAAAGAGAGGAGATATCTTTTCTCTCTGTCTGGGGAACGAGCTTGCTAAAGAAGCTGTTCAGTATGGTATCCCCTCAAGTAATGAGAGGGTAACGTACCCATAGGGTAAGTCAACTGAAGGAAAAAATGTTCAGTTGGGATAAAAACTATCAGGGGATAGTTGCAACTGCTCTTCTAGGGAATAAGAAGAGGAGAAGGGTGTAGACCCTGAACAAAAACAATTTTTCCCTCCGACAGGTTAATACACTGAATAAACTTCTAATATGTAGAAGTGAAGTAAGTTACAATTCCCGGCCTCTATGGTCGCTGGGAATGCTGAGACTGGCCAGAAGTGGAGGACTTCAGACTAGGCTGAGGTGTCCCTTGCTTAGGTACAGCCGAATGATGGGCAGGAGATGAATGAAACTTTCTTTTCTTAGGGAAAGAAGGTTTGGTAGGACATTTCCTACTCTTTGAAGAAGGAGGTGGCTTAGAATGGTTTCTAGTGGAAGAAGAGTCAGTGGAGCATTGAGCAACCTGACGTAAAGCCTCCTTATTGAAGAGAGCTTCTCCTGTACAAGGAGAATGAGCTAGTATAGTTTGTGCCCGTTTGCTCAAGTCTGAAGCCTCAAGCCAGGCTCTGCGACGTGCTGCAATGGCAATAGCAGAGGATCTGCTAATGGACTCAAAAGAGTCTATAGAAGCACGAGACAGGAACCAGGATATATACTTTTTCCGAGTGATGAGGATGTGCATCCGAAGGGCTCTGCGGAAAAAGGGAGACTGAGCAAGATGGCACCTTTGGGCGGGAAGAGGACCTCATATGTGTGGCAGCAATCCCAAAGGCTTTCTTTGAAAGCTGGGGAATTGCTCTGCGCGGGCTCCATCGGTGCCAACGTCACTCATAAGTGAGGACTGACTTCCTGCTTGTTCCTGGATAACAAGTCGACTGTTCACACTTGGCACCATCACCGGGGTCTCCTAAATCCTAAACAGCAGCCATTCAAGGATGGGGGGCGTGGGCGTTACTGGAGGATCTTGAGATCCTCTGTACACGGCTCATCCTCAGGCACTGCCATGAAGGTAAGTGCCTGGCACATCTCCAGGACAAACTCCAGGAAAGCCAGGTCCTCTGGAGGTGACTGCCACCAACTGTGTGGCGGAGACAAGTTGGAGGGGATGTCCCAGTGGAGGACGGTGACTCGAATCCAGAGGAGTTTCTAGCACTCTGTGGTTGTCAGACCGAGACTGCGTCGACGACACCTGGAGTTGGGGCTCCGGTGTGGCTGTACCAAACGCTGTGCCAAGTCTCAACTCGGCGCCGATGGGGTCAACACCAAGCAGGCCAGCCTCTCAAGGATGAGAGGGGCATCCTCCGGGGAGGTCCTGGACAAGGATGGTCCTATCACATAACAGGTGCCAACAACCCAGGGTGACCGGGAATTGGGTCCTGATGAGCCTCGAATGCTTCAAAGCTGCATTCTAGGGCTAGCATCTTGGCCTTGATGCCCGATGGTTCCACCGCAGCAGGCACAATCTTCAAAGAGACCGAGGAGTGTCGGATCCCAGGTAGGGGAGTTCCGCATGGTGATTGCATTGGGGGAACAGTCTCAATCTCCCGACTCCATCGATGCTGCCTACCTTCAGGGTTGCTTGGAGGGACGCTCCCAGCGCTCATCACCAGCATAGAGTCGAGGGCTCCATGCCTGCATCACGGAGATCTTACCCCCCGGGCTAAGGTCAGACTTTGACTTCAGGGCTTCAATGAAGCCTTCAACACCCGGGGAAGATCCTCTGAGAATGACTCTGACGCAAGCTGATCCCGCAGCTCCGATCAAGCCCAGGAGCGCTGAGTTGTCCGACGCTCGAGTCGAAGACAGGGATTCCGCCTCCAATGCTGATCCTGAGACAGACTTGCCAAACTGCTCCCCCTGCCACCTTTCGTGCTCCTTCTGGGTCTAAGCCGACATCAAAAGGCAAAGCGGACAAGACACATCAGGGTCTGCCCAGAGGCATTGCAAGCAGGTGCGGGACATAGTGCGGTTGGCACTTGCCACTCTGCTTAAATCCAGTGTTCAAAGACATAGCAGGAAAAATGAGCCGTGCAAGGTTAATCTCCGACATCTCGACCATGAGTTTTTTGGCCCGCGAGCAAAAATCCTGCGAGCCAAAAAAAAAGAAAAGAATGTACCAGAGGAAAAAGCACAATGCTGAAGCTTTGAAATCTGGTGGCGGAAGGTGATCAATACTGAAGAAAAAAGAAAAAACACTGAGAAATGGTGGGAAAAATTAACTATCTGGGGTGCATAGACAGCACACATCTGCAGGGCTCCATGGAAAAAAGAAGACTGAGGTTTGATGGCACCTTTGGGCAGGAAGTTGACCGCTCATTCATGGTGTGGGTCCCAAAGGTTTTCTTTGAAAGCTGGGGATTGGATCCACGCGGGCTCCGTCAGCACCAACATCACCCATATGTGAAGGCCAACTTCCTGCTTGTTCCCGGAGAACATTCCTTGAATGAGGTAATGTCATGTGTGGATTTATGTTTCCACCATTGCCTTTTCAGCTTTGCGTGCCTGTTGTTTTGCAAGATGAAGGCTGGAATGGAACATGGGCGGCAATGTTTAGTTAAAGTGTATGATAACTGGGGAGTGTGGATCGAAGATAAGGCAGTTGGCCAAGTTGTTATTCCAGGAATCAGCTTGTTTGGTCAAACTAAGGAATGCAAAGTCCAGGGGAAAGAGTGTGTTTCCTGAGGGAAATATAGAGAGAGTACAGCAGGAAATATTCCTGCAGGAAGGGATAGGGGAAGGGATATGGGGAGGGGGGTAGCCTGAGAAGCAATCAGGGAGATAAACAGGAAGCTAATATCATATCTATGAAGCAAACATCTCAAATCAAGAAAAATAAAAGGTGACACCACAAAACTGAAAAATGAAAATGTGAAAGAGAAGAAAAAAATTCTAAGGTTCTCAAACCAGTATTCTACTATAAACTAGTATTTTACAGCACTGTCTCTCCTGCAGAGGCAGCTCAGTAGTAGATTGTGGGGAATCTGTACCATATGTGAATAAATGTGCATATATTTTTAAATGCCAAAAAAAGCTCATTTTTATTTTTAAGTCCATCAGTGTTAAATTGCTCCTTCAACACAAAATTATGCAACTTATGTAAATTTTGCTTTTCAATTCTCTCTTCTCACTTTTTCTAATTTTATCATTTTTTTTCTTTCCTACTTCCTTTACTCTTCTCAAAGTCTCCTTACATGTCAACAATCTCTACTCTCCCATTAGCTATTTCACACTCCTTTCCTTATACCTCCCATCCTTTCCCTCTGATTTTATTCCATACCACTCAAGCAGTGGCCAACAACTCTGTTCTAAAGGGGTTCCTCACCAATGAAAATGCATGACAGATTTATATACTTTGCTTCCATTTCATGCATATTCATTGTGGGTATCTTAAAAATCAGAATGGCTATGGGCTCCTTTAACACCAGTTTGGGGGCCACTGCTCTCCAGTTTCTACTTACTCCCATCAAGTCTTCAACCCCTTGGCTTCACTGACCCCTTGATTCCTTCCCATTACTGCTAGTTAGGATTAAGAAAACGAAGTGTGGCTTATCAGAGAGAGAGGACTGGGCAGGTGTAAAAAGAATAGTGGTCTGGCTCCTGATGGAGAGTTTAAACGTCCTTCAACAAAAACATGGAGACATGGGTTGTAGGGTGGGAAAAGGTATTCAAAAATAGCATCATACTGGTTGGACAGAAGGCAGAATAAAAACACATTCAGCTAGTTTGGAGGGTAGCCGTTTTAAAAATGAACAGCAGCCAACAACTTGTATAAGGAGTGATTTAAAAAAAATGTAACAGTAACACACTGGTTGGGAGCTCATTTCCTCTGATTTTCATAACAGAGGGCAAGATATGCCACATCTGCTGTGACTTCAGAATCGGGGTGAATCAAAGGGTCTAAAACTACAAAATGCTAAAGAGAAGGGCAATCAAAATGATAAAGCAGGTGGAACGACTCTCATATCAAGAAAGGCTAAAGAGGTTAAGGATCTTCAGTTTGGAGAAAAGATGGCTGAGGGGCGATATGACAGAGGCCTATAAAATTCTATGTGGAGTAGCATTAGTAAATGCAAATTGATTGTTTACGCTTTCAAAAAGTATACAGATTAGGCAACACGCCAGGGGCAGCTCAAGGCAATCTGCTGCCTGAGGTAAAGGATGAGGTGGAACCCTCCTACCCCACCCAAGGTGTCCAAAACTAGAGAGGGGGTGGTGGGCCTCCTCAGAGCTCCAGTCAGGGAGAAGGGGTTCTCTCACTTAGAACACCAGTCAGGTGGTTGCCCCCCCCCCAAAAAAAAGAGCAATATATTACTATGCTATATAACAACAACTCTGCAATACTGTTTATTTGCAGCAAAAAATTGTAGCACTCTAATATAAAATCTACTGGCTCCTGATATTGTACACTGGACTGGCACAGCACTAAATCTAAATATATATTCTGCAAAAAAAACAAACAAACCAAGGAGAGTACCTACAAAAGGGCAACATCATAAATACTGCAGTGGGACAAGACATCTATACACCTACTGGGAACACAGAACATGCTAAGTATGTCTGACCTCAATTCACACTTAGAATATAGACAGATCACAAAATAAATATTTATTTGCAGAATTTCTATACCGCTAAGGTACAAACATCATAGTGGATTACAGTAGTAATACAGAGACAAAAAACCCCTGAAACCTCAAAAGCCAGACTCTGCATGCAGTGCAACATAAGAGAAATGGAAAGAGGGGCATTTAAATATAAAGATAGCACATGTAAAAACTAACAAAATTATTTTTCTACTTTTGTTGTCTGGCCATTTTATTTTTCTACCTGTGTTGCTTCCAGTCTCTGCTTTCCTCCATCTTCTCTTAACTCTTTCCAGGGTTATAAGTCCATCTACCACTTCTCCTCCTTTATCCATCTCTGATATTGATCGTTTCCATTTTAGATTTCTTCCAACTATTTTTCTACTTCTATATAGACTCAGTTTTCACTCCTCCTCCTTACTATCTAGTGCTCAATCTACCTATCATTTTTCAATCCTAACTCCAACCTTCCCATGCCCACATCCTCTTATTCTGGTCTTTCACTAACTCTCACCTCTCCCTCCCTCCCCTCATTCATGTTCAGCATCCCCTCCTTCTCTGTCTTCTACTCCCCCACTCAAGTTCAGCATCTCTCTCTCATCCCTTTCCCATGTTCAGCATCTTCCCCCGTTCCCTTCCTGTCCATCCATCTCCAGAATTTCCACTCTCTTCCCCACCTCTTTCTTCTACCCTGCATTTCAAGCATCTCTCCTTCTCTTTCCAGCTTTTTGTCCTCCCTGTCTCTTCCCTCCCCCATACCATCATCCTCTGTCTCCTTTCAGTATCTTTTCCTCACACCCTTATCTCTCCTTCCGTTCCGTTCCCCCTTGGTCAGCATGTCCCTCACTTCCCATTTCCTCAATGCCACTGCTGTTGTCCTTGTTATACCTTCCTGGTCTGCAGAAGTGAAAGAAAAGGAAAGTGTGAGACCTTGGAGCACGTGCTCAAGGTCTGTTGTGTCCCACCTCTTCCAACACAGACTTCCTGTGTTGAAGGGAACAGAACTGGCAGACAGAGTGCGGGCACAGGCTCCAAAGTTCTGCACTGTCTTTTGCTTTACTTCTGCTACTTCTGATTTGCAATTGAGGGTTCCTTTCCTCCAGCCCTCTCTTCCCCGCCATGGCATGTCTCGACTGACCTGGGTGGAAGAGGAAAAATGAAAGTAGCCTCTGCCTGCCAGATGAGACCACCATATCCAGCCACCTCATCCAGCTTAATTATAGGACTGCCTCTGAGACACACCATGAAGTTATAAAGTAAGCATATGTAAAATAAATAGGAGAAAATATTTTTTCATCTAATGCTTGGTTAGGCTCTGGACCGCATTGCTGAATGATATGGCAAAAGCAATTAGTGCAGCTGTGTTTAAAAAAAACAACCCAAAAAAACTTGGGTGAATTCCTGAGGAAAGTCCATAAACCAATAAGGTAGACCTGGGGAAAGCTGCTGCTTAGTCCTGGGAGTAAGTAGCAAGGAAGCTATCTAGTTTTTGGTATCCTGCCAGGTACTTCAGACCTGACTGGCCACTGTTGGAAATAGGATACCGAGCTTGATGGACCTTTGCTCTGACCCAGTATAACAATTCTTATGATCTTATGGGTGACTGCGGATTAGTGATGCATCAGACCGAAGGAAGAAGCAAGCATTCAGGTTGTTCATACTCCTATGTGCTTGCCACCAATTAAGAAATTACAATTCTAAATAAAGTGCATCATTCATTAGTTAAAGAATGAGCCATGGTATGCTTTTATTTAAAAAAAAATAATTGGTACTTACTATACGGCAATTTGCTACTCTGCATATAAAGGAAAAAGCACAATTTCTTACCAACATACATTAAGTAGTCATAGACTCCCTCTACTGTCATCATCTCCATGAAGTAGTTTTGATTGTGCCTTCTCTCCACGTTTTCAGAGCGATTTGCATTATTCTTGAACAGATCATTGAAGAGCTACAAAATATGAATAAGATGAATCTTAAAAAACAAAAAGATGCAGACATTCACAAAAAAAAGAGTAATAAAAAATAAAACCATCATCAGTTACTAAGTGTGTATAAACATTGCAATAGTATGAACAGATTTAGTTATTTCTGTGTCCAGTAGCCTCCTTTTGCTCATTTTGGATTGCAGCCTATCTGAAAGTAGGCTGCCATGAACTCTCCTCTGCCCTTACCGAGGCTTTCAGTTTCCTCCACTGGAGCGCAGACTATCATCAGCTGTCTCCTGGGAGCTAGTGGCACTGCTACTGCAACATTCTTAGTCAGGCCATCAAAACAGAAGCCACGTCCTCTGACACAAGTATGAGGCCATCATATCAGACTAGCTCAGAAGTTTCCATTTGTCACACTAGCTAGCATTTACAAAGCAGCACACATGCTATGCAGAGGAAGAGGTGCTCAAAGACAGTTCTCTACTTCTCAAGTGCAGAACATGTTACATTTTCACTGTAATGGAATGATTCCATCTTCAGCATGATGTAAGATGCTTAATATTTTCCACAACTTGTCAAGCACAAGGGGTGTGAGCTCATCCAAGTTTTAGGAACTACCTCCGCTCTTCCATGGTATAATTAAATATCTGACATCCTACTCTATATAAACGAGATTTAAATCTAGCCTCTGAATAAAGCACTATAGCAGTATTTCTGCAAGCATTCCTTTACAGAAAAAGTAAGAATGATAATAAACCTAAATTAGAGCTGAGTAATTTGAGCTCATAACAATGCAGAAAGAATTTATTTTGCACATGTACTGAGAACCAGTCTGAATACTACTACAGTATATTATGTCTCACTACACAGAGCAGAGTAAACCAGAGCCCACATGATATGGTGTTAGGGAATTTAATACCTATTGCACTTCAATCATCTTTCTTGGAATTTCAAACCTTTTCCATACTTCAACTAAGAACATGGAATTATGTTCTCATGCAGCACTATTCAGTCTATTTAGGCTTACTATTAAGGAGAGGTTTATTATTTAAACAATATTCTGAATTGGAACTAATCCCCTGCTAAACAGCATAGTGCATTAGGAAAAGGTCGGAGGATGCAACAGAAGTCTTCTTTTATTCTAGCGTGATAAAAAAGTAAACTATGGACAGTAATCAACATGATTCTTCTATCCGCTGCTTCTTGTGCAACATGCTCAGGCTGTACCTTCTTACTGTTTTCTGAAGTGGGACTTAGAATCGTCAGTTCTGGTCTACTTGGTTTAGGCTTCGGAGATTCACAAGAGTTAATGAAGTTCATGATAAATAACTCCAAATGCTGTCCTTTCTACAATGAAATGCATAATAAAAAGGTTAGCCGATACATGATGAACTTTAAAAACTGAATGATTAAACAGTTATCAAACCTGCCCAAAAAAAAAAAGAGAAAAGCAGAGCCAACTAAATGAAAGGGGATTTTAAATATACCCACTTACCTCTTTAATTAGTTTCCCAGGCACAGACTTTATAATTTTGCCTGTAATTTAGAAAAGAAAAAAAAAATGAGGTTAGGATACTGAAAATGCTTCCCCTGTTCATTCATTTTATTTAATTTACCTATTTAAACAGCACAGCTAATGAAAATCATTGTATTTAAGTAAGGAAAGCACAGTAAACTAGGAAAACGTCATTATTACCACAGCTATTTTATTATCTAAAATAACCTTGGTTAAGTGACCAATGCATTCTTGTACTTCTCTGATAGCAATGTCCGATGACACTTTTAAGACAAAGTGCAAACATTATTTAGAGACATAAAAGGAAGCACAAAAATACAACCAAGAGTGGCTCTATCATTAGGCAGGGTGAGGCGGCCACCTGAGGTGGCAAAAAAAGCCCCCAAATCACACCAGCAGCAATTTCTTTATGCTGCCTTAAAAACAAACAATAAAGTGTTAATCCAGGAACCCTTTGTCGATGAAGAGTAGACACATGAATGGTTAAAGAGGTGTGAACTGAAACTGAAGGATAAGAGATTGATACTTGAAGCCCAGGACAGCGTATTATGCATGAAATGGTTTACAGCGAGCATTGAAAAAACTGAGATATGTCGATTCTGTAAGAAAGACCTGGAATCAGTGACTCATCTCATAGCTGGCTGTGAAGTTCTGATTGCAGAAAATTTCTATACACAAAGGCACAATAAAGTAGTATGCCTCATCCATTGGAAACTACAATATCACTGTCCCTGAAGGCACTGGGATAATGACGTTATAACAAGAGACATCAGTAATAGACCAAGAAGAACCAATAACAACAACATGATCGGCACACCTGCAGGCTATCACAAAACCAAACAAACAACCTCAAGAACAGCACCATCACTACTGCCATCCTCAATATGGAACTCCCTCCCAATGAGCTTGAGAGCCTTAGATGACCTCACAGAATCCCGCAAAGACCTCAAAACATGGTTATTTATAGAAACCTATATGCACCCAAGCAACATCTCTTACCCAAACAGCAACACTACTACCTCCACCAACTAAACACACACCCATCCCATCCACACACACAAATTCATCACATGTTAGTAAATACTTTTATGTTAACTGTTACTTCAACTGTACTGTCTAAATATGTTATGTAACTGTGCTGTCTAAACGTTTACACATACCCTAATGTTAAATGTAACCCTCCAATTATGATGTGACATGACCACCTTGACTGAAGCATACAAATCTGTCTAAATAAAAATAAATAAATAAATGACCCTAAGAGAATTACAGAGAATGAAGAGGTTATGATCACCCTGGACATTCCCATCCCAATGGATAAGAAACTGGAAACAAGGAAACCTGACATAGTGGTAAAGGAGAAAAACACCAGAATGGCAAGTGATTATTCTGTGAATCTCATGGACAGACAGATCCTGAAGTATTAAGAAATGCAATCAGACTTTTGGTTTGGTCATGGTGGCCGGTTTTCCAGCTCCCCCAGGAGACACAGCTCTCGATAAGAGCATAAGAAAATAAGATATGCCATACTGTGTCAGACCAAGGACCATCAAACCCAGTATTCTGTTTCCTACAGTGGCCAATCTAGGTCACAAGTATCTAGCAGTTTCCCCAGAAGACACAGGTTCCACGATGTTTGTATTGGGACAAGCAGTAGATTTCCTGGGCCCCCTTTAATAATGGTTTATGGATCTTTCCTCCAGGAACTTGTCCAAACCTTTTTTAAACCCAGCTACACTAACAGATTTTACTACATCCTCCGGTAACGAATTCTAGTGTTTGATTATGCATTGAGTGAAAAAATATTTTCTCTTATTAATCTTATATGGATTACACTGTAGCTTCATTGCATGTCCCCTAGACTTTCTACATTTTGATAGCATAAACAATCTACATTTACCTGTTCCACTCCATTCATTAATTTATAGATCTCCATCATATCTCCCCATCAGCAGTTTCTTTTCCAGGTTGAAGAGCCCTAACCTTTTAAGCCTCTCCCCATTGGGGTATCCTTCCGTCCCCTTTACCATTTTAGTGGCTCTTCTTTGTACCTTTTCAAATTCTGCTATATCCTTTTTAAGATACGGCAACCAGAATTGCACACAATATTCGAGGTGTGGTCACACCATGGAACGATAGAGGCATTTATCATCCTTTGTTTTATTCTCCATTCCTTTACTTATGATTCTAGCATTCTATTTGCTTTCTTGGCTGCCACTGCACACTGGGCATAGGGTTTTGACATGTTATCTATGACGATGCCTAAATCTTTTTCCTGGGTGGTGGTTCCTAATGTGGAAGATTTGGGAGATTTGAACCTAGCGACAATTCCCACAACCCACTCAGAGTCCTTCTTTGAAGCCATGGACCAACTAGGCTTCCAACAATTAGTGAATGACCCCACCCACGATAAAGGAAACACCCTAGACATGATCTTCACACCTAGTAATCTACAACCAAGCAACGAGGCACCTATAATAAATATAACCCAAGTACCTTGGTCCGACCACCACCAAATCAATTGCAAGATTAAATTACAAGGCCCACCCAAAAACACAAAGAAATGAGAATGACCAATCCAATCAGGAAGTTCAACAAACTCAATGAAGAACACCTCATAAACACCATCTCATCCCACATAGACCTTGATAACACAGACCTCGTTGAACTAACAAACAAGTGGAATGCAAGCATTCAAAGTGCATCTAGCCCAACATTAAAACTCTCAGCGCCTTCACGTAAGCACAACTCGGAACCCTGGTACACAGATACCTTAAAAAAATCAAAGAGGGAACTCCGGAAAACAGAGAGAAAGTGGAGACAAATCAAATCCACCGAGCTCAAAGCCAAATACATGACCCTTCTTGCAAAATACAAAAACGACGTAAACAACGCCAAGAAGGTGCACCACACCAACCTCCTAAACAAGGCGATAAACCGTCCACGAGAACTATTCGAACTAGTCAAATCACTAACCAAGACAGACCAGAACGACAGCCTCAACAACGCCATCAAGGCCCAAGCATTGGCATCCCATTATGCAACTAAACTGACGGCCCCTAGTCCCACACCCCCCACAGGCCCTCCCTCACAAACTCCTCTATTCAACTGTGAAACCACCATAACACAAAAACAGCTATGGAATCACTTCCATAAAATCGGTACCCAACAAATTACAACCATTATCACAAGCATAAACAGCACCACCTCCCCGCTAGATCCCTGCCCTGCAACCTGGATCAAGGCGGTTAAACAACACATAACATCACACATCTCACACATAGTCAATCAATCTCTACAACAAGGAATCATGCCCTCAGAACTAAAAAAATCAGTTATAAGACCAATTCTAAAATACAATACACTCAACAGGGAAGACCCAGCCTCCTACCGCCCCATATCAAGTATTTCATTTCTAGCGAAGATCATTGAAAAGGCGGTCCTTCTACAACTCCAAGACCACCTGATCGACAGTGCTCCTCTAGATGACCAGCAATATGGTTTCAGACAACATCATGGAGTAGAAACACTTTTATTAGTTCTACTTAACAACCTACTTAAAGGCCTAGAAAACAAAAAGAAAATGTATATACTTGTATTCATTGACATCTCAGCTGCCTTTGATACAGTTAACCATGGAACCCTAATAGACAGGCTAAAATCAATAGGAATATCAGGTACTCCACTAAAATGGTTTTCATCATACATCTCAAACCGAACACAACAGGTTCAATTCAACGGCGAAATAGCAGAACCATTCTCCCAAACACAAGGAATCCCACAAGGCTCTGCACTCTCAGCACTCCTATTCAACATATACATGCAACCACTCTGCAAAATTTTTACACGGCACAAAATCAATTACCACATCTATGCCGACGACATTATGTTATACACACAACTCGACTTTCAAAACCCAGACTACAACCCACTTGAGACTTGCATAGAGGAGATGCAAGACTGGTTAAAACAAAGCAGCATGTCAATTAACCACAAGAAAACCGAAGTAATGTATATCTCCAAAGCACCGAATTTTGTCCCACCCTCTTCAATAACACTATGCAACAACACATACCAAACAAAAAACGAAATAAAGTATCTGGGAGTCACATTCGACTGCGACCTAAAAATGGAGAAACACCTTCGAAAGACCAACAGAGCAGTTTTCCACAAACTGCGAGTTCTTCATCCCATTCAAAACATCATTGACCCCCAGGACTTCAGAACCGTAGCTCAAGCACTCATCATGCCACATTTTGACTACTGCAACGCCATCCTTCAAGGTCTACCCAAGAAAACTCTGAACATACTGCAAATGGCACAAAATGTAACTGCCAGGGTCATTATGAAGAAAAACATAAGTGACCACATCACACCAGTACTAATTCAATTACACTGGCTACCCATAGCAGCTCGTACAAAATACAAAATTTTGACAACTACTTTCAAACTCATACACAACTTAGCACCATCCTTCCTAAACACCCTCGTCAGTTCACAACCTCCTACCAGAAAGAGACGAACCACCTACGCCAACATCCTCCACACACCACCTGACTTTAAATCTACCAAAGCCAGCACCAGCAACAGGGCTTTTTCATATGTAGCACCAACACTATGGAACCAACTCCCACCAGAGCTACGAGCTAGCAGTGACCTGACAGACTTTAGAAAAAAGCTCAAAACACACATATTCCAAAACCATTTCAATCTGATCTAATCACACATATGCAACACAGGAAGCCTATCTTGTATGAATGTAATATGTAAAGGCTTATATGTACATATGTAAATGACTTCCCTATAACTAAGAAAAGTTAATTCTGTGTGATCTGTAAATGATGTACATATGTAAATGATTTCCCCTATAACTAAGAAACGTTAATTCTGTGCGTTCTGTAAATAACTTCCCCATAGCTAAGAATTGTTACCTCTGTATGATCTGCTTCTAAATCAATCTGTATGCATACAAAAATTGTACCTGCCTTGATTCGGCAATTTCTCAATGTAATCCTACCCGCTTCTGATCGCTGGAAGGAGCGGGATACAA
Source organism: Ichthyophis bannanicus (assembly GCA_033557465.1). Classification (NCBI taxonomy): domain Eukaryota; kingdom Metazoa; phylum Chordata; class Amphibia; order Gymnophiona; family Ichthyophiidae; genus Ichthyophis; species Ichthyophis bannanicus. Next base: position 1,338,128,916 of record CM066033.1, on the reverse strand, counting down.
ATGCTTGCTAAATAAATAAATAAACCCTGCATCGTTTAACCATAGTTTGGGTTGTTCTTTGCACTTGTCCACATTAAATTTCATCTGCCATTTGAATGTTCAGTCTTCCAGTTTATCAAAGTCCTCTTGCAATTTTTCACAATCCTCATGGGTTTCAACAACGTTGAATAATTTTGTCTCATCTGCAAATTTGATTACCTCACTCGTTATTCACATTTCCTGGTCATTTACGAATACGTTAAAAAGCAGCAGACTGAGCACAGATCTCTGGTGTACTCCACTATTCACCTTCTCTATTGGGAAAATTGGTCATTCAGCCCTACCCTCTGCTTTCCATCTTTTAATCAGTTCCTGATCCACATGCCTCCTATGCCATGACTTTTTAATTTTGCCAAGAGTCTCATGAGGGACCTTGCCAAAGACTTTCTGAAAAGCCAGATTGATACATTACATTGACTGACCAACCTTTGTCCACTTGTTTTACACCTTCAAAAAAATAACAGAGATTTCTAAGATAAGACCTTTCCTGGCTAAAGCCATGTTGGCTGTCTCCTATTAAACCATAAAACTAGAAAATTAAATATAACCCCACACTCTATCTTTTAATTTTATATGCAGTTTATTCTATGGTGCTGGAACCAATAAGGAAGTTTCTAACTAGCGGGTCTCAGACTTACAATGGCATGAATTTTTAGGGTTTGTTGCTGCCTTTAATAGCATGCCTGTTTGCATCAACGACCCTTTAGTGCTTCCATTCTCTTAACTCTTCTTTGTGTGTCCAGCTACAGAGTGTCAAAAAATGCTTCTAAAAATGTATTTCTTAGCTCACACTAATAAAAAATACTGTAGACATTCCATCGAAACAAAAAAAATGCTTGAATTATTGGAAACAGCTAAAATGCTTTGAAATGTCTACTTAGCTCGCAGTGTTGTGGATTTTCATCAACATACTGCAGTCAATTTTATTGAAGTTGAAAGTCCCGACGCTACTGTTTGACGCGCCTCTGCGTTTCTCCAGTTCGGTTCTTCAGGGGACTGTCTAAGTGTTATTGCTGTTATGAAAAAACATAAAAGCACCCATACATAGTTAAACTAATGTAGTCCATTATCTTACTAGAACTCCACAAATTTTCCATCATATCTGCTTCTTTAAATCAATTACCTGACATAAATGATGCTGCCCACGTAAAATAAACAGACCACTGGTTCCTCACAGAACTCCTTCTCCCGATCTGAAAAAACGCCGCGCATGCGGGTTTAGAATTTAGTCTTGCTTATTTAAACCCCTCCTGACTCCTCCCAGCCTGTGTGTTTCATATCCAATGAAAAACTGCCTCCACAAGCTGCTTTATACAATGATAGCTGTCCTCTCATTGTTATCTTATTCTATCTCGTTGCACGGATGTTATTTAAACACATAATCCCCAGTCTACCGCTAGATTTAATCCCGCCGGGTAAACTGATCCCACGCGGTGTATCCAACGCTGCTCTCGAACCAGTAAAGTGTGATTTCTCGTTTTGCCACTTGTCCCTATTTGTACCTGTTCTATACACCAACAGCGTAAATGCTCAAAACTGTGTCCTTGAGTCATACAGTGGGTTACTAGGGGAGCTTCCATCCTTTTGCACCTGATCCTGCTCTCGTGTTCCTTCATACGGATTCTGAATTTTCGAATGGTCTTCCCTATATACACCAAGCCACAAGGGCATTGTATTGCATATACTACATAGGTGGAGTCGCAGGTAGTGGTGCTCTTTAACCAATAGGTAACTCCCTTGTAACTAAACTGATTTAATGTTTCAGAAATGTTACAAATGGTGCACTGACCACATGGATGATGACCCAATGTATCTCCAGTTAGTTCGACCGGTTGTATTGTACGTAAAACTGCTGGACTAATGTATTCCTTTAATTTCTTACTTCGTTGCCACACACACCGGATAGAATGGTGTTGCATACTTGGCAAAACTTTCAAAACTCTACTATTCTTTTTGATACTTTTCTGTATGCTCACACTAATTGGAGAGTATTTTGTCACCAAATGCACAAAATGTATGTCACTTTTGGTAACAGACGGCTGAGAATTCAATATTAAAGCTCAATCACTATACAGAGCCCGTTTATAAGCTCTAGTAACCACTCTTCTTGGATAACCTCTCTGAATGAATTGTGTTGTCAAGCGTTTGGACTTCTCCTTGAAATCTTCCCGGCTAGAGCAATTTTGGCGATATCTTAAGAATTGTGAAAATGGGAGTCCCTCTTTTAGCCTCGGGGGATGGGCACTATCAAATTGCAAAAAAGTGTTTCTATCAGTAGGCTTACTAAACACTGTTGTCTCCCATTGGTCCACCCCCTTACTTATTCGAACATCCAGATATGTTATACTAGTCGCACTAGACTCATATGTGAATTGTATATGTGAATCACATTGGTTAAGCCAATGAACAAATTCCTGTAATTGATGTGCAGTACCCTGCCAAAGCAAAGAAACATCGTCTATATAACGGAGCCAAGTTTTTATCTGTGCCACTTGCGGAGCTTGAGGCATCCATTTTTCTTCAAAATTACCCATATATAAATTGGCCACCGAGGGGGCACAGGTGGCTCCCATGGCAACACCTGCCAACTGTTGGTACAGTTGGCCCTCAAAGATGAAAAACTTTTTTTGTAACGCCAATTGTGCTATTTGGGATATAAACTCAATATGCTCTGTACTAAGGTCTCCCCTATCCCATAAGGCCTTATTAACTATAGATAGTGCCTCTGGTTGTGGTATATTTGTGTACAACGATTGTACATCGAGAGTGACCAAAAGTATCACATATTGGATATGAAACACACAGGCTGGGAGGAGTCAGGAGGGGTTTAAATAAGCAAGACTAAATTCTAAACCCGCATGCGCGGCGTTTTTTCAGATCGGGAGAAGGAGTTCTGTGAGGAACCAGTGGTCTGTTTATTTTACGTGGGCAGCATCATTTATGTCAGGTAATTGATTTAAAGAAGCAGATATGATGGAAAATTTGTGGAGTTCTAGTAAGATAATGGACTACATTAGTTTAACTATGTATGGGTGCTTTTATGTTTTTTCATAACAGCAATAACACTTAGACAGTCCCCTGAAGAACCGGACTGGAGAAACGCAGAGGCGCGTCAAACAGTAGCGTCAGGACTTTCAACTTCAATAAAACTGACTGCAGTATGTTGATGAAAATCCACAACACTGCGAGCTAAGTAGACATTTCAAAGCATTTTAGCTGTTTCCAATAATTCAAGCATTTTTTTTTGTTTCGATGGAATGTCTACAGTATTTTTTATTAGTGTGAGCTAAGAAATACATTTTTAGAAGCATTTTTTGACACTCTGTAGCTGGACACACAAAGAAGAGTTAAGAGAATGGAAGCACTAAAGGGTCGTTGATGCGAACAGGCATGCTATTAAGGGCAGCAACAAACCCTAAAAATTCATGCCATTGTAAGTCTGAGACCCGCTAGTTAGAAACTTCCTTATTGGTTCCAGCACCATAGAATAAACTGCATATAAAATTAAAAGATAGAGCGTGGGGTTATATTTAATTTTCTAGTTTCATGATCGCTCTGACACAAGACCAACTTGATTTCCTATTAAACCATGACTATCTACATGTTCAGAAATTTTGTTCTTAATAATGGTTTCTACCATTTTTCCCAGTACAAATGTCAGGCTCACTGGTCTGTAGTTTCCTGGATCACCACTGGAACCCTTTTTAAAAATTGGCGTTACATTGGCCATCCTCCAATCTTCAGGTATTACTGATGATTTTAATGATAGTTCACAGATTAGTAATAGTAGGTCTGCAATCTTATATTTCAGTTTTCAACACCCTTGGATGTATACCATCAGGTCCAGGTGATTTTCTACACTTCAGTTTATCAAATAGTAGTCTTACATCTTCCCAGTTTATCAATATTTCTTTCAATTCTTCTGCTGCATCATCTTTAGATACCATTTCAGGCATGGGTAACTTCCTTACATCTTCTTCAGTAAAGACCAAAGCAAAGAATTCATCCAGACTCTCCACTATGGCCTTGTCCTCTCTTAGTGCCCCTTTTACCCCTCTAACATTCAATGGTCCAACTGACTCTGTCACAGGTTTTTTGCTACGAATGTACTTGAAAAAGGTTTTATTATGCATTTTTGCTTCCACAGCAAGCTTTTTTTCAAATTCTATCTTTGCCTGCCTTATCAAGGCCTTGCCATTGCTGTATTGTTTCTAGTTTGTCATTTAGCTCCTTTTTCCATTTCCAGAAAGATGCTTTTTTGGCTACAACAGTCTCTCTGACCTCACCTTTAAACTATGCTGGCAATTCAAAAGAAGCGGGAGAGGTAGGCAGAGATGCAGCAATTACTGGAACTTGTCAACTGCCTTCAGAGGGAACACAGTAAGGCGGGAGTGAAGTGCACCTACTCGAGGCTGAGCGGGGCAAGATCTCAGTTGAACTCGCTTGATATGGATAGGATGGCTCACTTCCTGAGAGCTACAAAACACAATTATATGGAGAGCGCAATTATAAGGCAGGAATGTTGCTCGTCTGACAACTACAAAAGAGAAGGGAGGCATGGTTGGTGGCAGAAATAGCACTGCCGGGAGGGAACCGGGCTGTCTCCAATGCAGACATCTGTGAGGAATTCAGCTCTTTTTATGAGCACTTGTACTGGATGGGGGGAGGGGGGTCCCTGGGATGTTTAGCCTCAAATTTAGATGGCATAGAAGTCCCCAGGGTTGATGAGAAGGGGCTTGTGCCCTAGGACAACTGATTACCCTGCTGGAGGTGCTGTGGGCAATCAAGACACTCCCCAAGAAGAAGATGGCTGGAAAGGATGGCTTCCCCTCACAGTACTACCATGGGCTTAAGGAGGTATTAGCTCCCATCTTGACACAGCTTTTCTCAGGGGTCCTGGAGGGTAAGCCGCTCCCAGGTTCAACAGCAAAAGCCAATGTGAGTGTGTTACATAAGGAGGGAAGACCAGCAGATCAGTATGGGAGTTACTGACCCATAGCCCTAAATAATAGCGACGTCAAACTGTTTACAAAGATTCTGGCTTTGAGAGTAGAAATAGTTCTTTCAGGGCTAATCCAGCCGGACCAAAACAGGCTTCATTAGCGGTAGAATCATCTCAGACAATGTGCACAGGGCGATAAACCTGCTCCACTTAGTTCGAGCCTGGGGGAAGCCAGTCCTATGCGTAGCCCTTTACGCTGACAAAGCTTTTGATGGGGTGGAATGGGGCTATTTTCAATGACTGACAAATTTGGCTTAGGTAAGCAATTCATTCAAGGGGCACAGGTCTTGTATACTGCCCCTTTGGACTTGATTCTGGTGAATGGCCAGCAGTTGGTGCCGTTTCAACTCCAGCGAGGGACTTGGCAGGGATGTCCTCTCTCCCTAATGTTATTCGCAATAGTCATCAAAGCATTTGCCACCCGGGTCCGACAAAACCCCAGAATAGCTCTGGTAGAAGCTGGGAAAGAGGCCTATAAAATCCTGCTCTTCGCAGATGACACACTGAGTCAGTGCAGATAATACTGGCAGAAATAGCTGCCTTCTCACAGGTCTCGGGGTTTAAAGTGAACCTAAGTATGATGGAGGCTTTAGCATTAGGGGGGAGGGGGGCTGCAGAGAGGGTCGCTTCCGGAATTCCCCTTTCAATGGGCAGGTGGGGCGATAAAATATCTAGGGGTGCGGCTATCCGAAAATCCCAGGGAACTATACTCGCTTACTATAGCCCTCTCTCGATTTATCTAAATGGGGATTTAGATAGATTTAAGTAATTTATTTATTGAACATGTCTTATATACCGCCTTTAAAGGGTATCAAGGTGGTTTACATTGAACACAAGTGAACTTAAGTTACATAGAACAATAAGAGGAACAAGTGTAAAAAGGATAGACAGGCCTCCTTCCACCTAAGTTGGTTTGGTCATATAGCTGTGCTTAAGATGAATGTTGTCCTTAAGTTTATTTTTCTTTTCTTGCAGTTACCAATTAGAATACCTCTTAAAATAGTAAGAAAATGGGAGCAGATACTGCTACATTTTGTATGGGGGGTTGTAAAGCAAAGGTTAATGCATACAGATTATATCAGTCAAAAGAGAGGGGGGGGGGAGGAATTGCTTCCCTGAGCTTAAATAGTACTACTGAGCAGCTCTTCTAAGAGTGCTAAGGGGACACTACCTCCATCCCAAGGAAGCTTTGTGGGTGGCACTGGAAAGGGAATTGCTTTTTCCACAGTCACTTTTTGAATGTCTGTGGAGAGGAGAAAGGGATGTGTGGCGGCAGGATTTTCTTCAGGGCCACCCCTTTCTGGCAGCACTGTGCCAGCTCTATCAGGGAGGGTTGGGGGGCGGTGAAGATACCCTGCACTTTTCTCTAAATCAGGGGTCTCAAACTCCAGTCCTGGAGGGCCACAAACCAGTCAGGTTTTCAGGGTATCCTTAATGAATATGCATGAGATATATTTGCATACAATGGGGCAGTGCATGCAAATATATCTCATGCATATTCATTAGGGATACCCTGAAAACCTGACTGGAGTTTGAGACCCCTGCTCTAAATGGTCAAAATTGGTAATTATTCCCCTTTGAGTGGAAAGGAATTTAAGGAGCTGTTCGGTGGGGAAGGGGACATACATTTTGGGGAATTATAAGTCGGGGGTGGGATACCCTCCATGCAGGAACTAGAGCAGAAGCTGGGATGTCGTGTTCCTTTTTACCAATACTTCCAACTATGCCACTTCTTCAGTAAACCACAGTACATGACACATCTAACCCACCCAGTTATCCCTCTGGAGGAGGTGGTTTTAAACAAAAGTAAGGGGATGAGAGCGCTACTTTCCAAACTGTATGGGGTATAGCTAGATGAGGAGAATAGACTACGACAACCCCATCAGCTGGGATGGCACAAAGGATTACACCAAGACCTGGGGGAGAAGACGTGGGAGCAGATCCATCAGGGGATTTATCAGCACACATGGGTTACTTCATGGAGGCAAACACAATTTCAAATAGTACATAAGCTGTATACCACCCTGACCCAAATGCATAAAGCTTAGTGCAGAGACACAGACGGCTGTTGGAGGGGAAGTGGGCAGACTGGATCTTTTTTCATATGTAGTGGAAGTGCCCGACAATATAACAGTTCTGGACAGGGGTAAGAGAGGACCTGTATACGTTCAGGAGCACACTCCCCTTCCCCCCAGAAGACCCTTTGTGAAATGCTTCTGGGGCTCATTCCTGTTTCCCGGACTAAGGGTAAAGAGGGATTTATTGTGAGGCAAACTGCTTCTGGCTGCCAGAGTTTCCATCGTATGGTGCTGGCACACCAAAGAAGGTTCCTTGATGGCAGACTGGTTCCATAAGATTGAGGAAGCGGTATGTTTTAACAGACTCACCTACAGGCTTAGAGGGAAGAGCTGGCTCTTTAAGAAAATCTGGGACCCATACTTATCATGACGAGGGGAGGAACACTGCGTACCTCTCCTGTGTCCTCGATCCACCCCACCTCCTACCCAATAATGCAGCAGGCTTACAGATACGTTTCTTGGGCATACTGCAAACACCACCATGAGCACCAGGAGAATACAGTTTGGATTGTATTATTACTGTATTAATTTTGTATTGCCAATGTAACGCCAATTCTTAAAAAGTGTTCCAACGGTGGTCCGGGAAACTACAGACCTGTAAGAGCCTGACGTCAATACCAGGAAAAATGGTGGAAACCATCATAAAGAACAAAATTACTGAACATGTAGATAGTCATGGCTTAATGGGAGACAGCAAACATGGATTTAGCCAAGGAAGGTCTTGTCTTACTAATCTGTTATGTTTTTTTTTTTTTTTTTTCAAAATCTGTTTATTAAATGCTGGTTCAACAATACAGCTATGATGTAACAAAACATGGATACATATTTTCATAAGTTTTGCCCTCCTTCATACCTCCCCCCTCCCACCAGAGACTACAGCCAGGAACATCCTACCAAACCAATTCCCTGGACAGGGTTGAGTCTTATCCCCAACCAGGAGCCCTCAAAATCCCTGAGGGAAGAGGGGAGAGAGAGAAAACAAGGGCACCCCTAGATTCGCAAACTCCTCTAATACTCTTAACTCTTATGATAACTCGGAAACGCCCTCCCCCCACCCCCCCCATCCCCCCCCAACCCCAACCCCCCCCCATCCCTCCCACCCCCCCCACACCCGAGCCAAGGGACCTCCCACTGGGAATTCACACTTCCACCATCCCATTCCGCCACCTTCGCCCTCCCCGCAACCAACAAGCCAGGGTACAGGGTTACCCCATAGCTAAAACCTCGCTTCTAGCTTTAGAACCTAAGTTCTGGATGTAGGGGGTCCATATCAGTAGGAAGGAGGCCCAGCGCTGAGGGGTCCCCCTGGCCGCCCTGCTCTCTTGTAGCATGAGATGATGAAAGCTACTACGCCACTCCCAAAAAGTAGGGGCTAACATCTCCCTCCACTGACGAAGAATGGGGCCTTTCCCCACCAAACAAGCCTTGCGCGTTAGGATACGCCCCCATTTCCCCTTGACCTGTAGAGGCCCCAGATAATCCAAAGCTACCAACGGGCCTGACCACCGAACTGGCTGGTGCAGTAAAAGACCTATATAGGCCTCAATTCGCGCCCAATATGCTGTAATGTGCTTGCAACCCCACCACATGTGGCCCAAGTCTGCTAACGGAGAGGCACACCGAGGACAACCCCCACACTCCGTTAGCCCCGTGCGCAATGCTCGCCTCGGGGAGAAGTGGACCCGTGTTATACACTTGAATTGCGTCTCCCGCCACCTGGTGCCCTCCACCAATCGGGCTATCCGCCGTAAGGCCGCTCCAACCGCGCCGGGAGGAACTGCGCATCCGAGTTCCTGCTTCCAAGCCTGCTCCTCTTTGGTGAAGTCCCAGGGAGGGCCATACTGGTCCAACTTACGTTTCAGCAGTGCTACTTTAGGTGGACAGTCCGTCCCCAGGGCAAAAAAGTCAATAATTCTCGCAGAATGATCCTCTTGCAACCCCGGCCGCGGCAGAGATTCGACATAGTGCCGTAGTTGGAAGTAGGCAAAGTGGGAGGTCCCCTGTTGCAAGTCATAGTCTTTACAGAGCATGTCCAATGGCTTACAGCAACCGTCTAGTGTAACCACATGTCCGAGACACGTTATCCCCTTCCCCCTCCACTGCCTAAATACTGCAGAGTCCGTACCCGGCCTAAAGGCAACATTTCCTTGCAGGGGAAGCCAGCTAGAGACCCGCGGAGAACTGCCCCAAGTCTTATTAAGTCTCTGCCAAGCCCTCCTAAGCGGGGTCACCAACACGCTAGCTCGCACCCTAAGTGGCAGCAACGTCCCATCCAAATGCACCACAGCCTCCAGCGCGTGTGGGGACAGGAAGGCCGCCTCGAAGGTCCTCGGCATATAATAATCAGTAGCACCAAGCCAATCCCCTAGGTGTCTGGCCTGACAAGCCATAACATACTGAGACAGGTCGGGAAGTCCCATCCCCCCCGCCTTCCAGCTACCCCGCAATCTGGCCAAGGGTATCCGGGCACGAAGTGCCCCCCAAAGAAACTTTCGGACTTCCCTGTCTATCTTTCGAAGGTCCTTCTGCAGCAGCCACACCGGCAAGGTTTGTAACCAATACAGCAGCCTGGGAAATATAATCATACCTATAGCCGCCAATCGGCCCGACAAAGACAAGGGAAGGGGGGTCCAAGCCTGCAATTGCGTCTGAACCTTTGTGAAAAATCTAGCAAAGTTCAGCTTATACAGCGCCTTAGGATCCCGGGGCAATAAAATACCCAGGTATAGGAATGCCTCCTCCGCCCACCGAAGAGGGAAGACGCCCTGCCAAGTTCCCCGCAGTGAACCCCCAACATCCAGCGCCTCAGATTTGTCCCTATTTATCCTCAGCCCTGCGAATGTACCGAAGAGAGTGAGCTCCTCTAGTAGGGCACCGAGCGATTGCTGAGGCGAAAGCACATGTACTAAGAGATCATCTGCAAATGCCGCCAATTTAAATTGTTGAGCTCCTACTTTTACCCCCTGTATACTAGGAGAGGACTCAATGCGTCGCACCAACGGGTCTAAAGATAGCACAAAAAGCAATGGGGAAAGAGGACACCCCTGCCGCGTTCCCCGCTCGAGTGAAAAGGAGTCGGATATCACACCATTGCAGGAAATAGCTGCTGTCGGATCTGAATAGAGTAAGTCCACCATCTTACAGAACATCTCACCCAGACCATACTGAGGCAGGAGGAACTGCAAGTATGCCCAATGAACCTGATCAAAGGCCTTCTCGGCGTCAAAACTAATTAGCAGTGATGTTAAGTTGCGCTCCCGGACCCACTCGAGGGAAGCCACTATTTTCCGCAGGTTTCGAACGGCATAACGTCCTTTGACAAACCCGACCTGCGATGCGTGTACCAGCTCGCCCAGGACGTCCGCCAAACGGACAGCTAAGATTTTTGCTAGCAGCTTTAAGTCAAAGTTTAGTAAAGAGATAGGCCTGTATGAGGCAGCTTGAGTGGGGTCTTTTCCAGGCTTGGGTATCAAGATGATATGGGCATGGTTGGTTCCCCACTGAAAGACGCCTCGATCAATCCGGCAGCGATACATTTCTACTAGGGCCGGTGATAGCTTCTCGCCCAGTAGCTTGTAAAGTTCTGCCCCAAACCCATCAGGGCCCGGAGCGCGGCCACAGTTGGCCTCTTGTATCTCTTTGAGCACCTCACCCACGGACACCGGTGCGTCCAGGCGTGCCCTTTGGGCCGCCGTGAGCCGGGGGAGCTGTAGCTCCCGAAAGTACTCCAGCATATCCAATGGAGATCCAGGTCTTTTGGCATAAAACGACTGAAAGTAGGTGCGGAACACCTGCGCTATCTCCCTACTGTCCTTTTGTAAGTGCCCCTGACCATCCCGCACGGCGGCTATCAGACCCGTCCCTCTACTTCCCCGAAGACACCTTGCAAGGAGCTTCCCTGGCTTGTCTCCGAACCGATAAAGTTGATAGCGGTAGTACATGTGAGACTTTTTTGCCCGTTGGTGTTTGAGCTCATTGAGAGCTACCTGGGCCTCCCACAACCTTTTTCGATTCGCCAAGGTGGGGTCATTTGCGCACCGTCGGCGTTCTTTCACTGTCTGCCTTTCCAAATGAAGGATCCTGGCCGCCAGCATCCTGCGTTTCCTAGCTACGTCGTAGGCGATTGTCTCCCCCCGCAACACCACCTTCGCCGTTTCCCACAACAACTCCGGGTCAACCTCCTCTTTCTCGTGGTTCTTTTGGAAATCAAGCCAACATCGCAGGATATGCCCCCGGAAACCCCTATCATGATATAGGTCTATGGGAAAGCGCCACGTCCTGGAATGTGAAGCTCGGGCTCCCCAAGTGAGACTCACCCATATAGGAGCATGATCAGATATTTCCATGGGGCCAATCTGCGCGTCCTCCACCTGCGCGAAAAGCCTCTCTGAAACAAGGGTATAATCTATCCTAGCGTGTGACCCATGGGCCCGAGATTGGTGGGTGAAATCCCGTTCCATAGGATGTAATAAACGCCAAGGATCCACCAGGCCCAATCGAAGACGTAGGGCCTGCAGAGCCTTGGTAGTCGGAGCCCGAGATCTCTCCCCTGCTCCCAGCTCCGTATCCAACGCAATATCCAAGACGCCATTCAAATCGCCCGCCAACACCAGAGGAGCCTCCGGCCACTGCTCAATCCGAGAGGCCAGCCGAGCATATAGTGCCTTATCCAGGACATTGGGGCTATATAGGGACCCCAGAATAAGAGGCTTGCCAGATAGCGTGCCATATAGCAAGCAATAGCGGCCCTCCGGGTCCGCATACTCCCGCAGGGCCTCAAACCGATGGCGCTTGTGAACAAGAATGACCACCCCCCCCTTTTTCCCTAGGGCCGGGGCCCCCCACACCTGCCCCACCCAATCCCGTTGCAATTTCGCATGTTCAACCGCTGTTTGGTGGGTCTCTTGTAGCATAGCCACATCACAGCGAAGACGAGCCAAGGCCTGCAAGACCTTATACCGCTTGATGGGGTTGCCAATGCCACACACATTCCACGATACGATCTTCAGATCACCAATCTATTACCTATGTCTTCCCATGCACATCTGCCCATCGAGAGGAGGGTGGCTGTCCCAGCCCGCAGCCATCCCCCAAGAATCCCGGATAGGCAAAGTGTTAGTCTTCCCAGTGTGTGCGGTCCCCCTCTGGCCGTTCCCTCCCCCCACCCACCCCCTTCCCCCTCCTCTGCCAGTCCCTGATTGCTGTAGGAGTATACCCCCTCCCTCCCTCCCCCTCCTTTCCCAACCCCCTCTCAGTCCCCAAACCTAACCCAGCCAAAAGGCTGAGACTCCCTGTAGTAGTCGGGCTACCCCCGTATTAGTAGTTCAAGTCTCCCCTACCAAAGAGACCCCTCTCACTCCCCCCACCCCTGCTGCCCCATCAAGCTTTAATAGGAGGCACTCTACGTATCCTTCGTCTACCCAGGGCCGCCACCCTCCCGCCGCCCCCCCCTCCAAGGGGGGAGAGTCGGCAATGCAGCGGCCCCGCCCAGAAGAGGGCTCTCCCCCCCAACGTAGTCTGCGAGCAGCGTAGGCAGGTTCGCCAGCGTCAAAGTGCCCACCCCTGAGTTCAAATCCCAGGTCCCTCCCGCCTCCCTCCAATCCCGATTCCAAGAAGGGGGGAGGGCATGGCGGCCATTCCTGGCGCCACCCAAGTACCTCCCCGCATCGCGGAACCCAGGCGGACACCCCGTTCCTGCACAGTCCCCGCACAAGAACTGTCTACCACATCTGCGCAATGGGAAAAACTAGGTGCAATACATAATCTGTTCCCTCCCCACTTTAAACACTGGCCCGCAATAGGAAGGCACGAACTGGCTGGGGCGGGGTAAGAAAACAAACAAGGGGTGATAGGGAGAAGGGCAGAAAACCAAGAGAACAAACCAAACAAAAAAGCGCCTCCACACCGCCCACCGGGTGGTCCGGATCGCCTCCCACCCCTGGAGAGCAACGGAACCAGACCACCCCGTGGCGTCGCCGCTCCCCTCCCCCCCTCCACCAAGGTCGGCCCTGAAGACTCGTGTGTTCCCCCCCCCCACCCGCCCCATACCAGAACCAGATCAGGCAGCCCCCCATAAGTCTTGGGGCTTCGCAGTTAGCATCATGTATGCCTCATTGTCCGGGGCCGAAAGACTGTCCAGGAAAAAAAAACAAAAAAAAAAACCCAGAAAAAACAAAAACACAAGGCTGCCATAGTCCCAGTCAGCGCCGCCAAAGAGAAAAAGCCAAGCAAAACTGTTACAAATTGTTACTCGTTGTTGCGAACTGTTGCTCCCCGCTGCACAGTTAACACAATTAACAGAGCTACAATGTCTCGCCGGCAGATAGAGTCCACTTCTATGGGGTGGCTGCTGCAGAATCCCTCAGCTGTTCCACGAAGGCCAACGCCTCAGCTGGGGAGCCCAAGAAGCGTGTCTGTCCGAGGTGCTCCACTCGCAGACGGGCCGGATACAGAAGTGAAAATCGCAGCCCCTTGCTACTCAATTGGGAACACACCGCTGAAAAGGCTCTCCGTTGCTGGCTAACCAGCGGTGAGTAGTCTTGGAAGACCAATATTCTGTCCGGGGTTCCCATGTCTCGCCGAGAGTTTCTGGCTGCGCGTAGCACTGCTTCCTTTTGGCGGTAGTCCATAAACCGGGCTATCACCGCACGTGGCCGGCCTGCCTGTTCCCGCCTGGGGCCCAGCCGGTGCACTCTCTCCATTTGTAACGGCGCCTCCAGCCCCCCGTTAGGAAGTTTTGCCACCCAGCCCTGCAGGTAGCCAGGGAGGGCATTGTCTGCAATATTTTCGGGGATACCGACAAACCGCAGATTATTTCGGCGTCCCCGATTCTCCAGGTCTTCTAGCTTCTCCCCTTGTTGCTTAACAGTCGCCTCCAACGCCTGCACCTTTGCGACCAGGGAGTGCTGCGTGTCTTCTAGCCCCGATATTCGGGTTTCCGCTTGGTCGAGCCGACCCGTAAAGTCGGTAATGGATTGAGCCACAGAGTGCAGTTGATCCCCCAGCTCCCGGAACCGATCGTCCAAAGCGCGCACCACCGCCGCGCTGACTTCAGCGACCATGGTGTTCTCACAGTCAGAGGCTGGACTCGGCGGGTCTCCCTCGGCCATTTTGGTGTCAAGGGTCCGAGCTTTCTCCCGCCGCGAGGATTTGGTCGCCATCGGGCTGCCCCCGGTCATCTGGGAAGGCCCCGCAGTTCTGCGACCCCCTTCTCTACTGCCCGATGTTAGCGGTGGGGGCATTCAGCCTCTTGGTAGCAGGATTTTAAGCAGTTTTGTGGGGTATGGTGCCCGGAGCCGAACAGCACGCGTCTGGTCAGCTCATTACCACACCGGAAGTCCTCAATCTGTTATGTTTTTTTGAAGGTGTGAATAAACAGGTAGACAAAGGTGAGTCGGTTGATATAATGTATCTGGACTTTCAGAAAGCCTTTGACAAGGTCCCTCATGAAAGACTTTTGGCAAAATTAAAAGGTAATGGGATAGGAGGCAGTACCACTGTGGATCAGGAACTGGTTAAAAGATAGAAAGCAGAGGGCAGGGCTAAATGGCCAATTTTACCAATGGAGAAAGGTGAATAGTGGAGTACCCCAGGGATCTGTGCTAAGTCCGCTACTTTTTAACATATTCATAAATGACCTGGAAATGGGAATAACGAGTGAGGTTATCAAATTTGCAGATGACACAAAACTATTCAGTTTTTAAAACCCATGAGGATTGTGGAAAATTGCAAGAGGATTTTCATGAATTGGAAGACTGGACATCCAAATGGCAAATGAAATTTAATGTGGACAAGTGCAAAGTTTTGCACCTAGGAAAGAAAAACCCAAACTATAATTACACAATGTAAGGTTCCACGTTGGGATCCACCACCCAGGAAAAAGATTTAGGCATCATCATGGATAACATGTTAAAACCCTCCGCCCAGTGTGCAGCGGCAGCCAAGAGAGCAAACAGACTGCTAGAAATCATAAGGAAAGATATCGAGAATAAAACAAAGGATATTATAATGGCTCTGTATCGTTCCATGGTGCGACCAAACCTTGAATATTGTGTGCGATTCTGGTTGCCGTATCTTAAAAAGGATATAGCGTTATTAGAAAAGGCACAGAGAAGAGCCACCAAAATGGTAAAGGGGATGGAAGGATACCCCTATGAAGAGAGGCTTCAAAAGTTAGGGCTCATCAACCTTGAAAAGAGACTGCTGAGGAAAGATATGACAGAGGTCTATAAATTAATGAATGGAGTGGAACGTAGATCGATTGTTTACACCATCAAAATATAGAAAGACTAGGGGACATGCAATGAAGCTACAGGGTAACCTATTTAAGGCTAATAAGAGAAAATCTTTTTTCCTGCAACGTGTAATCAAACTCTAGAATTTGCTATCGGAGGATGTAGTAAAAGCTGTTAGTGTAGCTGGGTTTAAAAAGGGGCATTATAATATCTTTTGTTTTATTTTCCATTCCTTTCCTTATCATATCTAGCATTCTATTTGCTCTCTTGACCGCCGCTGCACACTGGGCCGAGGGTTTTAACATGGTATCCACAATGACGCCTAAATCTTTTTCCTGGGTGGTGGTTCCTAATGTGGAACCTTGCATCGTGTAACCATAGTTTGGGTTGTTCTTCCCTAGGTGCATAACCTTGCATTTGTCCACATTAAATTTCATCTGCCATTTTGATGCCCAGTTTTCCAATTTACCAAGATCCTCTTGCAATTTTTCACAGTCCTCTTGGGTTTTAACAACTTTAAATAGTTTTGTGTCATCTGCAAATTTGATAACCTCACTCGTTATTCCATTTTCCAAGTCATTTATGAATATGTCAAAAAGCAGCGGACCCAGCACAGATCCCTGGGGTACACCACTATTCACCTTTCTCCATTGGGAAAATTGGCCATTTAGCCCTACCCTCTGCTTTCTATCTTTTAACCAGTTCCTGATCCACAATAGTACACTGTCTCCTATCCCATGACTCTTTAGTTTTGCCAAAAGTCTCTGATGAGGGACCTTGTCAAAGGCTTTCTGAAAGTCCAGATACACAATATCAACTGACTCGCCTTTGTCCACCTGTTTATTCACTCCTTCAAAAAAACATAACAGATTAGTAAGACAAGATCTTCCTTGTCTAAAGCCATGTTGGCTGTCTCCCATTAGGTTGTACAACATACAAAACAGAAACAACTCCACTAATTAACCAATTGTAGCAATTGAATAACTTTGCACTATAGAAGCTAACAATACCGTAGTGACAGGGGAGCACAGACCTCAGACAAATCCCCAAAAATTCATTGAATACTTCAAAACCGGAAAAACCGGATTTCAGTAATCCACAGGGGAAAAGGTAGCATCAATGGTCTGTAACCAGCCCCCACCATCCATCAAACAGTACTGAAAAGCTTATTTTTACACAATACTGATGGGAAATCATCACTTACACATTCCAACTACATACATCAAACCAACCTATTCATAAAGGAAACATATTATATACTATGTATCTATAGGTAGCTAATACTCTGAGCCCTCAGAGGCAAACAGATAACATATTATTTATTTATTTTATTTATTTTAACACTTATTTATATACCGCATCTTCCAGCGATCAGTTGCGGTGTACATATTATACATCCGTTAGTGGCCATTGCTCAAAATAGAGACAGAAAAACTCAGAAGGCTCAAAGAGAACAAAAACCCATCAGTAGAAATAGCAATCCTCAGCTTCAAGATGGTCAGTGTGATATCAACCCCAACGCCACAATCAGACGTCCCTCTTAGCGTTTCGCAGACGCTGCTTCAGGGGGGTGAACGTGCCCACACGGACAACACATACTCTTCACAAAACTCTATGTTTTGTGAACCGAGACATTGTGGAAGTTGACACATTTAAAAACTTATGCTCTTTAGCTGTAATCACATGAGCATCTAATGCTTGCTTTGTCAGCTCTTTAATCTTGCCCCGAAGAAATGTTGTAGGGTCATTTGACATAATCTGGTAAGTGGCTACATCAGACAACTGTCGAAAGGCTTCCTCGAGATAATATTCTCTGCTCTGGACTACTACCGCGCCACCTTTGTCGGCGCGGCGGATCACTATATCAGTCCGAGTTTCCAATTCCTTCAAGGCCAACCGCTCAACAGCAGGCAGAGCACAATAGGATCTACGATGAGTCTTCTCCAATTCAGTCAAATCTTTAAGGACCAGATCCTTAAAGATAGCTACAGCTGGATGTGTGGGTCCTGGACACTTCTTGTGTCACCAGTAATGCCATCTATGTCATTCGTTGTGCTTGCAATTTGTTGTACATCGGGAAGACGACTCGACCTTTAAAGGTCCGTATACAAGAACATAAAAGCCGTTTGAAACATGGCATTTTGACGGCACCGATTGTCCATCATTGTAAATCACAGGGACATGTGTTTGATAGTCTCCAATGTTTCTGTATTGAAGAAATAACAAGCGGTGCGATGGGCAAATCGCAGGAAGATTTTTTGTCCTACTGAGAACAATGGTGGATCTTCACATTACAATCTGTATCTCCTGGTGGACTTAATGCAGCCATTGATTGGGGCACATGTATTTGAGCTATTAGTTTTTACATACATCCTCACCATGGCTCAAGTGAATTACGTCACGCTCGCTATTTAAAAAGTGCCTCTGCTCTTAGTCCGCATACGCGGCGTTTTTGTGAGCACTGTTCTTGGTTAAGTTCAGCTCCTTGTAGGAAACGTGGGCAGCATCGGTCTATACCTAAAGGTATGTGTATTAGCTGTTTAAGGAGTTTTAAATAATTTTTCAATCTATTGGAGATTTTATTACAACAGTGTTTTATACTTGACTTTTGTTTTTTCAGTTTGAAATCCCCCTGAAGAAACTCAGCCTAATTGAGTGAAACGCATTGATTGGCGCTATGATAGCTGGCGTTGGGGTACTCTTAAGTACTGATCTTCAAGCTACTTTTCAGCACTGTTTTTGAATATTTTTGATAGGAGCTTTGAAACTATTCAATTGTAGAATTTTTGCGATAAATTATTGGCTAAGGGACAGTCATTGATGCTATGACGGCATTCTAAGACACTTTTGTGCCTTTGTTTTAAGCCGCTGGTCTGAGACATCCCTGAGCTTGTTCTACAGATATAATGTGTTTGCTCCCTTCTTAAGAGTCTTCACTAAGATATGTTGCTAATAGAGTAATTATCTGCATTTTTGATCACTCTGATTGCTCTACGACTTGACCTATATATTTTTTGTCAGTAAAGACCGAAGCAAAGAATTCATTCAGTCTCTCCGCTATCGCCTTGTCGCCTCTTAGTGCTTCTTTAACCCCTTTATCATCTAATGGACCAACTGACTCTCTCACAGGTTTTTTGCTACGAATGTACTTGAAAAGGTCTTTATTTCGCGTTTTTGCTTCCGCAGCAAGCTTCTTCTCAAATTCTCTTTGCCTGCCTTATCAATGCCTTGCATTTGACTTGCCAGTGCTTGTGCTGTTTCCAGGTTTCGTCGTTTGGCTCTTTTTTCCATTTCCTGAAAGATGCTTTTTTGGCAACAACAGCCTCTCTGACCTCACCTTTAAACCATGCTGGCAGTTTTTTGGACTTCCTTCCACTTTTCTTAAAGCGTGGAATACAGCTGGTCTGGGCTTCCAAGATAGTATTTTTCAACAAAACCCAAGCTTGATGTACGTCTTTAACCTTCGCAACTGCTCCTTTTAGTTTTTTCTTAACTGTTTTCCTCATTTTATCATAGTCTCCCTTTCGAAAGTTAAAAGGTAGTACTGTGGATTTCCTTACTATCCCTCCTCCACTAATTAAATCAAAGGCGATCATGCTATGATCACTATTGCCAAGTGGCCCCAACACCCTTATCTCTTGCACTAGATCTGGTGTTCCACTAAGGACTAGGTCTAATATGGCTTCCCCTCTGGTCGGTTCATGAACCAGCTGCTCCAAGAAGCAGTCATTTATTTCATCTAAGAACTTTATTTCCCTAGCATGTCCTGACGTGACACTGACCCAGTCGATACCGGAGTAATTGAAATCACCCATTATTATTACTGCGCTGTAACTTTTGTTAGCTTCCTTGATTTCTTTGAGCATTTCATCATTCATTTGGTCATTCTGGCCAGGTGCTCGATAGTACACCCCCACTGCCATCGCCTTCCCCCTTTTATAGATTCTACAGCAGATTTTGTTTCCTGCAAAACTTTGATCCTTTCTGAGTCAATGCCCTCTATAACATAGAGCGCAACCCCTCCACCAATTTGATCAGCTCTATCATTACGATATAGTTTGTATCCAGGTATCACAGTGTCCCACTGGTTGTCCTCCTTCCACCATGTCTCTGATATTCCAATCATATCTAACCTTTCATTTAGTGCTATATATTCTAATTCTCCCATCTTATTCTTTAGACTTCTAGCATTTGCATACAAGCATTTTAGAGAATGTATTTTATTCATGTTAATTTG
Organism: Ichthyophis bannanicus; assembly: GCA_033557465.1. Lineage (NCBI taxonomy): Eukaryota > Metazoa > Chordata > Amphibia > Gymnophiona > Ichthyophiidae > Ichthyophis > Ichthyophis bannanicus. Next base: position 1,338,109,326 of record CM066033.1, on the reverse strand, counting down.
GCTATTGTTAGACAAGGGTAAATTGGGATCTTTAAGCTCTGTCTGCTCCATACTTGAGGGCATTTGGGCTACTTTACTCTTTTGTGGAACCTCTCTGCTTTTGGTAGTATCCTTCAAGGATACATTCTTCCGAACCATCCGCTCTTGGGCGACTGTCGGATTTCCCCTAATATCTAGTTTAAAAGCTGCTCTATCTCCTTTTTAAATGTTAAAAAGGAGATAGAGCTTAAAAATGAGGCTTAAAATGGGGCTTAAAAATGAGGTTCATGACTGTCATGGTATGCACAAATCTAACTCAATTGGAGAAACTGTCCCGAAGATCCTTAGAGGAGGAGGGCAGACAAACCACCTGGTTCACATGAAAGGAAGAAATCATCTTGGGGAAGAAGGAAGGTACAGGCCGAATGGAAACAGTCTCCTCAGAAAAAGGATAGATAAGGATCTCAGCAAGACAGAGTCCGTAGCTCAGAAGTCCTCCTTCTGGAACAAATCGCAACCAAGAGAATCGTCTTGCGCATCAAATCCTTCAGAGAAGCGCATTTCAGTGGCTCAAGAAGCTCAGACATGAGGGCCCTGTACACCAGATACAGATCTCAGGAAGGGACCACAGACAGGAGGGGAGGCCGCAGACGCCAAACCCCCTGAAGAAAGCGCAAAATATCCAGGTGTAAGGCTGGAAACGTACCAGCCAATGGACCTCTGAAACAAGCCAAGCTGCCACCTGAACCTTCAGGGAGCTACAAGAAGGCCCTTCTCCAGATTGTCCTGCAGAAAAGGCCAACAGAGATGGCATCTTGGCCTCCTCATGAGCCAACTATGTGCTTACTCCATTGCTCAGGGCACCAGAACCGCATGTATGCCAGGTTGGTAGACCTCCTCCGGGCTCTGAGCAGAGTGGAAAACCACTGCCAGAGACTAGTCCGTAAGTGCTACCAGTCTCTTTTCAGGAGCCAAGCCATAAGCAAGAAGAGAGCAGTCTTCCAGGACAAGTGGCTCCTGTCACAATAGGCCCAGAGATGGAAGAAAATGAAGAGATGGCACTTGCAAAAGGCGTATCAGATCTCCTAATCACGTCCTCGGCCAATCCGTCACCACCAGAATAATCTTTCCTGGGTGGCGCTCCATACGCTGAAGAACACGCTCTACCAGAGGCTATCTAGGAAACACATACAGCAGATGCTGACATGGTCAAGGTTGAATCAGGGTGCAGATGTCCTCGGACCACATCTCCATGCGACTGAAGCAGTGGCACAATTTGGCATTGGAGCGGATTGCCATCAGATCCTTCTTGGGACGACCCCAGTGATGCAGAAGCAATGGAAACGCCTCCTGACTCAACTCCCACTCACCTGGAACCAGAGTGCTGATTGAGAAAATCCGTTTCCATAGTATCCACCCCGGTAATGTGCACAGCCAACAAACTAGAAGGTTCTTTACCACCCAGGCATACAGGAGAGCCATCACCAGGGCTACCCAGGCACTCCTTGTGCCGCCTTGTTGATCAACATAAGCCACCACCATGATTTTGTCCAAGAACACTTAAACTGCCTGGCTCTCGACGAGGTCAGAGATGCAGAAGGCCAGCCTGATGGCCCTCGCCTCAAGGCAATTGATGGACTACACCATCTGTCTATGGTTTCAACAGCCCTGGGCTGTTTGGCGGTAATAGACTCCCCAGCTCGAGAGATTGGCATCCGTTGCCAGAAGGATCCATGAGCAATCGTCCAGTGGCACACCCTCCATCAGCAGACAGGGCTGCTGCCAACACTATAGGCTGGCCTTCACCATCATTTGGAGTGGAAGCCTGAGCTTTTGCTGCTGAGAACTCTGGGACACTGAGCCAGTAAGGACCATTGAAGCGGCCATATATGGGCACTCTCCCATGGCATCATCTTGATTATCATCGTCATCAATTCAAGGAGCTGAAGATCAACCTGGACTCTGAGAGCCTGCTATAGATAGAACAGCACTGTACAATCCAACAGCCTTGATTTTCTCCTCCTCTGGCAGGAAGACTCCACACACTTGAGTATCGAAATGTGTTCCCAGGAACTCGGAATGCAACAACTGGCTCTTTCCCCAAATGATTAACCAGCCAAGCCTTATCAGAAAAAACATCACTCGGGGAGTTACCAGAGACACCTCTGAAAGAGAATGGGCTCGGATAAGCCAGATATGGGTGCACACAAATCCCTTGGCACCATATGCCACAGACACCACTACTATGACCTTGGATAACATTCTTTGGGTAATGAAGAGTCTGAAGGGGAGGGTAGCGAACTGAAGGTGAGAGCCAAGCATGGCAAAACACAAATATTTGCTGATTCCCTGGATCAGGTTATGAAAATATGCTTTGGTGAAAGCGAGAGATGCCAGGAACTGCCATCTGCACAGCATTTGAATCATGGATCACAAAGTTTCCATACACAGCACATGACGCATAAATACTTGTTGACACACAGAATGCACCAGAATGTTCCTTCTGTGGCGGCATCATGAAACAGATGGAATATTTGCTCGCCCCAATTGTCCGGGGGAACAGGCACCATTGCCTTCAGGAGAGGCAACTTGTCCACAATGGCCCTGTTGTTCACAGACCCACAAAGTGAGAAGATGCAAGCGGCCGGGATCGGTGCTTTGCATTCCAGGCCATAGCTGTGCTGAATGGTGATTAGCACCAAATGATCCTTGGTGGCCCAGGCCCATTCCTGAAAGAAAAGATGAAGCCTGCCCCCAACCGGAGGAATCAGGGAATGGGCCCCCCAAACCTTCACTGCGCAGCCCAGGAGGGTCCTCTGGATGGGACCAGATCACTGGGCTCAAGCACTGCATGAAAGGACTGAAAATGAGCCCGAAGTCCATAAGCAGAGGGGGAAGGAAGGCTTTCTAGGTCGGTAGCAATGGGAGTCCCGAGACCCTCGGGAGTCTGACCAGCATGCCTGCGAGGAACGGGCAGATACTGATGGAAAAGGGGCTCTTGCCCACTTCACAGGCCTCTTGGACCTGTCTTCCGGAAGGTAGTAAGATTTTGACTTCCCCAGATCCTTCACCAGCTTCTGCAAATCAGACTCAACAGAAGCATCCCTCTAAGGCTAGATGGGCAACTGGGCTTTGGAAGATGAGTCCGCTGCCCCATATTAGAGCCAAGCCAACACCATGTCACTGTCGACAAGGCACAATCTGTGGCTGCTAGACATACCAGGAAGTACATGGCATCAGAAAAGAAGGCCATAGCAGACTCCAAAAGAGGGGTTGAATCATTCAGAAGAGATTGAATCCACTGGAGCAGGGCTTGTGATGTCAGGCCTGCACAAACTGCCAACTGAAGAACAGTAGCTGCTGTAGCAAACTGGATCTTCAACACAAATCCACCTTTAGGTCCAGAGTATCCTTTAAGGGAGATCCATCTGCCATAGGAATGGTGGTCTGTCTGGTAACTGCCGTGATCTGCGCATCCACTATGGAAATATCAAGCCACACAACGCACTCCTCCTTTGGGAGAGTGTGCATCTTCTTATATACCCTTAACCCCTAAAGCGGGGAGTTGGGGGAATCCCACTCCTACCAGAAGAGGCCCTTGAGCACCTCTGGAACGGGAAGACAGTAGTGTATTTCCGCATCCCTTGCAGGAATAGATACATCTTCAGTTTCTGCTCCTGGAACATGCGCCAAGCTCAAGGTGGATGAGACTCTGGAAATCAACACCTCCATTTCCTCCTTCTAGAACAGGTGGAGGACATCGGCCTCCTCATAATCCTCTGAAGGCAAGATTACTTCATCTACATCAGACATCTGAATCCAAACCACAGTCCAAATATCGGACAGATCCCAGTTGATCTCCATCTCCAGGGAGCGCCCTTCGCTGGAGATGCTTAGCCACCGGCAATCGAACAGGGCTTCCATTTTCAGCCTGCCCCTCCCAAGATTGTGCTTGGGGGAACCCAGAGGCCGCAGGATCTGAATTTCCATGCCAGAATGCAAAGTCCTGTTGTAAAAAGGAAAAGAATTCTAGTGAGGACAATCCGGTCTCCAGAATCTCTCCTCCTGGAAATGACCCCCCTACTCCAGGGAAAATAGTCACAGTCTATCCCCCAGAGGTCAGGGAATGGCCCAAAACATGGTTGCCTGAAACTCCGGCTGGCTGATTATGCCTACCTACCTTGCAATCCACCACCTACTGCCCTAAGGCCAGACTGACCGTATCCCCAACATAGAGAGGGGGAGCAAACCTTCCAGGGTTGACTCAAAAGCTGCCATGCAAGAAAAGCAGAGTCCAGAAGCCAGAGATGAGGAACTTTGCTTGCCACAGGCCAAATAATGTTTCAGGAAAGAAGTCAGAGAGAAGGCAAGTATCACAACAATGCGTGCTAAGGCTGCAGCAGACTGGAAGACATGCGCTACCAGCACTTCCACAGCAATGCATGTTATGGGTACTTGGGTAGGAAAATGCATTAGAGCCATTTCGGCAGAACACGAACAAGGGCCATGTGATCACCAGGCACACAATAGTAAAAGACACTACTAACGCATGCAGACAACATCAGGAAACCTCCACGCCACGCCAATGGTTGCCAACGGTCCACCCTGAATTGTACCCCACACGGACAGAATTGGGAGCCCCCAACAAGGACAATGACAAGGTCAAGCCTTACTACTCATCCCCTGAGAGCCCCAGGCAGAAATATGTGCTGGGCTCAGCTTTATTGCCCTAAAACTGTTTCACTGGCTTTGCAGACACCGCGTTTAAGGTGGCTGGCAGGCAGATTCTTCTTAGAGCCTTCTTATATCTTCGGGAGTGAGCAGGGGGAACAGAAGAGGAAGGAGAGGTCATTGAGGTTGTGTGAGGCTGCAGAACTCTTCCAGATCCTTCCGATTTTCTGGATGCTCAACAGGCCCTTAATAGAATAAGAGCGTGGAGCTGAACCAATTTTCCCTTCTATGGCTATCGAAAAGACCACAGTTGCACGTCCCATGTCGCACTCATGTGAGTGTCACTCTCAAGGTGGTCGTTCACAAATGTTTAAATCAATCTTTTCTTCTCAATTATTCAGATTTTTTCAGAGTTTAGAAAATCCATTCACCATCTGCTGGAGACAAAGAAATATTGAAGAGACCAGACCACTGGTGGCTGAGGTGGATAGAGGCATGGGAGTGATGTCATTGAAACCTAGGCTTTTCATTGATTCTTTGATGGTAGGGGAACACAACCCACTTGTCTGGAAGGATCTAGCAGGATGATATGGAAATTAATTTTATCTTCAATTTAGTGACTGGAATGTGTCTGGATTTTATAGGCCCGATATTCACTTTGCAGCGGTCAGCATTTTTAAAGCACCTGACCACCGCAGGTAAAAGTGAAACTGGATATTCAGCACTGGAGTCCGGATATCCTCCAGTGCTAAATATCCAGTTTCAGTACTGACCAGCGCAGCTATGTGGACAGTGGCTAGCCGACTTGCATAAAGTTAGGACAGCTATTGAAATGCAGGCACTTAGCCAGTTAGTGGACTGAAAATCGCTGCTAACCAGCTAAGTGCTGGGGCTAAACCTCGCTCCGCCCATGGACTGCCCTGACGCTGTCCAAATAGTGTCATGGCATTTAGAGGAGATATTCAGCAGCACTGGCTGTTAGCAGGTCATATTTTATTTTTATACTTATCTTGCACAGTACAAGAACATCTGCAGATTTCAGTTTCTCTGGTGTACTGCATGCAGAGCCTACTTTTTTTTTTAATGCTTAACTTTTTATTGACCAAAATTTTTCATAGTACAGGTATTTATATGTGTTATTCTTACAAGGTACCTGGTGCATTTTATACTCATTTTAACTTATATAAGAAGAATCAGCTAGTCTAGTAAACATTACTCTCTAATCTTCACATTATTTTTTTGTTAACATTGCTTAACAATAAACATCATGTCTCTATTCAACTGTTTTCAGTTTGTTATTCCAATAGTTTTGTTGAACTAAAACTATCACTGACCAGTTTCTTCTTATGCTATAATACTTGTTTCCATCAAGTCTATTCCTCTTGAGTTTTGATTATATTTATAATACCAACCCACAATCAAACAACTTATGTACATTTATTCCCTTCAGCATTTCATCCCCTCGCCCCCCCCCTTGGTGTTGAACTCCCCCAACCTCCCCTTTCCTCCCTTCCCCAGCCCTTTTTACCCTGTTTTATTACATTACTACTATTTTCCTTCATCATGTTAAACTATTGGCCTCCTTTTCTAACACCTTTATATCTCGTCCACCTTGCCACTTTATGTATTTACCACATACTTCCCCAAATTGGGGTAATCTCGTCTGCCTCATCGCTGTTAACTTATACATAAAGCACAGGTAATCCAGCAGGGTCTTTACTTCCTGCATACTAGGGGGTTCTGGGGGTCGCCACTTCTTAGCTATTAACATCCTGCATGCTATACATCCAGCTCGTATCCATTGGGCTTCTATTTCAGTTACTTCCGCACCTGGTATATTGAGTAGTGCTACCTGTGGGGAGAAGGCGTCTTCAACCCCCAAAACCTCCCCCATCCATTTGGCTACTTCTTGCCAAAGATTTGTATTTTAGTGCCAGAAAAAAGCCATTGCTTAAAGAAAGATATAAGAAAACACATCTGGAGTTTGCGCAACAGCATGGAAGAAGGTTCTCTGGTCAGATGAGACAAAAATTGAACTTTTTGGCCATCATGGGAAACACCATGTGTGGTGCAAACCCAACACCTCCCATCACCCTGAGAACACCATTCCCACAGCGAAACATGGTGATGGCAGCATCATGCTGTGGGGATGTTTTTCATCAGCAGGGACAGGAAAACTGGTCAGGATTGAAAGAACGATGGATGGCACTAAAAACAGGGCAAATCTTGAGGAAAACCTGTTTCAGTCTGTCAGAGATTTGAGACTGGGACGAAGGTTCACCTTCCAGCAGAACAATGACCCTAAACATACTGTTAAAGCTACACTGGAGTGGTTTAAAGGGAAACATTTAGATGTCTTGGAAAGCCTCGTCAAAACCCAGACCTCAATCCAACTGAGAATCTGTCTCATGACTTGAAGATTGCTGTACACAAACACAACCCATCTAACTTTGAAGGAGTTGGAGCAATTTTGCCTGGAGGGATGGGTGAAATTCCCAGTGGCTAGATGTGCCAAGCTAATAGAGACATACCCCAAGAGACTTACTACTACTACTACTACTAAACACTCATATAGCGCCACGCATGCAGTGCTGTACAGACATACATACAAGAGAGAGTCCCTGCTCGTCAGAGCTTACAATCTAGTCACAAACAATACAGAGCATTATTCAATCAGTGCAAAGTACAATGTGGTTGTTACACACTAAAAGCATTTTGATAGTGTGTTCGGTCAGTTCAGACATGAGGTGAGGGTTAAGATAAGATGACGGATAGAAGTCAGGATCTGAATGTGATAGTGAAGAGGTGGGTCTTCAACCTGGATTTGAAGAGGGCCAGAGAGAGTGCTTGGCGTATAGACATAGGCAAACTGTTCCAGGCGTGGGGTGCAGCGAGGTGAAAGGAGCAAAGTCAGGAGTTAGCGGTGTGAGTGAAAGGCCTAGAAAGAAGTAGTTTGTTAGGGGAGCGAAGTTGCCGAGTGGGGATGTAGGGAGAGATAAGAGATGAGAGGTAATGAGGGGCTGTAGAGTGAATATATTTATAGGTCAGCAGAAGGAGTTTGAATTGGATGCGGGCTTGGATGGGGAGCCAATGAAGCGACTTGAGAAGGGGAGTGATGTGGGCATGGCGAGACAGGCAGAAGATTAGTTGAGCAGCATAATTTTGCATGGATTGAAGGGGGAAGAGATGGCTTGCGGGGAGACCAGCAAGGAGTATGTTGCAATAGTCGAAGAGAGAGGAGATTAAGGAGTGGACAAGCATTTTGGTAGTGTGTTCAGATAAGAAGGGGTGGATTTTGCTGATGTTGTAGAGAAAGAAGCGGCAGGTCTTCGCTACGAGTTGGATATGAGTGGAGAAAGAGAGAGAGGTGTCAAAGATAACCCCCAGATTGCGGGCTGAGGGAACAGGGAGGATTGTGGATCCATCCACGGAGACTGAGAAGAAGGGAAGAGGAGGGGAGGAGTTGGGGGGGAAAGATGAGGAGTTCAGTCTTGGCCATATTCAGTTTCAAGCGGCAATGAGACATCCAGGCAGTGATGTCAGAGAGGCAGGCAGAGATCTTGGTCTGGATTGCTGGAGAGATATTGGGTGTAGAGAGGTAGATTTGGGAGTCATCGGCATAGAGATGGTATTGAAATCCATGGGAGGACATAAGCGTGCCAAGGGATTGGGTATAGAGAGAGAAAAGGAGGGGGCCCAAGATGGATCCCTGGGGTACACCGACATGGAGCGGGGTGGGAGAGGAGGAGGAGCCGCCAGAGCATAAACTAAAGGAGCGATGGGAGAGGTAGGAGGAAAACCAGGATAAAGCGGAGCCCTTGAAACCAAGCGAGGAGAGGGTGGTGAGGAGAAGATTGTGGTCGACAGTGTAAAAGGCAGCGGAGAGGTCGAGAAGGATGAGGACAAAGTAGAGGCCCTTAGACTTGGCGAGGAACAAGTCATTGGAGACTTTTGTAAGGACCGTTTCAGTGGAGTGTAGGGGATGGAAGCCGGACTGTAGTGGGTCCAGGAGGGCCTGGGAGGTGAGGAAGTTGAGGCAGCGGCGGTGGACTGCTCGTTCTAGTAGTTTAGATATGAAGGGAAGGAGGGAGATGGGTCAATAGTTAGAAGGACAGGTGGGGTCAAGTGAGGGTTTCTTGAGGAGAGGTGTGACAACAGCGTGTTTGAAATCAATGGGGACAGTTGCAGTAGAGAGTGAAAGGTTGAGAATATAGGAGATGGAGGGGACGATGGTGGAGGAAATCGGATGTAGGAGATGGGTGGGGCTGGGGTCAGAAGAGCAGGTGGTAGGTTTGGAGGAGGAGAGGAGGAGTGCGGTTTCCTCTTCGGAGATTGTAGGGGAGGAGGAGAGGGTAGCAGAGGGAGTATGGATAGGGGGGAGAGTTGAGGGGGGGAGGAAGATGAGGGAGGTGGGAATTGGAGGGTAATCTTGTGGATTTTGTCATGGAAGTAGTCGGCTAGGGTTTGAGCAGAGAGGGAGGGCGGGACTGGGGGCAGGGGCACCTTGAGCAGAGAACTGAGGGTATTGAAGAGGTGGTGAGGATCGGGGGTAAGGGAGTTAGTCAGGTGGATGGAGTAATTTTGTTTGGCAAGAGCTATGGCTGATTGGAAGGAGCCAAGCATGAATATGAAGTGCAGGAGGTCTTCGGGGGAGCGGGATTTGGTCGAAGCACGTTCCGCAGAACGGGCACAGGTGCGTAGATAGCGGGTTGTGGATGAAAGCCAGGACTGGGGGGCAGAGCGTCTAACTGGGCGAGGGGTGGGCAGGGCCAGAGTGTCAAGAGCTGAGGATAGTGCAGCATTATAGGATGATTCTGCCTCGTTGATGGACTTGGAGGACATAATGAAGGAAAGAGATGGGGAAATGGTGGAGGAGAGAGTTAAGGGATCAATATTATGAAGGTTTCTAAATAGGTGAGAGGAGACAGGACGAGGTTGAGACAGCGGGAGCTGAAGATTGAAGGTTAAAAAGTGATGGTCATGTGAGGGAAGGATTGAGTTGCAGAAGTTAGAGGGAGAAGAGTTAGAGAAGAGTATCAGGTCAAGGCAATGGCCGTGCAGGTGGGTGTGGGCCATGGAGCAAAGTTGGAGGTTAAATGAGGAGGTGAGGGTGAGGAACTTTAAAGCATGGGGATCGGAGGGGTTATTGACGAGAATGTTAAAGTCACCAAGAATAAGAGGGGGGGAGGAGGGCTCCAGAAAGATGGAAAGCCAGGAGTCAAAGTCGGTAAGGAAAGTCGATTTGGATTTGTCGGGTGGGCGATAGATGACTGCTACTCGGAGGGGAAGTGGTGAGAAGAGGCGAATGGAGTGGACTTCAAAGGAGAGGGAGGAGTGCGATTAAGGCAGCAGGAGGGGTTGGAATTGGCAAGAGGGAGAATGTAGAAGCCCAACACCGCCACCGCGGCCAGTGAATCGAGGTGTATGGGAGAACTGGTAGCCGCCGTGGCAGAGAGAAGCCGCGGATGCAGTATCGTCTGGGGGGAGCCAGGTCTCAGTTAGAGCAAGGAGGTATAGCGCATTAGTGATGAAGAGATCATGAGTACGAGGTAAAGGCAAGTTTGTTAGGGACCGAGCATGCGTTCCATAGGGCACATGAGAACGGGAGAGCGGGGATGGGAGGGGGGGAGAGGAGAGGGATATGGATAAGGTTGGATAAGTTATGTGAGGATTTCTTTTCAGAGTAAGACCGAGGTCTAGGGGGGCTCTTACATGAGGATCTATTTCTAGAGTAATGCAGAGATCTAGAAGGGCCAGGGTAAGGGTGGGTGTCTCTGTGTGAGTGTGGCGTCAAAGAGGGACATGAGGGAGGTGAAGTGAAGGGGGAATAAAGGGGGATATTGATGATGTTAGATAGGTTACATGAGGATCTCTTATTAGAGTGAGACAGAGCTCTAGAGGGGATGGGGTTGCAGACTTGCAGCTGTAATTGCAGCAAAAGGTGGCTCTACAAAGTAGTGACTTTGGGGGGTGTGGGGAGGGGGGAATACATAAGCATGCTCCTGATTTCAGGGATTTTTTGTCTTAATTATTGTTTGTGTCACAATAAAAGATATTTTGCACCTTCAAAGCTGCAGGCATGCTGTGTATATCACATGGTGCTAACCCCCAAAACTCCATTTTAATTCCAGGTTGTAATGCAACAAAACAGGACAACACAGAGGGGATGAATACTTTCACACGGCACTGTAGGTTTACGGATGTTCTAAGGCCCACTGCAATATTTACAGTGCTGCTACTGTCTGGATAGGCTCCTTGTGTGAGTTTTAAAAGTTAAGAACATAAGATATGCCATACTGGGTCAGACCAAGATCCATCAATCCCAGTATCCTGTTTCCAACAGTGGTCAATCTAGGTTATAAGTACCTAGCAGTTTCCCAAAAAGACACAGGTTCCACAATGTTTGTATTGGGGCAAGCAGTGGATTTCCTGGGTTCCCTTTAATAATGGTTTTATGGACCTTGCCAAAACCTTTTTTAAACCCGGCTACACTAACAGGCTTTTTGATGGCGTAAACGATCAATGTTTACCCATTCCACTTCATTCATTAATTTATAGACCTCTATCATATCTTCCCTCAGCCATCTCATTTCCACATTGAAGAGCCCTAACCTTTTTAGCTTCTCTTCATAGGGGTGTATCCTTCCATCCTCTCTACCATTTTGGTGGCTCTTCTCTATACCTTTTCTAATAATGCAGGATCCTTTTTAAGATATGGCGATCAGAATTGCACACAATATTCAAGGTGCGGTCACACCATGGAGCGATACAGAGGCATTATAATATTCTTGGTTTTATTCCCCATTTCTTTCCTTATGATTCCTAGCATTCTACTTGCTTTCTTGGACGTCGCTGCATATTGGGCACTGCTGCACACTGGGTTTCAACATATTATCCATGATGCCTAAATCTTTTTCCTGGTTGGTAGTTCCTAATGTGGAACCTTGCATCATGTAACCATAGTTTGGGTTGTTCTTTCCTAGGTGCATAACTTTGCACTTGTCCACATTAAATTTCATCTGCCATTTGGAAGCCAAGTCTTCCAATTTATCAAGTTCCTCTTGCAATATTTCAGAATCCTCATGGGCTTTAGCAACTTTGAATAATTTTGTGTCATCTGCAAATTTGATTACCTCACTCGTTATTCCCATTTCCAGGTCATTTACAAATATGTTAAAAAGAAGAGGACCCAGCACAGATCTCTGGGATACTCCACTATTCACTTTTCTCCATTGGGAAATTTGGCCATTCAGCCCTACCCTCTGCATTCTATCTTTTAACAAGTTCCTGATCCACAATAGTACACTGCCTCCTATCCCGTGACTTTTTAATTTTGCCAAGAGTCTCTCATGAGGGACTTTGTCAAAGGCTTTCTGAAAATCCAGATACACTATATCAACCGACCCACCTTTATTTACCTGTTTATTCACACCTTTAAAAAAACATAACAGATTAGTAATACAAGACCTTCCTTGACTAAAGCCATGTTGGCTGTCTCCCATCAAGCCATGACTATCTACATGTTCAGCAATTTTGTTCTTTATGATGGTTTCTACCATTTTTCCCAGTACTGACGTCAGGCTCACTGGTCTGTAGTTTCCCGGATCACCTCTGGAACCTTTTTAAAAATTGACATTACATTGGCCATCTTCCAATCTTCGGGTATTACAGATGATTTTAATGATAGTTCACAGATTACTAATAGGTCTGCAATCTCATATTTCTGTTCTTTCAACGCCCTTGGATGTATAACATCCGGTCCAGGTGATTTGCTACTCTTCAATTTATACGTCTTACCAGTGTATCGATATTTCTTTCAATTCTTCTGCAGCATCACCTTTAAATACCATTTCAGTCATGGGTAACATCTCTACATCTTCCTCAATAAAGACTGAAGCAAAGAATTCATTCAGTCTCTCCGCTATGGCCTTGTCCCCTCTTAGTGCCCTTTACCCCTCTATCATCTAATGGTCCAACTGACTCTCACAAAGGTTTCTTGCTATGAATGTATTTGAAAAAGTCTTAATTATGCGTTTTTGCTTCCACAGCAAGCTTTTTAAATTCTCTTTGCCTGACTTATCAATGCCTTGCATCTAACTTGCCAGTGCTTATGTTGTTTCTAGTTTTCATCATTTGGCTCCTTTTTCCATTTCCTGAAAGATGTTTTTTTGGCAACAACTGCCTCTCTGACCTCACCTTTAAACCATACTGGCAGTTTTTTGGACTTCTTTCCACTTTTCTTAAAGCGTGGAATACAGCTGGTCTGAGCTTCCAAGATAGTATTTTTAAACAACACCCATGGCTTGATATAAATCTTTAACCTTTGCAGCTCCTCCTTTTAGTTTTTTCTTAACTAGTTTCCTCATTTTATTATAGTCTCCCTTTTTAAAGTTAAAAGGTAATACTGTGTATTTCCTTGCCATCCTTCCTCAATTTATTAAATCAAATGCAAACATGCTAAGATCACTATTGCCAAGTGGCTCCATCACCTTTATCTCTTGCACCAGATCTTGTTTTCCACTAAGGACTAGGTCCAAAATGGCTTTCCCTCTAGTCGGTTCGTGAACCAGCTGCTCCAAGAAGCAGTCATTTATTTCATCTAGAAACTTTATCTCCCTAGCATGTCCTGCCGTGACACTGCCCCAGTCGATACCGGGGTAACTGAAATCACCCATTACTGTGTTGCAACTTTCCCTTCATTCTGGCTAGGTGGTCAATAGTACACTCCCACTGCCATTGACTTCCCCCCTTCTCCTTTTTAGATTAAATTTCTATCCATAGAGATTCTACAGTGAATTTTGTTTTCTGAAAAACTTTAATGCTTTGCGATTCAATGCCCTCTCTAACAGAGTGCAACCCCTCCACCAATTTGATCAGCTCTATCATTATGATATAGTTTGTACCCAGATATCACAGTGTCCCACTGGTTGTCCTCTTTTCACCATGTCTCTGAGATACCAATCATATCTAACCTCTGTTATGGTGCTGTTATAGTATGATAGATTTTCTTTATAAGTCCTTAGTGATTGTTATAGAATTTTACTTTATAATATGCCCAATACTGGTGTATTACTGTCACTGAGATAACATCAAATTATTTTTTGTATCTTAAGTTCAATAGGGAAATATCTTCTGCAATATGGGGGTTATTTTAGAAGCCCAATTTGTGCTTTGGACGTTTGGAAACAGGCATGGAGACAATCCCCAGAGCCATTTTGGAAGCTGGCTCTGTGGACATCCCTGAGGCGAGTACATCCAAATCTGTATGGGGGTGTGGAGTGGGCATGTCCGGGGTGTTCGCAGAAATTTGACATCATCGCCCGATTTCAGCAATGTCCTGGACATCCCAAACTGTGTCCACGTTTATACCTGCTCCAGGCACTTATAGACATTGGAGAAGTGTTCATTTTATCAGACATCTGGAGGGTGTATTGGAGGTCTGCTCATGTCTCCTATATTTTTCATGTTGATAACGAAAATAGACTGACAGAATGAGGGCTCATGTTTTAGTTTGCTCCGCCATAACATGTCCCCTTATGCTAGCTTGCAAGAGATGGATGTCCCTGCCCAACGCTTTCCTCAGTGGGACATCAATGTGGTCACCTGTGTGATTTCTCATTGGGGACATCTATGTTACTAAAATAGGGCAGACACAGATGTCCCTGGTGTTTCTTGGCACATTCTGCCCTGGACATCGCTAACTAGGATGTCCTTTCTAAAATGCACAGTTTATAACATCAAAATAATAGTGGTTTTTGCTTTTTCATTTTGCTGCTTGGTGTGTGATCACCTTGTATCTCCTTTGTTTTTGCAGAATATATATTTACCTATTTAATACTGTGCTGGTTCAGTGCAAAATGTCAGAAGTTGGTACTTTTTATAATAGATTCCCATGCTACATAATTAAGCTGCTACAATTTCTGCTGCGTAAAAACAGCATTGCAAAGTTTTAAAAAAATTATATGGTCTGGGAATATATTACTTTCTTTATTCTTGGGGCAAGCACCTAATCAATATTATGAGTGAGGTGACTCCCTGGCTCCTGAATAGTGCTCTGAGGAGACCCCTCTATTTTGCTACTGGAGGGGGGAGGGGGGGAGGTGCCAGCTCATTTCACACCTCAGGCAGAGGATTATCTTTTGACTTTTTTTTCTTTTCTTTTTTTAGTGCTGTCAAATCAGTGCTGACTCCTAGTGACACAGCTGCCTCTGGGTTTTCTTGGCAATGTATCATCGGAAAGAAGTTGCCAGGCCTTTTCTCCCAAGGCAATGGAGGGTAAAGTGACTTGCCAAGGTCACAAGGAATGCCAGTGGGAATCTTCTGAGTACTAGACAGTTTCTCTAACCACTAGGCTACTCCTCCACTCCTCCTGAATACAACTGCATAATTTGAAAATGAGAGTTGGCAAGCATAAAATGCTGTGCACAATAATGGATATGGTAACATTTTGAATGATGATTGTTTAAAAGGTTTAGGAGTATTCTTTCAATGTGACTGGTAGTTGACGTTTACAGCCAGTCTTGACATTTTAACAGTCATGAATCAAATTTTTCAGGGATGCTTCCTCCCATGGTTATCAGTGCAAGCAGATGCAAATTACTCCTGGAACAGGCAGTTCAGATAACAGACTGCTGCAACAGTACTTTACCAGTAAATGCCTTCCATAATTTAGAACATTAACAGCAGACTTTGTTAATCCAAAGGCTTTCTCCCACTCTATATTAACAGACATAACTGTTTTAATTTAAAACTAAACCTCAAAAATGTAAATTCATTTAATAGACAAAATAAAACCTATCAATTTAGCGGCATTATAAACTGCAAGGTTTCTTCAACAATGTGCATGCATTCAGGGCCGGCCTGCCACTAGGCGGTCGCCTAGGGCAGGAGACCCTGGCGGGCAGCATCACTACCCCAACCCCCCCCAGGAAGCAGCAGCTGAACTACTACTTCACTGCCATGGTGGGCTTTAAAACGTTTGCACAAGTGCATGCAGTTCCGGCCTGCCGCTCCTTCCCACTCTCTAAGAAATTTGCATTGGAGAGGGAGGGGCAGGAGCAGCAGGCCATGAGTGCGCATGCATACAGGCACTTTAAGACCCAACGTATGCTAAAGTGGCAGTTCAGCCACTGTCACTTCAATGCAAGGGGGGAGAGGACAGCATGGTGGGCTGGATGAAGGCGCAGCCTTTGGGAGGGTGAGCGGTGGCACAGAGGGTCTGCCTAAGGTGGCAGAAACCCTCGTACGGCCACTGCATGCATTTCTGCCACCCAAAACAAATTATCTCTTGGAAGATAAGATGAACATGTCAAGGTACATTTTAGAAAGACTGTGGGAAGTGAAAGTTGGGAAGTCCAAGTTAAAGCTTCTGATATTCAGTGGGAGCGGCAAGCAAAAAAGGTACCTAGTAAAATCAGTCTTTCCCCAACCTGAAAAACACACGTGTCTGCCACGTGATAGCAAAAACAGGGCACATACAGAGTAAAGGGTCAATTATGTGCAGGTTGTCACCTGATTTTAGAAATTACCACATGTTGGATACGGATGCAGGGCTAGCCCCAGAGCTGTTTCAAGGTGTTGGCGCCCTAGGCATACCTTACACTTTATACCCTCCCCGGCTGTTAAAATCTATTGGTTCAGCTTTAAATGCCCTGCTCTTAACCACCTCCCAGATGTGGCACTCCTCCTAGGCCACTGCCTAGTTTGCATAATGTTTGGGCCGGCCCTGTATGGATGTCCGCTGTTCTGGAAACAAAGACATGACCGCAGCACTATTTCAGAACGTGCCCATGTATCCCTCCCCCCATAAACATCCTGGCTTGCTATTTTGCAAATGGGGAAGTGCAGTAGCACGGGAGCCAGGAGAAATGCTTTTTTTCTTTAACTTATAGCAGGCTTCTCAACCCAGTTTTTGAGGCACACCTAGCTAGGCCCATTGAGGTTTCAGGATTCCTACAATGAATATGCATGAAATAGATTTTCATACAATGAAGGATGTACATACAAATTTACATCATGCATATTCATTGTGGGGATCCTGAAAACCCAACACGCCTAGGTGTGCCTCAAGGACTGGGTTGAGAAGTACTGATTTAAAGGCAGGATTTTTTGAAGAAGCCAAAAATATTGAGGGAATGAGTAGGCATTTTCCTGTTCATACTACAGCTGTTGGTTTGCAGAAACAAGAACTTTACAGAGTCCTATTCGAGCCCTGAAGCACATGTAGCCATAGACGTCTCCAATGACAACTTGAGATGTGCAGGGCAGGTTTAAAATCAAGCGCACACATGTATCTTTATCAGCCCACCCTGGGTACATTCTCAACATGCCCCTGTGTGACTTGGATGTTATCACTCTGGACACGTGTATATTCAGGCCTTTCTAAAATGGTTTCAAAGACATCCATGTGATTTCACACATCTAAATGAGCATTTCCAGACATGCAAATCACAGAGTTTCTAAAATTACTCCCTCAGGGTTAGTTCAAGCAAAAATGAATTTATGTCCGGAATCCTAGTCTCATGATTACACAATTGAGTTGATTATGCAGAACCTTTGACCTTTGATCATTTTAAGGACCATTTGAAAAAATGTATGTAGCCACTGTAGTCAAAATCTATCAGTATTAATACACACAGTTTGCTTACGACTGTGTATTGTGCTTGAAAAAGCACATCTCACATCACTTTTGGGGACATGTGGTGACTGGACTGAGTTTTCCTTGTTGAATCCTGCCCAGATTTCTCTCTTAGAAAACATAATTATAGGCCTTTTGAAGTAAACTTTTTCACCCAGAGCTGCAGGCCTAATATACTGTCAGTTACTTAAAAAATACATATTTGTGCTTTAGGCCAGTTGAGAATTGAGTCCAGTTTCTTACAGTCTCCTCTTTGTGCTCTACCCAGTATAAGCCCTAAGGAATCATAATTTTAGAGCAACATAATGCTTTGCCTTTTATGCTCATGCACATCTATGTTACCTTCCAATTCTAGTTCCTTCAGTGCGCCCCTAAGTGTCCTACCCAAAATTGTCCCTTAGGGATTGTATTTAAACATAGAAACATGACGACAGAAAAAGACCACATGGCCTATCTAGTGTGTCCTTCCATATCAACCACAAGAGTCCCCTTTTTTCCTTTAAAGATCCTGTGTTTGTCCTAGGCTTCTTTGAATTCAGATACTATCCTCATCTCTACCACCTCCACTGGGAGACTATTCCACAGATCCACCACTCTTTCTGTAATGAAATATTTCTGCATATCACTCCTGAATCTATCCCCTTTCACCCTCATCCCATGTCCCCTTGTAGCAGAGCTTGCTTTCTATTGAAAGAGGCTCTCCTCCTGTGCATTTATGCCACGGAGGTATTTAAACATCACAATCATATCACCTCTATCCCACCTTTCCTCTAAAGTGTACATATTAAGATCCTTAAGTCTGTCCTCATATGCTTTATAATGAAGACCACTAACCATTTTAGTAGCCAGCCTCTGTACTGACTCCAGCCTGTTTATATCCTTTTGAAGGTGCAGTCTCCAGAATTGCACACAATACTTAAAATGAGGTCACACCAAAGACTTATACAGAGGCACTATCACCTCCTTTCTTCTGGCTAGCCATTCCTCTCCCTATGCACCCAAGCATCCTTCTAGCTTTCGCTGTCGCCTTTTATACCTGTTTAGCTACTTTAAGTTCATCAGACACAATCACACCTAGGTCCCGCTCTTCTTTGGTGGACAAAAGTACTTCACCCCCTATACTATATTGCTCCCTTGGATTGCTACAGCCCAAATGCATGACCTTGCATTTTTTAACATTAAATCTCAACTGCCAAATTCTAGACCATTCTTCAAGCTAAGCTAGATCCCTCCTCATATTATCTACACCTCTCTGGGTGTCTACTCTATTGCAGATTTTGGTAACATCCACAAAGAGGCAAACCTTACCCGACAGCCCTTCCACTATATCACTAACAAAGATGTTAACAAGAATCGGACCAAGGACAGATCCCTGGGGCACACCGCTGGTAACCTCCTTCTCCTCAGAGTGAGCTCCATTTACCTGTACCCTTTGTCACCTCCCACTCAACCAATTTCTAACCCAAGCAGTAACTTTAGAGTCCATCCCTAGGGTGTTCAGATTGTTTATAAGTGAATGCACTTCTTTTCTCCTTGGTTTTCCGCCCTTGGATCCAAGGATCAGTGCTTTCTCTGTAGCTCACACCCTTCAGAAAATCTGGGTACCTAAATTAGGCACCACTAGTGCATTATGCTCTGGACAGTGAACACCAAATGTTTCCCTTTCCTTTCACATACACAGGGATGTATCTCCCATACAGAGAAATGAAAAGGGGAAGTACTTTCTCTCCTCTCCAAAAGTGCAAGTATTAAAATAGTATGTAAAAAGTAGTTAAAGTATATTACTCCTTGATTAGGAAGTGAGGAATGGGCTTGGAGACAGATCCTTTTTACCTCAGCTCTAGATCTTCTCATATGTAAAGCCAGGATGCATCTGGATCAAGGGTCCTACATGCAGTTCTAAGCTCTTTATCTCTGTTCTTCCTTCTAGACAGTCAGAACCTCAAAAACCTCTACCTTCTGTGCCAGTCTCCTCTAGGATTGGATGTTGCAGGTTGATCGTGTTCTCCTTCACCTTTAATCAGAGACTGCCCAAGGGTATCTGATGTGCTACACCAGGAGTGCACATGTACAGCTCTTGACAGCCACAAACAGGTCAGATGTTCAGGATATCCCTAACAAATATGCATGAGAGATCTGCATACAATGGAGGCATGTCTCTCTCATGTCTATTATGGATATTCTGAAACCTAGCCTATTTGTAGCACTTGAAGGGTGAATTTGTGAACCTCTGCCTAGACAAACCTTTAGCTATGTGTTCCCATGGGTAAACTCAAGGCAATCTTCTCTATGAGGCAAGCAATTAGATGACAGCCCCCCTCTCCACAAAAGGGAGGGCATTAGCAGAACTTTGGTTAGAGTGTGTAAGATCCCCCTCATGCAGAACACTGGCTAGGGAACTGCCCCAAGTGAAAATAATCAACTTATATACCCGCAGGCTATATGATAAAGCAAAGCACAGTTACTCACCTGTAACAGGTGATCTCCAGGAACAGCAGGAATTTAGTCCTCACAAATGGGTATCGTCGGTACTGACGGTGCCTGCACGGGAACGCTCCCCAGCGTCCAATTAGAAAGCTTTTGGGAGCATCCCACAGCACCTGCGTGCTGCCTTCCCGCCTTTCCCAACTGCCTCTCTCCAGTTGAGTTTTAAAGAGAGAGAGAGGGAAAAGGAAAGAGATAGATAGAGAGATACAACTCTTAGGGGAGGTGGGTGACTTGTGAGGACTAAATTCCTGCTGTTCCCGGAGATCACCTGTTACAGGTGAGTAACTATGCTATCTCCAGGAACAAGCAGGAATGTAGTCATCACATATGGGGACTCCCTAGCTTTAGATGCCAGGGAGAGACCCCAGAAGTTGTGTGTCCCGGAGAAGGGCTCCACTTCCCCCCATGGATCTCTGGCATCCTACCAGGGATGGTGGGTAGGAATTGATTAGGTATGGAACAGGTGTTGGAGAACAGCCTGACCAAACAAGGCATCTCGACGGGAGTCCTTGTCCAAGCAGTAATGGGCTGTGAAGGTATGAACCGAGGCCCAGGTGGCAGCTCGACAGATGTCATCGATAGATACAGAGTGCAGATGAGCCATTGAGGCTGCCATGGCTCTCACATTGTGAGCTGTGACATGGCCCTACAGAGAAAGGTTCTTACTCTGATAGGCGAAGGAAACACACTGTGCAATCCAGTTGGACAGTGTTCTCTTGGAGACTGGAATTCCCAAATGAGAAGGATCAAAAGCAACAAAAAGTTGAAAGGACCTTCTATGTTGCTGTGTTCTTTGTAAGTAAAAGGCTAAAGCTCTTTTACAGTCCAAGGTATGAAGATTCCTCTCTGCATTTGATGCATGAGGCCTTGGAAAAAATACAGGTAGGTAGACCGCTTGGTTTAGATGAAAAGGCGAGACCACCTTTGGCATAAAGTGTGGATGAGTCTTAAGGACTACCTTGTCATGATGGAACCTTGTATAAGGTGGATTAGCTATTAGCGCTTGCAACTCAATAATGTGACGTGCTGATGTGATTGCAATAAGAAAGATAACCTTCCAAGAAAGGAATTTTAAGGAGGTAGTAGCTAAAGGTTCGAAGGGTGGCTTCATGAGCTGCCCAAGAACCAGGTTTAAGTCCCATGCCACTGGTGGTGGCCTAATGGGAGGCTTAGTTAGAAGAAGGCCTCTCATAAATCTTGCTATAAGAGGATGAAAGGAAATAGGCTGTCCATTTAGAGGCTTAAAGGAAGCTGTAATAGCACTCAAATGGACCCTTACTGAGTTAGTCTTAAGTCATGCATTGGATAAATGAAGGAGATATTCCAGTAATGATTCCAGAGGTATCGCAAGGGGGTTAAGACCCTTTTGCGAACACCACATGGTAAACCTTTCCACTTGAAAGCATAAGAGCTTCTTGTGGAAGGTTTCCTGGAAGCAAAAAGAATATCTTTTACTTGCTGAGGGAGATTAAGAGCACGAAGATCTAGGCCTTCAGCAACCAAGCCCTGAGATGCAGAGACTGGGGATTGGGATGCCATAACATTCCATCCTCCTGAGACAGGAGATCTGGAGCAGACCCTAAGTCCAGGGAGGGAACTTGAGAGAGATGTAGAAGCAGAGGGTAGCATACTTGCCGTGGCCAATGTGGAGCTATTAGAATCATATGGCCTCTGTCTCTCTGAAGCTTGAACAGGGTTTTGGGAATTAGGGGAATGGGTGGAAAGGCATACAGGAAGTCTTGACCCCAGTGAAGGAGCAAAGTATCCCTGGCCTGAGCCCCCTGAGCCGGAATTCTGGAACAGAACCAGGGAAGTTTGGCATTCCACAGACTTGCAAAGAGGTCTATGTCCGGGGTTCCCCAAATTTGAAAAATCTTGGTCACCTGGTCTGCATGCAGAGACCACTCGTGTGGAAGCAGAACTCGACAGAGTCTGTCTGCCCAAGAGTTTTGTATGCCTGGAAGATACACTGCCAGGAGATGAATCTGATGCTCTCTGGCGAGGGCCCATAGTCGCAAAGCTTCGTTGCAAAGTGACAGAGAGCCTGTTCCCCCCTGCTTGTTCACATAGAACATGGCTACTTGATTGTCCGTTTGAATGAGGACTGTCTTGTAGATGAGCAGGGTATGGAACACTCGAAGAGCAAGGTAGATTGCTCTGAGTTCCAAAAGATTGATATGTAGATGAGTCTCCTGTGGAGACTGGGTGCCTTGGGTGGAGAGGTCTTGCAGATGAGCTCCCCAACCCATCGGAGAAGCATCTGTTGTGAGAGTTGCTTGCGGTAACGGTTGTTGAAAAGGGGACCCCAGCAACAGGTTTTGAGTGGACTTCCACCACTGGAGGGACAAAATAAGGCGACTTGTGTTTGCTATTTTGTCTGACAGGCACCCTGATGCCTGGTTCCACTGAGTGGATAGGGTCCACTGGGCTGCCCTCATATGGAGACGAGCATAGGGCACCACATGCACGGTGGATGCCATGTGGCCTAGTAGTTGTAACATTTCTCAAGCAGTGAGATGAGACTTTAGCACTGCTTGAGAAGCTAACTGCACCATGTGAAGACAACGGGCCTGGGGGAGGTAGGCCCTTGCCTTTCTGGTGTCCAGCAAAGCTCCTATGAACTCCAAAGACTGAGTGGGAGTTAGACTGGATTTTGGGATGTTTATGACCAGACTCAAATACTGAAGGATACGCATTGTGTAGGCTACAGAAGTCCTGGCCTCTGACTCTGTTGGGGCTCGATTGAGCCAGTCGTCTAAGTAAGGGAAGACAAATATCCCCAGAGTACGGAGAAATGCTGCTACTACAGCCATGCATTTCGTGAACACCCTTGGTGCTGAGGCCAGGCCAAAAGGAAGCACCCTGTATTGGTAGTGCTTTCCTTGAAAAAGGAACCGCAGGAACTTTCTGTGGGTTGGATGGATGAGAACATGGGTGTACGCATCCTTGAGATCTAGAGAACAAAGCCAATCCCGACTCTGAAGGTATGGCAGCAGAGTTCTGAGAGAAATCATCTTGAATTTCTCTTTGACAAGGAATTTGTTCAATTCTCTGAGGTCCAAAATAGGTCTATATCCCCCTCTTTTCTTTGGGATAAGGAAATAGGGGGAGTAAAACCCCGTACCCTGTTGAGGAGTGGGTACTTCTTCTATTGCACCTTGGGCAAGAAGGATAGTGACCTCCTGATCTAATAGGTTGATGAGAGGTGTCGGAGAATTGAACTGCCTTATTATTGTGGGAGGGGGCATGCTTGAAAAATGAAGCCTGTACCCCTCCTTTATGATGGAGAGTGTCCAATGCTCTGCTGTTATCTGCCCCCATCTGGGGGCAAAGTGACATAACCTTCCTGGAATGGTGGAAGGCTCTGGTCCCCGAGAGCCAGAAAGGCTAAGTTCTCTAGCTGCAAGTCAAAGGCCTTGTGGAGGCCGAGACTGCTGGAACGGTTGAGGCTTAGCAGTCTTTGCTTTCTTCTGTTTGGGTGGTTGCTGACCTTTCCTGGCAAGCTGACCTGCAGAACGTCCCTGCTGAACATAAGCAGGATAATATCTTTTCTTCTTAGAAAAGAATGGTTTCTTGAACAATTTCTTTCTAGCAGGATCAGCTGTGGACTTGGATAACCTATCCAAGGTGGAGTTGTCAGCATCCATCTCGTTGGCCTTTTCCTGTCAATCTTTACCAAACAGGTTCTCACCAGTACACGGGATATTTCCCAATTTGTCTTGTACCCAGAGCTCCAGATCGGATGCCTGGAGCCAAGCAATTCTACGTGCACCTATGGCAATAGCAGAGGTTCTGCTTATGCACTCAAAGCAGTCAAAGGCTGCACGGTTGGCAAATTTAGAAACATCTTGGGCATGTTTGACCAAAGTGAGAACGTCCTGTCTTCTATCCTCAGGAAGAATAGGACTTAAAGCTTCTAAATCATCAGTGACCTCCTTCAGGAACATTCCCATGTAAAGACTATAGGAACTGATCCTGGCAGAAAGCATGGAAGCTTGGAAGACACGACGTCCAAAAGCATCCAGGGTTCTGCATTCATGTCCTGGAGGATTAGAGGCATGCCTCTTTGCACTCTTGATCCTTCTCATAGCTGATTCCACTACAATAGAGTGGTGAGGAAGCTGAGTCTTTTGGAAACCAGGACAAGGAGGGACTGTCCTCTCCTGTGTTCCTTTACTTTCTCCCCTACATCCATCTCCAACATTGATATTTTACCCCTCCTTCTCACTAAGCAGCCTTCAATCTTCTTTTATCTATTTTTAACTGCATCTACCTATAGCTCCCCTTTCCCTTCCCTATTCCCTGTGTCCAGCCTCCCTCCTTCCCCTCTCTTCCCCACTCTCCATGTTCAGCATCTCCCCCTCCTTACCCCATTCGTCCAGCACCTTCCCTTCCCTACCTCACTCCCTGTGTCTAACATATCTGAAGCAATCTTTGAATTTTTACATCTTTTAAGTAACTCCTTAGCAGCAGAGTGGAAGGTTTGGAAAATTCACAACATGAATGTTCTTCATCCAAAAAACATTATCAAGGAATTCAAATCTGTGGATAATTAAATTATCTTTTATCATAATAGTGGTATCATAAGCAACCTTGTCCACCTTACCTTCAACACCCCATTCATTTTAATTTATAATAATCAATTTCAACAGCATTTGCAGCAGTATACTGAGTGATATCATGGACTTCTTTGAAAACAGAGCTAATCCAGCCCATTAGAGCCTTACGTAAACCTCAATTGCCATCCAGAGGGACTCCATCGTGATTTGCTGTGATCTTTCCAGCAGAGGAACACCAATAGATGTTATTGTATCAAGGGAAGCACTCAATGACAGCAGCTCAGTAGCTTCCTGCATGACTCCCATGGTCTCTGGCATCTTCTGGCCTGCACCACTCTTTCCTCCTCCTGGTCAGAAGACTCAACAGGGGATTGAGCTAATGCTGCTAACTCCCCAGGGTGCCTTCACAGCTCAGGTATCAAGCTGACATCTGTGGCCAAGGATGCGCGGCTGTCCAAACGGTCCCAACCAGAGAATACTCAAGTCTTGTGCTTGGCGGACAAAAGAATCTATCCAGCCAATCATAGCCTGCAGGTGCAAAGGAGGCACAGCAGCACATTTTCCTCTTCCTTCCTTGCCCAATGGCAAAGTAAGCAAAATTTTGTAGGGAATGCCAGGAACAACAGCGCTAATGGTCTGCCAGCTTGCTCCGCCCCTAGTCTCTTCTGGCTAAGACTCTTTTACAATCCAATATATGGAAAGTATGTTCATCACTGTGGCCACCCAGTTTGGGGAAAATTCTTGGAAGATAACTGATTAGCTAAGGTAGAAGTCTGACACTATCTTAGGAAGGAACTTAAAATGAGTGTGCAAAATCATAATATCTCTAAAAAACGTAGCGTAGAGTGGATCAATCAATAAGACCTGTTGCTACTACTGGATCTGAATATGACCAGAGATGGGAGTCTGATGAACTGATTTCAGTAGTTTGCTCCAGGCATATGGAGCAGCAAGGTGGAAAGAATGAAGTCTGGAGTTGGCAGTAGCAGAGAAGGGCACAGATAAAAGGGATCTTCTAGAAGAATGGAGTTCCCGAAAAGAGGCATAAGGAGAGATAAGAGGAAAGGTAATGAGGGACCACAGAATGAATGCACTTATAGGTCAATAGGAGAAGTTAGAATTGGATGCTGAAACAGATAGGGAGCCAATGAAGTGACTTGAGAAGAACAGTTATGTAAGCGCAGCAAGACTGGTGGAAGATTAGCCATGCAGCTGAGTTTTGAACAGACTGAACAGGGAAAAGATGATTCAGAGGGAGATCAGCAAGGAGCAGGTTGCAATAGTCAAGATGGGAAGGGATAAGGGTCTTAGCAGTGTATTCAGAGAGGAGACGACAAATTTTGCTGATGTTATAGAGAAAGAAGAGACACATTTTAGCCATCTATTGGATGTGTGCAGAGAAGGAGAGGGAAGAGTTAAAGATGATCCCAAGGTTGTGAACTGAAGAAACAGGGAGGAATATAGTGTTATCCACATACATAGAGAAAGGAGGAAGGAGGAATGTGGGTTCAGGGAAAAAGATGAGTAGCTCAGATTTGGTCATGTCAATTTCATCTAGGCAGCAACATCAGATAAGCAAGCTGAGATATGGGCCTGGATTCCTTGAAAGATTTCAGATGCAGAGAGGTAGATATGAGAGTCATCTGTGTAAAGATGGTACCAAACATCATGGAAGGAGACGAGTGCCCAGAGGGACTGTAAGTAGAGACAGAAAAGGAAAGGTCCCAAGACAGAGCCCTGAAGTACACGGACTGAGGGCAGGATTGCAGTAGAGAAGGATTCACAGAACATACACTAAAGGTTCAGTGGGAAAGGGAAGAAGAAAACCAGGACAGAACAGAGCCCCTAAATCCAAGAGAGAGACAGGGTATCAACAAGGTGGTGGTGATCAACAGTGTCAAAAGCAGTAGAAAGGTCAAGAAAGATAAGGATTGAATGAAAATCTTTGGATTTGGAGAGGAGCAAGTCATTGAAGACTTTGGCAACAGCCATTTCAGTATAATGTAGAGAATGAACGCCAGATTGCAGTGGATCCAGAATGGCTTGAGAGGAAATAAAGTCAAGACATTGGCGGTGAACCGTTCATTCAAATAGTTTAGAAATAAAGGGTAGGGGGGATATGGGCTGATAATTAGAAGGACAGGCGGGGTCTAGTGAAGTTTTTTTGAGGAGAGGTGTAACCACAGCTTGCTTGAAAGCTGCATGAATAGTTACAGTGGAATGCAATAGGTTGAGACTATGACAGATGGAAGGGATGACAACGGAAGAGACCAAGCTTCATAGATAGATAGGAATAGGATCAGAGGAACAAGTACTGAGTTTGGAGGAGGAGAGAAGATGCCGTTTCAGCCTCAGTGATTTCAGAAGAGGAAGAAAGAATGGCAGAGGTAGAGGGAAGGATTTGAGTGTTAAGAGAACATAAGAACATAAGATATGCCATACTGGGTCAGACCAAGGTCCATCAAGCCCAGTATCCTGTTTCCAACAGTGGCCAATCTAGGTCATACGTACCTAGCAGTTTCTCCAAAAGATACAGGTTCCACAATGCTTGTACTGGGTCAAGCATGCTTGTACTGGGTCAAGAGGGGGAAGAGGGGATGTTTGTGCATGGCTTTTCTATCAAATCAAATGGCAAAGCAATTAGACCTTCTAGTAGAGTCTCTTCCAATAGTCAGGATTTGAGACAGTTTTAGGCAGACTCAAGAAACCTAATCTTATTCTGTAATCATCCAGATTGGGAGGGTTAGGGACCCAAGGTTGGGCTCAGAGTTTTCTTCATTCTGGATGATTACAGTTAGACAGGATTCCTGATGGATAACTCCCAAAGGAGAAGGAAGCAGATCTTTCTCAGCCAGTAAGGAACTATGAGAGTCATGGTGCCTTAGTCCCTTAGTTCCTTAGTTTTTAACAGAGCTCCTGCTACTAGAGGTATCAGAGGACATGAGTAGAGAAGACCTCCCCCCCCAGTCTAAGAGGAAAGCATCTGGGGTAGTCTACTAGAACAGAACTGGGGGACCTTCCTATTCAGAGGAGATGCAAACAGATCCACCTCAGAGAACCCACATATGGCTATAGGACTCAGCTCAGTTTTGTCAGCCAAGTATGTGGCTCAGAGTCATTCCATGAGAGATGGCTCAGCACCACAGGTCAGCTGCCCGCTTGGATCAAGCACAACATTGCTACTTGACTGTTGTCTGAAGAATATGCTTGCTGGCCAATTGACTTTTGAAAGCCTTTAGAGCCTTCCTGATTGCCCTTGGCTCTAGGATGTTTATCCTGTGCAAACCACAGACCTAGAGTTTAAAGTCAATCTAATGAACTCCATAACTTAGTTTGGATGTATATGCTAGGACAGTTTTAGTTTGAATAATTTGGAATAGGATACCTTTGACTAGATCACTGGGGTCTGCCAGAGAACCTCTGAGGTGAGGAATGATATAGATGGTGGCCTGTAAACTCCGAGTAGATTGATTCCTCTGAGAACGTGAAGTCTACTGAGCTTGACTCATAATACACGCATTGCAAAGGGTTTACATGCACTGAGATCATGTAAGCCCAGCAATCTCATGTCTATGTTTGCTGGCCCTTGTTTATTCCCTCCACTATGGACACCAGGTTGGTGATCCTTTTCTGGGAAAGAAATATTATCTGAGGTCCTATGAATTTCAGCTAGGTATTTTGTGAAGACACATGAAGTGATGACTAGACCAAAGGACAGGATGCGATACTGGAGGTGCTGCTTCCTTATTACAAATCTGAGATTTTGCTTGCTACCTGGCTCACTCTATGTGAGCCTAAGCTTCCTTTAGGATCAAAGATCACAGAAAACCTACTTTTTTGACTAAAAGGAATTAAGGTGCCCAAGGAAAGCATCTTGAATTTCTCTTGTATGAGAAGCTTCTGTGCACAATAGCCTCTAAGAAGAAGAGTTCTTGCAAAAATACTTTCCAATGCTGACAGTCTGGTCTTGAGATTCTCCAATAGTCTTAATTTATATCCTTTCTGTGATATGCTATCAAAAGGTTCCCTGCTAGAATACTGGGAATTCCGGCCAAAATTTTGGTCCAGTCAAAACCCAATCCAAAGTTTTGGCTGCGCAAGCTGTCTGTGCCTTCTGGATCCTCAGCTGTCTGAGATGAGAGCGAGGTCCCTGCTTTGGTAGGTAGGAAGGATAGCACAGAAAGTAATAGAAGTGCTTCCTTGGTGTTCCAAGAGTACCTTCCTAGATGATGATGGGTTGGTGGTGAATGCAAAGAGAATCTGAAAGCCACAGCTTCTTTGACTTTACCCTGAAAAGATTCTCTCCCTTACAGCCAATCGTGGTGAGGCAACATTGCACACACTGGATTGCAAGCGTACGTTGGCTTTCTGCTTGGAGCGCACGAAGGTGCAACATCAGTCCTCTCAGTTGTTCATCTCCTTTGACCCCCAATAGTCTGGGGGTTGCTGTTTCGAAGCATACGCTATCCTTCTGGCTTGCTGCGGAACCTGTGTCTTTTGGGGAAACTGCTAGGTACGTATGACCTAGATTGGCCACTGTTGGAAACAGGATACTGGGCTTGATGAACCTTGGTCTGATCCAGAATGGCATATCTTATGTTCTTATAAGCAGAGGTTGACTCCCTTCAAATCGAGAATAGTGCGAAAGGATCAGTCCTTCTACGGAACAATGAAATATATGGAATAATGTCCCTTTCCCCTCTCAACCAGTGGGACCAAGATGATCACCTTGAGGAGAAGATGACGCTGCAATGTGCTATGCACGGCCGCACTCTTGTCTGTGGAACCACAAGGCGAGACAACAAAGGTGTCTCAAATCTGTTACATGCATGCCATCACATAACCTTACCTGATGATGTCGAGAACCCAAGAATCTGACGTTATTTGGGCCAATTCCTGATAAATCAGCTGCTATCTTCTGCCTACCTGTGGCACATTGGAATGGACTCCTTGCCCATCAATGGGATTGGCAAGCAGAAGAGGACTTGGTGGAAGAACCTGGTCCATTGTGAGACCAATGCACCCCATGAAATGGCTGAGTCTGGGACCCCAAACCAGGGAAGGAACTAGATGACTTTTCTGACCAGTATCTTCAGGCAGCCTTATAGCGCAGCTGCGAGGATCCAGTCGCCAAAGAAGAAGTCATCCGCTTTGAAGAGAACTCAGGCTTATCCTCTGGTAAACACTGCAGCTTGACTTACCAAGACTTTAACCAGCTTCTTGAGGTCCTTCTTGAATAGTATGCTTCCCCTGAAGGGCAACCTCACAAGGTGTGTCTTAGAAGAGGCATCTGTTGACCAAGTACAAAGCTAGAGCCACTATCACCACCACTACTCCTCTAATGACTAACCTGAGGTCATAAAAGACATTGGCCAAAAAAGCTAAGATAGACTCCAGCTGGGCGACAGCAGGATTTTCCAGCAACAACTGCAACAATTGGAGGATCGCCTTTACCGCCAGGCCGCCACATGCCGAAACCTGCAGCAAGAGAGGAAGCTGAGGACCTTGTTTTCAGCAAACCCTCCAGCTTCCAATACAACTGATTTTTATTTATCTATTTGAAATATTTTTCTATACCGCCTCTTCCAGAGATCAGGGGTGGTTTACATTGAAACAAAACTTTTACATGGAACAAACAATGTGAAAGAATTAAAACAATTACATGAAACATGTGATTGGGTTGTAGTAATAAACATAATAATAACAATAATTATTTACTTAAACTATATATAATCTTATTATAGTCAGAAAGTTGATCATGGAACACTGCTCCCTTCCTCAAGGATGGTGGTACACTTTGTGACCGCAGTCACCAAGATATACACCTTGGGGAAATGGAACCATTTATCCAAGTCGGCTTGATACCTGGTGTAAATTTTTCCAAAATGATGCCCATTCCACAGGGTAGTGTCCAGGGCTTCCCACTCTACAGACACCAACTGTTGCAACTCAAGTGGAAATGAGAAGGCTCTAGCTGGCTTCTGCATGCCTGCTAATATCGGGTCAGCCTATGAGCTAAACATCTCCTCTTCTGCCGGCTCCGCAAGATGGAGTATTAAGTATTCATTACATAACAAATAAATATAATTACAACATATGAAGAAACAAGAAAAATAAAAGACTGTCTCTCTTAATACAAGCAGAAACACAGTCAAATCAAACGTAAAATTACACACCAAGCCAACATTAAGGGGAAACGGGGGAAAAGGAAAAAAAATTAAAAAACATGGCCCAAATCAAATAAACCCAAATTAGACTTATCTATCTAAATAGAAATCAGACAATGTTAGACTTCAAGAATTCTTTCAAATGCGATGGCTCCAGGAAAGTGTAATGTTTCCCTTGATGAATCAAGAGGCACTTACAAGGAAATTTCAATAAAAAGGATGTCCCTAGAGCCAAGGCATGAGGCCTTAATGCCAGGAACGCCTTCCGCATCAATTGAGTGGGCCTCGAGACATCAGGAAAGACATTCATCTGTCTACAGAACAGCACTGTTTTCCTCTTGAAATATGCCTTCAAAACAGAATTCTTATCAGATTCCATCAAGAAAGTGACCAACAAAGTGGCCCATGTAGATATAAGATCTTAAGATGATTCAAGAAACTGACAAATCCAAACTATTTGGTGACACCACTTGATCTAACTCATCCTTTAACTCTCTCACTACTTTACCATGAGGAAGATAATATATACTAGAAATCCTTATTTTCTCAGAATTAGGAAAATGCAAAGTTTTCTTCAAATACTTTTGGAACAATATCTATGGTGACAAATAGTTGGCAACTGGAAAATTCGAACACCTTACATTTTTGGCTCTAGAAATGTTTTCTAACACTTCAAACTGTTGAAATGAGAGGCTGTCTTTAATAACGGAAGTAGATACAGCTTGCACATTTGAAAGCTGAGTCTCCAAATTAATAAGACGGCAAAGTTAGCCATCTTAGAGTCCTGATCAACAAACTTATGAACAGTCTTTAGCGAAATCAGGGAATTGTTACAAGGTGCCTGACAGAGTGACCTTGCTGTGTGATACAACAGTCCAAATATCTTTCAAGGAAATATCAGCTGCAGGTAATTGCTGCACTGCTCCAGCAACAAGTGCCAGGAGTTGAACAACTTTAGGCATTGGGACTACAGATTTTACATCAGACTCCATAACCTTACAGACCTGAACAGGAACCAGTGATGGAGAAGAGGGTAAAACCAGATCTTGGGATCCCCCTCTTCCAGACAAAGAAATGTTTTAGAGAGACAGGGTTGGGTTAACACCCCTTGAGAAGCAGAGACCTCGGACCTGGAGTGGAGGAGTGGCCTAGTGGTTGGGGCAAGGTACTTCAGGCCGGAAGGTCGGGGGTTCAAATCCCACTAGAGGACAGCAACCTTGGGCTTGAAGGACTGGGGTTTCTAGTCCCACAGGTGCTCCTTGTGGTCTTGGGCAAGCCACTTAACCCTCCATAGCCCATGTTCCCTGTAAAAATAGTTATCTCCAAGTTATAATGCCCTGTTCAATGTAATTTCAGTTTGTTCAATGTAAATCGCACTGATGCAGAATAGCGCAGTATATAAGAGAATGTAAATAAATAAATAAATAAATAAGTCAGTACTTACAGACATTGAGGATGATGACACCTCATCCATAGCTTTCCTCAGTAGATGTTTATCCATAGGACTCCCCATGTTAAGCAATTTCTCTACAGATTTAAATGACACACTCCTCTTTTTCCTTTGACCCATCACGCCGACGATACTCTCCTGGATCCTGCTCCAAAGGGGCATGACTTGCCCCTTTGGGCAGACCCCTTCGGGGACACGCACTCAGCTGTGTCCCATGGTAGGGGACGCACTCTTAAAACTCTTAGTTCTGACATCACCAGACTGCGCCGGATAGGCCCCCATAGGCCAGAACCTCTCTCAGATCTCCCCGGGTCTCCAAATAGCCGAGGTGGGGGCAGAGGTATTTAATTTCTTATTGTCTCTCATAGTGAAAGACTCTTCTTCTCCTTTGTCCTGTCTTACACCTTTGTGTTCAATTTTATTTGTTCCAGTGCTTTATTTAATGGTTTTTATAAACTGCTAAGATGTGTACTCTATTAATGGTATAATAAACCTTTTCAAATAAATAAAATAAGGTCAGAGGGGCCATGCATTTCATACTCCTTCTTGTCACTGCTTGTACTGAAGGATCATCTGCAACAAACCCTCTTACCTGTACCAAAGATTTGTGCATTGGCTCATGAACAACTGGTAAAATGTTATGCGGTAAGAAAGCATAGTGCTCCGATAAACTTTTCTCCCAAGAAGGTTCAGGGTATGGATGCCCCTCCAGGAAGATCCCAATTTTGCAAAACCTACCCTGGCTACCTGTACACAGCAGAGTCAAATATAAGTCATCCATGATCATCTTCAAAGCATTACACTGACAATCCTCAACATACCTACAATCTCTCATCAGCACATAGACCCCCAACAGAACAAGATGGAAGTGTAATGCCAACCTCTTTGACTTGCCAGCAGAAATAACTCACATAAACAAGAACACCCACAACAGAGCCTTTTCCACTTACGTACTCGACCTGTGGCATGAACTCCCCAGCAACCTAATAGAAACTCAAGAACTAAAGAAATTTTGCAAGGACCTCAAAACGCTTCTTTTTAAGGAATATTTTACATCTGAGTATTGTTCCCCTGAGCATCACTCTCCCTCAGCGACCCATTGAACACCCTTACATGTCTTCCTCTGCAATCCTCCCACCCTCCACTCCCCATCCCTCCTCCCTGTATATAGTTTACTGTATTTAAGTTCAACTGTCTAAGTTTCTACTGTTATTTATCTAAATGTTCGATATAAACCCATTGAGTGCTTGTTCCTGGTAAACAGTCTTGTTTCCCAGAAAAAGTGGTAGAGAAAAACAGTTAAATAAATATATAAAATATATTCATATTTAGCTTCCAGTATAACCATCTGTATTTACATAGTGCTTTTCATCCACACGAGATTCCAAAAACATAATTTAGTACTTTCAAAATATTTAATCAGCCTCTGGAAGACATGACCTGGCATCACATTTATTCCACCCAGATTCTATGAAAGATTCCAAAGGGACAAGAGAAGACACTATGATTGCTGCCCTAACTACAACTGGCTAAAGTGAGGTATAGACAGATAACATGACTTATCCCAACACATATACAAGACCAGTACAAAAGAGCATTCCTAACAGGGACTCTGCATTTCAAGCAAAGGTACCAAAGCTCCACCAACTGAACAATAGCTGGGAAA
Source organism: Ichthyophis bannanicus (assembly GCA_033557465.1). Classification (NCBI taxonomy): domain Eukaryota; kingdom Metazoa; phylum Chordata; class Amphibia; order Gymnophiona; family Ichthyophiidae; genus Ichthyophis; species Ichthyophis bannanicus. The sequence continues at coordinate 1,338,075,710 of CM066033.1, read as the reverse complement.
AATCGTATCGCCAAAGCTGTTGCCCCCGTTACAGCTTCTGCTTCTGTCCAGACAGAGATCCCAATGCCAGTTGAAGGACTGGTTCCATGTGCAGGATGTCTGCATGAAGCTCTCAGGAAACAAGTGAAGGAGCTCAGAGAAGAGTTGGCGAGGTTGAGAAGCATTCAAGACAGTGAGAAGTAAATTAATGAGATACTTCTTGAAACATCCAAGCTCTCCAGCAGAGGTGAAGATGGGAGCCTAAAGAATGACAAAGGTTGGACACGAGTCACCAGGGCCTGAAGAATCACCAATTCAACTCCTCCAGCCCTTGAACTGAACAATCATTATGCAGCCTGGAAGTGGAGAAGGTGAAAGCATCCCAGGAAAGGGAAGAATCAGAGCTCGAGCAACCCAAAGTTGCAGAATCAGTGACCACAAGGAAGTGAAGGGTAATGGTGGTGGTGAGTCTTCTGAAGGGTACTGAGACATCCATCAGATTTGATATTCAGAGAGGTATGCTGTCTGCCAGCTGCCAAAATCCAAGATGTTACCAAGAGTCTGCTGAGACTCATCAAGCCTACTGAATATTACCTGATGTTGCTCATCCATGTCGGCACAAATGATGCTGCCAAGTATTTCTCTGAGTGTATCAAAAGTCATTTCATGGCTCTAGGACAGAGGGGGAAGCAGATAGATGTACAGGTGGTGTTCTCTTCAATCCTCCCTGTTGAGGGTAAAGGCCAAGGCAGAGAAGCTTGCATCCTGGAGATAAATGCAGGGCTACCTGGATGGTGTCCTCGAGAGCAATTTGATTTCCTGGACCAAGGGATGCTGTTGCAAGGTTTGCAGAGCAGAGATGGCATCCATCTGTTCAAGAAGGGTTGACGTGTCTTCAGTAGCAGACTGGCTAACCCACTGATGAGGGCTTTGTTTATTCAGAAAAGATAGGGTAGGAAGAAGGGAAGGAGTGGCACTATATGTAAAAAATAATATTAAAGCTATGGAAATACAGGGCTTAAAAAGGAGAGAGGAGGCACTGTGGGTTAAACTAGAAAGAGAGAAAGGAAAATTCATTTGCATTGGCATGATACACAGACCTCCCTCAAAGGGAGAAGAAGTGGATGAAGATTTAATAAAAGACATACACAGCATTGCCAGGAATGGGGACGTGCTACTGATAGGGGATTTCAATACCCCAGATACTGAATGGCACATCCCTGCTGCAGTATCATCCAGAAGCAAGCAGATCCTGGATTCTTTACAGGAAGAACTATTCAGGCAACTGGTAACAGAACCCACACGTGAAGAGGCCATACTGGACTTGGTGCTTACCAATGGGGAAAGTATTTCTGATATTATAGTGGAAGATCATCTCGCATCCAGTGATCAACCAGATGGTGTGGTTCAGTATTAGGACTAGGGCTGATAAAATACATTCAAAAGCTTACTACAAGATAAAGACCCTACAGCTTATCACAAGATGAAGACCCTATATAACCTATGACCTCTACTAGACTATAACCACATCCACACCGTATGCGAAGCAATAATCACACCACTCCTAGATTATTGCAACATAATACTTCAAGGACTACCGAAAAGCACAACCCAACTCCTGCAACTAGATCAAAATACTGCAGCATGACTAATAACTGGATCCAAAAGACAAGACCACATCACTCCAGTCCTAAAATCTCTTCTCTGGCTACCCATACAAACCTGAAGTACAAATCAATAATGATGACCTTCAAGACCACGAACAACCAGTATGCTGACTGCTTAAAACTACTAATCCAAAAGATGCCAGACACTCGGTCAAGGAGGACACAACATTAAAACACTCTGTCAACCATGTCCATCAAGAGCAATTCCTCAAAAACAGTACTCCAAAGAGCGTTCAAACACTTCAGCCTGACCCTCTCGAACTCACACCCTCACCAATTAAGATCAATTAAGGACTCCTCTGACTTCCGGAAAAAAAAACCCCCCACACACCTGTTCACCGAATACTTCGATACAAACTGGTCCAGACTTAACACCCTAATACCCCTGCCAATCACCCCTTCCAAAATACTGACTGCTACCTAAACTGAGTACCTCATATAAGACTTGTAAATAGTTCTAAATAGCTATTGTTGAAATATTACTTAGTTCAATTTTGTGATGTATAAAGTTATAATGTCAACTGTTCTATGTAAAACTGTTCTGTTCAATGTAAACTGCCTTGATAACATGGAAAAGCGGTACAGAAGAAATACTAAATAAATAAATAAAAGCGAGCGTCTTACACTTTAGGGAAACTAACTTTGCAAAGATGAGCCAAAACCTCAAGGAGTTGCTAGCGTGATGGGAACAGCCGGGGGATGTAGAAAAACAGTGGGCAAAACTGAAAGGGGATATTTTAAGGGGAACCAAACTTTTGTTAGAATGGTAAATGGTAAATGCTCCATCAAGGGGAGCCAAACTTTTGTTAGAATGGTAAATGGTAAATGCTCCATCAATCTGCTGTACAGGGCCCCAACGCATTCCCATGAGGACAGCCGTGATGGGAACAGCCGGGGGATGTAGAAAAACAGTGGGCAAAACTGAAAGGGGATATTTTAAGGGGAACCAAACTTTTGTTAGAATGGTAAATGCTCCATCAAGGGGAACCAAACTTTTGTTAGAATGGTAAATGGTAAATGCTCCATCAATCTGCTGTACAGGGCCCCAACTCATTCCCATGAGGACCTAGCCACAATAATTGAGCTAGCCTGCAATACTCCAAACTTGGGTACCCCAAACTGGATACTGGGAGACCTCAACCTGCCATCCCTGCATGACTCTCAAGCGACAGCATTCCTTGATGCACTGACAGACCTAGGATATCATCAGTTAATCAACGAACCAACCCACACAAAAGGGAACACACTGGACTTAATCTTCGCTCCTTTAACCGTCCACAACGCAGCCCACTACTCCTCACCTACCTACATTGAGGTTCCTTGGTCAGACCATAAGCTAATCACGTTCCTAATCCCCATGAAAAACCATCCCAGGAAGCCCCCTGATAACAAAACAAACGCCACAAGAATATCCCCACATAGCTTCCATCCTTTCAAAAGGGAAACCATTATGAATCACACACAGCCACTCCTCAGCACGACATCAACTAACCTTGATAAACTAGTCTCCAGCTGGAATGACAGCCTTAACTCCATTGCACTACGCACGGTGCACAACAAAGCCCCAAGGAAAATGGCTGCCGCGCCCTGGTACTCAAAAGAACTACGGGATTCCCTCCTCAAACTCAGAAAACTCGAAAGGCAATGGAGGCGTTCACGATCCACAGAAGACCAAGAAGCCTATAACCTGCAACTAGCATCTCATCGTAAGGCGATAACTGAGAAAATAAGACAAGCACACACAGACACTCTATAACGATCACTAAAGAAACCACACGACTTATTCAACCTAGTCCAGAACCTCACGAGTGAACCAGGACCGGTGCAAAAAACTGAGATCCACGCACAAGACTACGCTGACTTCCTTCAATCAAAGTTATGCCAAACCAGCAAGTTTGAAGCACCCGCCTCCAACAAAGTGCAAAGCAATGCAAGGAAACTAACAACCTTCTCCACTCCATCACTTAAACAAATTGCTGACACCATCTCCACAATCAATACCTCTACGGCGCAGTCTGATCCTTATCCAGCCTTTTGGATAAAGGAACTAAAAACTGAGTTTAGCCCATTCATAGCCAGACTCTGACACATCATTCAGTTCAGGAGTTTTTCCCCTAAATCTCAAACAAACATCCATCAGACCCCTGTTGAAAAACAGCAAACTCGACCGTCAGAAAGTGGAGTCATACAGACCAATTGCCAGTATTCCACTCCTGGCCAAGATAATAGAAAAAGAGGTCCAATGCCAGATACAACAACACGTCAACGATACCGCACCCCTAGACCACTGTCAACATGGCTTCAGAGCCGCCCATGGTGTGGAGACACTACTCACCTCCCTCTTCAACAACATTCTCAACACAATAGACAACATTCATCACGGTGTGGCTCTTATATTTTTTGATATAGCCGCAACCTTCGACTCAGTGTGCCACATAACCCTCCTGAGATGGCTAGAAGAGAAAGGCATCTGCGATTTAGCTCTAACATGGTGTAAATCATACCTATCTGATAGATGGCAGCATATGCGAACAGAGACCTCAACATCTGAACCGTTCCACCAGAAACAAGGCGTTCCGCAGGGATCCTCCCTATCAGCCCTACTGTTTAACATCTACATGCAGCCCATCTGCGATCTCATACGTTCATTCAACATTGACTGCATGATATATGCCGACGACGTACTGCTATACACACCCTTCAAGACTGACCAGATCGATCTCTCATCACTAACAAACTGTTTCATTGCAGTGGAAAACTGGCTCCAAAATCAGAATCTCCGGTTACAACACAAAAAGACTGAAGTGCTGTTCATTACCAGAAACCCTAACTTCTGCCCACCTGCCAACCTAAGAGTCGGAGATGTAGAACTTAAAGCCAGGTCCACAATCCGTTACCTGGGTGTAACACTGGACCAAAAACTGGACATGAAGACCCATATTGGCAACATGGTCAAATCAGCATATCTAAAAATCAAAACACTCAGACATCTACGCCCCCTACTGCAACCGGATGATTTCAGAACGATCTTTCAGGCGTTAACTATTCCACATCTCGACTATGCAAACATGATACTGCAAGGGTTACCTCAATCCACCCTAACTCCACTCCAACTCGCCATGACCTCTGCAGCCAGAGTTCTAAATGGGGCCTCAAGACGTGACCATATAACACCGATCCTCAAAAGTCTCCACTGGCTCCCAATTCACAGTAGGATCACCTTCAAGATCTTACTACTAACATTCAAGGCCATCAACGGACTCTCCCCCTCATCACTTGCAAGCCTTACTTTCATGACTCCCCCCACCAGAGCCAGACAACACACAGCAATAAATACTATAGTAATCCCCAAAACAATAACCCATTACACACAGTCAACCGCAAACAGAGCTTTCAGTCTCTGTGCACCTAGAAGCTGGAATGCCCTGCCACCCAGCATACGAGCAATCACAGAGATAACTAAATTCAGGAAGGCCCTGAATCATCACCTCTTCCTCAAGTGCTACCCTGAAGTAGGTACGCCAAAGTGCCCTGCATGCAACACAGATCCTTAACCACCCAGTAACCATTCCACAATGTGATGTACATAGGGTATGCTATCCAAGTTAATCTCCCTGTTATCTGTAATTTACGGTGTAACCCCACCGTAAAACTTCTTTGATGTTGAATAGCACGGTATATAAAAGTATTAAATAAATAAATAAAGGTAAAAGGAAAAAGAGGCCACTATGGTTCTCAAAAGAAGTAGCTGAAAAGGTGAAGAAAAAGAGGGAGGTCTGCATGAAATACAAGAGATCATAGAGAGGAAGACAGGCATCTATATTTCGAAAATCTCAGAGAGGCTTGCAAAGTAGTCAAGAAAGCAAAGATTCAAAAAGAGGAGGAAATAGCAAATGCAATAAAATGGGGGGGGGGGGGATGAGACATTTTTCAGATATATTAGTGAAAGGAGGAAGAGCAAAAGTGGTATTGTCAGACTCAAGGGTGAAAGGGAGGAATATGTAGAAGCTGATCAGGATAAAGCAGAATTGCTTAACAAATATTTCTGTTCTGTGTTCACAGATGAAGAAAACACCCACAAATGGGAACAGAAGCGAGAGGAATCGAACCATTTTCAGAAGATTGTGTTTATGAGGAACTAGCTAAACTAAAAGTAGACAAAGCGATGGGACCAGATGGGATACATCCAAGAATACTGAGAGAACTTGGGAATGTTCTAGCAGCCCCACCAACTGACCTTTTCAATACTTCTTTGGAGTCGGGAGTGGTGCCAGAGGACTGGAGAGAGAGGCACATGTGGTCCCTTTACACAAAAGCAGAAGTAAGGATGTGGTTGAAAACTACAGGCCGGTTAGTTTAAACCTCTGTGATAAGTAAATTATTGGAAGTGCTGCTGAAAGAGAAGATAGTGAGTTTTTTCGATTCTAACAAATTACCGGATCCGAGGCAGAATGGATTCACCAGAAGCAGGTCTTATCAGACAAATCTGATATGATTTCTTTGACTGGGTGACCAGGGAGATGGACTGAGGGAGAGCCCTAGATGTGGCGTATTTAGATTTCAATAAAGACTTTGACACCGTTTCGCACAGGTGACTTATAAACAAACTGAGCACCCTAGGGATAGACCCTCAAGCTACTGCTTGGGTTAGAAACTGGTAGAGTGGGAGGTGACAAAGGGTACAGGTAAATGGAGCTCACTCTGAGAAAGAGGTGGTTACCAGTGGTGTGCCCCAGGGATCTGTCCTTGGTCTGATTCTTTTTAAAATCTTTGTTAGCCCGTTTTGGACCAGCGTGTGTTTTACATACATAAGGTTTCCATACTTACTCCTCAATTGTTTACTAATTAATGGTTATAAATTCAATGGAACTATGTTTAGCTATTATCGTTATGTCAAAAAGCGTTATACACAGATTTTTTATCTGAGGTCTAGTTAGCTTAATAGGTATTCGAAGTTTGCTGATTTTGACGGTACTGGCGGCTCAACATAAAAAGATCACAAAAAATTGTAAGTAGCTTATAATGCTGTAATAGCTACTATTTTGCAAATAGAAGTATTTGTAGACTTTAGAAAATAGGTTTAGATAACGGTAAGTTACTTAGTGTCAGAGTTATTGGTGTGTATATCGGCCTTGTATGTTTTTCATATGCTGGGCTAATATGCTGTCGAAACTAATTGCTGTCAAGCATTCTGTTCTAGGTGTTTCAATGGTGCAATATTGATGCAGTGCATCAGAAGTGTTTCACGTGTATCATATTCCGCCGTCAGAATGGACGGTTGACAAACTATATTATATCATAATAAAGTGCTTTAAATGAAAACTGCAGTTTCAATAGTATCATACAGTATGTTTATGTCAATGAATATTGGAACTGAATCCTATCTTTTCTGAAGACGGACAATATACTATATTGGACCAGTGTATGAAAAACATACACTATGTGAAACTTCTATTTTCTGCAAAGTTTTAATATTTTTTTTATTAGTGCCGGTATTTCATAGTTGTTTGAGTGTAACAAATCTAATAAATCATCCAGAACAGAGAAAGAATATGCAAGCTGTCCAAAATAGGTTAATGATATTGCGGAAGGGCTATTGGGTAAGGTTTGCCTCTTTGCAGATGATATCAAACTTTGCAACACAGTAGACACCCAGGAAAGTGTAAATAACATGAGGAGGGATCTAGCTAAGCTTGAAGAATGGTCTAGAATTTGGCAGCTGAGATTTAATGTTAAAAAATGCAAGGTCATGCATTTGGGATGCAGCAATCCAAGGGAGCAATATAGTATAGGGGGTGAAGTACTTTTGTCCACCAAAGAGCGAGATCTAGGCGTGACTGTCTGATGAATTTAAAGTAGATAAATGGGTAGAAAAAGCGATGACAAAGCTAGGAGGATGCTTGGGTGCATAGGGAGAGGAATGGCCAGCAGAAGAAAGGAGGTGATAATGCCTCTGTATAAGTCTTTGGTGCGACCTTATTTGGAGCATTGTGTGCAATTCTGACGACCGCACCTTTAAAAGGATATAAACAGGTTGGAGTTGGTGCAGAGAGTGGCTACTACAATGGTTAGGAGTCTTCGTTATAAAGCATACAAGGACAGACTTAAGGATTTTAATATGTATACTTGAGAGGAAAGGCGGGATAGAGGTGATATGATTGAGACGTTTAAATACCTCTGTGGCATACATGCACAGGAGGAGAGCCTCTTTCGATTGAAAGCAAGCTCTACTACTAGGCCACACAGGATGAAGGTGAAAGGGGAGTAATATTCGGAAATATTTCTTTACAAGAAAGTGAAAGATGAGTGGAATAGTCTCCCAGTGAAGGTGGTAGAGATGAGAACAGTATCTGAATTAAAAAAAGCATGGGACAAACACAGAGGATCTCTAAAGGGAAAAAGGAGACTGTTGTATTGGTTGATATGGAAGGGCAGACTAGACAGGCCATGTGGTTGTTTTCTGCCATCATGTTTCTATGTTTCTAGGAATCAATCTCCTGTTACCGACATTTTACTAAATCTACTCTATGTTTTACCATCTCCCTCCTTCCCCTAGGACCACCACCCAAGTTTATGTGACAAGCACCACAAAGAGAGTTAGCCCAATAAGATTATAGAATTCTAAGCTATTCTCAGGACAACATGATTTACAACAGGTCCTGTCCTAGCAATAAGACAGAGGAAGATATGACAGAAAAACAAAAAATGAAATCTGTCAGCTGTTATGTTTTTACTAACACATAGAAACGTAACAGCAGAAAAAGACCACATACCTATCTAGTCTGCCCTCCCATATCAACTACAATAGCCCCTTTTTTCCTTTAGAGATCCTGTTTGTCCCATGTTTTTTAAATTCAGAAACTGTCCTCATCTCCACTGGGAGACTATTCCATGCATTTACCAATCTTTCCATAAAGAAATATTTCTGCATATTACTCCTGAGTCTATCCCCCTTTCACCCTCATCTTATGTCCTCTCATAGCAGAGCACGATTTCAATCTATCCTACCTTTCCTCTAACATATACATATTAAGATCTTTAAGACTGATGTAGCACAAGATCCTTAGACATCACACCACAATGGGCCCTATTTTCAGATGTGACCTACATGATCTTAAAAGTTAATATACTAAATTGTATTTGCTGGTATAGCAAAAGGTATTACAGTCAATAAAAATACCACACTATTAAGAAAATACTGTAGAACTCTGCACTAAGCCTTCCCACCACTAGATTATGCACCTATTGAAATAAAATGCTACATACATCAAGCATGTATACATGGGGGGCAATTTCTCCAAATGGGTTCGTTTTGCACATAGCCATGACAATCATGAACCTCACTCGTAAGCCAGAGTGTATGTGGAGTACGATCTCGGTTTTTCAAACTTACTGTTAATGTTCACCGTAGTGCTTGCATTGTGCCAAAGACAGTTTCCTTCTGGAGTTCATAAGACGTAACATGTATGGGCAGTTTGTGAAAATGTGAATGGAAGTTCTTCTTTATGAGGCCAGTGGCCAGGGCCGGCCCAAGGATTTCTGCCACCCTAAGCAGAAGCCCCGGCTGTGCCACCCCCCCAAGCCGTGCCACCCCCCCCCCAAGCCAAGCCACGCTCCCCCATGCTGAGCTGTGCTACCACCGATTCCAGCGATGTGGTTGTGGGAGGGGGTTTGGCTCAGCTCAGCAGAAGGCCATGTGCTTCAGCACACATGGCCTGCCACTTTTGAACCCCTGAAGTTATGTCGGAGGGGGGTCAAACTTCGGGGGTTCAAAAGCGGTAGGCCATGTGTGTCTTAGCACATGGCCTACGGCTGAGCCTAGCTGTCCCCCCTGCCTCCGGAATCTGCGGCAGCAGGGGGTGACAACACAGCATGGCTCACCACCAGGGGGGGAGGGGGAAGGACAGCATGGACAGCGGGAGGGTGGCAGGCCGTGTATGCTGAAGCACATGGCCTGGTGTCCACAGAGATCTGCCACCTAGTCTGCTAGTGGACAGGATGACCCTCTGCCTGTGGCACCCAATACAATGGGAAACATTTCTGTATCTTTCTGCCACATTTTCTTGGTCTCCGACTGCATTTCTTAGTACTTCAGGATCTTCTCCCTCTCCAAGTGAATCATAGAATAACCACATGGAACAGACGCTTCTATTACCAATGTCATTCTGGTGTTTTTCTCCTTTACCACTATGTCGAGATTCCTTGCATCCAAGTTTGTATACATTGAAATGGGAACGTCCCAAGTGATCATAACTTCTTTATTCTCTGTAAGGATCATGATCCCAGTGCTTTTCAGAGTCAGTGATGTTGTAGTGTTTACAGCGTTTCATGAGGCATGCTACTCTGCTGTGCCTTTCTGTATAAAACTTTTCTGCCACGCTGTGTGAAACATCCTATATAGAATCATATACACATTCCAGCACACTTTAAAAAGGACAAAACTTCAGCACTCTGCAATACAACCTTCTGACATTATAAATCACCCCGATCATGGATTCGTACAGAAGAGGAGACTGATTTGAAATGCACTGAGTAACTTAATTCTCCTTTTCTCTACTTGTACAACTATATTCACTGAAGGAGGGGGGGGGTTAATAGTACACTGCCTTAAAAAGAATGAAATGCGCCTTGCACAAACCTCAGTCTACATGAAGAAACAGACATGTATCCGGCTGTGGCAAAGGGTGTGTCACCACATATCCTTCAGACATTTCCTTTTTTTTCCATAGTAGAAAGGTCCAAAAACCTCAGACTTGAGTCAACATTTACTTTGTTTATTTAGACACCAAATGTTCCAAGTATTTTAACGGACCCTGAACTATCAGAAACGAACAAAACTATTTTCTGTCGAGACCTGAATTACCCCAATTGTGCTATATAAATAAGGTTTCTGATATTAAGTGCTCATGAAATTCAAATTTAAGCATTCATTTTTCAGTTCATTGGGGAAAGTTGGAGAATACTAAAATTTGGTGTTTATTAGTGTTTTCACACTGCACACACATTTAAAAGGATAATTTCATGTTATGTGTCACGGGGCAGCTTCTATAAAGCCCTTGAAAACCAGCAGAAATGCAGGAAATAGGACTGATCATGACAGTTCTGAGGAACACAGGGTAGGATGTTGCCATAAGCAACCTAAACAAAGTAGCTCACGTGCAAAGAAAACACGCCCAAACAGCAGAAAGCCTAAGGAATTAGGAGCTAATGGAAGCCAGCTGAGTGTGGGTGGAGCTGACACGCACATAGAAAAGCTCATTGAATGTGGGGTTAGACAGAGCCACAGTGGGGTTAGACAGAGCCACAGTGGGGTTGGACAGAGTCAGTGTGTGCAACAGAGTCAACGTGTGCAAGAGAGACGGAGCCAGCTTGAGAATACAAGCAACATATGGAGTGAGCGTGGGAGCAGGAGTGAAAGGGAGAGTGAGAGTGAAGATGAGAGAGAGAAGACATACGCAGGACACAGCAGGAGTGAAATAGAACCCGGTTGGAGCACGGGTGCAGGCAGCTGTGTGGCTGGAAGCCAGAGATACAAACGGAGAAATTCTAATTGGAAGGGAGCTGAGAGCAGAACTCTGAGAGCGTCAAAGCCCAGCCCATGCTATCAAAAAGGTAACCAAACATTTAAAGGTGAAGTTAGCTGGAGGAAGCCAGAGCAAAGTTTTTATATAAACAACTGGCAGAAAAACAGTAAAGCTTTTATACCTGAGCCTGAGCCTGTATCTGGACGAGGTTTTAAAGGCAGGAACCAGGAAAAGTTTGTATGTGATTCTGTTCCAGCGTCGATAGCAACGGAGCATAGCTTGAGGCAGAAACTGTTCAAGCCCAACACTAATGTCCCTAGTAGAAGGGAAAGTGAAACTAAGCATTCTCTCTATCTCCCACCACATTTAAGGAGCTCCCAAGAAAGGCACTCCAAAGACTACGGTAGCAGATTAGCTAACATTCTTACCCAGAGGGAAAGAGACTTCCTGCAGAGCAAGGGGAGACTGTTTAGCAACGTTTCACATGCTGCCAGAGATGACCTTTTAACAGAGGGGCCTGAAGAGATGCAGTATGAGCTACAGGGGGATGACATAAGCGGTAATTATATGGACTGTACGCTGTCTCAGATAATGTATCGTCTTTAAGATAAGTGTATATAATTGCCAAAGCTTGAAAGCCACAAAGAAAAAGTCTTTTGTTTGCTGAAGAGAGCTGTTTTTGAGCCCTTGTTCATTTACCTGTTTAAAAGCTGAAAGTAAGCAATTTTTGTTCCTGTTCTTGCCTTTGTTTTTGCCAAAGTGGAGATATTTATGTTTGTTTGACTCACCCAAAAAGAAACCTCTTGGAAGGGGAAATAAAACCTTTTGAAGCCTTACCTCGGTGCCACAACTCCTTATTCAACTACATATCCCAGAAGGCCAAGCAAGGCTCTGGGCTAAGTATAGGCTTGGTGATAAGACCCTATGACATATGTTAATTTTAAAAAACTTTGCCTACAATGTCCAAACACGTCCTTCACAGCTCCTGGCCATATCCTCTATAGACTGAGCACTCACAACTTGCCCTTCACAGTACAGCCCTTCTTCTTGCTCCTTATAATAACAGTAATCACAACCTATTTACAGCCCCATAACATGTTTACCCATTATTTACAAACTGTTCACTGCCATAGATGCAGGTTCTTTTAGAAACATGATGGTACAAAAAGACCACATGCCTATCTAGTCCGCCCTTCCATATCGACTACTACAATAGTACCCTCTTTTACTTTAGAGATCCACTGTGTCTGTCCCATGCTTTTCTGAATTCAGATACTGTTCTCATTTCTACCACCTCTACTGGGAGACTATTCCACGCATCTAATACTCTTTCCATAAAGAAATATTTCTGCTTATTACTCCCGAATCTATCCCCTTTCACTCTCATCCTAAGTCCCCTCACAGAAGAACTTGCTTTCAATCAAGAGTCTCTTCTCCTGTGCATTTATGCCACAGATATTTAAATATCTCTATCATATCTTCTCTATCCCATGTTTCCTCTAAAGTATACATATTAGGATCCTTAAGTCTATCCTCATATGCTTTATAATGAAGACCATTAACCATTTTAGTAGCCACCCTGTTGATATCCTGTTGAAGGTATGGTATCCAGAACTGCACACAATGCTCCAAATGAGGTCACACCAAAGACATAGTAACATAGTAAATGACGGCAGATAAAGACCAGCATGGTCCATCTAGTATGCCCAGCAAGATGGCAAGAGTAGGTGCACCTGTCGCTCTGTGCAGGCCACCCCTCCCCATGTCTTTGTTTAGGGGTAAACCCACCACTCCATGTAGGACACCCCTATTTGTTGAGACATTATATGGTTCAGAAATTAGATGCTACCGTTTATCTTGTTTTTATCCTATTGCTGTAAAGGGATCCACTGTGTTTGTCCCATGTCTTTTTGAATTCTGTCATCGTGTTTACCCCCACCACTTCCATCGGGAGGGCATTCCAAGCATCCACCACCCTTTCAGTGACAAAATATTTCCTGATATTGCCTTTCAATTTACCACCTTGCAGCTTCATGTTATGCCCTCTAGTTTTACAGCTTCCCCGTCTTTGGAAGAGGTTTGTTTGTTCATCATTTCTCTTTAAGTATTTAAAGGTCTGAATCATATCTTCCCTGTCCCTCCTCTCCTCCAAAGTGTACATATTTAGGTCTTCAAGTCTCTTCTCATAAGGCTTCTGACGCAGGCTCCAAATCATTTTGGTCACTTTCCTCTGAACAGTTTCCAGTCTTTTTACATCTTTTGCAAGATACAGTCTCCAAAATTGAACACAGTATTCCAAGTGAGGCCTCACCAGTGACTTATACAGTGGCATAAGTACCTCTTCCTTTCTGCAGGTAATCCCTCTTTGAATGCAGCACAACATCCTCCTAGTTTTTGCCACCGCCTTGTCGCACTGTTTTCCACCTTGAGATCATCAGAGATAATCACACCAAGGTATTTCTCCTGAACCGTGCATAACAACCTCTCGCCCCCTATCGCGTACATTTCCCTTGGATTTCTGCTACCCAAGTGCATGACACTGCACTTTTTCACATTAAATCGTAGTTGCCAAGTATTAGACCAGTCTTCCAGCTTTTGTAGATCTTTTCTCATGTTAACCAATCCCTCGGGGGAGTCCACTCTGTTGCAAATTTTTGTGTCGTCTGCAAAAAGACAGACTTTTCCATTCAGTCCTTCAGCAATATCACTCACAAATACATTTAACAGTCTCTAAAATGCTTGCATGCAAATGCTAGAAGTCTAAAAAATAAGATGGGAGAGTTAGAATATATAGCACTAAATGAGAGCTTAGATATGATTGGAATATCAGAGACATGGTGGAAGGAGAACAACCAGTGGGACACTGGGATACCTGGATACAAACTATATCGTAATGATAGAGCTGATCAAATTGGTGGAGGAGTTGCGCTCTATGTTAGAGAGGGCATTGAGTCAGAAAGGATTAAAGTTTTGCAGGAAACAAAATTTGTTGTAGAATCTCTATGGATTGAAATTCCATGTAAAAAGGGGAAGGTGATGGCAGTGGGGGTGTACTATCGACCGCCTGGCCAGAATGAACAAATGGATGATGAAATGCTCAAAGAAATCAAGGAAGCTAACAAAAGCTATAGAGCAGTAATAATAATGGGTGATTTCAATTACCCCGGTATCAACTGGGTCAGTGTCACGGCAGGACATGCTAGGGAGATAAAGTTCCTAGATGAAATAAATGACTGCTTCTTGGAGAAGCTGGCTCATGAACCGACCATATTAGACCTAGTCCTTAGTGGAACACCAGATCTAGTGCAAGAGATAAGGATGTTGGGGCCACTTGGCAATAGTGATCATAGCATGATCACCTTTGATTTAATTAGTGGAGGAGAGATAGTAAGGAAATCCACAGTACTATCTTTTAACCTTCGAAAGGGAGACTATAATAAAATGAGGAAAATAGTTAAGAAAAGACTAAAAGGAGCAGTTGGAAAGGTTAAAGACTTACATCAAGCTTGGGTGCTGTTGAAAAATACTATCTTGGAAGCCCAGACCAGCTGTATTCCACGCTTTAAGAAAAGTGGAAGGAAGTCCAAAAAACTGCCAGCATGGTTTAAAGGGAAGGACAGAGAGGCTGTTGTTGCCAAAAAAGCATCTTTCAGGAAATAGAAAAAAGAGCCAAACGACGAAACCTGGAAGCAGCACAAGCACTGGCAAGTCAAATACAAGGCATTGATAAAGCAGGCAAAGGGAGAATTTGAGAAGAAGCTTGCTGCGGAAGCAAAAACGCGAAATAAAGATTTTTTTCAAGTACATTCGTAGCAAAAAACCTGTGAGATAGTCAGTTGGTCCATTAGATGATAGAGGAGTTAAAGGGGCACTAAGAGGCGACAAGGCGATAGCGGATAGACTGAATGAATTCTTTGCTTCGGTCTTTACTGAGGAAGATGTAGGGATGTTAACCATGACTGAAGTGGTATTTAAAGGTGCGGAAGAATTGAAGGAAATATCGATACATCGGGAAGATGTATTACAACTATTAGATAAACTGAAGAGTAGTAAATCACCTGGGCCGGATGGTATACATCCAACGGTGTTGAAAGAACTGAAATATGAGATTGCAGACCTGCTATTAGTAATCTGTGAATTTTCATTAAAATCATCCGTAATACCTGAAGATTGGAGGATCACCAATGTAACGCCAATTTTTAAAAAGGGTTCCGGGGGTGATCCGGGAAACTACAGACCGGTGAGCCTCACGTCAGTACCGGGAAAAATGGTAGAAACCATCATAAAGAATAAATTACTCAGCATGTAGATAGTCATGGCCTAATGGGAGACAGCCAACATGGTTTTAGACAAGGAAGATCTTGTCTTACTAATCCATTATGTTTTTTTGAAAGTGTGAATAAACAGGTGGACAAAGGTGAGTCGGTTCATATAGTGTATCTGGACTTTCAGAAAGCCTTTGACAAGGTCCCTCATAGGAGGCAGTGTACTACTGTGGATCAAGAGCTGGTTAAAAGATAGAAAGCAGAGGGTTGGGCTAAATGGCCAATTTTACCAATGGAGAAAAGTGAATAGTGGTGTACCCCAGGGATCTGTGCTGGGTCCGCTGCTTTTTGACATATTCATAAATGAACTGGAAAGTGGAATAACAAGTGAAGTTATCAAATTTGCAGATGACACAAAACTATTTAAAGTTGTTAAAACCAAAGAGGATTGTGGAAAATTGCAAGAGGATCTTGATAAATTGGTTACACGATGCAAGGTTCCACATTAGGAACCACCACCCAGGAAAAAGATTTAGGCATCATTGTGGATAGCATGTTAAAACCCTCGGCCCAGTGTGCAGCGGCAGCCAAGAGAGCAAATAGAATGCTAGGTATCATAAGGAAAGGGATGGAAAATAAAACAAAAGATATTATAATGCCTCTATATCGTTCCATGGTGAGACCGCACCTTGAATATTGTGTGCAATTCTGGTCGCCGTATCTTAAAAAGGATATAGCGTTATTAGAAAAGGTTCAGAGAAGAGCCACCAAAATGGTAAAGGGGATGGAAGGATACTCCTATGAAGAAAGGCTAAAAAGGTTAGGGCTCTTTAACCTGGAAAAGAGACGGCTGAGGGGAGATATGATAGAAGTCTATAAATTAATGAACGGAGTGGAACGGGTAAACGTAGATCGACTGTTTACGCTATCAGAATATAGAAAGACTAGGGGACATGCAATGAAGCTACAGGGTAAACTATTTAAAACTAATAAAAGAAAATATTTCTTCACTCAACGTGTAATCAAACTCTGGAATTTGTTACCGGAGGATGTAGTAAAGGCTGTTAGTATAGCTGGGTTTAAAAATGGTTTGGAAAAGTCCATAAACTATTATTAAGAAGGGACCCAGGATATCAATGCTTGACCCGGTACAAGCATTGCGGAACCTGTGTCTTTTGGGGAAACTGCTAGGTAGTATGACCTAGATTGGCCACTGTTGGAAACAGGATACTGGGCTTGATGGACCTTGGTCTGACCCAGTATGGGTCTTATGTTCTCATGTTATGTTCTTATAAGCACCCTGTATTGGTAGTGCTTTCCTTGAAAAAGGAACCGAAGGAACTTTCTGTGATTTGAATGGATGAGAATATGGGTGTACGCATCCTTGAGATCTAGAGAACAAAGCCAATCCTGACTCTGAAGGTATGGCAGCAGAGTTCCTAGAGAAACCATCTTGAATTTCTCTTTGAACAGGAATTTGTTCAAGTCTCTGAGGTCCAAAATAGGTTTGTATCTCCCTGTTTTCTTTGGCATGAGGAAATAGGGGTGTAAAACCCTGTACCCTGTTGATGAATGGGTACTTCTTCTATTGCCCCCTGGTCAAGAAGTATGGTGACCTCTTGATGTTAGAGGTTGATGAGAGAGGTCTGAGAATTGAACTGTTTTACTATTGTGGGAGGGGGTATACTCAAGAAATGAAGCTTGTACCCCTCTTTTATGATGGAGAGTGTCCAATTCTCTGCTGTTATTTGCCCCTACCTTGGGGCAAAGTGACATAACCTTCCTGGAATGGTGGAAGGCTCTGGCCAATTTAGAGCCAGGAAGGCTAAGTTCTCTAGATGCAAGTCAAAGGCCTTGTGGAGGCTGACACTGCTGAGGCGGTTGAGGCTTAGCAGTCTTTGCTTTTCTTTGCTTGGATGGTTGCTGACCCTTCCAGACAGGTTGACCTGCAGAGCGTCCCTGCTGGGAATAAGCAGGATAAAACCTTTTCTTTTTGGAAAATAATGTTTTTTTGAAAGATTTCTTTCTTGCAGGATCAGCTGTGCCCTTGGATAATCTGTCCAAGGTGGAGTTGTCAACATCCAACTCATTGGCCTTTTCCTGCCAATCTTTGCCAAACAGTTTCTCGCCAGTACAAGGAATATTGCCCAATTTGTCTTGCACCCAGAGCTCCAAATCAGATGCCTGGAGCCAGGCAATTCTACGTGCATCTATGGCAATTGCAGAGGTTCTGCTTATGCACTCAAAACAGTCAAAAGCTGCACAGTAGACAAATTTGGAATCATCCTGGGCATGTTTGGCCAATGTGAGAAAAATTCTGTCTCCTATCCTCAGGAAGAAGAGGACTCAAAACCTCTAAATCTCCTGTGATTTCCTTCAGGAACATTCCCATATATAAAATATAGGAACTGATCCTGGCAGAAAGCATGGAAGCTTGGAAGGTACGACGTCCAAAAGCATCCAAAGTTCTGTACTCACGTCCTGGGGGATTAGAGGCATGCCTCTCTGCACTCCTGATCCTTCTCATAGCGGACTCCACTACAATAGAGTGATGAGGGAGCTGAGGCTTTTGGAAACCAGGACAAGGAGGGACTCGATACATAGTGTCAAGTCTGCGAGAATGAGGAGAGGTGGTAAGAGGGGTCTCCCACATTCTGAGCATGAGATCATGCAAGATCTCATGGATGGGCAAAGTAGCTGCCTCCTTAGGAGCTTTGGGATATTGTAAAATTTCCAGCTCCTTTGCTCTGGGCTCTGTTTCAGGAGCCACAGTAATGGAGAGACTCCGAGCCACCTCCTTGATGAAATCCTGGAAGGAGATATCCTCTGGAGGAGACATCCTGCGTTTAAGGGAGGAGGGCTCCTCTGGAAGAAGTGCCCCCGCATTGACAGAACTGTCGGAATCCTCAGATTCCTCTGAGGACTCGAAGTACCTTCTGTCCGGATGCTCTTGTAGAGCCCGATACCCGTACCGACCAAAGTCGGTACCGGGGGGAATCGGTACCGGAGGCATCGAGTGACTGGGTTCTGGCAATGCGGACACTGATGTCAATGTCAATGCTACCGATACTGGTGCCGGAGTCAGTGCCGGTACCAGCTGAACTGTCTGACACGGTTCCGAGGGGGTCGATGCCGCAAGGAGAGCCGCCAGACTGCGTTCAATAGCCAGGAACCTCTGGTCTATCGACGCTGCCGATGCCTGGATGTCAGTACCGGAGAAGACAGCCGGTACCCCAGATCATGGCACCAGTAGTTCTGCCGAGGTCGAGGTCTCGAGAACATCCTGCAGCCCCGATAATGCTTTGGAAGCCGAAGCCTCCCGCCAGGGCAATTTTGCCGGTGCAGAATCCTCAAGGGCAATGCCAGAGGCATCTCGGTGCTTGGACAGAGATCTACCCTTTGAGGACCGGCTGGACTTATTTTTTTTATTTATTTATTTATACATCTCTTCTATACCGCCACTTCCAGCGATCAGTGGCGGTTTACAAGTAAACAAAATTTAATAATAGCATGCTATTATTTTACATAGAACGGGTTTAGAAACTATTTTACATAGAACAGGTTTTGAACTATTTTACATAGAACATTTTAGTAAAAAGAACAGTAAATACAAAGAATAGTAAATAGAGAACAAGGGTTTTTACATAGAACAAAATTATAAACGTAAACACATGTTTAGTTACATGAGATCCATGGGAGGAAGACGAAGCCCTGGAAGACGTTGATGCCATCGAAGCTGCATCAGAGGGAAACAGGGTACTGAGCTTAGCAGCTCAGTTCTGCTGACCTCTTTTGGACATCATGGCACAGGACATACAATCCGTGATGGAGTGGTCAGGACCTAAACATTTCAGACACCATTCATGGGTGTCGGTGACGGAGAAGGTACCGCCACACTTGGTGCACTTTTTGAAACCTGAAGCAGGTTTCTCCATTGTAGGAAAAAGTTTTGGGCCTGAGGCCCAAAATGGCGCGTGCACCTGGGAAAAATAGGAAAAATACTAAGTATATATATATAATTTTTTTTTTAAAGAACAGAAATAAAGAAAGAAAAACCGGCAGTACCGGTAAAGCGTCGAGGAAGGCAGATGCGACCACAAAAAAAGAAAGTAATAAGGAAGAATTCTCTGCGGTGACAGGAACGACGACCTGCTGGCTCCGTGGAAAACGAAGAACTGGAGAGAGGCAGTTGTGAAAGGTGGGAAGGCAGCATGCAGGCACTGTGGGATGCTCCCAAAAGCTTTCTAATTGGATGCTGGGGAGTGTTCCCGCGCAGGCTCCGTCGGTACCGACGATACCCATATGTGAAGACTACATTCCTGCTTGTTCCTGGAGATCATCAGAAACACTTTCACCATTGGTGAGCACCAAGTCCGGTATGGCCCCTTCATGTGTGGGTTCTGTTACCAGTTGCCTGAATAGTTCTCCCTGTAGAAACTGCAGGATCTCCTTACTTCTAGATAACACTGCAGCAGGGATGTTCCAATCAATATCTTGCATATTGAAATCATCAATAGCACTTCCCCTTTCCTAGCAATGCTGCATCTACTTCTTCTATCTGTGAGGGGGGTCTGTATATCAAGCCAATGCAAATTGATTTCTCTTTCCCTCTTTCTAGCTTAACCCACAGAGCCTCTTCTCTCCCTTTTAAGCTCTGTAATTCTATAGCTTTAATGTTATTTTTTAAATATAGTGCCACTCCTCCCCTATCCTTCCTGAATAAGGTATAGCCTGATATAAATACATCCCAGTCATGTTGCCTGTGAACCATGTCTCTGTAACTGCCACTAAATCAAAGTCAGTCTGTTCTTCATATGTAAATAACAGCATTTACACTATCTATTGGTAGTTCCCTTGTGTAAATCTATGTTAGTTCTGTCCCTTTAAATCAGAAAAGTGAACAGAATGTTAGGAATTATTAGGAAAGCAAGAGAAAACGAATGAAAAATATGATGACTCACTGACACTCCATGGTACAACAGCACATCAAGTATAATGTGCAATTCTAGTCACCGCATCCTAAAAAAACACGTAATGAAATTAGAGAAAGGTACAGAGAAGGGCGACTAAAATGAAAAGGTGGATGGAGCAAGTCCTTATAAGGAAAGGCTAAAGAAATTAGAGCTTCTCAGCTCGGAAAAGAAACAGAGGGGAAATATGATAGAGGTCTAAAAAAATCCTGAATGGAGTGGAACGGGTAAACATGGATCGACTGTTTACTCTTCGAAAAAGTATAAACATTATAGGAGGACACTATGAAGTTAAGTAATACATCTCCCAAGGCCGGTGTTAGACATATAAGGGGTCCAGGGCAGAAATTAAGGAGCAGGCCCCTCCCAACTCTCTCACCTCTCCCCGATTAATGTCCTTTCCTTGAGTCCAGTTAGACCAGTCCAGACAAGTGGGCTGTGTTCTCCTACCAACAGGTTGGTGGAGACAAAGAACCAATGAACAGCCCAGGTTTCAATGACATCACCCTTATGCCTCTATTCATCTCAGCCACCAGAGGTCTCTCAGTATTCATGCCAATGTATATGGGAGAAAACATGGCAAGTCTCACACAACTTCAATCGTGGGCAACAAGTAGTAATCAACAGTCAAGAACTATGTACAAGAAAGCATGAACAGAAGGCTGTGCATAGAAGATGAAACTACAGAGTCAAGTATAAAATCATAGCGGATCCAAGGGTGCTGCAGCAGAACATAAATAAAGTTTCTAGACTGTTCCAGCAGGACTCAAAGAAAGGACATTAATAGCCAAAGGCTGTCTCAGCCTGTGCATGGACATCCAAGTGGCAAGGTTTGACAAAAGTTGAAAGTGATGCCCACAATGCTCCCCGACAAATGTCTGCAGGGGCTAACAAGCTCTGCTCTGCCCATGAGGATGCTTGTGCTCAGGTAGAATGTGCACACAAATCCTCTGGAAATGGCCGGTTCCACAACAGATATGCTGAAGCAACAGCCTCCTTAATCCAGCACCCCAAAATCCACCTGGCCGCCGTTTCACCTTTGTGCAGGCCAAATAGCACGAAAAGAAGGTCTGACTTACGAAAGGAATTATCCTTCTCTCAATGCTCCTTAGAGGGCAGGCAAACCACCTGATTCATGTGAAGGGAGACAATACCTTAAGCAAGAAAGGCGGCACAGGCCCTGAATGGAAACTATCTCCTTTGAAAAAGACAGATAAGGATCTCAGCAAAACAAAGCCTGCAGCTTGGCGATCTGCCTTGCAGAACAAATCATAACAAAGATGACAGTCTTGAACGCCAATCCTTTAAGGCAGCGTGCTTCAACGGCTCAAAAGAGGCCACCATCAGGGCCCTGAGCACCAGAAATAGATCCCAAGAAGGGATCACAAACCAACGGGGAGGTCACAGACACTGAATCCCCTAGAGAAAACGAGACACATCCGGGTGCAAGGCCAAAGACTTGCTCTCTACTGGACCACAGAAATGGGAAGAGCTGCCACCTGAACTTTCAGGGAGCTAAGTCAGAGGCCCTTCTCTTGGCTATCCTGCAGAATGGTCAACAGGGAGAACACCTTGGCCGCCTCAGGAGTCAACTGCCACGTGCCATACCAGCATTCAAAGAGGCACCATATCTGTACATATGCTAGCTTGGTAGATCTCCTCTGGGCACCAAGCAGAATAGAGATCACTGCTGGAGAGTTGCCCTTACACGCTAGCAGTCTCCCTTCAAGAACTATGCTGCAGGTGAGAAGGGAGCCGGATCCTCCAGGACAATCAGTCCCTGTCACAATAAGCCCCCAAAATGGAGGCAGCTGAAGAGGAGGCACCTGCAGGAGCTGCATATGTCCTCTGAATCACACTCTCCACGGCAAATACGGCCTACTAGAACAATCCTGCTTGAGTAGCGCTTCATATGCCAAATCAAATGCCCCACCAGGTGCCACGGAGGAAACATGTACAGTAGACACTGACTTGGCCAAGGCTGAGTCAGGATGTTGATGCCCTAGGACCTCGTCCCCATGTGGTGATTGAAGCAGCAGTAAACTTTTGCATTAGAGCAGGTCACCATCAGATCCATCTAGAGGTGACCCAGATGGTGCAGAATCAACTGAAACACCTCCTGACTTAATTCCCACTATGCAGGATTCAGAGTGCCAGCTGAGGAAGTCAGCTTCCATAGAGTCCACCCCGGCAATGTGCTGGGCCGACAAGGCTAGGAGATTCTTCTCCACCCAAGCAAACAAGAGATCCATCTCCAGTGCCATCCAGCACTCCTTGTGCCGTCCTGCTGATTGACGGAAGCCAATGCAGTTGGATAGTCTGAAAACACTTGAACTGACCAGGCCACAACCAAGAGCCAGAAATGTTGAAGAGTCAACATGATGGTCCATACTGCATCCCTGCAGTTCCAATGCCTTGAGGTCATAGAGTCTTGGCAATGGGTTCCCAGCCTGTAAGATTGGCATCTGTTGTCAGCAGGATCCAAGAGCAATCCTCCAGCAGTATGCCCCTCCTCAGATGACAGGGTTGCTGCCACCACTGCAGGCTGGCCTTCGCCATCAATGGCAGCAGAAGCCTGCACTTGAACTCCTGAGAGCTCGGGAAGCATCAGGTCAACCAGGACCGCTGGAGTAGTAGCTTGAAAGCATGCGCCCACAGCACCATTGCTATGCTTGCTATCATCAATCCAAGGAGCTTAAGATAATCCCAGACTCTGGGGCTTGGCTTCACACAGAACACCACCAGGCAATCCAACAGTCTTTTGTCTTTCTCCCCTGGCAGAAAACCTCTGCCTACTCGAGTGCCAAAACATGCTCCCAGAAACTTCTAAGGACTGGGAAGGCAACAGATGGCTCTTTTCCTGACTGATCACCCAGCCAAGATGTTCCAGAAAGGACATTACTCGAGATGTCATCCGAGCCACTTCTGAGAAGAAAGAGGCTCAGATGAGTCAGTTGTCCAGATAGGGATGGACACAGATGCCTTGGCACCGCAGCAGTCACCACCATGACCTTGGGGAATGAACTTGAGGCGATGGACAGCCCAAAAGGGAGGGCAGCAAACTGATAGTGAGAGCCAAGTATGGCAAAATGCAGACACTTCATGTTGATCCACCTGGATCAGGATATGAAAATATGCCTCAGTCGGATCCAAAGAGGCCGAGAATTCCCCTAGGCACACTGCATGAATTACGGAGCGCAAGGTTTCCATCTGGAAGTGCAGGACATGCAAGTGCTCGTTGACCCCTTTGCGGTCCAGAATGGGCTGGAAGGAACCATCCTTATCTGGCACCACAAAATGGATGGAGTATTTGCCGCCCTTGCCCCGCTCATCCGGGGGGACAGGCACCAAAGGTGGTTTGCAAAGTGGCACCTTTGATCGCAGACCTACACAGGGAAATGAAGATGGCATCAAGAATCAGCTCTTTGCATTCCAAGGCATAGCCAAACTGAATGGTGTCTAGCATCCAGCAATCCTTGGTGTCCTGGCCCATTCCTAAAAGAAGAGGCGAAGCCTGCCACCCAGGGAATGGGCCCCCCAACCTTCATTGCGCAGCCCGAGAAGATCCACCTCTGGAAGGGACCAAATCCCTGGGCCCATGCGCTCCACAAAAGAACTGGAAATGAGCCAGAGGCTGAAAGCAGAGGGGAAGAAAGGTGTTCTGGTTGGTAATGACAACAGTCCCGAGACCCTCGAGAATCAGGCCAGTACGCCCTTGGAGGATGGGCGGAGGCTGACGTGGAAGGGGCACCAGCCCACTTCACAGGCCCTTGATTCTATCTTCTGGGAGGTGGTAAGATTTCAGCTAGCCTAGGTCCTTCACCAGCTTCTCCAAATCAGTTCCAAACAGAAGCTTCTCCTTAAAGGCCAGTTGAGCCAACCAGGTTTTGGAGGATGTGTCCGCTGCCCAGTGCAGGAGCCAAATCCACCACTGTGACACTACTATCAGGGCATCACCCTGACCACCAAACGTACCAGGTCATACATGGCATCAGAAAGGAAGGCCACAGCAGACTCCAAAAAAGGGGGTAGTATCAAGTGGAAGAGACTGAAACCACTCGAGCAGGGCTTGAGACGCCAGGCTGGTGCATACTGCCAAGATGTAGAATAGTCACCACCACAGCGAACTGGCTCCTCAGCAAGAAATCCACCTTGCGGTCCAGAAAATTCATTCAGGCTGATCAGTCTTCCACAGGAATGGACGTCCACCTGGTAACCGCTATGATCTGCGCATCCACCCAGGGAGTGTCAAGCAACTCAATACGTCCCTCTTTCAGGAGAGTGGAGATCTTCATATACACCCTTAACCCTTTAGGTAGGGAGTCGGGGGGGGGGCGGGGGGAGTCCCACTCCAATCAGATCATATCCTTGATCACCTCCGGGAACAGGAAGACAGTAGTGGAGTTCCGCATCCCTTTAAGTAGCAGGTGTGCCTTCAGCTCCTGCTCCATGCCGGAAACATCCGTTAAGTTCAAAGGCAGATAAGACCCTAGTAATCAATGCCGCTAGCTCCTCCTTCCAAAATAGGCTGATCACGCTGGCCTCTACATAATCTTCTGAAGGTGAGAGCACTTCCTAATCCACATCAGTGCACATCAGCATCCGAGACATAGTCAAAATCTCGGATAGTTCCCAGCTGTTCTCCATTTCCAGGGAGTGCCCCTCGCAGGGGACTTTTATCCAAAGGTAAGCGCACAGACTGGCATGAGACTGTGTCCAGGGGCATCCAGAGGCAGCAGGATCTGAATTTCCACACCAGAAGGACCAGTCCTGTTGCAAAGAGGAAAAGAACTTTGGGAAGGAAAATCCGGAGTCTAGAAGCTCTTCTCTCAGATAAGGCAACGAAAGGAGGCATAGCTGCCACAGACCCCTTATAGGTCACCAGAGCCTCTGGCTGGCTGGCTGGCTGAACATACTTACCCTTAAGCGCCATCCTGCACCTCCTGCCCTGAGGCAGGTAAGGGCGGACTAACAGCATCCCCCAGCTGAGGGGGGGGGGGGGGAAGCAGGTCCTCCAGGGGTGACTCAGAAGCTGCCATGCAGGAAGGGCAGAGTCTAGAATCCAAGTATGGGGCTCCTCGCTTGCCACAGGTCAAACAATGTTTCCTGGAAGAAGACAAGCATTAGGGTATCACAAGGGTGCAAGCTAAGTTTGAATTAGCCCACAAGCATGCGTTAACTGCATTTTTACATAACACATGTTTGAGCCGCTAGAGAAGGAGCACATGTTTGAGCCGCTTAGGTGGAACATACTTTAGGACCGCGTGACCCCCAGGTGCACAATAGTCAAAAACATTACTAACACGTGCAGAAAACGGCAGGAAACTGCCACACAGTGCTAATGGTTTCTAGCAGTCCACCCCAAATTATGTCCCTCAAAGACTGAACCGGGAGCCCCTAACAAGGACAATGACAAGGTCAAGCCTTGGTACATACCCCGAGAGCTCCAGGTATAGAATCTGTGCCGGGCTCAGCTCTACGCCCCTGAAACTGCTTCACCGGCTGGTTTTTAGTTTTACAGCACTGGGTGGAAAGTGGCTGACAGGCATATCCCTCAGAGTCTTCTGCAATCTTTGGGAGACAGCAGGGGGAATGGAGGGGGCACTAAGGTTGTGTGAGGCTGCTGTTCTCTTTCCAGGTCCTTCCAAATCCTTCCTGCTCAATAGGCTCTCATCATAAGGGCATAGAGCTCATCATAAGGGCATAGAGCTGAACCAATTTTCTTTCCTCCTATGGCTACCGAAGAGACGCCCCATGTCATGCTCAAGTGAGTGTGTCACCTTTTTAGGTCTCACGGTGGTCATTCACGAGTGTTTAATCAATCTCTTTTCCTCTCTTCCTCTCAGTCCTCAGATTTTCTACAGAGAGGAGAAAATCCATCCACCATCTGCTGGAGACAAAGAAAGGGGCCAAAGGGGTGTGCAACATAAAAATTCACTAACGGTTATTGGCGAATTGATGTGCATCTCTTTAGGGGAGAAAATAAAGTTCCCCCCTCAAATCTTGCCGAGTACCTTCACGTGGTGATCCCTTTGTATAACATCTATACTAAACATCAGCAAGGCAATGCTACAATTGAGGTACAGTAGAAACAAAAAAGAAAAATACATACTGGCCAGGACAAAAAGATGCCCACCCTTAGCTTACACACTAGGGCTAATGATGGTGGTTGCTATAGTGCAAGCACTGCAGATGTAGATAACATCTCTGCCATGGATAGAGGCCATGGTGAGCATGTTCATGGATCCACTGTGGCAAGAGATAAACCCCAGAAATTAATGAAAACATTAAGAGGATTAGCTACGGTTAAAATGGACATCTGCAGATAAAGAGGAGATAGTGGGAGAGTCACCTTTTTAGGGCCCAAGTGAGTCGCACCTTTTTAGATTTCAAGGAGGTCATTCACAAGCATTTAATCAATATCTTTTCCTCTCAATCCTCAGATTTTCTACAGAGAGGAGAAAATCCATCCACTGCTGGAGACAAAAATACTGAGGGACCTCTGGTGGCTGAGGTGAATAGAGACATGAAGAGTGATGCCATTGAATCCTGGGCTTTTCATTAGTTCTTTGTCTCCACCAATCTGCTGGTAGAGGAACACAATCCACTTGTCTGGACTGGTCTAGCAGGACGATATGGAATATTTATTTATAAGACTTTTCCTCTAGGAACTTGTCTAAACTTTTATTAACCCCAGCTATGCAAGATGCCTCAACTCTCTTTCCAGGGTCTCCTGTCCATTTGCCATAAATATTGCAGTGGGCCCAAGAACGTCCATATACCTACTGGGAAAGCTAAGCAAGCCACTCAGTGCTAACAGAATACTTGCCATCAGTCACACATGCAGAACGCAAACAGAATTTCACCAACCACAGACAAAATGACCACAAACTAGAAATTGAAGTATTTAAACAAAAATTAAACTGAAATCCCAAGAAGCCAGTCTTTGCCTTCAGTGCAATATCAGAGAAACAGAAAGAAATCAATTTCCCCTGTAAAGTACCAAATATGAAGCTAGCACATGTTCCTATCACAAAATTGAAAATACAATTTTTCTACTTTTTTTTCTGGCCATTGTGTTTCTCCAATTGTGTTGCTCCCAGTCTCTGTGTTTCTGCTTTCCAATATCTTCTGTTAACTCTAATTTCCAGGTTCTTCTGTCCATTTGCCATTTCTTCTTTCTTCTCATCATCTTCACTTCCTCCCCTACATTACTGACTTTGAGCTTTTCTTTAAACTTTCTTCCATTTATTTGTCTGTTTCTCTCCACTCAGATTTCACGCCTCGTTCCTTACCATCTGTCAATCTCCCTTTCTGATAACGTCTTCTACAGTTTTTCAATCCTCACACCAGTCCTCCCATTCCCTATTTTTCTCTCCTTCCCCAGCATCTTATTCCTCAGTCTCTCCTCCTACCCCATGCAGCATCTCTCCCCCAATCCAATCCAGCATTTCTATTCTCTCTCACCCCCACATCCAGTATCTCACCCTCTTTTCTTGCCTACACATCCAGAATTTCCAGTCTCTCTCTTGCCCCACAATCCAGCATCTTCACCCTTTTTCTCTCCCTATGCCACATGACTATTATCCCCCTCTGTCCAGCATTTCTCCATTCCCCCCCTCCCCCCCATATCCAGCATTGCCCCTCCAACATCCTTGGCCTCCCCCTCCCTGTGTTCAGCATTTCCTATCTCACTTCTCTTCCCCGCCATATGATTCTTTCAAAAACTCTACCTCCTACTGCGGCTACCACCATTGCCGCAGATCTCAAATTTGCAGGCACCAGCATAAATAAAAGAAACAAGCAAGGAGCCTTTGAGCAGATGTGTGCCTCAAAGGCCCTGCCAGTCCTGCCCTATCTGACATAAAAAAGAAGCATCAGGACATCCGGTGACGTCATGGAGCGAATGGCCGCAGAGTAGCCAAGCTCCGTCTGAGTCCCGCTCAATTGAGGGGTAAAGTGCGGAACCCTGTGCTGGAAGAGCGTTGGGAGTTGCGGAGAGGAATGGCCCAAGCAGCGCGCAAGAAGCTGGCGGGTTTCCGATCGCCATATGCGCGGAAGGGGGAGAAAGCGGAATCAGAGGCGGATGGAGAGGAGAGGCCTGGAGGAAGGGAGAGCTCGGAGGCAGAATCGGAGAGTGATCAGCAAGAGAGGGCGGAGGTGCCGATACGGTCCTGGTTGAAGGTCTTTAAGGAGGACCTGCATGCTGAGCTGACTGAGATGCAAAGGAACATTAAGGAGTCCTTGAAGAGCATACAGCAGGACCTGAATGGCCTTGGAGACCACGTGGCAGAGGTGGAGGACCACGTGGAGGAGTGCATGGGAGAGATGCAGACGCTGGCAATGGAGCAGAGCAAGCTGCAGCGGCAAAAGGAGGAGATGCCAGAAAAGACAGAGGAGATCGAGGATCGGGTACGCCGGAATAATTTGAGAGTGAAGGGGATCGGAGAAACTGCGGAGTTCAGTGACTGTGTACAGGTGGTGAGAAAGCTATGTGCTCATATGCTGGCCCTGGAAGGGGGTGGAGAGGAAGAGGTGAGAGATATGGATATCGGAGTGGAACGGGCACATCGCAGCTTGGGGCCGAGGATGGACTGGCAACCCAGAGACATAATCGCATGTATGCACAGCTTTCCACTGAAGGAAAAGATTTTGCAGATTGTGCGAAAATACGGGCGGATTGCCTGGGAAGGGAATGAGGTGGACATTTACAATGACTTATCCAAAGGCACCCTAGACCGAAGACGGGGGCTGCGAGAGGTCACGGCTTACCTCCGCAGGAAAAACCTGAGATACAGGTGGTTATTTCCCTTTGGGTTGATGGTGACCGTTAATGGAGTGTCTCGGAGAGTGAAAGTGGCGGAGGAAGCCTGGGCAGTGTTAAAGGAGTTGGGATGCGAGCAGCTGCCCAAGGGTGCGGAAAAGGAGAGAACTGTGCAAGCTGGAGGGGCAAAGGAGCAGCGGCTGGAGGGGCAAAAGAGCAGCGGCTGGAGGGGCAAAGGAGCAGCGGCAGGAGAGTTCCCGTTGGCAGAGGGTCGCAGTAAGAGGTCGACGGTTGCAGAGGAGAGCTGAAGAAGCCGAAGTGGGGAAGAAAGTGACTGTTAAAGACTGATGGTGGACATGAGTAATTGTCATTGTAATAATGCTGAGAGAGCCGGACAGTAGGCTACTTGGTTACTGGTTCTTGGGCATGGGGGAGGAGGGAGGAGGATGGGGGGTAAGGGGGGGCGTGCTGTGTGGATATGAGGGTTCTGGGAAGGGGGGGAAGGAGAGGGAAGAGAGGTGGAAGGGGGGTTATGAATGGGGGGGGAGGCCGGGGGGGGAGGAGCGGGAGCGGGACTGGACAGACACACTTGGAAGGCTGGAAAGGGGGGTGAGGGGGGATGGGGGGGGGAGAAGAGGGAAGGGGGTGGGGGTGGGGGTGGGGGGAGGGGGGATGGGAGAGCGGGGAAGGGATCAACGGAGAGGTGGGGGAAGGGAGTTATGGATAGGAAAATGACGCTGCAGGTGGGAACTATTAACGTGAGAGGGTTGAATTTGCCCACAAAGAGGCGTTTGCTATATCGAGAGGCGGAGAAGAATGGCTAGGATGTGGTTTTGGTTCAAGAGATGTATCTGCGTCGCAGGGATGTGGGGTTGATGAGGCATACACAGTTTGTGGAACAATTTTATTCATGTAATCGGGAGGGGAGGAAGAGAGGGGGGGTGGCGGTGCTGATACGGGGGGGGAGAGGGGTGCAGGTAGAAAGAAATTTTGAGGATGGGGAGGGAAGAGTAGTGGGGGGGGAGGGAAGAGTAGTGGGGGTGGTAGGGTGGTGGGGGGGGGGGGGTAGAGATAGTGTTGGTGTCTATATATGGACCAAACGCGGAACAAGCTAGTTTTTGGTGGAGGGTGAGAACGTTGTTGGAGAAGCAAGGGGGGGGGCGGAGGGGGGGGGGTGATTTTAACGTAGTGTTGCAACCCATGTTAGATCGGGAGCTGGGGAGGAGGGGGGAGGGTGGGCGTAATAGAAGGGAGCTTGAGGGGTTGATGGACAAATTAAATTGGTAGACGCTTGGAGAGTGCTACATCCCCAGGAAAGGGCGTATACCCATTACTCAGTGCCACATAACAGTTAGGGACGGATAGACATTGTGTTAGTGGATCAGGAATGGATGCTGGGAATCCGGGAGGGGGAGATTATTCTGATAGCCTGGTCTAATCATAGGGCGGTTGAGGTGGGGCTGGAGGGGAGGGGCGAGGGGGGCTGAGGTTTTGGCGGTTGAATGAGGGCTTGTTGAAGGACCCCGCGGTGGTACGGGATATTAGAGAAGGGATTAAGGAATATCTCTTAGTGAATGATACCGGAGATGTCAGGGTGGCAATGGTGTGGGAAAGCTTGAAGGCGGTAATTCGGGGGAAGTTTATTGGGTGGGGGGCCAGGAAGAAACGGGAGAGGTATGAGAGGGGAAGTGGCCTTGGGGACAATGTTGACAAGGGCGGAGGAGGTATATAGGAGGTCCGGGAAAAATAGGGATAGAGAAGCGATGGAGAAGATTCGGGGGGAGTTGCGTGGGTTACAGGTGGAGAAGGTGGCGTTTGAGTTGGCTTGGCTGAAACAGCGGTATTACGAATTTGGGGATAGGGCAGGGAAGATGTTGGCGCAGAGGTTGCGGAAACGGATCGTGGCATCCAGGATATATCAAGTTAGGGGGAAAGGGGGGGAAGTGCTGTATAATGAGGGGGAAATTCAGGAAAGATTTCGCCAGTTTTATCAGGATCTTTACTCAAGAGATGAGCGGGTGGAGGAGGAGCAAATAGCACGGTACCTCGAGAAAATAGAGCTTCGGGTACTGCCTGAGGACACGCAGGAAGGGCTGGAGGCACCAATCTCGGGAGAGGAAGTGGCAAGGGCGATTAAAGGACTACCACGGGGGAAAGCATGGGGCTAGATGGGCTACCGTGTTCTTTTTACAGAATATTTCTCGATGAGATAGGGGAGATTTTGTGCAGGGTGTATAATGGGATGTTGGAGGAGGGGGGGGGGGGACCTACCAGCGGGAATGCTGACTGCGGGAATTACGGTGCTGCCCAAGGAGGGGTGGGATCCGAGGGAATGCGGATCGTACAGGCCCATATCCCTATTGAATGTGGACGTCAAGGTGCTGACGGGACAATTGGGATCTTGGTTACCGAGGGTGATAAAGGAGGATCAGACCAGGTTTGTATTGGGGAGACAGGCCGCAGATAACACCAAGAGGGCGGTGGGAGTAGCTTGGGAAGCTCGGCGGAGTCAAGAAGAGTTTATTTTTCTTTCTATTGATGCTGAGAAGGCGTTTGATAGGGTACACTGGGCTTTCTTGATGGCGGTGTTACATAAAATGGGGGTGGGGGAGAAATTGGGGAAATGGATTAGAGGGTTGTATACGGGGCTAAAGGCGTGGGTGAAGGTGAATGGGTGCTATTCGAGGGATTTTAGCCTGGGTAGGGGGACAAGGCAGGGGTGCCCTTTATCTCCGCTCCTATTTGCGATGAGTGTGGAGCCGCTAGCGGAAGAGATTCGGACTAATGATAAGATTAAGGGTTTGGAGAGAGGGGGAGATAGCCATAAAATTTCTCTATATGCAGATGACTACATCTGTGACTACATCTGTGGAAGTCAACGATGGAAAAGCTCTGTAACATCAACCAAGACAAAACCTGGAGCTGACTGTGGTACAGATCATCAACTACTAGTATGCAAACTCAAGCTAAAGTTGAAAAAGAGCAAACCACTCATGAATGCAGCAAAATATGACCTTGAGAATATACCACTGGAATTTAAAGACTGCCTGCAAAATCGATTTGCTGCTTTAGATACAAATGACAGAGCTCCGGAAGAGTTATGGAATGACATCAAGAAGGTTGTGCTAGAAGAAAGCGAGAAGTCTCTACAAAAGGTGAAAAAGCAAAAATGGCCAAAATGGATGACGGAAGAAACTCTGAAAATTGCCCAGAAACGCAGAGAAGCTAAAGCCAAAGGAGAAAGAAAGACAATCGTAGAACTCAACAGAGATTTCCAACGTGCAGCAAGACAGGACAAGGAAAAGTACTACAATGACACTTGCAAGGAAATAGAAGCAGAAACTATTAGAGGAAGAACAAGATCGGCTTTCCTAAAGCTGCGAGAGTTAAAGAAAAAGTTCCAGCCTCGAATTGGAATGTTACAAGATGCTCAAGGTTCTATGTTGAATGATGCTGAGAAGATCAAGAAAAGGTGGAAGGAGTATACAGAGTTTTTATATGATAAAGATCAAGTGGACCAACAGCCGTTTCAACCTATACCTTATGATCAGGAACCATTGGTGATGAAAGAAGAAGTTGAAGCAGCATTGAAAACCTTATCAAAGAACAAAGCACCAGGCATTGATAGCATTCCCATAGAAGTATTGCAGCAATCTGATGCAGCTGTTACCGTACTTACACGGCTCTGCCAAGAAATATGGAAGACAACATCATGGCCAACTGACTGGAAAAGATCTGTGTTTATACCAATACTAAAGAAAGGTGATCCAACTGACTGTGGAAATTATCGCACAATCGCTCTGATCCCACATGCCAGCAAGATTCTACTGAAGATTATTCAAAAGAGACTACAGCCATACCTAGAACAAGAACTACCTGAAGTGCAAGCAGGGTTCAGGAAAGGGCGAGGAACGAGAGACATCATTGCGGATGTGAGATGGATCCTTGAAAAGACTAAAGAATACCAAAAGGATATCTATTTGTGCTTTATCGACTATAGCAAGGCTTTTGACTGTGTAAACCATGAGAAACTCTGGACCACATTAAGAAGAATGGGTATACCAGAACACCTGATCGTTCTCTTGCGCAATCTGTACATTGATCAAGAAGCAACAGTTCGAACGGAACAAGGAGAAACAGAATGGTTTAAAATAAGCAAGGGTGTAAGACAAGGCTGCATACTTTCCCCCTGCCTGCTTAATTTATATGCAGAACAAATCATCAGAGAAGCAGGACTGTATGAAGACAACAGAGGTGTGAAGATTGGTGGAAGACTCATCAACAACCTTCGCTATGCTGATGATACCACATTACTGGCTGAAAGTGAAGATGATCTGAAACATTTGCTTCTCACAATCAAAGAACATAGTCTCAAAATGTGCCTGCACCTTAATGTAAAGAAGACAAAGATCATGACAACTGGCAAAATCAACAGGTTCATCGTTGAAGGAGAAGAAATTGAAATCGTGAACAACTTTAACCTACTTGGATCAACTATCAATAACGAAGCAACAAGCAGTCAAGAAATCATACGACGCATTGCTCTTGGCAAAATGGCTATGAAAGACCTAGATAAGATTCTCAAGAGCAGAGATGTCTCTCTCCATACAAAGATTCGACTTGTTCAAGCCATGGTATTTTCAATAACATCATATGGATGTGAAAGCTGGACAGTGAAAAAGACAGACAGGAAGAAAATTGATGCCTTTGAATTATGGTGCTGGCGGCGAATACTGTGTATACCATGGACTGCCCGAAGAACAAACCAGTCGGTACTAGAGGAGATCAAACCTAAGCTTTCTTTAGAAGCTCAGATGACAAGACTTCGACTTTCATACTTCGGACACATCATGCGAAGAGAGAGATCATTAGAGAAAGACATCATGCTTGGCAAGATAGAAGGTCAACGCAAAAGAGGAAGGCCAGCAATGAGATGGATCGCTACAATAACAGCAGCTACGGGTACCAGCCTGTCAACAATGAGCCGCCTGACTGAAGACCGAACACAATTTAGGATAGCTATCCAGAGGGTCGCCATGAGTCGACTCCGACTCGACGGCACTTAACAACAACAACAACATATGCGGATGATATCCTGTTGTACTTGGGTCAACCGCAGGATTCGTTACCGGAAGTAATGAAAGTCGTGGAGGGCTTTGGGGAAGTTTTGGGGTTTAAAATGAATGTAGAAAAGATGGAGGTTTTGAGGATTAGAATGTCGCCGAGGGTGGAGGGTGTGTTAAGGGGAATGTTCCCGTTGTGGTGGGTTCCTCACTCCTTGAAATATTTGGGGGTACTCCTGACGGCAAAATATGGGGATTTATATAAATATAATTACCCGGGAATGTTTAGGGAGGTGGGGCGGGATAAAGAGGGCTGGTTGAGGCAGGAAGTGTCCTGGCTGGGTAGAATAGCCGGGGTTAAAATGAATGTATTACCGAGGTTGTTGTATCTATTCCAAGCCTTACCGGTGAGAGTGCCAGGGGTGGTCTTACGGAAAGTGCAGCGGAAAGTTTTTCAGTATATTTGGAATAGGCGACCTCCGAGGATTGCGCGCAAAGTGATGTATGCACCGAAGGAGGGGGGGTTAGGGGTGCCGAGTCTTGAGGGTTATTATAAAGCGGCGCAGCTGAGACATGTCATGGACTGGAGAAGGAAGGGGGATTTGAAGGCGTGGGTACCCTTAGAGCGCACAATGGTAAAGGGAGGGAGATTATATGCATGGTTGTAGGAAGGTGGGAAGGATCGTAGGGCCTTGGGAGAGGGATCACCAGCAATGCAGCAGGCAGCAAGGGTATGGGATGAGATCAGGGGCGGTAGGGGTAGGGGGAGGGCAGGTCAATTTTCCGTGATGATGCCTTGGAGGGGGTGGCAGCCATTTGCCCCGGGGTGGGAGGGGGGAGGTTTGATGCATGGGAGGGGAAGGGGTTGGAGTGTTTTTATCAATTATTAGATGAGGGGGTATTGAGATCTTTCGAGGAGGTTAGAGAAGAATATGGGCTAGAAGAACAAGATAGATTCTCTTATTTCCAGGTGAGTTCCTTTCTGAAAGGGGGTGGGGGGAAGAGGGCGGGGAGGGGAGATGTCGGAGACAGAAGCCCTCTGGTATGGGAAATTTGGGACGGCAGGGATGATCTCGAGGTTGTACAAAGGGGTGCGAGAGGGGGAAGGGGGTAGGTTCTGATATATGGGGGAGTGGGAGAGGGATCTTGGGGGGGTATTGACGCAGGTGGAATGGAAGCAGATTTGGGATAGGGTAAGGGGGTTGCCATGGGCGAGTAGTATTCGGGAGAATTGGTATAAAATCCTGCTCCGGTGGTATTATACGCCGGAGAGGCTTCATCAGATATTTCCTGGGGTGTCGGAGAGGTGTTGGCGGGAGTGTGGGTTCCTTTTGGCATATATAGTGGGGTTGTACTAAAGCACAACGGTACTGGGACACGGTAGTGCGCTGGGTACAGCATCATTTGGGGGTGGAGGTGAGGAAGGAGCCAGGGGTCTGTCTACTTTCCTGGTGGCGGGATGGGCAACAAGAGGGGGGGCCAATGGTGCGGGCCTGTCTGAGCGCAGCGAGATGTGTGCTAGCTGCAGCATGGAAGTGTGTAGAGAAGCCAACGATAAGGGAGTTTGAGGGGAGGCTCCGACATATAGTCTTAATGGAGAAATTGACCGCAGTGAGGCGGGAGCGAATGAATAGATTTATGGATCAATGGGGTGTACTGTGGGGATTGTGGGGGGGAGGGCGGGGGAAGGGGAGAGTAGGGGGTGGGGGAGGTGGGGGGGAAGAGAGGGGGGACGCCTAGTAGGGGGGAAGAGAGGGGGGACGCCTAGTAGGGGGGGAGGGGAGGTGGGGGGGAGAGGGGCGAATAAGGGTTAAGGGTGGAGAGGGCACACTCGGATGGGGCAGCATTGAAGGGTAAGGGGGGTTGTGGAGGGGGGATTTGGGCATGGTTTGGTGTGATGTTCTGCTGTTCTGCTATGTAGAGGGAAGGTGTTGGGGTTGTTGGATTGTGAGTGTTCTGTATTGGTTGTAAAATCTCAAATAAAAATAAAAATACAAAAAAAAAAAAAAAGCATCAAGGGGGGGGGGGGGGGGGCAGGACCAGCAGTGCCTACGAAGCAAAATTGTGCTCAAAGAGATGGAGTATTAGGAAACTGGGTATTGAAAACTGTTGCCTTCTTAGACCGGATGAGTAATGGGCATTGACATGCCGATGGTTTGACGTGCAGTGTTCAGCGATATCTTGGAAGTTTGGGATGCTGTGCTGAGTTTATGAATATACTATAGCTCCATTTGAATTAGTACGAATCCCCTTTATTTATTTATCAATTTTTATATACCGTCTTTCTGCAAATCAAGACGGTTTACATTGAACTTTTCATGGCAGTATGTTTCAACTGTTTACAATGGAACAAAGTAACAAGGATACATAGGTGAAAAATATGAAACTATTTACAAAGATCAACTATTTACATAGGTACATACAGGAATACCACATGGTTGCATGATAGAATTTGAGAGGGAAGGGGTGAGAAGGTGGAGGCAGAGGGCTAAGAACTAAGGTGGTAGGGAAAACTGTTCGAGGAAGAGATGAGTTTTTAACTTCTTTTGGAACTCGGAGTGGTCAGAACAGTTTCGCAGCTCGTGAGGAAGGGCATTCCATAAGGATGGGGCATAGAGGGAGAAGGCCCTGTTACTAGTAGATTGTTTGCTATATCTCTTATTTGTAGGGATGGTCAGTAGGTTTTTGGTAATGGAGCGGCGTGTTCTTGTGTTATTGGTGGAGGGAAGGAGTAGGGAGAGGCATGGAGCTGACTCATTGGAGATGATTTTATGTGTAAGGGTAAGTACCTTGAATTTAACTCTGTATAGAATGGGGAGCCAGTGGAGATCATAGAGGACTGGTGTGATGTGGGATCGTCTGGGGTTGTTGGTTATAAGCCGAGCTATCGTGTTCTGGGCCAGTTGGAGCGGTTGTATGCTGTTTTTTGGGACGGCCATGGTAGATATGGTTACAGTAATCAAGAGAGGGGATTGTAAGGGCCTGACAGACAGTACGAAAAGAGTCAGGGCTTAAGAGAGGTTTGAGGTTCTGAAGGGTGCGTAACTTTGCGTATATTGAATTAGAGGTTCTCTTTATCTGATCAGTGAAGGAGAGGTTCTGATCAAGGATAATACCAAGATATTTCACTTGGTTTTTTATGGTGAGTGAGAGATCACCAATAGTAAGGGTTGGAGGTGGGGTGTATGAGGCATTGGAAAATACTTGAAGGACCTCAGTTTTGGATTGATTAATTAGAAGGTTGTGCTGGGAAAGCCAAGATTTTAGGCTAGTTAGGCATTCACTTAGCTTAGTAAAATTGGGGTTTGTAAGGTTAAATGTGGTGAAGCACATCATGTCGTCCGCATATAATTGGTAATGAATTCCATAGCTTTGGAAAATCTTGCAGACAGGTTGGAGGAAGATGTTAAATAGTAGAGCAGACAGACTAGATCCTTGGGGGACACCTTGCTTTAGGATAAATGGAAGGGAAGTATCATTTCCAATACGGACCTGTTGTGTTCTATGATCTAAGTAGGAGCAGAACCAGCTTAGGGTTGTGCCTCTCAGTCCTATTTCATGGAGTCTATTTAGGAGTTGATGGTGGGGAAGGGAGTCGAAAGCAGCGGATAAGTCAAGGAATATGAGTAGGCATCCTTGGGTAGGATTCTGGGTGTGAAGGTACAAGGAATCTAGTAGGGAGGTAAGGAGGGTTTCAACTCCATGGTTCTTTTTGAAACCATGTTGGAATAAATCGAGGGTGATCATCAATATAATTCTGAAGTTGGGTTTGGACTAGCTTCTCAGTTATCTTTACAAGGAAGGGGATACTAGAGATGGGTCTGTAGGAAGTGGGGGAAGTGGGGTCAAGTTTTGTTCCTTTTAGGATTGGACGGATTGTGGCACACTTAAGAGGAGGTGGTACAGAACCAGTCTGGAGGGAGGATTGTGGAGGGAGTGGCCTAGTGGTTGGGGCAAGGTACTTCAGGCTGGAAGGTCAGGGGTTCAAATCCCACTAGAGGACAGCAACCTTGGGCCGGAAGGACTGGAGTTTCTAGTCCCACAGGTGCTCTTTGTGGTCTTGGGCAAGCCACTTAACCCTCCATAGCCCATGTTCCCTGTAAAATAGTTATTTCCAAGTTATAATGCCCTGTTCCATGTAATTTCAGTTTGTTCAATGTAAACCGCACTGATGCAGAATAGCGCGGTATATAAGAGAATGTAAATAAAATAAATAAATAAATTGTACAATGTGCAGAATGTAGGGGCTGATGGAACTTCTGGTAGATTTGATCCAGGGGACAGGGCAAGGGTCAAGGGCAGAGGTAGAGGCATTTAGATATTTGATAACATTAGTTATGTTTTCTAGTGTAAGGGGTTTGAATTCTTTCCATGTGTTTAAGGGGGTTGGCTCATGTAGTTGGGTGTTGCAGTCAGCAATAGGTTGGGGGTTATTGGTTGAGGGGGGCGGGAGGAATTTAGAGATCAGGTGGTTAGCTATAGTTTGTGCAGTTATTTTTGGTGGCTGGTCCTGATGTAAGGGTTCATTTATTAAGGATTTGGCAATGGAGAATAGCTTTCTGGGTTTATTAAGTGACCGTTGGATAATATTTTCATTATATTCTCTTTTATGGTTGAGGGTTTCGGAGCAGTAGGCTTGGAGTTTATTTGTGTAAGCGGTATGTGCGTTAGGGTCTCGAGAGCATCTCCATTTACGTTCGAGACGTCTAAGCTCTCTTTTGAGGTTTCTCAATTTTGTAGAGACCCAGGGGGCTCTTCTGCGGTGCTTTTGAGGAAATTGTTTAGGTGGGAGTACAGAGGCTGCAGATAGGATTTCATTCCATTTAGAGATGTGGGGACTCTTGGTTCAGGCTCTTACCATTTAGTAGGTCAAAAGATGGGATTATTTGCTCTAGAAAGTTGGCTGCATTGAATTGTTTAAATTTACGGGTATGTTGAGGATGGGTGGGTAGTTGTCTTCTGTGAGTGAAGTAGGGGACGGAGAAGAGGATGAGAGCATGATCCGACCAGGGTATGGGTTGAATAGTGTGTAGGACCTGATCGGAGGATAATGAGTGTTGTGGGATAAATATTAGATCAAGGATATTTCCTTTGGAGTGTGTAGGTTGTTCCAGTATTTGGGTGAAGTGGAGGGCATTCATTGCTTGGAGAAATGTAGAGGATTGTTTTGGAGTTGTAGAGTGAAAATTTAGGTCACCTAGGATTATGAGAGGGCGTGAGGCAGGTTGGGGGGAGCAGGCTGTGTTGAGGATTGTGGAGAGATCAGTTGAGTCAATTTGGGGGGCTCTGTATAAAAGGTGCAAGGAGAGAGTAGAGCTGGAGACTCTAATGGAATCCATACCTGAGGTAGAGGAGGATTCGACTGTAGAGAGTTGTAAGTGGGATCTTGATATAACAGCTACACCTCCTCTGCCATTTATTCTGTTGCATACGTTGATTGAGTATGTTTTGGGGCATAGTTGGTTTATTAGGACCATTTCGGAGTCTTGGAACCAAGTTTCGGTGAGGCAAAGTATATCAAGGTCGTAATCGGATATAAGGTCAGCAATTAAGGGGATCTTATTTCTGGCTGAGCGAACATTGAGTGGAGCGCATTTGAGAGGGGGATGGGGGAGGTTAGGGGGAGAATTGGAGTTAAGGTTGGGATTTACACTAATTGGTTTGAGTTTACAAGTACTGTGGTGGGGATTATAATGAGCGTAGGAGAGATGTGGTGGGGTGTGTGAGTATCTGAGGGAGTGGATTATTGGGATGGGGGCACTATGGGTCAAAATTAGCGCATAAGGGAAGTAAGCAAGGAGATGTATAGTATAATGAGAATTGACCATAGAGTAGATGAGCAAGAATTAGGGGGGGGGGCATTCTGGGATAGGTTAGGAATATGCTGGGCAATATAGGCTATGGAATAAGGAAATAATGTGTGAGTGCGGGGAAAGGCAGGGACAGCGGTAGAGCTGGAATTAGCGTCTGTTCAGAGGAGTTATATAAGT
The DNA here is from genome assembly GCA_033557465.1 of Ichthyophis bannanicus. Taxonomy (NCBI): domain Eukaryota; kingdom Metazoa; phylum Chordata; class Amphibia; order Gymnophiona; family Ichthyophiidae; genus Ichthyophis; species Ichthyophis bannanicus. The sequence goes on along the minus strand of CM066033.1, from coordinate 1,338,035,488 downwards.
CGCAGTAAATATCAAAGTAATTAGATACTTTTGTAGCACAAGTTGTAACAGTATAGCATTGAGCAATTATATTGACAGCAAGAAAATCACAGATATTGATTGTGAATATTAGAAAAATACTGTGTATAAATGGTAGCAAGGTGAAGAGTTGCTTACATTCGGAGCTGGAATGGGTTCACAGATAGGATTAGTCTTTAGATGAAACTTTAGCGTGGGCTGTTTTTTTCTGCATGCAGAGCATTGCATGCAGCAGCAAGTTTGCCAATTAATGGGCTAATATAGAAAAAATGTTTAACTTTTTTGTTCCAAAATTTCTTATGTGCAGTTTTGAAAAACACGTTTTAAAGACACTACAATTCACTGTGGGACCAGTGACTGAATCCAGAGTAGGCATAAGCAGTGTTTAAACAACCATAAATTTGCCATTCTACTAAGTTCCCCTTTTTTGGAGCTATGGTTCACCAGTGTGATAAAGTGTTAATGTGTGATAGCAAAGCATGTTTCATGAATTTATATTGACTATAATTTTACAACTTCCTGTGCTTGAGAACTGTGGTTGTTATTGGCAGATAAAGACCAACATGCTTTATCTAGTCTGACCAGTAAGATGGCAGGAGTTTTATCTGCCACTCCATGCAGGCTACTCCCCTTCCATGCCTTTGTTTAGGGTTGTAGGGGAATAAATTTGCAAGGAGTGGCAGATACAACCCAACGCAAAGACAAGAGCAGCACTGAATACATACCTGGCAATGTATGTTTAGATCAGGCTGCTATTCAACACAGCTAAATACATAACTTACCCAGATGGCAGCTGAATATCGCTGCTGTCCTATAATTTCTCAGACCACTCTCCCTTCACCCTTTTTTTTAATGTATAGCATCAGGTCATTCAATCATATTTTTAGCTTCATACTAGTCAAATAGATTTTAAAAATATATGGACAGCAAAATTATATGTTCATATGCTACTGGGTTATACAGTATAAAGAATGTCAGGCCCAATATTTAGCAGTGGCGGCTAGCACTTCTAAAGCCACCAGTAATGAATAACCAGGTCTGCTGCACAGTGTGCAAGCTAACCAGGCAGCAGCGATATTGAGCTGCTGCCCGGTTAGCTCCCATAGGTAAAGCTAGGCAGTTTTTCCTACTCCTATCTTTATCCGTGGGTCGCTAACCGGGCAGTGGTTCAATACTGCCGCTGCCCAGTTAGTGATTGGTGCCGCCTCCGCTCCGCCCCAGGCAGCCTATGACACACTCCGATGCTACGCGGTTAGCATCAGGGCATTAGATTTCAGCGGCCCCTCTAAGCTGCATTTATACAGTTTACAGGTCTGTAAATAGCATAAATGCATTTGAATATTGGGCCTGTTGTGTCCAGAAAACTGGGCTAAAAATAAAGCGTAGTTACTCACCTGTAACAGGTGTTCTTCCGGGGATGGCAGGAATCAGTCCTCACATATGGGTGACGTCAGCGCTGACAGAGCCCATGTGGAGGCATCTCCCCAGCTTTCAAGAAAGCTTTTGTGAGATGCACCACGCATACATGGTCCTCTTCCCACCCAAGGGTGCCATCTTGCTCAGTCAGATGACATAACTAGGATGGTAGTAAACTAAAACAAGGTGGGAAGGCAACTGCCAGGGGAGAAGGAAGGGTTGTGAGGAGTGATTCCTGCTGTCCCTGGAGAACACCTGTTACAGATGAGTAACTATGCTTTCTCCGGGAACAAGCAGAAAGTCAGTCCTCACATATGGGACTCCCCAACTACAGGCTACCAAGAACTTGCACAAAACACCACAAGAACCACAGAAGGTGAGCCGTGAGTCCCAACTGAGAGACTCTCATGAAACCCAAGTGTCCAGTGGGGAACCAGCACTCCGGTAGCCTAAACGCAGAAGGATCGGATGGCAGGAGTTGCCTACACCCCGAAAAGATTACAGAGTATGGCCTGGCTTGGCCAAAGGCACTGTCCCATCAGGACTCCCTCTCTAGGCAGTAGTGAGCTGCGAAGGTATGGACTGAAGACCAGGTGACAGCCTGGCAGATTTTTGCCACAGGTATGGAATGCAGATTTGCCAATTTAATTCTTCAGGATCTACCCAAATGTGCAACTCAGGCATTACAATTAGTGCAAAACACAGCTGCACGATTAATCACTGGAACCAAAAAACAAGACCACATCACCCCCATCTTAAAATCCTTCCACTGGCTCCCCATCCAATCACAAATAAAATACAAAGCTATAATGATGTCATTCAAGACACTACACAACCAGTCCCCTGAATGTTTAAAAGAGCTAGTCAACAGAGTTCCCGACACTCAATTAAGGAGGAAACAACACCAGAACACCTTCTCAACTGCTAGCATATCTACTTACACCTCTCAATCAGCCCTACTCAGAATATTTGAATATTACACCCCATCACTATGGAATTCACTCCTGCATCACCTGAGGGCAATTTCAGAAATCACTGAATTCAGGAAAAATCTAAAAACCCACTTTTTCACAGAGCACTTCGACATCACAGAAAACATGCGACCTTAGAACAACTTCCAATCAACAGCCCCATCCACAACAAACTTCCCCTTTAGCAAGTCCCAAGCTACCACAAGCAATTAAAATACTGTAAGACTATTGTTGTAACACACAAGTAATCCTAATAGATTAATGCAAATAGTTCTGTTAATTGTTCAATGTAAATAGTTGCTTCCATCATTGCCTGCTGCTGCTGAGAGAAGAAAAAGTGGCGGCGGCAGGCAACAGAAGACAGCTAAAATGCGCCCCTTAAACCTTTGTGCCCTGTGCGGCCACACCGCTCGCACAGGGCTAGGTACAGGCCTGGCTTCTATACTGTTCTATGTAAACCTTCATTATGTTTCAATGTAAACCGATTTGATAAAACTGAAAAGCGGTATATAAAAGATGCTAAATAAATAAATAAAATAGAGGTATCCATGGCCCTGATGCGGTGTGCCATGACTTGGTGGTCCAGTGAGATCCCAGCCTGCTCATAGGCAAGAGCAATGCAGTCCACCACCCAAGTGGAAGCCCCAGTTGACTGGGGTCATATGAGACAAAACGCTGAGGTGCTTTATGGTGCCTCTGAGTCCGTTGCAGATAGGATAGGGCCTCTTACAATCCAGAAAATGGAGAACGGTCCCTGCCTTGCTGGCGTGAGTCCTCGGGCAAAAAGGTGGAGAGCATTACTTCCTGACTGAGGTGGAAGGGGGACACCACCTTTGGCAGAAATTTGGGGTGTGTGCATGCGTGCAAATTTTTAGAACCACGTGTAGGGCGTCTCTGCCATCGGAGCCTGAAGCTCACTGACCCTGCAAGCTGACGCGAGTGCCACGAGAAAGATAGCCTTCCAGGAGAAGTACCACAGGTGGCAAGTAGCTAGGGGCTCAAATGGCGGCTTAATTAGCTGTGAAAGCACCACATTGAGAGCCCACTCTGCCATTGGAGGGTGAATGGAGGGCTTGGACAACATAAGGCCCCGCAGGAAATAAGGGGCTGAGCCAAGAGGGGCTTTCCCTCGACGGCGTGGTGATGTGCCACAATAGCTCTCAGGTGCACTCTGACTGAGTTGGATTTCAGTCCCACCTGGGACAGATCGAGTAAATACTGGAGTACCAGCTGCACCGAGCAAGAGACTGGTGGATCATACCTCTGCAGCTGCGTCTCCACTTATGAGCCAGTCATCAAGCACCACACCAAAAATCAACAATATTTGAAGGCGCACGCCCTTCTCATGGAGGTCTTGCGGGAGGCCAGAATGACCTCCTCCATGTCCCATGAAAGGTTGAAGGCAGCTAAAGCTACCCTTTCAGCAACCAAGCCGTGAGTTCCAAGGACCCAAGATTAGGGTGTAGGAGAGAGCCCGCCTCCTTTGACAGTAGTCCTGGGGCACGGCCCAGGAGAATCGGAGATGCCACCGACAGAGAGGCAATGGGAACCAGGGTTGCCTGGGCCACTGGGGGCTAACAGTATCAATGATGCCCTGTCGCCTGAATCTTGAAGAGGGTCTTGGCGACCAGCGGTGTCGGCGGGAAGGTGTAGAGAAGGCCTTCTGTCCATGGAATAAGGAACGCATCTGCCGCCACCTGGGATGGGTGCGGCTGGCGGGAGCAGAAGAAGGACAACTGTGTGTTGTCTGGACTGGTGAACAGGTTCACTAGAGGGATGGCCCATACTTAGAAAAGCTGGAAAGCCATGTTGAGGTCCAGGCACCACTCGTGCAACTGGAGGACTCTGCTCAGCTTGTCCGCCAGGGCATTGCCCTGGCCCAGGAGGTAAACCACCCTCAGGAGCATCCCGCTGTGTGATGCATATGAGCAGAGGGCTATCACCTCCTGACAGTGGGGCATGAACCTGTGCCCCCTAGTTTGTTAACATAGAACATTGCAACTTGGTTGTCCGTCTGGACCAGCACAGACTGGTGCTATGGCCGGTGGCGGAAGGCTCGGAGGACGAGGAATATATTGCCTGGAGTTCCAGGAGGTTGATCTGGGACCATCTGGGACCAGTTGCCTTGAGTGCGGAGGTCCTCACAATGAGCTCCCCATCCCCACAGGTAGGCATCCGTAATAAGGACCCTCTGGGGTGTAGGTGCCTGGAAAGGCATCCTGGTCTGAAGGTGGCAGAGTCTGCCAGCTGGAGGGTCATCTTTACTCTGTCTCGAAGCCTGCCTATGGCTTGTGTCCACTGGGAGCGGAAGCACCACTGAGCTACCCTCTCATGTGCAGACAGGTGCACGGGGTCATGTGGACTGTGGGGGCCTAGCAGGCAGAGAAGGCGAGTGGGCAATGACCAGCGATGCTGTATCTCTACGGCTAGCACCCTGAGGCATCCTGTCCTCTCCAAAGAGAGGAAGGCCTAGGCCTGATGGGTATCTAGCTGAGCCCCTATGAACTCCAGGCACCGAGCAGGAAAGAGGTGACTTGAGGTAACTGATGACAAACCTAAGATGCTGCAGGATGTGGATGGTGCGCTTGGTGGAGTGTCATACCTCTGCAGCTGTGCCTCCCTTTATGAGCCAGTCGTTCAGGTAGGGAAAAAGACCCCTTGGAGACTAAGGTGAGCTGCAACCACCGCTAGGCACTTGGTGAAGACCCTTGGTAATGACACTGGACTGAATGGTAGCACCCTGTACTGGTAGTGACCTCCTCCCACCATGAACTGGAGGTACTGTCGGTGGCAGGGATGGATGAGGATGTGTGTGTAAGCATCCCTCAGATCTATGGAGCATAGCCAGTCCCCTCACTGGAGGTATGGCAGCAGTGTTCCCAGGGACAGCATTTTGAACTGTTTAAGTTTCATAGGTCCAGGACTGGCCTGAGGCCCCCTGTGAGCTTGGGGACAAGGAAATATCTGGAGTAAAAGCCTGTGCCCCAGAGTTGTTTGGGCACTGGCTCCACCGCCTTGTCCTCGACGACACCTGGGAGCTCGGTGAGGAGCAGGGTCTGGTGAAGGAGGCCTTACTGGTTCTCCTAGGAAGAACTAAAGAATTGAAACCCCTACTCTTCATTGAACACTACAATAGCCCAAATCGCATCAATAACCAGGATACAACTAACAACCCCTCACACCAATCCCTATAACCACCCCCTTCCAGAATCAGTTACTACCCTCCAATTAGTAATATAGCAAGTATTTCTACTATTGTACTAATCAATATGTAGTTTTATGTATAACCAGTCTCACACTATTCTATATAACTTGTTTGTTCCATGTAAACCGCCCCAGATTTATGGAAGAGGCGGTATAGAAAAATAAAATAAATAAAATAAGAATGAGGGTGACATCTGTTACAGGTGGAGGAGGTAACCCTCCTTGACTATTTGCAGTATCCAGAAATATGTGTTAATGGAGGACCACCTGTGGGCAAACAGGGTCAGACACCCACCTATGGGCTGCTGAGGCCCTCTTGGGGGAGAGGACGCCATGCACAAAGAGTCAAAAACTCCTGCCAGGCCAGGCCTGGGCCGGTGCCTGGGACTTAGACTTGTGGGAGCCATGCCCTTGCCCCTTGTTCTCTTGTGGGGCAGAAAAGGCCTGGTACTGTGGGGTATTACCAAACACCCCCTTTTTCCTCAGGAAGAAAGGCTTCTTTCCTGGGGCTTTCTTACATGGGTGCACCAAGGTCTTTTTAGAGCATCTGGTCCTGTTCAGGAACTCAGTCTCTATCTCTGCCACCTTGTCTGACATGGGTTTTTCGAAGAGGTTCTCTTTGGTGCAAGGGACATCGATGAGTTTGTCCTGGAACCACTACTCGAGGTCAGACTGCAGTCATGCTTGGCATCGGGCCCTGTTGCCTGCAGCAGCCACTCTGACTGAGGATTCAAAGCCATCGCATGCTGCTCGAGATAGGTACTTCGAGCAGTCCTTGACTGCTGAGGCCAGCGATTTGAACCGCTGAAGAGGTTCCCCATCCAGGCCAGCAGAAAAAATAGCAAGTTCCCTCACCAGTTCTTTGAGGTATATACCAATGTACAACTGGTAGGATAGGACTCGGCAAATCAGTATTGAGCCCTGAGGGCGTCCAAGATCCGGGTCTCCCTACCCAGGAGCACTGAGGAATGAGTCTTGACTCGAGTCAACGCATGACCGACCCAATTACCATTGAGTTGTGAGGGAGCTGGGTCCTTTGGAACCCCAGGCTTTGGCGGACTCTGTACATGGAGTCAAGCCATCTACTCACAATGGGCACTGATGTTGGTGTTTCCCACATGCAGAGAAGGAAGCGCTCAAGGATGGAGGGATGGTCACTGTGAGGGCCTCCTTCGGAGGGGCCTTATACTGGAGCATCTCACATTCCTCCATGTGGGGGTCCTTCTCCGCCTTGGTCTCAAAACATGAGCGTCTTTGCCATATCCTGCACAAAGTCGAGGAAGGTGATATCCTTGGGCAGTGAATGGCATGAGGACATTGGAGACGACAGATCAGAGGGCACATCTCAGTGTCACCAGGTGTCTGAAGACTCCTCGTCCTCTGTCTTCCAATCTGACTGGAAGTCAGAGGAAGAATCCACGGCTCCACAGCTGTTGTGGTTGGGTCCCGAGCCCGACAGCCTGCGCCCTCTAGAGGACCAGTGGTCCGAGCCGCATGCACTTGCCGGAGAGGACGGTGTCCCAAGGAACAGGAACGGGACATCTTCTGAAGCAGAAGGGTCTCTCGAGGATCAGCCTGACGACCGGGGTAGTCCTCGAGGTCGAGGGTCCGGTTGTCAGAGCAGATGAACCGGAGGAACCAGACATAGCCTGCTGCAGCCAGGAGGGTAGTGATACTGCGCCCCAAGGCCATCATCCTGGTCTCCATGCCAAGTGGCTCCACAGTCTTCCACGTAGGCACCGATGACTTCGGGCCTGGTGTCTGTTCCATCAAGAAGGAATCCTCAACCAGGATGTCCTCGGGGGTCCAAGGCCGGTTGCCCGATGCTGATGACTCCTTCTGGGAAAGCTTGTAAGGCTGCTCCTGCTCTGACTCCTCAGACTGGGATTTTTGGTGAGGCCAGGGCCCATGTGGCCCACCCCTTTCCATCGGTGATGTCGTCTAAGTGTCAGCACTTATCCTGCTTGTTCATGGAGAAATGGATACTACAGATGATAGGCAGGTATTGAAAAGCGTGAATTAGGATATATGCTATCAATTGGCTTGCAATCCATGTGTTCTTATATAGTTTTGGAATTGTAAATTGGTCTCAAACATAGCTAAGATCGCAAATATCTCCTACCTAACTGGCATCTTCCCTACCGCCCTTAAACAAACATCAATTCGCCCTCTGCTAAAAAACAACCAGATGGACCCAACAAAGGAAGAATCCTACCGCCCAATCTCCAGCATTCCCTATCTAGCCAAGATACTTGAAAAGGAAACTCAGAGGCAGATCCAACACCACATTGATACAGCAGCCCCGTTGGACCCATGCCAACACGGATTCCGAGAAGCTCACGGAACAGAAACACTCATGACTTCACTACTTAACAAACTCATTTGTGGGATTGACAACATTCACATGGCCATTGCAATGATTTTTCTGGACATATCAGCGGCATTCGACTCAGTCGACCATAAGATCATGCTAGCTAGACTCCACGAAAAAGGCATCCGCAACCAAGCCTGGAACTGGTGCAAATCTTACTTAGATGAGCGCTGGCAACAGGTCCATACAGGCAACATTACTTCTGAACCCTTCAAACAGAAACAGGGAGTACCTCAAGGCTCATCTATATCTGCATTACTTTTTAATATATACATGCAGCCTATCTGCCAAATCACCAGAGATTTCGGTATATCTTGCCTATTGTACGCAGATGACGTGCTAATATTCACACCGATCAATATATCAAATTCCGACTACTCTCCACTAATCAACTGTTTCAATGCAATAACTGACTGGCTCCTCAATCAAAACATGAGAATAAACTTCAAGAAAACCGAAGTACTCATAGCAACAAGAAACAAGCAATTTGCTCCGCCAACCACCCTCACAGTAAGAGACGCAGAACTCCCAATCAAGGCCTCCATAAAGTACCTCGGTGTGATACTTGATCAACAACTCAATCTTAAAGAGCACATAAAGAACACAGTAAAATCAATTTACTACAAACTAAAAACACTGCGCCACCTGAAACCAATGATGGAGACCAAGGACTTCCGTACAGTTTTCCAAGCAATAGTCACACCGCATTTCGACTATGCAAATATCATCCTTCATGGTCTCCCCAAGAATACACTAAATCCACTTCAACTGGCGATGAACGCAGCAGCCCGCATCCTATCTGGAGCTTCTATAAGAGATCATATAACACCAATACTGATCGATCTGCACTGGCTTCCGATAAATTGCAGAATAACATACAAAACCCTCCTCATCACATTCAAGGCTATTAATAATTTATCTCCTGCATCGATCTCAAATCTCATCACCCACACACCAAACAACAGACCCAGGAGACTAGTAGCAGAAAACACACTAGTTACTCCTAGTATCTCCACAAAATGGACACAACAAACTACTAACAGAGCTTTTGTGTCCTATTCTCCCCAGTGCTGGAACAGACTACCTCCAAACATCAGATCAATCAGGGATATCACTCAATTTAGAAAGTCCATCAAGCACTATTTATTCACTTTACACTTCAAGCTACCATACACACAATAAAACCGGCTCCCGTATTACTCAGAAAACTACTACACATAACAACAACCCAGAACAAAAGATCAAAATGTGAAAACACTGTATTCTTATCGAATATCAAATCTTGTTGTAACCTATTCAATGTATATATAATTATGTATAATTATTTAGATAGTTATTCCCCAGTTCACACCCAGTTGATTTTCCCTGTTATCTGTAAACCTAGATCAGTCATGTACTGACAGGTATGTTGTTGTTCAATGTAAACCGCACTGATGATGAATAGTGCGGTATATAAAAAATGTTAAATAAAATAAATAAATAAACATCTTGAAAAATTAAATGCAAGAACATCTCCATGCTCACCAGGGAATCTATAAAAACTAGTGTGTGCTGCAATTGTATATTCCAAGAAATGAAGGTGGTATGGAATCTTATAGAAATAAATTACACATATATAGAGCAACTACCATAGGCTTTCTGGCATCAATGAACCGATAAACTCAAAAAGTGCATTAGGACCAATGTGAATAGCCAGAGTTTGTTTCCATCCTTAATTTGAACAAGCCTTCCGATAAATGGAGGGAATGAGTGGGAATCCACATGTACATGGAGGAAAAGAAGGAAAAGAATTTGCAAAACAAGAGAAAAATCTCCTTGAGGAATACTTTATTTATTTAGCTCATGCCTTTCCAGAAGATCAAGGCAAGTTACAATCTGGTACTGTAAGGAGGAAAAGCAGCTGGCTAAAGTACAAACAATTTGGCAAGCTTTATTTGCCGAAGCAAATGATTTCTTCTATGACGACACACTCTGATTTGACAATATCCGATATAGAGGGCGGGATTCCTTTAGGAAAGATACAGTGGATGTTATCAAGAATACAATATATAAATTAAGAGCATCGAGCTGACCTTTACATTTACAGACTTTGTGAAACTAGCCCAAGTTGCTTAGCAAGTTAGCTCTTTCCTAACTGATGTAGTGAAGATGTCAGTAACACAGTTATAAGCCTGGTTGTTTGAAGAAAGCAGTGGTGCATCCAAAACTAGTCAAAGAGGAATTTGTCGCCAGCTGATATTGACAGCTATCAACCTATATCTAATCTCCCATTTATAGGGAAAATGATTGAGCAGGTAGTTTGTCTCTAGTTAGATGATTATTTGGAACTAAATCATGTTCTGGATCCGTGGCAACAGAGTTTTCGACGTAGGCAGAAATATTGCTTACCCCTCTTCCTGATCAGTTATTACATGGATTAGACAAAACTAGGTCTTATTTTTGCTAATACTTATTGATATATCCAGGGGTGGCGGAAGGACTTTTTCTTTGGGAGGGCCCAAGCTCTGCTCTAACTCCATACCAAGCTCCACCCCATGGGCAGAGACCCTTCCCGTTCACAGACAGGGAGGGTCTTTGTCGTGATTGTGGCTTTTCTTCTGCTGCCTGCGAGCCATGATCATTACAAAGACCAATCCTGCAACGGGCAGACAGGAAGGGTCTTTGCAATGATTGTGCCTGGCAGGCAGTAGGCTACTCCTACTACTAATCATTTATAAAGCTCTACAAGGCATACGCAGCACTGTACAGAGAGAACTGTAAGCTCTATGAGCAGGGACAATCTAATCAAGACAGACAGTACTGCCCGCGGTGATCCTATCCCCCGCAGGCAGAAGAAGAAAGCCTGTAATCATGACAAAGACCCTTCCTGTGGGGATCCAATCTCTCACTGGCAGACAAGGAAGGGGCTTTTCTTCTGCTCGCAGGGGAGGGGATCCCCGCGGGTAGCCTGCTGCCTGCAATGATGGGATTTTTGGTAGGGTCAGGGCCCATGTGGCCCACCCCTTTCCGACACCTATAGATATATCCGTAGCATTTGATTCAGATCTTCCTCAAATTTTACTGAATAGATTGATGTCTTTAGAACTAAAGTGTTCAGTACTGTCATGGTTTCAAGTTTTTCTTTCTAATTGTTCACCGTGAACATAAGTTGTGGACACTGTCCAGTTCTTGGAATGGAGGAAGGAATATCCTAATGGTTAGAGGAGCAGGCTAGAACCAGGGGAGCCAGGGTCTGACTCCCACTGCTGCTCCTTGTGATTTTGGGCACTTCAGCCCCGATCAGCATCAGGGAAGGGAACAGGCAGGCAAGCCCATCCCTGCTTCCCACTGCCAAGGCCAAGAGGAGCACTGAAATTTAAATTTAAAAAGCAGAGTGCCATTAGGCGCGCCCATGCCTGAGGGCCTCGCCAGAGGGCCCTTTGGCGTGTCCCTGAGGTGGGGACAAAGTCATCTCATTCTCTGTTGTTTGAAAACACTGCAGCTTTTCAGGGACCTACATATTTTAAACCTACGCTCAGTGGCGATTGACAAAATACAGAAACATAGAAATATGACGACAGAAAAAGACCACATCGCTTATCTAGTCTGTCCTTCCATATCAACAACTAAAACAGTCCCCTTTTTACCTTTAGAGATCCTCTGTGTTTGTCCCATGCTTTTTTGAATTCAGTTACTGTCCTCATCTCTACCACCTACACTGGGAGACTATTCCATGGATCCACTACTCTTTCCGTAAAGAAATATTTCCGCATATCACTCCTGAATCTATCTCCCTTCACCCTCATCCCATGTCCCCTTGTAGCAGAATTTGCTTTCAATTGAAAGAGGCTCTAACCCTGAACATTTATGCCATGGAGATATTTAAACATCTCAATCATATCACCTCTATCCCACCTTTCCTCTAAGGTGTACATATTAACATCTTTCAGTCTGTCCTCATATGCTTTATAATGAAGCCCACTAATCATTTTAGTAGCCAACCTCTGCACCGACTCCATCCTGTTCACATCCTTTTGAAGGTGCAGTCTCCAGAATTGCACACTATACTCCAAATGAGATCGCACCAAACACTTATACAGAGGCATTATCACCTCCTTTTTTCTGCTAGCCATTCCTCTCTGTATGCACCCAAGCATCCTTCTAGCTTTTCCCATCACCTTTTCTACCTGTTTAGCTACTTTAAGATCATCAGACACAACCACGCCTAGGTCCCGCTCTTCTTTAGTGGACAAAAGTACTTCACCCCCTATACTATATTGCTCCCTTGGATTGCTGCAGCCCAAATGCATGACCTTACATTTTTTAACATTAAATCCCAGCTGCCAGATTCTAGACCATTCTTCAAGCTTAGCTAGATCCCTCCTCATGTTATCTACACCTTACTGGGTGTCTACTCTATTGCAGATTTTGGTATCATCCGCAGAGAGGCAAACCCTACCCGACAGCCCTTCCGCTATATCACTAACAAAGATGTTAAAAAGAATCGGACCAAGGACAGATCCCTGGGGCACACTACTGGTAACATCCTTCTCCTCAGAGTGAGCTCCATTTACTTGTACTCTTTGTCGCCTCCCACCCAACCAATTTCTAACTCAAGCAGTAACTTTAGGGTCTATCCCTAGGGTGCTCAGTTTGTTTATAAGTCGCCTGTGAGGAACAGTGTCAAAGGCTTTCCTGAAATCTAAATACACCACATCTAGGGCTCTCCCTTGGTCCAATTCCCTGGTCACCCGGTCAAAGAAATCAATCAGATTTGTCTGACAAGACCTGCCTCTGGTGAATCCATGCTGCCTCGGATCCTGCAATCTGCTGGACTCCAGAAACCTCACTATTTTCTCTTTCAGCAGTGTTTCCAATAATTTACTCACCTCCGAAGTTAAACTAACAGGCCTGTAGTTTTCAACCACATCCTTACTTCCGCTTATGTGTAAAGGTACCACATGAGCCTCTCTCCAGTCCTTTGGCACCACTCCCGACTCCACCGAGGCATTGAAAAGGTCAGTCAGTGGAGCTGCTAGAACGTCCCCAAGTTCCCTCAGTATTCTAGGGTGTATCCCATCCAGTCCCATCGCTTTGTCTACTTTAAGTTGAGCTAGTGTCTCACGAACACAGTCTTCTGAAAATTGTTCAAGATGTCCCTCGCTTCTGTTCCTGTTTGTGGGTGTTTTCTGAGGTCCTGCTCCTGGTTCTTCATTTGTGAACACAGAACAGAAATATTTGTTAAGCAATTCCGCTTCATCCTCATCAGCTTCTACATATTCCTCCCCTGCACCCTTGAGTCTGACAATACCACTTTTGCCCTTCCTCTTCTCACTAATATATCTGAAAAATGTCTTATCCCTCCATTTTATAGCATTGGCTATTTCCTCCTCCTTTTGAATCTTTGTCTTCCTGACTACTTTGCTAGCTTCTCTAAGTTTTTCCAAATACAGATGCCTGTCTTCCGCTGTCTGTGATCTCTTGTATTTCATGAAGGCCTCCCTCTTTTTCTTCACTTTTTCAGCTACTTCTTTCGAAAACCATAGCGGTCTCCTTTTCCTTTTACCTTTATTTACCATTTTAACAAAAAGGTTGGTTGCCCTTAAAATATCCCCTTTCAGTTTTGACCACTGTTTTTCTACATCCCCCAGCTGTTCCCATCCCACTAACGACTCCCTGAGGTATTGGCCCATCTTGGCAATGTTAGTCTTCCTAAAGTTTAAGATCCTCACCTTTGAATGGATTCTAACAGCCCTAGTCCTAATACTGAACCACACCATCTGGTGATCACTGGATGCAAAATGATCTCCCACTACAACATCAGAAACACTTTCACCATTGGTAAGCACCAAGTCCAGTATGGCCCCTTCATGTGTTGGGGTCTGTTACCAATTGCCTGAATAGTTCTCCCTGTAGAGAATCCAGGATCTCCTTACTTCTAGATGATACTGCAGCAGGAATGTGCCAATCAACATCTGGCATACTGAAATCTCCTATCAGTAGCACTTCCCCTTTCCTAGCAATGCTGCGTATGTGTTCAATTAACTCTCTGACCACCTCTTCCTCTTGTGAGGGAGGTCTGTATATCACACCAATGAAAATAGATTTCTCTTTCCCTCTTTCTAGTTTAACCCACAATGCCTCCTCTCTCCCTTTTAAACTCTGTAATTCCAAAGCTTTAATAGTAGTTTTTTTACATATAGTGCCACTCCTCCTCCCCTTCTTCCTACCCTGTCCTTTCTGAATAAAGTATAGCCAGGTATAGTTACATCCCAATCATGGTTTTCTGTGAACCATGTTTCTGTAACTGCCACTAAATCCAAGTCAGCTACTCCCACCAAAACTTCAACATCAGGGATCTTATTTCCCATGCTACGGGCATTTATACACACTGCTTTCCATATGTTACCCCTTGCATATGTCCCAAATATGCAGGGCAGCAACCTGGTCCTCTGTCTACACTGTTGCGGCCCATTATTGTCTGGACAAGGACTCCTGCCAGGATGCCTCAATCGGCCAGGCTGTTCTCCTGCAACTCTTTCAGACTTAGATCAACTCCTACCCCTCGTCCCGGGTTTCGATACCAGAGATCCTTGGGAGGATACATGACCCACTTAGGCCTGTGTTTCATCGCTCTCTCTATGATTATCTCCCTGGCATCTCCAAGCTAGGGAGTCCCATATGTGAAGACTACATTTCTGCTTGTTCCTGGAGATAGCGTAATTACTCATCTGTAACAGGTGATCTCCGGGAACAGCAGGAATTGTGTCTTCACAACCTACCCTCCTCCCCTATGAGCTGCTCTCTCTCTCCTTTTATCTCAGCTAAAAACCCAACTGAGGAGGAAGAGTTGGAAAGGCAGGAAAGCAGCTACGCCGGCACAGTGGGATGCTCCCAAAAGCTTTCCTATAGGACGCTGAGGAGCGTTCCCGCACGGGCTCCATCGGTGCCGATGTCACCCATATGTGAAGACTACATTCCTTCTTGTTTCTGGAGATACACTGGAAACATCTTTATCTTTATCTTTATTAAAACACTTGATAGACCGCTATGGCCAAAGCATTAAGCGGTGTACAAATAAAAAAAATAAAAGTCAACACTGCAAAGTAAGGAAAAGAACGCCATAAATAACAGGAAAGCAAAAGGTCAAAGAAGGACATAAAAGGTAGACATGAAAGAGAACCAAAACAGAAGGCAGTACAGGTTAAAACTATTAAAATTATTATGAAGACCAAACACATACTTTAAACAGAGACCAAAAAAGACAGACAAAATGACATGGACAACATATCTTAGGAATGGGAGTCAGAGGGAAGGTCAAAGGCTTGTTTAAACAGGTGAGTTTTGAGTAGTGATTTGAAGTGCGGATAAGAAGATTCTAGACAGAGGGTAGATGGCAAAGTGTTCCAAAGAAGAGGACCCAAAAAGAAAAAGGCCGAGTGTCGGGTCTGTTCTAGGTGCGCTCGTGAAGGAGCAGGCAGAGCTAGACGGTTGGCGTGAAGGGAACGAAGCTGGCGGTATGGGGTGTGGAGGGAGATGAGATCAGCTAGATAAGTGGGTTCACCTGTGTGAATGGCACGGTGAAGTAGGATAAGAAATTTATAGTGATACCGAAACCGAAGAGGTAACCAATGTAATCGAAAAAGAAGGGGAGTGACATGATCATAGCGGTAAGTGAAAGTAATAAGCCGAACAGCAGTATTTTGGATGGACTGAAGTCTTTGAAGCTGATATTTAGGAAGATTTGCTAGGAAAACATTACAATAGTTTAATCTACTGATGACGAGAGCCAGTACCAAAGTGACCAATGAATCAAAGGGTAAAACTGAACGGACAGCCCTGATCTGACGCAAAGAGAGAAAAGAACGGCGAGTGAGGGAAGAAATGTGTAAATGGAAGGAAAGAGTGGAGTCAAGAATAACACCCAGATAGCGAAAAGAAGAAACCAGAGGGATAGGAACAGAATCAATCAGAGGTGCAATAGTCGGACAAGAGCCGCTTAAAGATACCCACATCGCGGTGGATTTAGCAGGGTTCAGATAGAGAAAGTTTTGGGAGAGCCAAGAAGCGATATGCGAGAGGCAGTCGTTAAATGGAGAGATATCCGGAATTAGTGGAGAGACGTGATAGAGAAGAATGATGTCATCTGCGTAGATGTAAGGAGACACAGGAAATTGTTGAATTAGAAGGGGCAACGGAGCAAGAAAAATATTAAACAGTAAAGGAGAGAGAACAGAGCCCTGTGGTACACCACAAGTGAGCGGGAAAGAAGAAAAGGAATGACCATTTGAGTGAACAGTGAATGAACGAGCCGAAAGAAAAGAGTGAAACCACTGTAAGACTGTACCCTGCAACCTACAGTCAAGTCAGAAAGTCGGGAGAGAAGAGTCCGGTGATCAATTAGGTCGAAAGCTGCCGAAAGATCAAGTGAGACAATTAGAGTAATATCACCCCGATCATGTGCAACATGCAGTTCATTCAATAGTGCTAAAAGGACAGTTTCAGTGCTGTGCCCATGACGGAAACCTGCTTGGCGGGGGTGAAGGGAGTGAGTAGTTTCAATGTGTGAATTCAGCTGTTCGAAAGCAAACCGCTCCAGGAGTTTGGCTATGAACGGGAGATTTGAAACGGGACGCCAGTGGGACAGAACGGAAGGATCAAGTGATGACTGCTTTAAGAGAGGACGTACCACAGCAGATTTCCAAGCGGTTGGAAAAAGGCCAGACGACATAACCCTGACAAAACTGTGCAGGATGAATTTGTGATTATCCAAGACATTCTTATTGCTACAGAAAAAAAGCCTGATGCAAGAAAATTGGTCATGGTGGTAAAGGAGAAAAGTATTAAGAGCAGCATTACTGACAGATGTGTCCATACCAGGTAACTATTTTGTGCTATCTATGGAGAAAGAGAAGATCCTCAAGTGTCAACAAATGCAATCAATGACCAGAAAAATGTGGTGAAGAAATACAGAAATGATCCCAGCTATATTAGGTACCACCAGCCTGATTAAAATGAATCTCCAAAAGTAACTTGATATGTTGCCTATGCATATTACATCTTAAGAACTTCAAAGAGAGTCTCTCTTTGGAATAATTCAAACACTGAGAAGAGTACTAACAATAAATCTGAGAAATTAAGACCACCTCCAAAATGCCTTAGCATAAGGATGAGATTCATTCCTGTAATGGTATGAAAATTAATCCATTTAGAGTCATTAACTCAGACTGGTCTCTCTACTGCCACCATCCATATTCCTGCTGAGAACCTGCTGGAGGTGTCACAATTAGGGAAGCTCTTTCATGGACCAAGGCCAACTTAGAACCTGCCAGGCTTCTGAGAGGTCCCACACTGGTCCAAACTGAGCTGCTCACATGCTTAGAGGCCATCCTGTCAATGCCAATCCTGCGCCTACATAGCTCAAAATGAATTTGAGTCTTTGAGGCCTCTATATTTTAGAGCCACTGTCATGAATATACTGTAGGAACCACACAAGCTCCATTTCACTAAGAGTTGCTTATTTAGCATTATGCGCTGTCACTGTCCCAAATCAAAGCGGTAATATCTGATTAGATCTCTGTCTTTACGGGTTAAAACTGAAAGTGCCGATTTTGTTCTAGCTGGGAGAGGAGTTGGTCATGATTGTATGTGTGTGAGGAGGGGTGGGGGGGGGGGGGGGTAGCCAGTAACAGGAGTCCTATAGATAATATAACTGATATTCTCCAGGAATTTAGTTTCAGTAACTGCTATAAGAAACAAGAAACTATACGGCTGTGCCACCTACACAGACTATAAGGAAATTGGATCTGCGTGGAATGCTCAGGCCTCCATTGAACTACTAAACCATTACAGCAAATCATATCATTGCATTAACTTAGGGATAACACAATAGTCTCAGTGTCAGACAGCTAAATCGTTAACTTTTATTTTTGTACTCTGTCATGCACTGTGATTTTTTATTATCATCTTTATGCTATTTTTTGTGGGGAAAGTATAGACAACCATTTTACGCTTGCATGCTCAATATTTATGGTATCAGATTTGCTAGATTGGCAAGAGTCAAGTGTTGAGGAGATGGAGAAGCAGCTCCCCTTTTCTTTCACTCTTTGCCACTTTTCATACCTCCTTCCCATGTTCTCTCCCAGCCCTACATTTTTGCTGCTCCACTCAGTTCTCTCTCTATCTTTATTTCGAATTTGATATATACTGCTTTTAACACATGCATCAAAGTGGTTTATAATGCAAAACAGTAAATAAGATACAAAAACTAAACAAAAGACAATTTATTAAAATAACAAAATACATAAAATTCAGGTTCCCAAAACTGCTCTGAAGGCTTGCTCAAAAGAATAACTCTTAAGGCTTTTCTTAAAGGATTTCAAGGAATTATCCTGCCGAATATAGAGAGGCAATGAATTCCACAATGTAGGGGCAAAAACATAAAACGCTGAACGCCGAGTAGATTAAAGCCAAGCAGAACATACTGACGGTACCATCAAGCAATTATGAAATTGTGATTGCAAAGTCCTAGTAGGAACACAAGGAATTAGAAGATCAGAAAGATAAGAAGACACCCCATAATAGAAAGCCTTAAAAGCTAACAAAAGAATCTTAAATTTAAAATGAAATGAAAAGAGGAAGCCAATCATGGGAATGCAACAAAGGAGTAATACAGACTGAATAACGAGACTGGGTAATAAGCTTAACGCCCACATTTTGGTTCCTCTGAAAACACTTAACAACATAGTTGGCAGCATGATCAGTAAGTGGCTTTAGCAATGCCCTACTAGACAATGTAGCCCTAGAAAGAAAGTTGATTTACTGTAAGTGCCATATGGATTATTTAAACTTCTGCATGTAGAATACATATGTTGTTGATGGCTCCTGGGGAAGAAAGGCGAAACAAATCTTGCACAGTGCATTAAGTATTCCATGATACAATCAAACATGCATGTTCTTGGTTTATCATTCTTGCCAGGGAACATATATTTTACAGCATTTTCTAAAATGTTCATATATCAACTTTAGTTTCTGAGAACAGTTTTAATTAATTATCATCCTGTATTATTCAACAATTAACATGTAATACATGACCTGATACTTAATCGTGATTTGACTCAATTTTCTGTTGATTTTACATTTAGTGCTTAATATCTCAATCATCATGCAGAATGTTACATACCAAGATTCACATCTGGCAGAATCTTATCATGAAACTGTGTCTCCAAACTGTTGGGCGATAGAAAATCTGCCAAAAGCTGACTGTTGCTCAGTTCCGGATGTTGCAAAAGTTTCTTTAAGAAATACAAAAGGATTAGTTGGCTTCGTGGAAATACCTCTGATAAACCAGTATGGTTGATTTCTTTTAATTTTTATATTTATTCAAGTTTATCATTTAAAATCCAAAAAATTATTGAACAGAAAACATCAAGTAAATACATATCCAGGAAATACCAAATTACATAGGTGTCGTTGAAGCCCACAAATGAGAGAGGACACATAATACTCAATTTAAGAAAACGAGAAACAAAGATTCTCAATTAAGACTGATGTACTAGTTGCTGATACCCAGTCCTCCCTTGTGCAGTAGATTAAACAGGTGGAAGTGTAGATCGTTTCTCCACAGCTTTCAGTAATACCTGCTCTATCTAACAGGAAACTAGTCAACTGCTTGAGGGTCATAAAAAATGTTTCATTCCTTGATACCTAGTACATTTACATGGTAAATTTGACCAAAAAAGGCCACCTGGTTGTAACATCCCAGGTTTCTACAACAGAAATGGTCTCCATTTTAGCTGGATAGTTTTGGCCATATCTGGAGACATTTGAAATTTAAAGCTACAGAATAAGTCATTCTGATGCCAAAGGAAGTATGTAAGCAAACAGCAATGACCAGAATCCAAAACAGGACAATCAGGGTAGCAGGTACTGGGGCATCCTCTAGAGCAATTATGAAATATTATCCCTCATCTAAAACTTGGTAGGGGGTAGAAGTCTGTTCCCCAGAGTGCAATAATTCTTTATCTCCAGGAACAAACAGGAATGTAGTCTTCACATATGGGCATTGTCGGTACCGACGGAGCCTGCGCGGGAATGCTCCCCAACGTCTAAAAGGAACGCTTTTGGAAGCATCCCTCAGCACATGCGTGCTGCCTTCCCAACTGTCCTTCAGTTCTTTGTTTTCTGTGGAGCCGACAGGATCCATACCCTGTCACCGCAGAAAATTCCGTCTTTAAAATTGTTTTCTTGTGGTCGCGTTTGCCTCCGCATGACACTTACCGGTACCGCCAGTTCTTTTCTTTTCTTTTCCAAAAAACCCCAAACCTTATACTTTGAACTGTTTCTCTTCAGAAACTTTTCTTTTTTGGTGCTAGGCGCCATTTTGGGCACTAGGCCCCATATTCCTAAAACATGGAAAAACCAACTAGTGGTTTTAAAAAATGTACTAAGTGTGGCGGTACCATTTCCATCACTGACACCCATGATTGGTGTCTTAAATGTTTAGGGCCTGAACATTCTCCATCTGAATGTTTCTCCTGTATGGGGATGACTAAAAGAGGAAGACAGAACCGGGCTGCAAAGCTCGGTATCCTCTTTTCTTCGGATGCCAGATCCATTGCATTGACATCTTCAAGGGCCTCCTCTTCTTCCCATGGATCTCAGGTAACTAAACATAAAAGTCAGTCCTCAAAGGGTAGCTCTCCTGCTAAGCATCGAGAGGCCATTGGCATTGCCCTTGAGGGACCACACAGGCAAAGCAGCCCCAGTGGGAGGCTTCAGCTTCCAAAGCATCAATGGGGCTCCAGGATGTTCTCGAGGCCCCGACCTCGCAAGAACTACTGTGCCATGCTCAGGGGTTCCGGGCGTTTTCACCGGTACAGACACCCAGGCATCAGCAGCGTCAATAGACCAGAGGTTCCTTGCTATTGAACGCAGCATTGCAGCTCTTCTCTCAGCTGCGGTACCATTGGTCCAACGGCCACCGGCACCGATACCGATGCCGGCACCTACACCGGTACCAACGATATGGCCCCAGTGGGAATTCTTCCCACGCCATCATTGGCTGGAATCGACAGATCGGTACCGGATTATCTTGGTACCAACTTCGATCGATACGGGAACCGTGCTTTGCATGAGCATCGTGGTCAGGAATACTTCGAATCCTCCGATTAAGAAGATTCTGACAATTCTGCTGGTACTAGAGGGTTTCTCCCAGAAGATCCCTCTTCTCACCAATGCAGAATGTCACCTCTAGATTTTAGTTAAATCAGTCAGGGCCTAGTAGCAGCAGTTTAAGTTTAAATTTAAAACACAGAAGAGAACTTTCTGGTTACATTTCATACCCAGCAGAGAGCATGCAGTTTTAATTTAATAGTCACTCAGGGCCTAGTATCAGCAAAGTACTTTTAGTTTAAATTTAAAACACAGAAGAGAGCTTTCTGGTTAAATTTGGAACCCAGCAGAGAGCTTGTAGTTTAAATTTAATAGTCACTCAGGGCCTAGCATCAGCAAAGTACTTTTAGTTTAAATTTAACACACAGAATAGAGCTTTCTGGCTAAATATAGAACCCAGCAGAGAACTTATAGTTTAAATTTCATAATAAGTTAGAGCCTAGCAGCAGAAAAGAGCTATAATTTAAATAAAATAAGAATATAGATTAGCACAAAAGGCAAAACAGGGTCAGTACTCTTTGAGCAGCAAATAGTCTTCTAGAGACCTTTACAAAGAGGCCTTCTACCTAGGGGGCAAGAGACCTGTGAAACTTTTTCAATAGGTGTTAACACCAGGTGCAGGTCAAAAAGGGCATTTTGAAAGACTCCTTCTATCCAAGCAAGGACTGTTAATCATCCAGGAAGTTGGTCACAGCTTACCTCAGCAGCACAGGCATAAATAGCTCAACCAGAGCTCTGTGATCCTCAGTCTTGAAGGACTAGAAAAGGGGACTGTTACTTCTGGAGAGAGATCTGCAATTGTGAATATATACTTCTGGGAATATTCTGAAAGGAATTTTTTCTATTAAAGCTAATTAATCTGTGAACCCACTATATTTTGTTAAATCAGTCAGGGCCTAGTAGCAGCAGTTTAAGTTTAAATTTCAACACAGAAGATAGCTTTCTGGTTAAATTTGGAACCCAGCAGAGAGCTTGTAGTTTAAATTTAATAATAAGTTAGAGCCTATCAGCAGCAAAGAGCTATAATTTAAATCAAATAAGAAAATAGCTTACCTCAGCAACACAGGACAGGGTACTGTGTAGCAGCCCTCTTTTAATAAGTGTTATTTCCCTCCCTCTCTCCCCACACCCACCCACTCCTGGGATAATCGTAGCTTTATAGGTACTTACACATCTTAAAAGACAGGAGGTGCTCTCAGGTGAAGCTCGCTACCCAAATCAGTCATACACTAAGGACTTGAGATTAATTAAGCTTCAGGTGAACAAGGTATATTAAACGTATTAGGTACAGTTTTACTGGTATAAATATCCATAGCAACCATTAGTAAATAAAGAACTTAAAGATCTAAACAAAAACTTAAAACTAAGATGCAGACAGCAATCCAGCAGCGAGATGGGGGCTTTCCAGTCTTTTGCATTGAGTGTCACATGTATGATTTTCCCCCAGTTGGTGAGAGGTCTTGTGTGTGCACTAGGTGCAAGGAGCTCTTTGCTCTCAGGGAACGAGTCCGTTCTCTAGAGGCTAGAGTAGCACACTTGGAAAACATAAGAAAGACAGAGAGGTACATAGATGAGACCTACAGGGATATAGTCCTGAAGTCCCACCTCCAGTCTGGCAGCATCCGTGTTGCCATGGAGGAGAGAAGTCATGTGACAGGAGAGCATCACCCTGGTGCAATGTTCCCTCTAATTTTCTGTAGGCTGTGTGCGCATAAAATATCAGCTGTGTGCAGCTTTTCAAGGAAGGTTAAATTTTTGTGCGCCACATAACGACACTCAGAGTTATATACTTTAAAATTTGACTACACGTCAGAATACAGTATGTACACCACATTGATTTTAATCAAATTAAATGAAAATAGATGATTACTAAATGAAGCGGGAAATTTCTAGTAATTACAATCATAACTTTTAAATTTTAAGACGTCTGTGTTGTTTTCTATCAGAATCAGAGCCGTAATGTTTGTGTGCTCTGTTGTAAAGTATGTGCGCTCGTTCGGCAAGGTGTGTGAGCGCGCACACGCGCGCAGCTTAGAGAGAACAGTGCCCTGGTGTGGCAGGAAGTGATCCTCTAACTAGGACCTGTCCTCCAGGTGATGTAAAACCATCTCGCACCGAGGAAGTTTCTCCAGGGCCATGTGCCCATGAGGGAAGGATTAGGACAGCCGTTATAGTTGGTGATTCGAACATTAAGCATGTAGATAGCTGGGTGGCTGGTGGACGTGAGGATCGCCTGGTAACATACCTGCCTGGTGCGAAGGTAGCAGACCTCACACGCCACCTAGATAAGGTCTTAGGTAGTGCTGGGGAGGAGTCTGCTGTCCTGGTACATGTCGGTACTAATGACATAGGAAAATGTGGTAGGGAGGTTCTGGAGGTTAAATTTAGGCTTTTAGGTAGGAAGTTGAAATCCAGAACTTCCAGGGTAGCGTTCTCCAAAATGCTTCCTGTTCCACGTGCAGGACCCAAAAGGCAGGCAGAGCTCCGGAGTCTCAATGCGTGGATGAGACAATGGTGCAGAGATGAGGGTTTCGGATTTGTTAGGAAATGGGGAACGTTCTGGGGAAAGGAGGGGCTCTTCCAAAGGGATGGGCTTCACCTTAACCGGGATGGAACCAGGCTGCTGGCATTAACCTTTAAAAAGGAGATAGAGCAGCTTTTAAACTAGATAATAGGGGAAAGCCGACAGTCACCCAAGAGTGGATGGTTCGGAAGAATGTATCCTTGAAGGATACTACCAAAAGCAGAGAGGTACCAAAAAAGAGTAAAGTAGCCCAAATGCCCTCGAGTATGGAGCAGACAGAGCTTAAAGATCCCAAATTACCCATGTCTACCAATAGCCAAATTAATATGAACAAAATAGAGTCTCTAAAATGCTTGTATGCAAATGCTAGAAATCTAAAAAATAAGATGGGAGAGTTAGAATATATAGCACTAAATGAGAAATTAGATATGATTGGAATATCAGAGACATGGTGGAAGGAGGACAACCAGTGGGACACTGTGATACCTGGGTACAAACTATATCGTAAAGACAGAGCTGATCAAAATGGTGGAGGGGTTGCGCTCTATGCTAGAGAGGACATTGAGTCAGAAAGGATTAAAGTTTTGCAGGAAACAAAATTTGCTGTAGAATCTCTATGGATTGAAATTCCATGTAAAAAGGGGAAGGCGATGGCAGTGGGGGTGTACTATCGACCGCCTGGCCAGAATGAACAAATGGATGATGAAATGCTCAAAGAAATCAAGGAAGCTAACAAACGTTACAGCGCAGTAATAATAATGGGTGATTTCAACTACCCCGGTATCGAATGGGTCAGTGTTACGGCAGGACATGCTAGGGAGATAATGTTCCTAGATGACATAAGTGACTGCTTCTTGGAGCAGCTGGTTCATAAACCGACCAGAGGGGAAGCCATATTAGACCTAGTCCTTAGTGGAACACTAGATCTAGTGCAAGAGATAAGGGTGTTGGGGCCACTTGGCAATAGTGATCATAACATGATCGCCTTTGATTTAATTAGTGGAGGAGGGATAGTAAGGAAATCCACAGTACTACCTTTTAACTTTCAAAAGGGAGACCAAAATAAAATGAGGAAAATAGTTAAGAAAAAGCTAAAAGGAGCAGTTGCAAAGGTTAAAGACTTACATCAAGCTTGGGTGTTGTTGAAAAATACTATCTTGGAAGCCCAGACCAGCTGTATTCCACGCTTTAAGAAAAGTGGAAGGAAGTCCAAAAAACTGCCAGCATGCTTTAAAGGTGAGGTTAGAGAGGCGGCTGTTGCCAAAAAAGCATCTTTCAGGACATGGAAAAAAGAGCCAAATGAGGAAACCTGGAAACAGCACAAGCACTGGCAAGTCAAATGCAAGGCATTGATAAAGCAGGCAAAGGGAGAATTTGAGAAGAAGCTTGCTGCGGAAGCAAAAACGCGAAATAAAGATTTTTTCAAGTACATTCGTAGCAAAAAACCTGTGAGAGAGTCAGTTGGTCCATTAGATGATAGAGGAGTTAAAGGGGCACTAAGAGGCGACAAGGCGATAGCGGAGAAACTGAATGAATTCTTTGCTTCGGTCTTTACTGAGGAAGATGTAGGGATGTTACCCATGACTGAAGTGGTATTTAAAGGTGCGGAAGAATTGAAGGAAATATCGATACATCGGGAAGATGTATTACAACTATTAGATAAACTGAAGAGTAGCAAATCACCTGGGCCAGATGGTATACATCTAAGGGTGTTGAAAGAACTGAAATATGAGATTGCAGACCTGCTATTAGCAATCTGTGAACTATCATTAAAATAATCTCTAATACCTGAAGATCGGAGGATCGCCAATGTAACACCAATTTTTAAAAAGGGTTCCGGGGTGATCTGGGAAACTACAGACCGGTGAGCCTCACATCAGTACCAGGAAAAATGGTAGAAACCATCAAAGAATAAAATTACTCTGCATGTAGATAGTCATGGCCTAATGGGGGACAGCCAACATGGCTTTAGACAAGGAAGATCTTGTCTTACTAATCTGTTATGTTTTTTTGAAAGTGTGAATAAACAGGTGGACAAAGGTGAGTCGGTTGATATAGTGTATCTGGACTTTGAGAAAGCCTTTGACAAGGTCCCTCATCAGAGACTTTTGGCAAAACTAAAGAGTCGTGGGATAGGAGACAGTGTACTAGTGTGGATCAAGAACTGGTTAAACGATAGAAAGAAGAGGGTTGGGCTAAATGGCCAATTTTCCCAATGGAGAAAGGTTGAATAGTGGTGTATCCCAGGGATCTGTGCTGGGTCCGCTGCTTTCTGACATATGTTTATGTTTATTAAAACATAAATGACCTGGAAAGTGGAATAACGAGTGAGGTTATCAAATTTGCAGATGACACAAAACTATTTAAAGTTGTTAAAACCCAAGAGGATCGTGGAAAATTGCAAGAGGATCTTGATAAACTGGAAGACTGGGCATCAAATTGGCAGATGAAATTTAATGTGGACAAGTGCAAAGTTATGCACCTAGGGAAGAACAACCCAAACTATGGTTACACAATGAAAGGTTCCACATTAGGAACCACCACCCAGGAAAAAGATTTAGGTGTCATTGTGGATAACATGTTAAAACCCTCGACCCAGTGTGCAGCGGCAGCCAAGAGAGCAAATAGAATGCTAGATATCATAAGGAAAGGAATGGAAAATAAAACAAAAGATATTGACTCGGTCGGCCCTAACCTTACAGAGTTTTTGCAAGATTCACTTGATATCATCCCAAAGAGGTGTACTTTGGTGGTGACTTTCGGGTCAGAATCACTTAAATTGAGAATTATTCGTGCATATTTCAAGTACAAACATGTGGTATTTTGTGGATATAAACTTCAGGTTTTTCCTGATGTGGGCAAGGTTACCCAGGCTCGCCGGAAAATGTTTCTTGAGCTTAGAGCTCGAGTGATTGCGTTGGGGGCTTCCTTTTTTTTGAAGTTCCCTTGCCGTTGTTTGGTAACTTATGAAGGTCATGATTATGTTTATGTTGATGTGGCTTCACTTAATCAGTTTCTTGTTGATAAGGAGAGCGTTGGCAGACAGGAGGATGTTTAGGTGGGATGGTTTGTGTATTTCGGCTCCCTGATTGGAGTTTTAATTAACTCTCATTTACTTCTATTTGTATTGTAATCCTTTTGGGATTTTGTGCAGTTTTCTCTCCTTGATGTGTATTGTATGGATATGAAATTTGTTCTTGAATGTCTTATTCATTGTGTGTAAGTATTTTTTGTATTTTTCTTGCATTTGAGAAAATTTAAATAAACAATTAAAAAAAAAAAAAAAAAAGATATTATAATGCTTCTATATCATTCCATGGTGAGACCGCACCTTGAATGTTGTGTGTAGTTCTGGTCGCCGTATCTTTAAAAGGATATAGCATTATTAGAAAAGGTTCAGAGAAGAGCCACCAAAATGGGATGGAAGGATACTCCTATGAAGAAAGGCTAAAAAGGTTAGGGCTCTTTAACCTGGAAAAGAGACGGCTGAGGGGAGATATGATAGAAGTCTATAAATTAATGAACGGAGTGGAAAGGACGCAGATCGATTGTTTACGTTATCAGAATATATAAAGACTAGGTGACATGCAATAAAGCTACAGGATAAACTATTTAAGACTAATAAAAGGAATTATTTTTTCACTCAACGTGTAATCAAACTCTGGAATTTGTTACCGGAGGATGTAGTAAAGGCTGTTAGTGTAGCTGGGTTTAAAAAAGGTTTGGACAAGTTCCTGGAGGAAAGGTCCATAAACCATTATTAAGGGACCCAGGATATCAATGCTTGACCCAGTACAAGCATTGCGGAACCTATGTCTTTTGGGGAAACTGCTAGGTATGTATGACCTAGATTGGACACTGTTGGAAACAGGATACTGGGCTTGATGGACCTTGGTCTGACCTAGTATAGCATATCTTATGTTCTTATGGCCAAAGGCCTTTCAATCACGGTGGCTCCTGAAGAGGAACCCAGAGCAAAGGAATTGGAAATTCTCCAATATCCTAAAGCTCCAAAGGAGGCAGCCACTCTGCCCTACCATGAAATTTTGCTTAACTTGAAGCTCAGAATGTGGGAGACACCTCTGATTACATCTCCTCATTCTACGAGACTTGATACTATGTATCGAGTTCCGCCATGTCCTGGATTTCAAAAGACTCAGCTGCCACACCATTCAATGGTGGTGGAGTCAGCTATGCTTAGGATGAAAAGTGCAAAGAGGCATGCATCCAATCCCCCAGGTCGGGAATGCAGGACTCTGGACACTTTTGGGCGCCAAACCTTTAAGGCTTCCATGCTTTCAACTAGGATCAGTTCATATATACTATACATGGGAATGTTCCTCAAGGAAGTTACAGGAGACTTGGAGCTTATGAGCCCATTTCTCCCAGATGACAAGAGACAAGACTTTCTTGCTCTAGTTAAGCATGCTCAAGATGTCTCCAAGTTTGTAAATCGTGCAGCCTTTGACTGCTTTGAATGCATCAGCAGAACCTCTGCTATTGCCACGGGTGCACGACGGATTACCTGGCTTCAGGCATCAGACTTGGGTACCGGACAAGTTAGGCAACATTCCTTGCATGGGAGAGAATCTCTTTGGCAAGAACTGGCAGGAAAAGGCTAATGAGTTAGATGCTGACAATACTACTCTAGATAGATTGTCGAAATCTACAGCCACTCCAGCCAAAAAGAAGCCTTATAAAAAACCCTCTTTCAGCAAAAAGAGAAAATTTTATCCTTCCTATACCCAGCAGAGTCAGACTCAGGGTCAGGTTGCCCAAAATGGACAAACTAGACAGCAAAAGAAGCCAAAAGGCTCGAGAGCACAACCAGCTCCGCAGGTTCAGCCCCCTCAAGGTCTTTGACTCCTTCCTAGAGAGCTTAGCCTTTCTGCCTCTGAGAGGTCCCCAACCCCACAATATCCCAGGCAGGTTATGCCACTTTGCCAACAGATGGCATCAGATAACAGCAGAAGATTGGACACTGTAGGAGAAGGGTTCAAGCTTCATTTTCACAGCATGCCCCCTCCTACAATTTCTAAAGCATTTCAATTCTCAAAACCTCCGCAGACGATCTGCTAGATCACGAGGTCTCAACAAGGGGCAATAGAGGAGGTACCCATTCTTTAATGGGGTGCAGGGTTCTACTCCCCCTATTTTCTTATTCCGAAGAAACAGGAGGACATAGACCCATTTTAGACCTCAGAGAATTGAACAAATACCTGTTCCGAGAGAAGTTCAAAATGATTTCTCTAGGAACTCTTCTACCATACCTTCAAAGCCAGGATTGGCTTTGCTCTCTAGACTTAAAGGATGCATACACTCACATTCTGGTCCATCCAGATCACAGGAAATTCTTACGATTCCTTTCAAAGGAAAAACATTTCTAGTGCAGGGTTCTTCCCTTTGGTCTGGCTTCAGCACCAAGAGTATTCACGAAATGCATGGCAGTAGTAGCTGCATGTCTGCGAACCCTGGGGATATTAGTCTTCCCTTACTTAGACGACTGGCTCATTCGTGCCCCTACAGTTGCAGAGGCCAGCACTGCACTGTCTCGCACAATGCGAATCCTCCAATACTTGGGGTTGGTAATAAACTTCCCAAAATCCCAACTTGTTCCTTCCCAATGCCTGGAATTCATAGGGGCCTGTCTAGATACCAGACAGGCAAAGTCTTTCCTTCCACAGGCCCGGTGTCTTCGCATAATGCAACTAGCTTCTCAAGCAGCAGGGAAATCCTCCCTTACTGCTGAGGAGCTACTACAGTTACTGGGACATATGGCATCCACAGTTCATGTAGTCCCATATGCTCGCCTCCACATGCGAGCAGCTCAGTGGACCCTATCCACACAGTGGACATAGGCCACAGGACTTTTATCAGACAAAATAGTAAACTCTCAACAACTAATTTTGTCCCTCCAATGGTGGCAATCACTAGAAAATCTGACAGTGGGGTCTCCTTTTCATCAACCCCTTTTTCAGACCATCCTAACAACAGATGCATCACAGGTGGGTTGGGGAGCACACCTGAATCATCTCTCTACCCAGGGCACCTGGACTCCACAGGAGGCTGGTCTACACATAAACCTCCTGGAATTAAGAGCAATCTATTTAGCACTTCGAGTATTCCACGCCCAGTTCAGCTACAAGACAGTCCTAGTCCAGATGGACAATCAAGTAGCCATGTTCTATGTGAACAAGCAGGGTGGGACAGGCTCTCTGTTGCTATGCAACGAAGCTTTACGACTGTGGGCCCTCGCCAGAAAGTATCAAATTCACCTTCTAGTGGTATATCTTCCAGGTATTCAAAACCTTTGGGCAAACAAACTCAGTTGAGTACTGCTGCCTCACGAGTGGTCTCTCCACCTAGATCAGGTGGCAAAGATATTTCATCTCTGGGGCACTCCAGACATAGACCTCTTTGCAAGTCCACTGAATGCCAAACGTCCCCGGTTCTGTTCCAGAATTCTGGCTCACAATTGTCAGGCAAGGATGCCTTCCTCCTTCACTGGGGTCAGGACTTCCTTTATGCCTTCCCACCCATTCTCCTCATCCCCAAAACACTCTTCAAGCTTCAGAGAGACAGGGGTCGCATGATTCTCATAGTGCCACAATGGCCATGCCACGCGTGGTATCCCCTGCTTCTACATCTCTCTCAAGCTGCACCTCTGGATCTCCTTTCCCAAGAGGACGGGACGCTATGGCACCCGAGTCCCCAGTCCCTGCATCTCACGGCTTGGTTACTGAAGGCTTAGACCTCCAGGATGTCAACCTGTCCCAACAGGTAAAGCACAGTTACTTACCTGTAACAGGTGATCTCTGGGAACAGCAGGAATAAGTCTTCACATATGGGTACGTCGGTACAGACGGAGTCTGCGCGGGAACGCTTCCCAGCGTCCAATCAGAAAGCCTTTGGAAGCATCCCAACACGCCTGCGTGCTGCCTTCCCGCCTTCCCAACTGTCTCTCCTCAGTTAAGTTTGAAAGCTGAGACAAAGAGAGAGAGCAAGGAAGGGAAAGATAGAGATAGAGAAAAAGCAACTCCTAGGGGAGGTGGGTGGGTTGTGAAGACTTATTCCTGCTGTTCCCAGAGATCACTTGTTCTGTGCTATCTCCAGGAACAAGCAGGAATGAGTCTTCACATATGGAGACTCCCAAACTCAGATGCCCAGAGGGAGTCCTAGCATATTGCAAGTCTAGAACGAGCCATGCTATTGCTAAGACCTCAGGCATCCTGGGGATGGAGGGTAGGAATTGAATACAGAAGAGGAGCTGTGGAACAGCTGGCTAGAACAAGGTTTCTAAAAGGGAAGACCCTGTATAGAGGGCATTTTGTAGTAAAATATTGTAATCTGGCCTCCCTTGTAGACCTTGCACAAGTTCACTGAGGTACATATGGATCTGTTAGAAGAGCCAGTGAATGTGCTCAAGGGGTACCTCACTGAGAAGTAGAGGTAAGAAAAGTAAGAAAAACAAGTGGAGGTCAGAACCCTTCAGGGTGAGAAATGGCCCCAGGGGGAAAGACTGGGGTAGTATAAGAGGTAGAGCTTCAGCGGAGACGCAGAAGGTAGTATTACAGAACGCTTAAGCTGTTTAGGTCCAAAAACAGTATAAATTTAGGACTCAAAGAAAAAATGAGTCTGACCTAACTGGACTGGGGATGGAATCAGTCCATGTAGGGGAGAAAGGGTATGGAGACCCTTGTATCTGATAAGAAAGTAAGGACAGACTCAGGAGCGCTAAGCGTTAGGTTAACTGAAGCTCCGCAATGTCTTTCCTAAATGGGGTCAATTAGGAAAGAAGAAAGGTACATGGAGAGCTTCAGGAGTACCCAACCTATATGGTAAGGAAAAATTTTGTTAATTACCACAGGGGGTGGTTATAAGTGTTGCCCCTTAAGTATGCTGACATAGCATTGATAGGGGTAGTGCCCATCTGTCAGGATCATATAGGAATATAAGGATATGTGAACCTAACAGAACAGACAGATGAGTATATGGATACATATCTATCTAAAAATATATCTCAGTAGATCTATAAATATCTCTATGTATATATACATATGTATATTGAATATATACACATAT
Organism: Ichthyophis bannanicus; assembly: GCA_033557465.1. Lineage (NCBI taxonomy): Eukaryota > Metazoa > Chordata > Amphibia > Gymnophiona > Ichthyophiidae > Ichthyophis > Ichthyophis bannanicus. The sequence goes on along the minus strand of CM066033.1, from coordinate 1,338,003,750 downwards.
AGGGTATATATGCATATATCTATAGGAGATATGTAGGGGCAGAAGACACACAGATAGATATAGATGAATATAAGTATAATATATCTACGAATATGTAGCCATATAGACACAAATCTCCAGGAATGTGGAAGGAGAGAGGTCTATAGAAGCTGATCCTCCCTAGGGATATAGGGAGAGCAGAAGATTCATCTAAGAGCAAGAAGGTTAATACCTGCTTGAATAGATATACAGAGAAATCTCTTTTCCTGGTTATGATTGGCAGAGTCAGAGGAGAGGTCTCCCTGACAAGAAGAAGTCTGGATTCTTTTCAGAATTTGAGCTCTTGAATAACCAGGATGGCCTACGTGAAAAAGGCAGAGGATAACTTCAGACTGTAGGCAGGAAGTCCAGATGTCTCCAGAATTGCTATATGGAGAATAGATAGAGGACGCCACTGGAGGAAGATACCCTAGTGACTTGCCTATGAGGGCAAGGGGGCATTGGGCGTCCTCTAGCTGCCATTGAAGAAAATTATCTCTGACAAGAAGACCAAAGGAGATATGGGCCAAGTCAGGGAATTGGCCCTTCTTTAGGTTTTCATGTAATGAAAGGCCTGAGACTGATGTTTCAAAAGAGATTTAAGATGAGATGGTAAGGGTAGGAAATACCTACCAGTCATGGAAACATGACTGGGGGAACCCCTTTTAACCATCTGGGGTTATCTGCTAGGCAAGATACTAATGCTCTCTAGCAAGGGCCCATAGTGCAAAGCTACTCTGTAGAGTTGCAGAGAGCATGCTGCAGGTTGGTTAGAGGAAAAACTGGCTGTGGAAAGCCAGCAGGTAACCAGTATTCTGCCCAGGACAAGGGGGGGGGGGGGGGGAGAATAGAAGTTAACCAACCAGGCTGTGATAAGAGGGTTTCCCCAACGAGGTTGATAACCTGTTTTGGACTTAGCACTGAGGCTAGAAGGATTGCTAGTGGAGGAGAATCCCTGGTTGTGTGGTGGCTTAACCACTAGGAATTGCTGTATCTGCAGCAACGTACCAGGGCAGCGGAGAAAATTTATTTTCCCTCTCCCTCTTTTAGATTGGGAAAAAGAAACAGACCTGGTAGGATTTCCTATTGTCTGATGGGCTGCCCTAAGGTGACAAGGGGGGAGACAACTCCAGAAGGGAGAATCCCCCGGTAGAACAGGTAGAGGACCATAGGGGCTTACCAGTGTAAAAGGGTCCCTCTTACAAACCAAATGTTATAGTAAGAGGGAGGTAAGACAGAGTTAAAAGAGACTGACTAAGGAGGAAGTCTCTGACAGGTGAGATGATACATGCCAGTACAGGGAAAACAACTGTCTATTTATAGTTGATAGTTCGCTTTCCTCCAAGAGGAAGAGGAAAACCCTGTTAATTATGGGCATGATCATCATAAGACTCTTAAAGTTAAAGAAAAGATGTCTCATGAAGAGATATCTAAGAAGGTTAGAGTAAATTTAGTGCAGATACTGCAAATGAAATGAAGCAGACTGCTACTCTAACCAGCAACCAAGAGTGGCAATGATGATCTATTTGAAACCCTGCGACTGCTGGGTTTGTTGACTCTGCTGAGTTTGTGGATTCTTCAGACCAGGATGATGTTTCCCTTGTTTGGGAACATCTGTATGAGGGGCAGAAGATGGATAAAATCTTCTTCCCCTAGGGGAAGAAATCTTGGCAGAACATTTCCTACCAATTGGGAAAGAAGGCGGCGTAGAACAGCCTCTAGAAACAGGACAGTCAGTTGTTAACTGAGCAACCTGGAGTAAAGACTCCTTGTTAAAGAGATTTTCTCCAGTGCAAGGAGTATTTCCCAGTCTAACTTGTGCCCATTTGTCCAAGTCTGAAGCTTGGAGCCAGGCTTTACGTCGTGCTCCTATAGCTATAGCAGAAGTCCTGCTAACAGACTCAAAGGAGTCTAGGGAAGCACGAGTAAGAAATCTAGAGATATTTTGAGCATGACTAACTAGTGAGGAATAGTCTGCACTGTTGTGCTCTTGAAGAAAAGGAGTCAAAAGATGTAATTTCTTTGTGATCTCCTCAAGAGATAAGCCCATATAAAAAATATATGAGAGAATTCTTGCTGAAAGCATGGATGCCTAGAAAGTTTGGCGTCCAAAGGCATCTAAAGTCTTAGACTCACGACCTAGCGGATAAGAAGAGTGCTTTTTAGTACTCTTCACCCGCTTCGTTGCTGATTCTACAACAATGGAATGATGAGCAAGTTGAGTCTTTTGAAATCCTGGAGAAGGGGGCACCTGATATAGAAGATCAGTTGCTCTTGAAAGTGGGGGTACCTTTAAAGGAGCTTCCCACATTCGTAGAAGGAGATCCTGCAAGGAATGATGCAAAGGAAGCATGATGTTCTCCTTTGCTCTTCCAGGAATATACAGGGATTCTGTATTCCCTTGTGTAAGATCTTGTCCAGGTTTAGAAATGGCAAGTGATTTTGCCATATCCAGGAGAAAAGCTTGAAAAGAAAAATCCCCAGAGGGAAATTCTTTTGAACAGGCTAGATCTGCTGAAGAACTAGTATTGGCACCGAGGGATCTATCCAACTTTATAGGAATAGAAGATCCTGAATGGTGGTCCTTAGAGGATGGTCGCCGGTACCACAGGAGGTCGGGACCAGCAACAGTCGGTAGCGTATCGTCCATGCTGGGGATCGATTCCAAACTCGGTATCGAGGGAAGCGAGCCTGATGAGAGAAGCATGGAAGGCACCGACAGCAATGGTAATGTGGATACCAGTACCGACTTCGGTACCGTATCCGATACCGGTGGATGAAGGCCAGCCGGTGGCAACTCTAACGGTATTGAAGAAACCGAGAGTTGCGGATCCGAATTATCGGAACTGAGCCTTCGGTACCGTTTGGTGTCGGTACCAAGGCGAGTCGGTACCCAGTCCTCCAGACTAGAGATCGATTCCAGACTCGGCATCGAAGGAAGCGAGTCTATCGATGCACGTCTGGAGGGTACTGACGTTGGTACTAGTATCGGTACCGGTACTGATACTGGAAGGTCGGTCTGGAGCGTATCCAATGGCCCCGTAGGTACCGAGGACGCCAGACGACGATCCTTGGTGAGGAATGTTTCATCCAACACCATTGCCGATGCTGGGGTATCGGTACCGCTCGAAGCGGATGCCACCACCGGGCATGGCTCAGGTATGTTCTGTGAGGGGTGAACCTCAGGAACAACCTGAAACCCCACACAGGCTTTGGAGGCCGAAGACTCCCACCGGGGTTTTGAAGCCAGTGGTTTTTCGAGGGCAAGGCCGTAGGCATCTCTATGCTGTGCATGAGAACTGCCGCTCGAGGACTGGTTAGTCTTAAGAGACTGTTTTTGGGTTACCTGATCTTGTGTAGAAGAAAATATGGTCGGTTCCCTGAAGTTGGATGGGGACCGCGTGTCGAGGGGAACTCGATATTGAAAACTTCTTCTCACAATACTATTGCCAGAGGGCTCCGGAGGAAAATGGTCAGGACCCAAGCAGGTTAGATACCAATTGAGAGTGTCTAAAAATAAGTTTGTACCTCCACAGTTTGTACATTTCTTGGGGATAGTGGCTGGCGGTTCCATGAAGGAAAAAGGAGAGGCCTAACAGGCCTGAGAAACCATGAGACACTGAGGAGGAAAAAATATTCCTTAAAAAGGAAAATGAGAAAAAATGCGAAGACTCATTCCTGCTTGTTCCTGGAGATAGGATATCCTTCAGGCTTCTAGGAAACTTTCCACAAGAAGATCTTATGCCTTCAAGTAGAAACGTTTTACTATATGGTGCTCCAAGAAGGGATTAAACTCCCTTGTCATACCTTTAGATTTGATACTAGAGTATCTCCTTCACTTATCGAATTCTGGTCTAAAGACCAATTCGGTAAGAGTCCATCTCAGTGCAATTGCAGCTTCTTATAAGCCTCTGAATGGACAACCAATTTCCTCTCATCCACTCATATCCAGATTTATGAGAGGTCTTCTATTAACCAAACCTCCCATTAAGCCATCACCGTGGCATGGGATCTAAATCTAGTTCTCGGGCAGCTTATGAAGCCGCCTTTTGAGCCTTTAGCCACTACAACCCTTAGGTTTTTGACCTGGAAGGTCATCTTGCTAATTGCAATCACTTCTGCACGTCGCATTAGTGAACTGCAAGCTTTAGTGGCTGATCCTCCTTATACTAGGTTTCATCATGATAAGGTTGTTCTTAGAATTCATCCACACTTTATGGCAAAGGTGGTTTGGCCTTTTCATTTAAATCTAGCAATTTATCTTCCTGTATTTTTTCCGAGGCCTCAGGCCTCTAAGGCAGAAAGAAATCTTCACACTTTGGATTGTAAAAGAGCCTTAGCCTTTTACCTACAGAGAACACAGCAACATAGAAAGTCCTCGCAACTTTTTATAGCTTTTGACCCTAGTCATTTGGGACTTCCAGTCTGCAAAAGAACTTTATCTAAATGGATTGCCCAATGCATATTCCTCGCTTATGAGAGTAAGGGTCTTCCTCTTCAAGGACATGTCACAGCTCATAACGTGAGAGCCATGGCAACTATAAGAGAATGTAAATAAATAACTTCCATGGCAAAGCTCCACTCTGTGTCTATCGATGACATTTGTCAAGCAGCCACCTGGGCTTTTTTACACACCTTCACAGCCCACTACTGCCTGGATAAAGCCTCCCGTCGGGATTTATTTTATTTATTTATTTGCAACATTTTTATATACCGCCATTTTCCAAGATCAGTGGCGGTTTACATTGAACATAAGTCAAAATACAGAGAACAATGTGAGAAATACAGTGAAACGATAATAATTATAAACAAATACTTGTAACTCTAAGCAACTTTGTACAGTTTTGAAAGTTCAGAACTATTTACAGTTATGACATATATTACATATGTACAGGTTTTCGATATCAGCTTAGGTATACATGTAGGGTGTTAGTAAATTGAATGCGGGGGGGAATATCAATAGATATTAACTTAGGAAGGAATGTGGGTAGTAGTTAATTGAATTGAAATACTAGATATAGAGCTATATTATGGAGGTTGGGAAGTTGTATCCATACCACAATCAATATTGGAATAATGTTGTGTGAAGAGATGAGTTTTTAGTTCTCTACGAAACATTTGTAGGTCTTTTATCTCCCTAAGTTGAGTAGGGAGGTTATTCCACAAAGTTGGTGCAATATATGAGAAGGCGCTGCTGCTTGTTGTTTGTTTGGTTTTCCTTATTACGTCCGGGACTAGGATGCTATTGAGATTCTTTCTTCTTTGGCCTTCTTTGGCCAAGCTGTTCTTCAAAATCTCTTTCAGACCTAATTCAACTCCTACCCACCAACTCTGGTGGAATGCCAGAGATCCATGGGAGGAAAGCTTCCCGCCTTTCTAGGGTGGCACCTTCCTGGGGCTATCTCCCTGGCATCTTCAGCTAGGGAGTCCCCATATGTGAAGACTACATTCCTGCTTGTTCCTGGAGATAGCGTAGTTACTCACCTGTAACAGGTGATCTCCAGGAATAGCAGGAATTTAGTCTTCACAACCCACCCACCTCCCCTAGGAGTTGTCTCTCTATCTCTTTGACTCTTTCCTCTCTCCCTCGATCCTTTCACTCAGCTACACACTTAACTGAAGAGGGACAGTTGGAAAGGCGGGAAGGCAGTGCACATGTGCTGAGGGATGCTCCCAAAAGCATTCCTATTGGACGCTGGGGAGCGTTCCGCGCAGGCTCCTTCGGTACTGACGATACCCATATGTGAAGACTAAATTCCTGCTGTTCCCGGAGATCACCTGTTACAGGTGAGTAACTACGCTTTATCTTAGCTAATATGCCTTAGAAATTAACTGCATAGTCTTGTCAGAATTCTTCAATATTTCAAGATGATATTTTTAAGCATTTCCATTGGTGAACGCATGAAAACTTAGCACTCTCATATTCCTATGTCTAATCAAGTTTTCAAGAGCTTCAATCTTATTCTACAGGTATAAATTCCCCTTAACAAAGGATATCATATTCTTGTAATTTCTCCATCTTGGTCTCAATATATGGAATCTGATGCTGGTAATTACTAATAGTAATCTCCTGTGCCTTGTTTTGGTCAGAGACCTGTTGCAATTGCTTAGAAATGTGCATATGAGCAGATAGTGTCAAAGATTCCAAAATCACTTCTAAATTAATGACCTGAGACCTGGGAAGGCACCCTTGAATTAATCCAGGAATAAAGTACTGTATGTTATCAGTCTCACCAGTCTTGATTCCCTTGGTTTGACCAAGTCCAATAATTTGCTGTTTAACTACACACAAATGAATTAATACTTGCTCTCAAAATGGGTCAAAAACAAATGTCTAAGTGCACAAACGTGTATACTATACTTTATGAAGGGAACCTAACAACAGCGGATCATCATCTAACTTAACATATTGCTTAAATCTAATCAATGGTCTCTGAAGTCCAAACATTCCTTTTTTGTTTTTTCAATGTTGCATATAAAATTAAAGTGCACACGTCCCTATTTAAATTCTTTAGAAGAAGCCTTCACCCCCTCCCTCCCCCAAGATGACTCTGTTTCATCATCCGAGTCAGGAGCTGGATGGGAAGACATCTGATGCTTCCAGGGGAAAGGGGGAGGAGGGAAGGAATACTGTTATTGCTATATTTAATCTTGTAGGATTACATTTATTATACCTGTTGATGGGTACTATGTTGGTATAGGAAGGTGGTGAACGTCTTAGGTTTGGCTGTAACAATGTAAGATGGATGTGATGTTAACTCTGGTGTGCATATTTATAATGCTGTATTGGAAGGTGGCCGGGGGAGTTATCTTGGTAACAGGACTTGGATGCAGGTGAGGAACCGGGAACTTGACAAATCAAATGACTACACAGGCGGTTATGAGGGATACGGTTTGATATGAAGGGGTAAAAGTGAAGGTTGTTGATATGGAGTGTGAGTTGTGAGAGTATGCGTTTCTGAAGGAGTAGCAAAAGACACTGGAGGCTTTACAGCTAGTTGGGACACTAGAATGTGTGTGGGGGGGTTCTATGCTGCAGGGGGCTTATCCATGGCATGGAGGGAATCTGTGTGGAGATGGTTTCAGAGGTTGCATGAATGACTGGGGGAGAGGGAGAAGAGTGATGCACGTTGTGCGTCTTACAGTGTGCATGGCTTGGGTTCCCTTATTAAATGATACAAAGTGTTGCAGGTCTTGCAAAACTATGGGCAGAAATTGCTCTATTACATGAAACCCACCTTGCTGATGCGCATTAGTAATTACTGGACCTCTTTGGGGGAGAAGCAAGTGAGTGTGGCCATATTGGTTCATAAGAATCTGGGGTTCCTTACGGAATAAACAGTACAGGATCCAGAGAGTAAATTTATTATTGATAGAAACTCACAAGGGAAATCCATTATTATTGCTAATATTTATGCTCCTAATATTCATGACCAAATCTCCTTTGTTTCCTTGATGCAGAACCTTACCATTTTGAATTAAGCCATGTGTTGAAGGATGGAAATTTTAATTATGCCCTGGATAGTAATTGGATAGGTTTTCGATGTCACAAGGTAGATGCTCTGACAGCTTCAGGAGATCCTAAGCCTATGTGATGGGTATAACCTGCTGAATGGATGGTAGGTGCTTCACCAATAAGAGTGGAATTACACATCTCTAACGGGGCCATGTAACTCTCTCATGTGTGTGACTTTGAGTCAATGCTGATTTCTGGTGACCCAGCAGCTCCTGGATTTTCTTGGCAGTGTGACCGAAAGTAGATTGCCAGGCCTTTCTTCAGAGACAATGAAGGGTTAAGTGACTTCCCCAAGGTCACAAGAAGTGCTAGTAGGAATTGAACCCTGGTCTCTAAGTGAAGCAGCAGTGTGAACTGGGGGATGCAGACAAATAAGCTTACTTGCAGATTTGCAGTTATATAAATAGCTTGGATGGGAACTTTCTTTTGAAGAACCTTTAGTCCTGACTTACAGATGTTTTTGCCTTAGAGATCAGGGACAAGGTTACAATAGTCACTCTTCAGGTTTTTTTGAACTAAATCCTCCAGGAGGGTGTGATGCTTTGGCACAGAAGTTGAAAGAAGAGATAGGATCAGGCTTGATGGGTAGGGACTTGGTGCAATGTATGAGGAGGATACCAGAACTGGTCATTAATTCTTTGTAGAGGGCAACATCATAAGCTGGTAGAGTGCATACTTTTCCCAGAGTAGGGCCTAGTGTGCTGGCTGCGCCACCTCTGTCTCCTTTGCCATGTGCATGGAGGAGGTAGGGATGTTGGGACATGTTTTGGATGTGTCCTACGATAAAGATATATTGTTTGATGAACCATCTAGGCGACAGTTCAGGGTACAAGGAGGCAACTATGGGTGAGAAAATCTTGGTTTTTGGAATGGAGGAGCAGCCTAATGGTTAAGAGCACTGGCTTGGAAAGCAAGAGACCAGGGTTTATTCCCACTAGCACTCCTTGTGGCCTTGGGCACGTCAATTAACCCTCCATTGCCTCAGAAATATCCAAGTTATCAATGTCCCTGTTTAATGTACATTACCAAGTTTAAGTAACAATGTAAACCGCTTTACCTGAAATGATAAAGCAGTATAAAAAAACCCCGTAAAATAAATAAAGAAGAGATATCAGCTCCCATCCTTTTGGCAATAGCAAAGTGTTTGCACCGTCTAATGAAGATGGACTACAGGTGGGCTGGGGGGACCCAAGGTGCAAGAAATCATTTATGGATATACTTGTTGGGGGAGGGGGAATGGAATTATTAAACTCTCCCTATGGCTTGAAGTAACTTTCTCAACTTCCCATAAGGACATGAAGATGAGACTATGGCACAGTGGATGTGAGAAGGGCAATGGATTCAGTATCAAAAAGCAAAGATGACACACACTTTAGGTCTGACAGGTATGGATGGGTAGTGGTGTAGAGTGCTAGCTCAAAGTTGTGTGTAAACTAGGATACAGGTGGGGAGGAAGGGGTCTGGTAGTGAGGTTCCATTTTAAATCTGGGATTTAGTGGAGGAGTCAAAGGCCTGTCCACCATTGGCTGTCCCGTTATGTAGGAACTGTACTGAGCCCCTGACCTTTAAAAGATGTAGTGATGCATGCTGTGATTGAAGGGTTTCTGAATCTGGGAAAAGGGCAGTTTGCATAATGTGACTGTATTTCATCTTTAGCTTCGTAAAAGAATAAGAGAAGGTATCAGAGAAGGAGGCAGTTAAGAAGGTTGATAACAACAAAACAAATGTTTGTGTGGGTTTGTAGTTGATGTTGAGAAGCCAATGGATCACCCTTTTATCACCTGCTGATCTTGGATTATGCTCTGTATCATCAAAAGTTTGGTTTGGGCTGTGAAAAGAAATACTTAAAAAAAGAGTCTCCTCCAGAGTAATCTCACCTAAGGACCGTCAAAACTAATGTTTTACATTATTGTTTGCAATAGTCGGTCAATGCAGAGTGGCATACAGTAGGACCAATAGCTCTTTCCTGGAGACCTACACCTTCAGTTTGCTCACGTCCTCTTTTCGTCCCTTCTTCCATGAAGATTTGCAACTCTAATTTACTATACTGAGAAGATAGCACAGGACTCCTATCAAAGCCCTAAACAATATTCACTTTGGGTTGACTATCAGATGATGCTATTAAATCACCCTCCAGAGGTCATTCCCAGAGATATCAGCATTGTCTTCAAATTGCTCTAAACCTTTGCTCAAAAAGCATACATAAACTGAGATTAAACCCATACTAGCAAGCACACTGCAAGAACAGAAGCACAAGCTAACTTACTATATTTTCATCTATTACACAAAGTGACATTATATGTTATACCTGCAAATATTCTTGAAATTCCTCCCTCTTGGATTTTAGGAATTCATAATTCTTTGGGCCAATGATTCTCTTTGATGGAAGCTGAGCATCAGGGAATGTACCTAGTATTAAAGCAGCAGACATTGATGATTAAGTGTTTAATAACTGATACCTGTTGTATTTTGGATTTAGCTCATACTTTTCATTAGTAGCTCAACATGAGTTACATTCTGTACAGTAGATATTTCCCTGCCCCCCCCCCCAAGGGCTTATAATTTAAGCATGTATATGATGCAAAAGATAGCGAGATGTTTTATTTAATTATGTCGGTATATGTGTAATTCGTCTAGAAATAACAGGTAAGACATGAATTTGAATTCTGAGTCCAAGGTCATAAGGATTTGAGCCCCGACTTCCCTGGTTCTCAGCCTGCTGCTCTAACCACTAGTCTGCTAATTGGTCCCTCCAGAAATTAAAACTGAAGTAAGCAATTTAGGAAACCTGACTGCCTTCAGGCGAGTGCAACAAGGTGAAATTTAAACTCACCTGTTAATTTCCTTTCCTTAGTCCTGCCAGACAAGTCTAGATGAATGTGTAATGCCTCCTTGCAAACAGATGAAGACAAAGAAGAAAAGCTCATAAGTGAACTTCACTCCTCAGTATCCTATGTCAAAGCCAAGGAAACTGAAGGTGATTGTTATGTCTTGGCTTTGCAATTCACCACTGATGCTCCAAGATCACAAATCCAGGAATGAGACCATACTCTTTATCAAAAGTATGGACTAGAACAACTGCCTCTGCAGGTGAGAACAACATATTCACTGTTAGCTTTCAGAACTTATAAGACTGAGAGCCCTGGACTACCACAGCTTCTCTAGGAAGATTCTGGACTCATCTGGGAGGACTAAAGGAAAAAAAATAACAGGTGAATTTAAATTTCACCTTCTTTATCACCCATGCCAGACCACTATATAAGAATAGGATGTATCTTTATCTTTATTGACTTTCTTAATATACCTCACCTTCGGAAACCAGCAGGGCGGTTTACAATGCATCCAAAACAGATAAGGCCAGGCATGGCCAGGAAATAGAAAAGAACTACAATTCTTGATAGGAAAGCAGCAAGCACACTAGACAGGAAGAGGAAGCGAAAGAAGGGAAAGAAAGCAAGCGAGAGGAGAGAAGAAACTAGCTGGGAGGACTGGGTGGGAGATCATAGACAAGACAGAACAGATGTGTGCCTTAAATTTGGGAAAGGATGGTTCCAGACGGAGGGGAGGAGGGAGGGAGTTCCATAAGGATGGTGCAAGGAATAAAAAGGCAGAATTGCGGGTGCATATCAAATGGACATGTGAGGGGGAAGGAAGCTCAAGACGATTGATGTGGATGGACCGGAGACTGTGAGGCACTGAACAAAATTGCAAAGAATCGGCCAGGTAGTGCTTGTGTGGGTGTAAATAGCTTTATGAGTCAGAATTATGAGTTTAAAGACTATACGCTGGGGAACCGGTAACCAGTGAAGCTGAATTAAATGAGGTGTGATATGACTGTAACAAAAAGTGTGAGAAATGATCCGGGCAGCAGTGTTTTGAATCAGTTGTAGGCAATGTATCTGGTGTTGGGGGAACACCGACAAAAATAACTGTGTCCTTGAAACTCTGCATTCCTGTTCCTGCTTCATCAACGTTATCTCAACCAATAGCAAAGACTGGTATCTAAACCCCATTGCTATCCTTTTTATAACCCTGTATAATATCATATGCTCTCTTAAAGAAAGCATAGTTACTCACCTGTAACAGGTGATCTCCAGGAACAGTAGGAATTTAGTCTTCACATATGGGTATCATCGGTACAGACGGAGCCTGCGCAGGAACGCTCCCCAGCGTCCAATAGGAAAGCTTTTGGGAGCATCCTAAAGCGCCTGCGTGCTGTCTTCCCGCCTTTCCGAACTGTCCCTCTCCAGTTGAGTTTAAAGCTGAGACAAAGAGAGAAGGAAAGATAGATAAAGATGCAACTCCTAGGGGAGGTGGGTGGGTTGTGAAGACTAAATTCCTGCTGTTCCAGGAGATCACCTGTTACAGGTGAGTAACTATGCTATCTCCAGGAACAAGAAGAAATGTAGTCTTCACATATGGGGACTCCCTAGCTGCAGATGTCAGGGAGAAGGCCCCAGAAGTTGTGTGCCCCTGTGAAAGGGCTCCACTTCCCCCCATGGATCTCTGGCATCCTACCAGGGATGGTGGGTAGGAGTTGATTAAGAATGGAACAGGTGTTGAAGAACAGCCTGACCAAACAAGGCATCCCGGCGGGAGTCCTTGTCTAAGCAGTAATGGGCTGTGAAGGTATGAACCGAGGCCCAAGTAGCTGCTTGACAGATGTCATCGATAGACACAGAGTGAAGATAAGCCATAGAGGCTGCCATGGCTCTCACATTGTGAGCTGCGACATGGCCTTCCAGAGGAAGGTTTTAACTCTCATAGGCAAAAGATATACACTGTGCAATCCAGTTGGACAGTGTTCTTTTGGAGACTGGAAGTCCCAAATGACTAGGATCAACAGCAACAAAAAGTTGAGAGGACTTCCTATGTTGCTGTGCCCTTTGTAAGTAAAAGGCCAGGGCCCTTTTACAATCCAAAGTATGAAGATTCCTTTCTGCATTTGAGGCATGAGGCCTTGGGAAGAATGCAGGAAGGTAAACCGCTTGGTTTAAATGAAAAGGTGACACCACCTTTGGCATAAAGTGTGGATGAGTCCTAAGGACTACCTTATCATGATTGAACCTTGTATAAGGAGGATCAGCCACCAATGCTTGCAATTCACTGATGCGACGTGCTGATATGATTGCAGTAAGAAAGAAGACCTTCCAGGAAAGTAATGTCAAAGAGGTAGTAGCTAATGGTTCAAAAGGTGGCTTCATGAGCTGCCCAAGAACCAGATTTAAGTCCCATGCCACCTGTGGTGGCTTAATGGGAGGCTTAGTTAAAAGAAGGCCTCTCATAAATCTCGCTATGAGAGGATGAGAGGAAATAGGTTCTCCATTTAGAGGCTTGAAAGAAGCTGCAATAGCACTCAAATGAACTCTCACTGAATTGGTCTTAAGCCCTGTATTAGACAAATGAAGGAGATACTCCAGTAATTCCAGAGGTATCGCAAGAGGGTCAAGACCCTTCTGCGAGCACCATATGGTAAACCTTTTTCACTTCAAAGCATAAGAGCTTCTTGTGGAAGGCTTCCTGGAAGCATAAAGGATATCCTTTACCTGCTGAGAAAGGTTAAGACCATGAAGTTCTAGGATTTCAGCAACCAGGCCCTGAAATGGAGAGACCAGGGATTGGGATGCCACAGCATCCCGTCCTCCTGAGAAAGGAGATCTGGAGCAGATCCTAACTCCAGAGGTGGAGCTTGAGAGAGATGTAGGAGCAGAGGGTACCACATTTGCCATGGCCAATGTGGAGCTATGAGAATCATATGACCTTTGTCTCTCTGAAGCTTGAACAGGGTTTTGGGAATTAGGGGAATGGGTGGAAAAGCATACAGGAAGTCCTGGCCCCAATGGAGGAGGAAAGCATCCCTGGCCTGACAACCCTGAGCCGGAATTCTGGAACAGAACCGGGGAAGTTTGGCATTCAGCAGACTTGCGAAGAGGTCTATGTCTGGGGTTCCCCAAATTTGGAAAGTTTTGGCCACCTGGTCTGCATGGAGAGACTATTCGTGTGGAAGCAGAACTCGACTGAGTCTGTCTGCCCAAGAGTTTTGAATGCCTGGAAGATACACCGCAAGGAGATGAATCTGATGCTCTCTGGCAAGGGCCTATAGTCGCAAAGCTTCGTTGCATAGCGACAGAGAGCCTGTTCCGCCCTGCTTGTTCACATAGAACATGGCTACCTGATTGTCCGTTTGAACTAGGACTGTCTTGTAGCTGAGCTGGGTGTGGAATACTCGAAGAGCAAGGAAGATTGCTCTGAGTTCCAGGAGATTGGTGTGTAGATAGGTATCCTGTAGAGTCCAGGTACCCTGGCTAGAGAGGCCTTGCAGGTGGGCTCCCCAACCCACCTGTGAGGCATCTGTTGTCAGAGTGGCTTGGGGTGGGAGTTGTTGGAAAGGGGACCTCACGAAAAGGTTTTGGGGTGACTGTCACCATTGAAGGGACAAAATAAGATGATCTGAGTTTGTTATTTTGTCTGACAGGCAACCTGATGCCTGAGTCCATTGAGTGGATAAAGTCCACTGGGCTGCCCTCATATGGAGGCGAGCATAAGGAACCACATGCACGGTGGATGCCATGTGGCTAAGCAACTGTAACATTTCCCGAGCAGTGAGGTGAGGTTTAGCACTGCTTGGGAAGCTAACTGCACAATGCGAAGGCAGCGGGGCTGTGGAAGATAGGCCCTTGTCTGTCTGGTATCCAGTAGAGCTCCTATAAACTCTAGAGACTGAGTGGGAGCAAGGTTGGATTTTGGGAAGTTTATGACAAGTCCCAAATACTGAAGGATGCGCATTGTGCGAGAGAGAGAAATCCTGGCCTCTGGCTCTGAAGGGGCTCAAATGAGCCAGTCGTCTAAGTAAGGGAAGACGAATATTCCCAAGGTGTGAAGAAATGCTGCCACCACAGCCATGCATTTTGTGAACACCCTTGGTGCCGAGGCCAGGCCAAAAGGAAAAACCCTGTATTGGTAGTGCTTCCCTTGAAACAGAAAGCGAAGGAACTTTCGATGAGTTGGATGGATGAGAACATGAGTGTATGCATCCTTGAGATCTAGAGAACAAAGCCAATCCTGACTCTGAAGGTATGGCAGCAGAGTTCCTAGAGAAATCATTTTGAACTTAACTTTGAACAGGAATTTGTTCAATTCTCTTGAGGTCCAAAATGGGTCTGTGTCCTCCTGTTTTCTTTGGAATAAGGAAATAGAGGGGAGTAGAACCCTGTACCCTGTTGGAGAATGGGTATCTCTTCTATTGCCCCATGGGCAAGAAGCAAAGTGACCTCGTGACTTAACTGGGTGTTGAGAGAGGTCTGAGAATTGAACTGTCTTAGTAGGAGGGGGCATGCTGAGGAAATGAAGCTTGAACCCCTCTCTTACAATGGACAGAGTCCAATTTTCTGCTGTTATCTGCCCCCATTTGGGGGCAAAATGACATAACCTTCCTGGAATGGTGGAAGACTCTGGGCCGTTCAGGGCCAAGAAGGCAAAGTTCTCTAGATAGCAGTCAAAGCCCCTGTGGAGGCTGAGTCTGCTGAGCCGTTTGAGGCTTAGCAGCTTTCGTTTTTGTTTGCCTAGGTTGTTGCTGCTCTCCCTTTTGGGCAGACTGACCTAAACAATGCCCCTGCTGGGTATAGGAGGGGTAAAACCCCTTCTTCTTACTGAAGAATGGTTTCTTGTAGGATTTTTTCCTTGTAGAATCAGCTGTAGATTTAGACAATCTATCCAAGGTGATATTGTCAGCATCTATCTCATTAGCTTTTTCCTGCCAATTCTTGCCAAAGAGATTCTCTCCTGTGCAAGGAATATTCCCCAGTTTATCCTGTATCCAAAGTTCCAAGTCAGATGCCTGGAGCCAGGCAATCCTACGTGCGCCTATGGCAATAGCAGAGGTTCTGCTTATGCACTCAAAGCAGTCAAAGGCTGCACAATTTACAAATTTTGAAACATTCTGAGCATGTTTGACAAGGGCAAGGTAATCCTGCCTCTTATCATCAGGAAGGAGAGGGCTCAAACTCTAAATCTCTGGTGACCTCCTTAAGGAACATTCCCATATATAATAGATAGGAACTGATCCTAGCAGAAAGCATGAAAGCCTGGAAGGTTTGACGTCCAAAGGCATCAAGAGTCCTACACTCACGTCCTGGAGGATTAGATTCATGTCTTTTTGCACTCTTGATCCTTCTCATAGCTGATTCCACCACCATGGAATGGTGTGGTAGCGGAGTCTTTTGAAAACCAGGACAAGGAGGAACTCGATACATGGTGTCGAGTCTTCGAGAGTGAGGAGAAGTGGTTAGAGGTGTTTCCCACATCCTTAACATGAGATCATGCAAGATCTCATGAATAGGTAAGGTAGCTGCCTCCTTGGGAACTTTAGGGTATTGCAGGATTTCCAAGTCCTTTGCCCTAGGCTCTTTTTCAGGAGCCACTGTGATGGAAAGACCTCGAGACACATCTCATATAAAATCCTGAAAGGACATATCCTCTGGAGGAGACATCCTACGTTGAGGAGAAGAAGAATCCTCAGGAAGAAGTACTCTGGTGTCGGCAGAGCTTTCAGACTCATCCGAGGATTCAAAGTATCTCCGATCCGGGTGATCGTGCAAGGTACGATACCGGTACCGATCGAAGTTGGCATCGGAGGGGTCCGGTAGCAACTTGTCGATACCGGATGGATAAGCATGACTCGGTCCCGGTAGAATACCTGCCAATGTCGATGCAGTCGGTACCTGTACCGGTGTCGGTGCCGGTACCGGTTGAATTGTCTGAAACGGTTTCAAGGGCATCGAGGCCGTGAGAAGAGCTGCCAGACTGTGTTCAATAGCCAAGAATCTCTGGCGAATCAACGCTGCCAATGCTTGGGTATTGGTACCAGATGAAGCAGCCGGTACCTCAGAGCATGGCACCAGTAGTTCTGCCGAGGTTGAGGCCTCGAGAACATCCTGGAGCCACGTTAGTGCTTTGGAAGCCGAAGCCTTCCGCCGGGGCAACTTTGCCTGTACAAGTCCCTCAAGGGCAATGCCAGAGGCATCTCGATGCTTAGAAGGAGATCTACCCTTTGAGGACCGGCCAGATTTATGTTTAGTTACCTGAGATCCATGGGAGGAAGACGAAGCCCTGGAAGACGCCAATGCCACAGACACTGCATCAGAAGGAAAAAGGGTGCTAAGTTTAGCAGCTCGGTTTTGCTGGCCCCTCTTCGACATCATCCCACAGGCAACACACGCCGAAATAGAGTAGTCAGGACCTAAACATTTGAGGCACCACTCATGGGTGTCGGTGACGGAGATGGTACCGCCACACTTGGAACACTTTTTAAAACCCGAAGCAGGTTTTTCCATTTTAAAGGAAAAGTTGGGCCTAGTGTCCAAAATGGTGTGTGGCACCTGAGGAGAAAATACCTGGAAAAGACTCCAGAAGAAAAGTTTTGTTTTGTTTTTAAGAAAAAAGAACCGGCAGTACCGGTGTAACATCGAGGAAAGGCAGACGCGACCACAAAAAAGAAGAAAAAAAGGGAATATTTTCTGCGGAAAACGAAGAACTGGAGAGGGATAGTTGGGAAAGGCGGGAAGGCAGCACGCAGGCACTATGGGATGCTCCCAAAAGCTTTCCTATTGGACGCTGGGGAGCATTCCCGTGCAGGCTCCGTCGGTACCGACAATACCCATATGTGAAGACTACATTCCTGCTTGTTCCTGGAGATAATTTATACTACAGTTCCATTACCTTCCATATCCTAGATAATTGCACAAGAACCTCCTTCAAGCAGCACACAGCAGCCTCATTGCATAACAGAATCAACTACAGTATACTGTATATTTTATCTTTACTGTGTCTAATCATCACTGCATGATTGCTATATTGAACATACCGATGCTAGCTGACCAACGACACCACAGACCTGTTTAAGCAACTGAATCCACAACATCCACTAGCCACAATTCCACTCATCACCCCAGAAACGTTAGCCCTCTCCACCACACTTTCATAATAACTACCCAGCAAACCTTCCCTACCTACAGCACGGAAATCAAACGCACCCCTCTTTACACAATATTAAGCCTGCTACTGCTAACAATAACAGCCAATACTCTACACACAAACAAAGATCATCTTACACACCACTTCATTCCAATAATCCAAGGACACCACAGATTATCTACCACTCCACAACAGACACCTACACACCAAAGACCACTATGCTCACAGCAATAAACCACATCATAGTTTGATCTACATCAACCCAATCCACTTCAACCAGAACCAAACATACACAGACCATATAACTCCACTAAAACTCATACTAATCAATGCACGTTCTGTAAGAAATAAAATCCCAATAATCGGAGACATTCTAATCGGTGAATCCCCTGACGTGCTCTGCATTAAAGAAACATGAATAACACAGTCAGACACCATCCTCATGAATCGACTGACCACAGGCAACTACAAACTATACAATTGTCCAAGAGACTCCAAAAGAGGTGGTGGAATCCTCATTCTATCCAAAGTTAAACTAAACACCGCTGCATGCAACAGCAGTGCAGAAATGTGTATACTTAAAGTGGAAAACAATAAATTAGCAATATGCCTACTCTACAGACCTCACAGCAACAACCACTCTAGAATCCACCTGCACTTCACCAACAAGGAAACCCCACATTATCCTAGGGGACTTCAGCCTCTCATTCCTCCCGATACACCAATCCCGCACACCCCTTGGGCCGCCCCTGCAGACAGGCCTTCGTCAGTGAGTGACACTGTGAAAATAGAAATATATAGACAAAAATGAAACTAAAACCTCAGAAAGCCAGACACTGCACGCAGCGCAACCCCAGTGAAACAAACGAAAATGTTCCCCCTGTATTTTACAAAACAAAAGACAGCAGATGTCAGGATTGGCATTAGGAGGGATGCAATCTGGCAACTGCACATGCCAGAGAGGGCCTCAGATCTGTCCAAGACTGAAAAAGGTACCGCTGGAGTTCACAGAAGAAATGGGCTTCCATCAAATTGTAAACACTCCCACCCACGTGAAGGGCAACACCCTTGATCTCATCTTCATCCCTGACACCTTACAGAGCACCCCAATTACACCCCCCCTACAGCTTCACAAGTCCCATGGTCTGACCACTCCTTACTGCAACTGAACATCCCTATACCACAGCCCACTCACCCTACATCCTATAAAAATCATCATACTACATCATCAAGAACTTCAACAAAAACTCCTTTCTTGATGAGATAATCCCTCAACTAGATCCTACTTCTAAGGACCTAGACAATGCAATACACTCCTGGAACTCTATAGTCAAAGCAGCTACAAGGACCAAACAAACAAAAGCGAAGCATAGGCATACTGAAAGATGGTATACACATGATCTTCATTCACTAAAAAAAGAGAGCTCCGCAAACCGAACAAAAATGGAGAGCAAAAAAACCCTCAGAATTGAAAAACCATTATTTGACCACACTGAATGCCTATAAAGAAGCCATAAATACTGCAAAAAAGAACTATCATACAAACATACTAAACAAAGCCATCAATCGACCAAGGGAGCTTTTTGAAATCGTCAAATGCATTACTAAACCTCCACAAAATGAGAGAAACATGAACATCATCAATTCACAAACATTAGCCAAACATTTCGCTACCAAAGTAAAGTCTAATAACCACTCACCCCTCCTACCCAATAATCAAACCAACTCCAACAAATGGCAATCCTTTTACCTCATCAAGGAAAAACAACTCCTAGAAACAATTACTAGGATCAACACCACATCCTCTCACCCAAACCCATGCCCAGTGGCATGGATAAAAGCAACAAAAACAGAACTAGCACCTTACCTACTGAACATAATCAACCAATCCCTTGCACTTGGAAACTTACCTAGCGAACTTAAACGCTCAGACATCCGACCTATACTGAAAAAGAGTCCCTGAACACAGAAGACCCTAGTTCATACAGTCCAATTGCCAGTATACCTTTTCTAACTAAAATCATAGGAAAAAACTGTACAATTACAGCTCCAAAGCTTCATCGACCAAAATGCGCCCCTAGACGAGCATCAATATGGGTTCCGCTCCTTTCATGGAGTAGAAACACTGCTTCTTGTACTGTTTGATACCCTCATTCGAGGCATGGATAACTCAAACACAGCCTTTGTACTCATATTCATACATTTATCGGCCGCATTCGACAATGTAGACCACACTGTACTCCTATCAAAGCTTGCTCAACTAGATCTAGCAGGTACCATCCTACAATGGTTCAGATCATACTTAACTGATCGTACCCATTATGTAAAACTTGATTCTGAATCCTCATCACCATTCCCGCAGGAGCAAGGTATCCCACAGGGTTTGGCACTTTCCGCCCTCCTGTTCAACCTCTATATTCAACAAGTACACGATTGGATACCATCTCTATGCAGATGACATCCTACTCTACTCCCCGATCAATGTACATAACCCTACATACAACAACATAACCGAATGCATACAGGAAGCAGAAAAATGGCTAAATATAAACAACTTTAAAATTAACCTTAAAAAAAAAAGAAGTACTTGTCACCACAAAGAACCATAGTTTCACACCCCCACAAATAATCCACATTCTCAACACCACTATCTCTGAACAACAGTAAGTCAAATACTTGGGCATCATCCTAGACAGAACCCTTAACATGGAGCCACACATAAAACAAACTGCAAGAACCATATTTTTCAATTTAAGAACCGTGCAACACCTTAGACCCCTCCTCTCACCCCATGACTTCAGAACGGTAGTCCAAGCATTAATCACACCCCACTTGGACTACTGCAACAGCTTACTACAAGGTCTCCCCAAAAAAAGCATAAACCACCTCCAATTGGCCCAGAATGTCACTGCCAGAATCATAACCAAGGCACACTTAACTGACCATAGCACACCTATCCTACAAAATCTCCACTGGCTCCCAAGTCGCTCAAAATACAAAATGATAATTACAACATTCAAACTATACAACATTGCACCATCATATCTGTCATCCCTTATAACTGTTCAGCTCAACACCAGAAACAAAAGGAAAAGTAATCTGAACCTCCTCAACATTCTCACCGCTATATGTAAAACCAAACAGATAACAAGCAACAGAGCGTTTACCTTCAGAGCCCCAGTACTTTGGAACTCGCTACCAGACTCACTACGATCACTCAAAGACATACAACCACAACACCATCAGCACCCAATCACACCACACCCCCCAAACACAAGGCATAACCTAATCAGAGGCAAACTCCTGAAAAGCATATTCAGCACCTGATCAGTATAACAATCATTAAAAAACTGCTACAATTTTACTTTATGTTTCAATGTAAATACTTAACAAGATTTAATGTACATAGTTAAGTTGTTACAATGTATATAGTTACACTTACTTCTATGTAACTTGTTGTGTTCTATGTATATAGTTACACTAACTTCTATGTAAACCACCCCTGATCTCTGGAAGGGGCGGTATAGAAAACTGTCCAAATAAATAAATAAATAAACAGTAGTCCATATGTGAAATAACCAATGCGAGAAGAAGTGTGGTAAGTGAGGAGGGAGACAGGACATCACAAACTGCTCTGATATGATGGAAAGTGTAGTTACTCACCTGTAACAGGTGTTCTCCAGGAGCAGCAGGAATCAGTCCTCACGTATCGGTGACGTCAACACCGACGGAGCCCTCGTGCGGAGCATTTCCCCAGCTTTCAAGAAAAGCATTTGGGAATGCAGCGCGCATGCGCGGTCCCCTTCCCGCCCAAGGGTGCCATCTTGCTCAGTCTGATGACATAGCTAAAAGACAGCAAAAAAAATCAGCAAAAAATCAAAATGAAGGATAGGACTGCAACTTCAGGGGAGGAGGGAGGGTCATGAGGACTAATTCCTGCTGCTCCTGGAGAACACCTGTTACAGGTGAATAACTACGCTTTCTCCAGGACCAAGCAGGAAGTCAGTCCTCACATTTGGGACTCCACAGCTCTAGGCTACTGTGAACCCAGAGCTGAAAAATTGGCTCCCTCTCAAGAGCCTCAGCATCCATGATAAGAATTTTCTCTGAGAACGCACCATACGGCAGCCCAACACAAGGACCGGAGGGTAGGAGTTGCCTAAACCTCAAAGAGATTACGGAGTACCGCCTGGCTGAAAACACTGTCCCGGCGGGACTCTCTCTCCAGGCAGTAATGGGCTGCATATGTCTGGCTTGAAGACCAAGTTGCGGCCCGGCAGATGTCTGCCGACAGAACAGAGAGGAGATGAGCTACTGACGCGGCCTTTGCCCTGACACGGGGGGCTGTGACCCGGACCCTGCAAGGGGAGGACGGCTGCCCTGTACGCCCAGGCGATGCAATCTGCCACCCAAGTGGACAACGTACACTTGGAGACAGGAACCCCTTCCTATTAGGGTCAAACGAGACGAAATGCTGAGTAGCCCTTCGATGCTTCCGCGTACGTTCTATGTAAAAGGACAATGCCCTCCTACAGTCCAGGGTATGCAAGACTGTTTCAGCCCGGCTGGCATGCGGCCTGGGAAAAAAAGAGTAGTTACTCACCTGTAACAGGTGTTCTCCAGGAGCAGCAGGAATCAGTCCTCACTTATGGGTGACATTGACGCCGATGGAGCCCCCGTGCGGAGCACTTCCCCAGCTTTCTATGAAAGCCTTTGGGAATACTGCACGCATGCACGGTCCCCTTCCTGCCTAAAGGTGCCATCTTGCTCAGTCAAATGACATAGCTAAAAAACAGCACACAAAAATGTAAAAATAACTATGCACAACTGCAACTCCCAGGGGAGGAGGGAGGGTTGTGAGGACTGATTCCTGCTGCTCCTGGAGAACACCTGTTACAGGTGAGTAACTACTCTTTCTCCAGGACCAAGCAGGAAGTCAGTCCTCACTTATGGGGACCCAGAGCTGAAAAATGAGCTCCCTCTAGCCTCAGCATCAGAGAAAGGATTTCACTGAAAACATACCTCCACCGGTGGCCCAACCAGAGGGCTGGAGGGTAGGAGTTGCCTAAACCTCAAAGAGATTCCGGAGCACTGCCTGACCGAAAGCACTGCCCCTGCGGGGCTTCCTCTCCAGGCAGTAATGGGCCGCAAAAGTCTGGCTTGAGGACCAAGTTGCAGCCCTGCAAATGTCTGCCAACGGTACAGAGCGGAGATGAGCTACTGAGGCAGCCATTGCCCTGACACGGTGGGCTGTGACCCGACCCTGCAAAGGAAGGTCAGCTGCCCTGTAAGCCCAGGAGATACAGTCAGCCACCCAGATGGACAAGGTTCGCTTGGACACAGGTACCCCCAAGTTATTGGGGTCAAAAGATATGAAGAGCTGAGTAGCCCTCCTATGCTCCTGCATACGCTCAAGGTAGAAGGATAAGGCCCTCCTACACTCCAGGGTATGCAGGACTGTCTCAGCCCGGCTGGCATGGGGCCTAGGGAAGAACGTTGGAAGAACCACCTCCTGGTTGAGATGGAAAGAGGAGACAACCTTGGGGAGGAACTTAGGATGAGTCCTAAGGACTACCCTGTTCATATAGAAGCGAGTGTATGGCCTGTCACAGACCAGGGCTTGAAGTTCACTCACTCGCCTGGCCGAGGTCAAGGCCACTAGGAATAGAGTCTTCCAGAATAGGAAGCATAGAGGACATGAAGCCATTGGTTCAAAAGGTGGGCGAGTAAGTTGCTGCAAGACCACATTCAACTCCCACTCAGGGGCCGGTGGACGGAGAGGAGGCTTGAGCAATAGAAAGCCTCTGAGAAACCTGGTCACCAAAGGGTGAACTGACAAAGAGTGTCCCTCCACCATCGAGTGGTGAGCTGCCAGAGCAGAGAGGTGGACTCGAACAGAGTTGGACTTAAGGCCCTGATTGGACAAATGCAGAAGGTACTGGAGCACTACTGGCACAGTGCAGCCGAAAGGATCTTCCTTGCATTGCTGACACCACAAGGAGAACCTTTTCCATTTCAGGGCATATGTTTTCCTGGTGGATTGCTTTCTAGAGGCCAAGACCACCTCTTCCACTTCCTGAGGTAGGCCCCAGGGAGCCAAGACTATCCTTGCAGCCTCCATGCCATCAGATGGAGAGATTTGAGACTGGGATGCAGAAGGGAACCTTGATCCTGAGAGAGAAGGTCGGGTTGGAATCCCAGAGGCATGGGCGTCTCCACTGCCAGTTGAAGTAGCAGGGGGAACCAGGGCTGCCTCGGCCAACTGCGAGCAACCAGAAGTACTGAGGCCGTGTCCCTGAGCATCTTGAACAAGGTTCGGGCCACCAGAGGCGTGGGAGGAAACACATAGAGCAGGCCCTGGGACCAAGAAATCAGGAAGGCATCCGCCGTCACCCTTTGGGGATGCGGTTGCCTGGAACAAAACCTGGGCAGTTGGTGATTCAGGGGACTGGCAAAGAGATCCATGGATGGAAGTCCCCATTTCAGGAAAATCTGTTGAACCACCAAAGGGTGCAGCTGCCACTCGTGGGGCTGCAGAATTCTGCTTAAGCGGTTTGCCAGAAAGTTCTCCTGGCCAGGAAGATAAACAGCCCTCAACAACATCTGGTGTTTGAGGGCAAAAGAGCAAAGGGCCTGTGCTTCCAGGCATAGAGGCCTGGACCGAGTGCCGCCCTGTTTGTTCACATAGAACATGGCTACTTGGTTGTCCGTCTGAACTAGAACAGACTGGTGGACCAAGGTATGAGAAAAAGCCTTGAGGGCTAAGCGAATAGCCCGCAGTTCCAGTAGGTTGATTTGTTGCGTGGCTTCCCATGGGGACCAGAGGCCTTGGGGTGCAGCTCTCTTGACAGTGTGCACCCCAGCCCTGTAAGGAGGCATCGGTTGTCAACACCACTGTGGGGGCAGGCACCTGAAAAGGCACCCCCTGCAGCAAGTTGGGGGGGGGGTGTAGCCACCACTGAAGAGAATTCAGGAAAGGTTTTGATACCTTTACTTTGTCGGCTAGGCTGCCTGTGGCCTGCTTCCACTGAGTTCTGAGGCACCACTGAGCAGGCCTCATGTGGAGGCGGGCATTGGGGGTCACATGCACAGTCGATGCCATGTGTCCCAGGAGCTGCAGACAGAGCCTGGCAGGAACCCTCAGCAGACTGAGAAACCGGGATGCCAACTCCATGAGCCTTTGAGCTCTGTCCTCTGGCAAGTAAGCCCTTGCTTGCAGAGAGTCCAGCCCTGCTCCTATGAACTTGAGGTTCTGGGAGGGGAGCAAAGTGGACTTTGCGAAGTTTATGACAAAGTCTAGGTCTTGAAGGAGTGTGACAGTTCTGAAGGTGGCCTGCCTGGCCTCCTGGTAGGTCTGATCCCAGATGAGCCAGTCGTCCAGATAGGGGAAGACAAAAATCCCTTGAGTCCTCAAGTAGACCGCCACCACAGCTAGGCACTTTGTAAAGACCCATGGGGCGGAAGTTAGGCCAAAAGGCAGGACCCTGTACTGGTAATGGTTTCCTCCCACCACAAACCTGAGGTACTTTCTGTGGTCTGGATGAATGAGGATGTAAGTGTACGCATCCTTTAGATCTAAGGAGCATAGCCAGTCTCCCTGCTGGAGGTAGGGCAGAAGTGTTCCAAGAGTAAACATCTTGAACTTCTCTTTCTCCAAGAACTTGTTGAGGTTCCTGAGGTCCAGGATAGGCCGTAGGCCTCCTGTTCTCTTTGGCACCAGAAAATATCTGGAGTAGAAGCCGTGCCCCTGTAGGCGAGGAGGTACAGGCTCCACCGCCTTGTCCAGAAGCAGACCCTGAAGTTCATGGAGGAGGAGGTTGATGTGCAGGAGAGGCCTTAGAGGTTCTCCTGGAAAGTAGACAGGAGGTAGCTGTTAGAAATGAAGCATATAACCCTGGTGAATGATGCTTAAGACCCAAGCATCCCCTGTAATGGGTGGCCACCTGTGGGAAAACAGGGCTAAGCGACCTCCTGTGCAGGGATGGGGCAGCAGGGGCGGAGAGGCTATGCCTTGGGAGTCAAAAAACCCCTCCCTGCTGGGTAGGAGCAGGAGCCGGAGGCTTGGGGGTCTTCTGCCTACGGGGCCCATGTCCCTGCACCTTGGCCTGCTGCCCTGTTGGGGAGCTGGGGAGGACTGGTATTGAGGGAAAGGTTTGTAGGCAGACACCTTTCTCGGGTAGAAGGACTTTTTACCCGAGCCCTTCTTTTTGTGAGAAGGGGCAGAGGTCTTTCTGGACAGCCTAGTCCTGGTCAGGTGCTCGGTCTCGAGCTCAGCTGCCTTCTCGGCCATGGGTTTGCCAAAAAGGTTCTCACCCCGGCAAGGGACATCGACCAACTTGTCCTGTACCCAAGGCTCGAGGTCCAATGACTGCAGCCATGCCAGGCGTAGGGCCCCGATGCTGGCTGCCGCCACACAAGTCGAAGCCTCGAAGCCATCGTAGGCCGCTCGGGACATGAACTTGGAACAGTCTCGGATTCCTGAAGATAAAGACTGGAACCTCTGCAAAGGTTCCCCGGAGAGGCCAGCAGAGAACCCGGCAAGCTCCTTTGCCAGGTCTCGGAGGTACAGGCCCATGTACAGCTGGTATGACTGGACACGGCAAGCAAGCATCGAGCCCTGGAAGCACTTTCTGCCGAAAGCATCCAGGTTCCGGGCCTCCCTGCCGGGGGGCACCGTGGAGTGCATCTTCTGGCTCTTCAGACGATGCATGACCGATTCCACCACCATGGAATAGTGCGGCAGCTGCGCCTTTTGGAAGCCAGGGCTCTTACGGAGTCGATAAATGGAATCGACTCGCTTGCTCAAAACTGGCGTCGAAGCCGGTGCCTCCCACATCCGGAAGAGGAGCCGTTCCAGCATCGGAAGAACCGGAACAGTAAAGGCCTCCTTCGGAGGAGAGTCATACTGGAGGGCCTCAAGCTCCTCGGCTCAAGGCTCCTCCTCGGGGTCCGCGGGAATCGCCAAGGCCTTGGCCATGTCCCGCACGAACTCCGAGAACCGGGTGTCCTCCAGAGGGGACCTACTACGGGGCTTGGACTGCGGTGAGTCTGAAGGGACGCACCGAGTCCGGAAGGTGTCGGGGGACTCCTCGTCCTCCGTCTCCCATGCTGACTCATCCGAAGAGGAGTCGAGGGGCTCCAACCGCGCGGGTCGATGTGGCACCCGCCCCGACGCCGAAGGCACCGGCGTCGATGCCCTCGGTTCCGAGTGGGAGGTCGAGGGAGACCTTGACCGAGGTCGACTTTGGGCCTTCATGGTCTCGAGTATCGGCTCGGTCTCCGGGGTCGACTTTGACGTCGATGTCCCGGTGGTCGAGGCAGATGCACCAGCGAGGCTGGCCATCAGTACCCGCTGCTGCTCCATGAAGGCAGACAATCTGCACTCCAAGGCTGTCAGCCTGAGTCCAAGCTCAGGAGACTCAGCAGCCACCGATTCGGGCCCCGGAGGTGCCGGGCCCGACGTTGGCTCCCTCGGAGGGGAGTCCACGAGGACTACAGGACTTATGTGTCCGACGGTCTCCAGCTCTACACGAGGTACTTTGGACAGCTTCTCCTGCTCCAAAGGCCCGGGCCAGCGGTCAGGGGTCTTAGACCTGGCCCTCGAAGTACCAGGGACCTCCTCCGACGCCACCCTCACGAGCCGTTTCTTCCTCTTGCATTCCTGGTTGGGGGACCCCCTGTCCGAGGAACCCTGGCGATGCTCGGGATCAGACTCCCGAGACGTCGAGGCCTCAGACAAGTTCCGGGCCCGGCCGGAGGCAAAATCCGAAAAAATCCTTTCTTCTGGTGCTGATGGCTTCGAAGTGCCTTGGTGGACATTTTGCCACACGGACCACAGATCATGGGATCATGATCTGGGCCGAGACACCGAAGGCAGCAGTCATGTGTGTCGGTGAGAGACATTAGTTTCTTACACCAATCACACTTCTTGAAACCACTGGAAGCCATTGGGGAAAAAAGGGCCCCCGCGAGGTCAAAAGACCGGCCTTCCAGGGAAAAACAGGAAAAAGGGCGCGAACGTCAGCCACGAAAGGCAAAAACCGAAAAATAGAAAACAGGCTCGAAACCGGTGTACCGAACCCGGCGGGAAGGGGAACCGGCGTTGAACTCGGAGATAAAGGGCAAAGAAATCTTTGAAAAAACATCAAATTTTCCGGGTGACTCGGACAGATGTCCGATGGGCTCCACGGAAAAAGAGAGACTGAGCAAGATGGCACCTTTAGGCGGGAAGGGGACCGCACATGCGTGCAGTAATCCCAAAGGCTTTCATAGAAAGCTGGGGAAATGCTCCGCATGGGGGCTCCATCGGCGCCGATGTCACCCATAAGTGAGGACTGACTTCCTGCTTGGTCCTGGAGAAAGGTCGGAAGAACCACCTCCTGATTGAGATGGAAAGAGGAGACCACTTTTGGGAGGAACTTGGGATAGGTCCATAGGACCACCCTGTTCCTATAGAACCATGTGTACGGTCTATCAGAAACCAGAGCTTGTAGTTCACTCACACGTCTGGCCGAGGTAAGAGCCACCAGGAAGAGCGCTTTCCATGAGAGGAAACGCAAATGGCAAGTACCCATCGGCTCAAACGGTGGGAGAGTCAGTTGCTGCAAGACCAGGTTCAAATCCCACTCAGTCGCTGGTGGACGAACCGGAGACTTGACTAGAAGCAGACCTCTGAGAAATCTGGACACCAAGGGGTGAACCGACAGAGACTGTCCCTCCACCGGTGAGTGTTGCACTGACAGAGCACTGATGTGGACCCGAACAGAGTTAGACTTAAGGCCTAGGTCTGACAGGTGAAGTAGATACTGCAGTACTACTGGCACAAGGCAAGAAAAAGGATCTTCATTGCGCTGAGCACACCATACCGTAAACCTACGGCACTTGAGGGCAAAGGACTTTCTGGTAGACTGCCTCCTAGAGGCCAAGACCACTTCCTCAACCTCCTTAGGTAGAAGTAAGGGAGCTAGCATTATCCTTTCAGCAGCCAGGGCATCAGATTGAGGGACCTGAGATTGGGGTGCAGAAGGGAACCCTGCTCCTGAGACAGGATATTGTGCTGCAGCCCCAGAGGGAACGGGGCTTCCACCGCCAACTGTAGGAGAAGTGGAAACCACAGTTGCCTCGGCCATCTGGGAGCTACCAGAATTATCGAGGCCTTGTCCCGGAGGATCTTGAACAGATTTCGGGTCACCAGGGACATGGGAGGAAACGCATACAGGAGGCCCGTAGACCAAGTGATTAGAAACGCATCTGCTGCCATCCTCAGGGGATGCGGCTGTCTGGAGCAAAACCTGGGCAGCTGACGATTTAGCGGACTTGCAAACAGATCGATGGATGGAAGTCCCCAGCGGAGGAATATCTGCTGGATCACCAATGGATTCAACTGCCATTCGTGGGGCTGGAGAATTCGGCTTAGCTTGTTTGCTAGGAAGTTTTCCTGACCAGGTAGATAAACTGCTTTAAGAAACATGCCTTGTTTGACCGCAAAGGAGCAAAGGTCCAGTGCCTCCTGACATAGGAGCCTGGAGCCTGTGCCTCCTTGTTTGTTCACGTAGAACATTGCTACCTGACTGTCCGTCTGAACTAGGACAGACTGCTGAGAGAGAGCATGGCAGAAGGTTTGCAGAGCTAAGCGGATTGCTCACAGCTCTAGAAAGTTGATCTGCTGTGTGGCCTCCCAAGGAGACCACAGGCCTTGAGTGCACGTGCCCTGGCAATGTGCACCCCAACCCTTTAAGGAGGCATCTGTCGTCAACACCCTTGTGTATGCTGGAGCCTGAAGAGGTACACCCCTGAGAAGGTTTGGCAGATGTAGCCACCACTGTAAGGAGTTCAGAAGTCGTCTGGACACCTTTACTCTGTCTTGGAGGTCGCCGGTGGCTTGTGTCCACTGATCTCTGAGGCACCATTGAGCAGCCCGCATGTGCAGACGGGCATTCGGGGTCACATGTACCGTAGATGTCATGTGGCCCAGGAGCCTCAGGTAGTGCCTGGCAGAAACACGAGAATTGCTTTGGAACTGGTTGGCCAAGTCCATAAGTCTGTGGGCCCTGTCCTCAGGCAAGTAAGCTCTTGCCTGAAGAGTGTCCAACCTGGCCTCTATAAACTCTAGGTTCTGAGAGGGGAGCAAAGTGGACTTTGCGTAGTTTATGACAAAGCACAGATGCTGAAGAAGAGAGACAGTGTGGAGAGTGGCCTGTCAGGCCTCCTGGAGTGACTGGCCCCTGATTAGCCAGTCGTCCAGGTAGGGGAAGACAAAAATCCCCTGATTTCTGAGAAAAGCCGCCACCACCGCCAGGCATTTGGTGAAAACCCTGGGGGCAGAGGTCAGGACAAAGGGAAGCACTCTGTACTGAAAGTGGTTTCCCCCCACCACAAATCCGAGATATTGTCTGTGGTCTGGATGGATGAGGATGTGAGTGTAAGCATCCTTTTAGATCTAAGGAGCATAGCCAGTCTCCTGCTGGAGGTAGGGCAGCAGTTTTCCAAGGGTAAGCATCTTGAACTTTTCCCTCTCCAGAAACTTGTTCAGATTTCGCAAGTCTAGGATAGGTCCGAGACCTCCTGTTCTCTTTGGTACCAGGAAGTACCTGGAATAGAAGCCTTGCACCAGTCCCACTGCCTGTTCCTTTAGAAGACTTGCCAACTCCTGAAGGAGGAGGTCCCTGTGCAGGGGGAGTCTTGGAGGCTCCCCTGGATAGTAGGAGGGGGTAGCTGATGGAAATGGAGCATATAGCCCTTCTGGACTATGCGCAATACCCAGGTATCCCCTGTGATGGTTGGCCAACTGTAGGCATACATGGTCAGCTGACCTCCTGTGCTGAGTGGAGTTACCGGCGGAGGAGAGGCTATGCTGTGGGAGTCAAAAAACCCCTCCCTGCTGTGCAGGAGCCGGGGCTGGTGGCTTGGGGGTTTTCTGCCTACGGGGCCCATGCCCCTGCCATTTGGCCTGTTGGGGAGCTGGAGAGTCCTGATACTGAGGGTATGTTATGTAGGCAGCACCCTTACTCGGGAAAAGGGCTTCTTCCCCGAGCCCTTCTTTTTGTGAGAAGGGGCAGAAGTCTTTCTGGACAGCCTTGTCCTGGTGAGAGTCTCAGTCTCGATTTCTGCAGCCTTTTCAGCCATGGGCTTGCCGAACAGGTTGTCACCTCGGCACGGGACATCGACCAACTTGTCCTGCACCCATGACTCCAGGTCTGATGACTGTAGCCAGGCCTGACGGTGTGCACCAATGCCGGAAGCGGCTACCCGAGCCAAAGCCTCAAAGTCATCATAAGCTGCTCGAGAGATAAACTTCGAGCACTCTCGGATCCCTGTAGACAAGACTTTGAATCTCTGCAAGGGATCCTCGGAGAGGCCACCCGAAACCCGGTAATCTCCTTTGCCAGGTCCCGTAGGTACATGCCCATGTACAGCTGGTAAGTCTGGACACGGCAAGACAGCATAGAGCCCTGAACATAAGAACATAAGATATGCCATACTGGGTCAGACCAAGGTCCATCAAGCCCAGTATCCTGTTTCCAACAGTGGCCAATCTAGGTCATATGTACCTAGCAGTTTCCCCAAAAGACACAGGTTCTGCAATGCTTGTACTGGGTCAAGCATTGATATTCTGGGTCCCTTCTTAATAATGGTTTATGGACCTTTCCTCCAGGAACTTGTCCAAACCTTTTTTAAACCCAGCTACACTAACAGCCTTCAGTACATCCTCCGGTAACAAATTCCAGAGTTTGATTACACGTTGAGTGAAAAAATATTTTCTTTTATTAGTCTTAAATAGTTTACCCTGTAGCTTCATTGCATGTCCCCTAGTCTTTCTATATTCTGATAACGTAAAGAGTCGATCTACATTTACCCTTTCACCCTGGAAGCACTTTCTACCGAGGGCATCCAGGTTCTGGACCTCCCGACCAGGAGGCACTGAGGAGTGCATCTTCTGACTTTTCAGCCTGTGCATGGCCGATTCCACAACCATGGAGTTGTGCGGTAGCTGAGCCTTCTGGAACCCAGGGCTCTTACGGACTCGATAAATGGGATCGACCCGCTTGCTAAGAACCGGCGCCGAGGCCGGTGCCTCCCACATAAGGAACAGCTGTTCCAGCATCGGAGGAACTGGCACAGTAAAGGCTTCCTTCAGAGGAAAGTCATACTGGAGAGCATCGAGCTCTTCGGCTCAAGGCTCCTCCTCGACCTCCGCCGGGAATGCCAATGCCTTGTCCATGTCCCTGACGAAGTCCGAGAACCAGGTATACTCCGTGGGGATCTTCTCCGAGGCTCGGACTCCAGGGAGTCCGACGGGACACACCAGGTCCGGAAGGTGTCAGGAGACTCTACGTCCTCCATCTCCCACGCCGACTCCTCCGAGGAAGAGTCGAGCAGCTCCAGCCATGTGGGCCTTGATGCCACCCGCCCCGATGCCCAGGGCACCTGCATTAACGACCTCAGCCCCACACGAGAGGTCGAGGGAGACCTTGGCCAAGGATCGACTCGAGACTTGATGGACTTAAGGATAGGCTTGGCCTCTAGGGTCAACTTAGACATCGAGGTCCCAGTGGTCGGCTGCTGCTGCATGAAGGCAGCCAGGCTGTTCTCCAGGGCCGTCAACCTGAGACTGAGCTCAGGAGACTCCACAGCCCCCGACTCGGGCCCGGTTCTCCCGGATGAGAGTCCACGAGGACAACAGATGTTATCTGACTCGGGGACTCCGGCTCCAGGCGAGGCAGTTTGGTCGGCTGCTCCGACTCTGAGAGCCCGGGCGGCAGTCAGGGCTGCGCGACCTGGCCCTCGAGGATTCAGGTGCCTCCACTGATGCCGCCCTCACAAGATTCTTCTTCCTTTTGTGCTCCCGGGCGAGAGACCCCCTTTCAGAGGACCCAAGACGGCGCTCGGGGTCAGACTCCCCAGATGTCGAGGCCTCTGACGAAGTCCGGGCCCGGCCGGATGCAGACTCTGAAAAAATTCTTTCACGTTGATGCTGACGGCTCCGAAGCACCTTCGACGACATCTTGCTGCATGGGCCACAGACCAGTGGGTCATGGTCGGGCCCGAGGCATCGGAGGCAGCAGTCATGTGTGTCGGTGAGAGACATAAGTTTCTTACACCGATCACATTTCTTAAACCCGCTGGCAGCCACCGGGGGAAAAAGGGCCCCTGCAAGGTCAAAAGACAGGTCTGCCAGTGAAAATAACAGAAAAAGCGTGAACGCTAGTCACAAAGGACAAAAAATGAAAAAGAAGTTCTGGGCTCGATACCGGTGTACCGAGCCGAAGTGGGATGTGGAACCGGCATCAAACCGGATAAAGGGATGTGAAAAATCGCAGAAAAATCAACTTTTTACCGGGTGACACGAACTACATCCATTGGGCTCCGCGGAAAAAGAAAGACTGAGCAAGATGGCACCCTTGGACGGGAAGGGGACCACGCATGCACGCTGCATTCCCAAAGGCTTTTGCACGAGGGCTCCGTCAGTGCTGATGTCACCCATATGTGAGGACTGACTTCCTGCTTGGTCCTGGAGAAAAAGAAGAAAGAACGACGTGCAACAGCAGAAATATGGTCGTGGAAGGACAGTTCTGGGTCAAGGTGTACTCCAAGGTACCGAAAGGAGGATACCAGTGATACTGGGCTGCAGCCAAAGAAGGAGGGGAAAAGATGAAAGCAAACCACATCGCTGATGTTTTTGAGGGGTTAAGCTGGAGAAGATTGGAAGAAAGCCAGTTTACAACAAGAGTTAGACAGGTGTTGAGTAGTGAGAGACCTGGGGACACTGGAGAGGTATGATGGAGAAGGATAACATCATTGGCATAGTAATAGGCTGAAATTCTAGTTTGCTGTACCAAGAATGCAAGGGGAACAAGAAAAATATTGAAGAGTAAAGGCACCAAGCTCCACCCAGACTGGGCAGGAGGAAGCCATGATAGCTCTCAGGACTTATACATCCAACATATAGTCCCCTTTCAGATCTGTACATCTATGCTTAGGTGCACACAGTAGAGGTGCAATGGAAGCAAGGGTGCTGCCCTATCATTATTCTCCCGAAAGAGTTTATAACTCTGCCTGTGATGACTCCTGCACCTTCATGGAGTGGGCGTGCCTGTCCTCTGGGACCTACAAACCTTTGCTGGAATGGTCCAAAATGATCATCTCCTTGGCTCCTCCTGAGATAGGTGCCTTAGAGATCACCCAGCCTTATCAGAACGCATCAGTAAACCAAAGACCTATCCAAAATATAGATAGAACTGGCACCTGCAACATTTCAAAGCTGACCTACAACTGACTTCAGAATGACAATCCCTGCTCTGGACTATAACACCCAAATGGAAGTTAGAAAGTATGATTCTTGCAGAAATTAAGCACTATCATGAGAAGGGGGAAGATTAGTAAGCACAGATATACCCTTTCCTTTAAAATTACCGAAGACCACCAAGGAGATAGAGCTCAGTAATGAGACATAAAGAGATGCTACACTACGAAGCTTGAGAGAGAGGGAGGACAGAGCCCTCAGGACTAAGCTCAGAATCAAAGTAGAGGAAATTGCCTAGAGTGGAGGTCTTGTGTGTTTGCTTCCCAGAAGGAAAAGTACCCCATCCAGGGAGTTGAAAAGGGCTTTCATTACTATATCCCTTGTAGCAAGCCAAGGCTACTCTCTGCCCTCAGTGAGTTGTGGTTTTGCTGTCACCCCAATCTCCTCTGGAGGACAAGACTGAAAGAATATATGCCTCCAAAAGAAAGTGTCTTCTCCATAAACTGAATTTACATAGACTTCAAGTCCTAACAGGTCTGATACATGATCCTCTGTCACACCATGAAAGGTTGCAACATCTGACGTTAAGTATCATCGTCATATAGCTCAATTCTCACCAACCAAGGCTGTAAAAAAGAGAATAGGAGGGCTCTTCAAGGAAGGATTCTCTGGCCAGGGAAAAAAATGAAGAAATATCTGCAATTGCTTCCTTCAAATGCTGTCGCTACTCTAGCTGCCAATTCAAACCAGTTATAGCCTGCCCGAGACAAACTTGGAACACTTACAGATTGGCTTGGCCAGGTTCTTGAACCACTGCAGAGGTTCCTTGGAGAGACCAGCTGAGAACCCGGTGAGTTCCTTTGCCAGGGATCTCTGGTACATGCCCATGTATAGTTGGTAGGCCTGGATGCGACCGATGAGCATCGAGCCCTGGTAACACTTTCTGCCAAGGGCATCCAGGGTGTGGGCCTCCCTGCCGGGGTGCGGCAGTTGTGATTTCTGAAAGCCCTGGCTCGGGCGGACTTGATACATCCAGTCAAGCCGCTTATTCACCACCAGCACCAATGCCGGTGTCTCCCATATAGAGAGCATCAGACATTCCAGGATGGGAGGGATGGGCACCATGAGCGATTCCCTCGGAGGGGCCTCGTACTGCAGGACTCCCAACACATCCACCCGAGGATCCTCCTCCAACTCTATGGAGAATGCCAAGACCTTAGACATGTCCTTGACAAAATCAAGGAAGCCCATATCCTTGGGTGGGGACCAGCATCGAGGCTCTGAGACGGGACGTCGCGGTGGCAACGGGTATCAGGAGACTCCTCATCCTCCATCTCCCATTCGGAGTAGTCCATCGAGGACTCATAGGAGACCTGAAGCTCCACAGCCAGTGCCTGGCATATTGGCCAGGGATGATCGCGGTCCCACCGAGCAGGAGTCGGATTGAGACCTTGGCTGAGGATCGACTCGAGGCCGAGGATCAGCTCGGCCTCTGGGGACGTCTTCTACGTTGAGGGCCCAGTGGTCAGGGTGGAGGAACCAGTCATGCCAGAAAACAGTGCCCGCTGCTGGTCCATGAAGGCAGACAAACTGCACTCCAGGGCTGCCATTCTGGACTACAGAACAGAAGGCTCCGCAGCCTTCAGGATGGGCATCGAGGGACTCGGACCTGGTGCCGGCTCCCCCAAAGAGGAATCCTCGATAAGGATGGTGTCTGTGGACCAAGGACGGTCCGAGGTTGAATCCTTCCCGGGGACCTTTACAGCCCACTCCTTCTCCGAAGCCCCAGACGAGCATCTCAGACTGCGGGACCTGGCTTGGGGGGGGGGGACCCAGTTGGTTGGATCCATCCAAGGATGCCGCCTTTGAGGGTTTTTTTTCTTCTTCCTGGGTTCCTTCGAGGGAGACCCCCTTTCTGAAGACTGGCAGCGGGGCTTGAGCTCGGAAGGTTCGAGGCGTCGAGGCTTCAGGCGAGGCCCTGGCCTTCGGAGATATCGGGGACTCAGGGAAAATTTTTTGTGGTGCTGCTAGCGACTCTTGAGGGCCTTTCTGGACAAACTCTTACAAAGTATGCATGCTGCTGGGTCATGCTCTGGCCCGAGGCAGCGGAGACAGCAGTCGTGTGTGTCGGTCAAGGACATAATCTTTGAGCACCGATCACACGTCATAAAGCCACTGGTAGCCACAGGGGAAAAAAGTACCCCTGAGAGGTCGAAGACCCGCTGACTGCCAGTTGGAAAACAAAAGGTGTGAAGACGCCAAAGAACAAAAACTACAAATAAACCTGAACTCGATACCGAGGCAACGAGTTTGGGTGGCAGGAAGAGTACCGGTGCAATACTGGAGGCAAGTATGAAACTCGGAGAGAAAAAAATCAACTTTTTCCAGGGACAAGCCAGACAAGTGTCTGAAGGGCTCCACGGAAAAAAGGAGACTGAGCAAGATGGCAACCTTGGGTGGGAAGGGGACCACGCATGCGTGGTGGCATCTCCCAAAGACTTTCTTTGAAAGCTGGGGGGATGCTTCCATGAGGGCTCTGTCGGTGCCGATGTCACCCATATGTGAGGACTGATTCCTGCTTGTTCCCGGAGAATGTACATTACCAAGTTTAAGTCACAATGTAAACCGCTTTGACTGAAATGATAAAGCGGAATAAAAAAACCTGTTAAATAAATATATATAAACTGATGTGAGACAATTAGTGCAACTGTGAAGTGGAGAGGAGCACCTGAGAAATTCTAGCAATTATATCTGTTGCCTTGTACTGGGTGAAACTCCAGAGGGCATGACACTTAGCCTTCTATTTATTTATTTTTATTTATTTAACATTTTTTATACCACCTTTCAATATATCAAAGCAGTTTACTTTTAACAATTTGGAATTACTTGTTTACATTGAACGTTAAGTTATAGATTTTGTGATTTTATTAAACACTGTTAAGTTCGGTTATGTGTCTGATCTGAATACTTCATGCAAGACATATGTTTTCAGCTTTCTCCTGAAATCAGTTATGTTTTTGGAGGTCCTTAGAATGCTCGGGAGGGAGTACCATTGAGCAGATGCAAAGATTGTAAAAGTTCTTTGACAAGTTGTTTGTGTGCTTTTTGTTTTATAAGAGGGAAATTTCAAGGTGGTTTTAGTTTTGCTGTCTGCGAGATCTGTTGCTAGGGTTAAGTTGTATCTGTGTGTGTAAGCAATCAGAGGACTGATTCCTATTGTTTCATTAAGATATGACTAGCGTTAAAGGCTGGAAAGGAACAGATAAACTAATTCTAGGGACATTAATGAGAGCACAATATCTTGAACTCTTACCTTATCCCTTTGCACTTATGAACTATGAGATAACGGAGTCAACTACTTGTCTGTTGGTCAAGCCCCACCTTAAGAAAGCCACAGCAAGCATAGCAAGTCTTGTGTGCTCCCCCCCCCCCCAAGTATTTGGCAACAGCAGCAACAAGGGTGTGTGAAGGTCTTGAAAGGGGCAAAAATAATGAAAAGCAATGCAACATTCTGCAAGCTAGACTGCAAGATGGCACATTTCAAAGAAAACAGTATTATCCTACCAAACTAATAATTTTAGTGGCTGTCACTTACCATGAAATTCAGTTAGCTTTGACTCGAGAACATAGAATTCAAGGTATCTTCTATACACTGACCAGTGTTCAGCTTCATGTCCATCTAAAAATGGAAAAATTATATAATCATCTTTTTCCACCTTTCAAACCTGAGACATGGCAAAACGAGCCCAGCTGCAGAGAGTTTCTTTTTTTTAAAAAAAAAAAGGTGACTCAAATGGTATACTACAAATACAGCAATTATCCATAGGCACAACAGCACAACATTCTGTACTGATCTGTAACTGCAATCTATGAATAGCTTATATAGCTATGTGGACTAAAGCTAATTATTGGTTGCCAAAAGAAGGGTATTTGAGTTTCAGCATGAGATAAATTTGTGTATACCGGGCCTCCAATGCATGCACAATTTTTTGATTTATAAAATGTCAAAACTTACACAATCTTGTACCAGCAACATAAATGGTCATTCCAGAAAACACCGGAAAAAAAACAAACCACAAGCAATAGTCACTGGGCTTCACACATTCATGTTAGACCCCAATAAAAGAAAATGAGTCAGAATAGAGAATAAGAGGTGAAGAAAAACAAAGGGGGGGGGGGGGAAGAAACAGCAAGGCTAAGCATGAAAAATCCAGTGTAAATCAAATCATCAACTCGAATCTCCCCTCTCCAAAAAACCTGGGATCTTTTTACTATCTAAGAAAGAGCTTGATTGCTGTGGGGCAAAGAATACATAATATTTTTTAATTTAGCCAAACATTTGCAGCGCATTGAAGGAAAAGCAGTGCCCAAAACATGTGTCTCCTCTTGCATTGTCAGAAAGGTTTCCAACTTTCTCAAGTAATGCAGCGATGTCTGGGAAAACCCAGACTCCCTGCTTCATGAATAAGGCCAGAGATCTAGGAAAGAACAGTTTCACAATCATGTGTAAGTCTTGGAAAAAATACATACGAAACAAAGACAGTAGGGTTTGGCTGGTTTCCTCAGATGTTGTTTTCCCAGGATAATAGTTAAATGCAAACTATCAGGGGTTTAGAGCGTCTCCCCCAGTTGAGCCACATCTGCTCCTCTGCTTGGGGCAGTAAGAAGTACATCAAAAGGATGGGATAGCCTCTGCGGAGATATTCAAGACTTTTGCAAAGTACTTCTTAAGTATTCCCTGGGGATGCAGTGGAAACTTTACAGAAACTGTATAATGAGATAACTACCAAAGTTTTCCAGTTGCCCAGTGTTACAATGTATCAGATTTTTATCTTTAATTAGGGTAGCATTAAGGAAAAGTTGTTTACCAATAACAGAGGTTTTCTGTAGACAGCAGATAATGCAGTCAGACAACTGGTGACATCAGACAGAGAAGCACACTCGGCTTCTCAGTCTCTTGGGCAGGTGCTGGAATTCCTGCACTGGTGTAGCTCCTCAGCCTATGATAAAGCAGGTATGCATTTCAATTGAACAGGGGAAGATGGGAGGAACTGTTTGGCAGAATTATCCTGTTGCCTATGAGCCCGTTAAAAGTAAACAACTTTGCTTTCCCTGTCATAAAGCAGGACGGATACTGCTGCACAAGTAGCAATTACCAACCTGAGGGTTGCTGTTCACTACTATTTTTTTGTGTGGCAATCCAGGGCATGGACAGTTGAGGGTGGATGGAACTCAAGCTACCTACAGAAATAAGTTCTGGAGTACAGTCTTATCAAAAATCATCCAGCCTGAAGGACTGATCGAGGCACTAGCATTTAGCGTAAGCCTGAATGGATGACCAGGCAGCAGCCCTGCAGACCTCTCTAACAGATGCAAAACGCAGATGGGCTATGGAACTTGTGTGCTATGATTCAATCCAAAAGAGGGATGCCAATCTGCTAAGTAGCAGAAGAAAATGCAGTCTGATATCCACTTGGAGAGTGAGCATTTGGAGACAGAGGTATCCAGCCCATTAGTGGCAAACAAAATGAAGAGTTGATGGCATTTACTATGCTCTTTC
The DNA here is from genome assembly GCA_033557465.1 of Ichthyophis bannanicus. Lineage (NCBI taxonomy): Eukaryota > Metazoa > Chordata > Amphibia > Gymnophiona > Ichthyophiidae > Ichthyophis > Ichthyophis bannanicus. The sequence goes on along the minus strand of CM066033.1, from coordinate 1,337,964,441 downwards.
ATCACAAAGGCAGTACAGAGGTTCTCTTCTGCAGTCTAGTGAGCGGAGAACCATTACTGTCTAGTGCATATAAGGCCTGAGGGAAAAAGAGGAGTAAACAGATTGGCTGATATGAAACCAACACCACTTTGGGAAGGAACACTGAGTAGGCAGAACCATCTGAACACGAAGGAAAGCACACTAGAGCATATATTTAACCAATTTTTCTAGCAGAGGTAATGACCATCAAAAAACAGTCTTCCAGGTGACTTTTAGAATTACCGTATTTTAGCACATGTAAACGTGCACCCACGTAAAACACGCACCACATATAAAGCGCAATATTCGGCCTGTTCTGCAGAGAATGTCTCGCATTATGCGCCCACGCGTATATCGCGCATGTGTCGAGTGCATTGTGAGGCATATAAAAGGCCCTCGGTTCTATTATACCTTACATTTAAACTTTGCGATCTCTTATATTATAATCCAGTCATCATGCCCGGAATTAAACGCAAGTCTTATACTGCAGACTTCAAGCTGAAAGTTGTGGCAAAAGCTGAAGAAACAAGCAACAGAGCAGCAGCAAGAGAATTTGATGTTGGTGAGTCATCTGTTCGACACTGGAGATAGGAGAAAACGGCGCTAGAGGAGATGAACCCACGAAAACGTGCGCGTCGGGGTCCCAAAGAAAAGTGGCCAAAGCTAGAGAGTGACTTAAAAAAGTGGATTCTGACTAGAAGGGAGCAAAATCAAGCTGTCTCAACTATCGCAATTCAATTCAAATCAAATCAAAACTGCTGGCCAATGAAAGAGGAATTTCACGTTTCCAGGCTAGTTTCAACTGGATTTGCAAATTTATGAAGAGGAATGGTCTTTCCGTGCGAATAAGAACAACTGTAGGCCAGAGGATTCCGGATGACTGGGAACAAAACATGGCGGATTTCGGCACATTTGTCAGTAAAGAAATTTCGGAGTTCGGCATTTCGGCAATGGATGTTATTAACATGGATGAGGTTCCTGTCTTTTGACATTCCACCAACCAGGACTGTAGCTGCTTCGGGTTCAAAAACTGTCGCAATAACAACAACTGGACACGAGAGGGCTTGCTTCACTGTAGTCCTGGGTTGCACAGCGAGTGGGCTTAAATTGAATCCAATGGTTATTTTCAAGCGAGTAACCATGCCCCGTGAAAAATTTCCACAAGGAATTGTTGTTCACTGTAACAAAAAGGGATGGATGGACTCTGAGGTCATGAAAATATGGATTGATAAATGTTATAGGGTCAGGCCTGGTGGTTTCTTTTCTAAAAAGTCTTTGTTGATCTTCGATTCCATGGCTGCCGATAAAGAAACAAATGTGCAAAATTATATTAATTCGACTGGTGCCCATATCGCAGTGATACCGGGTGGTCTTACTTGCAAGCTGCAGCCGCTAGATATAGCAGTTAATCACCCGTTCAAAACGTTCATCAGAAGAGAGTGGGATAATTGGATGCAGCGGGGAATTTCTGAATTCACACCATCGGGACGATTAAAGAGGGCTACATTAACGGAAATCTGCAATTGGTTGTGTTCTGCTTGGGACATTTATAAATTAATGAACGGAGTGGAACGGGTAAACGTAGATCGACTGTTTACGTTATCAGAATATAGGAAGACTAGGGGACATGCAATGAAGCTACAGGGTAAACTATTTAAGACTAATAAAAGAAAATATTTTTTCACTCAACGTATAATCAAACTCTGGAATTTGTTACCGGAGGATGTAGTAAAGGCTGTTAGTGTAGCTGGGTTTAAAAAAGGTTTGGACAAGTTCCTGGAGGAAAGGTCCATAAACCATTATTAAGAAGGGACCCAGGATATCAATGCTTGACCTAGTACAAGCATTGCAGAACCTGTGTCTTTTGGGGAAACTGCTAGGTACGTATGACCTAGTTTGGAAACAGGATACTGGGCTTGATGGACCTTGGTCTGACCCAGTATAGCATATCTTATGTTCTTATGACAAAATATCCCCAGAAACCATAAGAAATGGATTCCGAAAAGCTGGGATTGTTTATAAGAACGAGGATCGGGTGCGTAGTGATGACGAAAATGATGATGAAAATGTTGAAAGGAGTGACGATGACAGTGCATATGTTACGGAAGAGCGTCTCCAGATGGTTTTAAATTATTTCAATGATGATGTTGATGAGGGAAGTGATTTCGAAGGTTTTATGGAATTGGATGATGAAAATTAATTAAATATATTTTGAAATCATTATATTCTTGTAAGGACTCTTTTATGGAATCGGTTCCCTGTAATAAAGTTTTGGTATAATGCGCCTTCGCAAATACCGCGCGAGAGGGTTGGGCGATAGGTAAAAAAGTGTATAGCGCGCGTGCTTTATGCGCGAAAATACGGTATATGAAGCATTGGCTTGGAAAGTATCATTATGAGCAAGGAAAATGTTGAGGTCTCATACTGGAAGTGGAGCACAGAGGATTTGTATACATTAAACCTCTGACTTCCCTACCGGTGGATTGATTGACAATGCGCCCAAATGCATTATTTACAAAATAAACTCTATTGCAAGAGCCCGGTGTTTGGTAGGCATCTGGGTGACAGTAAAGTTTGTTTGTAAATGGTGAACGCATTGGGTGCACTATCAGTCAGCCCATATGCAGAAAAGTCAGGGATTATAAACAGTAACTGCAGTTCAGATGTCTGGACTGATCTAGCAGGACGATATGGAAGGTAACATTTTACTTACCAAATGTCCTTTCCTTTGAGTCCTGCTAGACCATTCTGGGGTCTGACCCTGGAACTGTGTTTTCTCTATGATTCTGCAGCTGTACCTTCGGGTCCGCTATGATTTATATGCTTGGATCTGCAGGTCTATATTCTATGGATACTATGGATGGTCTTCTGTTTATGCTTTCCTGTGCATAGTTCTCTTCTGTTGGTGCTCATGTTAAGGTTGTGTGAAGCTTGCTGAAATGCAGGGGACATGGGGAAAAGAAGAAGCCCTCTGGATTGTGTTGGAAAGAGGAGATGGCACTGTTATCCATACTGATGTGGTCTACAGGCCTCCAACTCAAACCGAAGAAATGGATAGCGAATTGATTGCTGATATTGCAAAGATAGCCATGAAGGGGGAAGTGATCATATTGGCTGACTTTAATATACCCGATGTGGATTAGAGTGTTCCTTCTGCAAATCTGGAAAGAAGTAAAAAAATTGTGGATGCCTTCCAAGATGCATTACTTAAACAAATGGTGATGGAACTGATCAAGAAGAGATCTGTGCTGGATTCAGTGCTCATCAACAGAGATAGAATGTCGAATATCCAGGTCAGTGCCCATGTGAGCAGCAGCAATTATCACACGGTGTGGTTTTAGATAAAAGCCAAGGTGGAATCCAATCACAGCAAGCTCAAAGTCCTAGACTTCAAAATGCTGACTTCAGTAAAATGCTAAGTACCTGGAGGAGGATTTGGTAGGGAGGGAAGGGATAAGGAAAGTAGAATTGCAATGGGCTAAATTAAAGGAGCAATAAAAGGTGCAACAGATACATACGTAAGGAAAGTAAATAAAAACAAGAGGAAAAGGAAACCTATTTGGTTATCCAAAGAAGTGGCTGCACAAATAAAGGCAAAAAACGCAGCTTTCACAAAATTCAGAAGCTCGCAAACAGAGGAACACAGAAAAGAAAACAAAATCAAACTAAAAGAGAAAAAAGAGAAATAAGGAAAATCAAAGGCAGAAGAAAAGATGGCTAAAGATGTGAAGCGTGGCGACAAAAGATTTTCCAGGTATATTCGGGAGAGGAGGAAAATAAGAGGTGGAATTACAGGGGTGAAGAGGTTGGTGGTGCACAGACCAAGAGAAGGACCTTGGTGTGATTATTTCTGAGGATAAAGCATTGCACACCGGCTCTCCTCAGTATTTAGCCGATTCCATCCGTCTACAGCCTTCCCCCCGTCTTCTTCGTTCGGCATATGGTTACTGTCTCTATTTCCCTGCCCCATCCTCAGCTCACCTAGAAACGACACATCATTCCGCCTTTTACTTTCTGGCCCCAGCCCTCTGGAACTCACTCCCGTTTGCTCTCCGCACTGATCTATCATTTCAAAGATTTAAGTGCTCACTCAAAACCCATCTTTTTCAGCAGGCCTTTGATCTCCCAGACTCTTAAGACCAGTTTCTCCAACAGTATCTTTCTTGACTTATCTCTCTACTGCACACTTGTCTTTCTCCACCTCTTCCTGTCCTGTTTAAATAATGGCGTTCTTTTCCTTTCCTGCTTTTATTGATTATATTGTATAGTGTCCTGACACACCCGCTTGGGCGGTATATCAAGCAATGAATAAAGATAAAGATATGTATTTTTGAAAGGAATGGATGGGTAAGCTTTGCGAGTTCCTTCTGCTTGCTTTTGGGTTTAATGTATTTTAGCCTCAAAGCATCTTTTATGTACAATTGTTTATCTTCATCAGTTTAATATTTTTGTACTTTTCATTTGCAGCATAATCTTTTGTTTATATTTTTGATATGGAGCACAATTGTTTTAAGTAGTCTGGATCCTGCATCGATTCTGTTTATTAGCAACAGTCACAAACATTATTAATAATTTTTGAGTTGATACCAATTCATGTTATGTTTTATAATGGGTATATGTAAAAACAGTAAAAACACAGTAAAAACAGTATACATGAAAATAAGGACTTTAAAGCATCTCCGACCACTACTAGATTTCAGCGACTATCGATCAATCTATCAAGCATTAATATTACCACATTTTGACTACGCCAACGTAATCCTACACGGTCTCCCCCAATCAACACTAGCACCACTCCAGCTCGCAATGAACACTGCTGCGAGAGTACTAACAGGGGCCTCACGGAGAGAGCACATAACGCCAGTACTGATGAACCTCCATTGGTTACCTGTTCAAGCAAGAATCCTCCACAAAGTCCTAACCTTGACCTTCAAAGCGTTAAACACTTTGACTCCCACAGCTATCAGCGAGATGATACACAAAGTACCACATAACAGAAACAGAAGACCTACGACGCAAAACACCCTCGAGGTCCCAAAGGCAACAACGAAATGCACAAAAATAACAACAAACAGAGCCTTTACAATTTATGCACCTAGAGCATGGAATGCCCTCCCCACCTATATACGAAACATCACCCACCTAACCCAATTCAGGAAAGCATTAAAGCACCACCTGTTCACCACATACTACCCTGAATCCAGCCTCAGTATTCATACATGTTGCCCCTCAGACAATCACGCACCACACCTAAACAATCAGACTCAGTATGAAAAAGGCTAACCCACCGATCCTTCAAAAGTAATAAGATGTAGATAGACCCTGCTTGAAAAAGGTAATAGTGTAAATACAATGTAGATAGTTTCCCCAGTTGTTTCCATGTTGATTTCCCTGTTTATTGTAAAGTTTACAACTCAGAATGCCCGTGTTGTATAGTTGACGTTGAATGTAAACCGCACTGATCTGAAAAGCGCGGTATAGAAGAACTGTTAAATAAATAAATAAATAAATATGGTGTTCCTTCTACACACTTATATAGTCGATGTGACACACAGAAAAATGATGGCAGATAAAGACCATACAGCCTATCAGTCTATCCTTCTAGTCCAATTACTAAGGTTTTATAGTCCCTTTTCCCCCTTAATTTTGTGTTTATCCCATGCTTTCTTCAATTCAGATAGTTCTCATCTCTACTGGGAGGCTATTCCATGAATCTACCGTTCTCCGTAAAGAAATATTTCCTGAGTCTATCCCTTTTTATTTTCATACTATGCCCCCTCATTGCAGAGCTTTCTTTCAATTAAAAGTGGCTCTCCTCCTGGGCATTTATGCCACAGAGGTATTTAAACATAAATATCATCTCCTGACTTTCCTCTAAAGTTTACGTTTTGAGATCTTTTAAATCTGTCCCCCATATGCCTTATGACGAGCAGCCACCCTCTGCACTGACTCCTCCTGTTTATATCCTTTCAAAGGTGTGGTCTCCAGAATTGCACACAATACTCCAAATGGGGACTCACCAAAGACTTATACAGAGGCACTACCACCTTCTTCCTGCTGGCCATTCCTCTACCTGTGTACCCAAGCATCCTTCCGGCTTTCACAGTCACCTTTTCTACCTGTTCAGCCACTTTAATCAGAAACAGTCGCCACAGATCCTGCTCTTCTTTCATGGACAGAAGTACTTCACCCCCTATACTGTACTGGTCCCTTGGATATGGGCAGCCCAAATGCATGACTCTGCATTTCTCAGCATTAAATCTCAGCTGCCAAATTCTCGACCATTATTCAAGCTTAGTTAGATCCCTCCTCATGTTTATTTATTTATTTAGCATAAATTTGTATACCGCTACTTCCAGCGATCAGTAGCGGTTTGATTACAGACGGTAAATTGACAAATCAAGCCCGAAATTTCGAGGAATATACACATTGATTCGAAAGGGGAAAGCACAGCACAGCACAGCACACAGTGAGTGGGTCTTAAGGAGAGGGGTCAGAATTCACATATTTACATATATACATAATACATAGCTGCATCTATGGTTCCTTTAGCGGCATCTTGTAGACCCATAAGGTTTACATCAGATTGTAGTGGCACTGGAATAGATGTGTCTTGAGTTTTTTTCTGAACTCCATAAGGTCTTTGATATCGCGTAGCTCAGGTGGTAGTTGATTCCAGAGGGTCGGGGCCGCGTAAGAGTATACTCGGTGGCTCGTACTGGTTTTTACGGATCTGATGTCGAGTGGCACATGGAGTCTGTTTGAGTTGATTGTTCTTCTGCTTCTGTTGGGTGGTTGCGTGCTGATAAGGGTGGCGAGAAAGGATGGTGCTATGTTATGTATGAGTTTGAATGTGGTTATTAAGATTTTATATTTCACCCAGGCAGCAATGGGGAGCCAGTGGAGCTCGATCAGTACAGGTGTGATGTGTTCAGCAAGGTTTTTTCCCATGATGATCCTAGCCGCTACATTTTGGGCCATTTGCAAAATGTTAAGGGCTTTCTTCGGAAGGCCCTGTAAGACAGAAACATAGAAACATGATGACAGAAAAAGACCACATGGCCTATCTAGTCTGTCCTTCCATAACAAGATGGCGTTGCAATAGTCGAAGTGTGGCATAATGAGTGCTTGTGCAACAGACCTGAAATCATGAGGGTCAATGATGCTCCGTAGAGGTTGCATGTTATCTACACTTTCTTGGGTGTCTACCCTATTGCAGATTTTGGCATCATTCTCAAAGAGACAAACCTTACCCAACAGCCCTTCTGCAATATCACTTTAAAAACTTTACAAAGAATCGGACTAAGGACAGATCTCTGTGGCACACTACTGGTAACGTCTTTCTCCACAGAGTGAACGCCATTTACTTGTATCATTTGTTGCCTCCCACGCAATCAATTTCTAACTCAGTCGGTCACTTAGGGTGCATTCCTATGGTGCTCAATTTATTTATAAGGTACCATGTGGAGTAGTGTCAAAAGATCTACTGAAATCTAAGTATATCACATCTTGTGCTTGCCCTCAGTCCAACTATCTAGTCACTCAGTCAAAGAAATAAATCAAATTTGTCTAAGACCTGCCTCTAGTAAAGCCATGCTGCCTCAGAGCCTTCAACCCAATAGATTCCAGAAACCTCACTATTTTAGCAGCATTTCCATTACTTTACTCCCCACAGTGGTCAGACTAATTGGTCTGTAGTTCTCAGCCTTATCCTTACTTCAGTTGTTGTATAGGGGGACCACATGGCTCTTCTACAGTCCTCTGGAACCACTTCCAACAATAAAGAAGATTCTAAAAAGTCAGTGGAGCTACTCTAGGATGTATCCCTTCAGGTCCCATCGCTCTGTCTACTTTTAGCTTAGCTGGCTCCTCACAGTTGGCTGAAAATCATTCAAGGTCTACTACACTTCTGTTCTTATTTGTATGTTTTCTGATGTACTACTCCCAGTCCTTCATTCACTTTATCCTCACACCACTTTTGCACTTCCTCCTTCAATTAACTTATATGAAAAAATGTCCCAGCCCTCCCCCCTCTCCATTTTACTGCCTTGACTATTTTTTCTTACGTTTGTATGTTTGCTTTCTTTTTGGACTGAGGGAGAACCGTAGATGTAGTGCACTTAGATTTCAGTAAAGCCTTTGACACCATTCCCCACAGGTGATTTATAACCAAACTGAGCACCATAGGGATGGACCCTAAATTGACTGAACGGGTTAGAAATTGGTTAAGCGGGGGAGGGGGGGGGCGACAAAGGGTGCAGGTAAACGGAGCTCACTGAGGAGGTTAAGAGTAGTTACTCACCTGTAACAGGTGTTCTTCCAGGAGCAGCAGGAATCAGTCCTCACATATGGGTGACATCGACATCGATGGAGCCCCTGCGGAACATTTCCCCAGCTTTCTATGAAAGCCTTTGGGAATACTGCATGCATGCGCGGTCCCCTTCCCGCCTAAAGGTGCCATCTTGCTCAGTCAAATGACATAGCTAAAAAACAGCACACAAAAATGTAAAATAAACTATGTACAACTGCAACTCCCAGGGGAGGAGGGAGGGTTGTGAGGACTGATTCCTGCTGCTCCTGGAGAACACCTGTTACAGGTGAGCAACTACTCTTTCTCCAGGACCAAGCAGGAAGTCAGTCCTCACATATGGGTGACTCCCTAGCTCTGGGCTACCAAGGAACCCAGGCTGAACAAGAGAACTCCCTCTAGTCCCAGCATCAAAGAAAGGCTTTTCACTGAAAGAACCTCCACCGGTAACCCAACGGAGGGCTGGAGGGCAGGAGTTGCCTAAACCTCAAAGAGATTCCGGAGTACTGCCTGGCCAAAAGCACTGTCCCTACGGGACTCCCTCTCCAGGCAGTAATGAGCTGCAAAAGTCTGGCTTGAGGACCAAGTTGCACCCTGCAGATGTCTGCCAACGGTACAGAGCGGAGATGAGCTACTGAGGCAGCCATTGCCCTGACACGAAGGGCCGTGACTCGACCCTGCAAGGGAAGGTCAGCCGCCCTGTAAGCCCAGGTGATACAGTCAGCCACCCAGATGGACAAGGTACGCTTGGACACAGCTAACCCCAAATTATTAGGGTCAAAAGAGATGAAGAGCTGAGTAGCCCTTCTATGTCCTTGCGTACGGTCAAGGTAGAAGAATAAGGCCCTCCTACAGTCCAGGGTATGCAGGACCGCTTCAGCCTGGCTTGCATGAGGCCTAGGGAAGAATGTAGGAAGAACCACCTCCTGGTTGAGGTGGAAAGAGGAGACAACTTTAGGGAGGAACTTTGGATGAGTCCTAAGGACTACCCTGTTCCTATAGAAGCGGGTGTAAGGCCTGTCACAGACCAGGGCCTGAAGCTCACTCACCCGTCTGGCCGAGGTTAAGGCTACTAGGAAGAGTGTCTTCCAGGAAAGGAAGCGGAGAGGACAAGTAGCCATCGGCTCAAAGGTGGGCGAGTCAGTTGCTGCAAGACCACATTCAACTCCCACTCAGGAGCTGGAGGACGGACAGGAGGCTTGAGCAAGAGCAAACCTCTGAGAAACCGGGACATCAAGGGGTGAACCGATAGAGAGTGTCCTTCCACCAGTGAGTGGTGAGCTGCTAGAGCTGAGAGGTGGACCTGAACAGAATTGGACTTAAGACCCTGATTGTATAGGTGCAGCAGGTACTGAAGCACCACTGGTACAGCACAGGAGAAAGGATCCTCTCTACGCAGCTGACACCACACAGAAAACCTCTTCCACTTCAGGGCATAGGTTTTCCTAGTGGACTGCTTCCTAGAGGCCAGGACTACCTCTTCAACTTCAGGAGGTAGGCCCCAAGGAGCCAAAACTATCCTTGCAGCTTCCAGGCCATCAAATTGAGAGATTTGAGATTGGGGGGCAGAAGAGTCCCCTGGTCTTGAGAAAGAAGGTCGGGCTGCAACCCTAGAGGTAGTGGAGTGTCCACTGCTAGCTGAAGTAGAAGTGGGAACTAAGGTTGTCTCGGCCACCTGGGGGCTACCAGAAGGACCGAGGCCTGGTCCTTTAGAATCTTGAACAGGGTTCGGGCCACCAGAGGCGTGGGAGGAAACGCATATAGGAGGCCCTGGGACCAGGAAATCAGAAAAGCATCTGCTGCTAGTCTCAGAGGATGCGGTTGCCTGGAGCAGAACCTGGGCAGCTGTCTGTTCAGGGGACTGGCAAAGAGATCTATGGATGGAAGTCCCCATCTCAGGAAGATCTTCTGAACTATCAAGGGATGGAGCTGCCACTCGTGGGGCTGCAGAATCCTGCTCAACCTGTCTGCTAGGTAATTTTCCTGGCCAGGGAGATAAACCGCCTTGAGCAACATGTTGTGCCTGAGCACAAACAAGCAAAGGTCCTGTGCCTCCTGACAAAGGAGCCTGGACCCAGTGCCTCCCTCTTTGTTCACATAAAACATGGCTACCTGATTGTCTGTTTGCACTAACACAGACTGGCGAGCCAGGGTTTGAGAGAAAGTCTTGAGGGCTAAGCGAATAGCTCGAAGTTCCAGTAGATTGATCTGCTGCTGGACCTCCCAGGGAGACCACAGGCCCTGGGTGCACTTGCCCAGACAGTGTGCACCCCAGCCCTGTAGGGAGGCATTGGTGGTCAATACCACTGTGGACCCAGGTGGCTGAAAAGGCATCCCTTTCAGTAAGTTGGGGGGATGCAGCCACCAACGTAGGGAGTGCAGGAATGGTCTGGACACCCTTACTCTGTCGCTGAGGCTCCCTGTGGCCTGCGAGCACTGACTCCAGACACACCATTGTGCAGGCCTCATATGAAGCCTGGCATTGGGAGTCACATGTACTGTTGAAGCCATGTGGCCGAGAAGCCTCAGGCAGAGCATGGCAGAGACCAGTGACCTGCAGAGAAACTGGTTTGCCAAGGTCATCAATCTTTGGGCTCTGCCCTCTGGCAAGAAAGCTTTTGCCTGCAGAGAGTCTAGCCTTGCCCCTATAACTCCAAGTTTTGGGAGGGGAGCAAAGTGGACTTTGCGAAGTTTATGACAAACCCCAGATGTTGGAGTACAGAAATTGTTCGGAGGGTGGCTTGCCTGGCCTCCTGGCACGTCTGACCCCTGATGAGCCAGTCGTCCAGATAGGGGAAGACAAAGATACCCTGATTTCTCAAGTAGGCCGCCACCACTGCCAGGCATTTGGTAAAGACCCTGGGGGCAGAGGTGAGGCCAAATGGCAGCACTCTGTACTGATAATGGTTTTCTCCCACAATGAACCTGAGGTACTTTCTGTGGTCTGGATGAATGAGGATGTGAGTGTACGCATCCTTTAGATCTAAAGAGCATAGCCAATCTCCCTGCTGGAGGTAGGGCAGAAGTGTTCCAAGAGTAAGCATCTTGAACTTTTCCTTCTGTAAGAACTTGTTGAGATTTCTGAGGTCGAGATTAGGCCTGAGATCCCCCGTTTTCTTTGGTACTAGGAAGTACCTGGAGTAGAAACCGTGACCTTGCAGGTGGGGAAGCACAGACTCCACCGCCTGGTCTCGTAACAGACCCTGGAGCTCCTGTAGGAGGAGGGCTGTATGGGGAGGAGGCCTTGGAGGCTCCCCTGGAAAATAGGGAGGAGGCAACTGATGAAAACAAATCAAGTAGCCCTTGTGGACTATGCTTAAGACCCAGTTGTCCCCTGTAATGAGTGGCCACCGGTGAGCAAACAGGGTTAGGCAAACTCCTGTACAGGGATGGGACAGCAGAGACGGAGAGGCTATGCCTTGGGAGTCAAAAACCTCATCCTGCTGAGTGGGAGCAGGAGCTGGAGGCTTGGGGGCCTTCTGCCTACGGGGCCCATGTCCCTGCCCCTTGGCCTGCTGACCCAGTGGGGGAGCGGGGGAGGCCTGGTAAGTTGGGAACTGTTTGTAGGCAGTCTCCTTCCTCAGGTAAAAGGACTTTTTACCCGAGCCCTTCTTCTTGTGTGACGGGGCAGAAGTCTTTCGAGACAGCCTTGTCCTCGTGAGGTGCTCGGTCTCGAGCTCAGCAGCCTTCTCGACCATGGGCTTGCCAAAAAGGTTCTCACCTCGGCAAGGGACATCGACCAACTTGTCCTGAACCCATGGCTCGAGGTCCAATGACTGCAGCCATGTCTGGCATTGAGTCGCGATGCTGGCTGCCGCAACACGGGCCGAGGCCTCGAAGCCATCGTAGGCCGCTCGGGACATGAAATTAGAGCATTCCCGGATCCCAGAAGACAAGGACTTGAACCTCTGCAAAGGATCCCCGGAGAGACCAGCAGAGAACCCGGCAAGCTCCTTTGCCAGGTCCTGCAAGTACATGCCCATGTACAGCTGGTAAGACTGGACACGGCAAGCAAGCATCGAGCCCTGGAAGCACTTTCTACTGAACGCATCCAGGTTCCGGGCCTCCCTGCCAGGGGGCACCGCGGAGTGCATCTTCTGACTCTTCAGATGATGCATGGCCGATTCCACCACCATGGAATGGTGCGGTAGCTGCGCCTTTTGAAACCCAGGGCTCTTACGGAGTCGATAAATGGAATCGACCCACTTGCTTAGAACCGGCGCCGAGGCCGGTGCCTCCCACATCCAGAAGAGGAGCCATTCCAGCATCGGAGGAACCGGCACAGTAAAGGCCTCCTTCGGAGGAGAATCATACTGGAGGGCCTCGAGCTCTTCGGCTCAAGGCTCCTCCTCGGGATCCGCCGGAATCGCCAAAGCAGTGGCCATATCCCGCACAAACTCCGAGAACCGGGTGTCCTCCGGAGGGGACCTACTCCGGGGCTCAGACTGTGGTGAGTCCGACGGGATGCACAGAGTCTTGAAGGTATCGGGGTGTAGTAGCGAAGTGCACGCAATGAATACACCAGGAGTCTATTTCTAGAATTCAAACCAGTTTATTTTGTGCACAGGCTCAGACACCTGTCAATTGTCACTTTCAAAATGGTCTGAGCATGGCATTCAGAAAAACAACAGCATTTATAGCTTTCTTCATTAGCTCTATACAGACAAACTCCTCATTGGTCCTGGTGGCCCCCTCACCCCCCCCCCCCCATCCAATGGAAAATTTCGGACCGGGCCCACACTGCTCTCCCCACCGCTCTCGGGCCTTCCTAGCCATGCTCAGTAACTAGACATAACATATTCTGTCTTGCTTTTTGCTTACAAGGTCACTTCAGTACAAAAGCTGTGTGGAAAGCAGAATTCTGAAATACATCTGTGAATAACATAACACACTCAATGGAAAAGTTTTACTTTCTTATCAGCAAAGCAGTTTGAAGCAGATTTCTGTTTTCTCTGGCTTTCAGCTCTGCTCAGTTTTAATATTCTGAAGTGGGGGTTGGAGACTCAGGCCTAACCTACAGGCTTCTGCTACATAACATACATTTACAGGCTATCCTAGGCCAGAGCCTATCACAGGAGGACTCCTCATCCTCAGTCTCCCAGGCGGACTCGTCCGAAGAGGAGTCGGGCTCTGACCGCGCGGGGCCCGGCAGCACCAGCCCCGACGCCGAAGGCACCGGCATCGACGCTCTCGGTCCCAACCGGGAGGTCGAGGGTGACCGCGACTGAGGGTGACCTCGAGCCTTCATGGTCTCGAGTATCGGCTCGGTCTCTGGGGTTGATGTCCCGGTGGTCGGGGCAGATGCACCAGCGAGGCTGGCCATCAGCACCCGCTGCTGATCCATGAAGGCAGACAGTCTGCACTCCAAGGCTGTCAGCCTGAGACCCAGCTCAGGAGACTCAGCAGCTACCGACTCGGGCCCCGGCAGCACCGGGTCCGACGTTGGCTCCCTGGGAGGAGAGTCCTCGAGGACAACAGGACTTACGTGTCCAGCAGACTCCGGCTCCACCCGAGGTACTTTTGACGGCTACTCCTGTTCCACGGGCCCGGGACGGCGGTCGGGGGTCCGAGACCTAGCCCTCAAGGGGCCAGGGACCTCCTCAGACGCCGCCCTCGCGAGCCGCTTCTTCCTCATTCGCTCCCGCTCGGGGGACCCCCTCTCCGAGGAACCCCAACGATGCTCGGGGTCAGATTCCTGAGACGTCGAGGCCTCAGATGAAGTCCTGGCCCGGCCGGAGGCCGAATCGGAGAAAAGCCTTTCCTTTTGGTGCTGACGACTTTGAAGTGCCTTAGTGGACATTTTTCCACACGGTCCACAGATCTTAGGGTCATGATCTGGACCAAGGCACCAAAGGCAGCAGTCGTGTATGTCGGTGAGAGACATTAGTTTCTTACACCGATCACACTTCTTAAAACCACTGGAAGCCATCGGGGAAAAGAGAGTCCCCGTGAGGTCAAAGGACCGGCCTTCCAGGGAATAGGAAAAAAAGGGCGCGAACGCCAGTCATGAAGGGCAAAAACTGAAAAAATAAGATCGGGCTCGATACCGGTGTACTGAACCCGGTGAGAAGGGGAACCGGCGTCGAACCAGAGAAAAAAACGCGAAGAAATTGCAAGTAATTAACTGACAAATCTAACTATTTTCCGGGTGAACTAGGACACATGTCCGACGGGCTCCACGGAAAAAGAGAGACTGAGCAAGATGGCACCTTTAGGCGGGAAGGGGACCGCGCATGCGTGCAGTATTCCCAAAGGCTTTCAGAGAAAGCTGGGGAAATGCTCTGCAGGGGCTCCATCGACGTCGATGTCACCCATATGTGAGGGCTGACTTCCTGCTTGGTCCTGGAGAACTAATGGTCTGCTGCAGGGATCTGTCCTGGGTCAGATTCTTTTTAACCTCTTTGTTAGTGATATTGTGGAAGGGTTGTCGGTAAGGCTTGCCTCGTTGCGGATGACACCAAAATCTGAAATAGGGAGACACGCAGGAAGGAGTAGATAATATGAGGAGGGATCTATCTAAGCTTGAAGAATGGTCTAGAATTTGGCAACTGAGATTTAATACTAAAAAAATGCAGAGTCATGGATTTGAGCTGCAAAACTCCAAGGGAGCAGTGTAGTGTAGGGGGGCGAAGTACATTTGTCCATGAAAGAAGAGCTGGACTTGGGCATGATTGTTTCTGATGATCTTAAGGTGGCTAGACAGGTAGAAAAGGCAACGGTAAAAGCCAAAAAGATGCTTGGGTGTATAGGGAGAGGAATGGCCAGGAAAAAAAAAAAAAGGAGGTGATAGTGCCTCTGTATAGGTGCCTGGTGCAACCTCAATTGGAGTACTGTATGCAATTCTGAAGACCACACCTTCCAAAGGACAAACAGGATGGAGTTGGTGCAGAGGGTGGCTACTGAAATAGTTAGTGGTCTTCATTATAAAGCATATGAGGACAGACAAAGATCTTAATATGCATACATTAGAGGAAAGGCACGATAGAGGAGATATGATAGAGATGTTTAAATACCTCCATGGCATAAATGCACAAGAGAGCCTCTTTCGATTGAAAGCAAGCTCTGTTACGAGGGGACACAGGATGAGGGTGCAAGGGGATAGACTGATGAGTAATATGTTGAAATATTTTTTTAGGAAAAAAGAGTGGTAGATGCACAGAAGTCCTAATGGAAGTAGTAGAGACTAGGACAGTATCTGAATTCAAAAAAGCATGGGACAAACACAGAAGATCTCTAAAAGAAGGGACTTTAGTATTTGATATGGAAGGGCAAACTAGATAGGCCATGTGGTCTTTTTCTGCTGTCATGTTTCTATGACAACTTTCCTAGCTTTTCCAAATATTGATGCTTGCCTCCCTTTTTCTGTGATTTCTTGTATTTTATGAAGGCCACTTTATTTTCCTCTCCTTTTCAGCTATTTTTTTTAGATCCTTTCCCTTCAAATTTATTTACATAACAAAAAGGTTTTGTTGCCCATAAAATACCCCTTTTCATTTCTGCCCACTACTTTTCTACATCCTTCAGTTGTTCCCATCTAGCTAATGCTCTAAGAAGTGTTGTCCCATTTTGACAAAGTTAGTTTTCCTGAAGTCTAGGATCCTCGCTTTTGAATGAAATATCTCAGCTCTTGTCTTAAATACTGAACCATACCATCCGATGATCACTGGATACGAGATGATCACCTACTGTAAACATCACTCTTCCCATTTGTAAGCACCATTTCTAGTATGGCCCCTTCCTGTGTGAGTTCTTTTACCAGCTGTTGGAATAGTTCTCCTTGTAGAGAATCCAGGATTTCCTGATTTCTAGATAATACTGCAACAATAAATATCCAACATATTGAAATCACCTATCAGTAGCATTTCTCGTTTCACAGCAATATTGTGAATGTTTTCAATTAAATTTCTGTCCAGTTGTTCTGAATGTGAAGTAGGTCTGTATATGACACCAATACAAATGGATGCTCTATTCCCTCTTTCCAATTTAATGCATATTGCTTCCTCTTTTCCTCATAAGCCCATATAGTGCCACTCCTCCTCCACCTCCTCCTCCTCCCTTTCTTCCTAAACTGTCCTTCCAGAAAAAAATTATAGCCTGGTATAATTATATCCCAGTCAGGTTCTCTGTGAGCCATGTCTCCATAACTGCCACTGAGTCCAAGCCAGCTTCTTTTATTAAAGCCTCGAGAACCAGAATCTCATTTCCCATGCCATGGGCATTAATAAGCACCACTTTCCAGATGTGGCCCCTTTTTTCCTATTTCCATAGAAATATTTAATGTTTTACATCCCTGAGGGCTTTTACCTGCCATGAAGTTTCTTCATCCATCGTCAACAAATCTAGTTTAAAGTCTTCATTAGGTTAGCCATTCTGCTTTGGAAGACAGTTTGACTCTTCTTGGACCTCAGCAGACCTCAGAAAATCATCCTATGGTGGAGGAAACCATAACCCTGTCAATGAAACTGTCGATGAAATCATCCATGCAGCCATGCATGCATCTCTAGGATGCAAGCTTCTTTGCATTGGCCTTTACCCTTAACAGGGAGGATTAACACCACCACCTGTGCACCTAATCTGCTTCACCCTCTCTCTCAGAGCCATGAAGTCACTTTTGATATGCTTGAAGGCATATCCAGCAGTATCATTTGTACCAAACATGGATGAGCAGCATCGGATAATAGTCAATAGGCTTTATGAGTCTCAGTAAACTTGGAATTTGGCACCTGGCAGCTAGCATCCTTTCCAGAGCATCAAATCTGGTCGGCCCTCAGTACCTCTCAAGAAAGTGTTGCCAACACTACTCTTTGCTTCCTTGTGGTCACTGGGGTTTTTGAGCTCCGGTTTCTCCTGTTCCTGTGATGTTCTTGCCTCCTCCACTTTCAGGGCTGTGTAATAGTTTTTCAATTCAACGGATGATGGAGCTGGTGTGTTGATTCTGCAGGTACAGGTGACTTAACAGTTCTGTACCAGATCATCTTCACCTCTGTTGGAGATCTTGGATGCCCATCAGCAGCATTTCATCAATGTAGTTCTTGTCACAGATGCTTTTCAGCCTCTCCAACTCTTTTCTTAGCTCCTCCATTTGTTTCATGAGGCATTCAACTTGCAGACTTCTTGCACATAGAATCAGTCCCTTACCTGGGATCAGACTGTCCATTTGGACAGAGGCAGAAGCTGTAACAGGGGCAACAGCTTTGACAACACAATTTTTCCTAGCAATAGTTCAGCTGTGGGAGCTCTGGTACTTGGTTTAAGGAAATGAGAAAAAGATCTATTGAAGTCCTAACTTTTCCTCAGCTGTTAGGTAAAAGAAGCTAGCTGTGTTTTGTCTTAACACTTCTGTTCTGATTCCCTGTATAGTCCTGCTTGCTTGCTTGCTCACTCACTCACCTGTTATTAGGGTATGGAGCAGCTTCTTATAATTTAGACCTACTAAAATCTGATGTGTGTCTCTTGCCACCTCACTGGGCAGACTAGATGGACCATGCTGGTCTTTATCTGCCATCATATACTAGTT
This sequence comes from Ichthyophis bannanicus, assembly GCA_033557465.1. Lineage (NCBI taxonomy): Eukaryota > Metazoa > Chordata > Amphibia > Gymnophiona > Ichthyophiidae > Ichthyophis > Ichthyophis bannanicus. The sequence continues at coordinate 1,337,946,598 of CM066033.1, read as the reverse complement.
ACTATGAAATGTACAATCTAATGTACTCCTTTTGTAGAATTACGTAATCAAAGCTCCTTCAAATATAACCAATTGTTTACTTTTAGCAGACATCCAAATGTGGAACTATTTACTTCCTAGGTGTTACCTCTGAACAAATACCAAACATTTCTATCTTAATCAACAAGCTAATTAGTGAGTGGTTCTGTGGACATGGCTATGAAGACAGTGTTTGGAGAAGGCTAGCAGCAATTCATGTCTACAATAATATGCTCCTGTGATATATGTAAGTATTGACTTAGCACAATGAACAAGTCAAAAGGTGTTTCCAGCAGTCAATGATGCTTGCTTACATGGTGAAAGGTCTTTGTGTGCAGAATAGTGCAGGACATTCCACTGCTAATGGCAGGCTACCTTTATTCAATATGCAGGTTTCATCTATATTTATTATTAAAACATTATATTGGTGAGAGCCATCCCTACCTGCCTGCATGCGGAGAGCTGGAGTGGAGGAACAGGCACAGCAAAGGATGCCCATGAACGCCAGCTGCAGACCTTATAAGACCGGGTCTCCTGCATTTGTACTTCGTGAGAGCCATCTCTACCTTCCCGCATATGGAGAGCTGGAGTAGAGGAACAAGCACAGCAAAGGACACCCATGAACACCAGCTGTAGACCTTATAAGAACAAGTCCTTGGAAAGGCGCGCTGCCGTGGGTATGTCCAAAGAGGCGTGCCACATGGGGCACGTCGAGCCCCTTGGGCACCCCTTTGGAGCATCGTGTGTTTGTGTAGTTGTAGGCAAGTTCCATTTATGGGGAAGCGCAAGAAAAAAAGTTTCCTGCAGCCAGAGCAGTGCTTGGCCCGATGGATAAACATCTCCTATCCCTGGAGGCCAGTACGTCTTTACCAGGTACTGTTTCTCAGGCTCCATCTCCTACAGCACCCCACCTCTTCCCCGGACAATTGAGACTCTGTGTCCACCTACAGTGAGGCACCATTACCAGCTTTGACTACTCTGCTTCTCAACCTGGTAATATCACAACTCCATTATTGTAATACTATGTTCATTGGGTTACCTCAATACCAACTGCATCGACTTCAGCTAATCCAAAATACCACTGTCTGCTTACTCACCTCTGTTTACCGATTCAATCATGTTACTCCACTCCTACTTCGGCAACACTAGCTCTCTATAAGGTTCAGACTTCAATATAAGCTTCTCACACTGACTCACCGTACACTACATACTAATTTTCCGCCAAACTCGCTATACCCACATTACTCCTCTTCTCAAGTCACTTCACTGGCTCCCTATCCGTTTCCGCATCCAATTCAAACTACTCCTCCTGACCTATAAATGCATTCACTCTGCGGCTCCTCAATACCTTTCACTGCTTATCTCTCCTTACAATCCCTCTCGGGAACTTTGCGCTTCTGGCAAACTACTTCTACCTACGCCCTCCACTCGTACTGCTAACTCCAGACCGCTCCTTTCACCTTGCTGCACCTTACGCCTGGAACAGGCTACCTTTGTCTGTTTGACAAGCACCCTCCCTGGCCCTCTTCAAATCCAGGTTAAAAACCCACTTCTTCACTGTTGCATTCAGATCCCGACTTCTGTGTTTTGTCTTGACTTGATTGTAAGTGCCTTGTTTTAGTGTTTTGCCCTGACTTGACTGTTAGCTCGGTGTTTTGTCTTGACTAGATTGTAAGCTCTGACGAGCAGGGACTGTCTCTTACATGTCTGTACAGCGCTGCATACGACTAGTAGCGCTATATAAATGCTCAATAGATAGATACTGGTTCACCCTGCTAACTCTCGGATCACTTGCTTCTCCATTCCTCTCCATAGGATCTCTGTGAAATTCATGCCAACCGGCTACATTTTCCCTCCCCCTCTCAGGCACATTTGGTCTCCACCTGTTCCTCAGATTTTTATTTCCTGGCCCCAACTTCCTGGAACTCCCTCCCCTCAACCCTCAAACTCAAACCATCTTACCCAAAATTCAAGGCCCTCCTTAAAACTCACCTGTTTTCAATCGCCTTTGACGACCCGACTCCCTCTAACCAGTGATCTCTCTGCTGCACGTGCTCCTCCCACCTATCTCCCCTTCCCTACCTTTCTTCTTTCCTTTTCTTGTGAATGATTTTAAACTTTGCTTTTAAAAAATGGAATTCTTTTTCTCCTGTTTCTTTTATTTTTACTTGGTTTGTAAACCGCCCTTCTGTTGCCCATGAAGGGCGGTTAACCAAGAAATAATAAACAAACATACAGCAGAGTACATAAGAACATAACATAAGAACATAAGATATGCCATACTGGGTCAGACCAAGTTCCATCAAGCCCAGTATCCTGTTTCCAACAGTGGCCAATCTAGGTCATACATACCTAGCAGTTTCCCCAAAAGACACAGGTTCCACAATGCTTGTAATGGGTCAAGCATTGATATCCTGGGTCCCTTCTTAATAATGGTTTATGGACTTTTCCTCCAGGAACTTGTCCAACCCTTTCTTAAACCCAGCTACACTAACAGCCTTTACTACATCCTCCGGTAACAAATTCCAGAGTTTGATTACACGTTGAGTGAAAAAATATTTTCTTTTATTAGTCTTAAATAGTTTACCCTGTAGCTTCATTGCATGTCCCCTAGTCTTTCTATATTCTGATAACGTAAACAATCGATCTACGTTTACCCGTTCCACTCCATTCATTAATTTATAGACTTCTATCATATCTCCCCTCAGCCGTCTCTTTTCCAGGTTAAAGAGCCCTAACCTTTTTAGCCTTTCTTCATAGGAGTATCCTTCCATCCCCTTTACCATTTTGGTGGCTCTTCTCTGAACCTTTTCTAATAACGCTATATCCTTTTTAAGATACGGCGACCAGAATTGCACACAATATTCAAGGTGCGGTCTCACCATGGAACGATATAGAGGCATTATAATATCTTTCGTTTTATTTTCCATTCCTTTCCTTATGATACCTAGCATTCTATTTGCTCTCTTGGCTGCCGCTGCACACTGGGCCGAGGGTTTTAACATGTTATCCACAATGACGCCTAAATCCTTTTCCTGGGTGGTGGTTCCTAAAGTGGAACCTTGCATCGTGTAACCATAGTTTGGGTTGTTCTTCCCTAGGTGCATAACTTTGCACTTGTCCACATTAAATTTCATCTGCCATTTTGATGCCCAGTCTTCCAATTTATCAAGATCCTCTTGCAATTTTCCACAATCCTCTTGGGTATTAACAACTTTAAATAGTTTTGTGTCATCTGCAAATTTGATAACCTCATTCGTTATTCCACTTTCCAGGTCATTTATGAATATGTCAAAAAGCAGAGGACCCAGCACAGATCCCTGGGGTACACCACTATTCACCTTTCTCCATTGGGAAAATTGGCCATTTAGCCCTACCCTCTGCTTTCTATCTTTTAACCAGTTCCTGATCCACAGTAGTACACTGCCTCTTATCCCATGACTCTTTAGTTTTGCCAAAAGTCTCTGATGAGGGACCTTGTCAAAGGCTTTCTGAAAGTCCAGATACACTATATCAACCGACTCACCTTTGTCCACCTGTTTATTCACACCTTCAAAAAAACATAACAGATTAGTAAGGCAAGATCTTCCTTGTCTAAAGCCATGTTGGCTGTCTCCCATTAGGCCATGACTATCTAAATGTTGAAAAATTTTATTCTTTATGATGGTTTCTACCATTTTTCCCGGTACTGACGTCAAGCTCACCAGTCTGTAGTTTCCCAGATCACCCCTGGAACCCTTTTTAAAAATTGGTGTTACATTGGCTAACCTCCAGTCTTCAGGAATTAGAGATGATTTTAATGATAGTTCACAGATTACTAATAGCAGGTCTGCAATCTCATATTTCAGTTCTTTCAACACCCTTGGAAGTATACCATCCGGCCCAGGTGATTTGCTACTGTTCAGTTTATCTAATAGTTGTAATACATCTTCCCGATGTATCGATATTTCCTTCAATTCTTCCGCACCTTTAAATACCACTTCAGTCATGGGTAACATCCCTATAAATTCCTCAGTAAAGACCAAATCAAAGAATTCATTCAGTCTCTCTGCTATCGCCTTGTCGCCTCTTAGTGCCCCTTTAACGCCTCTATCATCTAATGGACCAACTGACTCTCTCACAGGTTTTTTGCTGCGAATGTACTTGAAAAAATCTTTATTTCGTGTTTTTGCTTCCGCAGCAAGCTTCTTCTCAAATTCTCCCTTTGCCTGCTTTATTAATGCCTTGCTTTTGACTTGCCAGTGCTTGTGCTGTTTCCAGGTTTCGTCGTTTGGCTCTTTTTTCCATTTCCTGAAAGATGCTTTTTTGGCAACAACAGCCTCTCTGACCTCACCTTTAAACCATGCTGGCAGTTTTTTGGACTTCCTTCCACTTTTCTTAAAGCGTGGAATAAAGCTGGCTTGGGCTTCCAAGATAGTATTTTTAAACAACACCCAAGCTTTATGTAAGCCTTTAACCTTTGCAACTGCTCCTTTTAGCTTTTTCTTAACTGTTTTCCTCATTTTATCATAGTCTCCCTTTCGAAAGTTAAAAGGTAGTACTGTGGATTTCCTTACTATCCCTCCTCCACTAATTAAATCAAAGGCGATCATGCTATGATCACTATTGCCAAGTGGCTCCAACACCCTTATCTCTTGCACTACATCTGGTGTTCTACTAAGGACTAGGTCTAATATTGCTTCCCCTCTGGTCGGTTCATGAACCAGCTGCTCCAAGAAGCAGTCATTTATTTCATCTAGGAACTTTATCTCCCTAGCATGTCCTGCCGTGACACTGACCCAGTCGATACCGGGGTAATTGAAATCACCCATTATTATTACTGAACTGTAACTTTTGCTAGCTTCCTTGATTTCTTTGAGCATTTCATCATCCATTTGTTCATTCTGGCCAGGTGGACGATAGTACACCCCCACTGCCATCGCCTTCCCCTTTTTACATGGAATTTCAATCCATAGAGATTCTACAGCAAATTTTGTTTCTTGCAAAACTTTAATCCTTTCTGACTCAATGCCCTCTCTAACATAGAGCGCAACCCCTCCACCAATTTGATCAGCACTATCATTACGATATAGTTTGTACCCAGGTATCACAGTGTCCCACTGGTTGTCCTCCTTCCACCATGTCTCTGATATTCCAATCATATCTAACCTCTCGTTTAGTGCTATATATTCTAACTCTCCCATCTTGTTTTTTAGACTTCTAGCATTTACATACAAGCATTTTAGAGAATGTATTTTATTCATATTAATTTGGCTATTGGTAGACATGGGTAATTTGGGATCTTTAAGCTCTGTCTGCTCCATACTGAGGGCATTTGGGCTACTTTACTCTTTTTTGGAACCTCTCTGCTTTTTGTAGTATCCTTCAAGGATAAATTCTTCCGAACCATGCGCTCTTGGGCGACTGTCGGCTTTCCCCTATTATCTAGTTTAAAAGCTGCTCTATCTCCTTTTTAAAGGTTAATGCCAGCAACCTGGTTCCATCCCAGTTAAGGTGAAGCCCATCCCTTCGGAAGAGCCCCTCCTTTCCCCAGAATGTTCCCCAGTTCCTAACAAATCCAAACCCCTCATCTCTGCACCATCGTCTCATCCACGCATTGAGACTCCGGAGCTCTGCCTGCCTTTTGGGTCCTGCACGTGGAACGGGAAGCATTTTGGAGAACGCTACCCTGGAAGTTCTGGATTTCAACTTCCTACCTAAAAGCCTAAATTTAGCTTCCAGAACCTCCCTACCACATTTTCATATGTCATTGGTACAGACATGTACCAAGACAGCAGACTCCTCCCCAGCACTATCTAAGACCTTATCTAGGTTGCACTTGAGCTCCGCTACCTTCGCACCAGGCAGTCATGTTACCAGGCGATCCTCACGTCCACCAGCCACCAAGCTATCTACATGCCTAATGATCGAATCACCAACTATAACTGCTGTCCTAACCCTTCCATCATGGGCATATAGCCCTGCAGAAACTTCCTCGGTGCGAGAGGGGTTTACATCACCTGGAGGACAGGTCCTAGTTACAGGATCACTTCCTGCCACACCAGGGTGATGCTCTCCTGTCACGTGACCTCTCTCCTCCATGGCAACAGGGATGCTGCCAGACTGGAGGTGGGACTTCAGGACTATATCCCTGTAGGTCTTGTCTATGTACCTCTCTGTCTGTCTTATGTTTTCCAAGTCTGCTACTCTAGCCTCTAGAGAACGGACTCGTTCCCTGAGAGCAAAGAGCTCCTTGCACCTAGTGCACACGTAAGACCTCTCACCAACTGGGAGAAAAATCATACATGTGACACTCGATGCAAAAGACTGGAAAGCCCCCATCCCGCTGCTGGACTGCTATCTGCATCTTAGTTTTAAGTTTGTGTTTAGATCTTTAAGTTCTTTATGTACTAAAGGTTGCTATGGATATTTATACCACTAAAACTGTACCTAATAAGTTTAATATATCTTGTTCACCTGAAGCTTAATTAATCTCAGGTCCTTATTGTATGACTGATTTGGGTAACGAGCTTCACCTGAGAGCACCTCCTGTCTTTTAAGATGTGCAAGTACCTATAAAGCTGTGATTATCCCAGGGGCGGGTGGGAGTGGGGAGGGAGGGAGGGAAAGAACACTTATTAAAAGAGGGCTGCTACACAGTACCCTGTCCTGTGCTGCTGAGGTAAGCTATATTCTGATTTGATTTAAATTATAGCTCTTTGCTGCTGCTAGGCTCTAACCTATTATGAAATTTAAACTACAAGCTCTCTGCTGGATTCCAAATTTAACCAGAAAGCTCTCTTCTGTGTTTTAAATTGAAACTAAAAGTACTTTGCTGCTGCTAGACCCTGAGTGACTATGAAATTTAGACTACAGCTCTCTACTGGGTATGAAAGGTAACCAGAAAGTTCTCTTCTGTGTTTTAAATTGAATCTTAAACTGCTGCTACTAGGCCCTGACTGATTTAACAAAAAATAGTGGGTTCACAGATTAATTAGCTTTAAAAGAAAACCATTCCTTTCAGAAATAGTCCCAGAAGTATATACTCACAATATCTGCAGTATATACTCACAATATCTGCAGTATATACTCACAATATCTGCAGTATATACTCACAGTATCTGCAGTCACTGCACTCCACTTATAAGGCAGCAACTTGGATTCCTCCTATACTTGAGGTTGGGGAAAATCGATGAATCCCAGGTCTCCCTAACAGATGTTTGAAGAGTTGTGACGCATACTGAGATGATTCTTGTATCCACCGTGCCTCAGCTATGCCAATTCTCACAGGAGACTGTGGCTACGCTTAGGGACATGGCGGCACAGTTGGATTCTTCAGCTAATTCAGTACTCAAATGTGAGACCCAATGCTCTTCTCTGCACACAGTAAACACGTCTACTGTTAATGATAGCATTGCTGTACATCATAAGTTAGAATCCTTTGAGAATATGCTGACACCAAAAAATGTTCAGTTTTTAAATTTTCCCTGTCAAAGGTTGCTTTCAGCAGACACGTTATTGTGTAAATACGTTAAGGAAATTTTGTTTATTTCAAATTCTGATTCAATAGGGGTTTCCTAAATGTTATCTTACTGGAAGGAGTTTGTCTTTTGAGCCCTCAAGTGATTTTGATGTCCTACAATCACAACCTGAATTTGATTTTACAAAATTTCTTGAGGACACACAAGACGTCTCCACCAGAGCTAATTTAGTGGTCATTCTTGTAAGTGGACCAGGATAAGGTGCTGATATTTAAGAGTTACTTTAAAAACAAAGAAAAAGTGTTTTATGGAAATAAAGTTCAAGTATTTCCAAATGTCTCAAGGACCACACAAATGAGAAGGGACTTTTTGGCCCTGAAGCCCAGGATAGTGGCTCAAGAGGCTATTTTTTTCCTTCGATACCCCTGTAAGTGTTCAATTATTACCTGTACATATACCCTTGTTATATTGTAAATCATGTTATCTGTACATATACCCACGTTATATTGTAAATCCAGGGCAGATCCTCTGTGCTGGACAGTTGTGTTTTGATGTAAACCGCACTGATGCAAAAGAGCGCGGTATATAAGAAAGTTAAATAAATAAATAAATAAAATAAATTACACTTCAGGGGACTCATTATGTGTTTATTGATTCCTTACAATTAGAGACTTTCCTTTCAGATAGAGGGAGTCATGTCCAGGATGAAGTCGTGGAAGCTACATCCTCCAGGGGAGAATGGTTCTGAGGCACCGGGGCAGACGGCTCCAAGGGGACATCTCGATGGCAGCAGGTTTCCAGGGAGGCCTCAACGTCGGTCTCCAACTCAGAGTCAGAGGATGTCGAGGAGCCTTATATGGTCTCCGTTGGCCGAGGACTCCTTCTTAGAAACCTTAGTGGGGCGCTGCTCGGAGTCATCTGAGTCCCTCTGTGGGACTTTACAGGGTTTCACCGGTGGAACCTCGACTGGCTTCGAGGATTTTTTTTCTCACTTGGGGTCCAGAGTCTTCTAGGAGGAGCTGCCGCGGGACTCCAAGGATGCCCGGGCCTCACTGGAAGTGCTGGGCTTGGAGCTCAGTGCTGAGTCAGACCTCAGGAACATCCTCTCCTGCAACTCCGACCTTTTCTAGTTGGTTTTTGGAGTCATGGACTGGCATAGGTCGCAGGTGCTGCTATCATGGTCCGAGCCCAGGCAGCGGGGTGGTTTGACTGCAGCAGTCACATTTTTTGAACCCACCAGGGGACATGGTGGGAGGCACCCAGCCGGAGTCGATGACCCCTGGGCGAAAAAAGAAGTGAACGTCGTAGAGGCGAGCCTCAATCAAAAATAAGGGAAGGAGTTAAGAACAGTGCCAGAACAGGGGCTGGAAGGAGGAATCTGTATGCAACTAGGAAAAAACACTTTTAAAGAGTTTTAGAAGATTTTTTTCTGGGAAAATTCCTGCATTCCTGCTAATTTTTTAGCATAATTAGCATTCCTGCTAATTTTATGTAAATAGTTTGAGCATGTTATCTAGTTAATAGATTATATACTCCATGTAAATAGTTCTCCCATGTTATCCAAGTTGATACTCCTGTTATATGTAATACCAAACAGCCTGTTGTTCTGGTTTCTTTATGTTATCTGTAAACCGCGCTGATGTCAAAGAGTGCGGTATATAAGAAGTTGAAATAAATAAATAAATAAAATAGGACGGACGTCCATTGGGCTCCACGGAAAAAGAAGACTGAACAAGATGGCACCCTTGGGCAGGAAGGGGACCATGCATGCATGGTAGCATGTCCCAAAGACTTTCTTTGAAAGCTGGGGAAATGCTCCGCACGGGCTCCGTCAACATCATCCCACATGCGAGGACTGACTTCCTGCTTGTTCCTAGAGAATGGTGTCTACCATTTTGCCCAGTACTGACATCAGGCTTACCGGTCTGTAGTTGCCCGGATCACTCCTGGAACCTTTTTTAAAAATTGGCGTTACACTGATGTATACCATCCAGTCTAGGTGATTTGCTACTCTTCAGTTTATTAAATAGTTATTTATTTAAAAGGATTTATATCCCGCTTTATCCTTAAATCAAAGTGGTTTACACTGCAAAGAAATCAACTGGAGTGGTGCAGGGGTGTCGGCATGCTGTGTTGGTGTAGTGTACGTGGGTGTGTGGTAGGTACATCTTGATTGGGGTACAATATATACATGTTTGAGCTATCTACAGTGGGTTATATACAAGGAGTGAGGGGGGCTGTTGCAGGGCAGGGAGGAAGTATAATACATCTTCCCGGTTTATCAATATTTTTTTCGAGTCTTCCTAAATATCTATATTCTAGAGGAGAGGAAGGACAGGGGAGATATGATGCAGACCATTATAGTAACATAGTAAATGACGGCAGATATTGTTGACCACTTTGATTGAAGGATAAGGTGGTATATAAAACCGATTAAATAAATAAATACGGCAAGAGTAGGTGCACCTGTTGCTCTGTGCAGGCCACTTATTAGGCCATTAATACCCTTTAATTATTTAAAGAACAAACAAACCTTTGTCAAAGACGGGGAAGCTGCAAAACTAGAGGACATAACATGAAGCTTCAAGGGAGTAAACTGAAAGGCAATGTCAGGAAAAACATTTTCACTGAAAGGATGGTGGATGCTTGGAATGCCCTCCTGATGGAAGTGGTGGGGGAAAATACAATGACAGAATTCAAACTGACCTGGAACAGACACAGTGAATCCCTTTATAGCAACAGGATAAAATCAAAATAACCTTAACTGTCTCAACTATCTCAACAAATAGGGGTGACCTGCACGGAGTGGTGGGTACACCCCTAAACAAAGGCATGGGGAGGGGTGACTTGCACGGAGCGTTAGGTGCATCTACTCTTTCCACCTTGCTTGGCAGACTAGATGGACCATTATGGTCTTTATTTGCCGTCATACACTATGTTACTATATACCATTTCAGGCACAGATAACTTCCCTACATCTTCTTCAGTAAAGACTGAAGAAAAGAATTCATTCAGTCTCTCCGCTACGGCCTTATCCTCACTTGGCATCCCTTTTACCACTTTATCATCCAATGATCCAACTGACTCCCTCACAGGTTTTTTTGCTATGAATGTACTTGAAAAAGTTTTATTTTGCGTTTTTGCTTCCATGGCAAGCTTTTTTTCAAGTTCTCTTTTTGCCAAAGGCATCAATCTCTAGGTGACAAACTGAAGTCTCTCTTTATATTTAGCAGACATAACACAGGTCTGAGACTAAAAAGCTGTTTGATTATTTTCATCTAATTTCCATGTATTTTGGTGTGCTGGAAACAAATGAAATATTGAAAAAACTCCTAGACGTCATGATTTGCCACAACTTGCAAAATTGTCTTCAAATTTATCAATTTTTTTCAAATTACTATTAATTAATTCAAATTACTATTAATTAATTCACATAAGTGCATTTAAGATATAAAATGCCATAAAAACCTTAAAGGGGTTGTCAGAGTTATGTAAAAAAAAAAATATAGCACTGTAAATCTGATGGTCAGCAATATATACATATGCTAAGCAAGTTTTAAGTCCGTGCTTCTAATGGTAGAAGGGGTTAATCTTTCCTGAAGAATCCAGTGGGAGGGAGACACAGGGCAGATAGCAGCAGCTCCGGTCAGTGCAGGGGGGCATGGCCAGCACTGTGACGTCTTGTGTATAGACACAGAGCTGCTCTCTCCTGCATACCACACTTGTGCACGAATCATCATCAGGTTCTTGGTTCTAGGCTGTTCACACTTTTTCATCGCAATTCGTGTTAGCTCGTCATTCTTCAACCGTTATATTATGGCTCCGCGAAAATGTATTAATTCGCCAGACAGTTTCTGTTTCATCTGTGGTGAATATACAGTGTTGAAGCAACAGCAGAATATTACAGACTTTGTGAAAAAAGTATACTTTGCATACTCTGGACTAAAAATTGGAGATCAAGATAAAGTCTGGGCACCTCATAAAGTGTGCAAACAGTGTGTTGAGGACCTCCGAAACTGGTTCAAGAGTAAGAAAAAATCTTTCCGTTATGGGATTCCTATGGTATGGCGAGAGCAAAAGAACCATAGTGATGACTGTTACTTTTGTTCATGCAATGTGAAAGGGTTTAATTCCAAATGGAAGCATTCCATTTCATACCCCAATCTTCACTCGGCAATTCGTCCCATCCCCCATGGCACAGATATACCAGTACCCAAGCCCCCTGCTACCTTGGAAGAGATACCTAGCTCCGATGAAGGTGAAGTCATACCTGAACCAGATGACGAATCAAGTTCTGACTTTGAAGATAATACAAGACCAAAATTGTTTTCTCAGGAGGAGATGAATGATTTGGTAAGAGACTTGAATCTTCCCAAAGATGCCGCTGAGTTACTCGGATCAAGGTTGAAAAGCAGGAATTTATTGTTGCCAGGAGTGTCATCTTCATGGTTCAGACATCGTGAAAAGGAGTTCGTTCCTTACTTCGCCCAGGAAGACAAGTTGGTTTATTGCATCGATGTCGAAGGTCTGATGGGTCAATTTAAAATCCAATATGATTCAGAGCAATGGCGTCTTTTTATAGATTCTTCAGAAAGAAATCTCAAAGCAGTTTTACTCCACAACGGTTTTTACGCTTCCATACCTGTAGGTCATTCCGTACACTTGAAGGAAACCTACGAGAACTTGGAATTGGTTCTTCGTAAACTTAAATATGAAGACCATGGTTGGCAAGTGTGTGGGGACTTGAAGGTCTTGTGCATGCTGCTCAGGCAACAAGCTGGGTATACCAAATATCCTTGTTTTCTGTGTCTACGTGACAGTCGAGACCGACAAAATCACTGGACCAAGAAGAGTTGGCAGTCAAGGGTGCTAACAGTCGGTGAAAAGATGCCCTCCGAGAAACTTTGGTACCTTCCCATAAAGTTCTTCTACCACCTCTCCACATAAAATTGGGATTGATGAAGCAATTCGTAAAATCACTTCCAAGAGATGGAGAATGCTTCAAATACTTGGTCACCAAGTTTCCAGGCCCGTCGGAGGCAAAATTGAAGGAAGGTGTGTTTGTCGGAACAGACATTAGAAGGCTTATAGTTGATCAAGAGTTTGTCAATACCATGACAGATCCTCAAAAAGAAGGGTGGATTGCATTTAAAGAAGTCATACAGAAATTTTTGGTTTGCAGCTTGGTTTGCAGCTTGTCGTGCTGTGAGGGCTTGCGTGCATCAGTGATACTGAGAGCTAAACTATCGGTAGTTTAACTACTGGCAGGGTCTCCCAAGATGGACAGGTCTCAGCTGAGGTGCCAGACCAAGACAAACCACCCATCTGGGCAGCAGCAGAATGGGATAGTGTTGACGGCGGAGGATCACATTTTTGTGACAACGGCAACACCACCAAACTTAAACTGCGCGGAAGAAAGGCCCGGCAATCTACTTCTGTATCTTGCCATGAAAACCCAATGGATAGTTACAACAAAACAAATTGTGCTTTGGTGCTGGAAGATGAGACCCCCAGGTCGGAAGGCACTCAACTAGCTACTGGGGAAGAGCTGAAGACTTTTCAGAGTAAAGCCAGCATTTATGATGTGGTTGGATCAAAGCCCTCGGGAAGTCTGACTGCTGATGTAGCTGCGCATGAAATGAGAGTCAGAAGCTGTAAAGATGTCTTACACATTGGAACATGGAATGTACGAAGCATGAACCAAGGGAAGTTGGAGGTGGTCAAGAATGAAATGGAACGTGTACAACTTGATCTGTTGGGTGTCAGCGAACTGAAATGGACTGGCATCGGGCAATTTACATCAGATGATCACATGGTCTACTATGCTGGAAATGAAAGACAAAGAAGAAATGGTGTTGCATTTATAATAAAGAAGAAATTTGCAAGAACTGTTATGAAATACAATGCAGTCAGCGAACGCTTAATCTCTATTCGTCTACGAGGATTGCCTATAAACACAACTATAATTCAGGTATATGCCCCAACAACAGCTGCAGAAGAGAATGAAATTGAAGAGTTCTATGAACAAGTACAAGCTGAAATTGACAGAACATGCAAACAGGATATCCTGATAGTCATGGGTGACTGGAATACAAAAGTTGGTAACAAAGAAAAAGGCAAAGTAGTTGGAAAATATGGACTTGGCAACAGAAATGAAGCTGGAGAAAGACTGATAGAATTCTGCAAGACCAATGATCTATTCATCTCAAACACCTTCTTCCAGCAACACAAGCGGCGACTGTACACATGGACTTCACCCAATGGATTGTATAAAAATCAAATTGACTACATGTGTGGAAGTCAACGATGGAAAAGCTCTATAACATCAACAAAGACAAAACCTGGAGCTGACTGTGGTACAGATCATCAACTACTAGTATGCAAACTCAAGCTAAAGTTGAAAAAGAGCAAACCACTCATGAATGCAGCAAAATATGACCTTGAGAATTGTGGTGAGGAAACCACGGCTGATTATAGAAATGCACAGGAAAAAAGGTCCTGTCACTTTAATTCAGGTTGTATCAAAGGTTTCCCCGGTAACCAGGAGTCTGTGACTCAGAAGCTAGTCATCCCTAAGCCCCGCCCACAGCAGCACGTCAGAGAGAAGCTTGTCCCTAGTCACATGTGCTGGGAGCAGGGTGTGCCTCAAAGGGAAGGAAAGTTTAAAAAGCTGATTCACAGAACAGAAGTTAGTTCAGAGGAGAGCCTAATCCGTAGTCCACGGAGTTCACGAGGTTCAAAGAGTTCAGAAGAGGGGCCAACACGGAGTCCAGGAGGCAGAGCAAGTAAGAGAGTGTTTGCAGAGCCTGAGAGACAGAGTGTGAGAAATACTATTTGCTGTGAAGAGGAGATTGATGAGAGATTGCCAGACACAGCTGGGAATGAGAGGCTGCTGTCAGCAAACGGAAGGTCTGCACTTGAAGAAAAGCATGACTGGTTTGCAGGACGGAGGGAATCCCTAAATACCTCAGAACCAAGGCAAGTCTGTCCTTCCCAATGCCTACAGAGGAAAAGCCCCAGAGAATTACCCATAGGAGAGAAAGCTAAGTTTAAGCATAGCCAGAGTCCCAGGGAAAAGAGAGACAGCTGGTCTAATCAGCACGTAGCTCAGCTAACAGACGAGTTGCTGCAGAAGCAGACTTTACTGAGAAGGCTAAGTGATTTAATAAAGAAGGAAAATAATCAGCTCTCTGTGCAGATACCTTATGCCATAAGTGAGGGTGATAGAGAGGAAGAAATGGACACAACGAATGTGGATAATAGCATTTTGGATTGTCAGTGTACTATGTGTTTTACCTCTGACGGTGAAGAATCCTAGAAAAGCCATTATAGCTGTGCCATGCTCAGGAAGCACGTTAATTTGTGAAGACGTCACAAACTGCTAGAAACAGCTGACTGTGCTGACAAAGTGAAAAGCTAAGTTACATGTTTAAGGAACATTTAAAAGTTTTGTTTGGACAACAAGAAGTTGTTCCTGTCTAAGAAGAAAGCATTTATCTGTTTAAAGTTCTGAAAGTGCCAATTTGATTTCTCAAGCAAAGTGATGCCTATTTCTGTTGGAAGTTATATTGCAAAGCATAATTTGTTCCTGTTGTTTTGAAGCAATACCGTGGATTAAAAATCCTTTCCATACTTTATGCCTCACGCCTCCTGTGTATGAAGAAACCCTGATTACATTAAAAGAAATATTCTCTGTCTTGTGCCTAAACCCTCGGATCACAACTCCTTTGCTTTAGGATAAACTATGATTCCCATCAGCCCTTCTGGCAGCCATTACAGGGAGTCTTGTCTTAAGGCTAAAAGGCGACCTCACCTGCTGCCAGTCATCTACCTGGCCAGGAGGGGGCGACAGAATATACCACTGGAATTTAAAGACTGCCTGCAAAATCAATTTGCTGCTTTAGATACAAATGACAGAGCTCTGGAAGTGTTATGGAATAACATCAAGAAGGTTGCGTTGGAAGAAAGCGAGAAGTCTCTACAAAAGGTGAAAAAGCAAAAACGGCCAAAATGGATGACGGAAGAAACTCTGAAAATTGCCCAGAAACGCAGAGAAGCTAAAGCCAGAGGAGAAAGAAAGACAATCGCAGAACTCAACAGAGATTTCCAACGTGCAGCAAGACAGGACAAGGAAAAGTACTACAACGACGCATGCAAGGAAATAGAAGCAGAAACTATTAGAGGAAGAACAAGATCGGCTTTCCTAAAGCTACGAGAGTTAAAGAAAAAGTTTCAGCCTCGAATTGGAATGTTACAAGATGCTCAAGGTTCTATATTGAATGATGCTGAGAACATCAAGAAAAGGTGGAAGGAATATACAGAGTTTTTATATGATAAAGATCAAGTGGACCAACAGCCGTTTCAACCTGTACCTTATGATCGGGAACCATTGGTGATGAAATTAGAAGTTGAAGCAGCATTGAAAGCCTTATCAAAGAACAAAGCACCAGGCACTGATGGCATTCCTATAGAAGTATTGCAGCAATCTGATGCAGCTGTTACCATACTTACAAGGCTCTGCCAAGAAATATGGAAGACAACATCATGGCCAACTGACTGGAAAAGATCTGTGTTTATACCAATACTAAAGAAAGGTGATCCAACTGACTGTGGAAATTATCGAACAATCGCTCTGATCCCACATGCCAGCAAGATTCTACTGAAGATTATTCAAAAGAGACTACAACTAAACCTAGAACAAGAACTACCTGAAGTGCAAGCAGGGTTCAGGAAAGGGCAAGGAACGAGAGACATCAGTGCGGATGTGAGATGGATCCTTGAAAAGACTAAAGAATACCAAAAGGATATCTATTTGTGCTTTATCGACTATAGCAAGGCTTTTGACTGTGTAAACCATGAGAAACTCTGGGCCACATTAAGAAGCATGGGTATACCAGAATACCTAATCGTTCTCTTGCGCAATTTGTACATTGATCAAGAAGCAACAGTTCAAACGGAACAAGGAGAAACAGAATGGTTTAAAATAAGCAAAGGTGTAAGACAAGGCTGCATACTTTCCCCCTACCTGTTTAATTTATATGCAGAACAAATCATCAGAGAAGCAGGATTGTATGAAGACAACAGAGGTGTGAAGATTGGTGGAAGACTCATCAACAACCTTCGCTATGCTGATGATACTACATTACTGGCTGAAAGTGAAGATGATCTGAAACATTTGCTTCTCACAATCAAAGAACATAGTCTCAAAATGGGCCTGCACCTTAATGTAAAGAAGACAAAGATCATGACAACTGGCATAATCAACAGGTTCATCGTTGAAGGAGAAGAAATTGAAATTGTGAACAACTTTAACCTACTTGGATCAACTATCAATAAAGAAGCAACAAGCAGTCAAGAAATCAAATGACGCATTGCTCTTGTCAGAATTGCTATGGAAGACCTAGATAAGATTCTCAAGAGCAGAGATGTCTCTCTCCATACAAAGATTCGACTTGTTCAAGCCATGGTATTTTCAATAACATCATATGGATGTGAAAGCTGGACAGTGAAAAAGATAGACAGGAAGAAAATTGATGCCTTTGAATTATGGTGCTGGCGGCGAATACTGTGTATACCATGGACTGCCCGAAGAACAAACCAATCGATACTAGAGGAGATCAAACCTAAGCTTTCTTTAGAAGCTCAGATGACAAGACTTCGACTTTCATACTTTGGACACATCATGCGAAGAGAGAGATCATTAGAGAAAGACATCATGCTTGGCAAGATAGAAGGTCAACGCAAAAGAGGAAGGCCAGCAATGAGATGGATCGATACAATAACAGCAGCTACAGGTACCAGTCTGTCAACAATGAGCCGCCTGACTGAAGACCGAACACAATTTAGGATAGCTATCCAGAGGGTCGCCATGAGTCGACTCCGACTCGACGGCACTGAACAACAACAAACAACAACAACAAAGATCCTCACTACAAAAAGATCGTCTGACGAATGCTGAAAGCATTTCAAGCTTTAGGTTGCCTGATGAGTTTGAAAGTGCATTTCCTCCAGTCCCACCTTGACTACTTTCCTGAAAATTTGGGAGCTGTGAGTGAGAAACAAGGTGAACGATTCCACCAAGACATTAAAGAGATGGAAAGGAGATACCAGGGAAAATGGAGCATTACAATGATGGCAGACTACTGTTGGATGCTTCAGAGAGACATTCCAGATGCTACTCACAAGCGTAAATGCACCAAGAGGAGCCTCACAAGGAAGAAGAATCGAGTTTAGTGTGTGTAGGTGAGCTCATTTCAGTTCAAAAAAGGATTTTCATGAAAATATTGTAATAAAACTTTAATTTTATAAGTCTATTTCCATTTATTTTGAAGTATTGCCTTATTTAACATAGTTTCCTAAATTGTCAGGAAACGTGATGTCCTATGACAAAATGGAGGTCATTTTCGGATTCAGCGCACCAACAAACAAAGATTACGTGGAATAACCAAAACAGCTCTCGAAAAAAATTTTTTTGCAGACCTGTGTAATCAATCTAATGACAATCGTGAACGACAAACTGGCTTAGCTCCGGAGCCCAACAGTCAAATGAAGGCTCATGTTGCCATTTTGCTCTACCCCTACCTCGGTTCCAATTTATGAACATTTATTTCATAAATTGTACATATCCTAAAAATACGACCGCTGTGAACGCAGCATGACAGTTTTGATTATAACAGAGTTGGAGTCTTATACACAACTGAAAATTTTGTAGTCAGAATCAGATTTGACAATGTCTAGCCTAGTGTCTTACAATTATATTTTTTTGTCTGATCGCACGATCATGATTTAAAAGCATAAGGTCTACCTGGTAAAAATGGGACTTTATTTTGTCCAAATTTTAAGAATTCACAGCCCACTAACACAGAGTTAAATAAAATCACGTCTTTGGAATTTGCTAAATTTACTAAATTTAATTTTATTTAATTTAAGCAGGCATTCCTCTGTTTCAGCTCTTATCAGGGCTTGAGACAGTTTACAAATTAAAATGAACAATATACATAAAATCCCCATCCAAAATAACTAGCTAATATATAAACTATATTCCTATCCCTGCTACCTTTCCTACCTACTCCATAAGATACATATTCTAATTCTATCATCTAACTTCCTCATTGAACAGCAACAATTAGACTAGCTAGAACAGTCAAATTTTCTGTTTTCTCCTAAATAGAAAATTATTTATTTATTTGACAAGTCTTATATACCGCGCTATTTCTCATCAGTACGGTTTACATTGAAACAAACACTTGGATGTACAAATAGTCCTACGTTTACAGAAAACAGGGATTTGAACTTGGATAACTGGGGAAACTATATACATTTGAGTTTAGCTACATGTAATTAACAGGGTGGGATCGTAATAAGATTTTGCTGCCAAGTTTAGCTACAGCATGTTTGTAGTCTGTTGGTAAAGAGGAGATAGAGAGCTGTAATGTCATGTGGGGTAGGGTTAGGTTTTAGTTTTATTGTGGAGGTGTTTCAATTGCCACATATGAGTGAGTGTGTGAGTGGGCGGAACACCAGGCTGAGTGAAGTGCATGAGGAACAGGTGATGTTTGATGGCTTTTCTGAACTGCGTGAGGTCTTTGATTGCTCTTATGTTAGAAAGGAGCTTGTTCCAACATCTGGGGGCATAGCTTGTAAATGCCCTATTGATGGTTGATTGGTTAAGTTTTATGGATTCTCTTGGTATGACCAGAGTGTTTTCAGCAGGTGCTCTTCTGGATCTGTTATTGGGGGTCTGGATGAGTAGAAGAGCGATTGAGGAGGATGATATCTTATTGAGTGCTTTAAAGGTAATGAGGAGGGTTTTGTATAGGATTCTGCAGTTTATTGGGAGCCAATGAAGCTCTTTTAGTATAGGTGAGATGTGGTCCTTCCTGGATGCTCCACATAGAACACGGGCTGCTGCATTCATGGCTAGCTGCAGTGGGTTGAGTGTACTCTTTGGGAGACCATGCAGTATTATATTCGCGTAATCAAAGTGAGGTGTTACCAGGGCTTGGAAAACTGTTCGAAAGTCGTCTGTTTCCATCATAGGTCTCAGGTGGCGGAGGGTTTTTATTCTGAAATAGATAGTTTTTACTGTTCGTTTGATGTGGTCTTTGAAGTCCAAATGTTGGTCTAATATTACTCCTAAATAGCGTATGTTGGATTTGACCGGAAGTTCTGCGTCTCTAACTTTTAGTTTTGATGGTGGGGAGAAGTCTTTGTTCCGTGTGACAAATAGCACTTCTGTCTTCTTGAAATTTATACGTAAATTCTGGCTGAAGAGCCAAATGATTCTGTTCCAATCGCCGAGTCTCTAAGGGAGCATTCCAAACCTTAGGGCCTGCGCCCTTCAGCATGCAGTTCGTAGTTGGTGCCATTTAACATCCTTTAACAGCAGCAATCTGAGGTTACATTTCCCTTTCAGATCTCAGCAAACGTGACTATACATACATATATACACATTCCTTCAAATAAGCTCGGCTGCAACCCAGCTGTCGGCTGTCAACAGCTTATATCTTATCTGATAAATAATGGGTGAACACTGAAAGTCCCTTAATGGACGTGATGCTTGATCCCATCCATAAACTCTCTTGATAACTTCCAGTGAGCTATTTTAGGACAGTTGTGGCCTTGCCAAAGATATTTTTGTAACCCCCAAATAGGCCAGATTACAATAACTTAGCTGCAATATTACTACAATTTGAATCACCATTCATAAATTCAATTCAGTCCAGTGCAATCTAATTTGTCCGACTAATCTCAATTTCCAGAAGGTGACATTTTACTTACCAGTTAATGTCCTTTCCTTGAGTCTTGCTAGACCAGTGCAGACAGACAAGTGGATTGTGTTCCCCTACCAGCAGATTGGTGGAAACAAAGTACCAATGAACAACCAAAATTCAGTGACATCACTCCCATGTCTCTATTTGCCTCAGCTACCAGAGGTCCCTTTAGTTTTTGCCCCAAAGCATATGGGAGAAACATGGCAAGCCTCACACAGAGCAATACAGGGTGTCAGCATAAACTAGTTGTGAACTGCTATGCTTTCCTTGGGGGTGGGATTATAGTTATCTCCCCAAGTCTTGCTGGTACTTTCACGTGGTGACCCTGTTGTATAAAATCTATACTGAATCCCAGCAAGGTGACACTACAATTGAAGTATGGTAGGAACGAAAAAGAAAAATACATACTGGCCGCATATTGCTCAGGATAAAAAGGTGCTCCAACCATAGCTTACGCACTAGGGCTAATGATGGTGGTTGCGAAAGTAGCATTGCAGTTGCAGTCAGATGTAGATAATATCCCTGCCAAGATAAAGGCCGTGGTGAGCGTGTTCACAGACCCACTGTGGCATGAGATAAGTCCCAGAAATTAATGAAAATGTTAAGAGGAATAACTATGGTTAAGTGGACTTCTGCAGATAAGGAGATAATGTACTGCTACTTATGCTACAACCCTAAATTTAAATCAAGAGGGTATACAAGGGGAATCTGTCAAAAACTGGTCATCCAGCCAAGGCTTTTCAAAAGGACATCACTCAGGACACCACCCGAGATGCCTCTGAAAGGGAACGGGCGCAGAGGAGCCAGTCGTTCAGATATGGATGCACACAGATCTCTCTGCGCCACAGCCGCCACCACCAGAACCTTGGAGAATGTCCTTGCGATGGTGGATAGCATAAAAAGGAGGGCAGTAAACTAACAGTGAGAGCCAAGAATGTCAAATGCAGATACTTTTGCTGATCCACTTGGATCGGGATATGAAAATACTCCACAGCCAGATCAGAGAAACCAAGAATTCCCTTTGGCGCACTGCTTGAATCACGGAGCGCAGGGTTCCCATCTGGAAGTGCAGGACATGCAAATGCTTGTTGACCCCCTTGAGGTCCAAAATGGGCTGGAAAAGATAGTGCTTTTTTTTTGGACACCACAAAATAGATGAGAGTATCTGTCCTTGCCTCGCTAGTCCAGGGGAACGGCATTGCCGCCTTAAGGCGCAGTAGTTTGTCCAAGGTGCTCTGCATAGCGGCACTCTGATCGGATATCCACAAGGGGAGATGACGAAAGCATCCGAAATTGGCTCTTTGCATTCCAGGGCACAGCCAAACTGAAAGGTGTCTAACACCCAGCAATCCTTGATAACCTGGACCCAATCCTGAAAGAAAAGGCAAAGCCTGCCTCCAACCGGGAATGAGCCCCCAAACCTATGCATAGCCTGGGAGGGACCTCCTCTGGAGAGGACTGAGTCCCTGGGCTCACACGCTCCACGAAAGGACTGAACAAGCCCGAAGTCCATAGGGGAAGAAGGGCTCTCCTGGCTGGTAGCGATGGAATTTCCAAGATTCCCGGGCGTCCGACCAGTGCCCTGGCTTCTGATGCCAAAACCAAAGAAGGACCCACTAAAACTTTCTTACAAACTTGTCTTTGTCAGTAGAAAGCTTTGAGAATAATATCTTTTTAATGCTAAATTGCAGCAATTGCACCATCTACTGGTTTAGTGGTGTCACTAAAGGCATTGGAAGGTCAGATTCCTCAAGAGTCAGCAGTTCTCCTGGGCCAACCCTGCCCAAGACCATTTCTACACACAACATACAAAATGATTCAGGTTTAAGCCTAGTCCCAAAACATCACACAGGATCTTCTTTCTCTAAACTAGTTTGCTCTTACTATAGTAAAGCCTACCCCAGCCTCAAGCGACAGCAGTGCATGGAAAACCTGATGGCTTCCACAAACAGAGCTACTCATGAGCAACTGCCAAGAAATGCAGCTCATGGATTATAAAATGTGTTTTCTGAAGTTGCAACTTGAGACTTGTTTTACATTAACTGAGACCTTTCCTATTTTCAACAGTTTACAAACTAGCTCATATACAGGACCAGGTCTACCCAGAGTTTTCCCGCAATTTAAGTATAAGGGGAAAATGCTTAGCACATTTTGCCAATACAGCAACATTATATCAATATTATTTATAACATTAAAATCTATCTAAACCAATTCTGACTCTCACAGTATAAGGTAAATTGGGCCTCTTACCAACATTAGGGTTCTCAAGAATGGACATGAATTGTGGGAAACAGTTTAAAGATTCATAACAATTCTTAAAATACTAAAGTATAGGTTTTACTATTTGCCATGTGTGTGCCTGAAATATACAGCACAATACAAAAGTGATACAATTTTCTTTTCATCTGCACCAGATCTACAACAATGTCAAAATTAAGTACCTAGCAAGCAAATGACAAAAACAAATTATCACACAAAAGCTAGCCAGATCTTCAGAGACTGTGGCTGGTATGTATCTGACCTCGGTACTCTTTGCCAGGAATACGCTATGCTAGCACGGACAGAGGTACAGCTCTGCGTATGCCTTGTAGCTCCATACAGATAATAAGTACTAGTAGTAGTAGTAGTCGTAGTAATGGTAGTAGAGGTTCTCCTTCTTCATCACAACACAGCTACATTTTTCATAAACATAGGGTGAGCAGCCTTGGCCTTGAGTAACTGCAACCAGTATGTAAAAACCCTTGGTGCAGGGTTTGTGCAAGAGAAATGTAAACTATTGTTGCTCACCTGTAAGAAGCGTTTTCTGTAGACAGGAAGATTATCTGGCACACAGTGACTACCAAACTCAGAGCTACTCAATCGTTTATGCATTGTCCATTGTTTAGGAGCAGCTCACATATCAAAAAGGATGAGAAAGCAGAAAGCTTATACAGACAGATTGGCCAGCACTGTTTGACCCAATGCGCTTGCTCGTACTGTGGACTGGTCCAAGCCGTAGTGTGAGGTAAAGGTATTAAGTGAGGACCAGGTCGCTGCTTTACTAAGAGCAGCCAGACTTCAGTAGTGGCAATGGCTCGGATCCAATGAAATTTCACTTTAGTGGTTAAAGAGCACCAGTTTGTTCATAACAGAAATGGATGCAGGATGCTAGGCAATTTATGAAAGTTTGTTTGGTGACTGAAATGCCAAGTCTGTTGGGGCTGAAGGAGATAAACAGCTACAAGACATTCTGATGGATTCAGTTTTTTTTGAGGATGTAAGCAAAAGCCCATTTATAGTCCAGCGTACGGAATGCTCTCTCACATGAATTCTTATGAGGTTTTGGACCAAAGAGAGCACTAGTTGATGATCTTAAAGTGGCCAGACAGGTAGAAAAGGCAATGTCCCTGAAAGCCAGAAGGATGCTTGGCTGCATAAGTAGAGGAATGGCCAGCAATGTAAAGGAGGCGACAGTGCCTCTATACAAGTCTCTGGTGAGGCCTCATTTGGAATACTGTGTGCAGTTCTGGAGAGTGCATCTTTGAAATGATATAAACATGATATAAGTGCAGAGGGCACTTACTAAAATGGTCATTTCTTTTGGCATAAAGCTTATGGAGGCAGTATTTAAAATGTCAATATACATATTTTGGAAGAAAGGCAGGAGATGCAAGATATGACAGAGATGTTTAAATAAGTCTGTAGCATAAATACACAGGAGGAAAGTCTCTTTCAATGGAATGTAATCTCTGGAATGGGATGAAAGTGAAAGGGGATAGACTCAGGAGAAATCTTTTTACAGAATGAGTGGTAGATGTGTGGAATAGTGTCCCAGCAGAGGTGGTGGAGACAAGGATTTTATCTGAATTCAAGAAAGCATGGGACAAGCACAGAGGATCTTTAAGGGAAAAGGGGAAATTTTACTCACCGTTAATTTCCTTTCCTGGAGCTCTGCTAGACCAGTCCAGACAACGAGGCTATGTCCCCCAACCAGCAGATGTAAGACAGAGAAAACACTAGAACAGTCCTGTGACCTCATCACTGGCATCTTACCCAGTACAGCTAGGGGCACTCTTCAGTATAATCCTAACAAGCATCAAAACAGTGGACCACGCCTCCATATGGCCCATTTCCCCAGTCACATCACTCTGAATTCTGAACAGGGGAACTATGTACAGACAGCAGAAAAATACTGGATCAGACAGAATGGCTGCACTCAAGCCCGAGCACCCGGCCAATGCAACAGGCCTGCCACCAGAGCGCGCCAGCAGGCTCGCAGCAGGCCTGCTCACCAGGCCCACCAGCAGAGCTCCAGGAAAGAAAATTAACGGTGAGTAAAATTTTCCCTTCCAGACACAAAAGGGCAGTACCAAAGCTATTTCCCTGTTGGGCGGGAGGACAAGGCAGCGGAAAGCAAGTAAATGCCAAACTGGACCGCCGTCATGGCTTGCACATCCAAGCGGTAATGACGCGCAAAGATGGACAGGGAGGACCAGGTTGCCACCCTGCAGATATCCAACAGCGCCACCACCACAAGGTCAGCCCAGGAGGTCACCTGCGCACATGTAGAGTACGCTGTGAGGCCCAGAGGAGTTTGCTTGCCTGTCAAAAGGTAGGTGGAGGAAATGGTCTCTTTAATCCAGCAACGCAAGGTCAGCTTTGTCACTGCGTGACCCTGAGGGGTCCAGCAAATAGGACAAACAGCCATCCTGAAAGCAGGAAGACATTGGTCACTTCTAAATAATGTAACAGCGCTCTGCGGACATCTATGTTACGGAGCTCGCACTGCTGCTCAGCCCCAAAGGCTACTAAGAATATCTCCTGATTGACATGAAAGTCAGAAAGAACCTTCAGAAGGAAGGAGGGAACCAGTCGCAAGGACACCCCCTCCATGGAGAAGGACAATAAGGGATCTAGAAAGGAAAGAGCATGTAGCTCAGACACCTGTCTTGTGGAGGTGTCCCTAGGAACTCCATGACCTGAGAGGGGACCAGGGAGCTCTTGATGTAGTTGACGATTGCTTGACTAGATTGTAAGCTCTGATGAGCAGGGACTGTCTCTTGCATGTCTGTACAGCGCTGCGTACGACTGGTAGTGCTATAAAAATGCTCATTAGTAGTAGCAGTAGTGATCAAAGAGCTGGAGGACTCGACAGACCGCAAGTTCTGCCTCTGAGCAGGGCCGTGCCCAAATGAGCCAATCATCCAGATAAGGATGAACACAGACACACTCGTGTCGCAATGCCGCTGCCACCACCACCACCATTACCTTGGAGAAGGTGCACGGAGCAGTGGTGAGCCCAAATGGAAGTGGGGAGAACTGAAAATGCTGTCCGAGCACCGCAAAACGCAGATAGCGTTGATGATCATCCCGGATGGGCACATGGGATACGCCTCCATGAGATCCAGCGCTGCCAGAAATTCACCGGGTCTGACGGCCTGAATAACCAAGTGGAGAGTCTCCATGTGGAAGCGAGGAATATGCAAGCTGCGATTGACGCCCCTGAAGATCAAGAAAGGGGCAAAAGGTGGCATCCTTCTTGCGGACCACAAAGTAAACAGAATAGCAGCCACGTCCCCACTCATTGTGCGGCATTGGCCGTTGCGGCCCGAGGAGCTGCTGAAGCGTGGCTTGGATCACCCGGAGCTCGAGGGCAGAGGAGCAAGGAGAGATCATGAAGTCCTCCAGAATGGGTCTGGCTAGATCGAGTGCATAGCCCCCCTGGACAACATCCAGAACCCATGCACCAGACAGGATACAAGCCCACTCCTGGTAAAATAAGCAGATGCGCCCCCAATCCACGGCACCCCAGAATGGGCTCCGGCCCCGTCAATGGGAGGAGCGGCCTGCAGATCCTGATTTCCTAGAGCTGCCTGTAGATGCTTGCAACTGCTGGGCACCCCTAAAGGAGTGTCAGTGAGTACTGGCAGCCAAATACGCTGCAGACTGGTGCTGTGAGCGATAGCATCAGGTGTAAGAGTAGCCACAATCCCAAAACCCTGACCTTGAAGCACTGGCCCCAGTCATCGCCAAGCAGCAGGAGACTGCTTTAGGTTTGTCCTCTGGCAGGCACTGTGGTTTGACCTCATCTAGGTTCTCGACCAATTTCTACAAATCCTCCCTAAAGAGGAGACCATCCTTCAATGGGAGGCCTGCCAGGCATGCCTTAGGCACCACGTCTGCTGACCAACTGCCAAGCCAGAGCCAGTGCGGACAACATTCGCAGCCGCCACCACGCAGGCCATCAGGCAGAGCAAGTCATAGAAACTGTCTGCCAGAAAAGCTGCCATGGATTCCAGGCACGCTGTGGCAGTGTCCTCTGGTAGCAGCTGCACCCAGCATAGAAAGGCCCTTGCTGCTAGCCCACCACATGCAAACATCTGGTGCGCGCCAATGCCAAGGCAGAAAAGATGGTCTTAAGAAGATTTTCCACCTTGCGGTCCTGAGGATCCTTGAGAGCCGCTCCGCCCTCAACAGGGATAGTGGTCTTCTTAGTCACGGCGGTTATGAGAGAATCCTCTTTGGGATAAAGCAGCCACTGCTAAAGATTCGCTGGGGACCAAGAATAAATGTGGCCTAAACAGCTGTTGCAGCTCCAGAGCAAACAGTAAGGCCTTGGCTGGTGGATGAACCCCTTTGAGAATAGGGTCGGCTGATGGAGTAGCCTCAGGAATTCATAGCTCTGCAGCCACCCGAGTAATGAGGAATGCAAGCTCATCCTGGCTAAAAAGACAAATCACCATGGAAAGGGTCTCCTCATCAGAAGGAGAAAACTCCCCTTCCTCCAGACTGGAAGCCTCTGAAGATGAGCCCACCCAGGTCATCAACAGACTCCTCTTACTCCAGTGGAGCTAAGTCCCCGAGCACCCAGGCAAGGGTCTTATGCTTTGACCCCGAAGTAGCTGCTATAGTAGCCTTTATTTTCCTCGTGGTACCAGGGCCTGCCGACGCCTTGGCAACTGTGTGAGGATGGGTAGAACACCTGGAGAAACCATCCCTGCCGCCCTTTCAAAGGTCTCATGCCTGTTTGAAGATGGCCGCAAATTCTGAGGAATCCACATCATCGAGCTGAGCTATGCAACCAAACGCATCTGCCCCCTGCAGGAGAAGGGCTAGCGGGGAAGAATCATCCTGCTGAAGAATTGGCAGCGAAGGCTCCAATCCCGCCAAGCTAGGAACCGGTGACGGAGGCAAAGCTGTGCGCGAGAAAGAATCAGCCGGCACAGAGTCACACTCTGCCTGCTGATGCCCCGAGCCCTCTCCTGATGACTAACCTGGGTCAGGTTGGCCACACACAACTCTTGCACGAGGCCTCACTTGCGCTTGCTACATGGAAAGCAGTGGGGGACCTTGCTTGTCATGGTGGGAATGGTGCCTGCGCACGCCCGCCTAGACTAACTGAAAAACAGCAGGAAGAGGCCACGACCAGCACTCGGAGCTGGGAAGTAACGCGCCACTCAAAGATCTGGTTAGTCCGAAACAGTGCAGCACCACGGCTCCACAACACACCCTGGCCTCAAGCCCTCGGGGGGGGGGGGGGGGGGGTAGGCGGCGAGTCTGTCACAATGAGGAACACAAGCTGCCGTGCACCCCCTTCCATTATCTGATGTGGGAGATTGCAATCCTCCTTGTTGGACCTGCTTCTTATTTTTCAATTTGCAGACAAGCAATGTGACCAAGGATAGGCAGCCCAATGGAGCCTCCACAAGGCAACTAACTGACCACCCCTCATGGTCAGATGTTGCTATCAGCCAGAAGCACAGACCCGGTAAGGGTGTCTCCAACACTTCCCAGGTCCCAGAAGCCTGCTGACCCACAGTCCTCAAGGCCAGAGCAGCAAACAAGCAGGAGCTGTACCAAATCAACCTACATCTGCTGAGATAGCATAGTTACTCACCTGTAACAGGTGATCTCCAGGAACAGCAGGAATTTAGTCTTCACATATGGGTATCGTCGGTACCGACAGAGTTTGCACGGGAACAATTACCAGCGTCCAATAGGAAAGCTTTTGGGAGCATCCCACAGCGCCTGTGTGCTGCCTTCCCGCCTTTCCGAACTGTCCCTCTCCAGTTGAGTTTAAAGCTGAGACAAAGAGAGAGGGAAAGAGAGAAAGAGAGAGTGATAGAGAGTTACAACTCCTAGGGGAGGTGGGTGGGTTGTGAAGACTAAATTCCTGCTGTTCCCAGAGATCACCTGTTACAGGTGAATTACTATGCTATCTCCAGGAACAATCAGGAATGTAGTCTTCACATATGGGGACTCCCTAGCTGCAGATGTCAGGGAGAAGGCCCCAGAAGTTGTGTGCCCCAGTGAAAGGGCTCCACTTCCCCCCATGGATCTCTGGCATCCTACCAGGGATGGTGGGTAGGAGTTGATTAAGTATTGAACAGGTTTTGAAGAACAGCCTGACCAAACAAGGCATCCCGGAGGGAGTCCTTGTCTAAGCAGTAATGGGCTGTGAAGGTATTTATTTATTTTATTTATTTATTTATTTATTGAACGGTTTTATATACTGCCTTTCAGAAAAATCAAAGCGGTTTACATAGAACAAAACTTGAACATTACATTGAAACTTATTCAAACAATTGAAATTACAGTGAACATTAAATTGTATATAATAAAAATGGTAATTTGAGGGTTACAATGCTGAGTAAATGCTGATTAGGTATATAGATAGTTTAAACATATATACAGATTTAAATATTTACAAATTTCAAAAATCTTATCTTATCTGAGCAAGGAAAAATGTATTGTAGGTCACTAGAATTATTAGTGTAAAGAGTAAATGTGATAATGTGGAGAAATGGGTATTGTAAGATAGAGTAAGAAAAAGGAAAAAGTAAGTTGTGAATTAATGAATATGACTATACATGAGTTTAAGTGGGAAATATTTCATCTATTGGGAATGAGTCTCCAAAGTACTCTATAAATAAGTGAGTTTTAAGATCTTTTCGAAATGCTGAGAGATCTGTGATATCTGAGTTTATCCGGCAGAGCGTTCCATATTAAAGGAGCATTGAAGCTGAATGCTCTATATGTTGTAATTTTATTGAGTTTTGAAAAGTTGTTTGGAACAAGTAGTGTGTTCCAAGTAGCGTGAACAAGGTATGAACCGAAGCCCAAGCAGCTGCTCGACAGATATCGTCAATAGACACAGAGTGAAGATGAGCCATAGAGGCTGCCATGGCTCTCACATTGTGAGCTGTGACATGGCCTTCAAGAGGAAGGTTCTTACTCTCATAGGCAAAAGATATACACTGTGCAATCCAGTTGGACAGTGTTCTTTTGGAAACTGGAAGTCCCAAATGACTAGGATCAAAAGCAACAAAGAGTTGAGAAGACTTTCTATGTTGCTGTGTCCTTTGCAAATAAAGCACAGTTACTTACCTGTAACAGGTGATCTCTGGGAACAGCAGGAATTAGTCCTCACATATGGGTACGTCGGAACCGACGGAGCCTGCGCGGGAAAGCTCCCCAGCTTCCCAGGAAGGAAGCCTTTGGGGTCTCCCACTGCACATGCGCGCTGCCTTCCCGCCTTCCTGATCAGCTCTCCTCAGTTCGAGTTTATAGCTGAGACAATAGAGAGAGGAAAGGAAGATAGATAGAAGATACAACTCCTAGGGGAGGTGGGTGGGTTGTGAGGACTAATTCCTGCTGTTCCCAGAGATCACCTGTTACAGGTAAGTAACTGTGCTATCTCCAGGAACAAGCAGGAATAAGTCCTCACATATGGGGACTCCCTAGCTGAGATGTCCGGGAGATCCCGTTCCACGGTTCGCCATCTTCGTATGGATCTCAGGCATCCATCCTGGGAAGGTGGGCAGGAGTTGTTCAAGTATGGAACAGGTGTTTGAGGACAGCCTGATCAAACAAGGCATCCCGGCGGGAGTCCTTGTCCAAGCAGTAATGGGCTGTGAAGGTATGAACAGAGGCCCATGTGGCGGCTCGACAGATCTGATCTATGGAGACAGAGTGAAGATGAGCCATAGAAGTGGCCATGGCTCTCACATTGTGAGCTGTGACATGGCCTTCCAGAGAAATGTTTTTACTCTGGTAAGCAAAGGAAATACACTGAGCAATCCAATTGGAAAGTGTACGTTTGGAGACTGGACGATCCCAAATGAGAAGGATCAAAAGCCACGAAAAGCTGGGAAGACTTTCAATGTGGCTGAGTCCTGTTGAGGTAAAAGGCAAGAGCTCTTTTGCAATCTAAAGTATGAAGGTTCCTCTCTGCACTGGATGCATGAGGAGCCGGAAAAAAGACAGGTAGGTATACCTCTTGATTAAGATGAAAAGGAGAAACCACTTTGGGCATAAAGTGGGGGTTCGTCCTAAGGACCACCTTATCATGATGAAATCTAGTATAAGGTGGATTAGCCACTAAAGCCTGCAGTTCACTGATGCGGCGAGCTGAAGTGACTGCAATGAGGAAAACTACCTTCCATGAAAGAAATTTCAAGGAGGTGGAGTGTAAGGGCTCAAAAGGTGGCTTCATAAGCTGACCTAGAACTAGGTTCAAGTCCCATGCTACCGGAGGAGGTCGGATGGGAGGCTTAGTTAGAGTCAGGCCTCTCATGAATCTTGCAACAAGCGGATGAGAGGAGACAGGATGTCCATTTATAGGTTTTAAGGATGCTGCAATAGCACTCAAATGGACTCTTACTGAATTCGTCTTAAGGCCTGCATTCGAAAGAGGCAGGAGATAGTCTAGTAGAGAATTCAAAGGAAGTGCTAGAGGGTCAAGACCCTGTTGAGCACACCAAATGGAAAAGCGTTTCCATTTGAAAGCATAGGAACGCCTCGTGGAGGGTTTCCTAGAGGCATGCAGGATATCTTTCACTGGTTGAGAAAGATTGAAGTCATGAAGGCTTAGGCCTTCAGTAACCAAGCTCTGAGGTGTAGGGACTTGGGGTTTGGGTGCCACAAAGTCCCTTTCTCCTGAGAGAGAAGGTCTGGCGCAGCTCCCAGGTCCAGGGAGGGTCCCTGGGAGAGATGCAGAAGTAGAGGGAACCACACTTGGCGTGGCCAGCGTGGAGCTATGAGGATCATGGATCCGTGATCCCTCTGGAGTTTGAACAGAGTCTTGGGAATCAAAGGAATGGGTGGAAAGGCATATAGGAATTCCTGACCCCAATGCAGGAAGAAGGCGTCGTTGGCCTGAGCTTCCTGACACGGAGTCCTGGAACAGAACGGGGGAAGTTTGGCATTCCACGGACTTGCAAAGAGGTCTATGTCCGGGGTTCCCCATTCCTGAAAGATTTTGCCTATCTGGTCCATATGTAGGGACCATTCGTGTGGGAGCAGAACTCGACTGAGTCTGTCTGCCCGAGAGTTTTGAACCCCTGGAAGATATACTGCCAGAAGATGAATTTGATGCTCTCTGGCGAAGGCCCATAATCTGAGAGCTTCGTTGCAAAGCGACAGAGAGCCTGTCCCTCCTTGTTTGTTTACGTAGAACATGGCCACCTGATTGTCTGTCTGAACTAGGACGGTCAGGTTGGCAAGGAGGGTATGGAATACTTTGAGGGCAAAGAAGATTGCTCGCAGTTCCAGGAGGTTGATGTGAAGGGTGGTCTCCTGCGGAGACCAAGTACCCTGAGTGGAGAGGGATTGTAGATGGGCTCCCCACCCTGTTTGGGAGGCATCTGTTGTGAGGGTTGCTTGGGGCAACAAAGGTTGGAAGGGGGCCCCCAACAACAGATTCTTGGTGGACATCCACCATTGGAGGGACCAAAACAGACGCTTTGAGGTGAGTATTTGGTCGGAGAGTGCTCCTGATGCTTGAGTCCACTGGGTGGCCAAGGTCCATTGAGCTGCTCTCATATGAAGACGAGCGTAGGGCACCACGTGTACCGTGGAGGCCATGTGGCCCAGAAGTCGCAGCATTTCTCTGGCTGTCAAGTGACTGCTGGACTGAGCTTGGGAGGCCAAGCACAGCAGACGTTGGCCCCGGACTTGAGGCAGGTAGGCCCTTGCAGTGGTGGTGTCCAATTGGGCCCCTATGAATTCTAGAGACTGAGTAGGGGTAAGTTGAGACTTGGGAAGGTTTACCACCAGTCCCAGATACTGCAGAAGGTGCCTTGTGCGGTCCAGGGAAATCTGGGCCTCTGATTGAGATGGAGCTCGGATGAGCCAGTCGTCCAGATATGGGAATACAAAAATTCCCAGACCTCTTAGAAATGCGGCAACAACTGCCATGCATTTGGTGAACACTCTTGGAGCAGAGGCTAGACCGAAGGGAAGTACTCTGTACTGGAAATGTTTTCCCTGAAACAGAAATCTTAGATATTTTCTGTGGGATGGGTGGATGAGTATATGGGTGTACGCATCCTTGAGATCCAGAGAACAAAGCCAATCCTGACTCTGAAGGTATGGAAGGAGAATGCCTAGAGAAAGCATTTTGAATTTCTCCTTGTACAGAAATTTGTTCAATTCTCTCAGATCTAGGATAGGTCTGAATCCCCCTGTCTTCTTTGTTATGAGAAAATAAGGGGAGTAGAATCCTGTCCCTTGTTGAAGAAGAGGAACCTCTTCTATGGCCCCTTGGGCAAGGAGAGAAGAGACCTCCTGATCCAACAGGTCCAGGAGAAATGGGGGAGAATTGAAGTGCCTCACCATGGTATATGGAGGAAGGTTGGAAAAATGAAGTTTGTAGCCCTCTCTGATGATAGAGAGGGTCCATTGCTCTGATGTGATTTGCTCCCATCTGGGAGCAAAGTGAGCTAACCTTCCGGGAATGGTGAGGGGCTCTGGTTGTTCTAGAGCCAGAAATGTTAAGTTCTCTAGGGGCAAGTCAAAACCCCTGAGGGGGTTGAGCCTGCTGAGGAGTGGTAGACGCTGCAGGCTTTGACTTTGCCTGTTTAGGTTGCTGATGTTTAGTAGCAAAGCGAGGCTGAGAAGATTGTTGGCCAGTATTTGTGGAAAATCTGGCCTTCTTGTAGTAAGGCCTCTTGAAAGACTTTTTCTTGGCAGGAGCAGAGGTAGACTTAGAAAGTCTATCCAAGGTAGCATTCTCTGCATCCATTTGGGTGGCTTTAATTTGCCAGTCCTTACCAAATAAGTTCTCACCTGTACAGGGCAGATTCCGTAAGCCATCTAGGACCCAGGGTTCTAGGTCAGAGGCCTGGAGCCAAGCGAGTCGTCGGGCTGCAATAGCAATGCCCGAAGCTCTACCGGCACCCTCAAAGGAATCAAAAGCTGCTCTGTTGGAGAACTTAGAAACATCTAAAAGCTGTTTCACCAGAGAAATGAACTCCTCTTTTCTATCCTCAGGGATAAAGGAGGCAAAAGGTCGTATCTTTAGGGCAAGTTCTCTAAGAAACATGCCCATATACAGACTGTAAGAGTTAATCCTGGCTATAAGCATAGTAGCCTGGAAAATTTTCTTGCCAAAAGAGTCTAGGGTCTTACATTCTCGTCCTGGAGGGGTAGAAGAGTGCCTTTTGGTACTCTTAATCTTTTTCAGTGCAGACTTCACCACAATGGAATGGTGAGGCAACTGAGTCTTTTGAAAACCAGGAGAAGGAGGGACCCAGTACATGGTGTCCAGCCTACGAGAATAAGGAGACAACGTTAGAGGAGCCTCCCATAAGTCCATCAAGTGTTCTTGAAGGATTTCATGGATAGGCAGGGTGACTGCCTCTTTAGGAACCTTGGGGTATCCTAAAATATCCAATTTCTTTGATCTAGGTTCTTTTTATGAGGATGTGGTAATAGAAAGTCCTTTAGCTAATTCAATAATGAATTCTTGAAAGGACAAATCCTCTGGTGGAGACATTCTCTATTTGCTTCCAACGCACGATACGCATACCGATCGGTATCGACCTCGGGCGTACCGGGTATGGGATCGGTATCGGATAAAAACCCGGATCCGGCATGCGGAACCGATCTGCGTTTGGAAGTCGATGGTCTCGGTTCCGGTATGGGAGACGATACCGGAACCGGACCCGGTATCGCTGAACGCGATACCGAGGGCGTCGCAGCATTGATAAAAGCCAGCTTGGCCTGCTGCATGGTCTGAACAGTATTGCTCATAGACGCCACTGCTGCCTGGATGTCGGTACCGGTATGGGCCGGTACCCCAGAGCAGTCCAACAGGTGATCAGTCGAGGCCGTGCCATCGATGTCAACCTGTAACCCCATAGATGGTGCTTTGGAAGCCAGAGCTTCCCGCCGGGGTTGTTTGGCTGGGGCAGGATCCTCAGACTCAAAAGAGAGAGCCTCTCGATGCTTTGAAGGAGATTTGCTCTTTGAGGACCTGCCCACAGAGGGTTTGGTTACCTGAGATCCATCCGGAGAGGAAGACCTGGATGACTGTGATGCTGGATTATCCGAAGCAAACAGCACATGGAACTTGTTGGCCCGGTTCTGCAACCCACGTTTAGACATTTGGGAGCAGGATGGGCAGTCCGGTATGGAGTGGTCAGGTCTCAAACATTTAAGACACCATTCATGGGTGTCTGTGACAGAAATGACAGCACTGCACTTGGTACACTTTTTGAAACCAGGAGCTGGCTTCTCCATGAGGAGAATTTGAGTAGGCCTGAAGGCCTAACAAAAGCTACCAAGCTGTGCTGAAGAAAAAAAAAAAAAAGGATTTTTTTTTTTTTTTTTTTAAAAAGAAAGAGAGAGACCGGCGGTACCGGTTTCGGTATGGGGAAGGCAGGTACGCGGTCTAAAGAAAACAATAAAAATAACAATTTCTTCAGCGGTGACAGGAACACGACCTGCTGGCTCCGCGGAAAAAGAGAAACTGAGGAGAGCTGGTCAGGAAGGCGGGAAGGCAGCGCGCATGTGCAGTGGGAGACCCCAAAGGCTTCCTTCCTGGGAAGCTGGGGAGCTTTCCCGCGCAGGCTCCGTCGGTTCCGACGTACCCATATGTGAGGACTTATTCCTGCTTGTTCCTGGAGATAAGGCCAAAGCCCTTTTATAGTCCAAAGTATGAAGACTCCTTTCTGCATTTGAGGCGTGAGGCCTTGGGAAGAATACAGGAAGGTAAACTGCTTGGGTTAAATGAAAAGGTGACACCACCTTTGGCATAAAGTGTGGATGAGTCCTAAAGACTACCTTATCATGATGGAACCTTGTATAAGGAGGATCAACCACCAACGCTTGCAATTCACTGATGCGACGTGCTAATGTGATTGCAATAAGAAAGATGACCTTCCAGGAAAGGAATTTCAAAGAGGTAGTAGCTAATGGCTCAAAAGGCGGCTTCATGAGCTGCCCAAGAATCAGATTTAAGTCCCATGCCACCGGTGGTGGCTTAATGGGAAGCTTAGTTAAAAGAAGGCCTCTCATAAATCTCGCTATGAGAGGATGAGAGGAAATAGGTTGTCCATTTAGAGGCTTGAAAGAAGCTGCAATAGCACTCAAATGAACTCTCACTGAATTGGTCTTAAGCTCTGCATTAGACAAATGAAGGAGATACTCCAGTAATGATTCCAGAGGTATCGGCAAGAGGGTTAAGACCCTTCTGTGAGCACCATATGGTAAACCGTTTCCACTTGAATGCCATAAGAGCATCTTGTGGAAGGCTTCCTGGAAGCATAAAGGATATCCTTTACCTGCTGAGAAAGGTTAAGACTGAGAAGTTCTAGGCTTTCAGCAACCAGGACCTTAGATGCAGAGATTGGGGACTGGGATGCCACAGCATTCCGTCCTCTTGAGAAAGGAGATTTGGAGCAGATCCTAACTCCAGAGGCGGAGCTTGAGAGAGATGTAGGAGCAGAGGGTACCACATTTGCCGTGGCCAATGTGGAGCTATGAGAATCATATGACCTAGGTCTCTCTGAAGCTTGAACAGGGTTTTGGGAATTAGGGGAATGGGTGGGAAGGCATACAGGAAGTCCTGGCCCCAATGGAGGAGGAAAGCATCCCTGGCCTGACAACCTGATCCGGAATTCTGGAACAGAACCGGGGTAAGTTTGGCATTCAGCAGACTTACAGAGAGGTCTATGTCTGGGGTTCCCCAAATTTGGAAAATTTTGGCCACCTGGTCTGCATGGAGAGACCATTCGTGTGGAAGCAGAACTCAATGGAGTCTGTCTGCCCAAGAGTTTTGAATGCCTGGAAGATACACCGCAAGGACATGAATCTTATGCTCTCTGGCGAGGGCCCATAGTCACAAAGCTTTGTTGCATAGCGACAGAGAGCCTGTTCTGCCCTGCTTATTCACATAGAACATGGCTACTTGATTGTCCGTTTGAACTAGGACTGTCTTGTAGCTGAGCTGGGTGTGGAATACTCGAAGAGCAAGGAAGATTGCTCTGAGTTCCAGGAGATTGATGTGCAGCTAGGCCTCCTGTGGAGTCCAGGTACCCAGGGTAGAGAGGACTTGCAGGTGGCCTCCCCAACCCACCTGTGAGGCATCTGTTGTTAGAGTGGCTTGGGGTGGGGGTTGCTGAAAAGGAGACCCCACCAAAAGGTTTTGGGGTGACTGCCACCATTGGAGGGACAAAATAAGGCGATCTGAGTTTGCTATTTTGTCTGACAGGCAACCTGACGCCTGAGTCCGCTGAGTGGATAAAGTCCACTGGGCTACCCTCATATGGAGGCGAGCATAAGGAACCACATGCACGGTAGATGCCATGTGGCCTAGCAACTGTAACATTTCCCGAGCAGTGAGGTGAGGTTTTAGCACTGCTTGGGAAGCTAACTGCACAATGCGAAGGCAGAGGGGCTGTGGAAGGTAGGCCCTTGTCTGTCTGGTATCCAGCAGAGCTCCTATAAACTCCAGGGACTGAGTGGGAGCAAGGTTGGACTTTGGGAAATTTATGACCAGTCCCAAATACTGAAGGATGCACATTATGCGAGACAGAGCAACCCTGGCCTCTGGCTATGAAGGGGCTCGAATGAGCCAGTCGTCTAAGTAAGGAAAGACGAATATTCCTAGGGTGCGAAGAAATGCTGCCACCACAGCCATGCATTTTGTGAACACCCTTAGTGCAGAGGCCAGGCCAAAAGGAAGAACCCTGCATTGGTAGTCCTTCCCTTGAAACAGAAAGCGAAGGAACTTTCGATGAGTTGGATGGATGAGAACATGAGTGTACGCATCCTTGAGATCTAGAGAACAAAGCCAATCCAGACTCTGAAGGTATGGCAGCAGAGTTCCCAGAGAAATCATTTTGAACTTCTCTTTGAACAGGAATTTGTTCAATTCTCTGAAGTCTAAAATGGGTCTGTGTCCTCCTGTTTTCTTTGGGATAAGGAAATAGGGGGAGTAAAACCCTGTACCCAATTGTGGAATGGGTACCTCTTCTATTGCCCCTTGGGCAAGTAGCACAGTGACCTCTTGACCTAACAGGTCGTTGAGAGAGGTCTGAGAATTGCACTGTCTTACCATTGTAGGAGGGGGCATGCTGAGGAAACGAAGCTTGTGCCCCTCTCTTACTCAATCCAATTTTCAATCCAATAGTCCAATTTTCTGCTGTTATCTGACTCTATCTGGGGGCAAAATGACATAACCTTCCTGGGATGGTGGAGGGTTCTGGGCCGTTCAGGGCCAGGAAGGCCAAGTTCTCTAGATAGGTGTCAAAGCCCCTGTGGAGGCCGAGTCTGCTGAGCCGGTTGAGGCTTAGCTGCTTTTGACTTTCTTTGTCTAGGTTGTTGCTGTTGTCCCTTTTGGGCAGACTGACCTAAACGATGCCCCTGTTGGGTATAGGAGGGATAAAACTACTTCTTCTTACTGAAGAATGGTTTCTTAGAGGATTTTTTCCTCGCAGGATCAGCAGTAGATTTGGACAATCTATCCAAAGTGATATTGTCAGCATCTATCTCATTAGCTTTTTCCTGCCAATTCTTGCCAAAGAGATTCTCTCCTGTGCAAGGAATATTCCCTAGTTTATCCTGTACCCAAATTTCCAAGTCAGATGCCTGGAGCCAGGCAATTCTACGTGCACATATGGCAATGGCAGAGGTTCTGCTTATGCACTCAAAGCAGTCAAAAGCTGCACGATTCAGAAACTTGGAAACATCCTGAGCATGTTTGACAAGGGCGAGATAATCTTGCCTCTTATCATCAGGAAGGAGAGGGCTCTTAAGCTCTAAATCTCCTGTGACCTCCTTAAGGAACATTCCCATACATAAGATATAGGAACTGATCCTAGCAGAAAGCATGGAAGCTTGGAAGATTCGACGTCCAAAGGCATCAAGAGTCCTACACTCACGTCCTGGAGGATTAGATGCATGCCTTTTTGCATTCTTTATCCTTCTCATTGCTGACTCCACCACCATGGAATGGTGTGGTAATTGAGTCTTCTGAAACCCAGGACGGGGATGAACTCGATACATGGTGTTGAGTCTTCGAGAGTGAGGAGAAGTGGTTAGAGGTGTTTCCCACATCCTTAACATGAGATCATGCAAGATCTCACGAATAGATAAGGTAGCTGCCTCTTTGGGAGCTTTAGGGTACTGCAGGATTTCTAATTCCTTTGCCCTAGGCTCTTTTTCAGGAGCCACTGTGATGGAAAGACCTCGAGCCACATCTCGGATAAAATCCTGAAAGAACATATCCTCTGGTGGAGACATCCTACGCTGAGGAGAAGAGGAATCCCTCAGGAAGAAGTACTCTGGTATCAGCAGAGTTTTCAGAGTCTTCAGACTCATCCGAGGATTCGAAGTATCTCCGATCCGGGTGATCGTGCAAGGCACGGTACCAGTACCGATCAAAGTCGGCATCGGAGTGGTCCGGTACCGACCTATCGATACCGGATGGATATGCATGACTCTGTCCCGGTAGAATACCTGCCGATGTCAATGCAGTCGGTGCCGGCACCGGTTGAATTGTCTGAAGCGGTTTCAAGAAGAGATCGATTGAGAGATATGAGTTTATCGCGAAGAACATTAGAAGTATTACCATCCAAACTATGCGCAGTTTCGGTCAAATTTGGTTAAAAGCTTGCCGAATGTGATTCATCCCCTGAAGAACCTCGAAACATAGAGAGAAACGCGGAAATAAGGTTATGTGTGGGGAGACTGAGACACGTTGTTTTCAATCAAAGTAAAGGCTTTTGAGAAGGACTGAAAACTATCAAGTCAAAGGTGTACTGAATTACACAGAAATTGGGAAGTTAAGTACATGTTTTCACAAAGACTGTTTGTTCAAAAGCATAATTTACAAGCACAGTGGAGAGAGGGTGTCAATAATTAGAAAAAACACCAGGAACCAGTCATTGATGCTATAGGCGCCGCTGGTGAATTTGAATTCTCACTTCCCAGCATATAGGCAGCCGATTGGTCTGAGACGGTTCCTAGGATATTATTTGATTATTAAGTTTTATGATCTCACCCTCCTATATATTCTGTAGCAGTGTGTTTATCTGGAGTGATTTTCATAGAGTTATTGCATTATATTGCTCCATAAGAAAGACCCTATTCTTTTGTGAAGCGGTTTCAAGGGCATCGAGGCCATGAGAAGAGCCACCAGACTGTGTTCAATAGCCAAGAATCTCTGGTCTATCGATGCTGCCGATGCTTGGGTATTGGTACCGGAAGAAGTGGCCGGTACCTCAGAGCCTGGCACCAGTAGTTCTGCCGAGGTTGAAGCCTCGAGAACATCCTGGAGCCCCTTTACTGCTTTGGAAGTCGAAGTCTCCCACCGGGGCAATTTTGCCGGTGAAAGTCCCTCAAGGGCAACGCCAGAGGCATCTCGCTGTCTAGAAGGAGATCTACCCTTTGAGGACTGGCTAGATTTATGTTTAGTTACCTGAGATCCATGGGAGGAAGACGAAGCCCTGGACGACGTTGATGCCACGGAGGCTGCATCGGAGGGAAAAAGGGTGCTAAGCTTAGCAGCTCAGTTCTACCGGCCCATTTTCAACATCATACCACAGGCAACACACTCTATAATAGAGTGGTCAGGACCTAAACATTTGAGGCACCACTCATGGGTGTCGGTGACGGAGATGGTACCGCCATACTTATAACACTTTTTAAAACCCGAAGTGGGTTTTTCCATTCTGAAGGAAAAGTTGGACTTAGTGCCCAAAATGGCGCGTGGCACCTCAGAGAATATTACTGGAAAGACTCCAGAAGAAAGTTGTTGGGATTTTTTTTTTTTTAAAGAAAAGAAAGAAGAATAACCAGCAGTACCGGTGTAGCGTCAAGGGAAGGCAGACGCGACCACAAAAAAGAAGAATAGAAGGTGACAGGATGTGTGACCTGTCGGCTCCGTGGAAAATGAAAAACTGGAAAGGAACAGTTGGGAAAGGCGGGAAGGCAGCACGCAGGCGCTGTGGGATGCTCCCAAAAGCTTTCCTATTGGACGCTGGGGAGCGTTCCCACGCAGGCTCCGTCGGTACCGACGATACCCATATGTGAAGACTACATTCCTGCTTGTTCCTGGAGATAGAGAAAATACTGAAGAGTGCCCCTAGCTGTACTGAGTAAGGTGCCAGTGATGAAGTCACAGCACTGTTCTAGTGTTTTCTTTGTCTCACATCTGCTGTTTGGGGGACATAACCTTGTTATCTGGCCTGGTCTAGTACAGGGCGCTCTGGAAGAGGGTCTTGTAGAGCTTAGTAGTTGGTATGGATGGGCAGACTGGATAGGCCATATGCTCTATGTTAACGAGAAAATACAATCACTCCCACATCCTGGTCTTTTGAGGAGCAGGAATATTTCAACCCCGCCCCCCCAACACTGTACTGCTTCTTTGGATTTTTGCCATCCAAATGAGTGACCATACATTTTTTAGCATTAAACCTTAGCTACCAAATTCTCAACTATTCTTCAAGCTTTGCTAGATTTTTCCTCATGTTATTTACACTTTTCAGGGTGCATACCCTACTGCAGATTTTGGTATCATCTGCAAAGAGGCAAACCTTACCCAACAATCCTGCGATTACTTACAAAAATGATAAAAAGCCCCGGAGCAAGAATAGATCCCTGCAACGCACTACTGGTAACATCATTATCCTCATATAATGAATATCCTTAAGTATGATACAGACATTTACATGTAAGATAATTTACATGTAAGATAATAAGAAATTCTATCCTGTGTATATAGGTTCCTTACATGTTACAAATATGTACAAAGTTTCCCTAAGTTAAAATCCCAGTTGTACTCTCCTGTTATATGTAAACTCTCCACAGTCTGTTGATTGCAATGAGTATTCCTGTTTAATGTAAACCGCGCTGATGAAAAAGAGTGCGGTATAAAAGAAATATAAATAAATAAATACATAAATTTAAATACTTAAGGTGAAATTAGACTTACCTGCTAATTGTTGTTTCTGGAGTAGACCCAGTCTAGTCCCGGACCTCTGAGTTGTCCACCTCATTTAGCAGCTTGGAGACTGAGGAACCTCCTTCTTTTTGTGATGTCATCCGTATATCCCTCTGGGAGCCGCCTTCCTCCATCAGTATCCTATTGACAAAGCAGACTCACCAGAACAACAAGTAAGTTTCAACCTCACAGTCGCCCCGCAAAGGGCAACTTACCAAATCTGGTCCCTCCCCAAAAACTAACTGTATCACAACAAACTAATTAAGAACTGTTAACCACTAAAAGTGCTGAGGCTGTCCTCTCACCTGCTCGAACGCTAACATGGGAAGATGACCCTAAAATCCCCCGGGGAGATCTTCCCCGGACTTAACTCCTCTTACCTGTCACCTTCCAGAAACTCAGACTGCGCTTCCTGCGCACTCAAGAGTGGGACGGGACTCGGGACTAGACTGGGTCTACTCCAGGAACAACAATTAGCAGGTAAGTCTAATTTCACCTTCCTGATCGTATCCCCAGTCTAGTCCCGGACCTCTGAGTAAGTACCAGAGCAGTAAATCTAACAGGAGGGTCCCACTACACCAGCCTGAAGCACCGCCGATCCAAAACAGGCATCCTGTGCCGACTGAACGTCTAGCCGGTAATGCTTCACAAATGAATTCAAGGAGGACCACATGGCCGCCTTGCAGATTTCCGCCGGTGGCACCATCCAAACCTCCGCCCATGATGTCGCCTGAGCCCTGGTGGAATGGGCCCGCAGACCTTCCGGTACGTCATACCTGTCAACAAATAAGCCGACGCAATCGCTTCCTTAATCCAACCCACAATGTAAGCCTTTGACGCTGCCTCTCCCCTTCTAGGCCCCGCAAAGAGAACAAACAGCCTCTCTGACCTGCAAAAGCTCTTGGTACGCTGCGGATACTTCAACGCCCGCCGGACATCTAATGTCCTCTGTACCGACTCCGCCGAGCCTAACCTGAACACGGGCAGCGAAATGTCCTGATTCAAGTGAAATGGCGACACCACCTTGGGCAAGAACGCTGGAACAGGACGCAGCACCACCTTTGAATCAAAGAAGGAGAGATAGGGCTCCCTGGAGGACAACGCTTGGAGCTCCGAAATCCGCCTCGCCGAACAAATAGCCACCAGGAACACCACCTTCAAAGTGAGATCCTTCACCGATGCCCTACTCAGTGGCTCGAAGGGTTCCCGCTCCAGCGCCTCTAGGACCAGAGGGAGCTGCCATTTGGGCACCAGTCGCCTACTTAGAGGCCGCAAGAGCGATACCGCTCGCAGAAAACGCTTGACATCCAAATGGTCCCCGATGAAAAGACCAGCAATCCGTCCTCTGTAACAGGACAAGGCTGCAACCTGTGAGGTTGATAAGTCCTCACATCCTCCATAACTCAGCATGTTTACAACCTCTCAAATAGACTCTCCTCAACTTCGATAAGAGAACTTATGACAAATCATTACATATATAATATGTAAAAACTATGTAATTACTTGTAAATAGTTCTAAATACTGTTATACCACCTGTATATAGTTGATTACAGTTCTATGTATCTGTTATATAATACTTCATTGTTCCATGTATTTTGATACTGTTTGATGTAAACCGCCACTGATCTTAGGAATTGGCGGTATATAAAACTTTTGCAAATAAATAAATAAACCTGCACCTTCAGCGATGCAGCGGCAAGCCCCTTGTCAAAGCCGTCCTGCAGAAACTCCAGGATCCGTGAAATGGACGTCCTAAGGGCCTCCGCGTCCCTCTCTCTGCACCACGCCTCAAAGACTCTCCAGACTCTGACATACGCTAAAGATGTAGACCGCTTCCTGGCCTTCAAAAGTGTGGCAACCACCGCCGAAGAGTAACCTCGACCTCAACCTAGCCCTTTCAATAGCCAAGCCGTAAGCGAGAATCGATCCACGTGAGGCATGAGGAGCGGGCCCTGCGACAACAGATCCGGCCACCCTGGGAGCCGCCACGGCCGCGCTACCAGGAGCCTTAAGAGATCCGCATACCACGGCCGACGAGGCCAATCTGGTGCAATTAAGATCACCTGCCCCCTGAACTGCACTATCCGTTGGACCACGGAGGAAAGACGTACAGGAGCTGCCCCTCCGGCCAAGGTTGAATTAGAGCATCGAGGCCCTCCGACATTCTCTCTCTTCTTCTACTGTAGAAGCGACTGGCCTTTGCCAACTGAAGTGTTGCCATCAGATCCATCACCGGTGTGCCCCAACGGCGCACTAGCATGTCGAACACCTCCTGATGAAGGACCCACTCTCCTGGATCCACCTTTACCCAACTGAGAAAATCGGCTTCCACATTGTCCACCCCTGCAACATGCGCTGCCGACACTGCTAGGAGATTCACCTCGGCCCAGCTGCACAGGC
This sequence comes from Ichthyophis bannanicus, assembly GCA_033557465.1. Taxonomy (NCBI): domain Eukaryota; kingdom Metazoa; phylum Chordata; class Amphibia; order Gymnophiona; family Ichthyophiidae; genus Ichthyophis; species Ichthyophis bannanicus. The sequence goes on along the minus strand of CM066033.1, from coordinate 1,337,902,738 downwards.
TCTCTGCTTCGGCCTCCAGCGCCACACTGCTGGTGCCCCCTTGTCGATTGATGTATGCCACTGCGGTAGCGTTGTCGGAAAACATACATACTGCCGTCCCGTGGAGCCCCACCTGAAAACTCTACAGGGCCAGGGACACTGCTCTCAACTCAAACCTGTTGATCGACCACGCTCTCTCCTGGGCGGTCCACTGCCCCTGCGAGAACTGTCCCTGGCAGTGGGCCCCCCAGCCCAGAAGGCTGGCATCCGTCATTAGAGCCACCCAATCGGGCACTTCGAGGGGCTTCCCGCTCTCTAAAGAACTGGGAACCAACCACCAGTGAAGCGCTACTCGGGTCTCGTCCGGACAGGCGAGTCTCTGTGACAGCGGGTCCTGCTGATGAGACCAGCGCCGCAGGAGCGCCCTTTGCAACGGTCTCATGTGTGCTCTCGCCCACGGCACCAAATCTATGGTCGCCGCCATTGTTCCCAGTAACTGCAGGTATTGCCATGCTGTCGACTCCTTTCTCTTTAGGAATTTCCGGACTAGCGTCCGAAGCCTTCGCGCCCTCTGCTGAGGGAGAAACACCTGACCCGACTCCATGTCAAACCGAGCCCCTAAGTATTCTATACCTTGAGACGGCGCTAAATTGCTCTTTACCCAGTTGACTATCCAACCCAGGCTCTCCAGAAAACTCACCACCCTGGACGTCACTCATTCGCTCTCGCTCCTTGACTTTGCTCGGATCAACCAATCGTCCAGATAAGGGTGCACCAGAATACCGTCTCTGCGTAAGGCCGCCGCAACCACCACCATGATCTTTGTGAACGTGCGCGTGGCCGTCGCCAGGCCAAACGGCAAGGCTCAGAACTGAAAGTGACCGAAAGGAACTGCAAAGCAGAGAAACTTGAAATGCTCCGGCCGAATGGGAATGTGAAGATATGCTTCGGACAGATCCAAGGAGGTGAGGAATTCTCCCCTCCGCACTGCCACAATTACTGACCGCAGGGTCTCCATATGAAAGTGGGCCACGTGCAGACAACGATTTACACCCTTGAGATCCAGAATGGGCTGAAACCCGCCGTCCTTCTTTGGTACCACGAAATAAATGGAGTATCGACTGACGCCGAGTTGGTCTCGCAGAAACGGCTCTATCGCCCTGAGATCTAGTAGCCTCCGTACCGCCTCCCGCACCGCCTCGCACTTGGTTGCTGCCCTGCAGGAAGACTGTACGAAGGCGTCGCGCACTGGCCGCTGCAGCTCCAGCACGTAGCCCTCTCGAATGACTTCTAGAACCCACTGATCTGAAGTGATTTGGACACAGGCTGCATAAAACTCCTGCAACCTCCCTCCCACGGAAACTAGGGGCCCCTGGGTCCGCCTGATCTCATTGCGATTTTCTAAGGTTAGTAGAGGGGGAGGGGACAGAGGACAACGCCCCAAATCCCCGAAAGCCCTGGCTTCTGCCGGGAAATCTATCTCTTTGTCCAGAACTGAACCTTTGAAAACGAAACCTGCGAAAATCCCGCTGCTGTCCCTTGCCAGGCGGACCTGCGCACCCCTGCTTAGGCTTGTCCTCAGGCAACTTGCCGCCCTTTGATTCGCCCAGTTCCTTGACCAACTTCTCCAGGTCCTCACCAAACAAGAGACGACCCTTAAAGGGCAGCTTACTCAACCGTGCTTTAGAGGAATTATCAGCCGCCCAATTAGGGAGCCACAGATAGCGCCTGGCTGCCACCGCCGACGCCATACTCTTGGACAAGCCTCACATGAGATCATAATGGATGTCTGACAAATAGGCCGCCCCCGACTCCAGGCGAGCGGCATCGCCGGACTGTACACCCTCATGCCCCGCTTGGGGCTGCTGAGACCTGCGCAGGCATGCCCTGGCCACCCAGGCCCCACAAATAGCTGCCTGGAGTGACAGGGTATTAATCTAAAAAATCTGCCTCAGCAACGCATCTAGTTTTCTGTCCTGCGCATCCTTAAGGGCCGCACTGCCCTCCACCAGAATGGTGGTCTTCTTTATTACTGCCAAGGCCGCATCCACCTTAGGGGGCTTGAAGACCTCCTTATCCTGGTCCACCAGCGGGTACAACTGGCTCATCACTCTGGAGCCCTTGAGCGCAGCTTCCGGGACATTCCACTCCTCCTGTATCAACTCCTGGAACACCCGGTGCACCGGGAACACTCTCTGAGACTTTCGAAAGACCTGCAGCAGTGGATCCTCCAACGTCTCATCCTCCGCCGGACCCTGGGCCGGTATATTCAGGGTTCACAGCGTTTCCGCGATGAGAGCCGGCAGCTCATCCCTATGGAATACCCGCACTACTCTAGCCTGCTCCTCCTTGTCCTCAAGCTCTCCTTCCTCTAGCTCCTCCTCGAGGGCCACGCTCCCCCCTTCCTCATCCGAGAGCTGCCCCTCCGAGGCGGCGGATTGAGCCCCGAACTCCGCCTCCAGCCGCGGCATCTTGACTCCCAGCTGGGCCTCAGAGACGAGGGCTTGCCCCGGCCTCTTCGCTCCGCCCCCTACGAGGTTGCCCGTCGGCTGCTTTGGTGGGAGGCCCCCCACCGCCTGCTGCAGAAGGGCCACGAACTCTGGCGAGAAAATAGACTCCAACCCCTTGGGCCAGGTCGCCTGCGGGGCGGGGGCATCTGGGGCGGAGGATGGCCCCGCTATCGGCTCCCCCAGGGGCAAGCTGGCTACCTGAACGACCGAGGTGCCTGTCTCTGTCCCTGGTTGCTCCTTCACCTCTCCTCCCTGGGAAGCTCCAGGGTAGCAGCCTCTTTAGTGCAGGTCTTGCACACCCCGGAGTCCGAAAGTGAACTTCTCTTGACCCCACAAATAAAACACTGGGGCCTTGACGGCATAACCACTCCAAGGAGGCCACCGGAGACCACAGGACCCCAAAACAGAAGGGAAACCCCTTATTCCTATTTCGTTTTTTTTTTTTAACTCACTCCAAATCGGACTCTGAACCTGTCCCGCGAGTTTTCAGACACCGGATCCCCAACCGCAGCTAAATCCGCCGGAGAAACCTCACTGAAAACTCCGAATCTGGAGTCCTGTGTTCCCCGCGCTCCTAACATGTGGCCGGGCCTGCTCTGCGGCGCGCGCTCCCTCGCACCGCTGAAACCCATTCACCAGCCTGTCTCCTTACCTCTGCCGCTCATGCGGGTCGGTCTCAGCGGGACTCCGCCGTCTCTCCGCTCTGCGGAGAATGACTGAGGCTCAACTTTGCTGTTTGCCCGGTGCACCTTGCGGAGGCCCGACACCGGGAACCTCCGCGGATAGCCAGAAGAGCGCTCACAGGCAAGTCTTCTGTATCGTGCCTGGCAGTGCAGCTCTCCAGCCCCGGTTCAGCTCCACTGTTGCTCCCCGGGAGCTAATCCGGCCTCACCAAAGCCCCCTGCTGAGCTACTCCCCCCCCCAGGCAGGGACCCAGACAGATAGAGGAGAGCCTGCCACACCACTAGGGAACAGCCCTGTAATTTAAAGAAATAGCTTCCCTTTTGTTTTTGTTTTGTTCTTTTTTTTTTTTTTTTTTTTATAAACTAAAACCCCTTACTTTTAACCAAACTATCCTTAATTGTTCCTCCAGTGAGCCCGGACCCCCAGGCTCACCAACCTATTCAGCTGCTTGGAGACTGAGGTAACTGATGGAGGAAGGCAGCTCCCAGAGGGATATACGGATGACATCACAAAAAGAAGGAGGTTCCTCAGTCTCCAAGCTGCTGAATGAGGTGGACAACTCAGAGGTCCGGGACTAGACTGGGGATACGATCAGGAAAGGGTATTAATGAACAAACAAAAGTTTTTCAAAGACAAGAAAGCTGTAGAACTAGAGGACATGAAATAAAGCTGCAAGGTAAACTTAAAAGCAACATCAGGAAATACTTTTTCACAGAAAGTGTGGCGGATGCCTGAAATGCCTTCTGATGGGGGTGGTGGGGGCAAATATAGTGAAAGAACTGAAAAATGCTTGGGACAGACACTGAATATTGCTTTATTGCAAGCAGAGGGAATCAAAACAAATTTAAATATTTAACGGGGGGGGGGGGGGTGTTTGTTGGGGTTTTTTTGGTTTTTGTTTTTTAAGATTGGAGTGGAAGAGTAGCCTAATGGTTAGAGCACTGGCTTGGGAACCAAGAGACCAGGGTTCAATTCCCACTAGCACTCCTTGTGGCCTTAGGAATGTTACTGAACCTTCCATTGCTTCAGAAAAATAATTCCAAGTTATCAATGTCCCTGTTTAATGTACATTGCCAAGTTTAAGTTACAATGTAAACCACTTTGACTGAAATGATAAGACGGTATTAAAAAACCTATTAAATATTTTTAAAAAAATATGAAATAAATAAGTTTTATACTTCAAAAAATAGAGGGGTTAGTCTGTACAGAATGGCAGGTACAGCCCTAAACAAAGGCATAGAGGGGGGTTACGTGCACAGAGCAGCATATATAAATTGAGCCGAAGCAAATAGCATAAATTTTAAAAGTCATTTTTTGCCAGACCAGACACTTTACTTTGCTAATTACCAAACTGCAAAGTTACACATAATTGTGGTCAGGACCAGGAGACTTGCTGACACAGCAAAAAATAAAGAATACAATCATTAAAAAAGAGACATTTATAAATTAAGAAAGAAAAGAGTATGACTAAAAACTGGTGAAATATAGAGGTGAAGAGAAAAGCTTCTCAAAACATAATCGGGAGAGCTCTATTTTCATGTCCCCCTGAGGAGCTGAGAAAACTACTGTGCGCAGGAAGGGCCATGCATGATCAGAACTTTACGCAAAGATCTGATCTCTGGGAAGGCTATTTTGTGCCAGTGATGTGTGATAATGTCAGACTCCCCTCCCTCAGCACTCAAATGCCCGATTCAATCCTGCATTTTGACAGAAAAATAAGAGACAGCTTTTAGGGTCATACCAGAGAAAAACACTTTTCTCAAGGTTAACTGAAGTTTGCAGAGACTGGTTGATGGCTTACAGTTTCTGAAGAGGCCAGTGAAGTGAGGGTAACACGACAAATACGACACCTGAGCTGCTTAAACATTTCTGTACAACGTAACCGGGATTTAAGAAGTCACAACCAAACAGAACTTTTTATCAAGGTGAAAATTCAAAAAGAAGCTTTTTAGTGTATATATGTTAGAAGTACTTACTGAAGAGAAACCCAAAAGCTTGTTCCTGGAGATACCCAAAAGCAGCACAACACGAGACACCTTGTGTACCTTTTCATAAGACATACGTAATATGCACTAAGCCACCTACCTGCCCTTCGATCATTCCTCTCCACGTCTATGCAAAAGACAGGGATTCTCTCTTTTCTATCTTTCCTTTCCAGCGATGTTTCATCAAACAGGTCCACGTATGGGATGCTGATCTTCCATGCCGAGAGGTTACGCGGTGTGCTGGGTGTGCTCACAGCTGCCTCCTCAGGGGAATCATCTTCTACCACCATAATCCCTTCTTCAATCTGCCGTGGGTAATAGTTCTTAATATATCATACATACATCTTCATTTTTTTTCTAGAAAACCTAAATTTACCTTCTCCTCAATCTCTGATCTTTCTCCACTTCCAAGTAAGTTTGCTGAACCTTCTGCTACTATACATCCTATTCTGAAAAACATTACTTCTATCTCACACTTGATCCAAGTGTTTATAGCAATATCAGAAAATGTTTACAAGATCTCAAATGTTTTTAAAACTCTCTATATTTTTAATTCATTCTGTTTTTACAGTGCTGCCATTCCACATTTTCACTAGCTAGCCTGTATAAAATATAAACATGGTAAAGGAGAAATAGCTCTATTAGGAACACAATAGTAGCCACTGAAATAAAGGGAGAGCAGGGATAAGCTGAACTTCTGAGAGCTGCCCTGGAGAAAACTAAGAAAAATTCCATATACACAGAAATACAGACCTCTAGCTCAGAGGAAAAGTTGATTCAGATTAAGAGGCATCGGGATGGCATACAAAAGAAACAAATGTCTTTAGTCTAACTGACACTAAGTAAAACCTACTGGCTGCAACATTAGTTAGGCGTGAAGTCCTGGATGCCCTAAAAAAAGCGGGCTTGATATTTAGTGCCAGCGCTGAAAAGTAAAACCGGATATTCAATGCCAAGATCATATTGATATTGCTGAAGGACTGAATGGAAAAGTCTGTCTTTTTGCAGATGACAAAAAAATTTGCAACAGATTGGACTCTCCTGAGGGAGTGGAGAACACGAGGAAAGATCTACAAAAGCTGGAAGAATGGTCTAATGCTTGGCAGTTAAGATTTAATGTGAAGAAGTGCAGTGTCATGCACTTGGGAAGCAGAAAACCAAGGGAAATGTACGCGATAGGGGGCGAGAGGTTGGTGTGCAAGGACCAGGAGAAAGATCTGGGTGCGATTATTTCTGAGGGTCTCAAGGTGGCAAAACAGTGCGACAAGGCGGTGGCAAAAGCCAGGAGGATATTGGGTTGCATACAAAGAGGAATTACCAACAGAGATACTAATGCTACTGTATAAGTCACTGGTGAGGCCTTACTTGGAATACTATGTTCAGTTTTGGAGACCATATTTCACAAAGGATGTAAAAAGACTGGAAACGGTTCAGAGGAAAGCGACCAAAATGATTTGGAGCCTGCGTCAGAAGCCTTATGAGAAGAATCTTGAAGACCTAAATATGTACACTCTGGCGGAGAGGAGGGGGATAGGGGATATATGATTCAGACCTTTAAATACTTAAAGAGAATTAATGAACAAACCAACCGCTTTCAAAGACAGGGAAGCTGTAAAACTAGAGGGCATAACATGAAACTGCAAGGGGGTAAATTGAAAGGCAATGTCAGGAAATACCTTTTCACGGAAAGGGTGGTGGATGCTTGGAATGCCCTCCCAATGGAAGTGGTGGGGGGCAAATACAGTGACAGAATTCAAAATGGCATGGGACAGACACAGTGGATCCCTTTACAGCAACAGGATAAAATCAAAATAAACTTAACTATCTAATTTCTCAAACAGGGGTGTCCTACACGGAGCGGTGGGTTCACCCCTAAACAAAGACATGGGGAGGGGTGACCTGCATGGAGCGGCAGGTGCACCTACTCTTGCCATCTTACTGGGCAGACTAGATGGACCATACTGGTCTTTATCTGCCATCATTCACTATGTTACTATATCCGGCCCCAGCACTGAATACGCAGGTTATCCACTTCTGCCAATTGGTAACCAGTCAGTGGCAATATTGAGCCGTTGCCCAGTTAGCAATATATGGCAAACATTAGGCCAGGGTTACCTGCGCCTGGCTTTCACTGCATATCGCTAACTGGGCAGCGGCTCAATTCCACCTCTGACCAGTTCCCCATCGGCGCTGCCTCCACTCTGACCTACAACTACCCGATGCTAAGCAATTAGTATTGGGGCGTACAGAGCCATGTCAGTGCTGCTGAATGTCCCATTCACCACGATTAATGTGGTTGGCAGCACTGCTAACCACATTAATCGCTTTGAATATCGAGTCCAGCATTCTTAAACAAGAATAATCCACTCAAGATAAGGCTACACTTGATCTAGTGCTGACAAACAGAACCAATGTCACTGACCTTACAGTATGGTAAAATTTAGGGTCAGGTGATTACTGTACTGTATGGCTCGTTATTAAACAACCTGTCTTACTGCTACTATCAAGGACGCCAAGAGGGATGACTTCAAAAGGAAAAATGCTGGAAGACCTAACAAAGATTCTGAAGTTTGAAGGTTCAAAAGGAACTCTCAAGCAGCAATAAAAGGGAACGCTGAGAAGAGAATAAATTCAAGAAGACCAGTTAACAGAAAGCAAAAGGAGAGAGAAAGACAGTTTTCTAAAGAGGTAATGGGATGATAAATGAAAAAAGCTTAGAAATAAAAAAATATAAAAAAATAAGGGCAAAAACAGGGGAAACAGGTAAGCCTGTCAGAAAAGTCAAGGTTCAGAAGCAAGAGAAAACTGTCAACGATAAAGGGGAAATTAAATCATGGAAAGCAAACAGACAAAAGAGAAACAGATAAGAGGGAGAAAGTGGAATTTACAATGAGAAGGATAAGCAAAAGGGAACAAAGGAGAAAATAATGACTGATTCAAGGTGGGGAAAACCCACTGGTAACTGTGTAAAAAAACAAAACAGTGCAAATTACAGGAGGAGGAGGAGGAGGTGGTACTCAAAATACTTACACAGACAAGAGTGGAACATCATGGAATCATACTGGGTACCTCAAGTTGCTAAAAACGTGACGGATGTATTGACTACACCCCTCATAGCACTAGCAATTTGATCTTAAAAAGAAGTCAACTTCTGAGTCACTGAATGAGAATGGATGTAGTCCTACTACATAAGAACATAAGAAATGCTATACAGAGTCAGACCAAGGTACATCAAGCCCAGTATCCTGTTTCCAAAAGTGGCCAATCCAGGTCACAAGTACCTGGTAGATTATCTTGCAGTGCTTGTCCCGGGATAAGCAGTGGATTTCCCGGGTTCTCTTTAATAATGATTTATGGACCTTTCCTCCAGGAATTTGCCCAAATCTTTTTTAAACCCAGCTATAACAGCTTTTAATACATCCTCTAGTAATGAATCCCAGAGTTTGATTATGTGCTGAATAAAAAAATATTTTTTCTTATTAGTCTTGAATGGGTTACACTGTAGCTTCATTTTGTGTCCTCTAATCTTTCTACTTTTCGATGACAAAAACAACCAATGTCGGAGGGAAGGCGTACACAAGGCCCTCAAGACCACGAGATGAGGAAGGCGTCTGCCGCTACCTGGGACACGTGTGGCTGGTGACAGCAGAAGCAGGGCAGCTGAGCATTGGTTGGGCTGGCAAAGAGGTCCAGACTTGGGCCGCCCCAGAGTCGGAAGAGCTACTGTGCCACCCTGGGGTCTAGTTACCATTCGTGCGGCTGAAGAATCCTGCTCAGTCTGTCTGCTAGGACACTGTCCTGGCCCGGAAGGTACACTGCCCTGAGTAACATTCCTTGACTGATCGCGTATGAGCAGAAGGCTGCTGCCTCCTGGCAGAGGAAGTAAGACCCTGTGCCCCCTTGTTTGTTCAGGTAGAACATCATGACCTGGTTGTCTGTTTGGACCAGAACCGACTGGTACTGCAGGCAATGGTGAAAGGCCTTGATCGTCAGAAAAATGGCCCTGAGCTCCAGCAGGATGATCTGCCGCTGGCTCTCCGCTAGGGACCAGTTGCCCTGCATGCAGAGTTCCTCGCAATAGGCACCCCAGACCAGTAAGGAGGCATCTGTGGTAAGGACCCTTTGGGGATTTAGGGACTGGAAGGGCATGCCCTCTGCAGGTGCTGTATGGCCTGTCACCAGGCAAGTGGCTCCACTAGCTTGTGCGAGATTAGGATTTTGTCCCGGAGCCTACCTGTGGCTTGTGTCCACTGGGAGCGGAGGCAGCACTGGGCCACCCGCATGTGAAGGTGGGCGTTGGGAATCACAATCAGGAAATACTTTTTCACTGAAAGGGTGGTGGATGCTTGGAATGCCCTCCCGATGGAAGTGGTGGGGGCAAATACAGTGACAGAATTCAAAATGGCATGGGACAGACACAGTGGATCCCTTTACAGCAACAGGATAAAATCAATCTAAAAACGTAACTATCTAATTTCTCAAAATACAGGGGTGTCCTACACGGAGCGGTGGGTTCACCCCTAAAATAAAGACATGGGGAGGGGTGGCCTGCACGGAGCAGCAGGTGCACCTACTCTTGCCATATTACTGGGCAGACTAGATGGACCATACTGGTCTTTATCTGTTGTCATTTACTATGTTACTAGCACTGTGGATGCCATATGGGCCAGGAGGCAGAGCATTGACCGCGCCGACACTGTGTGGCGGTATTGCACCTCAGCGGCTAGGGCCACGAGGCACCCTACCCTGTCCAAGGGGAGAAAGGTTTGGCCTGAAGAGTGACCAGTCAAACCCCTTTGAACCCCAAACCTTGTGTTAGAGTGAGGCGGGACTTGGAGTGGTTTATCACAAACCCCAGATACTGTTGGACACTGATGGTGTGGGCTGTACATAAGAACATAAGATATGCCATACTGGGTCAGACCAAGGTCCATCAAGCGCAGTATCCTGTTTCCAACAGTGGCCAATCTAGGTCGTACGTACCTAGCAGTATCCGCAAGAGACACAGGTTCCACAATGCTTGTATTGGGTCAAGCATTGATATCCCGGGTCCCTTTGTAATAATGGTTTATGGACCTTTCCTCCAGGAACTTGTCCAAACCTTTTTTAAACCCAGCTACACTAACAACCTTTACTACATCCTCCGGTAACAAATTCCAGAGTTTGATTACACGTTGAGTGAAACATTATTTTCTCTTATTTGTCTTAAATAGTTTACCCTGTAGCTTTATTACATGTCCCCTAGTCTTTCTCTATTCTGATAGCGTAAACAATTGATCTACGTTTACCCGTTCCACTCCATTCATTAATTTATAGACCTCTATTATATTTCCCCTCAACCGTCTCTTTTCCAGGTTGAAGAGCCCTAACCTTTGTAGCCTCTCCTCATAGGAGTAGCCTTCCATCCCCTTTAGCATTTTGGTAGCTCTTCTCTGTACCTTTTCTAATAACGTTATATCCTTTTTAAGATACGGCGACTAGAATTGCACACAATATTCAAGGTGCGGTCGTACCATGGAACGATACAGAGGCATTATAATATCCTTTGTTTTATTTTCCATTCCTTTCCTTATGATACCTAGCATTCTATTTGCTTTCTTGGCTGCCGCTGCACACTGGGCAGAGGGTTATAACATGTTATCCACGATGACTCCTAAATCTTTTTCCTGGGTGGTGGTTCCCAATGTGGAACCTTGCATAGTGTAACCATAGTGTGGGTTGTTCTTTCCTAGGTGCATAACTTTGCACTTGTCCACATTAAATTTCATCTGCCATTTGGATGCCCAGTCTTCCAATTTATCCAGATCCTCCTGCAGTTTTCCACAATCTTCTTGGGTTTTAACAACTTTAAACAGTTTTGTGTCGTCTGCAAATTTGATACCTCACTCATTATTCCCTTTTCCAGGTCATTTATGAATATGTCAAAAAGTAGCGGACCCAGTACAGATCCCTGGGGTACTCCATTATTCACCTTTTTCCATTGGGAAAATTGGCCATTTAGCCCTACCCTCTCCTTTCTATCTTTTAACCAGTTCCCGATCCACAATAGTACACTGCCTCCTATCCCATGACTCTTTAGTTTTGCCAAACGTCTCTGATGAGGGACCTTGTCAAAGGCTTTCTGAAAGTCCAGATACACTATATCAACCGACTCACCTTTGTCTACCTGTTTATTCACACCTTCAAAAAAACATATCAGATTAGTAAGACAAGATCTTCCTTGTCTAAAGCCATGTTGGCTGTCTCCCATTAGGCCATGACTATCTACATGCTGTGTAATTTTGTTCTTTATGATGGTTTCTACCATTTTCCCTGGTACTGACGTCAGACTCACCGGTCTGTAGTTTCCTGGATCACCCCTGGAACTCTTTTTAAAAATTGGCGTTACAATGGCGATCCTCCAATCTTCAGATATTACACATGATTTTAATGAAAGTTCACAGATTACTAATAGCAGGTCTGCAATCTCATATTTCAGTTCTTTCAACACTCTTGGATGTATACCATCCGGTCCAGGTGATTTGCTACTATTCAGTTTATCAAATAGTTGTAATACATCTTCCCGGTGTAGCGATATTTCTCTCAATTCCTCTGCAGTATCACCTTTAAATACCACTTCAGTCTTGCGTAACATTCCTACAACTTTCTCCAATCCTACTAGAGGACAGCAACCTTGGGCCGGAAGGACTAGCGTTTCTAGTCCCACAGGTGCTCCTTGTGGTCTTGGGCAAACCACTTAACCCTCCATTGCCCATATTCCCTGTAAAATAGTTATCTCCAAGTTATAATGCCCTGTTCAATGTAAACCGCCTTGATATCATGAAAGGCGGTATATAAGAAATGTTAAAATAAATAAATAATTCATTCATTCAGCCTCTCCGCTATAGCCTTGTCCCCTCTTACTGCCCCTTTTACCCCTCTATCATCTAATGGTCCAACTGACACTCTCACAGGTTTTTTGCTACGAATGTACTTGAAAAAGTCTTTATTATGCGTTTTTGCTTCCACAGCAAGTTTCTTCTCAAATTCTCTCTTTGCCTGCCTTATCAATGCCTTGCATTTAACTTGCCAGTGCTTATGCTGTTTCCAGTTTTCGTCATTTGGCTCTTTTTTACATTTCCTGAAAGATGTTTTTTTTGGCAACAGCCTCTCTGACCTCATCTTTAAACCATGCTGGCAGTTTTTTGGACTTCTTTCCACTTTTCTTAATGCGTGGAATACAGCTGGTTTGGGCTTCCAAGATAGTATTTTTAAACATCCAAGCTTGATGTAAGTCTTTGACCTCTGCAACTGTTCCTTTTAGTTTTTTCTTAACCATTTTCCTCATTTTATCATAGTCTCCCTTTTGAAAGTTAAAATGTAGTACTGTGGATTTTCTTACCATCCCTCCTCCATTAATTAAATCAAACGCGATCATGCTATGATCACTATTGCCAAGCGGCCCCAACACCCTTATCTCCTGCACCAGATTTGGTGTTCCACTAAGGACTAAGTCCAAAATGGCTTCCCCTCTGGTCGGTTCATGAACCAGCTGCTTCAAGAAGCAGTCATTTATTTCATCTAGAAACTTTATCACCCTAGCATGCCTGCCGTGACACTGACCCAGTCAATACCAGGGTAATTGAAATCACCTATTATTATTACTGTTCTGTAACTTTTGTTAGCTTCCCTGATTTCTTTGAGCATTTCAACATCCATTTGTTCATTCTGGCCAGGCAGTCGATAGTACAACCCACCTGCCATCGCCTTCCCCTTTTTACATGGAATATAGTCTGTAGTCTGTTGCACATCTGTGGCCGTGTTGCCCTTTACGAGCCAGTCGTCCAGATATGAGAAGACGAAAGCCCCTTGGAGACTGAGTTAGGTGGCCATCACTGCCAGGCATTTGGTGAAAACTCTCGGTGCGGAGGCTAGACCAAAGGGTAGTACTCTGTACTGGTAATGGTCACACCTGACCATGAACATTAGGTACTGCCTGTGGCTGGGATGAATGAGGATGTATGTATAAGCATCTTTTAGGTCTAAGGGCTGAGGGAGAGCCCTACATGTGGTGCATTTAGATTTCAGTAAAGTCTTTGACACCGTTCTGCCCAGATGACTTATAAACAAACTGTGCACCCTAGGGATGGACCCTGACGTTACTGCTTGGATTAGAAATTGGTTGAGTGGGAGGCAACAAAGGGTACAGGCAAATGGAGCTCACTCTGAGGAGAAGGAGGTTACCAGTGGTGTGCCTCAGGGATCTGTCCTTGGTACAATTCTTTTTAACATCTTTGTTAGTGATATTGCAGAAGGGCTGCCGGATAAGGTTTGCCTCTTTGCAGATCATATAAAAATCTGCAATAGAAGAGACGCCCAGGAAGGTGTAGATAAAATGAGGAGGGATCAAGCTAAGCTTGAAGAATGGACTAGAATTTGGCAGCTGAGATTTAATGTTAAAAAATGCAAGGTCATGTATTTGGGCTGCAGCAATCCAGTATAGAGGGTCAAGTACTTCTGTCCACAAAAGAAGAGCGGGACCTAGACATGATTGTATCTAATGATTTTAAAGTAGCTAAACAGGTAGAACAGGCAACGGCAAAAGCTATAAGGATGCTTGGGTGCATAGGGAGAGGAATGGCCAGCAGAAGAAAGGAGGTGATAGTGCCTCACTATAAGTCTTTGGTGAGACCTCATTTGGAATATTGTGTGCAATTCTGGAGACCGCACCTTCAAAAGGATATAAACAGGTTGGAGTCAGTACAGAGGGTGGCTACTAAAATGGTTAGAGGTCTTCATTATAAAGCATATGAAGAAAGACTTAAGGATCTTAATATGTATAAAGGAAAGACGGGATAGAGGTGATATGATTGAGATGTTTAAATACCTCTGTGGCATAAATGCACAGGAGGAAAGCCTCTTTTGACTGAAAGCAAGCTCTGCTATGAGGGGACACAGGATGAGGGTGAAAGGGGATAAACTCAGGAGTAATATGCAGAAATATTTTTTCACAAAAAGAGTGCTAGATCCGTGGAATAGTCTCCCAGTGGAGGTGGTAGAGATGAGGACAGTGTCTGAATTCAAAAAGGCATGGGACAAACAGGATCTCTCAAGGAAAAAAGGGGACTGTTGTAGTGGTTGATATGAAAGGGCAGACTAAATAGGCCATGTGGTCTTTTTCCTCTGTCATGTTTCTAAGGAGAATAGCCAATCTCCCTGCTGGAGGTATGGTAGCAATGTTCCAATGGAGAGCATTCTGAACTTCTCCTGCACCAGGAACTTGTTCAGGTTTCACAGTCTAGGATAGGTCTTAGGTCCCCTGTTCTTTATGGGACCAGAAAGTACAAGGAGCAGAACCCCTTGCCCTTGAGGTGATGGGGTTCTGGTTCCACAGCTCTGTCCGTGAGGAGGCTTGCAAGTTCCTGTAATAGCAGAGCCTGGTGCAGGGGAATCCGAGAGGGCTCTACTGGAAAGAAAGGAGGCAGCATCTCATCCAGATGAAGGAGAGAACCTTCTGTGACTACTTGGAGTGCCCAAGCATTGGTGGTGATAGCAGGTCACCAATGGGAAAAGTGTATCAGACAGCCCCCTGTTGGTAGCTGATCCTCCGAAGGTGGAGAGGCTATGCTCAGGGAGTCAAAAACCCATTCCCAGCTGGGCAGGAGCTGGGGTCTGGGGCTTGGAGCCCTGGCCCCCTCCCTTGCTCTGGTGACCCTGCTGTGGGGTCTAGGGAGCCTAATGTGGGGGTAGCCTCGGTAAGGTTGGCCCTTTCTCTGGAATGGAGGCCTCTTTCCCGATGGTTTCTTCTTAGGGAGGGTGGAGGTCTTCCTGGAGAGCTGAGTCCTCATGAGGTACTCTGTCTCAATCTCTGCCACCTTCTCCTCCACTGACGTGCCGAATAGGTTTTCACAGAGGCAGGGGATGTCAAGGAGTTTATCCTGGACCCACTGCTTGAGGTCCGATGTCTGGAGCCAGGCCTGGCATCGAGCACCAATACCCGCAGCAACTACCCTCGCTTTTGACTCGAAGCAGTCGTAGGCAGCTTGAGACATATTTCGAGCACTCTTCAACACCCATCATGAATATTGTCATGATTTTGGTCACTACCACCCTTCCAGAGGTCTCTTTCAAACACTGAGGCGAAGATCGCCAAACCCCTCACCCGGCTCAGGAAGTATTCACACAAAAGAAAGTGAGGAGAACAACAGTTCTTTCATTATTTTTTTGTTTTTTTGTTGGACCATATAATACCCTGTACCGGGGTCATGGAAACCAGACTCCCAGACTTTGGTAAGTAATAGTCCGTTTTAATCAAACTAGCAGTGAGAAATATAAAAGAAACTTAACTGCCACGGCCAAATCATCAAGGTGGGAGACACGACACAGTCCTGCGTTTCGGGCTCACACTTCAATCCGCCCTGCTTCAGGTCAAACTGTCATCACCAATCAAACAGCCGTCAGTTGACAAATGAATAAGAAAAAAACTTTCAGAGAAGCACTTATAAACATGGCGTCTGACGTCATCCAGCTTACTAGCGTCAGACGCCATGTTTATAAGTGCTTCTCTGAAAGTTTTTTCTTATTCATTTGTCAACTGACGGCTGTTTGATTGGTGATGACAGTTTGACCTGAAGCAGGGTGGATTGAAGTGTCAGCCCGAAACGCAGGACTGTGTCGTGTCTCCCACCTTGATGATTTGGCTGTGGCAGTTAAGTTTCTTTTATATTTCTCACTGCTAGTTTGATTAAAACGGACTATTACTTACCAAAGTCTGGGAGTCTGGTTTCCATGACCCCGGTACAGGGTATTATATGGTCCAACAAAAAAAAAATAAAATAATGAAAGAACTGTTGTTCTCCTCACTTTCTTTTGTGTGAATACTTCCTGAGCCGGGTGAGGGGTTTGGCGATCTTCGCCTCAGTGTTTGAAAGAGACCTCTGGCAGGGGTGGTAGTGACCAAAATCATGACAATATTCAGGAATGCTTGTAACAGGCATATAAAATAGTGATAGAATGAGATTAGGTGGTTACTTGCTTCACACTTTTCACTTACTTAAAAGAAGAGAACAGGGAAGCGACAATAAAAAGAAAATAAGATGGAGATAAGAGAAGCACAAAGCTAGCAACATTGTAAACCAGATGGTTAGAACCAGCAGCTACAATTTCTTTAAAACCAACCAAATGAATACTAGCCACTTGGTAGTGGCATTGTATCATCCAGCAAGGCCATGAGAATATAGATGTATCATTATGTATTAGGACAACACTTTAGTGGTTAAGGCAAAGGGATAGACTGGTACTGGATTATGTATTGGATTTGTAGGCGCATCTACCTCAGGATAGTGGTGAACTAAGGAGGAAAACACAAACAACTGACGTGATCTCCTACAAGTGATCAACCTTCCATGACTGTCAGCTCGGATACATCCTTAGCTGTGTAGACCAAAAAAAAACTGGACAGAATGGATGGGCCCACTGTTCTTTATGGACCACCATGTACTATGCCACTACAGTTCTTAGCAGTTTAAATCTTTGTAATATGAAAAAAGCAGTGCATGTTCCCTAGCAAAAAAAGGTGCAGGTACTCATGTAGGGCTATTTTATTAATACATGAGGACCATAGGTCAATTTTAGCAGGCAATGAAAATGGTGCCAGTACAGAGTACTACCCAAGTATCCCCCGAAAAAAAGCCCTGGGAAAAAAAGGATAACAGTGCATCATTCTACTCACCATGTCGTCATCTCCCTCCGATAAACCATAATTAGGCAGCATGGCACCTTCCATTGTAGTACTCTTAAACACTCCTTTAATTTTGCTGCCTATTCTGCTGATTCCAAAGGATTCGCCTCTTTTCTGTGTATTTCTAAATGGTATACAGAAACAAAGCACACAATGCAAAATAAACTGGTGTGCTAAATCAGAATGAAGTGGTTTAGACCTAGAGACCTACAAAATATCTGGATTCAAATTTTAGGAACCTTTTTCAGTGAGTAATTCATAAATATTACAATACATATATGAAAACATTTAAAATATACTAATTACAAAATTAAAGGAATGCTGTAAATTCAATACAAGCCTATGTTGCAATGCAAATGCAATGTCTGATGATTAGTAATCTGTGAACTAATCACTAATATCATCTGTAGTACCTGAAGATAGGAGAATGACCAATGTAATGCCAATTTTTTAAAAGAGTAAGGGGTGACCTGGGAAACTTCAGACCGGTGAGCTGGACCTCGGTACTGGGCAAAATGGTAGAAACCATTATAAAGAAAAAAATTACTGAACATGTAGATAAGTCATGGGGAGGTTAACAAGGGGATTAAAGGTGAAAGGGTGAGGGGTATGGGGGACTGTGGATGTTACATGGTGGGCAGTTATGTCCTGTCTTCAGCAAAGCATCTTGTGAACAGGTGAACCTTGAAGGCCTTTCTGAATGTTTTAGGTCCTTTGTAGCCTGCAGCTTGTGAGGGATCATATTTCAGAGGGACAGTGCGAATAGGGAGAAGGCTGTCTTGGATGTGGTGGAGTTGGTTCTGGTGTAGAGTGTTGGGATGCTTAGTATATCCTGGGATTCAGTTCGCCTTGTTCGATTGTCTTGAGTTTCATATATTAGTGTTTGAAGATGGGTGGAGGATAGGCCATTGATGACTTTGAAGGTTGTGAGGATGGATTTATTTTTTATTTGTTTGATGATGGGTAGGTAGCCAGTGTAGTTGTTTGAGCAAAGGAGCTGTGTGATCAGCTGTGTGTGCATTGCAGCGGGTACATGCTGCTGTATTGAGGGCAAGTTGGAGCAGGTGGTTGGTTGTCTTTGATAAGACCTGGAGGATAATACTGTAGTAGTCCAGGTGTGGGAAGACGAAAGCTTAGAGAACTGTGCAAAAGTCTCGATGGGTTAGGAGAGGTTTGAGGTGTTGTATTGTTTGTATTAGATGCTCCTAGTGATGTTTCTGATGTGGGTGGAGAAGGGATAGGTGCTGAGCGAGGGTGACTCCTAGGTATTGTACCTCTTGTTTTACTTGTAGTTAGGTTCCATCTATGTTTATAGTATATAGTGGGGTGAAGATGCTGTCTTTGGAGATGTAGAGGGCTTCAGTTTTTTTGAGGTTTATGGTCATGTTGTGGTGGTGAGCCATTTACTGATGGATGTGAGGCAATCTGTTATGTTTGTTATGTGTGGGTTGAGTGTGTTGATGGGTGCATAAATCATGACATCAGCATATATGTGGTATAGGACATGGTATGTTTGTATGATTATGCAGATTGGCAGGATGAAGATATTGAATATTAGTGCAGAGAGGGCTGAGCCCTCTAATGTTCCAATGCTGACTCCTGGTAACCCTGAGTTTTCTTGGCAATGGAGGGTAAAATGACATACCCAAGGCCACAAGGAGCACCAGTGGGCATCAAACCTTGGTCTCTTGGTCAGTAAGCCACTCCTCTAACCAATAGGCTACTCCTCCACTCTCAGAAGTTTAAAAATAACATGGCCAAGAGGGGAAGAAAAGAGTGGTGGCTTAATATGCCAAAATAGTTGTGATTTCTTGTTGACATGCCAATGGAAGTGTCAATGCTTGTATTTTATTTATTTATATTTTTCAATATTTATCCTGTCCTTTCAAATTGCTCAGGGCATGTTACAAATTACATACTGTGGTGACGAAGCTACCCCAGTGCCTATGGAAATAGGGAAAACACTAGCAGTCTCCTCCAGGCAGAAGGAAAGTGCAGGGAACTGTCACTTTAAAAGTTCAGCTAGGAAAGAAAAAAAACCTGTCTAAAGCTGCTGTCCTAAGGCCACGCCCCAGCTCTATGGCAACTGAGGGAGGCAATCTGAGACAGCTGGGGGCAGGGTGGAAAGATACAGGCCAGCCCCACTCATTTAAGCCCCAGAGAACAGGGAGGGAGGAGCATCATAGGAGGAAGAGAAACGGAAGCAGGAACCGAGACAGAGACGGAAGGGCTAATGTGTGCAGGAGCAAGCATGGCCAAGAAAGTGGCAGTGAAACAGTGGTGGAAGGAATCCTAAAAGAAACTGCAAGTAAGGATTCTAGCCGGGAGTCCAGAGAAAGGTACTCAGACAACAGCTCGAGGGAAGAGTCTCCTCATAGCCAGCTCCAGAGAGTGGACTGGTGCCAGTGCTATAGAAAGCCTGTGGTGGGTCCAGAAACCAGGAGGTTTAAGCCAGGAGAGATTGCTGGGTGTGACTCAGTTATAGGGACTTCCCAGGAAACGCTGAGTCCAAGAATCTCACCTCGGGGAAAGCTGGTAAGGAAACCTGTTGATAGAGAAAACCTGAATTCTTTAAAACTGTTAAAGAGCTTGCTAAGAGATAAGGCTCTCCCCTGCTTTGATAACAGCCCTAAGTCCAGAGAGAGGTCTCGAGGGGAACAGCTGGTTAAGTTGCTCAAGGAAGCTGCAGAGCCTGATTGCACTGAATGTGAGTCAATGGAGGTTGAAGATTGTAACATTGAATCAGATCAATCTGATTCTGAAATGGAATGTGCTTTATCCAGAAGGGTAGAGTGAGAATCCTGTGAGCTATAAGCCTGAAGAAATTCCAGCCTTGTTGTACGTGAATGTATGCTGTGAAAAGGATAAGAAAGTTTTAATTAGTGTGGCTGCTGTCTTTTAAACGCAGGAGACTTTTAAGGTAGAATGCTAAAGGTCTCTAGAGCAACTAATTAAAACCTGACTAAGTTAAAGTAAAGAAGAAAAGTTCATTATATTAGTATTGCTGCCTGAAAGCCTTTAATGGACAACCAATTGCAGTAAAGGACTGTGAAGTGACTTTTGCTGTTGAAGGATGAAAGAATTGTCTGACTGAGGAAAGTAAAGGCAATTGCAGCAAAGGACTGTAAAGTGAGACCTTTATTTTGAATGAAGCAATCATTGCCTTGTTGAAGCAAGCAAAGGCAATTTGTATCTGTGGAAAAGTTTATACCAAAATTAATTTCTTGTGGGAAAAGTCTTTACATATGTTGTGCCAAGCTTCCTTAGAAGTTCCTTTAAATAAAGGAGGCAAATAAAATTTCATGTGTTGCTTTCAAACCTCGGCTGAATCATTTTATTACAACTACAACTAAGTGCTCAAGCAACTACAACTCCCAGGGGCCTCTGCCCTAGGAGCCCATATTAAAGGGACATTGAAAGTGCAGGCCCCTCCCCTCGACAGGCAACCGCCTAGGCGGGGGGAAGGAGGCGACAATACATAATAATATAAAGTAGCACAACACAGAATGACAATACCTCATCATAACACATATCTACTCTTCATAAAAATGATAGTACAGTATATTACTTAATTTACAAATCTTACAATGTTCATCATATCTCAAGAAAAAGGTATGTTTTTATTGCCTTCCGAAAACATAACAGATTGTCCATAGAAGGGTAAATTTTTGGTATTCCATTCCATAGTAGTGGCAAGGAAATGAATGAGCATTTTGACGCACACATTCAAGATTAAAATGTTTTCCAAGAGGGAACCACTAACACAATCTCTTTGAGACCTCAGAGTATGGATTGGAATTTATTTACAACATAGGCTGGAAGCAGACCATAAAAATATTTAAAAGCAAAGACAAGCATTTTAAAAATAACACATTTTTAAACTGGTAGCCAATGAAGTGAGTTTAGGTAAGGATCCAAAAGCAGCCTCAAAAAGGTGAGCTTTTACCATGGATTTGGAAAGGAGCAGAGATGGAACCTGACATACAGACTCGGATAGTTTATTCCAGGCATAAGGAGCAGTGAGGTGAAAGAATTGAAGTCTGGAGTTGGCAGTGGAAGGAAAGGGGACAGAGAAGCAAGCAACTAGAAGAGCGGAGTTCACGAGGAGGGGTGTAGGGGAAGATGAGAGAGGAAAGGTAGCGAGGAGCAGCAGAATGAATGCATTTATAGGTCAGAAGGAGCAGTATGAACTGGATACAAAAAGGTAAGGGGAGCCAATGAAGTGACTTGAGAAGAGGGTTTATATGAATGAGCATATTGTGGCTGGTGGAAGATTAGCCACACAGCTGACGTTTAAACAGATTGAAGGGGAGAGAGATGATTCAGAGGGAAACCAGCAAGGAAGAGGTTGCAATAGTCTAGATGGGAGGTGACTAAAGAGTGGAGAATGTCTTAGTGTATTCAGAAAGGAAGGGGCGAATTTTGTTGATATTACAGAGAAAAGAAACGACAGGTTTTAGCTATCAGTTGGATGTGTGTGGAGAAGGAGCGGGTAGGAGGATGCAATAATAGGAGAGTTACCGGAGGATGTAGTAAAAAGCTGTTCGTGTAGCTGGGTTTAAAAAAGGTTTGGACAAGTTCCTGGAAGAAAGGCCAATAAACCATTATTAAAGGGCACCCTGGAAATCCACTGCTTGCCACAATACAAGCATTGTGGAACCTATGTCCTTTGGGAAACTGCTAGGTACTTGTTACCTAGATTGGAAACAGGATACTGGGCTTAATGGACCTTGATCTGACCCAGTATGGCATATCTTATGAGTCAAAGATGATCCCAAGGTTGCAGTCTGAGGAGACAGGAAGTAGAAGAGTTTTTATCCACAGAGAGAGAGGGAAAGGAGGAAGGGGGATGTTTGTTTAGGGGGAAAGATAAGAAGCTCAGTTTTGGCCATATCCAAATTCAAATGGCGGTGAGACATCCAGGTAGCGATGTCAAAGGTGCAGGCAGAAATTCGGGCCTGGCGTGCCAAAGAGATACCAGATACAGAGAGATAGATCTGAGAGCCATCAGCGTAAATGTGGTACTGAAAACCACGGAAGGAGATGAGTGCACCAAAAGACTAGATATATAGAGAGAACAAGAATGGGCCCAGAACAGACCAAACCAACTACCATTTAAAGTGGACTAACACGGCAACCACACTGCTCTATATGCAGGGTATGTAATAAGAAAAACAAGCGTGTTTTACAAGAAAGCACAGTTACTCATCTGTAACAGGTGATCTCTGGGAACAGCAGGAATTTAGTCTTCACATATGGGTGACGTCTGTACCGACAGAGCCCATGCAAGAACGCTCCCCAGCATCGAATTGGAAAGCCTTTGGGAGCACCCCACTGCGCTTGCGCGACTGCCTTCCCACTTTCCCAACTCCCTCTCTTCAGTTGAGTTTTAACTGAGAAAGGAGAGTAAATGAAACCCTACAACTCCTAGGGGAGGAGGGTGTGTTGTGAAGACTAAATTCCTGCTGTTCCTGGAGATCATCTGTTACAGGTGAGTAACTACACTATCTCCAGGAACAAGCAGGAATGTACTCTTCACATATAAGACTCCCTAGCTCCAAGATGCTAGATGAAGTGACCACAGAACTGGTGGAGGTTCGCCTCAGAAAAGGCTCGAAGAGGTTATGGATCCTACATGGATTACTGATGGGACGGAGGGTAGGAGTTGCATCTAAGTCTGAAAGAGGTGCTGGAGTACAGCTTGACCAAACATCGCATCCCAACAAGAGTCCTTGTCCAGACAATAATGGGCAGCAAAGGTATGGACAGAAGATCAAGTTGCTGCCTTGCAAATTTCGTCAATGGCTACCAAGCGTAAGTTTGCCATCGAGGTTGCCATGGCACAAACATTGTGAACAGTGATATGCCCCTGCAGGGAGAGTCCTGCTTTGTCATAGGTAAATGAGATGCAGTCCGCTTAGATACAGATAGACCCAGGTGACTAGGGTCAAATGAGATGAACAATTGCGAGGCTTTACGATGACCTTGAATCCTTTGGAAATAAAAGGCCAACAAATGCTTGCAATCAAGAGTATGCAGAGTTGCTTCCGCTCGAGACCCATGCAATTTAGGAAAGACTGGAAGGTAAATCGACTGGATTAAATGAAAAGGAGACACCACCTTTGGCATAAAGAGTAGGTGAGTCCAAAGGACAAACTTTGTCATGGTGGAACCGGGTATAGGGGGGTTCTGCCACTAGAGCCTGAAGCTCACCAATATGTCTACTGAAGGGCGGGCAATGAGGAAAATTACCTTCCAAGACTGGAACTTCAGGGAGGTTATGGCCAATGGTTCAAAGGGCAGCTTGAGAAGCTGCGCTATAGTGATGTTGAGGTCCCAAGCCCCGGGAGGTGGCTTGATGGGCAGTTTGGACAGCAAGAAGCCTCTCATGAAACACACTAATAGCGGCTGTAAGGACATGGGCTGTCCATCCAGTAGATGGTAAGAGGCCACAATGGAATAGAGGTGGACTCTTACAGAGTTTGTCTTTAGACCTGTCGAGGATAGGTTGAGGAGATACTAGAGGAATGACTCCACTGGAGCAGAAAAGGGATTGAGATCTTTCTGGGAACACCAGACAGAGTATCTACGCCACTTAAAAGGGTATGAATGTCTGGTGGAGGGCTTTCTGAAAGTCAATAGGATCTCCTTAAGCTCTTGTGTAAGGTCAATGCCCTGGAATGCTATGCTCTCAGCAGCCAAGCTGTGAGGTGGAGACCGCGGATTGGAATGGAGTAGTGAGCCGTTGGCCTGGAAGAGGAGATTGCTTCTGCAATTTGAAATGCGCTCAGAATCTGAGTCAGACTTAGTAGCAGTGGAAACTACTGTTGCCGTGGCCATTGATGGGCTATGAGAATCATGGAGCCTTTGTTGGACTGAAGCTTGAAAAGCATCTTGGGAATGAGGGGTATAGGAGGAAAAGCATAAAGCAGACCATGACCCCAGTGTAGATGGAAGGCATCCCCCTGTTGGATGCTGGATGTCAGAGTCCTTGAGCAGAACGAGGAAGCTTAGTATTCTGCGGAGTAGCAAACAGATCTATGTCTGGAGTTTCCCAGGTCTGGAAGATGTAGGACACGGTCTGGATGTAGAGACCATTCGTGGGGGAAGAAGGATGAGACTCAGTCTGTCTGCCAAAACATTGAGTTCCCCGGGGAGGTACACCACTCAGAGGTATATTTGATGAGAAATGGCAAAGGACCACAGGTGAAGAATCTCTTTGCAGAAGGGCCATAAGCCTGTTCCTCCCTGTTTGTTCACATAGAACATGGCAACCTGATTCTCTGTCCTGACTAGGACCTGTTGTGCCCTGGAGGGCATTCGAGATAGCAAGAAGTTCCAAAAGACTGATTTGGAGGCGTGACTCATGCACTGTCCACAGCCCATGTGTAAACAGGTTGCCCAGGTGTGCTCCCCAACCCAGTTTGGAGACATCAGTCATCAGGGTGCATTGAAGTGGAGATATCTGAAAAGGTGACCCTACGAGCAGATTTTCTGGAGAACACCATCACTGAAGGGATGTGGTTAGAGGGGCAGTGACTTGGATCCTGTCCCGGAGATGGCCCGAGGCCTGTGTCCATTGGGAAGCAAGAGTCCATTGGGCAGTGTGCTTATGTAATCAGGCATAGGGAACAACAAACTGCAGAGGCCATGTGCCTGAGGAGCTGCAGCATT
Source organism: Ichthyophis bannanicus (assembly GCA_033557465.1). Lineage (NCBI taxonomy): Eukaryota > Metazoa > Chordata > Amphibia > Gymnophiona > Ichthyophiidae > Ichthyophis > Ichthyophis bannanicus. The sequence goes on along the minus strand of CM066033.1, from coordinate 1,337,878,187 downwards.
TCGCAGGCGGTGATGGTCCCGTTGGAGCATTTGGGACACTAATTTGATTAGAAAAGTACCGTGGAGCTGGGGCAGAAATGCCCTGGACTGCTGAGTATCCAGTAGGGCTCCTATGAACTCTAGCTTTTGAGTTGGAGCGAGTTTGGGTCTTGGAAGTTTATGACAAATCCCAAGCGTTGTAGTATCATGACGGTACGATGCAAAGAAAGCTGTACCTCCGGGGAGGTGTCTGCTTTTATGAGCCAGTTGTCTAAGTAAGGGATGACAAATATCCCCAGGAACTGTAGGTATACGGCCACGACTGCCATGCTCTTTGTGAAGACTCTTGGGGCAGAGGCAAGTCCAAAGGGAAGTACTCTGTATTGATAATGTGTCCCCCTGAAAGGTGAAGCGTAGATATTACCTGTGTCCTGGATGGATGAGGAAGTGTAGTTACTCACATGTAACAGGTGTTCTCCGGGGACAGCAGGAATCAGTCCTCACATATGGGTGATGACGGCACAATGAGCCCTCGCAGAAGCATCCCCACAGCTTTCAAAGAAAGCCTTTAGGAGATGCCACCACGCACGCGTGGTCCCCTTCCCGTCCAAGGGTACCATCTTGCTCAGTCAGGTAACATAGCTAAAAGACGGCAAAAATGAAGGAAGCGACTACAAGGGAAGGAGGGAGGGTTGTGAGGACAGATTCCTGCTGTCCCCGGAGAACACTTATTACAGGCGAGTAACTACGCTTTCTCTGGAAACAAGCAGGTGGTCAGTCCTCACATATGGGACTCCCTAGCTACAGGCTACCAAGAACCCATAGAGAAAAAAAACACTGTTACTCAGGGGAAGATGTGAGCAGCAGCAATTTAGCCTGCAGGAGCAGACTACTGTAGGACCCATGTGTCTGAATGGAACCAGCACTCTGGTAGCCTGAACACAGAAGGGCCGGAGTTGCCTCGACCCCGAAAACATTACAAAGCACAGCCTGGTCAAAGGCACTGTCCCATCAGGACTCCCTCTCCAGGCAGTAATGAGCTGCGAAGGTATGGAAGGAAGACCAGGTGGCAGCCCAGCAGATATCCAGCATCGGTACAGAGTGCATCTTTGCCATAGAGGCCGCCATGGCCCCGACACGGTGCGCCGTGACCCAGCCATCAAGCGAAAGCCCTGCCTGCTCATAGGTGAGGGCGATACAGTTCGCCACCCAGGTAGACAGCATATGCTTGGTCACTGCTTTCCCCAGTCTATTGGGGTTGTACAAGACAAAAAGCTGAGCAGCTTTATGACGGCCCTGGGTACGTTGAATGTAGAAGGACAGGACCCTCTTACAGTCCAAAGTGTGGAGGACAGTCTCTGCCCTACTGGCATGAGGTCTCGGGAAGAAGGTGGGGAGCACTACCTCCTGGATGAGGTGAAAAGGCGATATGACCTTCAGAAGGAATTTGGGGTGTGTGTGGATCACAACCCTGTTCTTGTAGAACTTGGTGTAAGGCGTCTTTGCCACCAAGGAACTTGCTGACAATGTGAGCAGAGGTGAGCGCAACCAGGAACACCACTTTCCACAAAAGGTATCACAGATGGCAGGTAGCCAGGAACTCAAAAGGCGGGCGAGTAAGCTGCACCAGTACGACATTGGAGGTCCCATTCGGTCGCCAGGAGGCATACCAGGGGTTTCGATAAAAGGAGTCCCCCCTCATGAAGCGAGTCACCAAGAGCTAGGCTGAGAGGGATTTTCCATCCAACGGGTGGTGATGTGCCACCAGGGCACCAAGGTGCACTCTGACAGAGTTTGATTTGAGTCCAGAGTGCGAAAGATGAAGAAGGTACTGCAGCACCAGCTGCACCGAACAGGAGAATGGACCAATCCCGTGCTCTGCACACCAGACTGAAAACCTACGGCACTTGAAGGCGTATGCTCTCCTGCTGTACGACTTAAGGGAAGCTAGTAGGATCTCCTCCACATCCTCCGAGAGATTGAAAAGGGCTAGGGTCACCCTTTCAGCATCCATGCTGTCAGTGACAGAGACCCCAAGTTGGGGTGCAAGAGAGCTCTCTTCCTGCGACAGGAGCCCTGGGGAACTCCCCAATGGGATGGGAGTCTCCACTGACAGCCGGAGGAGAAGCAGGAACCATGGCTGCCTGGGCCATCGGGGGGCTATCAGGATTAGTAAGGCTTTGTTGCGGAGGGTCCTGAATAACGTTTTGGCAATTAGTGGTGTGGGTGGGAAGGCGTACATGAGACTTCCGACCACAAGATGAGAAACGCATCTGCCGCCACCCTGGAAGTGTGGGCTTGCCAAAAACAGAAGCGGGGCAACTGGTAGTTGTCTGGGCTGGCAAACAAGTATATCCATGATTCCCCCCCAAAGGTGGAAGAGCCGGCTGGCCACTCTGGGATTCAGCTGCCACTTGTGTGGCTGGAGGAAACTGCTCAATCTGTCGGCCAGTGTGTTGCCCTGGCCTGGCAGGTATACTGCCCATAAGAGTATGCCCTGCGTAGGAGCAGATGGCCATTGCCTCTCGGCAGAGGGCACAGGACCCTGTGCCCCCCTGCTTGTTCACATAGAACATCGCTACCTGGTTGTCTGCTTGGACCAACACTGATTGGCGCTATAGGTGGAAGCAAAAGGCTTGGAGGGCTAGGCGTATCGCCCGTAATTCCAGGAGGTCGATCTGCTGGTTGCTCTTGCCCTGCAACCAGCTGCCCTGGATGCGGAGGTCCTCACAGTGGCTCTCCATCCCAGCAGGGAGCCATCTGTCATGAAAACCCTTAAGGGGCACGGAGTCTGAAAGGGCATCTCTGCCTCGGGGTACTGGGGATTTTGCCACCAGGTCAGGGATTCCACCAAGCAGCAGGTCACTACGACTCTGTCACGGAGACTGCCTGTGGCCTGCATCCACTAGTCCCAAAGTCAGCACTGTTTGGCCCTCATGTGGAGGCAGGCAACTGAGGTGACATGGACCATAGAAGCCATGTGTTCGAGAAGGCACAGCAGAAGCCGAGCAGACACCGAGGGATGGCATATGTCCAGGGCCAGAGCGCTGAGCCTGGTAGCTCAGTCTCCTGGAAGGAAGGCCTTTGCCTGGAGAGTGTCTAGTCTTGCCCCTATAAACTCCAGACACTGTGTAGTGAGGAGGTGGGACTTGGGGTAGCTTATCACAAACCCCAGACTTTGCAGGACATGGATGGTACATGCAGTTGCCTGCTGAACCTCTGAGGCCATGGCTCCCTTTATGTGCCAATCGTCCAGGTAGGGGAAGACAAACATCCCCTGGAGGTGGAGAAAAGTGACCACTACTGCCAGGCACTTGGTGAAAACCCTTGGGGCGGAAGCCAAGCCAAAGGGCAGCACCCTGTACTGGTAAAGGCTGCCCAGCCATGAACCTCAAAGTACTGCCTGTGGTTGGGGTGAATGAGGATGTGTGTGTAGGCATCCTTCAGATCCAAGGAGCATAGCCAATCTCCCTGATGGAGGTAAGGCAGCAATGTTCCAAGGGAAAGCATCTTGAACTTCTTCCTCAACAGGAATCTGTTCAGAATGTGCAGGCTGAGGATAGGCCTTAGGCCCCATGTTCTTTTTGGCATGAGGAAGTACCTGGAGTAGAACCCCCTGGCCCTGAGATGGAGGGTAACTGGATCTACCGCTCTGTCCTCGGGAAGACCTGCCAGTTCCTTCAGTAGAAGGTCCTGATGAAAGGGAGACCTGCGGGGCTCTCCTGGAAAGAAAGGGGGAGTGTGTCTGTGCCAAATGGAGGAAATAGCTCTCCTTGACCACTTGGAGTGCCCAAGCATCGCCGGTGATGGCTGACCACCTTTGAGCATAGTGAATGAGACATCCCCCCTGTGGGCTGCTGACCTCTTTGGGGTGGAGAGGCTATACCCAAGAAATCAAAAGCTCCCCCCAGGCTGGTCCAGGGCCAACGCCTGGGGCTTGGGAGCCTTCTGCTTACGAGGGCCATGCACATGTCCCTTGGCCTACTGACACTGCTGGGGAGCTGGGGAGGCCTGAAAAGGTGGGTAGTTTCTGTAACAGTCCCTTTCCTCAGGTAGAGGGGCTTTTTACCTGAGCCCTTCCATCGGGGAGGGTCAGCGGTCTTTTTTTTTTTATTTTTTTTTTTTTTAGAGAGCCTAGTCCTCATCATGAAATCGGTCTCCAGCTCAGCAGCACTGGCGGTCATGGGTTTGCCAAAGAGGTTCTCTCTGTGGCATGGGACATCAACCAATTTATCCTGAATCCATTGCTCGAGGTTGGATGACTGTAGCCAAGCCTGGCGTCGGGCACTGTTGCCCACAGCTGCTACTCGATCTGCCAACTCGAAGCCATCATAGGTTGCTCGAGAAAAACTTGGAGACCTCATGAACAGCTTTGGCCAGGTTCTTGAACTACTGTGGCGGTTCCTCGGAAAGACTAGCTGAGAACCTGGTGAGTTTCTTCACTAGGTCTCTCAGGTACATGGTATGCCTGGATCAGGTATGCCTGGATCAGGTATGCTGGTATGCCTGGATCTGGCAGATGAGCATTAAGCCCTGGTAGCACTTTCTTTTGAGGGTGTCCAAGGTGCGTGCTTCCCTGCCAGGGGACACAGAGGAGTGTGTCTTCTGACTCTTCAGCCAACGCATGGCCGACTCCACCACCTTGGAGTTGTGCGGCAGCTGTGACTTTTGGAAGCCCGGACTCCAACAGACTCGATACACTGAGTCGAGCTGCTTGCTCACCACCGGCACTGATGTCAGTGTCTCCCACATACGAAGCATTAACCATTACAGGATGGGAGGGATGGGAACTGTAAGCGATTCCCTTGCAGGGGCCTCGTATTGGAGAATTTCTAGCTCCTCTGTCCTCCTTGGGAATACTAAAACCTTGGAAATGTCTCTGATGAAGTCGAGGAACACCATGTCCTCGGGTGAGGACCGACGTCGGGGCTCCGAGTGAGGGGAGTCCGAGGGGACTTCCCGGTGGTAATGGGTATCCAGTAACTCTTTGTCCTCCGTTTCCCACTCAAAATAGTCTGTCGAGGACTCGAGGGAAGGGTAGCTTGCAGGCTCTGGGGCTGATCCCCATCCGCGGCCCTCAAAGGCCCCATGGCCAGCGCAGAGCACACTGGCTGGAGAAGACCATAGCCATGTGGAACAGAAGCCAGATCAAGACCTCGGCCGAGGATCGACTCGAGGTCGAAAAACCTTGAGGATCGGCTCGGGCTCCGGGGACATCAACATCGAGGGCCCAGTGGTCTGGGCAGAGGAACCAGTGGTACCAAACAGTGCCCGCTGCTGGTCCATGAAGACCGAAAAGCTGTGCTCCAGGGCTGTCATTCTGGACTCCAGGCCAAAAGGCTCCGCAGCCACTGACGCGGGCACCAAAGAAATCGGGCCCGACAATGGTCCCCTGACCCTCGATGAGGATGGTGTCAGGCGACTGAGGCCAGCCAAAGGTAGAGTCTTTTCGGGAGACCTTCGCAGGTCGCTCTTTCTCCAATCCCTTGGATGAGCGCCTAGGCCTGCGGGACCTGGTTAGGGACTTACCCGGCCCGTCTGAGCTGTCCAGGAATGCCACCTTCTAGGCCTTCTTCTTCTTGAGTTCCCTCGAGGGAGACACCCCCCCCCTTTCTGAGGAACCTGGCACTGGTCAGGGTCCGTAAGGCTGCCTTGGGATTCTGCGGTTTCGGAAGAGGCATTGGCCTTCAGAGGTACCGGGGATTCCGGGAAAAACTTATTGTGCTTCTGCTGGCGGCTCTTGAAAGCCTTGGTGTATTATCCTCTTACAGAGGCCACGCATGCCTTGGGGTCATGGTCCGGTCTCAGGCAATGAAGGCAGCAGTTGTGTGTGTTGGTCAGGGATATTATTTTGGCACACCAATCAGACTTTTTAAAATCACTGGTAGCCATGGGAGAAAAAAAGTATCCCAGCGAGGTCGAAGACCCACGGTGCCGCCAGTTGGAAAAAAAGGCACGAAGGCACCAAGAAGAGAGAGAAAAAAATTACAAACCAGAGACTCTATGCCGGGGCAGCCAGCTCAGGTGGTGGGAAGAGGATCGGTGCACTATCGGAGGAGAGTATGAAACTTGGGTCGAGAAAATCAACTTTTTTCGGGGGGAAAGCAGACAGACGTCTGAAGGGCTCCGTGGAAGAAAGGAGACTGAGCAAGATAGCGCCCTTGGGCGGGAAGGGGACCACGCATGCATTGTGGCATCTCCCAAAGGTTTTCTTTGAAAGTTGGGGGGATACTTCTGCGAGGGCTCTGTCGGCACCGACGTCACCCATATGTGAGGACTGACTTCCTGCTTGTTCCCAGAAAATATGTGTTACGCTTCTTTTATATCTAGAGAACAGAGTCAATCCTGACTCTGGAGGTAAAGAAGAAGAGTCCTGAGAGAAATCATCTTGAACTTTTCACGGACTAGAAACTTGTTGAGGTTTCTGAGGTCCAGAATGGGCCTGTATCCTCCGGTTTTCTTTGGAATGAGAAAATATGGAGAGTAGAAATCCATTCCCTGCTGAGATGTTGGGACAATCTCTTTGGTGCCCTGAGACAGAAGAGAAAATACCTCGCCCTGAAGGAGAGCAGTGAAAGGGGAATGCATTTGAAATTCCCCCATGAAAGTGGAGGGGGCAGAAATTGCAGATGAAGTCTGTACCCATCCTGGACTATGTTTAGTGTCCATTGCTCTGAGGTGATGAGGTGCCATCTGTGAGCGTAGTGACACTCTGCCTGCTATGTGGAAGGGGTGGGGTTCCTCCAGAGGCAGAGTGGCAATGTTCTTTAGAAAAGAGTCAAAAATCAGGTGCAGGCTGTGGCTGCAGAGCTGGTTGAGATTTAGCCACCTATGGCTTCTTCTGCTGCTTAGAAGGCTGTTGCCTCTTCTGTGGGACTTGACCCTGGTACTGATAAGCAGGAGAATAAGAATAGTATAATTTCTTCTTATTATTGTAAAAAGACTTCCTTGTAGTTGCTTTTTTTTTCTAGCAGGGTCAGCTGCTGTTCTAGACAGTCTCTTTAGAGTAGTGTTTTCTAACTGAGAGGCCTTATCTTGCCGATCTTTGCCAAAAAGGTTTTCACCTGTGCAAGGTATGCTGTCCAGCTTATCTTGAACACACTGTTCAAGATCTGAGGCTCTTGAAGCCATGCAATTCTACGGGCACCAATGCATATTACTGAGGCCCTACTTGTGCATTTGAAAACATCGAAGGTGACCCTATTGACAAACTTGGATACATTTTGGCTATGCTTGACTAGGGTGAGATAGTCTGCTCTCTTGTCACCTGGAAGGAGAGGAGCAAAGGTCTCAAGATCCCTGGACATCTTTTTGAGGAACATTCCCATGTAGAGGATATAGGAATTGATCCTCGCAGAGAGCATGGATGCCTGAAAGCATCAACGTCCAAGACATCGAGGGTCCTCTATTCTCTACCTGGAGGGTTAAAGGAATGGGTCGTCAAGCTTTTGATTCGGCGCACTGTCGATTCAACCATCATGGAATAGTGAGGGAACTGCAGTTTTTGGATGCCGGGACACTCCGGTACCCGATACATGGTATCAAGGTGTCAACTGTAAGGGGAGACCGTCAGAGAAGTCTCTCGCATATGGAGCATAAGATCATGAAGGATGCGGTGCACCGGCAGAGTGGCTGCCTCTGTGGGTGCTGCTGGGTAGTGGAGGATCTCCAATTCCTCCACCCTTGGCTCCTTCTCTGATGTTACCATGATGGAGAGACCCTTGGCTAAGTCTCAAATGAATTCCTGGAAGGACATGTCTTCCAGAGGTGACATGAGTTGCTGCTGTGGTGAGGAAGGGTCCGAAGGAAGCTCCTGGGGGCCCCAGGAATCGAGCGACTCCACCTCCGAAGTACTGAAATCAGAAGACTCAAAGTATCGATGAGTATGGTAGTCGCCCGAAGCACTATGTCCATACCGATGCTCCGAGGTATCAGCCTCAGTGAGCCATTTGGGTTGGGTACCGATATTAGTGATGGTTTCAAGGGTGGCAGCGATGTCAACACCCATCTGCATTAGCTTTGATGTTGTGCTGGCAACTGGTGTCTATGTCTGTACCGGTACCAATTTCAAAGGGTCGGTGCCTGGAGCCAAGGACTTTATAGGTACTGAGGCTGCCAGGAGAGCTGCTAAGCTCCGCTCGATGGCCAGTATGCAATGGTCTGTTGAGATTGCCGATGCTTGGGTATCAGTCATGGGTACTTGCGCTACCGTCCCAGGGCATGGCACCAGTAGCTCGCTGGAAGTCAAGGCCTTTCCGATGCAACGCCCAAGGGATCGCGATGCTTTGAGCGAGATCTATCCCTGGAGGTTTTGTCCTGCTTCAATGTAGACTTGTGCTTAGACTTTGAGGATACCTGGGATCCATGAAAGGAGGATGAGGCCCTCGATGAAGTGGACGCCAATGATACAGTGTCCAAGGCGAAGAGTGTCCCAAATTTAGAAGCCCGGTTCTGTAGGCCTCACCGTATCATTTTCTGACATAGAGAACAATCTTTTGGCTGTGGTCTGGGCCAAGACATTTTAAACACCAGTCATGTGTGTCAGTCGCTGAGATGGTGCTGGCACACACAAAACATTTTTTGAAACCATTAGCTGGTTTCTCCATGCCTTTGAAGGATGGGAAGGCTATGGTAGTCTTAAGGCTAAAGAGGGCGTCGAGATGCCCAAGGTTTTTAAGAAAAAAACTAATATTTAAAAGAAAAAAATAAGGGAACTGATGATGTCTTCAATGGTGCCGGCATCGACAGAAAGGCAGAGGCACTATCCACAAAAAGAGAAGTTTTTCTGCGGTGACAGGGTTTGCTTCTTGCTGGTTCCGTGGAAAATGAAGAGAGGGAGTTGGGAAGGCAGGAAGGCAGTCACGCAGGCGCAGTGGAGTGCCCCCAAAGGTTTTACAGTTGGACGCTGGGGAGCGTTCCTGCACGGGCTCTGTCAGTACAGACGCCACCCATATGTGAAAATTACATTCCTGCTTGTTCCTGGAGAGGCCAAATAGGCTACGGCAAGAGTCAAGTTATATTCCAAGTACAGACAGAGTGACTGGAATCAACAATGTAATGGTGTCTTGGCCTCTATGAAACACTCAATTTAATGACAATATAGGTCTCACAACAAGACATTTGTTATGTGACGCCTTCAACATTTTAGCCAGAAAATGCACAAGCCTGAAATTCTGTACTGGGATAGAGACTAGCTTGTCTTCTCTTTTTGAATAGGTTTAATTCTGCTTTAGCAATGGTTGTAACATAATGATGTCCTCTTAAGGGGAATGTGGTGGCAGGGCATTCACTATCTATATTGTATTTGTTCTTAATCTCAGCTGAAAGGCCAAGAAGCTTATTCAGCTCATAGCTTAGACCTTATACTTGGATTTTAATCAAAAGTTTGAGAAGATGCCCAGGATTCAAGAAATTGATCACCTTTTAAACACAGTAGCATGCTCCTAGGCATTTAGCTTGGCTGGAAGTACTTCTCAAGAACAGCCTCAAACAGTTTCTTCTAAAGCGAAGTCTGGCATAGTGAACGACTAGAGCAGAGTGGTCACCTTGCAAGTCCTTTCCACATCAAACTTTAATGCTCACAAGAAGATAGAACTCTGAACAAAGGTAAATTTAGTCTTACCTGTTAATGTCCTATCCTTGAATTCTACCAGACCAGTCTAGATGTGTGAGTTTAAGGCATGCTACCAGCAGAGGGAGAAGATGGACTACAGTTTTACAGTGATATCACCACTGTATAAAAGGAGTGGTGAAAATGAGGCAGGTTGCCAGTATCCAAATACAAAAGCAAGCAAATTAGTGCTATAACCCCAAATTTGAACTTCCAATTTCAGAATGAACTATAACCAAATTTCAATCAGGAGAGATCAACCAAGCACAACCCTTGTGACATTAACCTTTCCCTTCAATGCCGGCAACACAGGGAAACTAACCAGAGACAAACAGAATTCTCAGAACTCTCAGAATCCCACCCAGCCTGACTTTCCAGGTGGGTCTTGGACCACTCTGGAAGGGTTTAAGTAAGGAAATTAACAGGTAAATTTTATTTATTTATTTTCTTTCTTTCTTTGTTATACCGCGCTCTTTTAGAATCAGTGTGGTTTATATATATGCTAATAGGTACTTTTTATTACCTTGTCCCCGCAGGGCTCAAATCTAAGTGTACCTAAGGCAATGGAGGGTTAAGTGGCTTGCCCAAGGCCACAAGGAGTGGCCATGGGACTAGAGACCCCAGTCCCTCCGGCCTGAGATTGCTTGTCCCCATGTGGGAATTGAACCCCCGGCCTTCTGGTCTGAGGTAACCTGTCCCAACCACTGAGCCACGCCTCCCTTAGCTTGCTAGACCAGTCTAGATGTCCCAACCACTGAGCCACTCCTTCCTTAGCCTGCTAGACCAGTCTAGATGCATAGGACGTATCCAAGTCCTTCCCTACTTTCTGCCAGGATGAAGTCAGAGCTGCTCCTGAGACTGAGGCGATCAGCAAAACAAAGTCCTCCAAAGAGGGCATATGTGAGCTCTTGAGCAGGGAATCAACTTCAATGTAGCTGCCATCCTCCCTAACAACTGGGGATAATCTCGCACTCTGAAAGTTCTGTGCTGAGAGGGTTCAACTATCCTGTAATACTTGACAAATGAAACGAGAGAGAAACAAATCATCTCATTAAAAATATCCTCTGGAGGAATCACCATAGGCTCTTCCCAGGATGCTGCCTGTGCCCTAGCCAAAGGTGGCTGCAGTGCCTCTGGCACCCCACCTGCAAGTGCACAAACAAAATATCTTATTTGGTCCATCTAGAAATGGACGCCCTCAACACTGCCTCCTCGTTACATGACCCAGTGAAAAACAATACCAGATAGTTTGTTCTCCTGCAGGAATATGTCATTTTCAGACGGTGAATAACACCTGCCAAACATCAAGTAGGTAGGAGGCACTTTCCACAGAACAATTCTTATTTTTATTTATTTATTTACAGTCACTTTTATACCGCGCTATTCAACATCAGTGCAGTTTACATGAAACAGAGTGACTAGCACGGTGCAGCAAGTTGATCTGTGTTTACAAAGAACAGGTACTACAACTTGGATAAAACTGGGGTAACTATTTACATCTAGGCAACACGTTATGTCATGTCAAAAGTAATTGTAGTCATGGATGGCTTGCGGGGTATGTTGCTGTGGCTGTACTAGATGGGGGAGGGGGCTATTGGAGCGCTGTCTTCCGGGTAGTATTTGAGAAAGAGGTGATGCTTCAATGCCTTCCTTAAAATGGATTAGGTCAGGGATTGCCAGGATGCTGGATGATAGGGTGTTCATGCATCTGGGTGCACAGAATCTGAAAGCCCTTTTTTCCTGTTGCATGGGTGCATTGGGTTATTTCCTTCGGGATTACCAGTGTGCTGATTGCTGAGGATCTTCTGGACTTATTGGTGGACATGGTTTGGATATGTTTTGCTAGTGATGTGGAGGAGAGCCCATTGATGGCCTTGAAAGTTAGCAGTAGGGTTTTGAAAGCGAGTCTGCCATGTATAGGGAGCCAGTGGAGATGCTTCAGGATGGGCGTAACATGATCGCTCCTAGAAGGCCCTTGAAGAACTCTTGCCGTGGCATTCATCACGAGTTGGAGCGGGTTTAGGGTGGATTGTGGGAGCCCTTGTAGGATTGCATTAGCGTAATCAAAGTGCGGTATAATCAATGCTTGATAGATTGTCCGGAAGTCGTCCAGCTCTAGTAGGAAGCGTAAGTGCCTGAGTGTTCGGATTTTGTGGTAAATTGCTCTTGCTATGTTGCTTATGTGCACCTTCATGTCCAGTCATTGGTCTAACGTGACTCCAAGGTATCGGATTATGGATTTGGTTTGTAGCTCTGCTTCCTTAACCTTTAAGTGGGGTGGCGGGGTGAAGTTTTGGTTCCTCGTAATGAAAAGGACCTCTGTTTTCTTGTGCTGTATTTGGAGATTTTGAGTTTTGAGCCAGTTGGATACTGCGTCAAAGCAGTCTGTCAGTGGGGAGAGGTCCAGCTGCTCTGTTGAGAATGGCATGTAGAGCAGTACATCATCAGCATATATCAAGCAGTTGACACTGAATGATCGGATGAGGTTACAGATGGGCTGCATGTATATGTTGAACATCAGGGCGGAGAGGGAGGATCCTTGTGGCATGCCTTGCCTCTGGTGGAAAGGTTTTGATGTTGAGGCCCCGGATCGTACGTGCTGCCATCTGTCAGACAAGTATGACTTGCACCATTCTAATGCTGTGTCACGGATACCCTTCTCCCTTCAGGCGCCCCAGGAGAAGCTCGTGGCTTACTGAGTCAAAAGCAGTAGCTATATCCATGAAGAGGAGGACAAACCCTTGACGGATGTTATCAATTCCAGCAATTAGGTTACTGTAGAAGGTGGTGAGGAGTGTTTCGACACCATGGGACTCTCTAAAACCGTGTCGACAGGGGTCCAGCGGAGCGGCGGTTTCGATGTGCTTTTGTATTTGTCTATGGACTTCTTTTTCAGTTGAGTGGAGCAGTGGCCTAGTGGTTGGGGTAAGGTACTTCAGGCCGGAAGGTCGGGGGTTAAAATCCCACTAGAGGACAGCAACCTTGGGCTGGAAGGACTGGGGTTTCTAGTCCCACAGGTGCTCCTTGTGGTCTTGGGCAAGCCACTTAACCCTCCACAGCCCATGTTCCCTGTAAAATAGTTATCTCCAAGTTATAATGCCCTGTTCAATGTAATTTCAGTTTGTTCAATGTAAACCGCACTGATGCAGAATAGCGCGGTATATAAGAGAATGTAAATAAAAATAAATAAATAAATAAATAAATAAATCTTGGCCAGAAGTGGTATACTGGATATAGGTCTGTACGAGTCCACCTTCTGGGGGTCGAGCTTGCTGTTTTTCAGCAAGAGAAATTATCTGATTGAGATCCAATGGTGAAACCACTTTAGGCAAAAAGGAAGGAACCTAGCAAAAGAAGCCCATTTCCTGTGGGAAAAAAAAAAAAAGAAACTGTTCCCTGCATGAGCAGTTATTGGAGATTTTTTTATGACAATCTATGAGGATTAATCCCGGTTTTCATAAAAAAAGTATTTTAACAATACATAAAGAGTAGTTACTCATCTGTAACAGGTGTTCTCCAGGAGCAGCAGGAATCAGTCCTCACTTATGGGTGACATCGACGCCGATGGAGCCCCCGTGCGGAGCATTTCCCAAGCTTTCTAAGAAAGCCTTTGGGAATACTGCACACATGCGCGGTCCCCTTCCCGCCTAAAGGTGCCATCTTGCTCAGTCCAATGACATAGCTAAAAAACAGCACGCAAAAATGTAAAAATAAACTATGTACAACTGCAACTCCCAGGGGAGGAGGGAGGGTTGTGAGGACTGATTCCTGCTGCTCCTGGAGAACACCTGTTACAGGTGAGTAACTACTCTTTCTCCAGGACCAAGCAGGAAGTCAGTCCTCACTTATGGGACTCCCCAGCTCCAGGCTACCGGGGACCCAGAGCTGAAAAATGAGCTCCCTCTAGCACCAGCATCAGAGAAAGGATTTCACTGAAACATATCTCCACCGGTAGCCCAACCAGAGGGCTGGAGGGTAGGAGTTGCCTAAACCTCGAAGAGATTCCGGAGCACTGCCTGACCGAAAGCACTGTCCTTACGGGACTCCCTCTCCAGGCAGTAATGGGCCGCAAACGTCTGGCTTGAGGACCAAGTTGCAGCCCTGCAGATGTCTGCCAACGGTACAGAGCGGAGATGAGCCACTGAGGCAGCCATTGCCCTGACACAGTGGGCCGTGACCTGACCCTGCAATGGAAGGTCAGCTGCCCTATAAGTCCAGGCGATACAGTCAGCCACCCAGATGGACAAGGTACGCTTGGAGACAGGTAACCCCAAGTTATTAGGGTCAAAAGATATGAAGAGCTGAATAGCCCTCCTATGCCCCTGCGTACGTTCAAGGTAGAATGATAAGGCCCTCCTACAGTCCAGGGCATGCAGGACTGTTTCAGCCCGGCTGGCATGGGGCCTAGGGAAGAACGCTGGAAGAACCACCTCCTGGTTGAGATGAAAAGAGGAGACAACCTTTGGGAGGAACTTAGGATGAGTCCTAAGGACTACCCTGTTCCTATAGAAACGAGTGTATGGCCTGTCACAGACCAGGGCTTGAAGCTCACTCACTCGCCTGGCCGAGGTGAGGGCCACTAGGAAGAGAGTCTTCCAAGAAGGGAAGCGGAGAGGACATGTAGCCATCAGCTCAAAAGGTGGGCGAGTCAGTTACTGCAAGACCACATTCAACTCCCACTCAGGGGCCGGTGGACGGAGAGGAGGCTTGAGCAATAGCAAGCCTCTGAGAAATCTGGACACCAAGGGGTGAACCGACAAAGAGTGTCCTTCCACCAGAGAGTGGTGAGCTGCCAGAGCAGAGAGGTGGACCCGAACAGAATTGGACTTAAGGCCCTGATTGGACAAATGCAGCAGGTACTGAAGCACTACTGGCACAGTGCAGGCAAAAGGATCTTCCTTGTGTTGCTGACACCACAAGGAGAACCTTCTCCACTTCAGGGCATAAGGTTTCCTGGTGGATTGCTTTCTAGAGGCCAAGATCACCTCTTCCACTTCCTGAGGCAAGCCCCAGGGAGCCAACACTACCCTTGCAGCCTCCAGGCCATCAAATTGAGAGATTTGACATTGGGGTGTAGGAGGGAAACCCTGATCCTGAGAGAGAAGATCGGGTTGCAACCCCAGAGATAGTGGTGTCTCCACTGCTAATTGAAGCGGAAGTGGGAACCAGAGCTGCCTCGCCCATCTGGGAGCTACCAGAAGTACCGAGGCCTTGTCCCTTAGAATCTTGAACAATGTTCGGGCCACAAGAGGTGTGGGAGGGAATGCATATAGAAGGCCCTGGGACCAAGAAATCAGGAAAGCATCCGCTGCTAACCTCAGGGGGTATGGTTGTCTGGAACAGAACCTGGGTAGCTGGTGATTCAGGGGAATGGCAAAGAGATCCATGGATGGAAGTCCCCATTTCAGAAAAATTTTCTGAACCACCAATGGGTGCAGTTGCCACTCGTGGGGCTGCAGAATCCTGCTTAACCTGTCTGCCAGGAAGTTCTCCTGGCCAGGGAGATACACAGCTTTGAGCAACATGTTGTGCTTGAGCGCAAAGGAACACAGGGCCTGTGCCTCCTGACACGGGCCTGGACCCCGTGCCTCCCTGTTTGTTCACATAGAACATGGCCACTTGATTGTCCGTCTGAACCAGAACAGACTGGTGAGCCAAAGTGTGAGAAAAGGTCTTGAGGGCTAAACGGATAGCCCGAAGTTCTAGTAGGTTGATCTGTTGCGCGGCCTCCCATGGAGACCATAGGCCTTGAGTGCACCGTCCCAGACAATGTGCACCCCGGCCTTACAAGGAGGCATCTGTCGTCAACACCACTGTGGGGACAGGCACCTGAAAAGGCACCCCCTGAAGTAAGTTAGGGGGGTGTAGCCACCACTGCAGGGAATCCAGGAAGGGTTTGGACACCCTTACTTTGTCTGCTAGGCTCCCTGTGGCTTGCTTCCACTGAGTTCTGAGGCACCACTGTGCAGGCCTCATGTGGAGGCGGGCTTTGGGGGTCACATGTACTGTCTACGCCATGTGGCCTAGGAGCTATAGACAGAGTCAGGCAGAAACCCTTGGCATGTTGAGAAACCGGGATGCCAACTCCATGAGCCTTTGAGCCCTGTCTTCTGGCAAGTAAGCCCTGGCTTGCAGAGTCCAGCCTCGCTTCTATGAACTCTAGGTTCTGGGAGGGGAGCAAAGTGGACTTTGCGAAGTTTATGACAAAGCCTAGGTGTTGAAGGAGTGATACAGTTCGAAAGGTGGCCTGCCTGGCCTCCTGGTAAGTCTGACCCCTGATGAGCCAGTCGTCCAGATAGGGGAAGACAAAAACACCTTGAGTCCTCAAGCAGGCCACCACCACAGCCAGGCACTTTGTAAAGACCCTTGGGGCGGAGGTTAGGCCAAAAGGCAGTACTCTGTACTGGTAATGGTTTCCTCCCACAATGAACCTGAGGTACTTTCTGTGGTCTGGATGAATGAGGATGTGAATGTACGCATCCTTGAGATCTAAAGAGCATAGCCAATCTCCCTGCTGGAGGTAGGGCAGAAGTGTTCCAAGAGTAAGCATCTTGAACTTTTCTTTCTCCAAGAACTTGTTGAGGTTCCTGAGGTCTAGAATAGGCCTGAGGCCACCGGTTCTCTTTGGCACGAGGAAGTACCTGGAGTAGAAACCGTGCCCCTGCAGGCGAGGAGGTACAGGCTCTACCGCCTTGTCCAGAAGCAGACCTTGAAGTTCTTGAAGGAGGAGGTCTGTGTGTAGAGGAGGCCTTAGAGACTCTCCTGGGAAGTAGACAGGGGGCAACTGCTGGAAATGGAGCATATAGCCTCTGTGGACTATGCTCAATACCCAAGCGTCCCCTGTAATGGGTGGTCACATGTGGGCAAACAGGGCTAGATGACCTCCTGTGCAGGAAGGGGGCAGCAGAGGTGGAAAGGCTATGCTGTGGGAGTCAAAACCCCCCTCCCTGCTGAGTAGGAGCAGGAGCCGGAGGCTTGGGGGTCTTCTGCCTACGGGGCCCATGTCCCTGACCCTTGGCCTGCTGACCCTGCTGGGGAGGCCTGGTACTGAGGGAAAGGTTTGTAGGCAGCTGCCTTTCTCAGGTAAAAGGGCTTTTTACCCGAGCCCTTCTTTTTGTGAGAAGGGGCACAAGTTTTTCTGGACAGCCTTGTCCTAGTCAGGTGCTCAGTTTCGAGCTCAGCCGCCTTCTTGGCCATGTGTTTGCCAAAAAGGTTTTCACCTTGGCAAGGGACATCGACCAACTTGTCCTGTACCCAGGGCTTGAGGTCTGATGACTGCAGCCATGCCTAGCGTCGGGCTCCGATGCTGGCTGCCGCTACTCGAGCCAAAGCCTCGAAGCCATCGTAGGCCGCTCGGGACATGAACTTCAAGCAGTCCCGGATTCCTGAGGACAAAGTCTGGAACCTCTGCAAAGGTTCCCCGGAGAGGCCAGCAGAGAACCCGGCAATCTCTTTTGTCAGGTCTCGTAAGTACATGCCCATGTACAGCTGGTAGGACTGGACACGGCAAGCAAGCATCGAGCCCTGGAAGCACTTTCTGCCGAAAGCATCCAGGTTCTGGGCCTCCCTGCCGGGAGGCACCGCAAAGTGCATCTTCTGGCTCTTCAGACTATGCATGGCCAATTCCACCACCATGGAATGGTGTGGCAACTGTGCCTTCTGGAATCCAGGGCTCTTACGGAGTCGATAGATAGAATCGACCCGCTTGCTTAAAACCGGCGCCGAGGCCGGTGCCTCCCACTTCCGGAAGAGGAGCCGTTCCAACATCAGAGAGACCGGCACAGTAAAGGCCTCCTTCGGAGGAGAGTCATACTGGAGGGCCTCGAGTTCCTCGGCTAGAGGCTCCTCCTCGGGGTCCACGGGAATCGCCAACGCCTTGGCATGTCCCTGACGAACTCTGAGAACCTGGTGTCCTCCGGTGGGGACCTACT
The DNA here is from genome assembly GCA_033557465.1 of Ichthyophis bannanicus. Taxonomy (NCBI): domain Eukaryota; kingdom Metazoa; phylum Chordata; class Amphibia; order Gymnophiona; family Ichthyophiidae; genus Ichthyophis; species Ichthyophis bannanicus. The sequence continues at coordinate 1,337,860,667 of CM066033.1, read as the reverse complement.
CCGGGGCTCGGACTGCGGTGAGTCCGAAGGGAGGAGTAGCCTAGTGGTTGGGACAAGGTACTTCAGGCCGGAAGGTCGGGGGTTCAAATCCCACTAGAGGACAGCAACCTTGGGCCGGAAGGACTGGGGTTTCTAGTCCCGCAGATGCTCCTTGTGGTCTTGGGCAAGCCACTTAACCCTCCATTGCCCATATTCCCTGTAAGTATTAGTGTATGTGTCTCAAATCCCCACGTGTTAAATGTATCCCCCACTTGTGTTGTGACCGCTTTGATTGAAGGATAAGGCGGTATATAAATACCATTAAATAAATAAAAATAAATTGAGTCTGAAAAGTATCGGGGGACTCCTCATCCTCCGTTTCCCACGCGGACTCATCCGAAGAGGAGTCGGGGGGCTCTGACCGCGTGGGTCTCGGTGGCACCCGCCCCGACGCCGAAGGCACCGGTGTCGATGCCCTCGGTTCTGAGCGGGAGGTCGAGGGTGACTGTGACTGAGGACGACTTCGAGCCTTCATGGTCTGAAGTATCGGCTTGGTCTCCGGGGTCGACTTCAACGTCGATGTCCTGGTGGTTGGGGCAGATGCACCAGCAAGGCTGGCCATCAGTACCTGCTGCTAATCCATGAAGGCAGACAGTCTGCACTCCAAGGCTATCAGCCTGAGTACAAGCTCAGGAGACTCAGCAGCCACCAATTCGGGCCCCGGCAGCGCAGGGCCCGACGTTGGCTCCCTCGGAGGAGAGTCCACGAGGACCACAGGACTTAGGTGTCCGATGGGCTCCGGCTCCACACGAGGCAGTTTGGACGGCTTCTCCTGCTCCAAGGGCCCAAGGTGGCGGTCGGGGGTCTTAGACCTGGCTCTCAAGGAACCAGGGACCTCTTCCGACGCCGCCCTCACGAGCCGTTTCTTCCTCTTACGTTCCCGATCGGGGGACCCCCTGTCCGAGGAACCCCGGCGATGCTCGGGATCAGACTCCCGAGACGTCGAGGCCTCAGACGAGGTCCGGGCCCGGCCGGAGGCAGAGTCTGAGAAAATCCTCTCTTTCTGATGCTGACGGCTTCGAAGTGCCTTGGTGGACATTTTGCCACACGGGCCACAAATCATAGGATCATGATCTGGGCCTAGGCACCGAAGGCAACAGTCGTGTGTGTCAGTGAGAGACATCAGTTTCTCGCACCGATCACACTTTTTGAAACCACTGGAAGCCATCGGGGAAAGAAGGGCCCCCGCGAGGTCAAAAGACCGGCTTTCCAGGGAAAAGGCAAAAAAGGGTGCGAATGCCAGCCACGAAGGGCAAAAACTGAAAAATAGAAGACGGGCTCGATACCGGTGTACCGAACCCGGCGGGAAGGGGAACCGGCGTCGAACCAGAGAAAAAGAACAAAGTAATCGCAAGAAAAAACGTCAACGTTTCTGGGTGACACGGACAGACGTCCGATGGGCTCCACGGAAAAAGAAAGACTGAGCAAGATGGCACCTTTAGGCGCGAAGGGGACCGCGCATGCGTGCAGTATTCCCAAAGGCTTTCTTAGAAAGCTGGGGAAATGCTCCGCACGGGGGCTCCATCGGCGTCGATGTCACCCATAAGTGAGGACTGACTTCCTGCTTGGTCCTGGAGAAAAAGAATACTACACCGGATATATTCTGAGGGCTTTTTCCTTTAGCACATATTTATTTTCCAAAAACAACTGATTATGCTGGCTTATAAGCAGTTTTGTTTGGGATTAATAGTTAATCCCCCCCCAAAATAAAATACTGGGGGCAAGAACTCCGGTTGCAGAAACCATCTGCCAGCTTCTTCAGTCCTCAGAGTGCCTACTGTGTTCACTATCCTCCCACTGGCCTGCTTAACATGTTCCAAAGGGCTGGCCCCAAACTGCATCTTGGGCTGTTGGAGAGTGCTGGCTCTGGCAACTGGGATTACCCTCTCTATAGCTGCTACCAAGGATCTCTGCCAGTGAGGAAAGGGAAAAAGGGAGATCAATCCAGAGTGAGTGGACTTCTCCTGATTTTCTAGATCCAAATTCCCTTGTTCCACAAGGCTAATGAAGCCAAGACCCATGAACAGCCACCCTAGCCCACAGCCCTGGGAAGGACCCCAGATCTGCTCTACCAAGGGAGATGACCCCAAAACTGGTGCATTGGGATCAATATGGCTCTGTCTCAACTGGGCGTAGTCATTTCAAGGACTGCTGCCCTGGAAGACACTCCAACCCATTGCATCAGTTGAGCATATGTCCACCATCTACTGGAGATAGAGAATGATGGCAATTGCCTTGTGTTGGAGGGGAGTTAGAAGTGGCAGGCCATGTGTATCAAAGCACATGGTTTGCAGGAGGCACCAAAGGGGTGGCAAAAGCTGCCATGCTGCCCTCCATGGTCTGCCACCCTAGGTGGCCACCTAGCCACCTAGTGGATGGGATGGCCCTGTACATGCCAACTGCTACAGCAAAAGAAAGATAAAGGTGGGCAGTTGCAAGAATATGGTAAGCAATGTAACTGCCTGAGGCATACTGCTGCACTCTAATTTAGTTTGTCAGGCAGCAAGTGTATGAGATCAAAAGAGAAGAGAAGTGTCAAAATGCAGTGTTTTGTCTAGCAACTACTTCAGATAAAGGGAGACAGGGATGGCATTTTGCAAAAGTGAGGAGGAGTGTTACTTCTATTCACAGATCCAAACTGGCCTCTCACTCTGTTTCTAGCAGACTGCTTTATTCCCACTGGAATACAGAATTTGACCATCCTTACACTAACAACGTTGTCTACCTTCACAAAGCTACTGACAAAAATACAATTTTGTAGTGTACAAGACTAAAACTGAATGAAATTTAGATGGTTCATAGAACATACCTGTTAAATTTTGAGTTTCGTGTTGGAGATTCAGCTCCTCTTAACAGTTGCCTGAAATACTAAAAAAGAATTTGATTTATACAACACATTGGCAAGGAACTGCATTAATTTGTCTGCATTCCCCCCTCTCTCCTCCCCCCACCAGCAATTAATTTCTCAATTTTAAATCCTCACCACACAAATTTTCAGGACATGTCAAGGGGGGAACATAACTGACAGAGTTGTTATTCAATGTATGCCAGAAATACATGTGCATAATTGTTATTCACTAAATCCTCTGGGTTTATTTATTAGGGGAAGGCTGGCAATCGCGACCAGACAAGCAGCAGGCTGCCCGCAAGGATCCCATCCCCCACAGGCAGAAGAGTGCTGCGATTGTGGTACAAATCCTTCCCGTCTGCATGCAGGAGATTGGATCCCCAGGGGCCGACAGGAAGGGAAGGTTGGCGATCACAGCCACATGGAGTTTGGCTGAGCCAGCGATGGAGCTTGCTGCCCCACCTCCCCTCCACCACAGAAAACAGCGTTCCGATGCCTCTGATCCATCCAATCCACAGGACTGGCCAACCATCAGGCAAACTAGGCAATTGACTAGGGTAACAACTTTGGAAGGAGGAGGGAGGGCGGATTGCACAGGGTAGGGCATTCAAAGCTAAACTGCTTTTGTCAGCCACCTTAAAGCAACTCTGGGGCCTGCCCTGAATCCACACCAAAGTTTCAAGTGTTATCAGGGGATCCACAAGGATCAATCTGCATGTGTGTGCAGATCCCAAATATTTCAAATATGCACTCAAAACTCTTCCCAGCAATTATTGTTTTGTTTTAGATTTGATCCACATCAAATTTTCAGGCTGCCAGTGGAAACAATAGTCAAGTTTAAGCTAAACGGCTTTATTTTTCTTTCATTTCATGATATAGAGCCAGACTGCTTGAAAGAGAAGTAACACAAATACGTGCTAAGACATGCATTGCACTCATCACAAGTCTTGGTTCTTGCTAGTCTCATAACTCTAGACTTAGTATTCTGCAATTATTCAGTGGGACTGCTGCAGGACTATAGAACAAGCTCTCTTAGACGGTTAAGCTTATCTACAATTCTGATGACATTTTAAAAAAAACCTGTTTTTGAATAGCTCTTTTTTAGTTAAAAGGCACATTTGAGAAATGCCCTTTATATGGCTGAGGTAACATGGAAGTGAAAACAACTGAAAATCTCTATTTCAGAAGAGAGAGCATGCATGTGTAGGTCCAATTTAAAATCAACATATTTCAGTCCCTCTATACGGACACGGTTCAGATCTTAGAAAGAAGGGCAGAGCGCACGCAGACGGACATCCACGTGCAGTAGGAGGAGCCATTTTACAAAAAATTGACAGGGGAAATCCAGCAATTGACAACGTGCACGTGTAAAAGCCAGCATTTCTACATGTATCCAAGTCATTCTGCAAACTCGGATGTGCAGCTGCTCTCAATTAATCAATCCATCCCAGAGGACTCAGTGTTTACTTCAGTTCAGTTTGGGAGATTAAGGGTGATATCTCCTTCAGTCCCTGCTGAGGAAGGTTGGCTGCAATGAGCACTTGAGCACTTTTTAACTGTCTGTTCGTGTCAGGAACAGGTGTACATTTGGATGTGGCTGATTTCAGCCTGGCCTTAAAGGTGCGATGAAGATATGAAATAGGGTATGCACATGCATCTTTTTGTCCTACCGAGACAATTTTCCCCCAACATGCCTCCATGTAACAGGGACATGATCAAGACAAACTAGTGCAAAATCGGGCCCTTCTAAAATAGCTATCTACATGTGGATGTTTGCATGTGTGCACGCCGGTATACCCATGTACGAAACAGAAGACTTCTAAAATAACCCTCCTAAATTTCAGCTACAGGTTTATATTAAGGAGGCTTATTTGTTTTGTCAGCAACATTTTAATATGACTGGTTTTGATGCTTATGCTTGTAAACCAATTTGTAAGCTTGGTGGACTGAAAAGGCAAAATTTTTAAATTAGATTAAGGAATTTAAGCAGAACATGACAGAGGCATTTTGTTTTTTTCGGAGTATGTCCAGGGTACAAGCTGATCATGACAGCGGCATTATAGTTTGTCATAGAGCAGGAGCTAATAAAAGTGAGGACATAGGAAAAGAAGCTGTCTGTCCCAAAACAAATGAGGTGCAGAGAATGCAATTGTCTAGCAAAACAGCTAGAGGGAGCAGGCGTGCACTTACAGAGGCTGAGTGGATACACCTAGCTAATCAGCAGCACCTGAGAACTAGCCCGGGAAGCTCAAAGGCAGAAGACCTTTATAAGCAAGAGGCTGGAGACAGAAAGCTGAGCAGCACCGGAAGGTAGAGCAGCACCGGAGAGGAGAGCACTGCTGAGAAATGGAACAGTGGAACCAGGACTAGTAGCACGGCTGCAGGAACTGGAAGAGAACCAGAAGGTCCCAGGGAGAAAGACAGACGGAGGAGAGTCAGTCCTGTGGAAGTCGTGGTAGCCAGAAACTCCAGAGGTAAAGAGCTAAGAAGCAGGAAGCCAGGCTTGGAGAGAGGCCTACGCGTGCCAGAAAGCACGGAGACCAGATTGAAAGGTACCAAAAGCTTTCAAGAGAAAGATTGCCAGAGAGACTGGGTCCTAAGGGAAATATCTGAGGAGGACACTTCCAGCTATGCCTATTACAGGAAACCAAGGTATGATGATTCTTTATTCATGAAGAAAGGCTCAGCTGCTAGAAGCCCTTATAAAACAGATGCCCAGTTTAAAGGAAGAGAAAGCAGGCCAGAGTTTCACCAGCCAAGATATAGAGGCTATAAAACAGGCCATGCTCATTTAAGAACCTTAGAACAATTGTATGGAAAACAAGGGAACAGAAATAGGGACTGGCCAGTGATAACAGCCAGAGAAAGCCCCAGCCCAGAAGAAGATAATAGTGATTTAGAACCGATGCAAGTGGAGCTTATAGACCCTATTCCCTCATCTCAGGAGGAATTGATGGATTGTTCCATGTGTGTTGTGGGTAGTTTGGAATCACTGCTGGAACTGTGAGCCTTACAGATATTACCTTAAGAAGTTTTCATATTTGTGCTGAATGAAAGAAGAATGTTCAGACATGTAATTTACTCCAATGTTGAAAGAATCCTTGGTTAAATTCCTTTCCACAACTGTGAAGATTATAACAGTTTGCTTTGTACCTTGAGTTTGGTTTATGCCTGAAAAGAAGGACTTTCTTTAATTTTTGTAGCCCAATCTTTTTGTGAAAAGGGAAATAAAAGCCTTATTCTCCCTCCATTTGGCTTACATGACTTATTTGCACGAGGAGCAGGACTACATAGACCAGGCTGCACCTGGCCTTAAAAAACCCTCCTCTCCTAAAATTAACTATATGCCCAACCTCCCCGTTCAGCCACCGGCCACCAGGGGGAGGTTGGTGACAAGTTATTTAATCCATGTTTGCTTTGGGGCTTCTTAATCCACATTGTAGCACTCACTTCCTGAGCACCAACAGCAATAAGGTATGCAATAAATGATTTAAATAAAACATGCACAAGCAATTTCCCTCCTAATAATGTTTTCTTTTGCATCCAACCCTTACCAAATTGTCAGGCTATGTCAGGGTATCCAAACTGATCCTCAAAGGAATTTTTTTTTTGGTGATGCACAACCATGACATAATTGACCAGATTTAAGTGCCATAATTGCAGGGATCTGGTGGAAGACTATTACTGCAATAATTGAACTAAGTAGGCTAGAAAAGATATGAAATGGGGGGAAATCTCCAAATAAAATGAAAGCTTGTTCCAAATGAGCTGGAAGCCAAAAGGGAGCATGAAAAAAAATAATTTACTTCCAGGTCAACATATATAAAAAGGTTTTGTTGCAAAAATAATATTCAACAAGCATTCGCTTTTGTGGCATCACTGTGCGAGATTATATTTCAGATATTCCATTCAGTTCACTTTTTATAGCATTTTGTCTTGCAGCAGAACAATCTTTACCTTCTACTGAACAGAATTTTAAAAAAGCCAATTCAAAGATGTTCTTTCATTTTTACAAGGTAACACCATTCCTTCATCCCAGCAGACAACTCACCTCATCACTGTGCGAAAACATAGGAGTAAACACATTCTCCAGGAGAGAAAGAACATGTTCGTACGCTTCAAAGAGGCATCGCATGGTCTGAAGTTTCACCACATCTTTGTAAGGGCCTTCTGCAACTATGCAAAAAAAGCAAGAGTTATAGTCAGGTAATGTCATGGTAGCTCCAACTGTAGCTTTTTCAATATAATATAAAAATTATCTCTATATAAAAACGGGAGCCAACAAAAAAGGTATCTGCTGATTTTTAACCACAATTTCCAGAAAACATGATGACGTTTAGAAATATCTAATGGTCTCCTACATTCTGCCCATGTTCCTTCTGTTTGCTAGAATTATAGATTCTTTCATCCTTCTGCAAGAATGCTTCTGACGACAGATGCTGTGGTTTAGTATTAGAGCACAGGTAGATATGGTTCATTCAGAGTCTTTGACTTCAAGAAGACTAACTTTGTTAAGAATGGAGGAGTACTTTGAGGCACCAGTTGGATGGGAAAATCAAGGGGAAGTAGACAAGCAGTGAGCAAAAACTGAAAGGAGGTATTGTAAAGGCAATACAGTATATCTTTGTTAAGAAAGCAGATAAAGGTAAGAGCAAAAATGGGGACACTACAGTTTTCTAAAGAAGTAGCTGAAACAGTAAAGAAAAAAAGGTTAGTGTTCATAAATGAGGAATATCTGCAATAACTTAAAAAGCTAACAGAAGATGGGAAAAGAGTCAAGAAAGCGAAGATACTAACGGAAGAAAAACAGCTTATAAGGTACAACAGGGGGACAAAAATTTGTTTCTAAATATCAGTGTCAGGAAGAAGTGAAAAAAAGCTAATAAAAAGAAGGCTTCAATTTATGTTCCTCTTTGCAGGACTGCTCATGATAGTTCCATATTTGTTGAATGCCTTTTGTCACTGAAATATTTTGATAATTTAGAATCTTTTCCCCTCCACAGATGATTTTATATGGTCTATGGGGTCTGTTTACTAAGTGGCGCTAGCAGCTTCCGTGTAAAATCGGAGCCACAGCCCTGTTTTATTCAATGGGGCCACTGCTCTGATTCTGCATGGAAGATGCTCGCATCGCTGAATAAACAGACCCCTATGACCCTGACGGGTTTTATTCAATGTATAGATATTACAACACATGAAAAGAGGCGTATATTATATCTTTTATTTATTCCAGTTAAGAGTACAATAATTCATATTTTGTCTATACCTTGTTCAGATCAATCTTATTTTCTTTAATTTTACTGCTTTAAAGAAAAATGCAAAAAAATTGACTAGGGGGATTTAATTTCATACAGCAAGAAAATTTTTGATTGTTTTCTAATATCTAGCATTAAAAAGTGCAAGCGCCCTCTAGTTAGAAATTGGCAGGTAGAAACAGCAAAATATAGTAGGCTTTATGCATATTAGCACAGTTTTAGCACACAATTTTGTGTGCGGTCAATGCAAGAAGCAGTTTTGCACAAACGTTAAACGTGCGCAAAGCCTCCAAACAGTAATGCATAGCGCATTTAAATCCATTTAAATGAAGCAATTAGCAATGCAGCACTAATGTAGAGAAACACTGTGTATAAGAACCTTTAAGAACAGATTACTACTAATCATTTATATAGCACTACAAGGCATATGTAGCATTGCACAGAGACGACATGTAAGAAGCAGTCCCTGTAATTAATTAGCACTGGATAAGATAATCCTGTTCAAATTCTATATTGCTATTAGGTAAAAGTAGTTGTGCTTGCTTGTAATTGTGAAGAATCAGAGGAGTGTTGTAGTGGTGAGTTTTGGTTCTGCAAATTACATATTGCACATTGCACTTACTGAATCCAACGGGACTAAGACTTCTACTGTGAATGAAAGGAAGTCTGCAATGACACTGAAAGCCAAATAGGAGCAAAATTCAGTTATTCCAGCAAGACTACTCGTGTATATGCAGCAATGAAACCTGGGTGAAGTCAATGAAACTCTGTTCAAGATGCGCATAGCGCAGCCCACAGTGAAAAGAGATGCTGCTGAAGTGATGACCAGTGTCATGATGTAAATGTGGGTGCAAACCTCTGAACTACTGAAAGATCTATGAAAGGCAGTTGACCACTGCTAGCAAATAGTGCTTGCAAGAATAATTGATAAAGCCTTACTCTCTGTACACATTCTTACTGAGACCTAGCAAGGAGAAACTGTCACATGGTTATGGTTAATTTGCAGGATGATTGTAATCCTTTTTCTATATTGTTAAATAAAGCATATGTATAAAAGACTTCTCTCAACCAGCAAGATGAAGTTCACCTAAGGACCAGATATGGTGCCTTAGACTCTGAAGGAACACAAGGAGCAAGAGACATGTAATGGTCACAGGAAGCTTTATTAGCTAAAACCCCAACGCGTTTCGGCAATGCCTTCCTCAGGGGGCATGCAGCTTGCAAATGTAAAATAAAATAAAACATATTAAAATAAAATAAATAACATAACCTTTTATACAATTAAAATAATATGTACACATTCAAAACAAAAATATCAATAATGAATTTAAGCATAATGGTTACAATATGCTAGTTTAGAAGTAGATGTTAAAAAATAGATAATAATAAATAAGAGATGAATCAAAATACAAAATGCAGGGCAACAGAGAACTAACATCATATTAAAAATATCAGAAACGAGAGAGTATTAAATTGTATAAATAAATACTCACAAGAACACCTTGTGATGTATATCACGTGTAAGGTAGTGTACAAACTACTACTGTTGCTATAAGATCAAATAATGAAACAAAGTTATGAGATCAATAATATAATCTAAAATAGTGAATACATTTATATAGTGCTCTGACTACTTTACAACAGTGGTAATGAATATCTCCTTATAAAATTGTATTTTAATATATGCCATGTTAACAACACATTTGAGACAAAATGTTAAAAGTAAATACCTGGAGTATCATTTATTGATATTGAAGTATTATATGTCATATGGGCTCTTAAGGATGATAATGGAATAGATGTGTAATAACTGTTGGAAAACCCAAGGACTGTATTGGATAGGTGAGACCTGACCTTATGTACACTATCTTACTTGTGATATACATCACAAGGTGTTCTTGTGAGTATTTATTTACACAATTTAATACTCTACTTTCTCGTTCCTGATATTTTTAATATGATGTTAGTTCTCTGTTGCCCTGCGTTTTGTATTCTGATTCATCTCTTATTTATTACACAGGTACACTACCAAAAACCTGCCTCCAGTTTTGCAACTGATTCCTATAGATTTTGGGGTGCTGAATCCAGGAAAAATAGCCAACATGTTCCATCACGTCACGTTTTCTTGCAAAATTAGATTTCTTACCCATATAAGGAATGTTCACATAATTTCTTTTTTTTTTAAACTTTTATTTTCATTTTGCAACAAACAAAAGAAACAACACACCAAAAGAGACAAAACAAGTATACAATAAGGAAAAGCAAACCCATTACCCCCCACCCCGGTGCTTCTTCTCTACCCGTTAGTATCAGCATGGGAGCGCTTCCAATTAACAGTGATTATACATCAAACGATCAAAAAAAGTATCCACAATACAGCATGATCATGAGACAGAGATATATACAAAGTTAGACAGTCAGATGAGAGCATTTAGCAAAATGTACATATTCATTGAGCATCTTCCATTGAGACCAATGAGAAGGAGTCTGAACGGAGGAAGCGAACAGACGAAGTATTTGTTCATATGTACTGTAGAGACAGGCATTATTCCACCATTCATTGAGGCTCAGATGGGAACTAATTTCCCAGTATTACTTAATTAGGGAAATAGCAATGCCAAGCATAAAGTTCAAAAGGAGATAAGCCATTTTTTGGGGAGAGAGGGGATCCCCGCAACTGGGCGAAGTCCCACTATCCTCCAAGAAAGGGACTCCGGAGAGTGCGATATAGACTAAAGACGACCCCAGACCCGACGCCAGTTATACTGTAGTGCGGGATATTCATGCATAACATGAAGTAATAAACCAATGGCCGCAGGACATGTCCAGCAACCATTACCCTGAGTAGTGTTCCATTTGTCTAATCTGTGAGGAGTGTAAAAACACCGGTGGGCTAGAAAGAAGAGGGTCTGAGTGAGTGAGGCGGGTCAGGAACCCGTGTCCCTCTGCTCCAGATAAGGCTCCATTGCTCCGAGGTTAAAGTCACATGCAATTCTCTCTCCCATACTTTCTGCGCTATAGAGGTATCTCTAGTGATAGCATTACATAAGGTTTAGTAAAATTGGATGCTACACCCGGTGAACTACCGAGAGATCGGAAGTCTCCAATCAACCTTATGCAGAGAGTGCCAATGGCGGGAGTACTCTAGTGCTCCGAATGCAATGCTGAAGTTGCACTGACCAGAGTCGGGAGTCGAAAGGTTGCATAAGAGTATTAAAGGCACCTAAAGTGTCGAAAAACATTGGTGGATAGTGGGAGTCTAATGGGAGAGTCATACCAGGGAGTAAGGTAAGAGGAGTCGGTGAGCAAAGGCCCGCTACTATATCTAGCCACACAGGTCTGCTCGGTACTGGATCTTCCAACCAACGAGCACCTTGTTTAAGAAGAAAAGATTGAGGGAACACTTGAGTAAAATCGCCACCAAGTATTAATGGAGCATGGCGGAGGCCGAGGCCAACTGCGCAAAACTTGCATAGTAAGCAGGGTTGTCCACATTCGGGGCATAGTGCAAATACACGTGAATTCACTATGTCCAACCTCAAGGTGTACACGGGCCCATCTACCCTCCATGTCAGCGCTAATATCAGGTACAGTAGTGTGCAAAGACTTCTTAACCAGAATGGCTATCCCGTACCATTTGGAAACGGTGGGAGAATAGGCAGCTACCATGTGAGGCCTAGCATTGAGTTTCAGTGTTTCAGCAGAGTGTAATGCGTTTCCTGAAGAAACACCAAATCAACATGCTCGTGGCTAAGATAGCTTAAGGATTTTCGTTCCTTTGAGTGGACCAGTAATGCCTTTGACGATGAATAGTAAGATTTTACATAAGGCCATTCAGAAAAGTTAAAATTCTGAGCATGATAGCACACATAATTTCACTGTGTCCCTCAAACTGACTGTGTCTGGCTGTATACATAACATAGGAAAAATAAGCTAATATAATACAATGAAGCGCCCCACATTAACAAAGAAAACCGCAGTACGGTAGAGGAGAAGCAAAACCCCAAAATTACTGGCGACCATGTGTCTGCGGGGAGAAACCCCAGAGAAGGCCGAAATTGAAAAAACATATAACCTGTAGGACTGTGCGTGCTCCGGATCCGACCGAGGCACACATCATGAAGGGATAGGAGACCAAAGACAAAAGTCATACAGAGAAAGAAAGAAAGTCCAGGCTATTTCTGTGCTGGGCTATGACCGCCGCATCGGGCCCTTCAAAATGGCGGACAGAGCCGGCAGATAAGAGTCCAAGATTTGGGATTAGCGCATCTGCTCTGCTTCTTTGGAGTCCAAAAATGTTGATAGTAGATCAGGATCCTCGAACGTCCTGGTCTGGTTGTGGAGAGTCACTCGGAGCTTCGCTGGATACAACAGGCCAAAGCGAGCCTGTAGCTGTTGAAGTCGAGGGCGAAGAGCAAGGAGTTTCTTCCGACGGTCAACGGTAGGCTTTGCCAAATCAGGAAAGAAGGAGACCTTACGACCTTCAAATTCCAAATGATGATTCGCTCGGGCAGCATGTAAAATTTGTTCCACTTGTTGATATCGTAGCAAGCTAAAGATAATAGGCCGGGGGGTCGTGCGGTTGAGCGCCATGCGGGCAGGAACACGGTGTGCTCGATCGATTTCCAGTTCTCTGTGAAAAGTGATCTTCAGCAAGGAGGGAAGAGTTTTGAGCAAGAATTCTCTTATATCTCCTGCTTCCACCCCCTCCGGCATTCCGAGGAGCCTCACATTGTTGCGACGGGCTCGATTATTGCTATCTTCCAACTCCTTTTGAAGATTCTGTATCTGGCGCTCAACCTGGTCCAGTTTGCCCAAGCGCACCTCGTGCGAGTCGAGGACCCCCGCCATATTGTCCTGCCGTAATGAAAGACCTTCAAGTCGGTCCTGGAGCACTCCAAAGTCTTCTCGCATGGCTCGAAGCGCTTCTCCATTGGACTGCACCAATTCCTTCACGCCGCGTATTTCCTCCAAAATCTCCAGGTGCATTGCGGGGTTTTCACGAAATGGAACCATCTTCTGTGGGGAGGACACCTCTGTTTTGGAGCGTTTTCCGTGAGAAGAAGAAGGAGACCCGAAGTCCAAGCGCGCTGGTTTATGGGCCGCCATCCCCCCCGAGGTGCCCCGGTCAGCTCGGAGCGAAATAGTAAATTTATATAGGTATTAAGTCAGGATTCTGAGTAGGCCTCTCGGGAGCTTCAACGCCATGTTCACATAATTTCTTTTTAGCCGACTGCAGTTTATTTTCTTGGCCCAAAATAGAGGTTGTAATGGTTAACTAACTAGAAACACTCCCTCATGATATTTTAGAGTGTTTTGTATTCATTTTATACATTAGCAGGACAATTGGGAGGCGGGGGGCTAAATCCAGTACTCGCGCTGGCGCATGTTCTTTCCTGTTCGCCTCGCCTCGTTCGCTCGCTCAAACACGGTGGTTGCGACATGAACGTTCCTGTCAAATTTCAGTTTCTTGCAAGTTCATTATTACCTTTTGTTTGCTCAGTCGTAATCCAGCTTTATTCCGAAGTGGTTCACTACAGTTGTAGTTTGCAGTGCTGTGTATTTGTGATGGCTCACAGAGCCAGAGGTTGCGTCAACTCTCCGGACAGTTTTTGTTTTATTTGTGGGGAATATACCGTGAAAAAGCGGCAGAGGAACATTTCTGCATTTATTAAAAAAGTATATTTTGCCTATTTCGGTTTGAAGTTAGGCGATCAAGACAAACCGTGGGCTCCTAACAAAGTGTGCAAGACATGTGAGGAAGATCTACGCTTATGGATGAAAGGTAAAAAACAAGCATTTTGTTTCGGAATACCTATGATGTGGCGTGAACAAAGAGACCACAGCAGTGACTGCTATTTTTGCTCTTGCATTGTGAAGGGATACAACTTAAAAAATAAGAACGTAATAAGTTACCCCAACCTTCCCTCAGCAATTAGGCCTATGCCTCATAGCAACGAAGTACCTGTGCCTGAACCACCAAAATCTTTGGATCATATTTGTGTGGACGGTTCTGATCATGATGAGACTCATCAGATGGCTTTTCCCGATGAGTCCAGTACTTCCGAGTTTGAAACTGAACCAGATCCGAAACCTGAACTTTTCTCTCAAGCTGAATTGAATGATTTAGTCCAGGATTTAGGACTCCCAAAAGATGCTGCCCAACTGCTAGGTTCTCGGCTTAAACAGAAAAATCTATTGTCACCAGGAACAACATTTTATTGGTACCGCAACCGCGAGACACAATTTTTGAAGTATTTCAGCAAAGAGGAAGATTTGGTATTTTGCAACGATATATACGGAGTGATGGAAAAGTTTAAACTCAAGTATGATCCTGCTGAATGGCGGCTGTTCATTGATTCGTCAAAAGACAGCATAAAAGGTGTTCTTCTTCATAATGGCAACACATTCGCTTCAGTTCCTATTGCTCACTCTGTTATTCTCCAAGAAAATACGAGAATTTGTCCCTGATTCTTCAGAAGATTCGTTATGATGAGCATAAGTGGATGATTTGTGGAGACTTTAAAATTCTATCCATGCTATTAGGGCAGCAATCCGGTTTCACCAAATATCCCTGCTTCCTTTGCTTGTGGGATAGCCGGGCCCGCGACCTACACTGGGGGAAAAAAGACTGGCCAATTCGGGAGTATTTGAGACCCGGTGAGAAAAATGTTCTTCATGAGAGCTTGGTACCTCGTGATAAAATTCTATTACCACCTCTCCACATTAAGTTGGGTCTCATTAAGCAATTCATCAAGTCCCTTCCAAAAGATGGTGAGTGCTTTCGGTACCTTTGCTCAAAGTTCCCCCGACTTTCTGAAGCAAAGCTAAAGGAAGGAGTGTTTGTTGGCCCTGATATAAGGAAACTCATTTCAGATGGAGCATTCGCTGAAACGATGTCTGAGAAGGAAAAAGAAGCCTGGGATTCCTTCAAGGATGTTGTTCTCAAATTCTTGGGGAACAGGCGGGATGAGAACTATAAGGATATTGTTGCCAGGATGCTCAATGCCTTCAAAGAACAAGGCTGTAACATGAGCCTGAAAGTCCATTTCTTGCACTCCCATGTGAACTACTTTCCCGAAAACTTGGGGGCGTACAGTGAAGAACAAGGTGAAAGGTTTCACCAGGACATCAAGGACACAGAGAGAAGGTACCAAGGAAGATGGAATACCACTAGGATGGCTGATTTCTGCTGGTTGCTGCTGCGGGAAACCCCAGATGAAAAATACGCCAAGCAGCGCACCAAGAGAAGCATTCGGGGGAAGAAGAAACGGGCCCACCAGGAGATTGATTAACCCAAGAATGACTTTAAAATCTAAACTGTGTTGACAAATATCGTGTTTTTACTAAACTTTGAAATAAAAATTTGCTAGTTATTACCACAGTGTCGGATCTCATTTATTAGAATTTTATTTTCACACCATCGGGTGTTTGTCTTCATGTATTGCAATGGTGCGGTTTGCGTTTTTTATTCTTACATACATACCTGTACAACATTTTTTGCACATTTCTTTGCTTTGCTTTGTGTCTAACCTCGCTCTTATATGCTCAATGTTTGTGCACATGTATGTGGCTGTTTTAAGTGCAGACAATTTTGCTACCATCACAGTGTGTTTTGTTGACATTACTCTATTCTTATGTGCTGCCTTGTTACAATTTTCTTTATTCTTATTTGAATAACTACTAAAAATTAGTATAAAGAATTCATCCAAGAAACTTTTATCTCGATCGCACTCAATCTGAAACGTTCACCTCAAACTGCTAACCCAATGTAGCAAAAAATCTGTACGTGATGGAGCAAATTGGTTACCAGATTTGGATTCAGCGCACCAAAAAACATAAAAATCAATCGAAACATTAGAGGCAGTTTAAAAAAAAAATTTTTTTAGTGTACCTGTGTTATATTTTTTTTTAACATCTACTTCTAAACTAGCATATTGTAACCATTATGCTTAAATTCATTACTGATGTTTTTGCTTTGAATGTGTACATATCATTTTAATTGTATAAAAGGTTATGTTATTTATTTTATTTCAATATGTTTTATTTTATTTTACATCTGCAAGCTGCATGCCCCCTGAGGAAGGCGTTGCCGAAACGCGTTGGGGTTTTAGCTAATAAAACTTCCTGTGACCATTACACGTCTCTTGCTCCTTGTGTTCCACTGGCATCCACTGCAAGAGCGGGCGATCTTTTTTGTGTTGATTAGACTCTGAAGGGGCATCAGCAAAGTCAAGTGGAAGATTTATTCTGGACTTGGATATGTTTGAGCTATCATTCTTGTCCAGAATCAGAAGTGGTACTGTTGAAAGGGACACGAAGTTGGCTACTGGAGAAAGGTTCAGAAATATGGAATAAGAGAATTTTGATGACAGCCTAGAACATGTTTACAAATCATATGGATGAGGCAAATCTTGTGGACATTAGTTTGAAACAGAGGAAACAGAAGATGGCCAAAATTCAGCAACTAAAGCCTCCTTCTAAAAAAGGATCTTGTCTCAATGTGCATTAGAGTGGAGGAATAGCCTAATGGTTAGAGCAGTAGACTACTGCCTAGGGAAACCAGGTTTGAATCCTTGTGCAAATCATGTAAAGCGCAGTTACTCACCTGTAACAGGTGTTCTCTGGGAACGGCAGGAATCAGTCCTCACATATGGGTGATGTCGGCGCTGACGGAGCCCATGCGGAGCATTTCCCCAGCTTTCAAAGAAAGCCTTTGGGAATGCTACCATGCATGCGTGGTCCCCTTCCCGCCCAGATGACACAGCTTAGGCAAAAGACAAAAACAGATAGAGGAGGCAACTCCCAGGGCAAGAGGGAGGATTGTGAGGACTGATTCTTGCTGTTCCCGGAGAACACCTGCTACAGGTGAGTAACTACACTTTTTCCAGGAACAAGCAGTAAGTCAGTCCTTACATATGGGATTCCTTAGCTCCAGGCTGCCGGGACCCAAACCATGACAGCACCAATGGCGACCAAAAGGGGAGCCCACCAGTTGCAGAAGACGAGTCCCTACGCAGAGACACCACAACGCCAAGCAATCCTCGTTGCCAACAGTTGGAAGCCCAACTATCGATGAGTTGGAGGGCAACAGTTGCCTAAACACCAAGTATGCTACGAATTACCGCCTGGCCGAAGGCACTGTCCCTGTGGGACTCACTCTCTAGGCAGCAATGTCCTGCAAAGGTATGTACTGATGACCATGTGGCAGTCTTGCATATTTCCGGCACTGGTATCGAGTGCAGGTTTGCCACTGAAGTGGCCATTGCTCTGATTGCGATGAGCAGTGATCCAGTGCTGCAAGGAAAGCCCTGCCTGCTCGTAAGCGAAGGTGATGCAGTCCGCCACCCAAGAGGTCAGAGTCGGTTTGGTTACTAGCAGCCCCAGTTTACTGGGGTCGAACGAGACAGAGTTGGGGTGCTTTGCAATGGTCTCTGGTCCTATGAAGACAGAAGGACAGGCCTTTCTTGCAATCCAAGATGTGCAAGACTGACTCCACCTTGCCAGAGTGAAGCCATGGAAAGAAGGTAGGGAGAACCACTTTCTGGTTGAGGTGTAATGTAGATACCACCTTAGGAAAGAATTTGGGATGCACTGGCAGCACTACTCTGTTCATGTAGAACTGGGTGTAGCGAGGATCCACCACCAGGGCCGGCAGCTTGCTCACCTTGCAAGCAGAAGTTACAGCCACCAGGAAAGCCACCTTACAGGAGAGTAATCTCAGGTAACAGGTGGCCATAGGCTCAAATGGCAGTCTGGTGAGCTGGCACAGCATCACATTGAGGTCCCATTCTGGTGCCGGAGGGCAGAGGGGGAGCCGACAACAGAAGTCTCTGGAGGAATCTGGAGACCAGGGGAAGGATCAAGAGGGGCTTCCCCTCTACAGGGTAGTGGTTTGCAGCTATGGCGCTGAGATGCATCCTGACTGAATTAGATCTCAGGCCAGAGTGCGAGAGGTGCAAAAGGTACTGCAAAACAAGCTGTATCTGGCAGGTGAACAGATTCACATTCCTGTCTGTGTACCAGACGGAGAACCTCCTCCACTTGAAGGTGTCAGCCCTCCTAGTGGAGGGCTTCCTAGAGGCCAGGAGGACCTCCTCAAACTCCCTTATGAGGTGAAAAGGGACCAACACTACCTGTTCAGCAGCCACAATGTCAGTGTTAGAGCCCTCAGGTTGGAGTGCAGGAGGGAGCCCTCATCCTGTGAGAGGAGGCCCGGGGCCTGGCCCAGTGGTACTGGGGCTGTCGCCAACAGAGAGAGCAGTAGGGGGAACCAGGGTTGCCTGGGCAACCTGGATCATTGAGGCATGCTCATTCTGGATTTTGAATAGACACTTGGGTTTCGGGGGGGGGGGGGGGTCAGTGGGAATGCGTAAAGCAGGCCCTGCGACCATGAGATCAGAAACGCATCTGCCGCCACCCTCCTGCGGTGTGGTTTAGGGGAGCAGAACCGCAGAAGCTGAGCATTGTCCAGAGAGGCAAACAGGTCAAGACAGAGACTGCCCCAGAGCCGGAAGAGCCTCTGGGCCACCTTAGGGTCCAGATGCCACTCATGTGGGCGAAGGACTCTGCTGAGCCTGTCTGACAGAGAGTTGTCCTGGACTGGTAGGTACACAACCCTTAGGGTCATGCGATTGCATACCGCAAAAGAATGAAGTGTCACAGACTCCTGACAGAGGGAGTAGGAGCCCATTCCACCCTGCTTGTTCACGTAAAACATGGCCACCTGGTTGTCCGTCTGAATGAGGATCAGAAGATCTCAGAGCAGGTGGCTGAAGGTCTGCAGGGCCAGAAAGATGGCTCAGAGCTCGAGGAGGTTGATCTGCAGGAGAGACTCCTCAGAAGACCTGTGGCCCTGAGTGTGCTGGCCCTTGCAATGCACACCCCAGCCTACCAGGGAGGCGTCTGTAATCAGAATCCTCCGAGATGCTAGTGCTTGGAAAGGCATCCCTGCCCTGAGGTGGTGCGCGGACTTCCACCAGGTAAGGGAGGCTGCCAGCTGCTGGGTGACCCACACCCTGTCCTCAGTCCTCCTGTGGCCTGAGACCACTGAGACCTGAAGCACCACTGGGTCGCTCGCATGTGTAGACGGGCTAGGGGCGTAACGTGCACCATTGAGGCCATGTGGTCCAACAAGCGGAGGAATCAGCGGGCCGACACCAACCTGCAGGCTTGCACCTCCCCGGCCAACCGCATCAGGCGGTGAGCTCTGTTTGGTTAGCAGAGTGTTCAGATGGGCTCCTATGAATTCCAGGGTCTGTGTCTGGAAGAGCCTGAACTTGGGGTAGTTGATGACGAAGCCCGACTGATTGAGGGCGTGAGTAGTTAGCCTTGTGGCCGGGTCTGCCTCCCCAGCAGTGCTACCCCTGACAAGCCAGTCGTCCAGATAGGGGAAGACGTGAGCCCCTTGAAGGCGCACATGTGCGGCTACTGCGGCCAGGTACTTTGTGAAGACGCTTGGGGAGGAGGTGAGCCCGAATGGGAGTGCACTGTACCGGAAATGCAGACCTCCCAGCACAAATCTGTGGAAGGAATGAATCAGGATGTAGGCATAAGTATCCTTGAGATCCAAGGAGTAAAGCCAGTCTCCCTGGCGGAAGTGGGGCAGCAGTGTTCCAAGGGAGAGCATCTTGAACTGCTCCCTCACCAGGAACCTGATGAGGTTGCGCAGATCCAGGATAGACTGGAGGCCTCCTGTTCTTTTGGGGACAAGAAAATATCTTGAGTAGAAGCCCCTGCCCCAGAGGTGTGGGGCACAGGTTCCACCGCCTTGTCCCTGAGCAGGTTTGCAAACTCTGTGATGAGCAAGGCCTGGTAAAGAAGGGGACGGGGAGGCTCCCCTGAAAAGTAATCTGGAAGGTTTTGTTGCAAATGGCGGGAATAACCCTCTCTCACCATCCGCAGGACCCACTGGTCTGTAGTGATGGTGGCCCAGCTGTCGGCGAAGGAGGTAAGTCGATCCCCTATGGACTGAGGTGGGTCTCCTGGGGGAGGTGAGACCCTTCCCACCAATTCAAAAGCTCCCCCCTGACTGAGGGGGGCTGGCGCCTGGGGCTTTGGGGCCTTGGGCTTCCTGGACCCATGCCTTTGGCCCTTTGGCTGTGCAGATTGGTGAGGCCGACCCTGGTAAGGCTGGTAATGGCTGGTCGAGGGGTAACCTTTTTTCCTGGGGAAAAGGGTCTTCTTTCCAGGAAGAGCAGAGGTCTTTTTGGAAAGCCTCTGCCGGTTAACTACCTCGGCCTCGATCTCGGCGGCCTTATCCAACATCTGCTTCCCAAAAAGATTCTCCCCATTGCAGGGCATATACAGGATCTTCTCCTGCACCCACTGCTCCAGGTCTGACATCTGCAGCCACGCCTGGCGCCAGGCCACAATGCCTGCAGTCGCCACCTGGGCTGAGGCCTCAAACCCATCGTAGGAAGCTCTAGAAAGAAACTTAAGAGCAGTGCCGGACAGCCCCAGTCAGGGACAAGAAGCGCTGGAGAAGTTCCCTGGCGAGGCCCATCGAGAACCCTGAGAGCTCTAGGACCAGGCTCTTCAAATACATCCCCATATACAGCTCATAGGCTTGTATACAGCACCTGAGCATGGCACCCTGGTAGCACTTACAACCCAGGGCATCGACGGCCTGGGCCTCCTTACCCGGGGGCACAGGCGAGTAGGTTTTTTGATTCTTGAGTCTTTGCACTGATGACTCCAACACCATTGAGTTGTGGGGGAGCTGAGGCTTGTGGAACTCTGCACCCTTCCAGACTTGGTAAATGGCATTAACACGCCAACTGACTACCGGCACCCGAGGCTGGGCTCTCCCACGACAGAAGCAGGAGCTTCTTAAGGATGGATGGGATCAGGACTGAGAGAGTCTCCTTGGGCGGAGATTTGTACTGCAAAATTTCCAACTCCTCGGTGCATGGGTCCTCCTCAGACTCCGTCTGCACCGAGAGAGCCTAGGCCATCTCCCAAACAAAATCATGGAATGCCACATCCTCGGGTGGGAAGTGGCGTCGAGGCTGCATGGGTGAAGGCTCCAAAGGAATGTCCCGATGCTGGGAGGTCTTGGGAGAAGCTTCATCCTCGGTCTCCCATTCGGAACGCAAGGTTGTCGAGGACTCTGCCTCAGGGGTATCCCCCAGGAAACGGGAACCACCCGAAGACCAGTGGCAGATCCCCGCAGGCTTGCCAGGGAGGACCGGAGCCCCGAGGACCAGGACTGGGACCTCGACCAGGACCGAGGACTTACCAAAGGCTGGTGGCGCTAGGTGTCTGGCCCGACACCCCAGACATCCCCTGAGGCCGGGAGACTGGGTGTCGAGGCCAATGATGCTGGGAGTCCAGACATCAACGCCTGCTACAAGGCCAAAATGGAGGAGAGATTCTGCTCCATGGCCACCATACGGGCCTCGAGACCTGATGGCTCAGCAGCCTTTGGCACGGACACAGAGGGCCTCGGGTCCGGCGCCAGCACTCCAGAGAATGCGTCCTCCAGGAGGACTATGGGTTCCTGAACCCTGGCGCGGTCACCGGCGGCCGAGGGCTCCTGCCTCGAGAGCTTGGGAGGGCGCTGTACCAAATCACCCAAGTCCCACCGCAGGACCTTCCCAGGCTTCACTGACAACTAGAAAGGGGGGCATGCACCTTCTTCTTCTTCTGAGGAGGGTCCAGCGACCTAACAGAGGAGCTGCTGCCACAGGACTCAAAGGATGTCCAAATCTCGCACGAGGAACCCTCCCCGTTGGACTGGGAGAGGGGGACACCGGAGCAGATTCTGGCTTGGGAAACAGCTTCCCCTGCAACTCCAACCATTTCCTGTTGGTCTTGGGCATCATGGCCTGGCATTGGTCACAGGAGGAGCTGTCATGGTCTGGACCCAGACAGTGGAAGCAGCAATCATGAGTATCAGTAACAGATATGGTTTGGCCACATCGGTCACACTTTTTAACCCCATCGGGAGTCATGGTGGAGAACACCCAGCCGGGGTCGAGGACCCCAGGGCAAAAAAAGGGCACGAACGCTGGGCAAGTAAGAACCTCGACAAAAAAAGGGACCACACGAGGCCGAGAATGCCCCAACTCAAGGCGGAGGCAGTACAGGGACTGAAGTCACTTTTTCTGGGAGAGATGAGGACCACGTCCGTTGGGCTCCATGGAAAAAAAGGAGACAACAAGATGGACCCTTGGGCAGGAAGGGAACCATGCATGCGTGGTAGCATTCCCAAAAGCTTTCTTTGAAAGCTGGGGAAATGCTCCGCGTGGGCTCCATCGGCGCCGATATCATCCATATGTAAGGGCTGACTTCCTGCTTGCTCCTGGAGAACCCTTTCCTGCCTCAGATACAAACAGATTGCAAGCCCTCTGGAAACATGACAGTAACTGAGTGTACTCTGTCTTTCTCATAAATTCATTGAACATCTTTGTTGGTGATATTACAGAAGAGCTGTCGGGTAAGGTTTGCCCATTTACGGATGATGCCAAAATCTGCAATAGGAGTAGACACCAAGGAAGGAGTAGATAACATGAGGAGGGATCTAGCTAAGCTTTAAGAATGATCTAGAATTTGGCAGCAGAGATTTAATGCTAAAAAATGCAAGGTCATGCCTTTGGGCTGCAAAAATCCAAGGGAGTGGGATACAATGTATAGGGTGAAGTACTTCTGTCCACAAAAGAAGAGCTGGACCTTGTCATGATTGTGTCTGACGATCTTAAAGTAGTTAAAGAGGTAGAAAAGGAGACAGCGAAAGCTAGAAGGATGCTTGGGTGCATAAGGAGAGGAATGGCCAGCAGAAAAAAAGGAGGTGATAATGCCTCTGTATAAGTCTTTGGTGCGACCTCATTTGGACTTCATTTGTGCAATTCTGGAGATGAGAAAATGACCTCATTTGTGCAATTCTGGAGACTGCACCTTCAAAAGGATATAAACAGGTTGGAGTCGGTGCAGAGGGTGGCTACTAAAATGGTTAGTGGTCTTCATTACAAAGCATATAAGGAAAGACTTAAAGATCTTAATATGTATACTTTAGAGGAAAGGCGTGATAGAGGAGATATGATAGAGATGTTTAAATACCACCGTGGCATAAATGCACAGGAGGAGAGTCTCTTTCGATTGAAAGCAAGCTCTGCTACGAGGGGACACAGGATGAGGGTGAAAGGGGACAGACTCAGGAGTAATATGCGGAAATACTCGAGGTCTACAAAGCCTACCAGAGGACCCATCCCCATCGCCGCAACATCTCATATCCCCACCAGAGGACATGTCTTTTCAATAATTTATATGCGATGTTGCCAGGGGCCTTTCCATAACAGTGACATTGGAGAAAGAGCCTAGAGCTGAAGAATTGGAAATTCTCCAATACCGAACAGCTCCTAAGGAAGAGGACACACTTCTTATTCACCGCATTCTCCTTGACCTCATGCTCCATATGTGCGACACCCCTCTTACCATTTCCCCACATATTCGATAGAATATCCCAGTTTTCAAAAGACACAATTGCCTCACCACTCAATGGTAGTGGAATAGGCAATGCAAAACAAGAGCGCAAAGACACATTCCTCCAACCCTCCGGGTTAGGGAATCGTGAACCCACGATGCTTTTGGTCTATGTTGCTTTCAGGCCTCCATTCTATCAGCCAGAATCATTTCCTACATACTCTACATGGGTATGTTCCTCAAGGAGGTAACTAGGGATTTAGAATCAATGGCTCCTCTTTTCCCTGATGACAAGAAAGCAGACTACCTGAACCTAGTAAAGCATGCTCAAAACATCTCAAAGTTTGTCAATAGAGCAACCTTTGATGGTTTTGAGTACACCAGTAGAGCTACATTGATCTGCATCAGTGCATGCAGAATTGCATGGCTACAAGCATGGAATCTTGAACAATGGGTTCAAGATAAGTTGGGTAATATTCCTTGCACTGGTGAAAACCTTTTTGGCAAGGATTGGCAAGACAAAGCATCTCAGTTAGAATCTGAAAACACTACCCTGAATAGGCTTTCAAGATCCACTGCCAACCCAGCTAAAAATAAGGTAGCAAAGATAGCCTTCTTTACAAAGAAGCCACTTAACCCTCCATAGCCCATGTTCCCTGTAAAATAGTTATCTCCAAGTTATAATGCCCTGTTCAATGTAATTTCAGTTTGTTCAATGTAAACCGCACTGATGCAGAATAGCGCGGTATATAAGAGAATGTAAATAAATAAAATAAATAAATAAAGAAGTACTATTCTTCTTACACCCCTGCTTCTCAATGCCAGCATTATGCTCCCCCAAAGGGACAGCAACCTTCAAAACAGCAGAGGAAGACACAGACAGCTCAGCAGATAGCCTGTTCCTAGTTTTTGACTCCTTCCTAGAGAAAGCGTAGTTACTCACCTGTAACAGGTGTTCTCCAAGGACACCAGGAATCAGTCCTCACTTATGGGTGACGTCAGCACTGACGGAGCCTGCGCAGAGCAATTCTCCAGCTTTCAAAGAAAGCCTTTGGGATTGCTACAATGCATGCATGGTCCTCTTCCCGCCCAAAGGTGCCATCTTGCTCAGTCAGGTCCGATAGCTAGAGCCCTACTAAGCAGATGGCAAGGGAAGGACAAAAATTAGCAACTCTACAGGGGAGGAGGGAGGGTAGTGAGGACTGATTCCTGTTGTCCCTGGAGAACACCTGTTACAGGTAAGTAACTACGCTTTCTCCAGGAACAAGCAGGAAGTCAGTCCTCACTTATGGGACTCCCTAGCTGCTGGCTATCGAACCTGTAAGGCAAAAAACGCCTCCACGAGGCCGTGAGCAGAAGCTGATGTCCGAAGGAGCCCGAGTCTTTGGGTTCCCAGGGCGAAGCTCTCGGTAGCCGTCGAAGAAGGGTCAGAGAGCAGGAGTTCCTTATACCCCGAACAGATTACAGAGTACAGCCTGGCCGAAGGCGCTGTCCCGGTGGGACTCCCTATCCAGGCAGTAATGCGAAGCGAAGGTGTTCGCTGAAGACCAGGTCACAGCCGGGCAGATGTCCATTAGAGGCACGGAGGCAGCAAAGCCACTGAAGCCGCCTTGGCCCGGACACAGTGTGCGGTGACGAACCGATCCTGCAGGGTGCCCGCCTTCGCCTGGGCAAAGGCGATGCAGTTCGCCGCCCAGATGGAGAGGGTGTGCTTGGTGACTGCCTGCCCCAGGCAGTTGGGATCGTAGGCAACAAAGAGCCAATCGGACTTGCGATGAACCTGGGTTCACTGCAAGTAGAAGGCGAGAACCCTCTTGCAGACGAGAATATGTAAGACCGCCGATGCCCGTTTGGCATGAGATCTCGGGAAGAAGGTCGGCAATACTATCTCCTGATTGAGATGGAAGTCCAAGACAACCTTTGGTAGAAACTTGAGGTGGGTATGGAGGACCACCCTGTTCCTATAGAACCTGGTGTAGGGAGGCTCAGCCATGAGGGCCTGGAGTTCGTTGACTCGCAGAGCAGAGGTCAGAGGCACCAGGAAGACCACCTTCCAGGAGAGGTGCCGAAGGAGCATGTCGCCATTGGCTCGAATGGCAGCTGCGTGAGCTGCATGAGCACGATGTTCAGGTCCCACTCTGCCGGAGGAGGCCAAGTGGCAGGCTTGGAAAGTAAGAGGCCCCGCATCAAGCGGGAGACCAGGGGCTGCCCTGAGAGGGGTTTACCCTTGATGGGGAGGTGGTTAGCCAAGATGGTGCTCAGGTGCACCTGGACAGAGTTGGACTTCAGATCCTCCTTCGAGAGGTAGAAGAGGTACTGGAGAACATACTGGAGAGAACAGGAAAACGAGTCGATCAGGAGCTCGGAGCACCAGGTCGAGAAATGCCACCACTTAAAGACATAGGCTTGCCTTGTCGAGTCCTTCCTCGACGCGAGCACCACCTCCTCGACCTCCCCCAGGAAGTGCAGCGGGGCTAAGGAGATCCTTCAGCCACCAGGCTGTAAGAGACAATGAGGCCAGGTTCTGGTGGAGCACCTGCTGCTCCTCCTGTGTTTGCAGGCTTGTGGCGCAGCCAGCGGGACTGGAGGCTCAGATGAGAGCCGGAGCAGAAGCGGGAACCAAGGCTGTCTAGGTCACGAGGGAGCCACAAGAATCATTGAAGTTTGCTTCCGCTGGACCTTGTGTAGGTTCCTCGCAATGAGAAGAGTGTGGGGGGGAGGGGAGGCGTAAAGAAGCCCGTAGGTCCAATTCAGGAGGAATGCATCTGGGGTCAACTTGCTCGGGTGTAAAACCGGCCTACAGAAGTGGGGGAGCTGTGCGTTCACCGGGCTTGCGAACAGGTCCACAGACTGAGTCCCCTACCGATGGAACAAGAGGCTGGCCACCTCCGTATCCAAGTGCCACTCGTGTGGGCAGAGGATTCTGCTGAGTTTGTCCGTGAGGACGTTCTCCTGGCCCGGGAGAAAGACCGCCCTGAGGGTCATGCCCCAGTGAATGGCAAAGGAGGACCGCCTCCCGACAGAGTACACGGGAACCAGTTCCCACCTCCTTGTTTATGTAGAACATGGCTAGCCTGTTGTCGGTCTGCACGAGCACTGACTTTCCCCTCAGGTGGTACTCAAAGGCCCTCAGGGTCCAATGGACCACCCAAAGCTCGAGCAGATTGATTTGTTGCTGGGATTCTTCAGGCGACCACTGTCCCTGGGTGCGGAGGTCGCTGGAGTGGGCTCCCCAACCCAGCAGGTAGGCATCCGTCGTCAGGACGAGCTCATTCTGTGGGGCCTGGAAGGGCATTCCTCGAAGGCGGCTTCGGGAATCCTGCCACCAAACCAGGGAAGTGTAAAGACTGCAGGAGACCCCAGACAGGGTCCCGAAGGCAGCCGGAAGCCTGGCTCCATTGTGTCCTGAGGCACCATGGAGCCGTCCGCATGTGCATGTGGGCGTGGCGAACAACGTAGATGGTGGAGGCCATGTGTCCCAGGAGGCGCAACATGGCTCGCGCCGTAATCCGAGCCCTGCCTTGGACCTTAGCCGCCAGGGTGCGAAGACGATCCGCACGGTCCCGGGGCAGGAAGGCGGTTACTTGCTCCATGTCGAGGAGTGCGCCAATGAACTCCAGGGCCTGCACCGGTTCAAGGTGGAACTTGGAGTAATTGACCAGGAAGCCGAGGCACTCGAGGAGGAGGATTGTGTGTGATGCCGCAAGGCGGGCTTTTCAGCCGATGCCCCCCGGGACGAGCCAGTCATCTAGGTAAGGGAAAATAGGTATGCCCTGCCACCGGAGGTGGGCGGCGGCTGGGGAAAGGCACTTCGTGAAGACTCGCAGGGCAGACGTGAGCCTGAAGGGCAGCACCCTGTATTGGTAGTACTCTCCCTGCACCCTGAAGTGCAGGTACTGCCTGTGCTGGGGGTGGACCAGAATGTGGGCGTAAGCATCCCTGAGGTCTAAGGAGCATAGCCAATCGCCCTGCTGGAGGAAGGGCAGCAGGACACCAAGCGATAGCATTTTGAACTTGTTTAGGTTCGTGAGATCGAGGATGGGGCGTAGGCCCCCCTTCTTCAAAATGAGGAAGTACCGGGAGTAGAACCCTCAACCTCGGAGGTGCGGCGGTAACTTTTCGACCGCCCGCTGGCTGAGGAGGTTGGTTAGCTCCTGTTGCAAGCAAACCTGATGCGAGGGAAGCCGAGAAGGATCCGCTTGGGAGAAGGGAGGTGGCGGCCTGTCCAAGTGAAGACGATAAGCCTCCCAGACCACCCTGGGGACCCAGGTGTCTAACATGATCGACGCCCATTGGAGGGCGAAGAGGGACAGGCGTCCCCCCACAGGCAGAAGTGCCGCCAGGGGGCAAGAGGCTATGCCTTCGGCGTCAAAACCCCTGAGCGGGTTGGGGTGGCGCTGGTGGCTGGGCTTTGGGCCCTTTAGGCTTGCGATAGCCATGCGCTCCCCCCTTACCCTGCGCACCGGTGGGTGGTGCGGGGGTGGGCGGGTACGGCTGATATCCCCGGTAGGGGAGCCCCTTTCTCTGGAAGAATGGCTTCTTTGTTTGCTGCTTCTTCTGTGGGAGAGAAAATGTCTTACGCGAGAGGCGGGTTCGAGTCATGAATTTTGTTTCAATTTCAGCGGCCTTATCCTCCATGGGCTTGCCGAACAGTTGTTCACCTAGGCAGGGGACATCCAAGAGGTTCTCCTGGACCCACTGCTCCAGGTCCGAAGACCAGAGCCATGCCTGGTGCCAAGCCCCGATGCTGGCCACTGCCCCTCGGACGGAGGACTCAAACCAGTCATATGCGGCGCGGGAGAGGTACTTCGAGCAGTCCGCGACCGACATCAAGAGGGTCTGGAACCTGAGGTGTTCACCCCCAAAACCTGCAGAAAAACTGCCCAGCTCCTTGGCGAGGTCACACAGGAACATGCCCATGTACAGTTAGTAGGCCTAAATGTGGCACGACAGCATGGACCCGATAGGCCTTGCGCCCAAGGGCATCGAGGGCTCTGGACTCCCTGCCCGGTGGGACCGAAGAATGTGACTTCTGGCTCTTTTGCTTCCATATCACCAATTCCACTACCATGGAGGTGTGCGGAAGCTGGGTCTTCCAGAACCCCAGGCTGTGCTGGACCCTATACATGGTGTCGAGGCGTTTGCTCACAATGGGGACTGAGGCGTGCGCTTTCCACATGCGGAGGAGCATCCAGGACAGAATGGGAGGCACTGGGACTGTAAGGAACTCCCAAGGCGGGGACTCATACTATAAGATGTCGAGTTCCTCCACCCTTGGTTCTTCCTCAACCTGTGTGGCCAGCTTGAGGGCCCGCGCCATGTCCCGCATGAACACGAGAAAGGACGTGTCCTCGAGAGGTGAACGCCTTTAGGAGGAGGGGGGGGGGGACGGGTCAGAAGGAAGGTCCCTGTGGGTGTGAGTCTCCGGTGAGGTATCCCCATCCGACTCCCAGTCCAAGAGGTCCGAAAAGGAGTCCAAGTCAGGCTGGTTGCCCTGTCCAGAGGCCAACACCCGCTTGGAACTGGAGACACTGGCCTTGGAAGACCTCGCCCCTGAGGAACGGGATGGCGAGTGAGACCGGTGCCGAGGACCCTGACGAGGCCCATGGCTCTGGGGGGTTTCCAGGGCCGGTTCAGGTGTTTCTCTCGGGGGAACCTCAGTCTCGAGACGCGGGCCAGCCGTGCTGGGCTTAAGCGCCTGCTTTGCAGCCAAGAAGGTAGAAACGCTGCACTCTAGTGCCAGCATTCGGGACTCCCACGTGGACGTGGGTCCCTGTGATGCCAACCGTAGGGTTACTGGGTCTGGCGTATTAGAGGAGAGGGGGTCCTCACCGTGACGACCCTCAGGAGACCGGGCACCATTGCCGGAGGCCTCCATATCTGTACAAGGTACCTTCCGAGGCTGCTCCTTATCCGACTTTCATGAAAAACCAGGGAGGGCTGAGCAACCGAGCGTGAGAATGGTCACGGTTGTCCGGAGCCCCTGACAGTGACTTCGAGATCTTCTTTTTGCATCTCTCCACCTCAGGAGATCCCTGATCGGAGTGTTGCCTTGAACGCAGAGCCACTGCGGGGGATCCCGGCAGCAGAGGGACGGGCAAGGATGCCACCGGGGATTCTGGGGCTGCCTTACAGAAAATGTAGTCGGACCTTTGCTTACGACTCAGCAGGGCCTTGGCAGACATTTTTTTTTACAAAGAGAGTAGGGCACTGGGTTGTAGTCGGTCCCCAGACACCGGAGACAGCAGTCATGGGTGACTGTGAGTGACATATTTTTGGAGCATCTGTCACATTTTTTAAAACCGGTGGCCATTAGGGCAAAAAGGGCCCCTGCTAGGTCAAAGACCCTCGAGGCCAGCGGTTGAAAAGGGTGCGAAAAGGCCCAAAGAGAAAAATTTTCCAAAAAAAAGCTGGAATAAGGACATTCCTTTGCTCGGGGAAAAAGAAGCAAAGGGGAGGACGGGAGAGGACTGGAACTACCGGAAAAGAGAGGGCCAGAGGCTGAAACGAAAAACACTTTTTCCAAGGGACGAGGACGTGCGTCCGAAAGGCTCCACGGAAAAAGGGAGGATTGAGCAAGATGGCACCATTGGGCGGGAAGAGGACCACGCATGCGGGGCAGCAATCCCAAAGGCTTTCTTTGAAAGCTGGGGAATTGCTCTGCTCGGGCTCCGTCGGTGCCGATGCCACCCATAAGGGAGGACTGACTTCCTGCTTGTTCCTGGATAACATAGCTGCTCTGCCCCATCCCCTCCACATTGCCGGCAGACTGTGCCATTATGCCCTTAGGTAGCATCCGATCACCTCAGATCAGTGGACTTTGAAGATAGTCAGAAAGGGGTACAGACTTCATCTTCAAAGCCTGTCCCCCTCTACCTCAGTAAGAGAGAGTATCATTCTCAACCTCCCCCCCCCTCACTTCTCTGTTACTACAGGAGTTCACCTCCCTTCTATAGCAGGACGCAATAGAAGAGGTTCCAACATCCCAGCAGGGAATGGGCTTTTATTCTCCGTACTTTCTCATCCCAAAGAAAACAGGAGGAT
This sequence comes from Ichthyophis bannanicus, assembly GCA_033557465.1. Classification (NCBI taxonomy): domain Eukaryota; kingdom Metazoa; phylum Chordata; class Amphibia; order Gymnophiona; family Ichthyophiidae; genus Ichthyophis; species Ichthyophis bannanicus. Next base: position 1,337,830,058 of record CM066033.1, on the reverse strand, counting down.
ACAGGTCTATCCTGGACCTCAGGAACCTAAACAAGTTTCTCATACGTGAGAAATTCAAAATGGTCTCTCTAGGGACCCTTCTCCCCTTTCTCCAGAGTCAGGACTGGCTCTGTTCTCTAGACTTAAAAGAAGCGCACACTCATATCCTGATTCATCCAGAACACAGAAAATTCCTATGCTTCATGTTCCAAGTAAGACACTATCAACACAAGGTCCTTCCATTCAGGCTGGCCTCTGCCCCAAGAGTCTTCACAAAGTGCATGGCGATCATAGCCACATTCCTAAGAACTCTGGGGATATTTGTCTTCCCTTACTTAGACGACTGGCTCATAAGAGCAAGAACCTCTCAGGAAGCCAGAGTGTCTCTCACGCACCATGCAGGTGCTACAACACTTGGAATTTGTCGCAAATCTTCCAAAGTCCCAACTAGTTCCCATTCAGATTCTAGAGTTCATAGGGGCTCTCTTAAACACTCAGCAGTCAAAGGCATTTCTGCCCCAACCATGCTGCAATTTCTGGGTCACATGGCATCAACAGTGCATGTAGTCCCATATGCCCATCTACACATGCACACAGTCCAATGGACTCTGGCTTCCCAGTGGACTCAAGCCTCAGGCCATCTTGGGGACAAGATACTTGTAGCTCCCCCTCTGACGGCATCTCTCCAGTGGTGGTGTTCCCCAGAAAATCTCCTCGTAGGGTCACCTTTTCAGATGCCTCCCTGTCAATGTACCTTAATGACAGATGCATCCAAACTGGGCTGGGGAGCCCATCTAGGGCACCTTTCCACACAGGGTCTCTGGTCACCACGACTACAAATAAGTCTGCTGGAGCTTTGGGCCATCTTCAATGCTCTCAAAGTATTTCAGGAACACCTTTCTTACCACAGAGTCCTGGTCCAAACAGACAATCAGTTGCCATGTTCAGTGTGAACAAGCAGGGAGGGACAGGCTCTTGGTCCCTCTGCAGGGAAGCTCTACAGCTCTGGTCCTACATCTTCCAGATGTGGGGGGACTCCAGAGATAGAGCTCTCTGCCACCACGCAGAATGCCAAGCTCCCACGCTTCTGCACCAGGACTCTCATGTTGGGCAGTCAGCAGGTGGATGCTTTTCACCTCCATTGGGGGCAAGGCCTACTTTACACCTTTTCCCCCCATTCCCGATTTCCAAAACTCTGTTCAAACTCCAGGCAGACGGGGGTTCTATGATACTCATAGCCCCATGCTAGCCACATCAACTGTGGTTGCCTCTCCTCTTACATCTGTCTCATATTCACCCGATAGATCTCAGAGCTGCACCAGATCTGCTCTCTGACGGAGGGGATGCTGCTCCATCCCAATCCGCAGTCTCTCCACCTCACAGCATGATTGCTGAAGGCATAGCCTTTCAGCACCTTAACCTTTCTCAGGAGGTTAAGGACATCCTTTTGGCTTCCAGAAAGCCATCCACCAGACGTTCCTATGTCTTTAAGTGGTGTAGATTTTCACTCTGGTGTTCACAAAGGGATCTTTGGAGTGAAGGAGTTGCCTAGTGGTTGGGGCAAGGTACTTCAGACCGGAATGTCGGGAGTTCAAATCCCACTAGAGGACAGCAACCTTGGGCCGGAAGGACTGGGGTTTCTAGTCCCACAGGTGCTCCTTGTGGTCTTGGGCAAGCCACTTAACCCTCCATAGCCCATGTTCCCTGTAAAATAGTTATCTTCAAGTTATAATGCCCTGTTCAATGTAATTTCAGTTTGTTCAATGTAAACCGCACTGATGCAGAATAGCGCGGTATATAAGAGAATGTAAATAAATAAATAAATCTTAATCCCTTCTCCGTTCCAGTAGAGGCACTTCTCCAATATCTCCTCCACCGTTCCTCCTCTGGTCTCAAAACCAACTTGGTAAGAGTGCACTTAAGTGCAATTGTAGCCTCTCATCATCACTTAGATGGGCAGCCCATCTCCTCGCAGCCGCTCGTCTCATGCTTTATGAAAGGACTTCTGTTAACCAAGCCTCCCATTAGACCACCGCCAGTGGCATGGGACCTTAATGTTGTTCTGGGGCAACTTCTCAAACTGCCCTTTGAACCATTAGCCACAACCTCGCTCAAGTTTCTAACATGGAAGGTCATCTTCCTCATTGCCCTCACTTCAGCAAGACGCATTAGTGAGCCTTGGTGGCTGACCCACCTTACAGCGTAGTTACTCAAATGTAACAGGTGTTCTCCAGGAGCAGCAGGAATCAGTCCTCACATATGGGGTGATGTCGGCGCCGACGGAGCCCTCGCGGAGCAATTTTCCCCAGCTTTCAAAGAAAGCCTTTGGGAATTGCAGCGCGCATGCGCGGTCCTCTTTCCGCCCAAGGGTGCCATCTTGCTCAGTCAGATGACATAGCTAAAAGACAGCAAAAATTAGCAAAAACGAAAGCATATAACTGCAACTCCAAGGGGAGGAGGGAGGGTTGTGAGGACTGATTCCTGCTGCTCCTGGAGAACACCTGTTACAGGTAAGTAACTACGCTTTCTCCAGGACCAAGCAGGAAGTCAGTCCTCACATATGGGACTCCCAAGCTTAAGGCTACCGGAGACCCTAAGCACAAAAATGAGCTCCCTCGAGGTCAGTAGCACAGAAGGAAGGAATCTTCTCTGAATATGTCTCCAACCGTAGCCCAACATCCGGGACGGAGGGTAGGAGTTGCCTATACCTCGAAGAGGTTACAGAGGACTGCCTGTCCGAAAGCACTGTCCCTGCGGGACTCCCTCTCCAGGCAGTAATGGGCTGCAAAAGTCTGGCTTGAAGACCAAGTAGCGGCCCGGCAGATGTCTGCCAATGGAACAGAGCGGAGGTAAGCTACCGACGTAGCCTTCGCCCGAACACGATGAGCTGTGACTCTACCTTCCAGCACGAGGCCGGCAGCCTCGTAAGCCCAAGCGATACAGTCCGCAATCCAGATGGACAGAGTACGCTTGGAGACAGGGAGCCCCAACTTGTTGGGGTCATAAGACACGAAGAGCTGAACAGCCTTTCGGTGCTCCCGCGTACGGTCAAGGTAGAAGGTCAACGCCCTTCTATAGTCCAGGGTATGCAGGACCATTTCAGCTCGGCTGGAGTGTGGCCTGGGAAAGTAGGTCGGAAGCACCACCTCCTGGTTGATGTGAAAAGGGGAAACCACTTTGGGAAGAAATTTAGGGTGAGTCTGTAGGACTACCTGGTTCTTGTAGAACCTAGTGTAAGGAGGATCAGAAACCAGGGCCTGCAGCTCACTAACGCGTCTAGCCGAAGTGAGGGCTACCAAGAACAAGGTTTTCCACGAAAGAAAACGTAGCGGACAGGTAGCCATAGGCTCAAAAGGCGGACAGGTAATCCGCTGCAACACCACATTAAGATCCCAGTCCGGGGCTGGCGGGCGCAAAGGTGGCTTAAGGAGAAGGAGGCCTCTGAGAAACCGAGCCACCAGAGGGTGGCTGGAAAGAGGTCTACCATCCACCGGCATGTGATGCGCAGAAAGAGCACTGAGGTGGACCTTTACCAAGTTGGACTTAAGTCCAAGGTTGGAGAGAGAGAGCAAGTACTGCAAGACCACTGATGCTGAACAGGAGAAAGGATCTTGAGACTGCTGAGTACACCAGACGGAGAACCGACGCCACTTGAGAGCGTAGGCCTTTCGGGTGGAGGGCCTCCTGGAGGCCAAGACGACCTCCTCCACATCTGGAGGTAGCTGCAGAGGAGTAAGGACTACCCTTTCAGCAGCCAGGCCATCAGATGAAGGGACCGGAGATTGGGGTGTAGGAGAGTCCCCTGATCCTGCGAGAGGAGGTCGGGCTGAAATCCCAGTGGAAGAGGAGTGTCTACCGCTAGCTGCATCAGAAGCGGGAACCAAGGTTGTCTCGGCCACCGGGGAGCCACTAGGATCATCGATGCTTTGTCTCTGAGAACCTTGAAGAGCGTCCGAGACACCAGTGGCATGGGAGGAAAGGCATACAAGAGGCCGGTGGACCATGGAATTAGAAAAGCATCCTCCGCTACCCGGAGAGGATGCGGCTGTCGTGAGCAGAATCCGGGCAGCTGCCGGTTCAGAGGACTGGCGAACAGATCCATGGTGGGGAGGCCCCACTTGAGAAAGATCCGCTGAACCACCAGCGGATCCAACCTCCACTCGTGTGGCTGGAGGATCCTGCTGAGCTTGTCGGCCAGGTAATTTTCTTGACCTGGGAGATAGACAGCCTTGAGGATGATGCCGTGGTGGACTGCCCAAGAGCATAGTTTTTGTGCCTCCTGACAGAGAAGGAAGGAGCCTGTTCCGCCTTGTTTGTTCACGTAGAACATTGCAACCTGATTGTCTGTCTGTATCAGCACCGACTGGTGAGAAACCAGGTGAGAGAATGCTTTGAGCGCTAGGCGGATGGCTCTGAGCTCCAGGAAGTTTATCTGCTGAGCAGACTCCCAAGGAGTCCAGAGGCCTTGAGTACATGTCCCTTGGCAATGTGCTCCCCAACCCAGGAGAGAAGCATCGGTCGTCAGGACCTGAGAATGCGTAGGGGACTGAAAAGTCACTCCTAGTACCAGGTTGGGCAGATGAAGCCACCATTGTAGAGAAGAGACCAGCTGGTCGGAGATCTGTACGGAGTCCGCTAGGCTCCCCGTGGCCTGATGCCATTGACTGCGAAGGCACCACTGAGCAGGACGCATGTTCAGTCGGGCATTGGGGGTCACATGGACCGTGGAAGCCATATGGCCGAGCAGTCGCAGAAAGTGCCTGGCTGAGACCAGCGCATTGCTGTGAAAGTGGCCGGCGAGATCCATGAGCCGCTTGGCCCTGTCCAGAGGGAGGAAGGCCCGCGCCTGAAGTGTGTCCAACCGGGCGCCGATGAACTCGAGATTTTGAGAGGGGAGCAAAGTGGACTTTGCGAAGTTTATGACAAAACCCAAGTGCTGGAGCAGAGCCACAGTGCGATGAGTGGCTTGAGTGGCCTCTTGGGAAGACTGGGCTCTGATGAGCCAGTCGTCCAGGTATGGGAACACAAACAGACCTTGAAGTCTCAGATAAGCCGCCACCACTGCGAGGCATTTGGTGAACACCCTGGGTGCGGAGGATAGGCCAAAGGGCAGCACTCTGTACTGGTAATGATTTCCTCCCACAACAAATCTGAGATATTGTCTGTGGTCCGGATGAATGAGGATATGAGTATATGCATCTTTCAGATCCAAGGAGCATAGCCAGTCTCCCTGCTGGAGGTAGGGCAGCAGGATTCCAAGGGTAAGCATCTTGAACTTTTCCTTTGCAAGGAACTTGTTGAGGTTTCGCAAGTCCAGGATGGGTCTGAGGCCTCCTGTTCTTTTTGGAATCAGGAAGTACCTGGAGTAAAACCCTTGGCCCTTCAGGTGGTGGGGCACCGGTTCCATGGCTTGTTCCTGAACAAGACTTGCTAACTCCTGAAGTAGTAAGTCCCTGTGCAAAGGTAGTCTGGGAGGCTCCCCTGGAAAGTAGGAGGGAGGTACCTGGTGAAAGTGAAGAAGATAACCCTTTTGAACTATGTGAAGTACCCAGGTATCTGTGGTGATGTTGGACCACCTTTGGGCAAAGTGGACCAGCCGGCCTCCTGTGCTGAGAGAAACCAGCTGAGGGGGAGAGGCTATGCTGAGGAAGTCAAAACCCCCCACCCTGCTGAGCAGGGGCCGGTGGTGCAGGCTTGGGGGCTTGCTGCCTACGGGACCCATTACCCCGTCCCTTGGCCTGCTTTCCCTGTGGGGGAGCTGCTGAGGCCTGATACTGAGGGTAGAATTTATAGGCAGCACCTTTCCTCGGGTAAAAGGGCTTTTTCCCCGAGGCCTTCTTCTTTTGAGAAGGGGCACAGGTCTTCCTTGAGAGACGAGTCCTGGTGAGAGTCTCCGTCTCGATTTGTGCAGCCTTCTCATCCATGGGCTTGCCAAAGAGGTTATCACCTCGGCAGGGGACATCGACCAACTTGTCCTGTACCCAGGGCTCGAGGTCGGACGTCTGAAGCCAAGCCTGGCGGCGTCCACCGATGCCGGCCGCAGCTACTCGAGCCGAAGCCTCAAAACCATCATAGGCTGCTCGAGATATAAACTTGGAGCACTCCCGAATACCAGTAGACAAGGATTGGAACCTCTGCAAAGGTTCGTCGGAGAGACCAGCAGAGAACCCGGCTATTTCCTAAGCCAGGTCTCGGAGATACATGCCCATGTAGAGCTGGTATGTCTGGACTCGATAAGCAAGCATAGAGCCCTGGAAGCACTTCCTACCGAGGGCATCCAGGCTTCGGGCTTCCCTACCAGGGGGCACTGAGGAGTGCATTTTTTGACTCTTAAGTCTATGCATGGCCGATTCCACCACCATGGAATGGTGCGGTAGTTGTGCCTTCTGGAAGCCGGGGCTCTTGCGGACTCGATAAATGGAATCGACCCGCATGCTTAACACCGGCGACGACGCCGGGTTCTCCCACATGCGGAAGAGAAGTCGTTCCAGCATCGGAGGAACCGGTACAATAAAGGCCTCCTTCGGGGGAGAGTCATATTGGAGGGCATCGAGTTCCTCGACTCAAGGCTCCTCCTCGGGATCCGCGGGGAAGGCCAAGGCCTTGGCCATATCCCTCACGAAGTCCGAGAACCGGGTATCCTCCGGGGGGGACCGTCTCCGAGGTTCGGACTCGGGGGAGTCCGAAGGGACACACCGAGTCCGAAAGGAACCAGGTGACTCTTCGTCCTCAGATTCCCAGGCCGACTCCTCGGAGGAGGAGTCAAGCGGCTCCGGTCGGGCGGGCACCGATGCTATCCGCTCCGACGCCGAGGGAGTCGGCGTCGACGACCTCGGTCCCGAACGGGAGGCCGAAGGAGACCTCGACCGAGGATCGACTCGAGCCCTCATGGACTCGAGGATCGGCTCGGTCTCCGGGGTCGATTTGGAGGTCGACGTCCCGGCGGTCAGGGCAGAAGCACCGGCAAGGCCAGCGATCAATACCCGCTGCTGGTCCATGAAGGCAGTCAGACTGCTCTCCAAGGCCGTCAACCTGAGTCCGAGCTCAGGAGACCCAGCAGCCCCCAACTCGGGCCTCGACGGCGTCGGGCCCGACGTCGGGTCCTTCGGAGGCGAGTCAACGAGGACAACAGTACTCACGTGAGCGGGTAAGTCCACCTCGAGTCGAGGATGTTTTGACGGCCTCTCCATCTCCGAGGACCCGGGACGGGAATCGGGGCTATGCGACCTGGCCCTCGAGGAACCAGGAGCGTCCACCGATCCCGCCCTCGCGGGTTTCTTCTTCCGATGATGTTCCCGGGTAGGAGACCCCCTGTCAGAGGAACTTCGACGATGCTCAGGACCAGAGTCCCGAGACGTCGAAGCCTCTGACGAGGTCCGAGCCCGGCCAGAGTCAGAGAAGATACGCTCCCGCTGATGCTGCCGACTCCTCAATGCTTTTGAGGACATTTTGCCGCATGGCCCACAGATCATGGAGTCATGATCTGGGCCAAGGCAGCGGAGGCAGAAGTCATGAGTGTCTGTAAGAGACATGAGTTTCTTACAGAGATCACACTTTTTAAAGCAGCTGGCAGCCATCGGGGGAAAAAGGGCCCCTGCGAGGTCGAATGACCGGGCTGCCAGGGAAAAAGGAAAAAGGCGCAAAATCTGTCACGAAGGACAAAAAACCGAAAAATAAGGGACGGACTCGCAACCGGTGTCGCGAGTCCGGGCGGGAAAAGAACCGGCGTCGAACCGAAGAAAAAAGAGAAAAATAGAGAAAAAAATCAACTTTTCTGCGGGGATTCACAGGCAACGTCTGTAGGGCTCCGCGGAAAAAGAAGACTGAGCAAGATGGCACCCTTGGGCGGGAAGAGGACCGCGCATGCGCGCTGCAATTCCCAAAGGCTTTCTTTGAAAGCTGGGGAAAATTGCTCCGCGAGGGCTCCGTCGACGCCGACGTCACCCCATATGTGAGGACTGACTTCCTGCTTGGTCCTGGAGAAACTCTGTTCCACCATGACGAGGTTGTCCTTAGGACTCATCCTCACTTCATGCCAATAGTGGTTTTGCCCCTTCATCTGAATCAGGCAGTCTACCTTCCTGTCTTTTTCCCTAGACTGCATTCATCTAGGGCAGAGGCAACCCTCCACACTCTGGATTGTAAACATGCTCTGGCATTATACCTTCAGAGAATATGAGAATACCGAATGGCTTCTCAATTGTTAGTCTCCTTTGACCCTAGTCATCTGGGGTTGCCAGTATCCAAGCATACCCTTCTCCAAATGGATAGCAGATTGCATCACTTTTGCTTATGATGTGGCAGGTCTCTCTCTTGAAATTCATGTCACTGCCCATAATGTTAGGGAAAAGGGCACCTCGATGGCAAATTTACACTCAGAGGTTATTGCCGAAATCTGCAAAGCAGCAACTTGGTCTTTGGTCCATACCTTTGCTGCTCACTACTGTCTAGACAAGGACTCCCGCCGGGATGCCATGTTTGGCCAGACTGTTCTCCAGCATCTCTTTCAGACTTAGAGCAACTCCTATCCTCCGTCCTGGAATTTTGATACCAGACATCCATGGAGGATCCATGACCTCTTTTGGCCTCTCCTGAGAAAAACCACTACTGGTTCAGAGGTTTCTCTCTGGTATCTTCCAGCTAGGGAGTCCCATATGTGAAGACTATATTCCTACTTGTTCCTGGAGATAGCACAGTTACTCAACTGTAATAGGTGATCTCCGGGAACAGCAAGAATTTAGTCTTCACAACCCACCCTCCTTCCCCCTAGGAGTCGTATGATTAATTTTCTCCTCTCCTTTTATGTCAGCTACAAACTCAACTGAGGAGGGAGAGTGGCAAAGGCAGAAAGGCAGCTACGCAGGCGCAGTGGGATGCTCCCAAAAGCTTTCCTATTGGATGCTGGGGAGTGTTCCCACGTAGGCTCCATCAGTACAGACGTCACCCATATGTGAAGACTAAATTCCTGCTGTTCCCAGAGATCACCTTTATATGTTTAGGGAACCATTCAAATTAGGGGAACAACCCAAACACTGCTGCCCTGAGAGCTAAGGGATCCTTTTACACCAAGGAAAGGAGCCCAAATCTCACTGTCCTGAATCCAGCTGTACCAGAAAAGATAGTCTAGAGGCCATTGTTCTGGAAGCTTAACGATCCCTGCACCACTCCTGCACATGCCACCATCTGCTGGAAACAGAATACTTGCAAATTCCTTCTTTAGTGCAATGATGCTGTACTGAAGTTGTGGTCCTGTCTCCCTCTACTGGCAAGGTGGCTATAAATCCATGTCTCTGCACTGGTCCAGAAGGAAGACAAGGAAGCACAATTTAGATTCTCAAAAGGAACAAAGGGGCACGTTTACTAAAAGGTTAACATGTTAGAGGCCCGTGTCCACAGACATGAAAGGGCTGTGGCAGTGCTTAATCATGCTAACATTTGTTAACATGCATTAACCTTTAGTAAACATGCCCCAAAACAAAAATAAAAAATACAGATTAATAATTTTGTTCAAATACCAAATTCTCTAAAATGTTTTCAAGTATTGCTGCTTTACAACACATTAAATAACCACCTTTGCTGGCCGTTCCGAACAATCTCCAATTTTCCTTTTGCCACTACCCTAATAAAAAATGTTTATCTTGAGCATTAACATCATCATTTTTCACACTTTAACCTATACATGGTCAGCCAGCATGGATTTTTAGAGTACTGGGCAAGGCTGCAGAACTTAAGCACCTTTCCTTCCAACTATAAAAGGGTATGAGGGTTTAGGGAAATTTCATACTTACTTCTTTCAATCTCTTCCACAATGAAAGTATCAAATTGTATTTTGTCAATGCTTTCATCTAGACAGTAAGTCTGATAGATTTTCTTCACTTCTTTGTGAAGAGGTATCATTTCTTCCTCAGTTAACTCTGGTTGCAAAATCCTGTCATTGAACTCCTCTGGGGAGGGAAGAAAATAAGTTTTAGAAACTCGTTTGAAAAAACAGCTCTTCTTCCTTCACACAGCACAGGTGCTCTCAAAACAAAGCAAATGAAACTAAAATAATGCTGCCCTCCATAAGTCAGAGTTTTTAATATAGTGTGTATAGGGCCCTCAAAGGATGCAATGACGTGCCTCTTGACAAATTCAGCAGTTTTATGTTCTTCTTGAAATAGTTGTTGGGAAACTGAAAGCAGTAATAAGCAACTTGGGAAAAACAACTGATTAAGAAAGCTAAAGAACGGTTGCTAAAAGCACAACTAATTCCAACTTCAAACATTACTTATTAGGCTATCCCTGCAATACAGAAGATTTGGGTTTGGCTTTTGTGTTTCACTGGGCTTTGGAAAAAGTAGTTGCTGTAGACATTCCTACTGAAAGAAAAGCACCATTGGTGGAGTATGCCTCAGGACACTTACTCTGCAATTCTTAACCAGCACAGCATGTCAATTCCAGGAGTGGAGAATTAAAGGACAGAAAATCAGGGGAGAAAGAAGGAAATGAACACTCATCTACTTCCTCATTTACTCTAATCTAACAAATGGAAAGAGGATATATGACTGAAAATTGAAACCTTAGAAAGCTTTAGCTGCTGTGCACTGGCCATCATAACATTTGGTTTTTACCTTCTATTCTAAGCTACGGTTGGGCAGCTCAAACTACTCAAAGGGCCACCAAGGCACTTTGTCAAAAGTGGTACTTTTTATTTATTAAAAAAAACAAAAAAACTTTCCTTTATTGAAGTTTAAAATGAAGTCACTCTGCTAGCCTGAAAGCTACTATATAGCAATGTTAAAGGGAAACAGTTTTACATAATTTAGCATAAGTGATAAAGCGTAGTTACTCACCTGTAACAGGTGATCTCTGGGAACAGCAGGAATTTAGTCTTCACATATTGGTATCGTCGGTACCAACGGAGCCTGTGCGGGAACGCTCCCCAGCGTCCAATAGGAAAGCTTTTGGGGCATCCCACAACGTCTGTGTGCTGCCTTCCCGCCTTTCCAACAGTCCCTTTCCAGTTGAGTTTATAGCCGAGAGGAAAGAGAGAGGGAGAGAGAGATACAATTCCTAGGGGAGGTGGGTGGGTTGTGAAGACTAAATTCCTGCTGTTCCCGGAGATCACCTGTTACAGGTGAGTAACTACGCTATCTCCAGGAACAAGCGGTAATGTAGTCTTCACATATGGGGACTCCCTAGCTGCAGATGCCAGGGAGATGGCCCCTTGTGAAAGGGCCATACTCCCCCCCCCCCCCCCAATGGATCTCTGGCATCCTACCAGGGACGGTGGGTAGGAGTTGATTAAGTCTGAAAAAGGTGTTGAAGAACAGCCTGGCCAAACAAGGCATCCCGGCGGGAGTCCTTGTCTAAGCAGTAGTGGGCTGTGAAGGCATGTACCAAAGCCCAAGTAGCTGCTTGACAGATGTCGTCAATAGACACAGAGTGAAGATGAGCCATTGAGGATGCCATGGCTCTCATATTGTGAGCTGTGACATGGCCTTCAAGAGGAAGGTTCTTACTCTCATTGGCAAAGGATATGCACTGAGCAATCCAGTTAGATAGAGTTCTTTTGGAAACTGGAAGTCCCAAATGACTAGGATCAAAAGCAACAAAGAGTTGAGAAGATTTTCTATGTTGCTGTGTCCTCTGCAAGTAAAAGGCCAAAGCTCTTTTACAGTCCAAGGTATGAAGGTTCCTTTCTGCCCTGGAGGCATGAGGCCTTGGAAAGAATACAGGAAGGTAAATCGCTTAGTTTAAATGGAAAGGTGAAACCACCTTTGGCATAAAGTGTGGATGAATCCTAAGAACTACCTTATCATGGTGGAACCTTGTATAAGGAGGATCAGTCATTAATGCTTGCAATTCACTGATGCAACGTGCTGATGTGATTGCAATGAGGAAGATGACTTTCCAGGAAAGGAATTTCAAAGATGTAGTGGCTAATGGTTCAAAGGGCGGTTTCATGAGCTGCCCGAGCACCAGATTCAAGTCCCATGCCACCAGTGGTGGCTTAATGGGAGGCTTTGTTAAAAGAAGGCCTCTCATAAATCTCGCTATGAGAGGAAATAGGTTGTCCACTTAGAGGCTTGTAAGAAGCTGCAATAGCAATAAGATGAACTCTTACTGAATTTGTCGAGATCCGCATTTGACAAATGAAGGAGATACTCCAGTATCGATTCCAGAGGTATCGCAAGAGGGTTAAGACCCTTCTGCGAGCACCATATGGTAAACCTTTTCCACTTAAAGGCGTACAAGCGTCTTGTGGAGGGTCTCCTAGAAGCATGAAGGATATCCTTTACCTGTTGGGAAACATTAAGATCCTAAAGTTCTAGCTTTCAGCAACCAGGCGCTGAGATGCAGAGACTGGGGATTCAGATGCCAGAGCATCCCGTCCTCTTGGGAGAGAAGATCTGGAGCGGATCCCAATTTCAGAAGCGGAGCTTGAGAGAGATGTAGGAGCAGAGGGTACCACGTTTGCCGTGGCCAATGTGGAGCTATGAGGATCATATGACCTCTGTCTCTCTGAAGCTTGAATAGGGTTTTGGAGATGAGGGGAATGGGTGGGAAGACATATAGAACATCCTGACCCCAGTGAAGGAGGAAGGCGTCCCTTGCCTGACAATGTCGAGCTGGGATTCTGGAACAGAACCGGGGAAGTTTGGCATTCAGTGGACTTGCAAAGAGGTTTATGTCCGGGGTTCCCCAAATCTGAAATATTCGGGCAACCTGGTCTGCATGGAGAGACCATTCGTGTGGAAGCAGAACTCGACTGAGTTTGTCTGCCCAAGAGTTTCGAATGCCTGGAAGATACCCCGCAAGGAGATGAATCTGATGCTCTCTGGCGAGGGCCCATAGTCGCAAAGCTTCATTGCATAGCAACAGAGAGCCTGTTCCGCCCTGCTTGTTCACATAGAACATGGCTACCTGATTGTCCGTTTGAACTAGGACTGTCTTGTAGCTGAGCTGGGCGTGAAATACTCGAAGAGCAAAGAAGATTGCTCTGAGCACCAGGAGGTTGATGTGAAGCCAAGCCTCCTGTAGAGTCCAGGTACCCTGGGTAGAGAGATCGTGCAGGTGGGCTCCCCATCCCACCTGAGATGCATCTGTTATGGTGGCTTGGGATAGGGGGTTGCTGGAAAGGAGACCCCACCAGAAGGTTTCTGTGTGATTGCCACCATTTGAGGGACAAAATAAGACTGAGTTTGTTATTTTGTCCGACAGGCAGCCTGAGGCCTGTGTCCACTGAGTGGATAAAGTCCACTGGGCTGCTCGCATATTGAGGCGAGCATAAGGAACCACATGCACAGTGGATGCCAAATGGCCTAGCAATTGTAGCATTTCCCAAGCAGTGAGACAAGGTTTGAGCACTGCTTGGGAAGCTAGTTGTACTATGCGAAGACAGCGGGGCTGCGGAAGGAAAGCCCTTGTCTGTCTGGTATCCAGATGAGCTCCTATGAACTCTAGGGACTGAGTGGGAGCAAGATTGGATTTTGGGAGGTTTATGACCAGTCCCAAATACTGAAGGATTCGTATTGTACGAAACAGAGCAGAGCTGGCTTCTGACACTGTAGCGGCTCGAATGAGCCAGTCGTCTAAGTAAGGGAAGACGAATATTCCCAGAGTGCGGAGAAATGCTGCTACCACAGCCATGCATTTTGTGAACACTCTTGATGCAGAAGCCAGGCCAAAGGGAAGAACCTTGTATTGGTTTTGCTTTCCTTGAAACAGGAATCGGAGGAATCTCCTGTGATTTGGATAGATGAGAATATGAGTATACGCATTCTAGAGAACGAAGCCAATCCTGACTTTGAAGGTATGGCAGAAGAGTTCCTAGAGAAATCAATTTGAACTTCTCTCGGAACAGGTATTTGTTCAATTCTCTGAGTTCTAGAATGGGTCTGTGTCCCCCTGTTTTCTTTGGAATAAGAAAATAGGGGGAGTAGAACATTGTACCCTGCTGGAGGATGGGTACTTCTTCTATTGCCCCTTGGGCAAGAAGTGTTGAGACCTCGTGATTCAGCAGGTTGTCTGCAGAGGTCTGGGAATTGAACTGCCTTAGGATTGTAGGAGGGGGCATGCTGTGAAAATGAAGCTTGTACCCCTCTCCTACAATGGACAGAGTCCAATTTTCTGCTGTTATTTGGTGCCATCTGTTGGCAAAATGACACAGCCTGCATGGAATATTTAGGGGTTCTGGACCCCTCAGAAGCAGGAAGGCTAAGCTCTCTAGGAAGGAGTCAAAGCTCTTGAGGGGGCTGAACCTGCGGAGCTGGTTGAGCTCTCAGGCCTTTTGGTTTCTTTTGTTTGAATTGCTGTTGTCCCCTTTGGGAACTTGAACGTGAGCTTGGCTTTGCTGGGTATAGGATGGATAAAACTTCCTCTTTTTGCTGAAATAGGGTTTTTTATAGGGTTTCTTTTTGGCTGGAGTGGTTCTAGATTTTGACAATCTATCTAAGGTGATAGTGTCAGCATCTATCTCATTAGCCTTTTCCTGCCAATTCTTGCCAAAGAGGTTTTCTCCTGTGCAAGGGATGTTGCCTAATTTATCCTATACCCAATCTCCAAGTCTGATGCCTGAAGCCAGGCAATCCGTCGTGCACCAATGGCAATAGCAGAGGTTCTGCTGATGCATTCAAAGCAGTCAAAGGCTGCACGATTCACAAACTTGGAGACATCTTGAGCATGCCAGACAAGCGTAAGGAAGTCTTGTCGTCTGTCATCTGGGAGAAGTGGGCTCATAAGCTCAAAATCTCCTGTGACCTCTTTGAGGAACATTCCCATATATAAAATATATGAGCTGATCCTAGCTGAAAGCATGGGAAGCCTGAAAAGTTTGACATCCAAAAGCATCAAGAGTCCAGCATTCACGACCTGGAGGATTGGATGCATGTCTCTCTGCACTTTTCATCCTACGCATGACTGACTCCACTACCATTGAATCCAGGACATGGTGGAACTCGATACATGGTATCAAACCTCCTAGATTGAGGAGATGTGGTCAAAGGTGTCTCCCACATTCTGAGCATCAAATCATGAAGAATTTCATGAATGGGTAGAGTGGCTGCCTCCTTTGGAGCCTTAGGATACTGGAGAATTTCCAATTCCTTTGCTCTAGGTTCCTTTTCAGGAGCTACCGTGATTGAGAGGCCTTTGGCAACATCACGAATAAAATCCTGAAAAGACATATCCTCCGGAGGTGACATTCTGCGTTGGGGAGAAGAAGAGTTTTCCGGGAGAAAAACTCTGGTACCGGCAGAATTATCAGAGTCATCAAAATTGGAGGATTGTATCTCTGATCACGATGTTCATGTAAGGCACGGTCCCGGTATCGATCGAAGTCGGTACCGAGTTGATCCGGTACAGATCTTTCGATGCCAGGCAAAGACGGCATGGGAAGAATTCCCGTCGGTGCCGGTACCGGCATCGGTACCGGTGTCGGTATCAGTGCCCATTGAACCATCGGTGTCAACGGTACCGCAGCTATAAGGAGAGCTGCAATACTGAGCCTGATAGCGAGGAATCTCTGGTCTATCAACGCTGCCGATGCCTGGGTGTCAGTACCGGTGAAGGTGGCCGGGACCCCTGAGCATGGCACCAGTAGTTCTGTCGAGGCCGAGGCCTCGAGAACATCCTGGAACCCCGTTGATGCTTTGAAGGCTGAAGCCTCCCGCTGGGGCTGTTTTGCCGGTGTGGTTCCCTCAAGGACAATGCCTATGGCCTCTCGATGCTTTGCAGGAGAGCTACCCTTCGAGGACCGGCTTTTATGTTTAGTTACCTGAGATCCATGGGAGGAAAAAGAGGCTCTTGAAGATGTTGATGCAATGGACCTGGCATCTGAAGAAAAGAGGGTACCGAGCTTTGCAGCCCGGTTCTGTCTTCCTCTTTTAGTCATTCCCATACAAGAGAGACATTCAGATGGAGAATGGTCACGGCCTAAACATTTAAGACACCAGTCATGGGTGTCGGTGATGGAAATGGTACCGCCACACTTAGTGCATTTTTTAAAACCACCAGCTGGTTTTTCCATCTTTAAGGAAAAATGGGGCCTAGTGCCGAAAAAGAAAAGTTTCTGAAGAGAAACAATTCAGAATTTATTATTTTTTTAAAGAAGAAAAGTACCGGCGGTACCGGTAGGCGTCGTGCGGGGCAAACGTGACCACAAGAAAACATGATAAAAGAAGACATTTTCTACGATGACAGGGTATGTGTCCTGTCAGCTCTGCGGAAAATGAAGAACTGAAGAGGGACAGTTGGAAAGGCAGGAAGGCAGCACGCATGTGCTGAGGGATGCTCCCAAAAGCGTTCCTATTGGACGCTGGGGAGCGTTCCCGCGCAGGCTCTGTCGGTACCGATGAGACGATGTGAAGACTACATTCCTGCTTATTCCTAGAGATTAAAATAATACATTCCTAAGCATAAAAATTACAGGCACATTTAAGACAAACCAGAGAAAATATTTTTTGCATTCAATGCACAATTAAGCTTTGGAATTCATTGCCAAAGGAAGTGGTAAAAGCTGTCAGTGTTGCTGTGTCAAAAAAACAGGTATAGAAAGGTTCCTAGAGGACATGTCCATAAACCATTATTAAAGTGTATTTGAAGAAATCCACTGCTTATCCCTGGCATATCTTTTCAATGTTACTCTCTTGTTCACCTCCTATGGGTTTCCTTACTTTTCCCTAGATACATTCTAGTCCTCAGTTGTGTTGTTGACTAGACTGTAAGCTCTGATGAGCAGGGATTGTCTTTTACATGTCTCTGTACAGTGCTGCATGCGTCTTGTAGAGCTATACAAATGATTATTAGTAATAGTAGAAATACCATGGCTTTTTAAAAATTTCCATGCAATACTTTACGAAAGGCTTTCTGAAAATTCAGATACACTATATCAACTTTATCCACATTTATTCATGCCTCAAAAAAAAAAGAGCAGATTGTTGACTTTGTCCCATTAAACCATACCTGTCTGTTGAAGACCGTGCTGTTTGCAGGGCAGTAAGGGGATTGGATGATACTGTATTTTAATGTATGTACACGGTTTAGATTGACCTTGGTCAGAAAAGTAGTCTCTTTTTTTTAATAAATAAATAATTCTGATCTTTATAATAGTTTTTGCTGTTTTGTCCAGCTCTGACGTCAGGTTTATTGGTCTGTATTTTCCCATATCACCCCTGATCCCTTTTTAAGAAATGGTGTTACGTTAGTCGCCCTGCAATCTTCAGGAACTGTATGAATAAACACCTAAGAATTGAAGCACTAAGTATATATTAACAATGTGAATTACAGTCACACAGCTGTGCATATTGATGCCGCTACATAATAAGAATACCAGTGATGATCATACCACCATACCGACTAAGAGACAAAACTGCAACAGGTGCACGGCTCCTTCCTGCTTCAGAAAATTCATGAAGCGGAACAAAAGATCCTGCTGTGCCCTTATCTCTTTCAGTTCTAGTTTCAGTACCTGCAAAAAGGAGCAAAGCACACCCTTAGGACCATGTTTACTTAATGTTAGCACACAGTATGAGCCTCCGTGGCCATAGGAATAGCATGGGTGACACAGATTGCATGCACAGATGCTCAGTAAATATGGCCCCGCCATCCTTCACATTTACATTTTTCAGATTTGTACACATTATTGAGCTGGTGAAGACAATAACTCTCAAAAGCTTATTATGGATATGAGTTAGTCCAATAAAACATAGTTACTCACCTGTAACAGGTGTTCTCCGGGGACAGCAGAAATCAGTTCTCACACATGGGTGACGTCGGCACCAATGGAGCCTTCGCGGAAGCATCCCCCCAGCTTTCAAAGAAAGCCTTTGGGAGATGCCACCACACATGTGCGCTCCCCTTCCTGCCCAAGGATGCCATTTTGCTCAGTCAGATGACATAGCTAAAAGACAGCAAAAATAAAAGATGGTAAAGGAGCAACTCCAAGGGGAGAAGGGAGGGTTGTGAGGACTGATTCCTGCTGTCCCAGAAAACACCTGTTACAGGTGAGTAACTATGCTTTCTCCGGGAACAAGCAGGCAGTCCTTACATATGGGACTCCACAGCTACAGTCTACCGAAAGCCCATAGCAAAAATAGGGGCTCCCTCATGGGGAACCGCAAGAAGCAACAATTAGCCCGTGTACACAGACCACAGTAAGTCCCTTGTGTCCGATGAACCAGCACTCCGGTAGCCTAAACACAGAAGGGTCGGAGGGTAGGAGTTGCCTAAACCCCGAAAAGGTTACGGAACACAGCCTGGCTGAAGGCACTGTCCCGTCAGGACTCTCTTTTCAGGCAGTAATGGGCTGCAAAGGTATGGACTGAAGACCAGGTGGCGGCCTGGCAGATATCCGCAATCGGAACAGAGCGTAAGTTTGACACCGAGGCCACCATGGCCCTTATACGGTGTGCTGTGACACGGCCTTCGAGCAGGAACATCGCCTGCTCATAAGCAAGGGCGATACAGTCCACCATCCACCATTTGGACAGCGTGCGCTTGGTCACCGCCTACCCCAGTCTACTGGGGTCATAGGAGATGAAAAGCTGAGAAGCCTTGCGGTGGCCCTGAGCGTGTTGGATATAGAAGGACAAGGCCCTCTTACAGTCCAAGGTGTAAGTGAGGTCTTGGAAAGAAGGTAGGAAGTACCACTTCCTGGTTGAGATGGAAGGGCGATACTACCTTCGGCAGGTATTTGGGATGCATGCGAAGCACCACTCTGTTCTTGTAGAACCTGGTATAAGGTGCCTCTGCCACCAGGGCCTGGACCTCGCTACTCTGCAAGCGGAGGTAAGTGCAACCAGGAAAACCACCTTCCAAGAAAGGTAGTGAAGGTGGCAGGTAGCCAGAGTCTCGAAAGGCGGGCGAGTGAGCTGCCCCAATATCACATTGAGATCTCATTTGGTCACCGGCAGGCGAACCGGGGGCTTCAATAAGAGCAGGCCCCAAAGGAAACTGGTCACCAATGGCTGGACTGAGAGAGGCTTACCATCCACCAAATGGTGGTACGCCACCAGGGCAATGAGGTGCACTCAGACGGAGTTAGACTTGAGCCCGGACAGAGAGGTGGAGAAGGTACTGCAACACTAGAACCACCGGGCAGGAGAAAGGATCCGTTTCGTGTTTGGCACACCACACAGAGAACCTGTACCATTTGAGGGCAAAAGTCTTTCTAGTAGAGGCCTTGAGAGAGGCTAGCAGAATGTCCTCCACCTCAATCAGAAGACTGAAAGGGGCGAGTCATCCTCTCAGCATCCACGCTGTCAGCGACAGGGACCCCAGGTTGGGGGTGCAGGAGGGAGCCCTCCTCCTGAGACAGAAGTCCCGGGGCGGTCCCCAAGGGAATGGGGGCCTCCATTGTCAACTGTAGAAGCAGAGGGAACCACAGCTGCCTGGGCCACCGAGGAACTATCAGGATGAGTGAAGCCTTGTCACGGAGGGTCCTGAACAAGGTCTTGGCGATCAGCAGCATCTGAGGGAAGGCGTACATGAGGCCTTCTGAACATGAGACTAGGAACGTATCCACTGCCACCCTGGCGGGGTGAGCTGGCCGAGATTAGAAACGGGGCAACTGAAAGTTGATCGGACTGGCAACAGGTCCATTACAGTTCCCCCCCCAGAGCTGGAAAAGCCAACCGGCTACCCTGGGGTCGAGCTGCCACTTGTGTGGCTGGAGAACTTTGCTGAGTCTGTTGGACAGCAGGTTGTCCTGGCCTGGCAGGTATTCTGCCCGCAGGAGGATATCCTGTTGGATTGCGTATGAGCAAAGAGTTAGAGCCTCCTGACAAAGGGTCCAGGACCCCATGCCCCCTTGTTTGTTCACATAGAACATCGCCACCTGGTTGTCCATCTGGACAAAAAAACAGCTGGTGACGCAGGTGGTGACAGAAGACCTTCAGGGCTAGGTATATGGCTCGGATCTGCTGGGTGCTCTCATGAGGTGACCAGTTGCCCCGGGTGAGGAGATCTCCACTATGGGCTCCCCAGCCAAGCAGGGAGGCGTCCGTGATGAGGACCCTTGAGGAGTTTGGAGTCTGAAAAGGCATGCCCGCCTCGAGATGCTGGGGCAACTGCCACCAGACTAGAGAGTCTGCCAACTGGAGGGTCACAGAAACTCTGTCTCAGAGGCGGCCTGTGGTCTGGGACCACTGATCCCGGAGACACCACTGCACCGCCCTCATGCGGAGGCGAGAGTCTGGGGTTACGTGGACCATGGATGCTATGTGCCCGAGGAGCTGCAAAAGAAGCCGGGTGGGCACCGAGGGACAGTACTGAATGTCCCGAGCTAAAGACCTGAGATGATCGGCTCGGTCCCTGGGCAAGAAAGCCCCAATGAACTCCAGACATTGTGCCGGGAGGAGGTGAGACTTGGGTAGTTTATGACAAAGCCCAAGTGTTGCAGAACTCGGATGGTGCATGTGGTGGCCTGCTGCACCACAGAGGCCGTGCCTCCCTTTAGAAGCCAGTCGTCCAGGTAGGGAAAGACGAAGACCCCTTGGAACCAGAGGAAGGCAGCCATGACTGCCCAGCATTTTGTGAAGACTCTTAGGGCAGAGGCAAGGCCGAGGGACAGCACTCTGTATTGGAAGTGCCTGCCCCCTACCACGAACCTCAGTTACTGCCTGTGGTTGAGGTGGATGAGGATGTGGGTATAAACATCCTTGAGGTCTAAGGAGCATAGCCAGATTCCCTGCTTTAGGTATGGCAATAATGTTCCATGGGAGAGCATTATGAACTTCTCCCTCCCCAGGAATTTGTTGAGGTTGCGTAGGTCGAGGATGGGTCTTAGACTACCTGTCCTCTTTGGCACGAGGAAATACCTGGAGTAGAACCCCCTGCCCTTAAGGTGGTGGGGCACCGGCTCCACCGCTTTGTCATCAAGAAGACCTGCCAACTCCTTTAGAAGGTGGTCCCAATGGAGGGGAGACCTGAGGAGCTCTCCCGGGAAATAAGGGGGAGGTGTCTGAGTCAGGTGGAGGAGGCACCCCTCTCTGACCATCCTCAGTGCCCAGGAGTCAGTGGTGATGGTCACCCACCTCTGGGCATAGAGGGCCAGATGTCCCCCTGTGGGCTACTGATCTCCTTGGTGTAGAGAGGCTATGCTCAAGGAGTCAAAAACTCCCCTGTGGCTGGGCTTGAGCCTGTGCCTGGGGTTTTGGAGCTTTCTGCTTATGTGGGCCATGCCCATATCCCTAGGCCTGCTGCCCCTGTTGGGGAGCTGGGGAGGCCTGATAAGGTGGGTAGTTTCTGTAAGCAGCAGCCTTCTTTGGGAAGAAGGGTTTTTTACCCAAGCCCTTCCATCGGGGAAGGGCAGCCGTCTTTTTTGAGAGCCTGGCCCTCGTCAGGAACCCTGTCTCCAGCTCGGCAGCCATGTCGGTCATGGGTTTGCCAAAGAGGTTCTCTCCTTGACAGGGAACATCGACCAAATTGTCCTGAACCCACTGCTCGAGGTCGGACGACTGTAGCCAAGCTTGGCGGCGTGCACTGATGCCAGCCGCCGCTACTCGAGCCGCCGACTCAAACCAGTCATAAGCCTACTGAGACATGAATTTGGAGCATTCGCAGACTGCTTTGGCCAGGTTCTTGAACCACTGCAAAGGTTCCTCAGAGAGACCAGCCAAGAACCTGGCAAGTTCCTTCGCCAGGTCTCTCAGGTACATCCCATGTAGAGCTGGTAAGCCTGGATGCAGCCGATGAGCATCGAGCCTTGGTAGCACTGCATGCCGAGACCAAGGCTAGTCTGCGGTCAGATCCTTCTGGGGAACAGAAGACGGTCCATGGTAGAATCCTTCCGGGGGACCTTTACAGGTCGCTCCTCCTCCTATGTCTCAAACACCTCGGACTATGGTCTGGATCCGTGGAGTCCCCGGTTGGTTGGTCAGAACCATCAAAGGGCACCGCCTTCGAGGGTTTTCTTCTCCTTCCTCGATTCCCTCAAGGGAGACCCCCTTTCTGAGGCTCGGGTTCAGAGCATTCCGCCCGAGATGTCAGGGCCTCAGGCGAGGCCCTGGCCTTCGGAGGCACTGGGGACTCAGGGAAAAACTTATTGTGCTGCTGTTGGCTGCTCTTGAGGGCCTTACTGGACATCCTTTTGCTGAGATCACAGGCTGCTGGGTCATGACCAGGTCCCATTTTGGAGCACCAATCACACTTCTTAAAGCCACTGGTAGCCATGGGGGAAAAAGAACCTCTGTGAGATCAAAGACTCTCTCCGGGCTGCCAGCGGGAGAAAAAAGGCGCGAAGACGCCGGGAAAAGAAAAAACTACAAAAATGAACGCCGAGGCAACGAGGTCGGCAGGCGGGTATGATACCGGAGGCGAGTATGAAACTTGGAGAGAAAAAAAATAAACTTTTTCCAGGGACAAAGCCGACAACGTCTAAAGGGCTCCATGGAAAAAAGGAGACTGAGCAAGATGGCACCTTGGGCAGGAAGGGGACCTCGCATGCGTGGTGGTATCTCCCAAAGGCTTTCTTTGAAATCTGGGGGCATGCTTCCATGAGGGTTCCGTCGGTGCAGACGTCACCAACATGTGAGGACTGGCTTCCTGCTTGTTCCCGGAGTAAAAGATATCACCTATAAGTTGTCTATTGACCTTTAATTCCACATATCCAAGTGGACTGTGACCACAATTTGTTTTTTTTCTAGCGCAAAATGGAAAGTTTCTTTCCCTTCACATGATAAGACGACATCAGAATAAATTCATAACATTAAAAAAAATTAAAGAGAAAAAGTGAGGTTTGCTTACAGATGGCTTTTTACTTTTAGGCTCTGCAAATTTCTGTAGAAATGGAACCAAGAGGGAAGCTGGCTCAGTTGCTTTTTCTGGCTAAGAAACAAAACAATACAAAAAAAGGAGGTATCTATTAATCACAAGGACAAATAGCAAATATAGCATATCCGATGTTATCCCCTCTGATTTTAGTTTGCTTGTATTTGGATTTACCCTCTGTTGCATGGCACAATCATGTAGACAGAAAGAGCATTAAGTGATGCATAGCAATCTTTATTCATAGCTAAATTACTTGCTCTAAGTCTATCATCCCCAATGCACACCTAGTACAAGTGTAACCAAAAAGGAAAAGCAAAAGATATACTCTTCATAAAAATAAACACCTAAAAATCAAGGTAAATAGCCATGAAAATATCTGTAGCTGCCAAAGGACCACAAACCAAACAGGCAAAAATAAACAATGTAAACCAATTAAACTTTTAGCCTTAATATATATTTAATGTAAAAACTTAAATCCAGATTTGCCTGCATCAGGGGAAACTGAACACGGTGCCCTTTAATGTGACAGCTTACCAATCAAACAAGACAAAGGACAAACTAATAATGATAAGGCATCCATCCACAGAGATATTTCAAAATAGCTTAGAAAAGTCAACTGATGATTGAGAATTTGTTCCACATGGAGAACAAATTTTCATCCCAAGTGTCAGCATAAGGTTGAGGAAGCAAAATGCGCCTACATTATGCTATAGGCTCTGCTCTTATAGCGGTGGTCTATTATGATTGCATTGGTTATATGTCTACTGTGAAAAAAGATGGGCACAATTGCAGATTTACAAGAAAGAATTTAAAAATGTGTTTTACTATCATCAGTTTGTATGAGGGTTGCTCTGAAAGTAATGCCCCACATGTTTTTTCTCAGTCCAGAACGAAGATAGAGGTGTGAAATTGAAAGGGTAGTAACTTGGAACTTCAAAGGACACGTGTGTAATTTTATAGTCGTCCGACAAATAGCGAGGCGGTAGTGATCCTTCAAATGGCATCTGTGAGTGACACACAGTACAAACAACGAGCTGTACTTGAATTCTTGGTGGAGGAGAAAGAAAGTGCGAGAAACATTCACAAACGGTTGTGTGCTGTGTATGGAAGTTCTGCGGTAGATAGGAGAACCATTGGACGATGGGTGAAGAGAGTAAAGGCTTCAGGAAGTGGTAAAACGGAACTGGAAGATCAGCCGCGGTCTGGGCGTCCTGCCTCAGCCACCAGTCCAGACAAGTTGCAGCGCGCTGATGACATTATTCATGCGGATCGGCGCATCACGAGTTGGGAATTGTCCATACAGTTTTCCGCCAGTAGAGGTAGTGCAATGGCAATGACTCTTTGGGATATTCAAAGGTGTGTGCAAGATGGGTTCCGCGAAGTCTCACAACCGAACACAAACGCCAAAGGAAAGACAGCTGCTCTGATTTGTTGGAGCGTTTTGAAGCTGAGGGGGAGGCCTTTTTGTCCCGGATCATCACAAGTGACGAAACCTGGACTCACCACTATGAACCAACGGTGCTCCTATCTACCTCAGAACTTCCATACACAGCACACAACCGTTTGTGAATGTTTCTCACACTTTCTTTCTCCTCCACCAAGAATTCAATTACATCTCGTTGTTTGTACCGTGTGTCACTCACAGACGCCATTTGAAAGATCACTACTGCCTTGCTATTTGTCGGACGACTGTAAAATTACACACGTGTCCTTTGAAGTTCCAAGTTATTACCCTTTCAATTTCACACCTCTATCTTCATTCTGGACTGAGAAAAAACATGTGGGGCGTTACTTTCTGAGCAACCCTCGCATATTAATGGTTCTTCTATCTTCCATATATATAAGCTATATTTTTCTCGCTTCTCCTCAGTGTTTCAGGCTCAGTTGGTTATGTTGGGAATACACTAAAGTTTTTATAAGTTTGTAGTTTAAGAGTTTATTTTCTCCTAAGAATTTATATTAAAGGGGTTATTTCATAAGCCTTATCCGCAATTTGTGTATAATCAGTCATATGCACGTGTAAATGGCCATTTCAGAAAGGGTTGTTTACATGTGGAAGCCATTACTACATGGAGACACGTTGGGAGCATGGTTAGGAAGTGGCCAGGCAGGGCACAAATCTGCATGTGTATTTCCATTTCAGACGGAGAGTACATGTGTGTGGCCAGTATTGTTCACATCAGGATTTACACATGCTCCCTGGCATTTGTAGGCGGGGGGGGGGGGTAGTTAAAGTGTGCTTTTTAGATAGTCCTTTACAGGAGGGATCAAGGGGATTATTCTCCTAAATACCCCCCTAGTTTTTTTTTCTCTCATTCCAAATTTTATAGCGTCCTCTGTAGTAAATTGGTGGCATTTTTCTAGGTAAGATTGTAAAATGGGCAAGCTACACATGTAAAATGCGGGCACTTATACAAGTTGCCACCATTTCTTTTTCCCTGAAGTGTAGATTTGTAAGATGGTTCACCCAGCTCCACAAACCGGCACATACAGTTGCACTCCTGTACCACGGTATTCAGATAAGGCTCTATGTTTAGTGGAGCCTATTCTAAAACACCCCTAGAATTGTAAACATCGCACCACAATATCTTAACTCCAATAACCTCACCAAGTACAATAGCAAGAGCAAGAGCTACTACTACATACCACTGAGTCCCCCATTTTGAAGCTTGGAGCAGCATTTCTGTAGTGTAACTATTCCAAAAAGCACATGCCAAACCTCAGAATTACATGAGGGCTTCCTACTCACTGGGAGACCTAGATCTATTGTAAAGCACACTAAAGAGAAACTGCTATGAAAATTGTGTTATTTTTATACTATAAACATACTAGAAATAGTACTTACTGGTGTATCATCTATGAAGATGAGCAGCAAACGATTCACTGTATCCTACATAAAAATGAAGACATTTTACCTTCATAACAGCTACCCATTGTATTTATATAAGGTCAATGAGGAACAAACTCCACTATCACCTAGCCCCTAAGGGCACAGAATAGCCAAAAGTTGTTTCTATGTACAACCCCTATATGTCTCAATTACAACATTTATTTTAACTACAATTTGGTTGATGAGCGAGTTCCAAACCCCTCTGTGGTTAATGGGTTTTCTAGAAAAGTAGTCAAGCAGATGTTGTGGACTATGTCCCAACGTGGTCTCCTTCACTGGAAAGAGTCAACATCCCTCAGTGGAGAGATTTATTTATTTATTTATTTTACTTAGACAGATTTGTATACCACCTTATCCTTCAAAGTGGTCACATCACAACTGGAGGGTTACATTTAACATGAGGGTATTTAACAACATTTAGACATCACAATTGGAGGGTTACATTTAACGTGAGGGTACCTAACAACATTATACAATGAATTTGTGCGTCTAGTTGGGATGAGTGGGTATCTAGTTGATATGCCTTAACTCCTCAGACTGGGATGTAAGAAATACACAAAACCATACTGGTGATTCAGATGGTGTGCCAATTTACAGAAGGCATTCATAAATATAAATTTCACAGTAATGTTTGAGAGTAGCAGATTACATCTTCCAAAGTACATTCTCTAGTAAATCTGCACGGAGAAGAATCACTCAGCATTGACCACAAACTTTCATTACTCATAGGCTGAAGTCCTTAACCCTCTGAGATTTAGGAGAATCCCCCCTTCTGTCTAAGCCCTCCAGACAATTTTCCTAAAAGGTTTTATGCTAACAGTCTTCCCTCGAGGGCAACATCTCCAAATGTGTTTTGTGCATACCATGACAACATTGAATCTCACTCTTAAGCCAGAGTATGTGGAGTATGATCTCTGGGCCCAATATTCAAAGGCATTTACACGGTTTGCAGACCTGCAAAACATGTAAATGCCAGTTAGCATGATATTCAGCGGCACCAACATGGATATCCTTGAGGCCCGTTGCTACACGCTCTGATGATAAGTGTTTAGCATTGGGCGCATCGTGGGAGTTCTGGGGCAGAGTGGAGGCAGCACCCATCGCTAACCCGGCAGCAGAAATGTTGAGTCACTGCTCGATTAGTGACTCATGGGTAAAGATAGGAGCAGCAAAAGTTGGCATATCTTTAACCCATGGGAGCTAATTGGGTAGTGACTCAATATCGCTGCTGCCTTGGTTCGTTTCTGGGCTGTGGGGCAACATGGATATTCAATGCCGGTGGCCAGATATAGCCCCAGCATTGAATATCCAGTTATTATTCAGTGGTGACGGCTATGCACGTTACAAGCACTAGCTGCCACCACTGAATATCAGGCCCTCGGTCTCTCAAATTTACTGCCGAGTTTGCCATTGTACTTGCATTGTGCCAAAGAGAGCTTCCTTTTGGAGTTCACAGGATTTAACATGTATGGGCAATCTATACAGGTGTGTTTCACTGAAAGATCCAGTCTACGTAGAGCAGCTAGTGAACCTTTTCTAAGGATCAGTAATTTCATTTCATTTCATTAGCTATTTTACCTGCTCTTACAATAAGCCTAAAGCAGGATACTAAAACCCACACATATACATACAAAAAACCCCACGTGTGTGCTTGACTCAATGCTGACTCCTGGTGACCTAGCAGCTTCTAGGTTTTCTTGGAAGTGTGACCAGGCCTTTCTTCTGAGGCAATGGAGGGTTAAGTGACTTGCCTAAATCCACAAGGAGTGCTGGTGGGAATTGAACACTGGTCTCTATTTCCAAGCCATTAGCCTACTCCTCCACACCAACAAAAAAAAAATACCATAATAAAAAAAAAATACAAACAGATCAATATATATTGTGGCCTTGGGCAAGTCACTTAACCCTTCATTGCCTCAGAATAGTCCAAGTTATCAATGTCTCTGTTTAATGTACATTACCAAGTTTAAGTTACAATGTAAACCACTTTGACTGAAATGATAAAGCGGTATATAAAAAACCTGTTAAATAAATATTAATATCACAACAACAGCAGTAGCAGTAGAAACACTCTCAAACTACCCACCAATTGCTCAGCCATCCCAAGGAAATAGAAAAGAATTCACTGCCTTCCTAAACTCCATGACATCAAACAGAAATCTGATGTCAGCCAGCAACCCATTCCATTAAAAGGCAAAAGCATACAAGTGCTCTGGCCCACAACCAAACCAAGCAGAATAATCTTGCATTGGGAAGAACCAATAAACAGGTACTCTGAGACAGAGTAACCCGGGAAAGAATATACACCTGAAAACGGACCAGCAAATAACCCGGACCAAATGAGTGAAATACTGTAAAAGCAGTCATGAACAGCTTAAATTTAACACACTGAACAACAGGCAAACAAATGCAGAGGCTCCAATATAAGCATCAAATGATCCCTAACCCTAAACCCGACCACTAACTTGAGCGCCGCTTTCTGGACCCTCTGCAAGCACCCCAAGGCCTCTGCAGGGAGTCCAGAATATAGCATATTGCAATAATCCAGCCTCAAAAAAATCAATGACTGCACAAGTGTAATCATATCCCATTGATCAAATAACTGTTGCACCCTCTGCGGCTGATGGAGATAAACATTTTTACAACCTTAGAAACCTGCAGCTCCAAAGTTAAGACACTATCGAAAACTCCTCCTAAACTCTGTAATTGATCCTTTACTTCCAACTGAAACCCCTGCCATGACAGACTAGGTGGACTATAACAATAGCGGGGAGATTAAATCCAAAGGACCTCAGTCTTCTGGCGGTCCAATACCAATTTATTCTCGCTCATCCACCCATCAATAGCCACTAAGCAGGCCTCCAACCTCCGCAGCTGGGCAGCCTGATCCTTACCCAATGGAAGGTACAGCTGAATATCATCAGAACATCTGGAATTGAATAACATGCTCCTGAACAAGACAGGCTAAAGGCTACACATATAAACTAAACAGCAGGGACAATAACACCCATTGGGGAACTCCAAAACACATTGGAAGTGATGCAGATGGCCATGCGCCTACCTCTACATACTGAATGCGTCCTGAGAGAAAGGCCTCTAATCATCACAGAGGCATACCTCCAACTCCAAATAATGTCAACTGCCACAACAAAATGCCATGGTCCATGGTATCAAATGCTGCCGAAAGATCCAGTAGCAAAAGCAATCATCTCCCATATCCAAATACAAAAGCAAGTCCTCATGCACTGCCATCAAAGCTCTCTCAGCACTACGGAAACAGCGAAAGCCTGATTGGTGATCATGAAGCCAACCCCCTTCATCAACCACAGCTGAAAATTGGAGCAAAACCCCCTTCTCCATTATCTTTGACAAGAATGACAAATTTGAGACTAGCCAATTTCTCAAACTTTAGAGCATCCAACAAAGGTTTTTTCAACAGATGAATAACTGCCACCTTCAAGGCCTGGCTCAGGGCATAATTAATCACAGAATGAAGCAGAACATAGGTTTCATCCAGTATCAAAGACAATACAGTCGCCAACAAGGATCAAGTGGAGAGGAGGTGAAATGTACTGACTTAAATACCTAATGTTTCTTCCAAAGTTAACAAATGAAATTCCTCAAATACCAACCCCTCCCCCCTTCCCAACAACTACAGGGAATATCTGGTTCCAACTAGCCTAACTGCCCATCCACCACACTTCTCATCAATAGAACCTTATCACATAAATAAAGCATAAAACATCCAAATCCATCTGTGGGGCCATGGGGCATTGCCATCCCTGACCCTTACCTAACAACTCATTCTACAAACCTCCCTATTTCGCTGTACAGGATTACTTAACCACTCTGAATAAGCCTTCTTAGCTGCCACTATCGCAGCCTTATTTATTTATTTAAAATTTCTTCTATACCGCACTATTCAGTATCAGCGCGGTTTACATGGAACATAACAATCAGACAGGGTACATAAGTCTGAGTTTACAATTAACAGGAGAACCAACTTGGATAACAAGATAACTATTTACACAACAGTGTCATATCAAGACATAGTAAAAGGGTGATTTAATAGTCAGGGACTCCTTGCATGGTGTGGTCACCTAGCTGATAGGGTGTGGTGGCACAGTTGAACATATTTGGATGGGGATTAGTTTCACTACTCTCAGGGAAGAATTTTATGAAAAGGAAGTGTTTAAGGGCCTTCCTAAACTGGGTTAGGTTAGTGATTGCCCTGATGTTTGATGGTAATGAATTCCAGAATCTTGGGGCGCAGAGTCTGAAGGCCCTGTTTGCAGTTGTTGAGGTGCATCTTGTTAATTCTCTCGGCACATCTAGCATATTTATCGCTGTGGATCTTCTTGGTCTATTAGTAGCTGTTGTTTGGATAAGGTCAGATATTGAAGATGAAGAGAGGTTATTTATTGCTTTGAATGTCAGCAACACTGTTTTGAAGAAAATCCTGGCTTGTACAGGTAGCCAGTGTAACTGCTTTAGAAGGGGTGTCACATGGTCCCTCTTAGATGCACCCTGGAGAACTCCCGCAGCACTGTTCATGGCAAGTTGCAAGGGGTTCAAGGTGGATTGGGGAGACCTTGTAATATGGCGTTGGCATAATCAAGGTGTGGTATGATAAGAGCCTGGTAAATTGTCCGAAAATCTTCTGGTTCAAGCAAGGGGCGTAGGTGTCTGAGTGAACGGATCTTGAAATAAATTGCTCTTAACAGTATTAGCTATGTGTGCCTTCATGTCAAGGTTTTGATCCAGTGTAACTGCTAAGTAACAAACTGTGTGTTTTGCTTGAAGATCAGCTTCTTTAACTTTAAATAATTGGGGTGGGTTAAAGCTTGGGTTCCTCGTAATGAAGAGCACCTCAGTTTTCTTATGCTGGATTCGAAGGTTTTGTGATAAGAGCCATTCAGAAATGGCATAGAAGCAGTTGGTCAAAGGGGAGAGGTCAACTTGATCTATGGAGAATGGCATGTAGAGTAGGACATCATCAGCATATACCATACAACTGACATTGAAAGCTCGGATGATGTTGCAGATAGGTTGCATGTATATGTTGAACATCAATGCTGATAGGGAGGATCCTTGAGGAACTCCTTGACCTTGATGAAAAGGTTCTGATGTTGTTCCACCTGATCGTACGTGCTGCCATCTACCAGACAAGTATGATCTGCACCAATCCAGAGCTGTTCCGCAGATGCCCTTCTCTTTTAGCCGTCCTAGGAGAGGCTCATGATTTACTGAGTCGAAGGCTGCAGCAATGTCTAGGAATATGAGTGCAAAACCCTGACGTATGTTGTCAATGCCGGTGATTATATTATTGAAAAGGGTAGTGAGGAGTGTTTCCACTCCATGTGACTCCCTGAACCCATGAATCCTTATATTCACCAACTAACCACAGCTGCTTAACAACAATGCCCTGAGACATATTCCAATGCCTCTTAAGCCTCTGAAGACTACATTTCAACTCCTGGCAAACCGCAGTATACCATGGTGCATGTTCCTATCCAACCAGATCCTAACTAATTTCTTCGGAGTCACCGCCCCATAAAACTCACAACTTCTGGTTCCATGTCAAAACCTGATCCTTGATAGCTAATGAACAGAAACACTCCTGGAGGCCCTGCACAACCAGCCCCAACTGTGAAACAGTAAGATTCGCCAAATCATGTACCTCCTTAGCATAAAAACTAGGCCCAGCTAACAGACCACAACCCCCCAATTCCAAATCAAATGGCAACAAAGAATGATCGAACCAGGGCACACTCTCCACAACACAATGCTCTGCTCATTGCCCTCTTTCCCAAACTCCCTCACTAACAAACACTAAATCTAAAATATTACTGTGGCAATTTTGGGAACAGTTACAATTTGGAAAAATCCCTTATCAGCCAATGAACATAAATCGGACACTGCTCCTTCCCCCCTGCACATTAACGAAATTAAAATATCCCGATATGACCAGTTGAGAATACTGTACCAAAAGGTCTGCAATCATAAGCGGCAAAACTTCCAGGGCCCCCATTTGTGAATATGGAGCCCTATAAAGCAACAAAAGGCCCAATCTCTTTACCATCCCAGACCTAAACAGCAAACATTCCACATCCTCTGGCTGCACACAATCCAATAATGACAGCCTCCCACTACAGCCACCCCCCCAAGAAGACATACAAGGTTGAGGAAAGGTAGTATATGCCGATGGACAGAGAAGTTGCAAACTAAACTTTACCTCCTGTAATCATGTTTCAGTTAAAAATAAAATTCTGATACCTCACCAGATCATATATAAGCTGCTCTTTACCAAGCACTAAATGCACATTAAATCAGATTACACTGTGACTTATAGTACAACTCCCCTAAATATTCCCTTTAGACAAAGGAATGGTGCTCGCAGTAACGGCTGTAGCTGTTCCATTTCCTGCTGCTGCCAAGGCTTAAAAAGCCATGCCAACAACCTATAACGACCCCTCCCCTACCAAGGCTTAAAAACAGCAGCCAAAGATCCATAATGACCCCTCCCCATAATCACAGGGATAGCCACGACAGCTCCATCCACTCCACCCCTAAAGAAAAAAAATCAAATAAAACCCACCACGCCGAACCACACATACTAGACCCAAAATGACACTGCACAATAAAAACAAAAAGTAAATATCCCTAAAATCTGTACAATGTTACCCAGCTCTCCAAAGTAATTCAAGGTTTTATTTATTTATTTTTATTTATTTAACAAATCTTTTATACCGCTGCATCTACTAGTCATGGCGTTTACATAAAACAGATTATAACGGGATTCAAACATTACATGGAACACTTTAAACAAACCAGCTATACAACTTAAACTGTGCATAATACAAATCAACAAGGGACAGAGCTGTAGGTTAAAACTGTGCAGTGTATAGGTAATCATTCGTAGGGCAAAGGTGTCGCACATGGGTGTGCTGGGTGCCAGGTTGGCTTATGGGGTGTGTTACAGGTGAAATGATATAGGGTGAAAATATTCTAGGTGTGGCCAGGTAGTAAGAGGGTGGCTAGGTGTCTGAGCCAAATTACTCCATGAAAAGAAATGTTTTTAACTTGTGGCAAAAGTCTCCAAAGTCCGTGAGTGAGTCAAGGTCTGAGGGGAGTGAGTTCCAGACGGCTGGTGCGTAAAAGGTTGTTTTGTATATTCCTCCTAGCAGCTGCTATTGAAAATCAAAACCTAGGAATTGTTGAGCAAAAAAAAACCTTCCCATCCTGGAAAAACCAGGAGCCTGGCAAAATGTGTGCTGACTCGGTATAAAACCAAAACACTACAACTCCTAGAAGTCTCACCGTTCACTTGCATGCTAGCGGTCACCAGGCTTCAACTGCAGAACTTAGACATATACCTCTAGCAATACAAGACATAGAACAATTAGGAGTACTATGGTCAGGGCACCAGTGTCCTAACTATTCCACTGATTATGAATATGGGAGTAAGGAAATACATAATGCACTGAGATCTGTAGAAACCTAGCAAAATTATCACCAAATCATTTGTTCCACTTCAAAACTATATAGAACCTTGACATTAATACTAGAGTTAACAATGTATATTTAATCATTTCAACGTTACTTCACAATTAACTTAAATCTTACCGGATCAGCAAGGAAGTCCATAGAAGGAAGAAAAAGAGAACCGGACAGAATTTCTCTTACCAGCAGCGTCAGGGACCTGGAAGAAAGCACAGTAATGCTACATAACGAACTTTCAAATATCAAATTACCCGCTGTTAGACTATTATCAATTTACTCGGGACATATATTATCTAACACACACAAGATAAAAGAACAGGTTATATATAGTAAGATACTCTGATAAAATAGAAGTGAATATTCTAAGCCAGTAGTTCTCAAAACAGTCCTTGGGGCACATCCATCTAGTCAAGTTTTCAGGATATGCACAATGAATATGCATGAGATAGATTTGCATGCACTGCTTCCTTGATATGCAAATTCATCTCATGCATATTCATTGTGCATATCCTGAAAACTTGATTAGATGGATGTGTCCCAAGGACTGGGGTTCAGAACCGCTGGTCTATGCAACAGTAAAACCTGTGTAAAGACTGATGTGCTCTAACCCCCCAGGGGAAACAAGGGGTAAACATATCATTACTCCACTATATAAAGCTTTGAAATAAGTGGAGGAGCTAAGAGAGGTGGTGGCAAGGCTGAGAAGCATTCGTGACAGACAGAAGTGCTGTGATGAAATGATTCTTGAGGCATCCAACTCTCCAACAGAAGTGAAGATGGTATGCTAGAGAATGAAGAGAGCTGGAAAAGAGTTGGACTAGAGCCTGCAGAATCTACAATCCAACTCCTCCAGCTCTCAAACTGAAGAACCAGTATGCAGCCCAGGAAGTGGAGGAGGTGGAAGCAGACCAGGAATGGAAAGAACCAGAGATCAAACACCCAAAGTTGCAGAATCAGTGACCAGAAGGAAACAAAGGTTAGTGGTGGGTGGTGAGACTCTTCTGAGATGTACTGAGGCATCCATTTGCCGACCAGACTTGATGTGTGCTGTCTGCCAAGTGGCAAATTCTGAGATGTTACGGAGAGTTTGCTGAAACTCATCAAGCCTACTTGACTATTATCCAATGATGTTCACCATGTCGGCACAAATGATACTGCTAGGTATCCCTCCGAGCTTATCAAGAGTGACTTCATGGCTCTAAAGAGAGAGAGTGAAACAGATAGGTATTCAGGTGGTGGTCTCTTCAATCCTCCCTGTTGAGGGTAAAAACAGAGGCAGAAAAGCTTGCATTCTGGAGGTGGATGGAGTCATTGAGAGTGTTTTGGTTTCCTGGACCATGGTATGGTTTTCCAAGGGCTAATGATCAGAGATGGGGTCCACCTATCCAAGAAGGTTCAAAGTGTCTTCCGCAGCAGACTGGCTAACCTATTGAAGTGGGATTTAAACTAGATTAGTTGGAGATGGGTGAGCATAAGAAATGTTATACTGGGTTAGACCAAGGTCCATCAAGCCCAGTATCCTGTTTCCAACAGTGGCCAATCCAGGTCACAAGTACCTGGCAGGTTCCCAAAAAGGC
Organism: Ichthyophis bannanicus; assembly: GCA_033557465.1. NCBI lineage: Eukaryota > Metazoa > Chordata > Amphibia > Gymnophiona > Ichthyophiidae > Ichthyophis > Ichthyophis bannanicus. The sequence continues at coordinate 1,337,795,360 of CM066033.1, read as the reverse complement.
ACATACATTCCACATTGCTTGTCCTGTGCAAGCAGTGGATTTCCTGGGTCCTCTTTCATAATGGTTTATGGCCCTTTTCTCCAGGAACTTGTCCAAACCTTTTTTAAACCCAGCTAAACTAACAGCTTTTCCTACATCCTCTAGTAACGAATTCCAGAGAATGATTATGCACCGAGTAAAAAAATATTTTCTCTTATTAGTCTTAAATGGGTTACATTGTAGCTTCATTGTGTGTCCCCTAGTCTTTCTACTTTTTGATGGCGTAACCAACCAATCTACGTTTACCCATTCCATTCCATTCATTAATTTATAGACCTCTATCATAGTCCCCTCTTTTCCAATTTTAAAAGCCCTGACTTTTTAAGCCTTTACTCCTATGGGTTTCCTTTCATCCCCTTTACCATTTTGATGGCTTTTCTCTGTTTCTTTTCTAATTCAGCTAAATAATACAGCTAAATAAATAATAAATCCTTTTTAAGATTACGGCGACCAGAATTGCACACAATATTCAAGGTGTGATCACACCATGGAACGATATAGAGGCATTATATCATCCTTAGTTTTATTCTCCATTCCTTTCCTTATGATTCCTAACATTCTATTTGCTTTCTTGGCCACTGCTGCACACTGGGTGGAGGGTTTCAACGTATTATCCAAGATAACACCTAAATCTTTTTCCTGGGTAGTGCTTCCTAAGGTGGAACCTTGCATCCTGTAACCGTAGTTTGGGTTGTTCTTTCCTAGGTGCATAACTTTGCACATGTCCACATGAAATTTAATCTTCCATTCGGACGTCCAGTCTTCCAATTTTATCAAGGTCCTCTTGCAATTTTTCACAATCCTCTTGCGTCTTAACAACTTGGAAAAAGTTTGTATCATTCGCATATTTGAACACCTTACATTCCCATTTCCAGGTCATTTATGAATATGTTAAAAAGCAGCAAGCTCAGCACATATCAGATTCTTGGGGTACTCCACTATTCACCTTTCTCCATTGAGAAAATTGGCCATTTAGCCCTACTCTCTGCTTTCTATCTTTTAACCAGTTCCTGGTCCACAATAGTACTCTGCCTCCAATCCCATGACTTTTTAATTTGGCCAAGAGTCTCTCATGAGGGTCCTTGTCAAAGGTTTTCTGAAAATCCAGGTACACTGTATCAACCTGCTCGCCTCTCTACCTGTTCATGTACACCTTCAAAACAATACAGATAACAGATTAGTAAAACAAGACTTTCCTTGGCTTAATCCAAGTTGGCTTTCTCCTATTAAACCAGGATTATCTAAATGTTCAGTAATTTTATTCTTTATAATGGTTCTACCATTTTGCCCGGTACCTATGTCAGGCTCACTTGAGGTCTGTAGTTTCCCAGATCCCCCGGGAACTCTTTTTAAAAATTAGTGTTTGATTGGCCATTCTCCAATCTTAAGGAACTACAGATTATTTTAATGATAGTTCACAGATTACTAACAGTAGGCCTTCAATCTCATCTTTCAGTTCTTTCATCACCCTTGGATATATACATCTGGTCCAGATGATTTACTACTCTTCAGTTTATCAAACAGTTGTAATACATCTTCCCAGTTTATCAATATTGCTTTCAATTCTTCCAATATATCATCTTTAAATACCATTTCAAGCATGGATAATTTATCTACATCTTTTTCAGTAAAGATTGAAGCAAAAAATTAATTCAGTCTCTCCGCTAAGACCTTTCCCCCCCCCCCCCCCTTAGCGTCCCTTTTACCCCTCTATCATCCAATTATCCAACTGACTCTCATATGTTTTTTGCTATGAATGTACTTTAAAAAGTTTGTATTATGTGTTTTTGTTTCCACTGCAAGCTTCTTTTAAAATTTTCCCTTTGCCTGCCTTGTCAACACCTTGCATCTAACTTGCCAGTGCTTATGTTTCCTATTTTTGGCATTTGGCTTCTTTTTCCATTTCCTGAAAAATGCTTTTTTGGCTACAACAGACTCTCTGACCTTGCCTTTAAACCATGTTGTCCCCACTAAGGGCGGTATATCAAGTATTACTACATTAAATGAAATGCTGGCAGTTTATTGGCCTTCCTTCCACTTTTCTTAAGGCGTGAAGAAAGCCCCAGGTAAGTAAAAGCCCTTAGGTAAGTAAAACATTAAATACCTCTGTAGAAATGGTTAAAAGGGGCAACATCTGGAAAGCAGTGTACATTAATGCCAGATTTGGGAAATAGGATCCCAAATGTTGAGGCTTAAATGATAGAGGAAGACTTTGATTTAGTGGCGGTTACAGAGACATGGTTCACAGACAACCATGACTAGGATGTAATTATACCAGGCTATACTTTATTCAGGAAGGACAGGGGAGGAGGAGTGGCACTACATGTAAAAATTAACATTAAAGCTACAGAATTACAGGGCTTACAAGGGAAGGAGGGGGCACTGTGGGTTAAACTAGAAAAAGGGAACGGGGAATCTATTTGCATTGGTGTGATATACAGACCTCCTTCACAGGCAGAAGTGGACAGATAATTGAAGACATTTGCAGTATTACCATGAAAGGAAAAGCGCTGCCGATAGATGACTTCAAAATGCTGGATGTCAATTGGTGCATCCCTGCTGAAGCCTCATCTAGAAGTAAGGAAATCATGGATTCTCTACAGGGAAAATTATTCTGGTAACTGGCAACAGAACCCACACATGAAGGGGCCATACTGGTGATGAGAGGCCACCTGTGGGCAAACCAGACAAGCCACCTTCCACCAGAGGGTTGTCCCCTGCGGAGACTGGCAGATTAGCTATGCTCCAGAGGAACCAGTCAAAACCCTGCCCCCAGTTTAGGCTGTGGGGCCGGTTGGGCTTTCTGTGGTTTCTTCCAGTGCTGCTGACAAACAGCGTGCACCCTCAGCTGAGAGCTCTGCGGGCTCGAGGAGTACCGGCACTTCTGGTAGAACGTCTTCTTTTCCTGGTACTTCTTATGAAGAGGATCGGCCGTCTTTCTCAAAAACCTGGAGAGGGTGAAGTGCTGCATCTCTATCTCGCTAGCTTTAGCCTCCACCTGCTTCCCAAAGAGCCAGTTTGTCTTGGATTAAATGCTCCAGGTTCGAGGACTGAAGCCAGGTGAGCTGGCAGGCACTAATGCCCAATGCTGTGGCCCTGCAGGTGGACTCAAAGGTATCATAAGTCTACCGGACCATTAACTTGGAACAGTCCCAGCCATGGAAAGAGTCCAGGTACTCCGGATGGAGGAGTGGGCCGAACTTGGCTAAATCCAGCATGACAACATTGAAGAACATACCCATGTTCAACAAATGAAAGGACCGGGCCCACCGGCATAGTGCTCTGGAAGCACCACCTGCCAAGATTCCAAAGGTTATCGCCTCCCTACCCAGGGGCAACAAGGAGTCTGTCTTGCTGCTCTTGATCCTTGTCATGGCTAACTCCATGGTGCAGGAACTGAGGCTTCTCAAAGCCTAGGGTCTTCTGGATCCGCTACATAGAGTCCAGCAGTCTGCTGACCACTGGCACCGTGAGGAGATTCTCTCACATCCTCATTTGCAGCCTTTGCAGAATCCAGTGCACCGGCACTATCACAGTCTCCTCCTTGGGGGCTGAAGGAGACTGGAGGGAGGCTCTCCAACTCCTCCACCCTGAGCTCATCCTCTGACTCCAAGGAGAAGGGAATGGCCTTGGACATATCCTTCATGAAGTCCTGGAAGGACATGTCCTCCAGGGGATACTTCCACTGCTTGTGAGGAGGAAAGAGGTCTGAGGGGAGCTCAGGAGAACTGCTCCCAGCCATCGGATACCAACTCCAAGAGGACGTCTAAGTAGCACTGGACCTCTTCCCAGCGCTGACTCTGGCTACATGCAGAAGAGCGCCTCAGAGATCGATGGTGCATCGAGTGCTTCCATGACCTCCCCAGGGCATCAGACCCCGATATGCTAGACAGGGAGATGAGAGTAAGAACCCGCATCAAGTCCAATCACTGGCATCAGCAAGAAGTATATGGATCTCGAGGATCAGCTTCACTGCTTGTGGTGGCGATGCCCTAGTCAGCAAGGGGCCAGCGGGTTGTGTGGTCAATACTGCTGCCATATGGATCTTGAGGGCTGAAAGACATTCCGCCAAGACTGTCACCTTAGAAGGCATCAGGGCCAGAATTACAACTTCGGCCACCGCTCCAGCACCCCTGTAGGGGAATTCACGATGGGCATCAGGGGGATTCTCAGCACCCCTCCAGTATCTTGGATAAGTCCTCTCATCAGGGTACCTTAATGGGCCACTCCCAGTCATTGCTCTCCACATTGTGGCAGGAAGGCCCGATATCAGTGGACCATGGGCCGGTGCTCGGATGCCCCCCTTCGGGGTCAACGACAGGCAGTGAAATTGGATTGAAAAAAAGCACCCGAAAGGGGTAAGACAAAAAAATGTCTTTCCGACAGTGCAGGAACACATCCTAAGAGCTCCGCAGAAACAGACGACTAGAGAAGATTGTGCCGAGGCAAAAGGGAAGGCACATGTGCAGTGGAGCCTCCCAAAAGCTTCTAGTAGAAGATGGGGAGCGTTCCCGCATGGGACCCCGTCGGTGATATCACCCATACGTGAGGGCTTACTTCCTGCTTGTCCATGGAAAATAATCTTTCTGGGGATTTTAGAGGTATTATTGAGTATCTGCAATTCCTCTGGAAACTGAAGGTCTAATTATTCCCTGGTACAGTTTAATCTGATGGCGTATAATAAAGCTGTAAGTCGAGGTGCTGTTCACGTATAGTAGTGGGATTAATATTGTATTTTAGCAGGGAGCAATGACCTAAGGCATGTATTGCAGTTTTAAATTTACCATGGTTTGCTTGGTTGATGGAAAAACTGCTGTACCTTTCTCTGTTATCTCCTCTGGATGAAAGCGTATGTTATAAATTGCTAAAATTGTGACCTTGGGTAGTCGGTTAACTCTATTATACTTGAATGTAACTCACCTTTAGCTACTACTGAAAAACCACAAGCTAAATCCAAAATAAATAAAATTACCAAAAAATTAAAAACACGGCCAGCACAGTTTCCCCCTAATGATACTGAGCTATCTATAAACCACAAGCAAACAGCCTATGGGTTTCATACTCCACCGACGACTTGCAGGCATATAGAAAATATTTTTTGTCTTCACTCAGCAAAATGATTGCTGCACTAAATGATGCAGAACGTTTACTAGTGGAAAGGTGGGAGTTTGTATAAGACAGGTTGTGGAGCTCTGCACCAGTCTGCTATACGTGCTCCATGAGAGAACTGAGGCTTTTGCTGTCAAATGCCCAAGCCCAGAGAGGTTCATTTTCTGAGCCAACATCCCACGTATGCATCAATGTCAGCAGTTACGTTTCTACATTATTCACTCCCTCTTTCCAGCACATACAGGTAGAATAAGATACTAGCAGAGCATGAGGTAGTCTGGTTGAAACATATTAGAAATACTGTCTTTCTACGCAGGCCCTTTTCACTCCCATTTAGCTGTACACAGAACTGAAAAGGCTCCATAAATATCAAACCAATCATTCCTTTGCTAAATACTACTACTATTAATCATTTATATAGCACTACAAGGCGTATGCAGCGCTATACAAACACATATAGAAGACTGTAAGCTCTTCAAGAAGGGACTATCTAGTTAAGACAGACAGCACAATACAAGAGAAATAAGGGGTTCAATAGGGAGAGGAGACACAAGAGGAACGAGATTAGGATCCAAAAGCGGCCTCAAAGAGGTAAGCCTTTAGCATGGATTTGAAGAGGGAGAGAGATGAGACCTGACAAAGATACAGGGAAGTTTGTCCCAGGCATAAGGGGAGCAGCAAGGTGAAAAGATCGAAGTCTGGAGTTGGCAGTAGAAGAAAAGGGCATAGAGAGAAGGAAGCCAAAGGAGGAGCGGAGTTCACTAGGAGGGGTGTAGGGAGAGAGGAAAGGTAACGAGGGGCAGTAGAGTGAATGCGTTTATAGGTTAGAAGAAGTTTGAAATAGAAACGGAAAGGGAGTCAGTGAAGTGATTTCAGAAGAGGGGTTATATGAGCATATCAGGGCTGGCGGAAGATTAACCGCATAGCAGAGTTCTGAATAGACTGAAAAGGAAAGCGATGACTCTGAGGGAGACCAGCAAGGAGGAGGTTGTAGTAGTCAAGACTGGAGGTAACTAAAGAGTTGACAAGAATTTTAGTTGTGTTCAGAGAGGAAGGGTCGAATTTTGTTAATGTTATAGAGAAAGAAACGACAGATTTTAGCAACTGAGCAACAAAATATAAAATAGGGTGGCCAACTGGCTCCAGATTTTAGGGACACCCTGATCTAGTCCTGGTTTTACCTTACTAGCTGCATGGACTTGCTATCTGGATTTCCTTAGAGAAAATCAGCAAAGAAAAACTAGGACTGGAGCAAGGTATCCCTAAAATCTGGAGCCAGTTGGCCATCTTAATCGATAGATATCATACCTACAATCTGTTGCTTTAGGGGGAAGAATATAAGGAAAAAGTAGCTCAGTAAGCTTCCTGAGGTAATGTAGCTCATCTCGACGACTTCTCAATGCCATATGAAGATCTGGTCCATATTCTTCTATGGCAGCTTGCTGGAGATACTCAGCATTTTTAACTAGAAATAAAACAAAATGTTAAGATGTTGCTATTGGCATCATGTATTTGTAACATAGGGTTTATTTTGATTTTATCCTGTTGCTATAGAGGGATCCACTGAGTCTTTCCCATGCCATTTTGAATTCGGTCACTGTATTTGCCCCCAACACTTCCATCGGGAGGGCACTCTACTGCAATTTACTGTTAACCTACTCTGAATGCTAAGACCTTTAGGTAGTCTTCCTTCACAAGAATAAGCAAAGTATTCATGCTGTTGTAAAGCACTCAGGCTTAGGACACTACACAAATGAAATGTTTGATGTTTATTATAATGCACAAATATATAACATACTTTTCTAATCTACGTATATTCATGATTTTAAAGAAATGTAAATCACATTTATAGTGCCATCGACCAAGGTGATGTACAAGTCACCTAATGATACCTGGGTTCAAACACTCAATACAAGATTTTACATTAAGACCATACACATTACGCATATACAAACTACAAAACAAATGCAAAACAGCCAGAAGCTCCCTGAGGCTATAATAGTTCTGTTTACAAAAAAATGGCCCCCAGAAATACCCTACTCATTTTTATTAAAGAGCCATGTCTTTCCAGTTTTTCTCAAGTCCCATTGAATGTTAACAGGAAGTGAATTCTACAAATACGATGCTGTGAAAAAAGTGCTAACACAGAACAAAGAACAAACCAGGCCTGGAGATCCAAAGAGCACAGTAAGTAAGTTTTATTGATGACCCGATAAGGCCATGTTTTGGCAAATTGCTTGGGGCCTATAAAAACACAAAAACAATCAAAAATATAAAACAATATACAAAAAAACGACAGTGGACGAGACTTCCAAGTTCAAATTATAAATCTACAAGTCATAATACAGTTGCACTGAACATTATTGGCACCCTTGCATTTTAGATGTGTACAATATCTTGAGAAATAATTGGAAATATTCCAACTGTATGTTGTCATAATATTTTAATAGTGTGCACAAAAAATTTGTTTGTGCAACTTTGACGTAGTAATTTCTGAGAAAAAAACAAAAACAAAATATGACCTGGGCAGGATTAATGGCACCCTTCACTAATATTTGGTTGCGCAATCTTTGGCAGTGATGACAGCCTCCAAACATTTCTTGTAGCCATCGATAAGTTTCGTACATCTGTCTGCAGGTAGATTCTCCCACTTTTCAACTGCGATTTGTTCCAACTCATGAATGTTTCCAGGATTCATTTTACCAGTGGCAGATTTCAGCAAAGGTTCTCGACTGAATGGAGATAAGGACTCATTGTTGGCCAGTCTAAAGCAGTCCATTTTTCTCTTCTTAACCATTCTTTTATACTTTTGGATGTATGTTTTGGGTCACTGTCCTGCTGAAGGATCCATGACCTTCGACCCAGGCCTAGCTTTCTAACACTAGGTAGCACATTTTGCTCCAAAATACCTTGGTAGTCCTCTGACTTCATGGTTCCTTTAAAACGTTCCAGGAATCCAGGTTCCTGAGGCAGCAAAACAGCCCTACAACATCATGGAACCTCCACCATATTTAACTGTAGGAGGGGTGTGTTTTTTCCTTATAAGCTTCATTTCTTTGCCTATAAATGTATTGCTGGTCTGCATTGCCAAAGAGCTCAAGTTTGGTTTCATCTGTCCACAGAACAATTTCCCAGAAGGATTGTGGTTTCTCAAGGTGTATTTGGGTGAAGATCAGGCATGCCTTTTTATGTGTCTTTGAGCAGTGGGGTCCCTCCTTGGCCTTTGTCCATGAAGACCTTCTTTGTTTAGTGAGCTGCGTATGATGTGGATTGAAACCACTGCTACAGGTCAATCTTAAGCTCTTTAGATGTTGTACGTGGTGTTTTTCCAACAGTACGCACTAACCCTTTGAAGGTTTCTTGAATTATTTTTCGTTTTCCCACCACATCCCAGGTGGTTCTTGACAGCTCCATGAGCAGAAAACATCTTAACAACATTGCAAACTGTAGACACAGGAATCCCAAGGTCTTTAGAGATGGCCTTGTACCCCTTTGAAGTTTGATGATAATGGCATTTCTGATGGTCTCAAGCAGCTCTTGTCTTCACCATTGTGAAAATGGAACAAGCAGTGAATGTGTCCATTTTTTAACATTAGAGCCATCACTCATTGGTTGATTCAAACCATGTGAGTACTGACAATTGATCACAGGTGCATCTAATTTTATTTAAATGGAAATGTGGTTCTTCTGTTCAAACTGATTTGATTGTTTATAAGGGTGCCAATAAGCATGGACTGACAATGTCCCAGTTTTTATACTATTTCCTTTTTTAATTAGTCTTTTTTTTATTTAATTCTTTTGTGTGTCAAATATGTATGCATATACAGACAAAGGTAATTTCAGTAGCACTATTTTTTAAGTATTTTTACTCAAACCCCGTCAAAAAGACTTTGGGGCAGAGGCAGAAAACTAGCGTGGCCTTTTCATGCAGATATCGCAACTTTTAGGCATAAATTACCCCCACACCAAATGCAGAAAAAAGATGGATGTGCACGTAAACAGTAAAAGAAAAGCAAGCGCACACAACGCCAAAAGTATTTAAATTATAGGCATATGAGCTGCCCATAATAAAATGGCATGTTAATATCGTCTGCGCTCAAAGCATAGTTATTCACCTGTAACAGATGTTCTCCTGGGACAGCAGGAAGCAGTCCTCACATATGGGCGACGTCAGCACCAACTGAGCCCACGTGATAATTTCTCCCCAGCTTTCAAAGAAAGCCTTTGGGCAATCTACCACACATGTATGGTCCCCTTCCCGCCTAAGGGTGCCATCTTGCCTCAGTATGATGACATAGTTCGAAAGGCACAAATGACAAAAAGCAACTCTACGGGGAGGAAGGAGGGCTGTGAGGACAGATTCTTGCTGTCCTCGGAGAAAGCACAGTTACTTACCTGTAACAGGTGATCTCTGGGAACAGCAGGAATTAGTCTTCACATATGGGTACGTCGGTACTGACGGAGATTGCACGGGAACGCTTCCCAGCTTCCAATCAGAAAGCTTTTGGAAGCATCCCACCACGCCTGCGTGCTGCCTTCCCACCTTTCCCAACTGCCTCTCCTCAGTTAAGTTTGAAAGCTGAGACAAAGAGAGAGAGAAAGGAAAGAAAAGATAGAGATACAACTCCTGGGGAGGTGGGTGGGTTGTGAAGACTAATTCCTGCTGTTCCCAGAGATCACCTGTTACAGGTAAGTAACTGTGCTATCTCCAGGAACAAGCAGGAATGAGTCTTCACATATGGGACTCCCAAGCTGAGATGCCTGGAGTTCGAGCATGTCATAGGTTGGAACATGCTATTTCCCACACCACCAGGCATCCTGGGGATGGAGGGTAGGAGTTGAAGAAAAAAGATGCTGTAGAACAGCTAACCTAGCACAGGACTGCAGTAGAGGAGTCCATGTGTGGATAATGATTGTTATTAAGGATATTGCAAAAAAACTGCAATATAGACCTCCGGTACAGGATTGTATAGGAATATGTAGGTTCATGGATCTACTGGGAACCCAGTAGAGGAACCGTAAAGAGGACCTCACTGCAAGAAGGAGGTAACAAACCTGTCGGAAAACCTAGGAGGTCAAAATCCTGAAAGGCAACAGGCACCCCTAGGTAGGGGAAACTGGGGTAGTACAAAAACGGTGGGCCTTCAGCGAAAAGCTGTATGGTACACTAAACTCTCTTGGCGGCAGAGCACCCACTCTTGGGAGCCAAGAGAAAGGCTAACCGATTTGGACAAATAGGCACAGTCCTTGTGGGGAAAAAGGAATAGGAACCCCTTGTATCCCAGAAAGAGAGGACAAATGCCTGAGGCATTAAGCCTGTGATTAACTGAAGATCTACAATATCTCTCCTAACTGGGGTAAGCTAGGAGAGATATTAGGTATGGAGAGCTTCAGAGGTACCTAAACCGTTAGGTTATGGTATAAAAATTGTTGAGTACAACAGGAGTGGTTGAGTGTGTAGAAACCCAAACCTGATGGATAGCAGGGGTATGGGAAAAATCACTCTGTCAGAACAGAAGCTATACGAATATAGACAGTGAGATAGATAAGTATGCAGAGACATATCTATCTATAATGGAATATCTCGACAGATACATATATATACTGTCACCCGTGAAGGTCCCCAGAGGCCATAAGCATGGGTTATAATTCATCGGGGCGTGTTCTTTAGTAGCTGTGGAGTGTTATAAAGGCGTTGCAATGCCCCTTGGTACTTGTAGTTCCACACACTAGCAAAAGAATGTAGTTGTAGTCAAGAGGTAAGGCTTTAAGACAGGACTTTTTATTCCCCTTCCCAGGGTTGGATTCTCAGCATATTGAAACAAAGTAACATAAAGACCATGCGTCTGGTACTAAATTAAAGAAACATTTAAACCAAAAACTCGGCTTAACTTCAGCTTGGCAAAAGGAAAAAGAAAACGGTCTCTTTCAAAAGCAAACACGTTTCTTCCTGTTTTCTTTTACAAACACTTTACAGTTCTTCAACACAAAGAAGTGACACCCTCAGCCAGGGTATACGTACAGTCCATGCAACTGTCATCAATAGGTTCCTCATATGACTCACATTGCATTTCTTCAACCCCGGAGTAAGTTTCTCTTGGACTGAAACCTCCGTTATGGTTGCAAAGATCCTCCCTATAGCTCAGGGAGTTCCCCTCCTCCTCCTGACTAGAAGGGAATGGATAGCTACCGTATTCTCTGTATTTCTCTTCAGAAGAGCCACACAATTCTTGGTAAGTGCAGGGCAATTTGTTATACTCAATTCTCCCTCTATTAGGATCAATAAGCCTACCTTCCAGCACTCTCTCTTCAGCATCTCTCAGCCGAGCAGAGCTGGGCACATATGAAAGCCTTTTACTAGGTTTTCTTTTCAGCTTCCCTCTGGTTACAAAACTCTCTTCAGGATAGGGACCCTCTCCCTCTTGGTACCTGATGCTGGGCAACTTGACTTTCCTCAGCCTGGTTCCCGGACTACCTCCTTTGCTCCTCTGTAGCAAGGTTCCCAGGGATAGTGTTCAGCTGTGCACTGCTTCCCAAAGCAGTCCCTCGAGGATTCAACAGCTCTGTACTTCCCTGGTAGTCTTTTCTCTATCAGCAACAGTTCCTGAATTCTCCGGTGCTCTCTTGCTCTCAGCAACGGTTCTTGAATTCCCTGGTGGTCTCTCCTCACTACTCCCTGGTAAGTGATTTTTAACTGCGTAGGCTCTGGTGTTTGTTTGGGCTCCACCCCATCCCAGCTGCTCCTCATTTCCTGATGAGTTCTGAGCTAGCCTAGTGTTTGGGCGTTCCCTCACACCTCGTGCAGCTTGTGTACGTTGCTCATAGCAACCTTGGGCCATGTGTAGATCTGATCTGTCAGCATTAGCTCTGTTTTGCTCAGAGTTTCCTATTTCCATAGGCTCTGCCCTATCTACCCCATATATATATATATATATATATATATATATATATATATATATATATATATATATATATATATATATATATATATATATATATATATATATATATATATATATACATATACATACATACACCTACATATAGATATATGAATAGACATATAAGAATATATCTATAGTGAGATATGGAAGGGCATAAAATACACACAAAGATAATCTCAGTATGTAGGCCTAAATATGGGTGTCTGTAATTAAACAGACAGATATCTGCCTACAGCATGGTATTCACATAGGACATGTGGAGAGGAAAGATTCATCTAAAACAAGAAGGTGCAACCTACTTGAGAAGATATATAGAGAATCTATTTCACCTGGTGATGATCCGCCAGGATGCTAGCTAGCGAAATAACCAGGATGGTTACATGAGAAATAGAGGATAATATCCATCTATAATCAGCAAGTCCGAAGTCGTTCAGGACTTTAGCATGGTAAGTAGACAAAAGACAGAAAAGGATGAGGTATCATGTTGACCTGCTGAAGGACAAAAGGTATCATGCATTCTTACCATGAGGACAAGCTGCAAGGAGAAAGAGCATATCTGCGATTGGGAATGCCATGGACCAAAGCAGGGAATTGGCAACTCTTTAAGCCCTTAGGTAAGAGAAGGCTTATGTCCTTTATGGCAAAAAGAGATAGCCAAAGAAGGGAGATCCTTCTAGTCATGGGAGACATGACAGAAAAGCCTTTTCCAATCATCTAAAATAGCTGTTGGAGAAAAAAAAAACATGCTCTCTAGCAAGGGCCCATATTGGAAAGCTTCTCTGTAGGATTGCTGAGAGCATGATGCAGGAGAATGAGGAGATAGGACTGGCTGCTAGAGCCAGTATCGTAGCCCACTATGCTGCCAAATCCAGGGGATGGAGATGGCAGAAATAGAAGAGCAACCCAGAAAGCTTGTAGTGGGATAATCTCCAAGATAGATGGAAAAACACTGACTTGGAACCACTACTAAGACCAGATAGAATGTTAGAGGAGAACAAATCTGCTGCTTGTGGGCAAGAATTAGTGGACCAAATATTACGGCTCCTGCATAGGCAGCTGCTGGCCAGACAGCAGAAAGAATATTACTGATTAAAGAAACAGAAAGAACAGACAGAACAGGAGTAGAAAACTCTGTAGATGTCTGATAAACTGCTTTAAAGTAAAATCAAGACAGGGGAGGAAATTCAGGGAGGAAAACTCCGCACTGGAAAGTGACACACTTAGAGGGAAGAAAACCCTCCAATAAGTAAGTTTGCCCTTACAGTGGTAAGAGGGTGAAGAGAATAGAGCTGAAGAAGAAGAGACTTACCAAGTAGTAAGTCCATAAAAAGGAAAAAAATACATGCTAGCACAGGAACTATCATTTGATAGTGGTCAGACCTCTTTCTCTGGCAAGAGGAGAAACCTGTGACTTATAGGCATGAACATTCTGACAGCTCATATAAAAAATGGATGTCTTTTGGAAAGAGATCCAGGCGTAGGGGTTAGAAAGAGAAAATAGGTTGCCTCTGTTGAGAAGAAGCAACTGTAGATTCAAACTCCAAGGGTCACAAGCATGTGAAGATGATTGATCAGAAACCCTGCAGAGGCTGGGTTTGCTGAGCTTGGTGAGAAGTTGGATTCTTCAGACCAGGACGATGCCTCCCCTGTAGGGGAACATCTGTAAGATGGGCAAGTGAGGAATAAAACCTTCTCCTGTGGGAAGAAAGTTTGGTAGGATATTTCCTACCTACTGGGACAGAAGAAGGTGTAGAAGGACATTTAGGAACAGGTAAATCAGTGGACAACTGAGTAACCTGACGTAAAGACTCCTTGTTGAAAAGATTGTCTCCAGTGCAAGGAATATGTCCCAGTCGTTGTTGTGCCCACTTGGCCAAATCTGAAGCTTGGAGCCAGGCTCTACGTCGTGCCCCTATAGCTATAGCAGAAGTCCTGCTGACAGACTCAAAAGAGTCTAGGGAAGCACGAGAAAGAAACCAAGAGATATTCTAGATATGCTTAAGCAGCAAGGAATAGTCTGTACTCTTGGAAACTGAAAGAAAAGGAGTCAAAAGATGTAATTGCTTTGTGACTTCCTCAAGAGAAAGACTCATATAGAAAATATCTGAGAGAATTCTTGCAGAAAGCATAGATGTTTGGAAGGTTTGACATCCAAAGGCATCTAGTGTCTTAGACTCACGACCTGGCGGATAAGAAGAGTGCTTTTTCTTACTCTTGATCCGCCTCATTGCTGATTCCACAACTATGGAATGATGAGGAAGTTGAGTCTTTTGAAACCCAGGAGAGGGGGGCACCTGATATAAGAGATCAGTTGCCCTGGGGGGTGGGGGTACCCTAAAAGGTGTTTCCCACATTCCTAGAAGGATATCCTGCAAGGAATGATGCAAAGGAAGCATTATGTGGTCTTTTGTATTGGTAGAAACAGAGCCTTGTACAGGATCATGTCCTGGAATAGGAATGGCAAGGGATCTTGCTATATCCAGAAGGAAACTCTGAAAAGAGGGATTCCTGACAGGAATCTCTCTTGGACAGGTTAGATCTAAAGAACTAGCCTGAGCAGCCACAGAGTTATCCAAAGATATAGAAATAGATGATCCTGCAGGGTGCAGTGTGGAATGCTTAAGAAATGGTTGCTGGTACCGGTAATCAGGAGCAGCAACCGTCCTTACCACATTGTCCATGCCAGGTATCGACTCCAAGCTTGGTATAGAATGGAGTGATGCTGTTGAAAAAAAGCATGGTAGGAGTTTGCCACGATGCTACTGTGGATACCGGTACTGAAGTCAAGACCGGTACCGATGTCAGAGTCGGGCTCGACAAAGACATCGGAGTAGTCATTGGTGACTCCTCAATTGGTATCGAGGGAACCGAAAACCTCCGGCTGCTATCCTCAGTAGTCAGCCACCGGTATCGATCGGTGTCAGTACCAAAATCTATTGGTACGCAGTATTCCAGACTAGAAATAGATTCCAAACTAGGCATCGAGGGCAAGGAGCCTGAGGAACAAAGTATGGAAGGCACCGACTGTAAGAGTAATGAAGACATCGGTACCGACCTCGGTACGGTGTCCGATACCGGTGAATGGAGGTTTACTCGTGGCAACGCAATCGGTCTCAGTAGAACCGAGAGTTGCGGATCCGAGCCATCAGAACCGATACCTCGGTACCGCCTTGAGACGGTACCAAGGCGAGTCGGTACCCAATCCTCCAGACTGGAGATCGATTCCAGACTCAGCATCGAGGGAAGTGAGGCTGTCGATGCACATCTGGAGGGTACCGACATCGGAGGCAGTATCGGTGTTGGAACCGATAATGGAAAGTCAATCTGGGACTTATCCATCGGTCCCGAAGGCACCGTGGAGGCCAGATGACGATCCCTGGTGAGGAGTGATTCATCCAACACCAGTGCCGATGCAGGGGTATCGGCACTGCTCAAAGCGGATACCACCACCATGCACGGCTCAGGTATGTTCTGTGGGGGGTGAGCCCCAGGAACAACCCGATACCCCTTACACGCTTTGGAGACCGAAGACTCCCGCCGGGGTTTTGAAACCAGGAAGCCATCGAGGGCAGAGCCGGAGCTGTCTACATGCTGTGCATGAGACCTACCACTCGAGGCCTGGCTAGTCTTAACAGACTGTTTGTGGGTTACCTGATTCAAAATGGAAGAAGAAGAAGTCGGTGCCCCGGATTTGGAGGGCAGCCGTGCATTGAGGGATTCTCGATGTTGAAGACGTCTTCTCACAAAACTGTTGTCAGGACCCAAACAGGTTAGACACCGATTTTGAGGGTCTAACAATAAAGTCGTACCGCCACAGTCTAAACATTTCTTAGAGAAAGTGTCTGGCGGTTCCATGAAGAAAAAAGAGAGGAGGCCTGAAAGGCCTAAGACCTCGTGGGATACTATAAGGAAAAATATCCTTTTGAAAAAGAAAAATTTTTACAAGAAAAGAAAACACCGGCGGTACCGGTGGCGTCGGGAAGACAGTCGCGACCACAAGAAAAGTAAGAAATAAAAGAAATAAAAGAAGAATTTTCCTGCGGTGACAGGAGGTCATCCTGCCGGCTCCGCGGAAAAACGAAAACTGAGGAGAGGCAGTTGGGAAAGGCGGGAAGGCAGCACGTAGGCGTGGTGGGATGCTTCCAAAAGCTTTCTGATTGGAAGCTGGGAAGCGTTCCCGCGCAGGCTCCGTCGGTACCGACGTACCCATATGTGAAGACTCATTCCTGCTTGTTCCTGGAGATCACCTGTTACAGGTGAGTGAGTACGCTTTCTCCGAGAACAAGCAGGAAGTTAGTCCTCACATATGGGACTCCCCAACTACAGGCTACCGAAAAAAACCTGTAAACCATGGGTGACCGAAAAAGGTGAACCGTGAGAAGCAGCAACGGAGTCAAGGAACAGCAAGATCCATGAGTGGCCCCGAATGTCAAGTAAGGAACCAGCTCTCTGGTAGCCTGAACACATCGAAGAGCCAGAGGGCAGGAGTTGCCTTACACACCAAACAAATGATGGATTATTGCCTAGCTGAAGGCGCTGTACCAGCAGGACTCCCTCTCTAGGCAGTAATGAGATACAAAGATATGGACTGAGGACCAGCAGATCTCCGGCAAGGGGGCGGAGAGCATGTTCGCCACGGATGCCTCCATGGCCCGGACCCTGTGCGCTATGAGACGGCGCTCCAGCGAGAGACTGGCCTGTTCAAAGGCAAAGGTGATGCAGTCTGCACCCAAATGGATAGGGTAAGCTTGGAGACCACTGCCCCCAGCCTATTTGCGTTGTAGGAGATGAAAATCTGAGAGGAACGATGGAGGGCCTGGGTACACTCCAAGTAGTAGGCCAGGGCTCTTTTACAGTCGAGAGTGTGGCGAGTGGCCTCCACCCCGTTCATATTGGGCCGCGGGAAGATGGTGGGGCACACCACCTCTTGGTTGAGGTGGAATGGGACACCACCTTAGGCAGAATCTTGGGGTGTGTGCAGAGCACGACCCTGTTCTTGTGGAACCTCATATAAGGCAGGTGGGCCACCAGAGCCTGGAGCTCACTAACCCTGTGAGAAGTGAGAGCCATGAGGAAGACCACCTTCCAGGAGAGATACTTGAGGTGGCAAGAGCTGAGAGACTCGAAGGGTGGTACAGTAAACTTTGAGAGAACTGCACTGAGATACCAATTCTGCTGCCGTAGGTGGCTGGGCGGCCCTGAGAGTAGTAAGCCCTTCAGGAAGTGAGTCACGAGGGGCTGAGCGGAGAGGGCAGGACGACAAGATGGTGGCGCGCTGAGAGTGTGCTAAAGTGTATTCTAACCAAGCTGGACTTCATCCCTGCCTGGGACAGGTGAGGCAGGTACTGCAGCACCAGCTGGACAGAACAGAAGGGTTGATCCCTTTTTCCGCGCATTACATGGAGAACCTCTACCACTTGAAGGCATAGGCCTGATGGAAGGAAGCTTTGCAGGAGGCCAGGAAGACCTCCTCCACCTCATTCAACAGAATGAAGTGGGCCAAGGCTACTCTCTTAGCAGCCAGGCCATCAGAGTCAGGAGACTCCACAATGGGGTGCAGGAGAGAGGCATCTTCCTGTGAAAGCAGGCTTGGGGCACACACCCAAGAAGAACCGAGGGTGCCTAAGACAGGCAGAGAAGCAGGGGGAACCACCGCTGTCGGGGCCACTGGAGAGCCACCAGTATCAAGGTGTCCTTGTTGAACTGGACCTTGAACAGGGTCCTGACGATCAGGGCATGGGTGGGAGAGCATAGAAGAGCCCCCCCCCCCATCCATGGGATGAAAAACGCATCAACTACCACCTGAGAGGGATGTGGCTCTGGAGCAGAAGCAGGGCAGTTGAGCATTGGCTGGGCTGGCAAGGGGCCCCCAGAAACGGAAAAGCCAGCTGGCCACCTGGGGGTCCAGTCACCACTCGTGTGGTTAAGGATCCGGCTAAGCAGATCTGCCACAGCATTGTCCTGGCCAGGGAGATACACTGCCCAAAAGAGCATCCTGCTATAGCTGGCAAAAGAGTAGAGACTCAATGCCTCTTGGCACAGGAGGGATGACCCCGTGCCCCCCTACTTGTTGATATAAAAGCATCGCCACCAGGTTTGATGTTGCAGATGGTGGTGAAAAGGCCAGAGGCTATGGCTTGAAGATCCAGGAGGTTGATCTGCTGGAGACTCTGCCTGCAACCAGTGGTCCTGAGTGCAGATGTCGCCGCAATGGGTTTCCTAGCCCAGTTTGGAGGCATCCATGGTAAGGATCCTGTGGGGGCTGGAGGCCTGGAAGAGCATCCTGACCTGTAGGTACTGGGGCTGCTGCCACCAACCAAGGGAGTCTGCCCGAGGACAGGTCACAGCCACTCTGTCCTGTAGGCACCCTGTTGCTTGAGACTACTGGGAGCGGAGGGCCCAATGAGCCAGCTGCATATGTAGGTGGGCATCTGGAGCGACATGTACCAAGGAGGCCATGTGGCCCAGCAGGCAAAGTATGAGGTGGGCTGACACCAAGGAACAACCCTTGATGTTCCCCGCAAGCATCATGAGGCGCTAGGCCCTATCCAGTGGGAGGAAGGCTTTGGCTTCAATGGTGTCCAGCAGTGCCTCTATAAATTCCAGGCGTTGACTGATGTTGAATAGTTTATGATGAAACCCAGGTACTCCACAATGCGGATGGTGCGTGCTGCGGCCTGATGGGCTTTGGCAGTGGTCCAGGTAGGGAAAGACGATTTCCCCCTGGAATCGAAGGAAGGCAGTGACCACCACCAGGTACTTGGTGAACAGCCTTGAGACGGAAGTCAGACCGAAGGGCAGGACCCTGTACTGATAGTGGCAGCCTCCTACCACAAAGCAGAGGTACTGCCTATGGTGGGGATGGAAGAGCATGTGCGTTGTGGTGATGAGAGTGACCAAGAAAGAATGGAAATAGAAGAAAATGGTACTTGTGCCTTTAAAACTATTGACAGCCAAGCTTTGCACAGAGGTAGAAAAACTACTTTGAAAAAAAGTCAAGCCAAGCCACGCCCTAGCTCTGAAGAGGAGGCAGGCTTGCTTACTGATTACGAGCACACGTGCAAAGAGGAAGGTGTGGCAGGAAAGAAACAGGTTTTTAAACCCGTCTCCAAAGAGAGCACAGGGGAGAAGAGGAGAGAGAGCACACGGAGCTTACAGAGCTCACAGAGGAGTTCTCAGCGTGCCCGGAGGAGTTCCCAGGGGGAAGAAAGTTCCCAGGAGGAAGGAGCTCAGAGAGTTAGGAGAGCTGAGAGTCACAAGGAGGCTGACTTCCAGTTGCTGAAGGCTGAAAGCAGAGAAAGAAGCACTCCATATCTGAGAAAAACTCCCAGACCTAAAAGCCAGCAGACGGTTAGTTGGAAAGGCTATAAACCAGCTGGAACAGGTACCTCTGTCCAATATTCAAGACCCTATGCTGAAAGGTCCAACTGCTAGAAGGTGGGTGGATACGTTCCTTTGGGGAAAGAACCGTAACCCAGCCACAAGCAGGGCAGTAAATGTGGACACACTAGAGACTTTAAAGCAAGCATTTGAGGGAGGGAAAGCTCACTCCTCGAAGGTAAATGTTCATGACCAGAAACAGAAGTTATGGAATGAGTTTTATGAATTCCTACAAGCCAGAAAGTTTGAAGAAGCTGTTGAGTCCAAAGATAAGCCAGCCGTAATACCAGAACCCATGCAGATTGATTGCTGTGAGTCACAATCCATTCCAGAGGACTCTCTAATGGATTGCTCTCTTTGCTTTAAAGAAGCTTGAAAAACCTGTAAGCAGGGTTAAAAGAAGGTTTTGGAAAAGAAGAAAATTACCTTTGCTGAAATTGCTTATAAGGCTGTGCTGTGTTTTGCTTTATTGAAGATAACAGTTTTTGTTATAGAGACTTGTGCTCAGTGTACCTTCAATTCCAGTTTCCTTACTTTACTTTTGGGTTACTGGAGAAGTATCCATTGTGTTTGTGTGCCTGAACTTTAATGTGTTTGGAAATCCACAAAATAAATATTCTTGTTTGCTTCAACCAACGGTTGCACAACTACAGTTTGTCTTTGAGTGTGAATTATCTGCTACAAGTCCCAGGGTGCATTGCTGGCGACAAAGAATAAAGTTGCATTTAAGGACAGACGAAAGGCAGCACATAGCTGTAAGCCTTAGGCCCAGGCTAGGGTCCCACAGCGTATACGCATCCTTTAGATACAATGAGCATAGCCAGTTTACCTGCCGGAGGTAGGGCAGCAATGTTTCAAGGGAGAGCATCTTGAGCATCATGAACCGGTTGAGGTCCCACAGGTTTAGAAAGGGCCAAAACCCTCCGGTCCTTTTGGGCACCAGAAAATAGTGGGAGTAGAATCCCTTGTTCCTTAAATAGGATGGGATGGGTTCCACCACCCTGTCGGCCAGAAGCCTTGTGAGGTCCCAGTGAAGGAGAGTCATAGGGGGCTCCCCTGGAAAGAACATTGGGGGCATCTGTTCAAGGTAGAGGAGGTAACCCTCCTTCACCACATGCAGGGCCCAGGCATCAGTGGACCCTGCAGGTGGTGAAGGACCGGGAGGTGTAAATCACCAGATGCAATCCAATGTGCTTCAGGGCTGGATCTCTCGGGGGGGGGGGGGGAGAAGTTATGCCCAAGGAATCAAAAGTCCCTTCGAGGTTGTGCCAGGGGCATGGTCTGGGGCTTGGGGGTCTTAGGCTTATGAAGGCTGTGCCCTTGTCCTGCTGGTCCTGTTGGGGAGCTGGTAAGGCTGAGTACTAAGAGTGGTTTTCATAAGCCTTCCTCTTCTTTGGGTATAGGGGCTTTTTATCTGAAGCCTTCCTTTGGGATGGGTTAACTATCTTTTTGGAGAGCCTGGTCTTGGTCATGAACTTGGACTCCAGCTCGGCAGCCTTGTCCATCATGGGCTTGCCGAAAAGGTTCTCTCCCCGGCAAGGGACATCGACCAACTTGTCCTGCACCCATTGATCCAAGTCAAAAGAATGTAGCCAGGCCTGTCGACTAGCACTAATGCCCACCGCGGCTACTCTAGCTGCCGACTTGAAGCAGTCTTAGGCTGCTCGTGTCAAATTTGGAGCACTCTTTGACCATGGAGGTCAGAGTCTGGATCCACTGGATAGGGTCCTTGGAGAGACCAGCCAAGAACCCGGCTAGTTCCCTCGCCATGTTCCACAAGTACATGCCCATGTACAACTGGTAGGCCTAGACCCGGCTGATAAGCATTGAGCCCTGGAAGCACTTCCTGCCCATGGCATTCATGGCATGGACCTCCCCTGCCAGAGGGCACCAAGAAGTGCATCTTCTGGTTCTTGAGCCAATGCATGACCAACTCCACCACCATGGAGCTGTGAGGCAGTTGAGCTTTTTGGAAGCCGGGGCTCCAGCAGACTCGGTACAGAGTCCAACCGCATACTCCCATGGACACCGAGGTCGAGGTCAGAGTCTCTCGCATATAGAACAGCAGATGTTCCAGGATGAAGGAATGGGAACTGTGAGTGCCTCTCCTTAGAAGGAGCCTCATACTGGAGGATCTCGAGGTCTTCTGCTCAAGGCTCCTCCTCAGACTCCGTAATGAAGGCAAGAGCCTTTGCCATATCACAGACGAAGTCTAGGAAGGCCAGGTCCTCAGGTGGGGACTGGCGCTGGGCCTTGAGAGAAAGATCAGAGGGAACGTCCTGGTGAAGAAGAGTGTTGGGAGACTCATCATCCTCATTCTCCCACTCTGACCCAGATTCTAAGGAGATCTCAAGAGTCTTCCAGGTATCGGGCTCGTGCCCCAACCCTGACAGCCCAGGGGCCCCACGATGCCCCTGCGCTCTGAGTCGGAGGCACTGGGCGGGGAAATCCACTGACCAGAGCAGAGGGATATCTTGAGGCCGATGGCACTTGAGGATCGGCTCCACCTCTGGGGACTCCCTTGCCATGGAGGGGCCAGTGGTAAGGAGTGATGACCCAGAGGAACCAAGCATCAGAACCCACTACTGGGCCATGAAGGCAGACAAGCTGTGTTCCAAGGCTGCCATTCTGGCCTTGAGGTCAGAAGGCTCTGCAGCAACTGGCATGGGCATCGAGGATCTTTGGCCCTGTGCCGGCACTATTGAGGGGGTGTCCTCGACCAGGAAGGCCATGGAGGACTGAGGCCGATCCCCGGATGCCGATGGTGTCTTCTCCTGCCGGGGCAGCTATGAGGGCCACTTCTGGCCATCGCCCTTTGCCTTGCATCGAGGGCTCAGAGGCCAGTGGCCACAGGACTTACCCATGGGTCCGGTCTAGTCACTTGACAAGACCATCAATAACATCCAGCTCTTAAAAAGGGTTCCAGGGGTGATCCGGGAAACTACAGACCAGTGAGCCTGACGTCAGTACCGGGAAAAATGGTAGAAATCATCATAAAGAATAAAATTACTCAGCATGTAGATAGTCACAACCTAATGGGAGACAGCCAACATGGCTTTAGACAAGGAAGATCTTGTCTTACTAATCTGTTATGTTTTTTTGAAGGAGTGAATAAACAGGTGGACAAAGGTGAGTCGGTTGATATTGTGTATCTGGACTTTCAGAAAGCCTTTGACAAGGTCCCTCATCAGAGACTTTTGGCAAAACTAAAGAGTCATGGGATAGGAGGCAGTGTACTATTGTGGATCAGGAACTGGTTAAAAGATAGAAAACAGAGGGTAGGGCTAAATGGCCAATTTTCCCAATGGAGAAAGGTGAATAATGGTGTACCCCAGGGATATGTGCTGGGTCCGCTGCTTTTTGACATATTCATAAATGACCTGGAAAGTGGAATAACGAGTGAGGTTATCAAATTTGCAGATGACACAAAACTATTTAAAATTGTTAAAACCCAAGAGGATTGTGAAAAATTGCAAGAGGATCTTGATAAATTGGAAGACTGGGCATCAAAATGGCAGATGAAATTTAATGTGGACAAGTGCAAGGTTATGCACCTAGGGAAGAACAACCCAAACTATGGTTACACGATGCAAGGTTCCACATTAGGAACCACCACCCAGGAAAAAGATTTAGGCGTCATTGTGGATACCATGTTAAAACCCTCGGCCCAGTATGCAGCAGCGGCCAAGAGAGCAAATAGAATGCTAGGTATGATAAGGAAAGGAATGGAAAATAAAACAAAAGATATTATAATGCCTCTATATCGTTCCATGGTGAGACCGCACCTTGAATATTGTGTGCAATTCTGGTCGCCGTATCTTAAAAAGGATATAGCGATTTTAGAAAAGGTACAGAGAAGAGCCACCAAAATGGTAAAGGGGATGGAAGGATACTCCTATGAAGAAAGGCTAAAAAGGTTAGGGCTCTTTAACCTGGAAAAGAGACGGCTGAGGGGAGATATGATAGAAGTCTATAAATTAATGAACGGAGTGGAACGGGTAAACGTAGATCGATTGTTTACCTTATCAGAATATAGAAAGACTAGGGGACATGCAATGAAGCTACAGGGTAAACTATTTAAGACTAATAAAAGAAAATATTTTTTCACTCAACGTGTAATCAAACTCTGGAATTTGTTACCGGAGGATGTAGTAAAGGCTGTCAGTGTAGCTGGGTTTAAAAAAGGTTTGGACAAGTTCCTGGAGGAAAGGTCCATAAACCATTATTAAGAAGTGACCGAAGATATCAATGCTTGACCCAGTACAAGCATTGTGGAACTTGTGTCTCTTGGGGAAACTGCTAGGTACATATGACCTAGATTGGCCACTGTTGGAAACAGAATACTGGGCTTGATGGACCTTGGTCTGACCCAGTATGGCATATCTTATGTTCTTATATTTATTTATTTAGCTGCATTTATATCCCGCTTTTCACTGGGTCAAAGCGGTTGGGGGATACATTTAACACGAGGGGATATGAGACACATACACTAATACTTACAGGGAACATGGGCAATGGAGGGTTAAGTGGCTAGCCCAAGACCACAAGGAGCACCTGTGGGACTAGAAACCCCAGTCCTTCCGGCCCAAGGTTGCTGTCCTCTAGTGGGATTTGAACCACTGACCTTCCGGCCTGTAGTACCTTGCCCCACTCCTCCTCCTCCACTCATGCTACTTCTTACAGCCTTGGAGGGCCTTGGGGGGTCATCTGCTGGCAGAGACTGCATGCTGAGGCATCATGGTCCGCCCTGAGGCACCGAAGGCAACAGTCATGCGGGTCCGTGCATGGCATGTTATGTGCAAAATGGTTGCAATGCTTAAAGCCACTGACAGAATCCATAATGGGAAATATAGCCCCAGTGAGATCAAACTCTACTGGCCCAGCCAGAAAGGGCATGAAAATCCACGCACCAGGAGAAAAACCAGAGGGAAAAAAACGTGATGCTGAAGGCGAGTGGATCCAGGAAGAGAGAAGGGTACCGGTACACAAACCAAAGGGAAATCGAAAACCGAAAATCACAGAGAAAAAAACCCAACTTTTTTCCAGGGGGAACAGATTCATGTCCAATGGACTCCACAAAAAAAGGAGACTGATCCAACATGGCACCTTAGGCAGGAAAGGGACCATGCATGCATGGTAGATCTCCCAAAGGCTTTCTTTGAAAGCTGGGGAAAGGTTACCGAGCGGGCTCCATCAGTGCCGACGTTACCATATATGAGGACCTACTTCCTACTTGTTCCCAGAGAATGCAGAAAAATGCAGAAAGGATTTTGTAACCAATCTTCATGCCTATATCTCTACACCTGGGTTTGAAGTGGCTTAAACATGTTGTACGTGCCCCCAACAGTATTTTGATGGCATTGGGGGCCTTCCACGATCATTTGATGGGAAATGGCATCGGGGAAAGCCCCCCGATGCCATTAAAATACTGTCAGGGGCCAGTGCCTGTGACAGAAAACAAATCCTTGGTGGCCCAGCGACTCTGATCCCCCCCATCCATCCATCTAAAAAACAAACCCTGCTGGCCCAGTGGCCCCAATCCCCCACTCACCCAATTTTAAAAAAAAAAAAACTCTTGGTGGGCCAGTGGCCCCAAGCCTCCCCTCCTCCTGGTACCTTTACAAAGAAGTGGAAGCATTGCTCATGTGCCGCCATCTTGAAAAATGGCAGAGTTTGGCCCCGTGCAATGCATCCTGAGATGCACCAGGCAGGGTCAGACTGCCCATATTTATGCCTACCATATTTATGTCATGTCATATTTCCCTGATGCCTGGATCTTCTGAGGGAAAGTTTGATACTTCACCTCAGATGATCCAGGCATCGGGGAAAGACCCCGATGCTATCAAAATAGTGTCGGGGTGCATATGCAAATTAGACATGCGGTGTCCCCGTTTCTCTGGGAGAGCATGCCAAACTTGCACCAATTCTGGGCACATGTGTTTGGCTTGTTCTTCCAGTTTAATGCATGGCTAATTTGTATATGCGCCCCTTTCTGCATGCTGGCGCTGAAGTCGCGCACTATCGGCGTGCTGCATAGAGACATACAGAGTTGATAGCGTTCAACTTCAGAGCCGGCTTTTTGCATCGGGCCGATTATGCACTTATGTAGGTAAAATGCAGTATCTGATAGACAGTGTATTATTTTACATCAGAGTAAAGTTCAGCGTCCAAGTGAAAAAATTTATTTGAAGAATTATTAGATGAAAACCATCATAATATACAAAATATCCATATTATAGTGATTCAAAAGGTTTCCTGGATTACTATAGGTGTTTCCCAATAAGTGACAGCACCTACCGGGAAGGATCCAGCCAGCTGAAAGGTTCAGTCCGTATGCATCTGTTTGTGCATGTGCAAGAATGCATAAACAGATATACATGGTCCCTCCCCCCCCCCCCCCCCCCAAAGCAGCAAGATGAAAAGCAGGCAGGAGTCCCACTCCTTCTGGCATGAAAAATGAGGATGTGCTGAGAAATCACCAGCAAGATTCCACGGGTCCCGTCAGTGTGAAAAGCGGGGCTACAGCCTGGTTACCTAAGAGCTGGCAAGAAGTAGAGAGAGAAGGGAGGGACGGGGATAGAGGAAGGCAGGCAGGAAAAGCAGAAGGAAATAGGTGGGACTACGGAAATGGGAGGGAGGAAGGGTGGGGCACTGGGGAGGAACAAAATTAAAGGAGGGACTGAGACTTGCGAGAGTGCAAGTGAGGGAGTGAAAGCCAGGAAAGAGGGCGAGTGCAAAGTTTGCTGGGAAGGAAGGAGGATGTGTACACGGCTGGATTAAAGGAAAACCAGAGAGTGCAGTAGGGAGTATACTGAAGGGGATAACACACACACACATATACTTACATGCATGCATCTCCTAGCACCCTCCAACACCTCCCATGAAGCACACACACATGCATGCACTCCTGTCATGCCCCATGACAAACATTCATGCACCCACCCGACGTCCCTAAAGGAGGAGTATACTTTTCTCAATCCAAAGTGTCCTACCATTCCAATGCTGTATGCGTTACCTAAGATTCACAAAAAAAGTGATTGATCCTCCTGCAGGGCCCAACAAATCCCAGGACTCCATTGTCCCTACCCACCCCAGTCATCACCCAATCTGTTTCTCTCTACTTGCTCTCCTCCCCCTGGCCATCATTTGATTATTATTATTATTATTATTATTATTATTAAAGACTTATAAAGCGCCGCAACATATGAAGCGCTGTACAAACATAGAAGAGAGACAGTCCCTGCTCATCAGAGCTCACAATCTAATAAGACAGAAAACAAAATAAGTTACATAATACAAATAAAAAAAATTTACAGGACAAAGTAAGCAAATGTTGATAGAGAGATCAAGATAGGGTAAGACAGGAACGGAAAGCAATAGTGAAAAGATGGGATTTTAGTCTGGACTTGAAAATGGCCAGGAGGATGCCTGGCGCATAGAGACAGGAAGACTATTCCAAGCAAAGAATGCTGCCAGTTGGAAGGAGTGAAGTCTGGAATTGGCAGTACGAGTAAACGGCACAGATAAACAGAAGAGCGAAGCAACCGAGAGGGGGTGTAAGGAGAGATGAGAGATGAAAGGTACTGAGGGGCAGAAGAGTGAATACATTTATAGGTCAGGAGGAGAAGTTTAAATTGGAACGGAGATGGATGGGAAGCCAATGAAGCGACATGAGGAGAGGAGTGATGTGGGAAAAACGAGACTGGCGGAGAATTAGTCGAGCAGCGGAATGTTGAATTGACTGAAGAGGAAAGAGGTGGCTTGCAGGGAGGCCGGCAAGGAGAACGTTACAATAATCAAGACGGGAGGTGATTAAGGAGTGGACAATCAATTTAGTGGGTGTCAACAGAGAGGAAAGGGGCGAATTTTGGAAATATTGTATAGAAAGAAACGACAAGTTTTAGCAATGAGCTGGATATGTGAAGAGAAAGAGAGAGAAGAATCGAAGATAACACCAAGGTTACATGCTGAAGAAACAGGGAGGAGTACAGAGTTATTAACAGAGAGAGAGGGAGAGAAAGGGGAAAGAGGAGGGGAAGCATTCAGGGGAAAGATAAGAAGCTCAGTTTTGGCCAGGTTCAGTTTTAAGCGGCGGTGGGACATCCAGGCAGCAATGTCAGAGAGGCAGAGTGAGATCTTAGACTGGATATCAGGAGAGATAACAGGTACAGAAAGATAGATTTGAGAGTCGTCGGCATAGAGATGATAGTGAAAGCCATGGGAAGAGATAAGGGTGCCAAGGGATTGGGTAGAGAGAAGAGGAGTGGACCTAAGACGAAACCCTGAGGAACTCCTACAGGTAGTGGGTTTGAAGAGGAGGAGGAGCCATCGAAGCACACACTGAAAGAGCGATTTATTTATTTGAAAACTTTTATATACCGCCCCTTAAGCGATGGGATAGATAGGAAGAGAACCAAGATAGTACACAGTCTTTGAATCCAAGTGAGGATAGGGTGATAAGAAGGTGGTTATGGTCAACAGTGTCGAAGGCAGCAGAGAGATCAAGAAGAATGAGGACAGAGTAAAAGCCTTTGGACTTTGCCAAGAACAAATCATTCGAGACCTTAGTAAGTGGAGTGTAGGGGACGGAAGCCGGATTGTAAAGGATCCAAGAGGGTATGAGAGGAGAGGAAATCAAGACAACAGAAAACCAAACGACCCACCTAGAGCCCCCACAAGGGGTTTTTGACCTTTCAACAGGGAACTCATACTGTCAAACACCCAACCACTCCTCAATGACCCAACACTCAACCTCGAAGAATCGATCGACGCCTGGAACAACAGCCTCAACTCCGTTGCTCAATTACCACGCAAAAACAACACATCAAGGAAAAGAACCTCTGCTCCGTGGTTTACCCCCGAATTGCGGTCTTCTCTTACCCACCTACGGAGACTCGAAAAACGGTGGCGTAGATCACTATCCATCGATGATCATACAGCCTACAATCTCCACCTAGCATCTCACCGCGAGGCAATCATAACCAGAAAGAAGCAATACCACACGGATACACTCAAAAGATCACTAAACAAACCTCGTGACCTTTTCAATTTAGTCAAATCACTATCAAAGGAACCATCCCCCGAACAAAAAGAAGACATCCACCCACAAGAATTTGCTGACTACCTGCAAACAAAACTTCTACAGACAGATGAACTCTCAACAATCAATGTACAAGAAACATCCTGCCTAACATACCTGTCTGCACTTGCCACACCTTCTGCCAAACACATCGAAGACACAATCATCTCACTGAACACCACCACTGCGCAAACCGATCCTTGCCCAGCCTTTTGGATAAAGGATCTTCGAAGTACATTTAGCCCTTTCATCACAAAAATCATGAACCTCTCATTTACAACTGGCTCCTTCCCCTCCGCACTAAAGCTCACATCCATAAGACCTCTACTAAAAAACGCCAAACTAGACCCAAAACGGCCTGACTCCTACAGGCCTATAGCCAGTATCCCCCTCTTAGCAAAGATTTTTGAGAAAGAGGCACAACGTCAAATCCAAGACCACATAGACTCCGCAGCCCCTCTTGACCATTCTCAACATGGATTCAGAGAATACCATGGCGTGGAAACACTGCTTACCACCCTATTCAATGATATTCTCACTAGCATAAACACCATCCGGCAAGGCGTTGTTCTAATCTTCTTAGATATAGCAGCAGCGTTTGATTCAGTAAACCATGAGATTCTCCTCGGGAGACTGAAAGAGAAAGGCATCTGCAACTCCGCACTTGATTGGTGTAAATCGTATCTTGACAACAGAAAGCAATATGTAAAATCTACAACGGGAGAATCAAAACTCTTCCATCAAAAACAAGGCGTTCCTCAAGGATCCTCTCTTTCATCTCTCATGTTTAACATATATATGCAGCCTATCTGCAATATCATCAGATCATTCAATGTGAAATGTATGATATACGCAGATGATATCCTACTCTACATGCCATTTTCCACAGTGCATATGGATTTATTGCCTATAATAAATTGCTTCGACGCAGTATCAGAATGGCTCCTATCACAAAACCTCCGCATTCAACATAAGAAAACGGAGGTTCTTTTCATCACCAAAGACCCCAACTTCATTCCACCACCACATATAAGTGTTAAGGGAGCAGATCTATGCACTAAGGAAACAATAACATACCTCGGAGTCACACTGGACCATCATCTCAACATGAAATCACACATAAATAATATTGTAAAAGCTGTGTACTTCAAGATACGCACGCTCAGGCACCTACGCTCCCTACTAGACCAAGAGGACTTCAGAACCATCTATCAGGCACTGATCCTACCACACTTCGACTTCGCCAACTCCATCCTGCAAGGGCTCCCACAATCCACCCTGAGCTCACTTCAGCTTGCTATGAATACTGCTGCAAGGGTTCTACAAGGAGCGTCCAAGAGTGAACATGTTACACCTATCCTCAAACAGCTACATTGGCTCCCTATACACGGAAGGATTATGTTCAAGACCTTGATTCTCACCTTCAAGGCCATCAATGGTCTCTCAGCCAACTCAATCACAGAGCTCATACGAACTGTACCACCAAACAGAAATAGGAGACAGGTAGCATTGAACTCCCTAATAATGCCAAAGGCCATAACAACATGCAGCCTATCAACAGCAAACAGAGCTTTCATATTTTGCGCACCAAAATGCTGGAACTCTCTACCACCTGATATCCGTGCCATAACCGACTTAGCCCAGTTTAGAAAGGCCCTCAAATTCAACCTATTCATCAAATACTACCCAACATAAAATAAAACTTACAGTCCCACCGCAAACGTAATCACAGATTTCTCATTGTTACTAACATTCTGGCTAAATTGTGTAAATAGTTGAGTATGTTGTCTAGTTAACCGATCATATACTCCATGTAGATAGTTCTCCCATTTTAAATTTGTTTTTCCAAGTTATGCTCCTGTTATATGTAACACCGAACAGCTTGTTGTTCTGGTTTTTGTTTTGTTCTCTGTAAACCGCGCTGATGCCGAATAGTGCGGTATATAAAAAATGTAAATAAATAAATAAATAAAATAAACAGTGATAGACTATACACTCAAGTAGTTTAGAGACGAAAGGAAGGAAAGAGATGGGACGATAGTTAGAAGGACAAGTGGGATCAAGTGAAGGTTTTTTGAGGAGGGGTGTAACCACAGCATGCTTGAAAACAGTAGGGAAGGTTGCAGTGGAGAGAGAGAGTGAGTTTAAGAATATGAGAAATAGAAGGGACGAGAGATGAAAAGATGGAGCTAAGGAGGTGGGTGGGAAAGGGGTCAGAAGAGCAGGTAGTAGGTTTGAAGGAAGAGAGAAGGAGCGACGTTTTCTCAACAGAGACCATAGGGAAGGAAGAAAGGTTGGCAGAAGTTTGGGGAGAGGAGAAATGGGAAATAGGGGGGGGGGAAGAGGGGGAGGAGGGGAACTGGAGGATGATTGTGTGGATTATGTCATGGAAGCAGTTAGCCAAGGTTTGGGCAGAAAGGGAGGGAGGAATCAGGGGTGGAGGCACACTGAGGAGAGAATTGAGTGTGCTAAAGAGACAACGAGGATTAGAGGAAAGAGTCAGATTGAGGAAGTAAATTTGTTTGAAAAGCGCAATGGCTGACTGGAAGGAGGAGAGCATGAATTTAAAGTGGAGAAAGTCAGGATAAGAGCGGGATTTGAGCCAGGCATGCTCAGCAGAGGGGGCACAAGAGCGCAGAAAACGGGCAATAGGGGAGAGCCAGGACTGAGGAGAAGAACGCCTAACAGGACGGGGGATGAAGGGGGCAAAAGTATCAAGGGTGGAGGAGAGTGCAGTGTTATAAGAGGTCACAGCCTCATCAATAGAACTGGAAAGAAGAGTGGATGAAAGAGATAAGGAGAGAGAGAAGGAGAGAGCTAAAGGATCAATGGCAAGAGGGTTTCTAAATAGGTTAGTGCAGACAGGACGAGGCTCGGTTGGGGGATAATGAATAGTAAGGCTTAAAGTGGTGGCCAGATAAGGGAAGGACAGAGTTATAGAAATTGGAAGGTGAGCAATAAGAGAAGAAAATTAAGTCAAGGCAGTGACCACGTCAGTGAGTGGGGGCAGTGGAACAGAGTTGAAGGTTATGTGAGGAGGTAAGGGAGAGAAGCTTTAAAGCAGGGGGATCAGAAGGGCTGTCAACATGAATGTTGAAGTCACCAAGAATAAGAGTGACGAAGGAAGGGTGAAGAAAGGTAGAAAGCCAAGAATCAAAATCAGAAAGAAAAGTAGAAATTTGATCTATTTTACCTTTTGCCGTGCTGTTCACTGCTGCATTGCAATTGTCTCTGCATGTAGTTTCAGCTGCACAGTGCAGGAAATTTGCTGATCTCGCAGTTTAAAGTCTCACGAGATCAGCAAACTTCCTGCATTGCGCAGCTCAAGCTACATGCAGAGCTGATCATGGTGAAGCAGCAAACAGCGTGAAAAATGATAAAATAGATCAGATGATAGCTGGGGGAGGAGAGCAAGTAGAGAGAAACAGATCAGATGATAGCTGAGGGAGGGGGGAAGGAGCAAGAGACAGAGACTAGGGTGATAGGGAGGGGGGTTGTGAAAGAGAGAGAGACTGGGGTGATGGCTAGAGGGGGGCTATGGGAGATATTTTTGCTTTATGTATTACCAGGCCATGGTGACATGTGAAGCAGTAAAGGATGTTGCCTTGGGTACAGCTATAAAGAATGACCAATATGCTGCTGATAACATTCTCATTTGGGTCTGGTGGGAACAGGAAGGGGACAAGGGTCGCTGCCTTCTGTTGGCACAGTCTAATGGTACGTTAAGGACCTGAATTATTAAGCTTTCTTTTCTCACAGAAAATGGGAAAACAGTAAATCAGGCCCTTAGAAATGGAGATGTGAATACACCTTTTAGGAAGATGGGGGGAGGCATTATGACCAAGGTCTCGGCAGCCGGCTCCTAAATGTTTAACCTGGCTCCTAGAATTATAGAAACATGACAGCAGAAACAGACCACATGGCCTATCTAGTTTGCCCTTCCACATCAACTACTATAGTCCCTTTTTCCCTTACAGGATCTTCTGTGTTGTCTCGTGCCTTCTTGAATTCAGATACTGTCCTGGTCTCTACTACCTCCACTGGGAGACTAGTCCACGCATCTACCACTCTTTCCATAAAGAAATAACATAAGAACATAAGAAAATACCATACTGGGTCAGACCAAGGTCCATCAAGCCCAGTATCCTGTTTCCAACAGTGGCCAATCCAGGTCACAGGTTCCTGGCACGTACCCAAAGTCTACAGCTTCCACAATGCTTGTCCTGGGGTAAGCAGTGGATTTTTCCCAGGTCCTCTTTAATAATGGTTTGTGAACCTTTCCTTCAAAATTTGTCCAAACCTTTTTTAAACCCAGCTACACTAACAGCTTTTACTACATTTGGTAAAAATTCCAGAGAGTTTGACTACACGTTGAGTGAAAAAATATTTTCTCTCAGTCTTAAATGGGTTACATAGTAGCTTCATTGTGTGTCCTCTAATCTTTCTACTTTTTGACGGCATAAATAACTGATCTAAATTAAGCCATTCCACTCCATTAATTTACAGGACTTCGATCATATCTCCACTCAGCCTTCTCTTTTCCAAGCTGAAGAGCCCTAACCTTTTAAGCCTTTCCTCATAGGGGTATCCTTTCATCCCCTTTACAACTTTGGTGGCTCTTCAATTGCACACAATATTCAAGGTGCGGTCAAAACCATGGAATGAAACAGAGGCATTATAATAACCTTGGTTTTTATTCTCCTTTCCTTTCGATTCCTAATATTCTATTTGCTTTCTTGGCCGCCGCAGTACACTAGGTGGAGGGTTTCAACGTATTATCCACGATAATGCCTAAATCCTTTTCCTGGGTGGTGGTTTCTAAGGTGGCATCTTGCATCGTGGAACTTAAGTTTTGAGTTGTTCTCAACTTGCACTTGTCCACATTAAATTTCATCTGCCATTTGGATGCCCAGTCTTCCATTTTATCAAGGTATTCTTGCAATTTTTCACAATCTTCTTGGGTTTTAACAACTTTGAATAGTTTTGTGTCATCTGCAAATCTGATCACCTCACTCGTTATTCCCATTTCCAGGTCATATATGAATATGTTAAAAAGCAGTGGGCCCAGCACAGATCCCTGGGGTACTCCACTATTTATTTTTCTCCATTGAGAAAACTGGCCATTTAGCCCTACTCTCTGCCTTCTATCTTTTAACCAGTTTCTGATGCACAATACTACACTGCCTCCAATCCCATGACTTTTTAATTTTGCCAAGAGTCTCTGATAAGGGACCTTGTCAAAGGCTTTCTAGAAATCCAGATATACTATATCAACTGCCTCTCCTTTGTCTACCTGTTTATTCACACCTTTAACAAAAAGGTAACAGATTAGCAAGACAAAGCTTTCCACAAAGCAGGATCCCAAAAAGCAGCCAGATTACATGTTACTTACCCTGACGGATAAGCAGTGATGTTTTCCAGATCTATCTTAACAGTCTATTGACTTTCTCCAAAACTTGTCCCAATATTTTAGAACATAAGTGTCATACTGGGTCATGGTCAATCTATTTTAATAAATCTGCAGCTTTTCTGGGATAAAAGATGTGAACTCCCTATGCAAAATGTTTCTCTTCAAAACATGATTCGTATCGGAGATGAGAAAAGTAAATACTGCATATGCACTTTGTGATTTATAATGAAAATGCATTAAAAAAGGATTTAAAAAAAATGTTGGACAGATGATGAAAGCTACAAGCTTATGAAAACTTTGATGAAGCTCTGCGTGAAATGTTTTGATGGCCCTTAAAAAAAATTCTCTCTAATATTGCAAACCTTTATAAAGTAGGCACAACGCATGCACCTACACACCTTGATAGCCTAGGAATCCTTTTATAAAAGTATTGCTGTAAACAAACTATAGCGCTAAATGTTTTTTTCAGCCAAATTGATATATTATCAGCAGAAGACTGACGCTTACTAATTACACAGGTACACTAAAAAAAATTTTTTTTAAACTGCCTCTAATGTTTCGATTGATTTTTACGTTTTTTTTTGCGCTGAATCCAAATCTGGTAACCAATTTGCTCCATCACGTACAGATGTTTTGCTACATTGGGTTAGCAATTTGAGGTGAACGTTTCAGATTGAGTGCGATCGAGATAAAAGTTTCTTGGATGAATTCTTTATACTAATTGTTTAGTAGTTATTCAAATAAGAATAAAGAAAATTGTAACAAGGCAGCACATAAGAATAGAGTAATGTCAACAAAACACACTATGATGGTAGCAAAATTGTCTGCACTTAAAACAGCCACATACATGTGCACAAACATTGAGCATATAAGAGCGAGGTTAGACACAAAGCAAAGCAAAGAAATGTGCAAAAAATGTTGTACAGGTATGTATGTAAGAATAGAAAACGCAAACCGCACCATTGCAATACATGAAGACAAACACCCGATGGTGTGAAAATAAAATTCTAATAAATGAGATCCGACACTGTGGTAATAACTAGCAAATTTTTTTTCAAAGTTTAGTAAAAACACGATATTTGTCAACACAGTTTAGATTTTAAAGTCATTCTTGGGTCAATCAATCTCCTGGTGGGCCCGTTTCTTCTTCCCCCGAATGCTTCTCTTGGTGCGCTGCTAGGCGTATTTTTCATCTGGGGTTTCCCGCAGCAGCAACCAGCAGAAATCAGCCATCATAGTGGTGTTCCATCTTCCTTGGTACCTTCTCTCTGCGTCCTTGATGTCCTGGTGAAACCTTTCACCTTGTTCTTCACTGTACGCCCCCAAGTTTTCGGGAAAGTAGTTCACATGGGAGTGCAAGAAATGGACTTTCAGGCTCATGTTACAACCTTGTTCTTTGAAGGCATTGAGCATCCTGGCAACAATATCCTTATAGTTCTCATCCCGCCTGTTCCCCAAGAATTTGAGAACAACATCCTTGAAGGAATCCCAGGCTTCTTTTTCCTTCTCAGACATCGTTTCAGCGAATGCTCCATCTGAAGTGAGTTTCCTTATATCAGGACCAACAAACACTCCTTCCTTTAGCTTTGCTTCAGAAAGTCGGGGGAACTTTGAGCAAAGCTACCGAAAGCACTCACCATCTTTTGGAAGGGACTTGATGAATTGCTTAATGAGACCCAACTTAATGTGGAGAGGTGGTAATAGAATTTTATCACGAGGTACCAAGCTCTCATGAAGAACATTTTTCTCACCGGGTCTCAAATACTCCCGAATTGGCCAGTCTTTTTTCCCCCAGTGTAGGTCGCGGGCCCGGCTATCCCACAAGCAAAGGAAGCAGGGATGTTTGGTGAAACCGGATTGCTGCCCTAATAGCATGGATAGAATTTTAAAGTCTCCACAAATCATCCACTTATGCTCATCATAACGAATCTTCTGAAGAATCAGGGCCAAATTCTCGTATTTTTCTTGGAGAATAACAGAGTGAGCAATAGGAACTGAAGCGAACGTGTTGCCATTATGAAGAAGAACACCTTTTATGCTGTCTTTTGACGAATCAATGAACAGCCGCCATTCAGCAGGATCATACTTGAGTTTAAACTTTTCCATCACTCCGTATATATCGTTGCAAAATACCAAATCTTCCTCTTTGCTGAAATACTTCAAAAATTGTGTCTCGCGGTTGCGGTACCAATAAAAAGTTGTTCCTGGTGACAATAGATTTTTCTGTTTAAGCCGAGAACCTAGCAGTTGGGCAGCATCTTTTGGGAGTCCTAAATCCCGGACTAAATCATTCAATTCAGCTTGAGAGAAAAGTTCAGGTTTCGGATCTGGTTCAGTTTCAAACTCGGAAGTACTGGACTCATCGGAAAAAGCCATCTGATGAGTCTCATCATGATCAGAACCGTCCACACAAATATGATCCAAAGATTTTGGTGGTTCAGGCACAGGTACTTCGTTGCTATGAGGCATAGGCCTAATTGCTGAGGGAAGGTTGGGGTAACTTATTACGTTCTTATTTTTTAAGTTGTATCCCTTCACAATGCAAGAGCAAAAATAGCAGTCACTGCTGTGGTCTCTTTGTTCACGCCACATCATAGGTATTCCGAAACGAAATGCTTGTTTTTTACCTTTCATCCATAAGCGTAGATCTTCCTCACATGTCTTGCACACTTTGTGAGGAGCCCACGGTTTGTCTTGATCGCCTAACTTCAAACCGAAATAGGCGAAATATACTTTTTTAATAAATGCAGAAATGTTCCTCTGCCGCTTTTTCACGGTATATTCCCCACAAATAAAACAAAAACTGTCCGGAGAGTTGACGCAACCTCTGGCTCTGTGAGCCATCACAAATACACAGCACTGCAAACTACAACTGTAGTGAACCACTTAGGAATAAAGCTGGATTACGACTGAGCAAACAAAAGGTAATAATGAACTTGCAAGAAACTGAAATTTGACAGGAACGTTCATGTCGTAACCACCGTGTTTGAGCGAGCGAACGAGGAAAGGCGAACAGGAAAGAACATGCGCCAGCGCGAGTACTGGATTTAGCCCCCCGCCTCCCAATTATCCTGTTAATGTATAAAATGAATACAAAACACTCTAAAATATCATGAGGGAGTGTTTCTAGTTAGTTAACCATTACAACCTCTATTTTGGGCCAAGAAAATAAACTGCAGTCGGCTAAAAAGAAATTATGTGAACATTCCTTATATGGGTAAGAAATCTAATTTTGCAAGAAAACGTGACGTGATGGAACATTTTGGCTATTTTTCCTGGATTCAGCACCCCAAAATCTATAGGAATCAGTTGCAAAACTGGAGGCAGTTTTTTGGTAGTGTACCTGTGTTATTGAGCAGCTTGTGTGTTCTCATGTTTCTATTCAACAGCGCAACTCACAGCAAATAAAAGCTGAACATGCATTTTGGGTCCTAGAAATCACAGCACTGAATCTCTAAAAATTTGATACATAAAAGGTGGAATGGCTAAAACTGCTATGCAATGGTTCTCAAGATTTTTGCATTCACCCACATATCAACGCAATGGGGTATGAATAGATGCAATCTACAAAAATCCTACTGTGACAAATATTCACCATATTTGTGCTATTTGTAGGAATCCCCTAAGCTACCTTCAATTCATCCTGTCATACAAGCATAAGAATATAAGATATGCCATACTGGGTCAGACCAAGATCCATCAAGCCCAGTATCCTGTTTCCAACAGTGGCCAATCTAGGTCATAAGTACCTAGCAGTTTCCCCAAAAGATACAGGTTCCACAATGCTTGTATTGGGTCAAGCAGTGATATCCTGGTCCCTTTTAATAATGGTTTATGGACCTTTCCTCCAGGAACTTGTCCAAATCTTTTTTAAACCCAGCTACACTAACAGCTTTTACGACATCCTCCGGTAACAAATTCCAGAGTTTGATTACACATTGAGTGAAAAACCTCTCTTATTAGTCTTAAATAGGTTACCCTGTAGCTTCATTACATGTCCCCTAGCAGCAGGTCAAATCATGGTCTTTCAGTTTAGCTTCTAAATGATCTATTTTTAAGGATTTCAAATTTTGTCTTTTGAATTACTTTACTCAAAATGAGCGTATTGTATCATGTATAGTGTGTTGTATTTATGAATCTCGATAAGATTTATTTCTGTTATACATATCAAATAAAAATATAAAGTATTATCAGTAAGTTATTGTATTGTCCATGTTTTTATGCTATTTTATAAGCGGTTAAAAGGCGCTTTTTAGAATGTCTGTTTATGCAGTTGTAGGGACGTCCAAGTGAAAATGTCTGCAAATCTATGTTAATCTTAGAAGAGACAATGGGCACATGCAAATCCATTGTAAAATCCAGTGTAAAATCCAGACATCTCATCCCTCACCATGGACATATACTTTAAATCAAAGAAGGAAGCGTGAGAATGCACAGGGAAGAGTATCTACATGCAGCAGGAGATGCTAATATACAATCATGCAAGATGTGTGGAACCCCATTTTAGAAATACTGTGATCAATGCTGTCTCAGGCCAAGGGAAAAGTTGGCGTGGGAACCCTGCAAGTTATACATGTATGTTTCAACATTTCAGAATGCCGATGTTTACACATGCTTACTTACACATGTATCCTGACCATTTTTCAAACCTAGACCTGCAGCCGCTCTAAACCAATCACAGAGAACTTACTGTTTATCTCATTTCTATCTGGAGGGAGAAAAATACTATAGTTTTAAGAGGAATATATCCCTTAAACCCTCCTGTAAAGGACTTGCCAATACAAGCACTTTTCAAAAGCCTATTCATGTCAGGGAACAGATATGAATCCAGATGCGGACAATTTCCATCTTCCACGTGTATCCCCTATATGAAATGAGGGATACATGCACAGCTTTTTGTTCCTCCTAGATCATGTCACCATGTAACTTAGACACTGCCAGGAAAGAAATGTATAAATCATGGTCTTTCTTTTTATTTTTTTTTTATATTTAAAGTGTTTTTTTATTTAAGCATGTTCCATTTAACAAAGCTATGCACAAAGATAGAACACAAACTGATTCATACATTTTCCATCGTACATCAACCTTCAAAGAAGATCAGGTAAACCTAAGTCTTGCCAAACTTCCCATATTATATGCTTCAACTAATCAAAGACATCATACATAGCAACATGTCTATAAACAAACACAAATCATAGTCATTACATGGCTACAATGGATTCCCCATACCACCCCCCAACCGCCCTTCCGTACCATATTACT
This sequence comes from Ichthyophis bannanicus, assembly GCA_033557465.1. NCBI lineage: Eukaryota > Metazoa > Chordata > Amphibia > Gymnophiona > Ichthyophiidae > Ichthyophis > Ichthyophis bannanicus. The sequence continues at coordinate 1,337,756,137 of CM066033.1, read as the reverse complement.
TCTCAAAACTAAACTATATACCACCCTTAATGCCCCCCAACTCACCCCCTACACCTTCGCAAACCCCCCCCACCTCCTTTCACTACCCCAGCTACCTCTCCACCCACTGATTTCTATGAAACAGTACTCCACCAACAATGAAACTCCACCAACCCATCCCCGTAAGAGAAACCTGAGATCAACATCCAAATCCCCGAGACGCTCCATAGCTTGGGCACCCCACGAAATTACCCCCTTTATGCCTCCTGACCCCTTTTCCATTGAACATATGGGTACCATCTACGATGGAACACATACAATTTGTAGGTCAGACGCGCATGTAACTCAGCCATTTGACTAATGAATTCTAATCTTTTGAGTACCCGTTCCACATCAGGTCCTCCAGTGTCCTTCCATTTATAAGCTATTTCCATCCTGACCACTATTGACACCATCTTTAATAAGTAACCCAGCTCATTACCCGGCTCCCCCCACTCCCCCAATAAAACTTGCTCAGGTCCTAACTCCCCCTTCCATCCCACCATATTTCGTACTACCCCTTGCATCCAATGCCATATTCCCTGAACCACAGGGCAATCCCACCACACGTGCCGATATGTGCCCACAGCACCACACCCTTTCCAACAATAGGGCTCCTTATTTTTATCTATCTCCGCCAATCACTTCGGTGTGATATACATACGATATACCATTTTATAACAATGTTCCTGTATAGCAACAGAGCAGGACGCAATCCTGGCCTCCTCAAAGATAGTTGCCCACCGCTCCTCATCCCAATAGCCACTTAAATCCTTTATCCAAGCTGCCTGAAAAGCCTCTTGGCCTCCTCCCCCACCCCCACCCATTCCCCTATAGATCTGCGATACAAGCCCACGAGTTTCCCCTGCCTTAAGCAACAGTTTCTCAAACGGGGAGTTTAGTTTACTATTGTCCTCCCCCTTAGGTTCTGCTGTACAAAATGCACTAGTTGGCGATACCCAAACCAATCAGCCTCCCCCAAGGAATATTCATCTTTGAGTCGCTCAAAGGTATTCAACTGGCCCACTTTAGTGAACAATTGCCCCATCCACACCAACCCCCGCTCCTCCCATTTTTTATATATAGAAGATTGTCCTCCCTCTAGGAATCCTACACACTGTCAAATTTTCTGCAGTTGAATAGATACCCTAGCCCCCACCAATTTAACCTCTTCTTGATGCCAAACTCAAAGTTACTGCCGTAAAGGGACTCTGCTCCGAGACACCTCCCCCCTTTCTCCCCCTCTCCCGTCTCTTGGACCAGAGACTATCTACTATTAAACTTTGCTCCCCCAGCTCCTGTTCGACCCGAACCCACCCTCAAGCCTCAGGACCGATCCTCCAGTATATTATCGCCCGCAGCTGTGCTGCCTTATAGTATCTCATCAGATCCGGGACGCCTAACAACCCCCCCCCTCTCCTATGCCTTACCAGCACCCTTTTATTAAGCCTCGGAGGGCATCTTCTCCAAATGAAGGAGAAAATTCTATGCTGCAACAATTTTATTTGTGCCACTGACACCTCGATAGGCAATGCCAAAAACAGACAATATCCTGGGGAGAGCATTCATCTTAACAATTGCGATTCTCCCTACCCATGAAAAGCTGGATCTATCCCATCTCACCAAATCATTTAAGATATTAGTAACTAGGGAGTTATAATTTAGTTTCTCAGTTTCTTCCAATCGCTACAAATCCAAACCCCTAAATATTTTATCTTCTGCTTCGCCCATCGAAATGGGTACGTCCTCTGTAACTGACCCTCCATTACTGGACCTAAGTGAATTTTTAAAATCTCAGTTTTCCCCATGTTCATTTTATATCCCAAAACGTCACTATATCCCCTTATTTCCTCCAATAAAGATGGTAAAGACTCAAGAGGTCGGCCCACAGTATAAATGATATCATAAGCAAAAAGAGATATTTTATACTCCCCAGTCCCCACTTGTATACCACTGATTGTGTTATGTTCTCTGAGCCTCTGTGCTAGAGACTCAATCACCAATGCGAAGAGCAGAGGTGATAAGGGGCAACCCTGTGGAGTTCCCCGACCCAGTTCAAATTCACCAGAATATGTGCCATTCAAGAGCGCACTAATACAGCTCCAAAAACGTTCCCCTATCCCCATACTCTGCAACACCGCAAACAAAGGGCCATTCAACTATATCGAACGCTTTCTCTGCGTCCACCGCCATCACCAAGGAGTCGATCCTCGCACTCCTGGCTGCCCAAATGACATTTAAGAGTTTCCATATATTATCACTTGCCTGCCTACCTGGTATAAAACCCGTTTGATCATTGCTGATCAACTTAGGGAGGTAGTTCTGCAGTCTGGTAGCCAAAATCGTTGCTAAAATTTTTGCATCTAAATTTATTAGAGAGATAGGCCGATACGATTCGCTTACCACCTTATCCTTCCCAGGTTTGGGCACCAAAGCTATCCCCGCTACTGCCATTGACCTTGGGAGTGTCCCCCCCATAAGAACCCCATTAAACACCCTGGTGAGCTCACGACCGATTTCATTACAGAGGGTCTTGTAAAACCATGCGGAGAGACCATCAAGTCCCGGTGCTTTGCCCTCCTTAAGAGCATTGATTGCTAAGCGCACTTCCACCTCTTCATTCTCTCTATCTATCCATTGTTGCTCAGACTCTTCTAATTTCTGAAGAGTTACAGTATGTTCCTCCAAATATTTTCTAATTTCTATCGCTGACCCTTTTTGCTCTGACGCATAGAGAGTCCGGTAATACTGGCAGAAGATCTCATGTATGTTAACAGTACCATATTCCAAATCCCCCTTAGCATTTTTCATTCTATATAGCTGCTGCTTGACGTGCCGCTATTTTAGCTGCCTGGCCAAATACCTACCCGGTTTATTGCCTCCTATAAAATATTCATGTTGCATTCTTTTCATTTGAAATGCCCATTCCCCTAATTGTAGAGTCTCCAATTTCTCACGTACTCTTGCTATCTGTTTTAACACCACTTTACCCCCTGAGTCCTGATCCTCCTTAATTAACTGGGCTAACAGGGCCCACAACCGCTCCTCCTCCACTCCCACCTGTTTCTTCTTTTTTACTGTTAGCGCAATTAAACATCCCCAAAGCACTGCTTTCATCCCGTCCCAAACTATCTCCCGGGGCACCTCTCCACCCCCATTTTGAACAAAGTATTCTCTAATGGACTCTTTCAAACTTGCCACCCCCTCTGGATCCGCTAAAAGCGATTCATTCAATCGCCAAAAACGCAGCCCGGCTCGCTCCTTATAGAACTTGAGCGCAAGGGTAACTGGAGCATGGTCAGACCAAGACAGAGCACCAATTTCAACACTGCCCACCATATCCAGCCAGCTAGTTTCAATCTACAGCATATCAATTCTACTATACGTTTGGTGAGGGTGCGAATAAAAAGTGTATTCTTTTTCCTTACCATGCCTATACCTCCAAGCATCTACCAATCCCAAACCTGACATCAATTTTCTCCAACTTCCGCCTCCCAGATTTACTCCACCACCGTCCTCCGCCCGAGGTATCCAACCGTAGATTCAATACGGTATTGAAATCTCCTCCTATTACTAGACTCCCCCTTTTATGCTCCTCTATAATTGGGAGGATCCTATCAAAAAAACTGCCTTGGGCAGTATTAGGTGGGTAGACACTACAAAGTGTTTCCCTTCCAGTACCCTAATCCATATAACATATCTCCCTTCCCAATCTTTAATAACCTCTCTAGTTTCCATCAACAGATCTCTAGAGAAAAGAATCCTCTGCCTTTCTTATAACAATTTTGATTGGTTGCCAAAAAACCTTTATCATATTTGCCACGACACACTCCACCTCCATATGACCCCTTTAAAGAGTCTCCTTTATCAGAAGGACATTTGCCTGAACTCTAGCTCCCTCTCTCACCACTGCCCTCCTCTTTTGCTAGGTATTAAGACCACGCACATTGAGCGTCAAAATCCTTAAATCACAGACCATTCTTACAAGTTCCCCCTCTACCCATTGCACACTGCTCCATAGATGTTCCCCACTCCTTCTTTACCCCCTCCCTTTCATATTGCTGCCTATGACCTCCCTCCTCCCTAAACTCCCATCCAACTCCCAACCCTCTAACCGTCTACCGTGCCCACCCTTCCCTACATCCACAACAACATTTTTATTGCATAGCCCAGTTCCTAGTGCCTCCCCAACCATAATTCACCCCATATCCCCCCTCCACCCGACATATCCATAACCCCCAACCATACATCACTTGCCACCTTACATGTCCCCAACTATAATATCAAACAACCCACCCCTCTTACATTTACCAATCCATAAACCACCACACTTTATTATCACATATGCATGCCAGACTTTCAGCTTCTAGATGGTTTATTCAACTCCACTCGTGCAGACTTCCTCTCCCGTCGCTCCACGCGTTGCCACCGCTTTCCAGGATCTCGCTGCTGTGTACTGCCAGGACCCTCCGTCCCAGGGATTAGCTGGATGCCTGCCTCGACCATAGTCGCCGCCAATGCTTGCAATGTCTCCGCTCTTCAAGTCACCCCATTAAGGGTAAATGCTAAGCCCACAGGAAACAACCACTTGTATCTGATATTGTCCTCTCGCAATCTAGTAGTGAACTCCCTCCAATTCCTCCTTCTTTGGAACGTTGCACTGGCAAGGTCCACATAGATAGCGATGTCAGATCCCTGCCATTTAAACGTACCCAGGGACCTCATCCTGCTGGCAATTTTTTCCTTGATCTGATAATCATAAAAACAGATAATGTCCCGAGGCTGCTCCCTTCGAGCTGTACCAAGCAATCTGTGCGCTCTGTCCAGTATGACGTCCAGCTTCCCCCCACCTTCATCCCTCAACACCGCCACACAGATATCCCTCGCGGTTTTCATACAATCGCGATACTTCTCTGTCTCAGGAACACCTTTTATTCTCAGATTCTGGCGACGGGTTCTATTCTCTAAAGCTTCCCGTTTTAAGGCCATAGCCTCCTTACCTTCCTCCAAATGCTTCATCTTTTTCTCCAACGTATCAGCATGCACCTCTAATGCTTCAATACACCCCTCTGCAACTCTACATCCCACGTCCGCGATATCAGTTCGCAACTGCGAGAACAGACCCTCCACCTCCACTTTAAATCACGGAATGTCAGTTTAAATCTCCATAAACCACGATTTGAGTTCCTCCTTGGTAACTGACAATAGAGCTCCAACTGCATACTCCGGGTCCTTCATTCCATGGCCACTCGCTGCCACAATCTCAGGCATCCCCTCAGTCAGCAGTTTGTCTCTCTGCTGATGCTCCGTTTGGGCACCTCCATAGGCAAATTCCCGCAAATCAGCCATTTTCTTACATGTAGAGGCCATTTCCCAGCCGGTGCTATCCCCCTCCACACCGGATATCCACCAAGGAAGGTCTCCCCGCCTGGAGCAGAGAGGAGGTGCTGTGCTGCAAAATGCCCAGCAGATGGAGCTCTTGTTTCCATGCTGCCCAGAGTATCCAGCACAGAAAATGACCATTCAGCGAAGTAATGCAGTCCTTTTGTAATTTCACAGTTCTGGCAAAAACGTCAGCAGCAGGCTTTGCCCGATCAAACCATCCGGTTATTTCCTTTGAATAAAACCCTACTCATCTCAATTATACAGGGAAATTGTGTGCCGACATAACAGATTCACCTGAGATACAGCTTTCCCGCCTCTGGCTGCGTTCCACTGCCATGCGTTAATGGCTGATACTGAAGCTCCCAGGGATAAATCACAGCACAGCCTTAGGCACATTTAGTCCAGCTTGGATCTCTAATTACAGCTCCCCTCCTCCAGCAAACAACACAGAGCCACTTCAATGCGAGCCTGCTCTCCCTCCTCTCCAGATGGCATCCCGCAGAGGCAGTGAAGAGAAGACAGGAAGCCCAGCTAACGATCAGTCATCAGCAGGGCACTTCTCAGTCAGATCCAACTTTCACTGAGGGATCAGGACTAATCCCACAAGCTGATAAACTTTTCATCCAGCTCCAGAGATTGGGAGCCGCTCACCTCTCGCTCGGGCTGCACTCACAGATCAGGAATTGTACTGGATCAGGCATCAACCACAGACGTGTAGAGGAGGCACAACTGGCTACAGGCAATCAGATACTGGCTGTTCTTACAAAATACATTACTCCACCTGCTCCGCCGCTATTCAAATTTGGCAGAAACAAGGGACCTCATGCCCAGTTTAAACGTGGATATAAGGATTCCGGCACGGAGCGTCAGGGGAAGCCAGCCATTTCAGCGCCGGCTCGCTAGTGTCCCCCCCCCCATTATGGTCTTTCTAAAATCACATTTTACACGTGGATGCGGCTTGCACATTTTTCTGCCACCACATCCACAACACGTATAAGACTTCTAAAAATAATCCTCTAAATATAATATGTTGTAACAAGTAAACTGGTATGATACATATCATACCTTACTTACTTTACTATGCATGCTAAATTATTTACTCTAGTGTTGATCACTTTGATAATAATTTATGACTTAACTTTCTTAAAAATGATAGCGAACAGGCAGGCAGTTTGTGCCCGATCTTATCTATGCCTAAACTTCCCTGCAGTTCACTCAGTTTGATCTAAATTACCACTGTAACCATTAATTTTATTTGACACAATGAAAGATCTACCCAGCTGACACTAATTAGCCAAATGTTAAACACTACTCTTCTGAATGCTGGATTTAAAAAGATGGGATGGCAGATAAATGAAGCAGCATTCCAAGGGAGGTAGTGGGAGCAAAACTCTGTACAAGAATCCAAGACAAAATAAACAAACTCACTCTCCTTAGCTGCATTGGTGTGAAAATGAAACCAGAGCTGGGTTAGCCTCTGCAGCACTTCAGATGGAAAGATAAATGGGCTGAGCTTATGGTCTATCTCCAGGAACAAGCAGGAATAAGTCATCACATATGGGTACGTCGGTACCGACGGAGCCCGCGCGGGAAAGCTCCCCAGCTTTTCAGATTAAAAGCTTTTGGGGCCTCCCACTGCACATGCGCGCTGCCTTCCCGCCTTCCTGACCAGCTCTCGTCAGTTTCTTTTTTTCCGCGGAGCCAGCAGGTCGTGTTCCTGTCACCGCTGAAGAAATTGTTAATTTTATTGTTTTCTTTAGACCGCGTACCTGCCTTCCCCATTCTGAAACCGGTACTGCCGGTCTCTCTTTCTTTCTTTGAAAAAAAAAAAAATAATAATATTTTTCTTTTCTTCAGCACAGCTTGGTATTTTGTTAGGCCTTCAGGCCTACACAAATTCTCCTCATGGAGAAGCCAGTTCCTGGTTTTAAAAAGTGTACCAAGTGCAGTGCTGTCATTCCTCTTACAGACACCCATGAATGGTGTCTTAAATGTTTAGGACCTGACCATTCCATACCGGACTGCCCATCCTGCTCCCAGATGTCGAAACGTGGATTGCAGAACCGGGCCAACAAGTTCCATGTGCTGTTTCCTTCAGAAGCATCACAGTCATCCAGGTCTTCCTCTCCGGATGGATCTCAGGTAACCAAAACTCCAGTGGGCAAATCCTCTAAAAGCAAATCTCTTTCTAAAGATCGAGAGGCTCTCAATTCTGAGTTCGAGGATTCTGCCCAGGCCAAAAAACCCCGGCGGGAGGCTCCGGCCTCCAAAGCAATCATGGGGTCACAGGTTGACATCGATGGCGCGCGGCCTCGACAGATCACCTGTTGTACTGCTCTGGGGTACCGGCCCATACCGGTACCGACATCCAGGCAGCAGTGGCGTCTATGGGCAATACTGTCCAAGTCATGCAGCAGGCCATTCTGGCTTTTATTAATGCTGCTACGCCCTCGGTACCGCAGCCAGCGGTACCGGGTCCGGTTCCGGTAATGGTTTCCATACCGGAACCGAGGCCATCGTCTTCCAAATGCAGATCGGTTCCGCATGCCGGATCCGGGCTTTTGCCCGGTACCGATCCCATACCCGGTACGCCCGATGTCGATACCGAACGGTATGCGTATCGTGCGTTGGAAGCACATAAAATCCTCTGAGGAAGCAGAGTATCCTCTAACTCCTCTGATGATTCTGATGAGTTCTCCCTTGATCTTCCTGAGGAGCCTTCTTCTCCTAAAAGGAGAATGTCTCCACCAGAGGATTTGTCCTTTCAGGACTTCATCATAGAAATGACTAAAGGTCTTTCTATTGCTTCATCCTCTGAAAAGGAACCCAGATCAAAGAAACTGGATATTTTAGGATACTCTAAGTCTCCTAAAGAGGCAGTTACCCTGCCTATCCATGAAATCCTTCAAGAACACTTGATGGACTTATGGGAGGCTCCTCTAACATTGTCTCCTTCTTCTCGCAGGTTGGACACCATGTACCGTGTCCCCCCTTCTCCTGGTTTCCAAAAAACTCAGTTGCCTCACCATTCTATTGTGGTGAAGTCTGCAATGAAGAAGATAAAGAGTACCAAAAGGCACTCTTCTACTCCTCCAGGGCGAGAATGTAAGACTCTAGACTCTTTTGGCAGGAAAATTTTCCAGGCTACTATGCTTATAGCCAGGATTAATTCCTATAGTCTTTACATGGGCATGTTTCTCAGTGAAATCGCTCTAAAAGTTCGGCATTTTGCCCCCTTTATCCCTGAGGATAAGAGGGAGCAGTTCATTTCCTTAGTGAAACACCTTTTGGATATTTCAAAGTTCTCCAACAGGGCAGCTTTTGATTCCTTTGAGGGTGCTGGTAGGGCTTCGGGCATTGCTATAGCAGCCCGACGTCTTGCTTGGCTCCAGGCTTCTGATCTAGAACCTTGGGTCCTAGATGGCTTACGAAATCTGCCCTGTACAGGTGAGAACTTATTTGGTGAGGAGTGGCAAATTAAGGCCACTCAAATGGACGCAGAAAATGCCACCTTAGATAGACTTTCTAAGTCTACCTCCACTCCTGCCAAGAAGAAGTCTTTTAAGAGGCCTTATTACAAGAAGTCCAGATTTTCCACAAATACTGGCCAACAATCCTCTCAGCCTCGTTTTGCTGCTAAACGTCAGCAACCTAAACAGGCAAGGTCAAAGCCTGCGGCGTCTGCTACGCCTCAGCAGGCTCCACCCCCTCAGGGGTTTTGACTTGCCCCTAGAGAACTTAACTTTTCTGGCTCTAGAACAACCAGAGCCCCTCACCATACCCGGAAGGTTAGCTCACTTTGCTCCCAGATGGGAGCAAATTACATCAGAGCAATGGACCCTCTCTATCATCAGAGAGGGTTACAAACTCCATTTTTCCGACCTTCCTCCTTATACTATGGTGAGGCAGTTCAATTCTCCCCCATCTCTCCTGGCCCTCTTGGGTCAGGAAGTCTCCTCCCTCCTTGCCCAGGGGGCAATAGAGGAGGTCCCTCTTCTTCAACAGGGGACGGGATTCTACTCCCCTTATTTTCTAATACCAAAGAAGACAGAGGGCTTCAGACCAATTCTGGATCTGAGAGAATTGAACAAATTTCTTTTCAAGGAGAAATTCAAAATGCTTTCTCTGGGCATTCTCCTTCCATACCTTCAGAGTCAGGATTGGCTTTGTTCTCTAGACCTAAAGGATGCGTATACACACATACTCATCCACCCATCCCACAGAAAATACCTTCGATTTCTGTTTCAGGGAAAACATTTCCAGTACAGAGTACTCCCCTTCGGTCTAGCCTCTGCTCCAAGAGTGTTCACCAAATGCATGGCAGTCGTAGCTGCCTTTCTAAGAGGCCTGGGAATTTTCATATTCCCATACCTGGACGACTGGCTCATCCGAGCTCCCTCTCAGTCCCAGGCCCAAATTTCCCTGGACCGCACAAGGCGTCTTCTGCAGTATCTAGGACTGGTAGTAAACCTTCCCAAGTCTCAACTAATCCCTACTCAGTCTCTCGAGTTCATAGGGGCCCAGTTAGACACCATCACTGCAAGGGCCTACCTGCCTCAGGTCAGGGCCCAACGCCTGCTGAGTTTGGCCTCCCAAGCTCAGTCCAGCAGTCATTTGACAGCCCGGGAAATGCTGCGACTTCTGGGCCACATGGCCTCCACGGTACATGTGGTGCCCTAAGCTTGTCTGCATATGAGAGCAGCTCAATGGACCTTGGCCACCCAGTGGACTCAAGCATCTGGAGCGCTCTCCGACCAAATACTCACCTCAAGCCGTCTATTTTGGTCCCTCCAATGGTGGACATCCACCAAGAATCTGTTGTTGGGGGCCCCCTTCCAACCTTTGTTGCCCCAAGCAACCCTCACAACAGATGCCTCCCAAACAGGGTGGGGAGCTCATCTTCAGAACCTCTCCACTCAGGGCACTTGGTCTCCACAGGAGGCCACCCTTCATATCAACCTCCTGGAACTGCGAGCGATTTCCCTTGCCCTCAAGGTCTTCTATACCCTCCTTGTCAACCTGACTGTCCTAGTTCAAACAGACAATCAGGTAGCCATGTTCTATATAAACAAACAAGGAGGGACAGGCTCTCTGTCGCTTTGCAACGAAGCTCTCAGAATATGGGCCTTCGCCAGAGAGCATCAAATTCACCTTCTTGCAGTGTATCTTCCAGGAGTTCAAAACTCTCGTGCAGACAGACTCAGTCGAGTTCTGCTTCCACACGAATGGTCCCTACATATGGACCAGATACGCAGAATCTTTCAGGAATGGGGGACCCCGGACATAGACCTCTTTGCAAGTCCGTGGAATGCCAAACTTCCCCGGTTCTGTTCCAGAACTCAGTGTCAGGGAGCTCAGGCCCACGATGCCTTCCTCCTGCATTGGGGTCAGGAATTCCTCTATGCCTTTCCACCCATTCCTCTAATATCCAAGACTCTGTTCAAGCTCCAGAGGGATCACGGGACTATGATCCTCATAGCTCCCCGCTGGCCACGCCAGGTGTGGTTCCCTCTACTTCTGCATCTCTCCCAGGGATCCTCCCTGGACCTGGGAGCTGCGCCAGACCTTCTGTCTCAGGAGGAGGGGACTTTGTGGCACCCAAACCCCAAATCCCTACATCTCAGAACTTGGTTACTGAAGGCCTAAGTCTTCAAGACTTTAATCTTTCTCAACCTGTGACAGATATCCTTCATGCCTCTAGGAAACCTTCCACGAGGCGTTCTTATGCTTTCAAATGGAAACGTTTTTCCATTTGGTGTGCTCAGCAGGGTCTTGACCCTCTAGCACTTCCTTTGAATTCCCTCTTGGACTATCTCCTGCATCTTTCAAATGCAGGCCTTAAGACGAATTCAGTAAGGGTCCATTTGAGTGCTATTGCAGCATCCTTAAAACCTATAAATGGACAACCTGTCTCCTCTCATCCTCTTGTTGCACGTTTCATGAGAGGCCTGACTCTAACTAAACCTCCCATCCGACCTCCTCCGGTAGCATGGGATTTGAACCTAGTTCTAGGTCAGCTTATGAAGCCACCTTTTGAGCCTTTGGACTCTACCTCCTTCAAATTTCTTTCCTGGAAGGTTGTTTTCCTTATTGCAGTCACTTCGGCTCGCCGCATCAGTGAACTGCAGGCTTTAGTGGCTCATCCACCTTATACTAGGTTTCATCATGATAAGGTGGTCCTTAGGACGAATTCCCACTTTATGCCCAAAGTGGTCTCGCCTTTTCATCTTAATCAAGAGGTATATCTACCTGTCTTTTTCCCGGCTCCTCATGCATCCAGTGCAGAGAGGAACCTTCATACTCTGGATTGTAAAAGAGCTCTTGCCTTTTACCTCAACAGGACTCAACCACATCGAAAGTCTTCCCAACTTTTCGTGGCTTTTGATCCTTCTCATTTGGGACTTCCAGTCACCAAGCGTACACTTTCCAATTGGATCGCTCAGTGTATTTCTTTTGCTTACCAGAGTAAGAACATTTCTCTGGAGGGCCATGTCACAGCTCACAATGTGAGAGCCATGGCCACTTCTATGGCTCATCTTCACTCTGTGTCCATAGATCAGATCTGTCGAGCAGCCACTTGGGCCTCGGTTCATACCTTCACAGCCCATTACTGCTTGGACAAGGACTCCCGACGGGATGCCTTGTTTGGTCAGGCTGTCCTCAAACACCTGTTCCATACTTAAACAACTCCTGCCCACCTTCCCTGGATGGATGCCTGAGATCCATGCGAAGATGGTTTACCCTTGGAGGGGGATCTCCCAGGCATCTTAGCTAGGGAGTCCCCATATGTGATGACTTATTCCTGTTTGTTCCTGGAGATAGCACAGTTACTTACCTGTAACAGGTGATCTCTGGGAACAGCAGGAATTAGTCATCACAACCCACCCACCTCCCCTAGGAGTTGTATCTCTATCTATCTATCTTCCTGTCCTCTCTCTCTATTGTCTCAGCTTTAAACTCGAACTGACGAGAGCTGGTCAGGAAGGCGGGAAGGCAGCGCGCATGTGCAGTGGGAGGCCCCAAAAGCTTTTAATCTGAAAAGCTGGGGAGCTTTCCCGCGCGGGCTCCGTCGGTACCGACGTACCCATATGTGATGACTAATTCCTGCTGTTCCCAGAGATCACCTGTTACAGGTAAGTAACTGTGCTTTATCTACCCATCATATGCCATGTGGCTATTTTTCACAAAACACAATGTTCTTTTCATTTATACCCTCCAGGTCTTACAGTACTGTACCTTTTTGTCTTGCTTTAGTTATTACTTCAATATGCTTCATTGCAGCTTTCAACATTTTTCCTGTTATAATAGTTGGTATATCCACCTAAAAAGACACAAAATTAAATTTAAAAAAAACCAAAGATGACGGTATCCAAATTACTGGATTCTCCACCATGCTACATTTCCCTTTCATGTTAAAGATCTGCAATAAATTCCACATCTAATTATGTGCGCTGTAGAAAGTAATAGCAACACTATGCAATAAAGCTGTCCAGTAAGCACTTTCAAACTGCAGCACAATTTTTAGTTTTATCATCAAGGGATTACTTCAGTATTTGATTAGTTTTCCCTCAAGAATAAAAGGAACAGAGATAATCCAAACTACGCTAGTACACTGATTACTGGATGTCGTCCGAGGGATCAGTTATGTACAGAATGCACAAGATTTTTTGCCTTTGTTTTAAGACTTTATATGGTCTGGCTCCACCTTTTTTTTTCTTTCAAATAAATTGATAAAGTATGTCCTTAAGAGACCTCTTAGATAAGAGCATTACTCCCTTCTTCACGTGCTATCCTGCCACAAGTATAAGCAAGCTAAAATGAAATCTTAGATTTTTATCTATGTAGAACAAACATTATAGAACTCATTACCCAAGGAATTACAAGCAGAGAAACAGTATTTGAAGTTTAAGTGACCTTGAAGGCTGTTTTTTTTTAAATCTTGAAACTTAAGATTTTCCTGCTTTTCTATGCAAGGATTTTATGCTTTAGTTATTTTTGTTTTTATGTTAGTTGTATCATCTGCTGTAGTACTGAGGGAAAAAAAAGTTTGTGAATCTCCTATGATAGTCTCTATTTCAGCAAAATTCATGCCCAGCATATAATTACATCATAATCTACATCCCGATAAGAGAAAGATACCCTTATGAATAAATAACTCAAAGGAAATATGTGCTTATTTATGCAATGAAAAGATTTGACAGTATCCTTGTGTGAATAAGTATCTAAACCCCTTCATTCAGGAATTCGTAGCACCTCCTGAAGCTGTTAATCCGTTTCTCACATCAACTGTAGGGAATTTTGATCTATTCTTCCATACAGAACTGTTTCACCTGCGATATTGGAGGGTTTCCTTGCAGGATTAGCTTGATTCAAGTCTTGCCATAACATTTTAATAGGTTTTAGGTCAGGACTTTCAGTTGGTCTGTCCAAAACAAGAATCTCTTCAAACATTCTATAGAAGATTTATTTGAATATTAAGGGTCATGGTCTTGCTTACGATCCATTTTTGGTTCAGCTTCAGCCCATGAACAAATTATCTGGAATTCTTCTATAGAATTTTCCAATATAAAGAATATAGGATTCCATCAATATGGAAACACATATAAACATAGCAACATAGTAAATGACGGCAGATAAAGACCAGCATGGTACATCTAGTCTGCCCAGCACGATGGCAAGCATAGGTGCAACTGCCGCCCCGTGCAGGCCACCCCTCCCAACGTTCCTGTTTAGGAGTGAACCCACCACTCCATGCAGGACACCCCTATTTGTCGAGAAATTAGATGGTTCAGTTTACTTTGATTCTATCCTGTTGCTGTAAAGGGATCCACGGTGTCTGTCCCATGCCATTTTGAATTCCGTCACTGTATTTGCCCCCACCACTTCCATTGGGAGGGCATTCCAAGCATCTACCACCCTTTCTGTAAAAAGTATTTCCTGACATTGCCTTTCAATTTACCACCTTGCAGCTTCCTGTTATGCCCTCTAGTTTTACAGCTTCCCTGTCTTTGGAAGAGGTTTGTTTGTTCATTATTTCCCTTTAAGTATTTAAAGGTCTGAATCATATCTCTCTTATCCCTCCTCTCCTCCAAAGTGTACATGTCTAGGTCTTCAAGTCTCTTCTCATAAGGCTTCTGACGCAGGCTCCAAATCATTTTGGTCACCTTCCTCTGAACAGTTTCCAGTCTTTTTACATCCTTTGCAAGATACGGTCTCCAAAACTGAACACAGTACTCCAAGTGAGGCCTCACCCGTGACTTGTACAGTGGCATAAGTACCTCTTCCTTTCTGCTGGTGATTCCTCTTTGTATGCAGCCCAACGTCCTCCTGGCTTTTGCCACCGCCTTGTCGCACTGTTTTGCCACCTTGAGATCTTCTGAAATAATCACACCAAGGTCTTTCTCCTGATCCTTGCACACCAACCTCTCGCCCCCTATCGCGTACAAATTCCCTTGGATTTCTGCTACCCAAGTGCATGACTGCACTTCTTTGCATTAAATCGTAATTGCCAAGCATTAGACCATTCTTCCAGCTTTTGTAGATCTTTCCTCATGTTAGCCACTCCCTCGTGGGAGTCCACTCTGTTGCAAATTTTTGTGTCATCTGCAAAAAGACAGACTTTTCCATTCAGTTCTTCAACAATATCACTCACAAATACATTGAACAGTGCCGGGCCCAGGACCGACCCCTGGGGCACCCCGCTAATCACCTTCCCTTCATCCGAGTGAGCTTGATTTACAATCACCCTCTGTCAGTCAACCAATTTCTGATTCAATTTACCATCTTAGGATCCATCCCCAAGCTACTGAGTTTACTGAAAAGCCTCCTATGCGGAACAGTATCAAAGGCTTTGCTGAAATACAGGTAGATGACATCCATCGCATGTCCCTGATTTAGCTCCCTGGTCACCCGGTCAAAGAACTCAATCAGATTTGTTTGGCAAGATCGTCCTTCAGTAAAACCATGTTGCCTCAGGTCTTGCAACCTGTTGGTTTTGAGAAAGTTCACTATTCGCTCTTTCAGAAGCGCCTCCATTACTTTTCCCGCCACCAAGGTAAGGCTCACGGGCCTGTAGTTTGACAATTCTTCCCTGTCACCACTTTTGTGTAGAGGTATGACATCAGCCATTCTCCAGTCCTGAGGAACCTCTCCTGTTTCCAAGGATCTGTTGAAAACATCCTTTTAACGGCCCTGCAAGAACCTCTCTGAGCTCTTTTAGAACCCTGGGATGTATCCTATCCGGTCCCATAGCCTTGTCCACTTTCAGTTTTGCAAGTTGTTCTAACACATCATCTTCTGTGAATGGCATGGTATATACTTCATTCCCATTTTTAATATTTGGGAGTCACAGGTGGTCCTTCTCCAGGACTTTCTTTAGTAAAAACAGAGCAGAAGTATTCGTTTAGTAATTTCGCTTTTTCAATGTCACTTTCCACGAGTCCATTCGCAGCACTTCTGAGTCCTGCAATTCCACCTCTGATCTTCTTCCTTTCCCGAATATACCTGAAGCTTTTGTCGGCACACTTAACATCTTTAGCCATTTTTTCCTCTGCCTTTGATTTTGCAATCCTTATTTCTCTCTTTGTCTCTTTGAGTTTGATCCTGTATTCATTTCTGTGTTCCTCTGTTTGCGAGCTTTTGAATTTTGTGAAAGCTGTGTTTTTTGCCTTCATTTTAGCAGCCACTTCTTTGGAAAACCAAATAGGTTTTCTTCTCCTCTTGTTTTTGTTTACTTTTGTTACATATTTATTTGTTGCCCCTTTTATTGCCACCTTTAGTTTAGCCCATAGCAATTCCACTTCCCTTATCTCCTTCCACCCTGTCAGTTCCTCCTTTAGGTACTCGGCCATTTTATTGAAGTCAGTGTTTTTGAAGTTTAGGACTTTGAGCTTGCTATGATTGGCCTGTACCATGGCTTTTATCTCAAACCACACCATGTGATGATCGCTGCTGCTCAGAGGGGCTCTCACGCAGACATTCGACATGCTATCACCATTGGTGAGCACTAAATCCAGCGTTGAGCTTTCCCTGGTTGGTTCCATCACCATTTGTCTAAGTAACGCATCTTGGAGAGCATCCACAATTTTTTTGCTTCTTTCCAGATTTGCAGAAGGAGTAATCCAATCCACATCAGGTAGATTAAAGTCACCCAATATGATTGCGTCCCCCTTTGTGGCTATCTTGGCAATATCTATAATCAATTCGTTATCTATCTCTTCAATTTGTGTTAGAGGTCTGTAGACTACAGCAGTATGGATGACAGTGCCATCTCCTCTTTCCAACACAATCCAGAGCGCTTCTTCTTTTCCCCATGCCCCCTGCATTTCAGTAGCTTTTATATTGCTTTTGACATACAAGGCTACTCCTCCTCCTCTTCCATTTTCTCTGTCTCTTCTGAATAGATTATAGCCAGGTATGGCTATATCCCAATCATGCAATTCATTTAGCCATGTTTCTGTACTGGCCACAATGTCCAAATCCATTTCCACCATTAGGGCTTCCAGGTCCGGAACTTTGTTGGCTAAGCTTCGAGCATTTGTGCTCATTGCTTTCCAGCATTTAACTGGCTTGTGTGTATTTAGCATTGATTTTGTTCTGCCTACATCTTCCCACTTGTTTTTGATGTGTGGTTTAAAAGTGTGGCTGTTTCTGATTTTAATCTGCTTTTGCAGGGGGTGACGTCCAGAGCTTGACCTTCTACATCCGTCACCCCCTTTTTCTAGATTAAATGCATATCCACATATTGCTTGAATTTTTCACTTAGGATTCTTTTCCCTGCGGCAGAGAGATGTAGTCCATCAGCACAGTATAGTTTCTTCTTGTTCCATCTGTTACCAAGTCAGTATACCACAAAATAAGGACCCTCTGTCATCTACATACACTGATGGAGGCTTCCAACTTTCGCACTTATTGTTTCACATTTTGGACTATAAAAATATCATTATCCACGACCTGCCAGCTACGCACTTCATCCTCTTCAAATGGCCTTGAATACTGCAGTCCGAACCCTGTATGGAGCCTCAAGATTTGAACATGTTACACCCATCCTAAGGCAATTGCATTGGCTCCCAATAGCTAGCTCCCTAAATTACAAAGCTCTTTTAATGACATTTATATTACTATATAACCTCTCTGCAATCTCCCTTGCGGAAATCATAAAATGGACACCGAACAATAGAATGAGAAGAACAAACATGACAAACACACTCAAACACACTCACCACCCCTTCAGCAATAAGAAAGAGTTCCCAAACTGCTAAGAACTGAGCTCTCTCATTATATGCACCAACTCTTGGAACACCCTCCTGGCCCCAAACCGTCAACGAGCATCGAGCCCTGGTAGCACTTCCTGCCCAAAGCATCCATGGAGCAGGCCTCCCTGCTGGAGGAGGGGTACAGAGGAGAGTGTCTTTTGGCTTTTAATCCTACGCATGGCCCTACTCCACCACCATGGAGTTATGGGGCAGCTCTGCTTTCTGGAACCCAGGGCTCTGGTGGACTCTGCACATGGTATCGAGTTGCCTGCTCACAATCGGCACAAAGGCCTGGCACAAAGGCCAGGGTCACCCATATATGGAAGAGAAGCCGTTCCAGGATGGGCGGGGGGGAAATCAGCACCACGAGTGTCTTCTTTGGAGGAGCCTCATACTGGAGGATCTCGAGGTCTTCCACAGGCTCCGTGGTGAAGACCAAGGCCTTCCCCATATCCTGGACAAACTCCAGAAAAGAGAGGTCCTCGGGAGGGGACCTGCGCCAGTCCCCCGGGGGGGGGGGGGGAGGGAGGGTCCGAGGTGACATTCCGATGTAGACTGGTGTCAGAGGACTCGTCAGTCTCCCAGTATGACTCAGAGTCTCAGGAGACTTGCAGGTCCTTAGGCCTCAGGGCTATGCCGATCACTGGTGCTGTCAGGCCCCTGGAGCCCCTGTGGTCAGAACCAGAAGCAGTGGCCAGGGAAGTCCTCCGCCCTGACCAGGACAGAGAACGGGGCCTGGAATCACCTCAAGGCCTGTGGCACTCAAGGATCGGTTCCCCAATCTCCGGAGACACCTTCACAGTAGAGGGGCCAGGAAGGCAGTGATGCTGTGCTCAAAGGCCACCATCCTGACCTCAAGGCCACCGGGCCCAATACTGGCTCCATCGAGGGGGTGTCCTCGACGAGGATGTGTTCAGGAGACCAGGATCGGTCTCCCAATGCGAAAGGCACTTTCTCCCACTGGGACAGCTTGGATGGCTGGCCCCAGCCATCGTCCTTGACATCAGGTTAGGGGCTAAGATGCCAGTAACCGTGGGACTTACCCACCGCTCTGGCGTCATCTCGATGATGCCACCGACTACATCTGGCTCTTTGGGGGACAGCCCTCAGAAGAAGATCCCCTGTCCGATGCCCTGCGATCTCAGGGCTCAGAATGAGCACAGCCATCACGTGAGGCCGAGGCCCTGCAATGGCCCCCGAGGTTGCCAGCTCCATGAGTGATGCTGGGGCCGAGACAGAGGTCTTTCCAAAAATGGTATCTCATTGTGCAGCATGGTTCTTCCATCCTTTGTTTGTCATTTGCTAACAGAGCCCATAGGAGGAATTATTGTGGTCCACACTGAGGCAACAAAGACAGCAACTGTGCGGGTCTGTGTGAGACATGGTGTGCCCGCAGCGGTCACATTGCTTGAACCCCCTGGCAGAGGACATAGTGGAGAAGACGGCACCCACGAGATCAATCCTGGCCAGGTAGGGCACGAGGAATTCCCATGCACAGAAAAAAATATCCTGAAGGGCAAAAAACCCTGAAGAAAACACTGCGCCAAGGCGGCAGCAGACTTGGGAGGGCACAAAGGCACCGGAACATGTACCAGAGAAGGAAAAAACAAAAAATAGAGCAAAACAGAAAAATCAACCTTTTTCAGGGTGCAGACAAACGTCTGATGGGCTCTGCAGAAGAAAGGAGACTGAGGCAAGATGGCACCCTTGGGCGGGGAGGCAACCACTCATGCATGGCAGATCTCCCAAAGTCTTTCTTTGAAAGCTGGGGAGAGGTTACCAAGCAGGCTCCATTGGTGCCTTTGTCACCCATATGCATGGACTGATTCCATGCTTGTTCCTGGAGAATTGCTTATGCTGAACAAAGCGTAGTTACTCACCTGTAACAGGTGTTCTCCAGGAGCAGCAGGAATCAGTCCTCACTTATGGGTGACGTCGGCGCCGACGGAGCCCTCGCGGAGCAATTTTCCCCAGCTTTCAAAGAAAGCCTTTGGGAATTGCAGCGCGCATGCGCGGTCCTCTTCCCGCCCAAGGGTGCCATCTTAGCCAGTCAGATGACATAGCTAAAAAAGACAGCATAAAAATTTGCAAAAAAACTAAAGCAGACGATTGCAACTCCAAGGGGAGGAGGGAGGGTTGTGAGGACTGATTACTGCTGCTCCTGGAGAACACCTGTTACAGGTGAGTAACTACGCTTTCTCCAGGACCAAGCAGGAAGTCAGTCCTCACTTATGGGACTCCCAAGCTTAAGGCTACCGGAGACCCTAAGCACAAAAATGAGCTCCCTCTAGCTCAGCAGCACAGAAGGAAAGAATCTTCGCTGAATTATTACCCACCGGTAGCCCACATCCGGGATGGAGGGTAGGAGTTGCTCAGACCTCAAAGAGATTACGGAGGACTGCCTGTCCGAAAGCACTGTCCCTGCGGGACTCCCTCTCGAGACAGTAATGGACCGCAAAAGTCTGGCTCGAAGACCAAGTAGCGGCCCGGCAGATGTCTGCCAGCGGAACAGAGCGGAGGTAAGCCACTGACGTGGCCTTTGCCCGAACGCAATGAGCCGTGACTCGACCTTCCAAGGAGAGTCCGGCTGCCCCATAAGCCCAAGTGATACAGTCCGCAACCCAGATGGACAGTGTACGCTTGGAGACCGGGAGCCCCAATTTATTGGGGTCAAAAGATACAAAAAGCTGAGCAGCTTTACGGTGCTCCCGCATACGGTCAAGGTAGAAGTTCAAAGCCCTCCTACAGTCCAGGGTATGGAGGACCGTTTCAGCTCGGCTGGAGTGTGGTCTGGGAAAGAAGGTTGGAAGTACCACCTCCTGATTGATATGAAAAGGGGAGACCACTTTTGGAAGAAATTTTGGGTGAGTCCGTAGGACTACCCTATTTTTGTAGAACCGAGTGTAAGGGGGATCAGACACGAGGGCCTGCAATTCACTTACGCGTCTAGCAGAAGTGAGGGCTATCAAGAACAGTGTTTTCCAAGAAAGAAAACTGAGAGAACAGGTAGCCATAGGTTCAAAAGGCGGACAGGTGATCCGCTGTAAAACCACATTCAGGTCCCAGTCAGGCGCTGGCGGGCGCAGAGGTGGTTTAAGTAGAAGGAGACCTCTGAGAAACCTCGCTACGAGAGGGTCGTTGGAGAGAGGTCTGCCGTCCACCGGCACATGATGTGCTGAAAGAGCACTGAGGTGAACCTTGACGGAGTTGGACTTAAGTCCCAGATTAGAGAGGTAAAGCAAGTACTGCAAGACCACCGACACCGGGCAGGAGAAGGGATCCTGAGACTGTCGGGTACACCAAACGGAAAAACGACGCCATTTAAGGGCGTAGCATTTGCGGGTAGAAGGTCGTCGCGAAGCTAGGACGACCTCCTCCACCTCTGCCGGCAGGAGAAGGGGAGCGAGGACTACCCTCTCAGCAGCCAGGCCATGAGGTTGAGAGACCTGAGGTTGGGGTGTAGCAGAGACCCCTGATCCTGAGTGAGGAGATCCGGTTGTAACCCCAGAGGGAATGGATCCTCCACCGCTAATTGCAGCAGGAGCGGAAACCACGGCTGTCTGGGCCAGCGAGGGGCCACCAGGATCATGAAGGCTTTGTCCCGGAGAACCTTGAAAAGAGTCCGAGAGACTAGCGGGATGGGAGGGAAAGCGTAGAGAAGGCTCCACGACCAGGATAGTAGAAAAGCGTCCGCCGCAACCCGAAGGGGTTGTGGCTGACGAGAGCAGAAGCGAGGAAGTTGCCGGTTGTGAGGACTGGCAAAGAGATCCACCGTGGGGAGGCCCCACTTTAGAAAGAGCTTCTGAACTACCAAGGGATCCAGACGCCACTCGTGCGGCTGGAGGATCCTGCTTAGTTCGTCCGCCAGGTAATTCTCTTGGCCCGGGAGATAAACTGCCTTGAGGAGAATGCCGTGACTGACGGCCCAAGAGCAGAGCTTCTGTGCCTCCCGGAAGAGGAGGAAGGAGCCCGTGCCCCCCTGCTTGTTCACGTAGAACATGGCAACTTGATTGTCCGTCTGGACAAGGACGGACTGGTGAGAAGTCAGGTGGGAGAAGGCCTTGAGAGCCAGGCGGATCGCCCTGAGCTCCAGGAAGTTGATCTGCTGAGCAGACTCCCACGTGGTCCAGAGGCCCCGAGTACGTGCCCCTTGGCAATGTGCTCCCCAGCCCAGGAGGGATGCATCTGTTGTCAGCACCCGGGCCGGCTGAGGTGACTGGAAAGGCATTCCGAATATCAGGTTCGGCTGCTGAAGCCACCACCGGAGAGACGAGATCAGCGGCTCGGAGACGCGCACTAGGTCTGCTAGGCCGCCTGTGGCTTGTCACCACTGCTGGCGGAGACACCATTGAGCAGGCCGCATATTCAGGTGGGCATTGGGGGTCACATGGACGGTGGAAGCCATATGGCCGAGTAGTCTCAGGAAGCGCCTGGCGGAGACCAGGGGCTGGCTGCGAAAACGGTCGGCGAGGTCCATGAGCCGTTGAGCCCTGTCGAGCGGTAGGTACGCTCGTGCCTGAGGAGTGTGCAGCCTTGCGCCGATGAACTCGAGATCCTGTGAGGGGAGCAAAGTGGACTTTGCGAAGTTTATAACAAAGCCCAAGTGCTGCAGAAGAGTCACCGTGCGGCGTGTGGCGTTGGTGACCTCCGGAGCGGACGCTGCTCTGATGAGCCAGTCGTCGAGGTACGGAAAGACATAGAGGCCGTGAAGCCGGAGATGGGCCGCCACCACCGCGAGACATTTTGTGAAGACCCGCGGTGCGGAGGACAGGCCAAAGGGCAGTACTCTGTACTGGTAATGATTTCCTGCCACCACAAACCTTAGGTATTGGCGGTGGCTTGGGTGGATGAGGATGTGCGTGTAGGCATCCTTTAGATCCAAGGAGCATAGCCAATCTCCCTGCTGGAGGTAGGGCAGAAGGATTCCAAGGGTAAGCATTTTGAACTTCTCTCGCACAAGGAACTTGTTGAGGTTGCGCAAGTCCAGGATGGGTCTGAGGCCTCCTGTTCTCTTTGGTATTAGAAAATACCTGGAATAAAAGCCTTGACCTTTTAGGTGGTGGGGCACCGGTTCCACCGCCTGTTCCTGTAGAAGACCTGCTAACTCCTGAAGGAGTAATTCCCTGTGCAGAGGGGGTCGTGGAGGTTCTCCCGGAAAATAGGAGGGAGGGACCTGGTGGAAGTGGAGAAGATAGCCTTCTCGCACGACTTGAAGCACCCAGGCATCTGAGGTGATGCTGGACCACCTGTGGGCGAAGTGAACCAGCCGGCCTCCGGTGCTGGGAGGAACCAGCGGGGGGGGGAGAGGCTATGCTTAAGGAGTCAAAAACCCCCACCCTGCTGAGCAGGGGCTGGTGGTGCAGGCTTGGGGGCTTGCTGCCTACGGGACCCGTTACCCCGTCCCTTGGCCTGCTGGCCCTGTTGGGGAGCTGCAGGGGCCTGATAATGGGGGTATTGTTTGTAGGCAGCCGCCTTCCTCGGGTAAAAGGACTTTTTTCCCGAGCCCTTCTTTTTCTGGGAAGGGGCGGAGGTCTTCCTAGAAAGCCTGGTCCTGGTGAGAGTCTCCGTCTCAATTTGTGCAGCCTTTTCAGCCATGGGCTTGCCAAAGAGGTTTTCTCCTCGGCAGGGGACATCGACCAACTTGTCCTGCACCCAGGGCTCAAGGTCAGACGACTGAAGCCAAGCCTGTCGGCGGGCACCGATGCCGGCTGCGGCCACTCGAGCCGATGCTTCAAAGCCATCATAGGCTGCTCGGGACATGAATTTTGAGCATTCCCGAATGCCAGTGGACAAGGCCAGGAACCTCCACAAGGGTTCCTCGGACAAACCAGCGGAGAATCCGGCTAGCTCTTTAGCCAGGTCTCGGAGATACATGCCCATGTATAGCTGGTAGGTCTGGACACGACACGCAAGCATAGAGCCCTGGAAACACTTCTTACCAAGGCCATCCAGGTTACGGGCCTCCCTGCCAGGAGGCACCGAGGAGTGCATCTTCTGGCTCTTAAGACGATGCATGGCCGATTCCACTACCATGGAATGGTGTGGTAGCTGTGCTTTTTGGAAGCCAGGGCTCTTGCGGACTCGATAGATAGATAGATAGAATCGACCCGCTTGCTCAGGACCAGCGAGGTGGCCGGACTCTCCCACATGCGGAAGAGTAGTCGTTCCAGCATAGGAGGAACCGGTACAGTAAAGTGTTCCCTTGCGGGAGAGTCATACCGGAGGGCGTCGAGCTCTTCGGCTCGAGGCTTCTCCTCGGGGTCCGCAGGGAAGGCCAAAGCCTTGGCCATATCCCTGACGAAGTCCGAGAACCGGGCATCCTCCGGGGGGGACTGCTTCCGAGGTTCGGACTCCGGTGAGTCCGAGGGGACACACCGAGTCCGGAAAGAATCAGGCGACTCTTCCTCTTCAGACTCCCAGACCGACTCCGACGAGGACTCGGTGGGGTCGGCCCGGGCAGGGCGCGGCGCCTGCCGCCCCGACGCCGAGGGAGTCGGCGTCGGCGACCTCGGTCCCGAACGGGAGGCCGAGGGTGACCTCGACCGAGGATCGACTCGAGTTCGCATCGACTCGAGGATCGGCTCGGTCTCCGGGGTCGACTTGGACGTCGACGTCCCGGCGGTCGGGGCAGCGACGCCAGCGAAGCCAGCGAGCAGTGCCCGCTGCTGGTCCATGAAGGCAGACAGTCTGCTCTCCAAGGCCGTCAACCTGAGTCCGAGCTCAGGTGACCCAGCAGCCCCCGACTCGGGCCCCGACGGCGTCGGGCCCGACGTCGGCTGTCGCGGAGGTGAGTCCAGGAGGACCACAGGACTTACCCGAGCAGGCAGCTCCGACTCCAGGCGAGGTCGCTTCGGGAGGTGCTCCTTCTCCAAGGACCCGGGGCGGCTATCGGGGCTATGCGACCTGGCCCTCGCGGAGCCAGGAGCGTCCACCGACGCCGCCCTCGCGGGTTTCACCTTACGTCGACGGTCCCCGGAGGGAGAACCCCTGTCGGAGGAACTCCGGCGATGGTCCGAGCTGGAACCTTTGGACGCGGAGGCCTCCGACGAGGTCCGGGTACGGCTGGGGTCAGCGAAGATCCTATCCCGCTGATGCCGCCGACTTCTCAACGCTTTGGAGGACATTTTGCCGCAGGGCCCACAGATCATTTCTTCATGATCCGGGCCCAGGCAGCGGAGGCAAAAGTCGTGTGTGTCAGTTAGTGACATATTTCGGTCACACTGACCACACCGCTTGAAACCACTGGCAGCCATCGGGGGAAAAAGGGCCCCGGCGAGGTCAAAGGACCGGGCTGCCAGGGAAAAACCGAAACAAGAACTGACTAAGTCAGAAAAACCGAAAAAAAGAAGAGGACTCGTGACCGGCGTCGCGAGTCCGGGCGGGAAAAAGACCGGCGTCGAACCGAAGGAAAAAGAATAAAATAATGAAGAAATATCAACTTTTTCACGGGGACAAGACGGGGACGTCTGTAGGGCTCCGCGGAAAAAAGAAGACTGGCTAAGATGGCACCCTTGGGCGGGAAGAGGACCGCGCATGCGCGCTGCAATTCCCAAAGGCTTTCTTTGAAAGCTGGGGAAAATTGCTCCGCGAGGGCTCCGTCGGCGCCGACGTCACCCATAAGTGAGGACTGACTTCCTGCTTGGTCCTGGAGAAAGCACAGTTACTTACCTGTAACAGGTGATCTCTGGGAACAGCAGGAATAAGTCTTCACATATGGGTATCGTCGGTATCGACGGAGCCTGCGCGGGAACGCTCCCCAGCGTCCTGAAAGAAAGCTTTTGGGAGCATCCCACAGCGCCTGCGTGCTGCCTTCCTGCCTTTCCTAACTGCCTCTCTCCAGTTTGAGTTTTAAAGCTGAGACAAAGAGAGAGAGAGAGAGAGAGGAAAGGAAAGATAGATAGAGAGACACAACTCCTAGGGGAGGTGGGTGGGTTGTGAAGACTTATTCCTGCTGTTCCCAGAGATCACCTGTTACAGGTAAGTAACTGTGCTATCTCCAGGAACAAGTCTTCACATATGGGGACTCCCCAGCTAGAGATGCCTGGGAGATCACCCAGATTGTGAGTCCCTGGGAAGGGCTCTACCTTTATCCATGAATCTCAGGCATCCAGTTCAGGGATGGAAGGTAGGAGTTGATTAGGTATGGAACAGGTGTTTGAGAACAGCCAGACCAAACAAGGCATCCCGGCGGGAGTCCTTGTCCAAGCAGTAATGAGCTGTGAAGGTATGAACCGATGCCTAGGTGGCCGCTCGACAGATTTGGTCGATGGACACAGAATTTAGATGAGCCATAGAGGTTGCCATGGCCCTCACATTGTGAGCTGTGACATGGACCTCCAGAGAAAGGTTCTTACTTTGGTAGGCAAAGGAAATACACTGAGCAATCCAATTGGACAGAGTTCTCTTAGAGACTGGAAGTCCTAAATGAGAAGGATCAAAAGCAACAAAAAGTTGAGAGGACTTTCTATGTTGCTGTGTCCTTTGTAAGTAGAAAGCAAGTGCTCTTTTACAATCCAGGGTATGAAGATTCCTCTCTGCACTTGATGCATGAGGTCCTGGAAAAAAGACAGGTAAATACACCTCCTGGTTCAGATGAAAAGGCGAGACCACTTTAGGCATAAAGTGAGGATTAGTTCCGAGGACTACCTTGTCATGATGGACCCTTGTATAAGGAGGATTAGCCACTAAAGCTTGCAACTCACTGATACGGCGAGCTGAGGTGACTGCAATAAGAAAAATAACCTTCCAGGAAAGGAATTTCAAGGAGGTAGTGGCTAAGGGTTCAAAGGGTGGCTTCATAAGCTGGCCAAGAACCAGATTCAAGTCCCATGCCACTGGAGGTGGCCTAATGGGAGGTTTAGTCAAAAGAAGGCCTCTCATGAATCTTGCTATAAGAGGATGAGAGGAAATAGGTTGTCCATTGAGAGGTTTAAGGGATGCTGCAATAGCACTCAAATGGACTCTGATTGAATTTGTTTTAAGGCCTGCATGGGATAAATGCAGTAAATAGTCTAGTAAAGAATTCAAAGGTATTGCAAGAGGGTTGAGACCCTTCTCTGCACACCAAATGGAAAACCTTTTCCATTTAAAAGCATATGAACGTCTGGTGGAAGGCTTTCTGGAAGCATGAAGGATATCCTTCACCTGCTGAGAAAGGTGTAAATCTTGAAGGTCTAGGCCTTCAGCAACCAGGCCCTGAGATGAAGAGACTGAGGATTTGGGTGCCACAAGGTTCCCTCCTCCTGGGAGAGGAGATCTGGAGCAGACCCCAGGTCTAGGGAGGGAGCTTGAGAGAGATGCAGAAGTAGAGGGTACCACACTTGGCGTGGCCAAAGTGGTGCTATGAGGATCATAGTCCCCTTGTCTCTCTGAAGCTTTAACAGAGTCTTGGGGATTAGGGGAATAGGTGGAAAGGCATAGAGGAAGTCTTGCCCCCAATGAAGGAGGAAGGCATCCCTGGCCTGAACTCCCTGACATGGAATCCTGGAACAGAACCAGGGAAGTTTGGCATTTCATGGACTTGCAAACAGGTCTATGTCTGGGGTGCCCCAAATCCGAAAGATTCTGGCTATGTGGTCCCCATGGAGGGACCATTCGTGCGGAAGCAGAACTCGACTGAGTCTGTTTGCCCAAGAGTTTTGAACCCCTGGAAGATACACTGCCATGAGATGGATTTGATGCTCTCTGGCGAAGGCCCACAATCTCAGAGCTTCGTTGCAAAGCGACAGAGAGCCAGTCCCCCCCTGCTTGTTCACGTAGAACATGGCTACCTGGTTGTCCGTATGGATGAGGACTGTCTTGTAGCTGAGCAGGGTGTGGAATACTCTAAGAGCCAGAAAGATTGCTCTGAGCTCTAAGAGGTTGATATGAAGAGATGTCTCCTGTGGAGACCAGATGCCTTGGGTTGAGAGATCTTGTAGATGAGCTCCCCAACCCCTTGGAGAGGCATCTGTTTTAAGGGTGGCTTGGGGTAACACCTGTTGAAAGGGGGACCCCAGCAACAGATTCTGAGTGGACTTCCACCAGTGGAGGGACCAAAAAAGGCGACTGGAGGTTGCTATTTTGTCTGACAGGCAACCTGATGCCTGGGTCCATTGGGAGGAAAGGGTCCACTGAGCTGCTCTCATATGAAGGCGAGCATAGGGAACCACATGCACCGTGGATGCCATGTGGCCTAAGAGTTGCAACATCTCTCGAGCAGTTAAATGGGATTTTAACTGAATCTGGGAGGCTAACTGCACCAAGCCTAGGCAACGGGCCTGGGGAAGATAGGCCCTTGCAGCTGTGGTATCCAGTAAGGCCCCTATGAACTCTAGAGACTGAGTAGGGGTGAGATGGGATTTTGGAATGCTGATTACCAGTCCCAGATACTGAAGAACATGCCTTGTGCAGGCCAGGGAAGTCTGGGCCTCTGACTGGGTTGGAGCTCGGATGAGCCAATCGTCCAGATATGGGAATACGAATATCCCTAGAGTGCGCAGGAATGCAACTACTACTGCCATGCATTTTGTGAACACTCTTGGAGCAGAGGCCAGACCGAAAGGAAGCACTTTGTATTGGTAGTGCTTTCCCTGGGTAAAGGAACCGAAGGAATCTTCTGTGTGTTGGATGGATGAGAACATGGGTGTACGCATCCTTGAGATCTAGAGAACAAAGTCAGTCCTGATTTTGGAGGTATGGAAGGAGAGTTCCGAGAGAAGTCATCTTGAATTTCTCCTTGCAAAGAAACTTGTTCAATTCTCTGAGATCTAATATGGGTCTGTAGCCCCCCGTTTTCTTTGGAATGAGGAAATAGGGGGAGTAGAACCCTGAGCCCTGTTGAAGAAGGGGTACTTCTTCTATTGCCCCTTGGGCAAGAAGGGTAGAAATCTCTTGACCTAGAAGGTTGAGGAGAGATGTTGGAGAATTGAACTGTTTCACCATGGTGTGAGGAGGAAGGTTTAAGAAATGAAGTTTGTACCCTTCCTTTATGATGGAGAGGGTCCACTGCTCTGCTGTGATTTGTTTCCATCTGGGAGCAAAGTGAGCTAACCTTCCTGGGATGGTGAGAGGCTCTGGATGTTCTAGAGCCAGAAAGGCTAAGTTCTTTTGTAGAAAGTCAAAGGCCCTGAGGAGGCTGAGGCTGTTGGGCCGTAGCAGTCCTCGCAACCTGGGTTTTGGCCTGTTTTGGTTGTTGCTGTCTCTTTGTAGCAAAACGACCTTGAGAAGAGGCCTGACCATAAGAAGAAAATTTCCCTTTCTTTGGGAAAGATCCCTTTTTGAACAACCTCTTTTTAAAAGGAGCAGTAGTAGACCTTGAAATTTCGTCTATCTAAAGCAGAGTTTTCAGCATCCATTTGGTTGGCCTTTGCCTGCCAATTTTTGCCAAACAGGTTTTCGCCTGTACAGGGAAGGTTACCTAGACCATCCTGTACCCAGGATTCCAAATCAGAGGCTTGCAACCAAGCAACTCTGCGTGCACCTATGGCAATAGCCGAGGCTCTACTGGCCCCCTCAAAAGAGTCAAAGGCTGCACGGTTGGAAAACTTGGATACATCCTGTGCATGTTTAAGCCAGGTGATGTATTCTTCTCTCTTATCTTCTGACATAAAGGGAGATAAGGTTTGCAGATGATCTGTAACTTCTATAGTCTCTATATGGGGATGTTTCTGAAAGGAGTTGATTCTGGCTACAAGCATACTGGCCTGGAAGATTTTCCTGCCAAAGGCATCTAGAGTTCTGCATTCTCTTCCTGGAGGAGCAGAGGAGTGCCTTTTTGTACTCTTGATCTTTTTCATAGCAGACTCTACCACAATAGAGTGGTGAGGAAGCTGAGTCTTATGAAACCCAGGACAAGGAGGAACACGATACATGGTGTCCTACCTTCTGGAATGAGGGGAGGTGGAAAGAGGAGTCTCCCATATGCCCAACATGTGTTCAAAAAGAATCTCATGTATTGGTAAGGTAGCTGCCTCTTTAGGAGCCTTAGGATATTGTAGGATATCCAATTTTTTGGCTCTAGGTTCAGTCTCAGAGGTTACTGAGATGGACAGGCCTTTGGCCACCTCCCTAATGAAGTCCTGAAAAGACAAGTCTTCAGGAGGAGACATTCTCCTTTTTGGATAAGAGGGTTCCTGAGGAAGGATGCCCGATGCTTCAATTGAGGCCTCTGAAGAATCAGAGTCTTCAGAGGAATCGAAGTATCGACTATCTGGATGCTCTCCTAGAGCCCGATATGCGTACCGGGAGGTATCGACATCGGGAGTAATCGGTACCGGTCCGGTACTGATGGGCATCACTGGATAGCGTACCGCTGATGTCGATGCAAGCGGTACTGGTATCGGAACCGATATCAGGTCCGGTACCGGAATCGGTACAGGTACCGACAACGGGGTTTGTTGCGGTACCGTAGGCGTTGTAGCTTGAATGAATGCCGTGATGGCACGCTGCATGGTCAGAATATTCTGATCCATTGACGCCACCAATGTCTGGATGTCGGTACCGGTAGAAACTGCCGGTACCCCAGAACATTGTAACAGGAGATCGGTCGAGGCCGAGCCATCGATGTCAACCTGTGACCCCATAGGTAGTGCTTTGGAAGCCGGAGCCTCCCGCCGGGGTAATTTTGCCGGTGTGGTATCCTCAAGAGTAAGCCCGGGGGCATCTCGATACTTGGAGGGAGATGAACTCTTTGAGGACCGGCCAGATTTAAGTTTGGTTACCTGAGATCCATGGGATGAAGAAGCAGCCCTGGAAGACGTCGATGCCACGGAAGCTGCATCGGAGGGAAACAGGGTACTGAGCTTAGCTGCCCGATTCTGTAACCTTCTTTTAGACATCATGGAACAGGACTCACAATCCGCAATGGAGTGGTCAGGACCTAAACATTTTAGACACCAGTCATGGGTGTCAGTGACAGAAATAGTGCTGCTGCACTTTGTGCATTTTTTAAACTCAGAGGCGGGTTTTTCCATGAGGGAAAAATCTCTGTAGGCCTAAGGCCCCAGAAGAAAAATGCACTGAAAAGGGGTTTTTTTGTAAGAAAGAAAAAGGACCGGTAGTACCGGTGCGGAATCGAGAAGGCAGACACGCGACTAAAGAAAAATAAAAGAAAATAAAGAAATTCTTCAGCGGTGACAGGAAACACGACCTGCTGGCTCCGCGGAAAAGAAGAACTGGAGAGAGGCAGTTAGGAAAGGCGGGAAGGCAGCGCGCAGGCGCTGTGGGATGCTCCCAAAAGCTTTCTTTCAGGACGCTGGGGAGCATTCCCGCGCAGGCTCCATCGGTACCGACAATACCCATATGTTTATTTATTTTTATTTTATTTAAAAGTATTTCTAAACAGTCTTATCATAAAATCAAGGCGGTATCACAACAATACAATCAATGTATGTGGGGGGAATTTCATGCAGTGAAGGAGGGGTATAATGTGCGTGTGAGGGGATGATCATGCAGTGGCTGTATTGTTTAAAATGTGCGTGGGTGTGAGGTGTATAGATTAGGGTGGGCTATGTACAGTGTGCGCTATGATACAGCATGTTCTATATTACAAGGTACAGTCCAGATAGGGCTTGAGTTAAATCCTGGGTCGTTATGCAATCTCTCGTCAGGGTTGGGGGGGCCTTTGTTGGTTAGTCCTTGTTGATTAAGTGACGTGTCCATAATGTTCTATGAACAGCGTTGTCTTCAGCTGTTTGCGGAAGTCTTTAAGGTCCGTTGTCGATCTCAGTTCGTCTGGGAGGGAGTTCCAGATAGTTGGGGCTGCCAGGGAGAGGGCTCTTGCTGTAGTGTCCTTTCGTGTTTTTCTGTAGTCTCTCGGGGTGTTGACTCTGTTGGAGGTTCCTTTTCTTCTTGGGCGGGTGCTGGTGTCTGGGCGAATGAGGGTGTGCAGGCTGTTGGCTGAAATGTGGTGCTTGATTTTGAATATGTTTATTATTGTTTTGTATTTGATGCGTGAGCTGATCGGGAGCCAGTGGAGTTCTTTGAGAACTGGGGTAATGTGTTTGTGTCTTGCTGAGCCTGAGATTATGCGTGCTGCGGTGTTTTGGGCTAGCTGAAGAGGTTTGAGGGTTTGTTTTGGTAGGCCAAGGAAGATGGGGTTGCAGAAGTCCATTAATGGTGTGATGAGTGCCTGGCATACAGTGCGGAAGTGTTCTGTGTCGAGGAGGGGTTTAAGCCGTCTGATGATTCTCATTCTATGATATGCATTCTTGACTGTTCTGTTGACGTGTGACTTGAGATTTAGTTCATTGTCCAGGGTTACTCCAAGGTATTTTACTTCGGATTTTATTGGAATGGTTGTGTCTGTTATCCTGATGTCCGGTGGTTGGATGAAGTCAGGGTTGCGAGTGATTATTAGTGCCTCAGTCTTGTTGTAGTTGATTGAAAGGTTGTTGTTCGTACACCAGTTTGTCATTTGTGTTAGGCAGTCGGTTATTTTCTTGTAGTCTGGGTTGTTGGTTGAGATAGGTGTGTATATCATGATATCGTCTGCATAGATTGTGTATTGAATGTTGTTCGCTTTCAAGATGTCGCATATTGGCTGGATGTAAATGTTGAACAGCAGTGCCGAGAGGGCAGACCCTTGAGGTACTCCTTGGCGGACTTTTATGGGTTGAGAGGTGTTGTGGCCTATCTTAACTTGGATCTGCCTGTCAGTGAGGTAGGATTGGAACCATTTTAGCGTGGTACCATGAAGTCCGATTTTCTTTAGTCTTTCCAGGAGGATTAGGTGGTCAACTGTGTCGAAGGCGGAGGAGATGTCGACGAAGATCATGAGGATACCTTTAGTGTTGTTGTCTATGACTCTGAGGATGTTGTCTATGAGGTAAATCAGCAGTGTTTCGACTCCATGTTGGGGGCGGAAGCCGTGCTGGTTATCGTCTAGAGGGGCATTGTTGTCAATATGTTCCTGCAGTTGTTGTTGCACTGCTTTTTCAATGATTTTTGCCAGAAAGGGAATGCTGGATATTGGTCTGTATGCTGCTGGGTTGCTCTTGTCGAGGGTTGTTTTTTTCGGTATTGGGCGTACTGTAGCTTGTTTTAGTTGAGCTGGCAGGAGACCCTGGGTGAGAGAGTTGCGCACAATGCTGTGTATGATGTGGACAAAGCTTGATTTGGTGGCCTTGATCCATGATACTGGGCAAGGGTCTGTGGGAGCGGTGCTTGTTCTGATTGCTGAGATGATGTGGGAGAGCTGTTCTGTTGAGGGAGGGCAGAAAGTGTCCCAAGTCTTGGGGTATGAATCCGGCTGGGTTGAAGAGCTGGTTGTAGTTGGGTCTGTGGAGTGAAATTTGTCTTTGATGTGATCCGCAAATTTTTGCGGGTCTATTTGTATATCCTCCTCTGTTTTCTGTTCCTTTGTGAGGATTTTCACTATTTCGAAAAGCTCCCTGGGTTTGTTTATGGAGGTGTTTATCATGTTTGTATGGTATTCTTTCTTGGATTGGTAGATGTGTTCAGTGTATTGTCTCTGGTTTGTTAGGTAAATCTGCTGGTTTTCGGGGGTGTCTTGGATTGTCTCCATCTCCGTTCCAACTTTCTGAGATCTCTTTTTTTTTGTCGTATGGTTGTGGAGTACCAGGGCTTGTGATGTCTCTTGTTGTTGCAGTGTTTCTTTGGTTTGGTAGCTGTAGTTGTGGCAGCGTTGGATAGTGTGTTGTTCCAGTTGGTTATTTGAGTCTCCAGGTTGTCTGTTTCTGTAGACAGTTGATTTAACGTGTCTGGTAGGAAGGCGTCTCTGTCGAAGTTCTTGAATCGCCTTTGTGTGGGGGAATTGTTGGTTTGTTCGTTGCGCTTGTCTTTTTGAAGTTGCAGTATGATCTTGATTATGTGGTGATCTGACCAGGGGACTGGGGTGATGAAAGGTGTTGAGATTAGCCCTCTTGCAGTTAGGGAGTTGGTTGCGAATATAAGGTCTGGTGTAGAGCCGAGTGAAGACTCATTCCTGCTTGTTCCTGGAGATAGCTATTTAACTTTTAGAAAAAAGTTGAACGTGTTCTTTGTGTCTGGTGCAGTGGGATGGCAAGCATGTCAGCAGCAGGTACAGAGGAGCACATGGTGATCCCCCCACCGAGGCCTAAGGCAGCATCACGTGTGCCCACATTCCCAGGTGGCGGGGGCAGAAACATCACGGTGTGCATGAGCTGCACGTGTGCAACATAATCTGCAGCATCACAGCAGTGGCTGTGCCAAGATGGCAGGGAGGGAGAGATCGGACGGCATGCTGTCCACCATGAGCATTGGGTGCACAACAAGCAGAAGCAAGAGATGAACACAGTTGCTTAAAAGGGGACTCAAATAAAGCACCCTTTTAAGCAACTGTGTTCATCTCTTGCTTCTGCTTGTTGTGCACCCAAAGATTTGTCTGCAGGAGCTCTGCTCTCCTTGTGCCTTATCACCATGGCACCCGGCTATGTATCCAAGTGGATGGGTTGGCCCTGGGATCAGGATGCTCCCCACCCACACATATTGAGTGGATATGTGCATGTGGGGTGAAAAAACTGCCACTGAAGCAGGAATAGTATGCAATACGAGAACAGGCCATGGCAGAGGAAAAATGCCCACCCAGTCCCCTCACCTGCCAATGATGACAATAAGCCATGCATGAACTAGTAACCCCTGCAAAAGCAAGAACTCAGTCAGTAACAACCAACTGAGCCACATGTGAATCCACAGCAGCTATGTTGGTCTGCAAGATATGTGGGTCTGTCTTGACTGCTCGACAAGAACACACCAGGGATTGGGGACCCTAATCATTCTGCTAGTACTCTCATGATATGCTATGTGTGTCCCTGTATCATGGGCTGCCCCTTGAATGGGCAGATCCCATATGTAAGACATGAATGGCAGATGTACTAGCAGCATATCAAGGTGGTGCAACATACAGACATAACAAGATGTCCCACACCTACCGGACACACCTTGTCAGACAAGTATGGCACAGAGGCAGCAGATATCTAAGCAGACATAGGCATACCCGTGGCCATAGCCACACCCTTGGCCATAGCCACATGCACCCTGACAATGACCACATCTACACCCATGGAGTGATAAACCCACAAAGCAGCTCTGTGGCTCTACACACATGGCCGCTGTGTTTATGAGAGGAGGGTCACAGGTTCAAGACCAGGATCAGGAAATGTCTGCCTTGGCATATTAGCTTTATCCTATGTTGCAGGAACTGTATCAGCATGTGCAACCTACAACAAGAGTCCACACACTCAAGTTAATTTGTTATCCTGTTCCGTATACCCATTCCCCCCCCCCAAACTGTACAGTATTCTTTGTACACAGTGAAGTTCTAATGTACACCGCTTTGATTGAAGGATAAGATGGTATAGAAAACTAGTTAAATAAATAAACTGCCATACTGAGAAGCTACACCACCCATGGCTAGATGGCAGGGCAGGCGTTGATAATGCTTGATCAGCTAAGGAGGCCTAAGGGACAGGCAAGAATGCCAACTCACATTACTTTTGCACAGCGGAGTCATGTGTGTGGGTATGTCTGCATGTGGTGCCCAGGCTGTATGGCTATACGTACAACATGCTGCGGGACAGCTAAACAGCAGGACCACATACTGTGTGAGATACCAATTACAGGATGAAGGGTAGCTTGCTGTAAGCAGTTGCAACTTGTGGCTGTGACGCTTTAATGCATTCCGGTTACACCATCGACAAGGTCCATCAACACAGCATCCCCCCTACACCCACCTCCCAACATGAAACTGTTGTGCAGCTCCAACATCATCTGCTTGTTTGACTGGAGTAAACAGGTGTGTGTGTTGCAACCCTTGTCTCTGACAAAGTCTCCTGGCCCCAGGACACACCACTGTGCACAGCTAGGTGGCCAGATTAAGTCATGCCATAAGAGATGTATCCATGGCAACAGTGGCTGCCCACCTGGTGCAACTGCAGCCTATAGGGCACTAGGCTCAGGGGGAGGACTGACTTCTGTGAATGGCTAATCCATCCACTCAGGTGGTGACACCTGCAGGAATCTGCGATTTACCTGCATGCACGTTGCTCTTTTTCCATGCTGCATTGGCAGTGTGCAAGCCACACACTGACATTACAGCATATTAAGAACATAAGATATGCCATACTGGGTCAGACCAAGGTCCATCAAGCCCAGTATCCTGTTTCCAACAGTGGCCAGTCTAGGTCATACGTACCTAGCAGTTACCCAAAAGACATAGGTTCCTGAATGCTTGTATTGGGTCAAGCATTGATATCCTGGGTCCCTTTTTAATAATGGTTTATGGACCTTTCCTCCAGGAACTTGTCCAAACCTTTTTTAAAACCAGCTACACTAACAGCCTTTACTACATCCTCCGGTAACAAATTCCAGAGTTTGATTACACGATGAGTGAAAAAATATTTTCTCTTATTAGTCTTAAATAGTTTACCCTATAGCTTCATTGCATGTCCTCTAGTCTTTCTATATTCTGATAACGTAAACAATCGATCTACGTTTACCCATTCCACTCTGTTCATTAATTTATAGACTTCTATCATATCTCCCCTCAGCCATCTCTTTTCCAGGTTAAAGAGCCCTAACCTTTTTAGCCTTTCTTATGTTTATGTTTATGTTTAATCATTTGATATACCGCTCAGGCCAAAGCATCAGAGCGGTTTACAATACAATATAAATATTACAGAAAATACGAAAAGAACACCATATATGAGATAGGACAGTAAGAGATACAGTAGTAGATAAAAGGATAGAAGAGACAAGAAGAAAGGAGAACAACAGATTACAACCATGATATAGCAGCATGACAGTTAAGTACACAGTTATACAATAGGTTTTACTCACACGCCACGGACCCACGCCTAAGGGCCACGTATATTCTCCAACCAGCGGGAAGGAAGGAGGGAGATAACTGGGCTCTTGCATGCTGCAGAGTCTGCACCATCATGGCACCCAGAAAGGTTTCTCTACCATCTTTATGGCCGCAGGTAAGATTCTACAGGGGCAGGGGGCATAGTGGAAGCTATTATAAAGAACAAAATTACTGAACATATAGATAGTCATGGTTTAATGGGACAAAGACAACATGGATTTAGCCAAGGTAAGTCTTGCCTTGCCTTGCCAATCTGCTATGTTTTTTTGAAGGCTTCAATAAAAGAGGATAAATGTGAGCTGGTTGATCGTGTGAAATGGCATTTTAGAAAGGACGTCCAGATGAAATTTGGGGCATCCAGGGCAAAACATTCAAAATTAATGGCAGGGACATTTACATTTTGGCTCCATTTTAGAAACATGGACATCCCTAATTTAGATGGACACAAACGACTTCCTGGACACCCAGATGGAATTTTCCAGAAGCAGGATGTCCATGTTCAGTGATATGCCTGACACGCAGATGTGCCGTGACAGTTTAGTAATCTATTTGCTAGTTTCTTCATAGGGGTATCCTTCCATCCCCTTTACCATTTTGGTGACTCTTCTCTGAACCTTTTCTAATAATGCTATATCCTTTTTAAGATAGGCGACCAGAACTGCATACAATATTCAAAGTGCGGTCGCACCATAGAACGATACAGAGGCATTATAATAGCCTTTGTTTTATTTTCCATTCCTTTCCTTATGATACTTAGCATTCTATTTGCTCTCTTGGCCGCCGCTGCACACTGGGCCAAGGGTTTTAACATGTCATCCACAATGATTCCTAAATCTTTTTCTTGGGTGGTGATTCCTAATGTGGAACCCTGCATCGTGTAACCATAGTTTGGGTTGTTCTTCCCTAGGTGCATAACTTTGCACTTGTCCACATTAAATTTCATCTGCCATTTTGATGTCCAGTCTTCCAATTTATCAAGATCCTCTTGCAATTTTCCACAATCCTCATGGGTTTTAACAACTTTAAATAGTTTTGTGTCATCTGCAAATCTGATAACTCACTCGTTATTCTCTTTTCCAGGTCATTTATGAATATGTCAAAAAGCAGCGGACCCAGCACAGATCCCTGTACCACCACTATTCACCTTTCTCCATTGGGAAAATTGGCCATTTAGCCCTACACTCGGCTTTCTCTCTTTTAACCAGTTCCTGATCCACAATAGTACACTGCCTCCTATCCCATGACTCTTTAGTTTTGCCAAACATCTCTGTTGAGGGACCTTGTCAAAGGCTTTCTGAAAGTCCAGATACACTATATCAACCTACTCACCCTTTGTCTACCTGTTTATTCACACCTTCAAAAAAAAACATAACAGATTAGTAAGACAAGATCTTCCTTGTCTAATGCCATGTTGGCTGTCTCCCATTAAGCCATGACTATCTACATGCTCTTTAACATCTACCTGCAACCACTCTGCTCAATCATAAGCACCCATAACATCAACTATCACATCTACGCAGATGACATAATGCTCTATGGACCAATCACAACCACCAACCCGACAAACAATCAGCTAACAGACTGCTTCATAGAAGTCTCCAGCTGGCTACAAAAGAACAACCTATCCATCAACCTAAAAAAAATAGAAGCTCTCATAGTAACCAAGGATCCAAGCTTCACACCACCACCACACCTCAACTTAGGAACCACACAAATACAAACACAAACACATATAAAATACTTAGAAATCATCATAGACCAAGTGCTCATACTCAAGCAACAGATCAAAAAGTCTACTGGAATAATATTCCACAAAGCAAAAACAGTACAACGCCTCAGGCCTCTCCTCGATCCACAAGACTTCAGGACAATCATGCAAGCTATGACGCTCCCCCACCTGGACTACTGCAACATAATCTATCACGGACTACCTGCCACCCACACCAACCCAATATGAACTGCCTTAAATACCACAGCAAGAATTATCCAGAAATCAAAAAAACAAGATCATATCACCCCAGTCCTGAGAGAACTGCACATACTCCCTCTCGAAGCAAGAATCAAATACAAATCAGCCCTACTAATCCACAAAGCCCTCTATCAAACACAGACCTCCCAGCTCCGAACTTTACTGCCCCAACCCACCCACAAAAGAACAACCAGACAAACCACCAGCAACACCCTCACCATCCCCCATGAACGAGCTAAATACAATCAACGGACCAGCAACAGAGCCTTCAAACTATATGTGCCATCTCTCTGGAACGCCCTACCAAGCCAAATCAGAAACAACGGAGATCCCTCAACATTCAGAAAACAACTAAAAACCACCCTGTTCCAAGAATACCTCGGACCAGAAACAAACATCCACTACTGACTCCCTCCCTGACCCTTTAACATACCCACAGATCTCCCCCCTAAGAGACTGATGTCCATTGTTTACGTCCTTAATATCTGTTTAGATCATTAATGTTGGCCTCCCGGTGACAGCCCCCTACCCAAGTATTGATTACCGTCCCCCCCTCCCTTTTTCTGTTAAACCGCTTTGACCCAGTTGAAAGCGGGATATAAATACAGTTAAATAAATAAATAAAAATAAATAAATACTGACTGCCACGTAGGATGCCCATGGATCTGTCAGGTCCATCAGTTCCTACCTTTTCTTCCATCCATCAGCTTGAATGTAACTTTCATTGGGGCTCCCTTGTCCTGCATTAAGGTTACAGCCATTTTCGTGCATTAAGGTGCATGCTTGTCACCTTAACGCCCGATGTGCTGTTAGCACATGCTAAGTGGAGCCTACTCACCACCC
Source organism: Ichthyophis bannanicus (assembly GCA_033557465.1). Classification (NCBI taxonomy): domain Eukaryota; kingdom Metazoa; phylum Chordata; class Amphibia; order Gymnophiona; family Ichthyophiidae; genus Ichthyophis; species Ichthyophis bannanicus. The sequence goes on along the minus strand of CM066033.1, from coordinate 1,337,716,842 downwards.
CAACCTTTACCGCACTAGAATACCCTTAGTGCTGCCACTATCACTTGCTATTCGCTGCGTCAACGCCCTTTAGTAAACATACCCCTAAGTATTTCTGTAACGTTATGAGGATTGTTCTTTTTGACATTTAATGAACCAACCAGGCTTATGAATTTTTTATGCATTGGTTCATTAAATATCACTGGTTCACTAAATATACAAGAACAAAATTTGTTTTATGTATTTTTGCTTTACGAATTTTAACTTTGTTTTAAACTTTGATTTCATCTAATGTTTTTATTAAGTTATTTTAACTTAATTCCACCGAGACTGTGTGGACTATAAATCTGTAGCAAATAAAAATAAATAATGCCGAGGACCCCAGAAATCCATGATGATTTGTTCTCAATGCCAAAGGAGGAAATGAAATCACCTCCCCTCTATAAGTAGGGCAGGGTGGTATGTTTTAAAGAGATATTGGCTTAAATTGTAGGGAACAGTCAAAAAGCAGATTGAGCAGGCATGGCCTGCTTTAGCTTACTTTATCTTACTACAAGGCTTAATGAAGATAGCTTCAGCAAGTGCAGTGTCCTGTCTCTGGAAAGGCAAGAAAGCGTAGTTACTCACCTGTAACAGGTGTTCTCCAGGAGCAGCGGGAATCAGTCCTCACTTATGGGTGACGTCGGCGCCGACGGAGCCCTCGCGGAGCAATTTTCCCCAGCTTTCAAAGAAAGCCTTTGGGAATTGCAGCGCGCATGCGCGGTCGTCTTCCCGCCCGAAGGTGCCATCTTAGCCAGTCAGATGACATAGCTAAAAAGACAGCATAAAAATTTGCAAAAAGAACATAAGCAGACGATTGCAAACTCCAAGGGGAGGAGGGAGGGTAGTGAGGACTGATTCCTGCTGCTCCTGGAGAACACCTGTTACAGGTGAGTAACTACGCTTTCTCCAGGACCAAGCAGGAAGTCAGTCCTCACTTATGGGACTCCCAAGCTCAAGGCTACCGGAGACCCGAAGCACAAAAATGAGCTCCCTCTAGCTCAGCAGCACAGAAGGATAGAATCTTCGCTGAATTATCACCCACCGGTAGCCCACATCCGGGATGGAGGGTAGGAGTTGCTCAGACCTCAAAGAGATTACGGAGGACTGCCTGTCCGAAAGCACTGTCCCTACGGGACTCCCTCTCGAGACAGTAATGGACCGCAAATGTCTGGCTCGAAGACCAAGTAGCGGCCCGGCAGATGTCTGCCAGAGGAACAGAGCGGAGGTAAGCCACTGACGTGGCCTTTGCCCGAACGCAATGAGCCGTGACTCTACCTTCCAAGGAGAGTCCGGCTGCCCCATAAGCCCAAGAGATACAGTCAGCAACCCAGATGGACAGAGTACGCTTGGAGACCGGGAGCCCCAATCTATTGGGGTCAAAAGACACAAAAAGCTGAGCAGCTTTACGGTGCTCCCGCGTACGGTCAAGGTAGAAGTTCAATGCCCTTCTACAGTCCAGGGTATGGAGGACCGTCTCAGCTCGGCTGGAGTGTGGTCTGGGAAAGAAGGTTGGAAGTACCACCTCCTGATTCATGTGAAAAGGGGAGACCACTTTAGGCAGAAACTTTGGGTGAGTCCGTAGGACTACCCTATTCTTGTAGAATCGAGTGTAGGGGGGATCAGACACGAGGGCCTGCAATTCACTTACGCGCCTAGCGGAAGTGAGGGCTATCAAGAACAGTGTTTTCCAAGATAGAAAACGGAGAGAACATGTAGCCATAGGTTCAAAAGGCGGACAGGTGATCCGCTGCAAAACCACATTCAGGTCCCAGTCCGGCGCTGGCGGGCGCAGAGGTGGTTTAAGTAGAAGGAGACCTCGGAGAAACCTCGCTACGAGAGGGTCGTTGGAGAGAGGTCTGCCGCCCACCGGCACATGATGTGCTGAAAGAGCACTGAGGTGAACTTTGACGGAGTTGGACTTAAGTCCCAGATTAGAGAGGTGTAGCAAGTATTGTAGGATCACCGACACCGGGCAGGAGAAGGGATCCTGAGACTGTTGGGAACACCAGATTGCAAAGCGACGCCATTTAAGGGCGTAGCATTTGTGGGTAGAAGGCCGTCGCGAAGCCAAGACGACCTCCTCCACCTCCGCCGGCAAGAGAAGAGGAGCAAGGACTACCCTTTCAGCAGCCAGGCCATGAGGTTGAGAGACCTGAGGTTGGGGTGCAGTAGGGACCCCTGATCCTGAGTGAGGAGATCCGGTTGTACCCCCAGAGGGATTCGATCCTCCACCGCCAGTTGCAGCAGGAGCGGAAACCACGGCTGCCTGGGCCAGCGAGGGGCCACCAGGATCATGAAGGCTTTGTCTCGGAGAACCTTGAAAAGAGTCCGAGAGACTAACGGAATGGGAGGGAAAGCGTACAGAAGGCTCCCCGACCATGAGATCAGAAAGGCGTCCGCCGCAACCCGAAGGGGGTGTGGCTGACGAGAGCAGAAGCGAGGAAGCTGCCGGTTGTGAGGACTGGCAAAGAGATCCACCGTGGGGAGGCCCCACCTGAGGAAGAGCTTCTGAACGATCAAGGGATCCAGACGCCACTCGTGCGGCTGGAGGACCCTGCTGAGCTTGTCCGCCAGGCAATTTTCTTGGCCCGGGAGATAAACTGCCTTGAGGAGAATGCCGTGACTGACGGCCCAAGAGCAGAGCTTCTGTGCCTCCCGGCAGAGGAGGAAGGAGCCCGTGCCCCCCTGCTTGTTCACGTAGAACATGGCAACTTGATTGTCCGTCTGGACAAGGACGGACTGTTGGGAGGTCAGGTGGGAGAAGGCCTTGAGAGCTAGGCGGATCGCCCTGAGCTCCAGGAAGTTGATCTGCTGAGCAGACTCCCACTTGGTCCAGAGGCCCTGAGTACGTGCCTCTTGGCAATGTGCTCCCCAGCACAGGAGGGATGCATCGGTGGTCAGCACCCGGGTCGGCTGAGGTGACTGGAAAGGCGTTCCTAATATCAGGTTCGGCTGCCGGAGCCACCACCGGATAGACGAGACCAGCGGTTCGGAGACGCGCACTAGGTCTGCTAGGCCGCCTGTGGCTTGTCGCCACTGCCGGCGGAGACACCATTGAGCAGACCGCATATTCAGGCGGGCATTGGGGGTCACATGGACGGTGGAAGCCATATGGCCGAGCAGTCTCAGGAAGCGCCTGGCGGAGACCAGGGGCTGGCTGCGAAAGCGGTCGGCTAGGTCCATGAGCCGCTGAGCCCTGTCGAGCGGTAGGTACGCTCGCGCCTGAGGAGTGTGCAGCCTTGCGCCGATGAACTCGAGATCCTGTGAGGGGAGCAAAGTGGACTTTGCGAAGTTTATGACAAAGCCCAAGTGCTGCAGCAGAGTCACCGTGCGGCACGTGGCGTTGGTGACCTCCTGAGCGGACGCTGCTCTGATGAGCCAGTCGTCGAGGTATGGAAGACATAGAGGCCGTGAAGCCGGAGATGGGCCGCCACGACCGCGAGACATTTTGTGAAGACTCGCGGTGCGGAGGACAGGCCAAAGGGGAGTACTCTGTACTGGTAATGATTTCCTGCCACCACAAACCTGAGGTATTGGCGGTGGCTTGGGTGGATGAGGATGTGCGTGTAGGCATCCTTTAGATCCAAGGAGCATAGCCAATCTCCCTGCTGGAGGTAGGGCAGAAGGATTCCAAGGGTAAGCATTTTGAACTTCTCCCGCACAAGGAACTTGTTGAGGTTGCGCAAGTCCAGGATGGGTCTGAGGCCTCCTGTTCTCTTTGGTATCAGAAAATACCTTGAATAGAAGCCTTGACCTCTCAGGTGGTGTGGCACCGGTTCCACCGCCTGTTCCTGCAGAAGACCTGCTAACTCCTGAAGGAGCAACTCCCTGTGCAGAGGGGGGCGCGGAGGCTCTCCCGGAAAATAGGAGGGAGGGACCTGATGGAAGTGGAGAAGGTAGCCCTCTCGCACGACCTGAAGCACCCAGGCATCTGCGGTGATGCTGGACCACCTGTGGGCGAAGTGAACCAGCCGGCCTCCGGTGCTGGGGGGAACCAGCGGGGGGGGAGAGGCTATGCTGAGCGAGTCAAAAACCCCCACCCTGCTGAGCAGGGGCTGGTGGTGCAGGCTTGGGGGCTTGCTGCCTACGGGACCCGTTACCCCGTCCCTTGGCCTGCTGGCCCTGTTGGGGAGCTGCAGGGGCCTGATAATGGGGGTATTGTTTGTAGGCAGCTGCCTTCCTCGGGTAAAAGGACTTTTTTCCCGAGCCCTTCTTTTTCTGGGAAGGGGCGGAGGTCTTCCTAGAAAGCCTGGTCCTGGTGAGAGTCTCAGTCTCAATTTGTGCAGCCTTTTCCGCCATGGGCTTGCCAAAGAGGTTTTCGCCTCGGCAGGGGACATCGACCAACTTGTCCTGTACCCAGGGCTCAAGGTCGGACGACTGAAGCCAAGCCTGTCGGCGGGCACCGATGCCGGCTGCGGCTACGCGAGCCGAGGCTTCAAAGCCATCATAGGCTGCTCGGGACATGAACTTTGAGCATTCCCGAATACCCGTGGACAAGGCAAGGAACCTCCGCAAGGGCTCCTCGGAGAGACCAGCGGAGAATCCGGCTAGCTCTTTAGCCAGATCCCTGAGATACATGCCCATGTATAGCTGGTAAGTCTGGACACGACAGGCGAGCATAGAGCCCTGGAAGCACTTCTTGCCAAGGCCATCCAGGTTACGGGCCTCCCTCCCAGGAGGCACCGAGGAGTGCATCTTCTGGCTCTTAAGACGATGCATGGCCGATTCCACTACCATGGAATGGTGTGGCAGCTGTGCCTTTTGAAAGCCAGGGCTCTTGCGGACTCGATAGATAGAATCGACCCGCTTGCTCAGGACCGGCGAGGAGGCCGGACTCTCCCACATGCGGAAGAGTAGATGTTCCAGCATAGGAGGAACCGGCACAGTAAAGTGTTCCCTCGCGGGAGAGTCATACTGGAGGGCGTCGAGCTCTTCGGCTCGAGGCTCCTCCTCGGGATCCGCAGGGAAGGCCAAAGCCTTGGCCATATCCCTAACGAAGTCCGAGAACCGGGCATCCTCCGGGGGGGACTGCTTCCGAGGCTCGGACTCCGGAGAGTCCGATGGGACACACCGAGTCCGGAAAGAATCAGGTGACTCTTCCTCCTCAGACTCCCAGACCGACTCCGACGAGGACTCGGTGGGGTCGGCCCGGGCAGGGTGCGGCGCCAGCCGCCCCGACGCCGAGGGAGTCGGCGTCGGCGACCTCGGTCCCGAACGGGAGGCCGAGGGCGACCTCGACCGAGGATCGACTCGAGTTCTCATCGACTCGAGGATCGGCTCGGTCTCCGGGGTCGACTTGGACGTCGACGTCCCGGCGGTCGGGGCAGCGCGACGCCAGCGAAGCCAGCGAGCAGTGCCCGCTGCTGGTCCATGAAGGCAGACAGTCTGCTCTCCAAGGCCGTCAACCTGAGTCCGAGCTCAGGTGACCCAGCAGCCCCCGACTCGGGCCCCGACGGCGTCGGGCCCGACGTCGGCTGTCGCGGAGGCGAGTCCAGAAGGACTACAGGACTTACCCGGGCAGGCATCTCCGCCTCCAGGCGAGGTCGCTTCGGGAGGTGTTCCTTCTCCAAGGACCCGGGGCGGCTGTCGGGGCTATGCGACCTGGCCCTCGCGGAGCCAGGAGCGTCCACCGACGCCGCCCTCGCGGGTTTTTCCTTCCGACGATGGTCCCCGGAGGGAGAACCCCGGTCGGAGGAGCTCCGGCGACGGTCCGAGCTGGAGCCTTTCGACACGGAGGCCTCCGACGAGGTCCGGGTACGGCTGGGGTCAGCGAAGATTCTCTCACGCTGATGCCGCCGACTTCTCAACGCCTTCGAGGACAGTTTGCTGCAGGGCCCACAGATCAGTTCCTCATGATCCGGGCCCAGGCAGCGGAGGCAAAAGTCGTGTGTGTCGGTTAGTGACATATTGCGGTCACACCGACCACACCGCTTAAAGCCACTGGCAGCCATCGGGGGAAAAAGGGCCCCTGCGAGGTCAAAGGACCGGGCTGCCAGGGAAAACGAAAACGAAAGCTGACTAAGTCAGAAAAACCGAAAAAAAGTAAGAGGACTCGAGACCGGCGTCGCGAGTCCGGCGGGAAAACGATCGGCGTCGAACCGAAAGAAAAAAGTATAAAATAAAGAGGAAAATCAACTTTTTCGCGGGGACAAGACGGGGACGTCTGTAGGGCTCCGCGGAAAAAAGAAGACTGGCTAAGATGGCACCTTCGGGCGGGAAGACGACCGCGCATGCGCGCTGCAATTCCCAAAGGCTTTCTTTGAAAGCTGGGGAAAATTGCTCCGCGAGGGCTCCGTCGGCGCCGACGTCACCCATAAGTGAGGACTGACTTCCTGCTTGGTCCTGGAGAAAGTTCTTCTATGATCATCTAATCTTCAATAGTATTTGGGATGCATTCGTGCATCTAGAGGATGACACAGTCATTTGCTCAACAATAGAGAGATGCTACCAAGTGAAGCAGTGGTTAATGATATCCACAGATTCCTTCATTTTCTCCCTAAATTGGGCGTCTAGTACATGGAGCCTGGTGGGAATGTCCACACATAGGTTGGAGGCAAGTAACAGCCAATTTACATTATATGAAGTACACATGGGATGTGTTCTACACTCAGCTTCTGTTAAGCTAGTTGCTAGCTGAGCCTGTACTTGTGGCAAAAAGCTTTAAACGGGAAACTTGTACCTTCTAGAAAATACCGTGAAAAATTATGAACTACAATGTGGGCAGATAGTATTGCCCCCTGGAACACTTTCTTGACCAGTGGTCCAAGAACTTTGTATCTTTACCAGGAGACCTGAGAACATATTGTACTTTGCTTTTTTCATAGTTGCTTCAACTATAAAAGTGTGAGTGAGTGAGTGAGCTGGACTTTACTGAAACTAGGTACTAGCTGGACCTTAGAATTCACATCTATTTTCCTGGAGACGAGCTGTATGGTACATGGAGTTTGCCACATATGAAGTTGCTGGGAAGCCCATGAATCAATAGTGCAACAATGGTCTTAGGGGCCTCTATAAACTTTAAGAGACTGCTATTGATTCCACTTCTTACTGATGTGGGAATTATACCTTGCTTGCCATGTGTTGAACAAATTTTGTGTAAAAATAGTTGCATAAGCAGGCTTGTTTCCTACTGAAGGAGGGGATGGATCAGATGGAATTTCCAAGGAATATTCCTTGGCTTCAAGGGAGCATTCAGAAAATGAGTACAAATCCAGGTAATTCTTTGCAAGATAGCAAAGCTTGGGGAGGAAGGGGAAAATTAATGCCCAGCTTCAGGCTCTGAATCTGAAGACAGCAGAGAGATTATGGGGTCTTAGGAAATACGAGTGTGTCTATGCACGAGTTACATCAATAGATTGATAAGATATTGTTTTATGTTGTTGATATAGAACAGAGATGATCTGCTACCATCACCAGGACTAGAGCGGATGACATTGGAGGCTGGGAGCTGCACATAGATTTGAACAACAGGTGAGAACCAGGCTGAATCAGTTTGCTGGAGTGCCTGTGCAGTACTGTATTTCCCAGATTATAAGACACTTTTTTTTTTTTACATCGAAAACAGATGGCGCAACCTATACAACAGAGTGACTTATTTAATAAATTTACGCAATGGACCATGCTCCTCGAGCCGCATATAAATAAATACTCGTACCTGCACAGTTGACAGTCTCTATCCCTGGATCCTCTGCTCTACGCTCAGTGCTTGAAAGCAGACCCTCCAATCAGCAGGTTGGTATGTACTTGGCTCTACTTGCGAACAGCATGCCAATGTAAACATTCATACAAATTTCAGTATCAATACAAGCCTTCTTTTTAACCCTATTGAAATTGTAAAAAGGGTGACACCAAAGGCACAAAACTCATACACAGCGGAATTCAAATTGAAAGTTATTCACTAAGCAGAACACGGCAACAGAGCCGCCGAGCAAAATTTAGGGATAATTGAGAAATTAGAGACTGGAGGAAGACACAGGGAAAACTAACCAACCTTGATGAAACGAGGCAAGAAAGCAAATTGTGGCTGCAATGCATGGTGGTCTGAACTAGAAGCACGTCTGCTTCAGTTCGTCACAGAGCGGAGGGCCCAGGGCCGTGGACTGTCCTCAGTGCAAGTGCAATTCAAAGCAGTTCATATTGCCAGGGAAATGAATATTGAGGAAGTCAAGGCTGGTTATTAGTGGTGCTACCAAATTATGAGGAGAAATAAATTAAACATTAGGCAAAGAACAACCCTGTGTCAGCAGCTTCCCGCTAATTTCTTGATAAAGTACGGAATTTCAGGGAATTCGTAAACAACGAAATCAACACATACACAGTGACACTGGACTTCATAATCAGAAGTCCAGCGGATTACCAGATCTGAAGCAACATGGACTCACTAGAGGCAGGTCTTGTCAGACAAACCTGATCGATTTCTTTGACAGGGCGACCAGGGAGTCGGACCGAGGGAGAGCCCTAGATGTGGTGTACTTATATTTCAGTAAAGCCTTCGACACCGTTCTGAACAGGCAACTTATAAACAAACTGAGAACCCTATTGATGGACCCTAAAGTTACTGATTGGTTAAGAAACTGGTTGAGTGGGAGGCAACAAAGGGTACAGGTAAATGGAGCTCACTCTGAGGAGAAAGCATAGTTACTCACCTGTAACAGGTGGTCTCCGGGAACAGCAGGAATTTAGTCCTCACATATGGGATTCGTCGGTACCGACGGAGCCTGCGTGGGAACGCTCCCCAGCGTCCAATTAGAAAGCTTTAGGGAGCATCTCACAGTGCCTGCGTGCTGCCTTCCCGCCTTTCCCAACTGCCTCTCTCCAGATGAGTTTTAAAGCTGAGAGAGAGAGAGAGGGAAAGGGAAAGAGATAGATAGAGAGATACAACTCCTAGGGGAGGTGGGTGACTTGTGAGGACTAAATTCCTGCTGTTCCCGGAGATCACCTGTTACAGGTGAGTAACTATGCTATCTCCAGGAACAAGCAGGAATGTAGTCATCACATATGGGGAATCCCTAGCTTTAGATTCCAGGGAGAGACCCCAGAAGTTGTGCGTCCCTGAGAAGGGCTCCACTTCCCCCCATGGATCTCTGGCATCCTACCAGGGATGGTGGGTAGGAGTTGATTAGGTATGGAACAGGTGTTGGAGAACAGCCTGACCAAACAAGGCATCCCGGCGGGAGTCCTTGTCCAAGCAGTAATGGGCTGGGAAGGTATGAACCGAGGCCCAGGTGGCTGCTCAACAGATGTCGTCGATAGACACAGAGTGCAGATGAGACATTGAAGTTGCCATGGCTCTCACATTGTGAGCTGTGACATGGCCCTCCAGAGGAAGATTCTTACTCTGATAAGCAAAGGATATACACTGAGCAATCCAGGTGGATAGTGTTCTCTTGGAGACTGGAAGTCCCAAATGAGAAGGATCAAAAGCAACAAAAAGTTGAGAGGACTTTCTATGTTGCTGTGTTCTTTGTAAGTAAAAAGCTAAAGCTCTTTTACAGTCCAAGGTATGAAGATTCCTCTCTGCATTTGATGCATGAGGCCTTGGAAAGAACACAGGTAGGTAGACCACTTGGTTCAGATGAAAAGGCGAGACCACCTTTGGCATAAAGTGTGGATGAGTCCTAAGGACTACCTTGTCATGATGGAACCTTGTATAAGGTGGATCAGCTACTAGTGCTTGCAACTCACTAATGCGATGTGCTGATGTGATTGCAATGAGAAAGATAACCTTCCAAGAAAGGAATTTCAAGGAGGTAGTAGCTAAGGGTTCAAAAGGTGGCTTCATGAGCTGCCCAAGAACCAGGTTTAAGTCCCATGCCACCAGCGGTGGCCTAATGGGAGGCTTAGTTAGAAGAAGGCCTCTCATAAATCTTGCTATAAGAGGATGAGAGGAGATAGGTTGTCCATTTAGAGGCCTGAAGGAAGCTGCAATAGCACTCAAATGGACTCTAACTGAGTTAGTCTTAAGTCCTGCATTGGATAAATGAAGGAGATACTCCAGTAAAGATTCCAGAGGTATCGCAAGGGGGTTAAGACCCTTTTGCGAACACCATATGGTAAACCTTTTCCACTTGAAAGCATAAGAGCATCTTGTGGAAGGTTTCCTGGAAGCAAGAAGAATATCCTTCACTTGTTGAGGGAGGTTGAGATCATGGAGATCTAGGCCTTCAGCAACCAAGCCCTGAGATGCAAAGACTGGGGATTGGGATGCCATAACATTCCGTCCTCCTGAGATAGGAGATCTGGAGCAGACCCTAACTCCAGAGAGGGAGCTTGAGAGAGATGTAGAAGCAGAGGGTACCACACTTGCCGAGGCCAATGTGGAGATATGAGGATCATACGGCCTCTGTCTCTCTGAAGCTTGAACAGGGTTTTGGGAATTAGGGGAATGGGTGGAAAGGCATAAAGGAAGTCTTGGCCCCAGTGAAGGAGGAAAGCATCCTAGGCCTGAGATCCCTGAGCCGGAATTCTGGAACAGAACCGGGGAAGTTTGGCATTCAACGGACTTGCAAAGAGGTCTATGTCCGGGGTTCCCCAAATTTGAAAAATCTTGGTCACCTGGTCCACATGTAGAGACCATTCGTGTGGAAGCAGAATTCGACTGAGTCTGTCCACCCAAGAGTTTTGTATGCCTGGAAGATACACTGCCAAGAGATGAATCTGATGCTCTCTGGTGAGGGCCCATAGTCGCAAAGCTTCGTTGCAGAGTGACAGAGAGCCTGTTCCTCCCTGCTTGTTCACATAGAACATGGCTACTTGGTTGTCCGTGTGAATAAGGACTGTCTTGCAGCTGAGCAGGGAATGGAACACTCAAAGAGCAAGAAAAATTGCTCTGAGCTCTAAGAAATTGATATGTAGATGAGTCTCCTGTGGAGTCCAAGTGCCTTGGGTGGAGAGGTCTTGTAGATGAGCTCCCCAACCCACTGGAGAAGCATCTGTTGTGAGAGTTGCTTGGGGTAAGGGTTGTTGGAACGGGGACCCCAGCAACAGGTTTTGAGTGGACTGCCACCATTGAAGGGACAAAATAAGGTGATTTGTGTTTACGATTTTGTCTGACAGGCACCCTGATGCCTGAGTCCACTGGGTGGATAAAGTCCACTGGGCTGCTCTCATATGGAGGCGAGCATAAGGAACCACATGCACAGTAGAAGCCATGTGGCCTAGTAGTTGTAACATTTCTCGAGCAGTGAAATGGGACTTTAGCACTGCTTGAGAAGCTAACTGCACCATGCGAAGGCAACGGCTGTGAGGGAGGTAGGCCCTTGCCTTTCTGGTATCCAACACAGCTCCTATGAACTCTAGAGACTGAGTGGGAATTAGGCTGGATTTTGGGATGTTTATGACTAGACCCAAATACTGAAGGATACGCATTGTGCAAGATAGAGCTATCCTGGCCTCTGACTCTGATGGGGCTCGAATGAGCCAGTCGTCTAAGTAGGGGAAGACGAATATTCCTAGAGTGCGGAGAAATGCTGCTACTACAGCCATGCATTTTTTGAACACCCTTGGAGCTGAGGCCAGGCCAAACGGGAGCACCCTGTATTGGTAGTGCTTCCCTTGAAAAAGGAACCAAAGGAACTTTCTGTGAGATGGATGGATGAGAACATGAGTGTACGCATCCTTGAGATCTAGAGAACATAGCCAATCCTGACTCTGAAGGTATGGCAGCAGAGTTCCTAGAGAAACCATCTTGAATTTCTCCTTGAACAGGAATTTGTTCAATTCTCTGAGGTCTAAAATAGGTCTGTGACCTCCTGTTCTCTCCTATGTTCTTCCTCCATGGGCACTCATAGGCCGGGTAGTGCAACGGATAGAGGTGCACCAGGAATTAGTAAGTCTGGTGGCACCTGACTGGCCAAGGTGCCCATAGTAGGCCAACCTGATTTGGATACTGGCAGATCAACCGTGGTGGCTTCCGGGTCGGACGGACCTCTTGATGCAGGGGCTGCTTTGCGTTCCCCAGGTGGATTGATTCTTGCTTACGGCATGGCTCTTGAAAGGGCGAGGTTGAAGAAGAAAGGATATTCAGGATCGGTGATAGTGACCTTGCTACAGGCCCAGAGGGGAGGTCTACGAACCTGGCATGCATCCACCTAGGACGCATCTTTGAATTGTGGTGTGGAGAGAGGCAGGCGCGCCCTTCCACTGCCTCTGTCCCAGACATCTTGGCATTCTTGCAATCCAGTTTTGATAAGAGTCTAGCCACCAGTTCCTTAAGGGTGCAATGGGTGGCAATTTCCTGTTATCACAGAAAAGTCCACGGGGTGCCATTGGGTGCATACCCAGACATGCTGAGATTTCTAAGGGTGGTGACCCACCTCTGTCTGCTGAGGAGGGCGGTGGTACCACCTTGGGATCTCAATCTGGTGCTGATGACACTGTCTGGGGAACCCTTTGAGCCATTGAGTCAAGTTTCTCTGAAGGATTTGACTCTGAAAATGGTATTCCTGGCAGCAATTTCCACGGTACGCAGGATTTCAGAGCTTCAGGCCCTGTCGTGCCAGGAGCCATTCCTTTTCTTCTCCAAGGAGAAAGTGTTCTTGTGCCCGGTACCTTCATTTGTGCCCAAGGTGGTGTCAGCATTTCATGCAAATCAGGCCGTTTCCTCACCGGCTCTGGTGAGCATGGATGTGGGCCCTGCCACTCCACAGCTGTGCTGCCTAGATGCTAAAAGAGCCCTATGAAGGTATGTGAAAAGGGCAGCGCCCTTTTGGAGATCGGACCATCTGTTGATTCTGTTTGGTGGGCCGCACAAAGGTGAAGCGGCAGCTAAGGCCTCCATTTCCAGATGGATCAGGGAGGCAATTGTGTCAGCGTACATCTTGAAGGGTAAAGCAGTGATGGCGGGGTTGCGGGAGCATTCCACGAGAGCTCGGGCAGTCTCGTGGGCAGAGTATAGTTTAGTTCTGTCGGTGGAGATCTGTAGGGCGGCAACGTGGTTGTCGCTGCATACTTTCTCTAAGCATTTTCGCTGGGATGTCCAGGTGGTGGGAAATGCTCGTTTCAGATCGGCAGTGCTTCAGGCCAGTTGTGCGGATCCCTCCCGCTAGTTTAACTGCTCTAATACATCCCAGAGGTATGGGACTGGACTGGAGGGACGATAAGGAAAGAAAAGTTAAATTTACCTGCTAATTGACATTCCTTGAGGAACTCCAGTCCAGTCCCGGAACCCTCCCTCAGTGCTTTCTGAGATAAGCTGTGTGCACTCCAGTCCTGAAGCTGGTTCCTTTGGTGGAGGAAGTGGCCAGGAGGAGCCGGAGAGTAGAGTGTAATCGGTGTTGGGGAAGGGGGGTTTCAGAAGAGCTGTCAGTCGCTTGCTCCCCACTGGTTGGAGTTGCTCGGGAGCTCAACAGGTAGGCCTCCTCATCCTGGAGGGGGAGGCAGGGTATCCTTCCTAGTGGACGGAAGGAGTACTAGTTTATTTAGGCATAAAAGTGTTTGTTCCATGTTTAACTACTGTACTTATTTGTTGGTCCTCTGAGTCTGCTTTGTCAATATGTACTGTGGCTGGTAGGCGGTGCCAGCTGCTTAAGTACACTAGTGTCATCAAAAAGATGACATACTTAGTCTCCAAGATGCCGGAAGAGGTACACTACCCCCAGAGGTGCAAGACTGGACTGGAGTTCCTCAAGAAACAACAATTAGCAGGTAAGTCTAATTTCTCTTTATGCACTTTATTCAAGAGTGTTATTGGAAAGTAAAAATGAAACAGAATAAATTGGGTTTAAAAAAAAAAAACACCACAGTAGTGCTGTCTTGTGCTTTATTCTTAGAACCCACAACTTATATAGCAGGGCGACTTATACTATGATTTTACCAGTAAATGCCTCTTTTTGGCCTCTGCAACTATACTCAGGAGAGACTTATAATCCAGGAAATACAGTATTTGCGCTATAAGGACCTGTGCCAACTTAAAATTCTGGTGTTGACATTTAATGGAATAAATCATGCTAAAAACGACTATGCATGTCTGTGCTTGGTTGACCTCACTTGATGAACTTCAGTACAGATATGCCTCCACTTCTCATGCACTTTGGAAGGGGTCAAGGATGATGCCTTCCCCTCAGGCTTGTGCGAGTACTGAAAGTGGCTATGCTTTGGGCATGGAAAACTCTAAAGAGCCACAAGCTAGATTAAGAGAGACCCAACAGTGGTTCTCTGCAACTGAAAATCACTGTACAGAGAGGTATATGGAATTACCACCAGAAAGGTTTTGCTTTAAAGTGCAAAGTCAGCTGACCATTATGCAAAGGAAGCTCTTTTTCTGGACTAAAAAGTCTCCTCTCAGTTTCAAAGTGGTTAAGCTAACAGTTCAGATGGTCTTTCAGGTTTGAAGAGATGTGCAAGTACAAGGCTTGCGTTCAGTTCAGTTATGGCCAGAGCCCAAGATTAGATACTTTCAATATATTTTGAAGGTCTGGATTTTATTGCCACCCTGCAGGCAGGGTCAGAATTCTGACTTCGGCGACACGGCACAGGAGCCAGAACAAAAACACAAATTAATAGAATTTTCTTTTTAAGGAACAGAAGCAATGAAAAGCACCTTTGTAAGTAACAGAAGTAAAACCTCAAGTGGGAGACTTGTTTTTGCAGCCACTCGGTAGAGTGAAACAAACTAAGGAGCAGAAGAGACAGCAACACGCTGAAAGCTGTTCTGTCCAGGAGACATGCAGTGACGTCACCCACACTTGTGTGCCTTACTCAGTCTCGTCTGTCAATGGAAAAAGATCAGCTTCAATCTCTGCAAATCATTTTTTTCTTTTTTAAATACAGGCCTACCTTGTGAATTCTGTGGACTAACACAGATGCAAAAAAACGTAAGGTTCCTCTTAGCTGATCTACAAACGATTCATCATCAGTCACAACCCTGTAACAAAAAAAAACGAAAATAGGAACAGATCATATATATAAAATAAAATTTTGAAAAATCAAGCAGAGTTAAATCTGGGAAACACACTTAGGAAAGAGGCTGCTTTTATACAGGCAGTACTTCCATTCTACCCCTCAGGAATGCTTATAGTTAACTCTAAAAGATTGATTTGGTTGGCCACTGTTTTTAACAATTGTTATTGCGTTCTTCAATGATGAATATCAGGATGATCAATCAAGTTCATCCACCATTTTCATGTTAAAAGAAATCCAGAACTTAATTTTTCATCAAGGTTTTAGGTATAATGGGCAACCTTAAAAATAGTCCTAAAATAATACACAGAAATATTTTAATGTATTTAATCTACCTACTCTGCGTTTTAATCAGTAATCAATCATGTCACTATATAGTCATGAATGTAAAAAGCAGCATGTCTATAATGAAGGCATTGGGAAGAGAGGTATTGAAGTATATGAGTCATGAATGGACAGTTATCTAGTGACCCTGGGTTGTTATGCCATCTGAATCATAAGGCAGTTCTCCATCATGTACAGACCAAGATGGGAGATTGGATGACTCTGCCTTTATATATGATGAGTCGTATCGCAGCCTTTCGCATGATTCTATTTGCTAAAATCTATACACACTACAGCTTCTGCTGCTGAAACTGTTGTAGTGGGAGGTAATGCAATTAGATCAAGCCATAAGCCGGTTTTTGTGGCAGGGGGAGGGGGAGGTCAAGCTCAAGTGGCGCTGCATCCAATACGAGGCTCATGGCATTGGGTGGGCATCCCAGATCTTGCGATCTATATTAATGCCTGTCATCTCCATCACCTGCGATACTGAAGTTTTTACACCACGTGAGCTAGAAGAAGCGTTTGTGGCACCCTATTCTTTGATGGCGGTGTTGCATTCGGATAGCTGAGAACTGCTCTCACGATTTACATAGTCTTCTTATTAGCCCTGTCCAGAGGGTATGGAAACTGGGGAGTGAGAACCCGATGTTTAGGGAATAGACTAGCCATGGACGTCACAGTTTAGGTCACCTAGTGGGCAATGCGGGACATATTAAAACTTTTGCGATGCTCCAGAAGGAATTTGAGCTAAAAAAACCCCCACATATTCAGATACTTGCAGGTACGGCATTATATTTATTCTATCCCAAACGAGGCCCTGCAAGCCGAAACTTCTGCACAGGCGATACAGTTTTTTGACTTAGGGAACGATGAGAATACGTCTGTCTCAAAGTTTGTTTGTAAGTTGCAGGAATGAGGTCCAGCATGGGATTTATCAACGCTGGAGAAAGCATGGGCATCCGAATTGGGGGTTCGAGTGGAGGCTGGGGATTTGGCACGGGCAGGCACGCACATACCCACGCTGGTTCGAGAGGCTTGATTGCAGGGACTGCAATATAGGATACTGTACAGGGCACAGCTCTCTCCTCGTAGAGCATTTTGAAGCGGCGTAGCCACAAGTGGCACCTGTCCATGCTGTCAGGCCCCCCTGGCTGATTTGGGTCACATGAGGTGGACCCGCCAAGGCTTCACGATATTGGTCCCAGCTACGTCGGTACTTGGAGACACTAGTGGGTCACGGCATACAATGGACAGCAACCCTTATAATATTTGATGAGCTGTCCACAGCTAGGCCTAAGGGAGCAGGGGTGTGATTGCTAGTCTGCAAGGCCTGCATGATAGGGAAAACGTCTGGTGCGTCACTGGCAGGAGGCCACTGTCCTGACCCACTGGGAATGACGTGCAGGCTTCCATAGCTTAATGCTAATGGAGTGCTTGGAGGCTAAGGGCAAAGTCAAGAAGTGGTGGGAATTGGGATCGTATATTAATACCTTGGCCCCTATGGCTTGGAATAAATTACTCTCAATATAAGGGTCAACATGGAAGAAGCGCAGGAACTGGTGGAAATGTGACGCCCAGGGTGTCGCCGAGGACTCTACTCGACAAAGTGGAGCAATATTCACGTTAACAGAACAAGGCAGAGGAGGAATATACTAGTCTCTGATATAGTGATTTGTTGGGGAGTGGTGTAAGAGCGCTCACTGCTCCTCTGTTCCCCTGGAACATGCCTCTGCCAGGTTCTTGGTTGTCAACTAATAATGATTAAACTATCATTATTAGGATAATAAAAATGCTGGTTATAAGGTTAAATGATTGCATTTTTGTACCATGTTCACTTACTTGATGTAACTAGACTGTAAGCAAGTTTCTTCAACAGATTTATATAAAAAAAAGTCTTTCTAAAACATTACATCATATTTATAAGCCACTTATTCACTGCAAGCAAAGACCTAATCAGTTTATACTCTTAAAACATACATACAGTCAGCGCTGTACCTAGCCCTGTGTGAGCGGTGCGGCTGCAAAGGGCGCAAAGAAACAGCGCACATTTGGAGCTGCCGGCCACAGCTGCAAGTAAATAAAGCACAGCAACAGGTCGTCTTTCACATATATGCACTCTAGGCTGGTCCCATCCTGCCCCCCCCCCCCAACACAAACTTTGCCAGAGGGAGTGGGGATGAGGCTAGCCTACAGCATATGCAAGAGAAAGGCAGCTTGCGATGGGCTGAATTTACTTGCAGCCGCGGTTTGTGAGTCAACTGAAGGTAGGATGACAGCTGTGACAAGGGGAAAGAAGGTGGGAAGGAGTGGACTACTTGGGGGGGGGGGGGGTCAAAGAAAGCACGGGAGAGATATGGGACCACGTGGGTGGATAGGGGAAATCAAGGAACTCATGGGGTGATGCTGGACACCTGGGGGAGGTAAGGGAAGGAGGGATGCTGGGCATCTGAGGCGTAAAAGAGAAGAGATGTTGAACATGGTGGGAAGGGGGTAAGCCAGTAAGGAGAGATGCTGTACTGGGGCATATGGCTGAAGCCTCATCTAGAACGTCTGCCTTGGGCCTGCTCTGCCAGAGGTGGCGGGAATTTTAATGCCCAAGAGTAGGAGCAGCAAGTCTGGCAAGAGCCATAAAATGATACTGATTATATTTTACCCTAAGGCAGAGGAAAGAGCCTTATCTTTATTTCAGCAACTGCCATGGGATTTTCTAAGAGTGGCAACTAACGTCTAAAACATTTAGGACGGACACTATCTGGAAAAGTGCCGATATCATGTCTAACAAGAAAGTGGATAGTCTCCATCTCACTGCAGGACTACTGTCTGTATCTTAATATTGCTGGGTTGTTTATTTATTTAGAATTGATAAAGGAATAGGGTTACTCAAACTAATATAAAAGTCTCTCAGGTTCATTAGGTGTATCTTATATTCACTTCTCAATGAACTTAAAAAGGACCTAAAAGTACTCTATAGCCAATGGTTAAATCACTTGCTGATGAAAATACCTAATTCAACCCTCTGGTAAGTCACATTCTCCAAGTTTTAAAACAATTTCTCATCAGGTAAGTGCTCACACAGGCTGATTCCTTACCAGCAGAGGCAGATCCTATCTCAGCACATTTATCAGTCGCATTGCTTTAGTTAGCATCTATTCAAACACTATAAACAAACATTCTCTCTCACTTTCTTTTTATAGGGTAATTTCTCTAGCAAAAAACAAATCTTTATATCCACAAAGAAATCCTCATCACCATTCCCGCAGGGTTTGGCATTTTCCACCCTCCTGTTCAACATCTATATTCAACCACTCTGCTTAATATTCAAAAAGCGCAAGATTGGATACCATCTCTATGCAGATGACATCCTACTCTACTCCCAGATCAATGTACATAACCCTACATACCACAACATAACCGAATGCATACAGGAAGCAGAAAAATGGCTAAATATAAACAACTTCAAAAATTAACCTTAAAAAAAAAAAGAAGTACTTGTCACCACGAGGCACCATAGTTTCACCCCCTCACAAACAATCCATATTCTCAACACCACTATCTCTGAACAACAGTAAGTCAAATACTTGTGCATCATCCTAGACCAGGGGTCTCAAACTCAAATTGCTTTGAGGGCCAAATGAGGACTTGTAAAGTAACCCGGGGGCCGCATAAGACGCGGGGCCTCATTTGCATAAGGGGCCTCATTTGCATAAATATTTGCATAATGTTACCATACACTAACTTTTAGTAAACATGCCTCTTTAATGAGTATGGATAAAGAAAGACTAAAAGATTTAGAAACAAGAAGACAATAATTAAACTGGGAACCCCAAAAGCCAAACTTGGAATGTACAACAACACTGTAGAAATAAAACTATAAATTAATTTCCTCTTGTACTAAACAAAGCGCAAACATTAATGATGCACATTTCCCAGAGCTGACATATTCCAGTTAATAAATTCAAAATAAAGAGATATTTTTCTACCTTTTGTGCATTTTTTTCAGTTGCAATTGTTCCAGCCACTTTCTTCTGGTTTCTTCATGTCTTCTGCTAACTCTCCATCGTCTGCTGTCCATTTGCCCTTTCTTCTCTCCTAGTTTTTTTTCCATTCTCTCTCTACATCTGCTTTAACATACTAATCTTTCTCCTTTTTCTCTTTCCTCATTCCTATTTCATCCACTCAAATTTTACCCCTCCATCCTCAATCCCCACTTACTCTCCCAATACCTGGCCAATTGTAGATTTGTCTTCTCTCCCAGACAAAATATTTTTCCCCTCTCCATTTCACTTTCCCAGCTCCATCCCATTCTAATCCTCCCCCAACATCAGCTCCCTTCTAGTTCCAGCCCCACCCAGCATCCGCTCCCTTCTAGTCCCCCCATTAGTCCATTTCCAGTCCTATCCTAGCCTCACCATCAGCCCATTTCCAATCCTAGCCCCCCATCAGCCCATTTCCAATCCTAGCTCCCTCCCCTCACAGCCCATTTCCATTCCAAGCCCCCCATCAGCCATTTGCAGTTCAAGCCCCCCTTCCACTCAGCCCATTTCCAGTCCTAGCAACCCCCCCCCCAGCCCATTACCAGTCCTAGACCCCCCATAGCCCATTACCAGTCCTAACCTCCCCATAGCGCACTTCCAGTTTTACCCCCCATCACCCCATTTTCAGTCTTACCCCCCCCCATAGCCCATTACCAGTCATAACCCCCCTGCCAATAGCCCACTTCCAGCCCTAACCCCCATTACCCCATTTCAGTCAGCCCTTCCATAGCTCATTACCAGTCCTAACTCCCCCCATCAGCCCACCTCCAGTCCTTCCTAACCCCCACCTGCCCATTTCCAGTCCTAGCCCCCACCATAGCCCATTACCAGTCATAACCCCCCTGCCAATAGCCCATCTCCAGTCATAACCCCCCCCTGCCAATAGCCCATCTCCAGTCATAACCCCCCCTGCCAATTGCCATTTTCCTGTAATACCCCCCCCTGCCAATAGCCCATTTCCAGTCATACCCCCCCGCCAATAGCCCATTTCCAGTCATACCCCCCCCTACCAATATCCCATTTCCCGTCATACCCCCCCCCCCGGCCAATAGCCCATTTCCAGTCATACCCCCCCTGCCAATAGCCCATTTCCAGTCATACCTCCCCCCCCCTGCCAATAGCCCATTTCCAGTCCTACACCCCCCCCCCCCCAGGTAAATTAAAAAAAAACCTGGCTTCTGCTGCTCAAGCAGCAAAATCAGCTGTCCTGCGGCCCCTTCCCCTGTGCCCGGAGATCCGAGTCTGCTCTATCAGCGGCGTGCTTTTCAAGCCGCGAGGAGAGTATTCCCCTCTCGCGCGGCTTGAAACCGCGCGAGAGGGGAATACTCTCTTCCCGGCTTGAAAAGCACGCCGCTGATAGAGCAGACTCGGATCTCCGGGCACAGGGGAAGGGGCCGCAGGACAGCTGGTTTTGCTGCTTGAGCAGCAGAAGTCAGGTTTTTTAAAAATTTGACAATTGATTCTGCCGCTGCCACGGCGGCAACGGCAGAAGCCAGGGTTTTGGGGTTTTTTTGTTTTCCTCCGTCGCGGGCCGCACAAAGTTGTCTCGCAGGCCGCATGCGGCCCGCGGGCCGCGTGTTTGAGACCCCTGTCCTAGACAGAACAGTTAACATGGAGCCACACATAAAACAAACTGCATGAACCATATTTTTCAAGTTAAGAACCGTGCAACACCTTAGACCCCTCCTCGCACCCCATGACTTCAGAACGGTAGTCCAAGCATTAATCACACCCCACTTGGACTACTGCAACAGCTTACTACAAGGTCTCCCCAAAAAAAGCATAAACCACCTCCAATTAGCCCAGAATGTCACTGCCAGAATCATAACCAAGGCACACTTAACTGACCATAGCACACCTATCCTACAAAATCTCCAATGGCTCCCAATAGCAAGTCGCTCAAAATACAAAATGATAATTACAACATTCAAACTACACAACAACATTGCACCATCATATCTGTCATCCCTTATAACTGCTCAGCTCAACACCAGAAACAGAAGGAAAAGTAAACTGAACCTCCTCAACATTCCCACCGCTATATGTAAAACCAAACAGATAACAAGCAACAGAGAGTTTACCTTCACAGCCCCAGTACTTTGGAACTCGCTACCAGACTCACTACGATCACTCAAAGACACAAACATTCAGGAAGGAATTAAAGACTCTGCTCTTCATTGAACACTATAGCAACCACAACACCACCAGCACCCAATCACATCCCCCCCCTCCACCCCCAAAACACAAGGCATAACCTAATCAGAGGCAAAACTACATACCTCACAAACTCCCCAAAAGCATATTCAGCACCTGATCGGTATAACAATCATTAAAAAAACTGCTACAATGTTGCTTTATATCTCAGTGTAAATACTTAACAAGATACAATGTACATAGTTCAGTTGTTACAATGTAAATAGTTACACTTGGTTCTATGTAACTTGTGTTCTATGTAAACCACCCCTGATCTCTGGAAGAGGCGGTACAGAAAACTGGCTGAATGAATACATATATAAATAAATAAATAGCTTTTAAATAGCCTATGGCTTAACTTATTTGTAATATTTACTTCAACTAGTCAATCAATTCCTGGCGAAACTCCAAGTAATTCTGTCCACAGAATACTCTTAAGAAGTGGGACAGGTCTGGTCAGCTGTCAGGACTGGCTGCATCTAGTTAATTCTGGGCTTATCCCCTCTAGAACTGCAACTGTAGAATTAATGATGGCCTAGAAGCCAGCACCCTAAAACAACAAAACTACAACCTTAAAACTCCCAGAGGATACCAGGAAAAAATGCTGTTGAAGCCTCACACCGAGTTACCGTTTGCAAGGGCTAAACACTTACAGACAGGCCTAAAGGAATGGAGGCTGCCACCTGCCTGTCAGTTCAAAGATTGCAAGAGAAATGAAGTTTTACTAAACCTAGAAAGCCTATTTAACCACAACAGCTCTCTCATTTTATAGTAAATCATTTCATTTATTCTGCTTGTCTATCGCAACATATACTACATCTATGCAGTTTGCATCTTTACATCAACAATATAAAGCAATAACAATGTTGTTGTTAAGTGCCGTTGAGTCAGTGTCGATTCATGGCGACCCTCTGGATAGTTGTCCTAAACTGTGTTCGGTCTTTAGTCAGGCGGCTCACTGTTGATAGAGTGGCACTCATAGTTGCTGCTATTCTATCGATCCATCTCATTACTGGCCTTCCTTGCCAAACATGATGTCTTTCTCTAACGATCTCTCTCTTCGCATTATGTATCCAAAGTATGAAAGTCTTGTCATCTGAGCTTCTATGGAAAGCTTAGGTTTGAGCTCCTCCAGTACCGACTGGTTTGTTCTTCAGGCAGTCCATAGTATAAACAGTATTCAGCACCAGCATCATAATTCAAAGGCATCAATTTTCTTCCTATCTTTTTCATTGTCCAACTTTCGCATCCATATGATGATATTGAAAATACCATGGCTTGAACAAGATGAATCTTTGCATGGAGAGAAAAATCTCTGCTCTTGAGAATCTCATCTAGGTCCTTCATAGCCATTCTGCCATCTGATTTCTTGACTGCTTGTCATTTCTTTATTGTAGTTGATCCAAGTAGGTTAAAAGTTGTCAACTATTTCAATTTCTTCTCCATCAACGATGAACTTACTGATTTTGCCAGTTGTCAGGATCTTTGTGTTTTTACATTAATAAGCAGGCCCATTTTAAGACTATGTTCCTTGATCTCGAGAAGCAAATGTTTTAAGATAGTCTTCATTTTCAACCAGTAATGCGGTATCATCAGAATAGCGGAGGCTGTTGAGGAGTCTTCCACCAATCTTCACACCTAACATAAGAACATAAGATATGCCATACTGGGTCAGACCAAGGTCCATCAAGCCCAATATCCTGTTTCCAACAGTGGCCAATCTAGGTCATACGTACCTAGCAGTTTCCCCAAAAGACACAGGTTCCGCAATGCTTGTACTGGGTCAAGCATTGATATCCTGGGTCCCTTCTTAATAATGGTTTATGGACCTTTCCTCCAGGAACTTGTCCAAACCTTTTTTAAACCCAGCTACACTAACAGCCTTTACTACATCCTCCGGTAACAAATTCCAGAGTTTGATTACACGTTGAGTGAAAAAATATTTTCTTTTATTAGTCTTAAATAGTTTACCCTGTAGCTTCAGTACAAGCATTGTGGAAGTACAAGCTTCAGTACAAGCATTGTGGAACTTGTGTCTCTTGGGGAAACTGCTAGGTACATATGATCTAGATTGGCCACTGTTGGAAACAGAATACTGGGCTTGATGGACCTTGGTCTGACCCAGTATGGCATATCTTATGTTCTTATGTTCATTGCATATCCCCTAGACTTTCTATATTCTGATAACGTAAACAATCGATCTACGCTTACCCGTTCCACTCCATTCATTAATTTATAGCCTTCTATCATATCTCCCCTCAGCCATCTCTTTTCCAGATTTAAGAGCCCTAACCTTTTTAGCCTTTCTTCATAGGAGTATCCTTCCATCCCCTTTACCATTTTGGTGGCTCTTCTCTGAACCTTTTCTAATAACGCTATATCCTTTTTAAGATACGGCGACCAGAATTGCACACAATATTCAAGGTGCGGTCTCACCATGGAAAGGTATAAAGGCATTATAATATCTTTTGTTTTATTTTCCATTCCTTTCCTTATGATACCTAGCATTCTATTTGCTCTCTTGGCTACCACTGCACACTGGGCCGAGGGTTTTAACATGTTATCCACAATGACGCCTAAATCTTTTGCCTGGGTGGTGGTTCCTAATGTAGAACCTTGCATCGTGTACCCATAGTTTGGGTTGTTCTTCCCTAGGTGCATAACTTTGCACTTGTCCACATTAAATTTCATCTGCTATTTTGATGCCCAGTCTTCCAATTTATCAAGATCCTCTTGCAATTTTCCACAATCCTCTTGGGTTTTAACAACTTTAAATAGTTTTGTGTCATCTGCAAATTTGATAACCTCACTCATTCCACTTTCCAGGTCATTTATGAATATGTCAAAAAGCAGCGGACCCAGCACAGATCCGTGGGGTACACCACTATTCACCTTTCTCCATTGGGAAAATTGGCCATTTAGCCCAACCCTCTGCTTTCTATCTTTTAACCAGTTCCTGATCCACAGTAGTACACTGTCTCCTATCCCATGACTCTTTAGTTTTGCCAAAAGTCTCTGATGAGGGACCTTGTCAAAGGCTTTCTGAAAGTCCAGATACACTCTATCAACCGACTCACCTTTGTCCACCTGTTTATTCACACTTTCAAAAAAACATAACAGATTAGTAAGACAAGATCTTCCTTGTCTAAAGCCATGTTGGCTGTCTCCCATTAGGCCATGACTATCTACATGCTGAGTAATTTTATTCTTTATGATGGTTTCTACCATTTTTCCCAGTACTGACTTGAGGCTCACCGGTCTGTAGTTTCCCGGATCACCCCTGGAACCCTTTTTAAAAATTGGTGTTACATTGGCGATCCTCCAATCATCAGGTATTAGAAATGATTTTAATGATAGTTCACAGATTACTAATAGCAGGTCTGCAATCTCATATTTCAGTTCTTTCAACACCCTTGGATGTATACCATCCGGCCCAGGTGATTTGCTACTCTTCAGTTTATCTAATAGTTGTAAGACATCTTCCCGATGTATCGATATTTCCTTCAATTCTTCCACACCTTTAAATACCACTTCAGTCATGGGTAACATCCCTACATCTTCCTCAGTAAAGACCGAAGCAAAGAATTCATTCAGTCTCTCCGCTATCGCCTTGTCGCCTCTTAGTGCCCCTTTAACTCCTCTATCATCTAATGGACCAACTGACTCTCTCTCAGGTTTTTTCCAACGAATGTACTTGAAAAAAATCTTTATTTTGCGTTTTTGCTTCCGCAGCAAGCTTCTTCTCAAATTCTCTCTTTGCCTGCTTTATCAATGCCTTGCATTTGACCTGCCAGTGCTTGTGCTGTTTCCAGGTTTTGTCGTTTAGCTCTTTTTTCCATTTCCTGAAAGATGCTTTCTTGGCAACAACAGCCTCTCTGACCTTACCTTTAAACCATGCTGGCAGTTTTTTGGACTTCCTTCCACTTTTCTTAAAGCATAGAATACAGCTGGTCTGGGCTTCCAAGATAGTATTTTTCAACAACACCCAAGCTTGATGTAAGTCTTTAATCTTTGCAACTGCTCCTTTTAGTTTTTTCTTAACTATTTTCCTCATTTTATCAGAGTCTCCCTTTCAAAAGTTAAAAGGTAGTACCGTGGATTTCCTTACTATCCCTCCTCCACTAATTAAATCAAAGGTGATCATGCTATGATCACTATTGCCAAGTGGCCCCAACACCCTTATCTCTTGCACTAGATCTGGTGTTCCACTAAGGACTATGTCTAATATGGCTTCACCTCTGGTCGGTTCATGAACCAGCTGCTCCAAGCAGTCATTTATGTCATCTAGGAACTTTATCTCCCTAGCTTGTCCTGCCTTCATACAGTCCTGCTTCTCTGATGATTTGTTCTGCATATTGATTGTACTCTGCTCCTCCCCTCACCGGTAACAGTACCTAGGTTCTTAGGAACAGATCTCCACACTCAGAGCAATGAGAAGGAAGCTATAACAATAATGCAATTCACACACACAATTGTGGTACACACACAAATTGCCCAAAGCTTTGGGAGAGAGAGCAAGGCTTGCGCCTTCTCTCTGACCCTGCCTACTTTGGCTTCCTTTTTTATTGGCTTAAAATCCCATCTCATAGCATAAATTCCACCTTATTATTCTACAAACATCACGTTTATATCTTTTACTAATGCATATTCATAATGTGCATCTCTATGTCATAGATCAGATCTTATTAGTATAGGTCATCAGGAGATGACATACATGTATTCCCAGACATAACTTCTTAAACAATAATTCTAACACAAACCATTTTCACAGTGTATGTTTCAAGACTGAACAGAAAGTTCTTACCTGCACTTTGTGTACAATAAACTGGCCTATAGTTTCTGTTATCTGAAGTTTCTGCAGAGTTTTTAGTAGTCTCTTCAAGGTCATCAGCTTAGTAATAGGCTTTGGAACATCTGAGCTACTGAATCTGTGATGTTAACTCTTTATGAGGGCTTTCAGTGATATACTATAATTGAGTACCCTCACAATGTACACGGCCCTGTACAGACAAGCCTTCTTTCACATATAAATTAAACAGGTAGGGGGAAAGTATGCAGTCTTGTCCTACAACTTTGCTAATTTTAAACCATTCTGTTTCTCCTTGTTCCATTTGAATTGTTGCTTCTTGATCAATGTAAAAGGTTGTGCAAAATAATTATCAGGTGTTCTGGTATACCCCATGCTTCTTAATGTAGATCAGAGTTTCTCATGATTTACAGAGTCAAAAGCCTTGCTGAATTCAATAAAACAGATATCTTTTTGGTATTCCTATTGTCTTTTCAAGGATCCATATCACAACCACGATGATGTCTCTCGTTCCTCGCCCTTTCCTGAACCCTGTTTGCACTTCAGGCAGTTCTCGTTCCCGGTATGGTTGTAGTCTCTGCTGAATAATCTTCAGTAGAATCTTACTGGCATGTGGGATCAGAGCGATTGCGTAATAAATTTCCACAGTCCGTTTTGCAAACTTTCTTTAGCATTGCTATAAATAGATCTTTTCCAGTCAGTTGGCAATGATGATTTCTTCCAAATTTTCTGGTAGAATCTTGTAAGTACAGTAACAGCTGCATCCAATTGCTGTAATACTTCAATAGGAATGCCATCAATACCCAATGCTTTGTTCTTTGATAAGGCTTTCAATGCTGTTTTGACTTGTTGCATCACCAATGGTTCCTGATTATAAGGTACAGGTTGAAACGGCTGTTAGTCTACATGATCTTTATGGTATGATGACTCTGTATATTCTTTCCACCTTTTCTTGATCTTCTCAGTATCATACATGGACCCTTAAGCATCTTGTAGCATTCCAATCTGAGGCTAGAATTTTTTCTTTAACTCTCGTAGCTTTAGGAAAGTCGATCCCATTCCTCCTCTAATAGTTTACGATTCTATTTCCTTGCATGTATCATGGTAGTTCTTCTCCTTGACTTATCTTGCTGCATGTTGGAATTCTCTGTTGAGTTCTGCCACTGCCTCTCCTTCTCTTATGACTTTAGTTTCTCTGTGTGTGCTTTTTCACCTTTTGTAGAGAGACTTCTTACACTCTTCCAACACAACCTTCTTGATGTCATCTCATAGCTCTTCTGGAGCTCTGTCATTTGTATCTAATGCAGCAAATAGATTTTGCAGATATACTACTGGAATTTAAAGCCTATTATCAAGGTCATATTTTGCTTCATTCATGAGTTGCTTGCTCTCTTTCAACTTTATCTTGAGTTTGCATACTAGTAGTTGGTGATCTGTACCACAGTCAGCTCCAGGTTTTGTCTCTGTTGATGTTACAATAGAGCTTTTCCATCATCGACTTCCACAGATGTAATCAATTTGATTTTTATACAGTCCATGGGGTAAAGTCCATGTCTACAGTTGCCACTTGTGTTGCTGGAAGAAGGTGTTTGAGATGAATAGATCATAGGTCTGCAGAATTCTATCAGTCTTTCTCCAGCTTCATTTCTGTTGGCATATTTTTCAACCACTTTGCCGCCTTATTTGTTGCCACTTTTGCGTTCCAGTCATGTTGTTTGTTGCATGATCTGTCAATTTCAGCTTGTACTTGTTCATAGAACTCATCAACTTCATCCTCTTCTGCAGCTGTTGCTGGGGCATATACCTGAATTATAGTTGTGTTGATGGGCATTCCTCATAGACTAATAGAAATTAAATGTTTACAGATTGCACTGTATTTTATTACAGTTCTTGGAAGTTTCTTCTCTATGATAAATGCAACACCACTGCTTCTTTGTCTTTCATTTCTAGCAGAGTAGACCATATGATCATCAAATGCAAAGTGTCCGATGCCAGTCCATTTCAGTTTGCTGACACCCAAGAGATCGAGTTGTGCACTTTCCATTTCATTCTTGACCACCACCAACTTCTCTTGGTTCATGCTTTGTATGTTCTATGTCCCAATATGTAAGACATCTTTGCAGCTTCTGACTCTCATGCACAGCTACATCAGCAGTCAGAAGTCCCGAGGGCTTTGATCCAACCACATCATAAATGCTGGGTTTACTCTGAAAAGTCTTCAGCTCCTCCCCAGTTACCAGTTGAGTGCCTTCCGACCTCGGGGTCTCATCTTTCAGCACTACAGTGCAATTTATTTTTTGTTGCAACTATCCACTGGGTTTTCATGACAAGATATGGAAGTAGATTGCCAGGCCTTTCTTCCACGCAGTTAATTCTAGTGTTGTTGCCGTTGTCACAGAAAAGTGATTCTCCACTGCCAGCAGCTGCCCAGTTGGGTGGTTTGTCTTGGTCTGGCTCCTCAACTGAGACCTGTCCATCTTGGGAGATCCTGCTATTAGTTAAGCTACAGATAGCTTAGCTCTCAGCATCACTGATGCACACAAGCCCTCACAGCACGACAAGTTGCAAACCAAGTGAGGGTCAATAATACATAAAGTTAAATTTAAAAAAAATAAATAAATAAAATCAATAAACCTAAATAGCCTGTCCTAACTATCCAGACCATTATGATTTTTATATTATGTATAGGCCTTAGTAAAGAAATAAGTTGTCAAGTTCCTTCAGAAAGGCAAAAAAACCCTTGTTCTTGATGTAACCATAAGGGCAAAACATTCCATCCTTGGAGCAATGCTAATAAATCAGCACAAATGAACATTTACCTGCCTAGAAATTATCTTAAATCATTTTTATGAAAAACAAAGGGAAGCATTAACCATCATCTCTGGTCATCACTTATGAGAGACAAGGAGTTGCATCCTATAGCTCAGTGCTCCAATTATGTATCCCAGTGACTAACAACTGCACCGATGGTTCATTTGAAAGACCGACTAAACCTGTTTTGTCTTACGATTGTTTCTTATGTTTATTGGAATATGCTCAGAACAGTGGATGGGCAGACTATAAATTATTTTAAATAAATAAAAAAGCACTTAGAAAACTGGATGTCATTTTAGTATGGGGGAAGAGTCAAATCTTAATGTTCCCGACACCATCCACAGCTCTCCCCAGCCCGGGGATAGAGCCTCCGGCGCCAAGAACAGCAGCGGCACTTCTTCGGCCCAATCGGGGCACAGCAGAGGGCTTTAAAAGCTCGCGCCATCGGGCGCGTGGTCCTCTTTTGTTCCCGACACCATCCACAGCTCTCCCCAGCCCGGGGATAGAGCCTCTGGCGCCAAGAACAGCAGCGGCACTTCTTCGGCCCAATCGGGGCACAGCAGAGGGCTTTAAAAGCTCGCGCCATCGGGCGCGTGGTCCTCTTTTGTTCCCGACACCATCCACAGCTCTTCCCAGCCCGGGGATAGAGCCTCCGGCGCCAAGAACAGCAGCGGCACTTCTTCGGCCCAATCGGGGCACAGCAGAGGGCTTTAAAAGCTCCAGCCAATCAAGCGCGCCCGCGCCTTGCGGGCCCGCGCCTGAGGGCCGCGCAAGAGGGCCCTTTGGCACGGCCCTTAGGCTAAGGCGCTTAACCGACACACTGCAAACGGAAACAAGGAAGAAACCTTCCAAGCAAAGGCTCTACTAGACCCCCGTTGACCACCAAAAAGTAAAAGAAAAGCAACGCGGAAGCCTTCATACTCCACTGCACCGCACCGAATTGAAAACCACCAAACCGCAGCAAGTATACCTGACGATAGGAATCCCCCAACAGACCCACCCTCTGCAGTTGATCCTATTCGTTTATTCTAGATAACTCAAATATCAATTACATCCTAGTTTGATTAATCTTCCTTGGGACTGCATTTTCAACTGTGAATAATCTCTGAGACCCTAAATAGATTATCTTTTATATCAACTACATCATATTTGGTATAACTTAATCAATATTGTAAATAAGATATACAACAGAAATACATTACTATTGTTAGTATTAATTCATACTACCATCACAAATAGCCTGAAAGTAATACTGTTGCCAGTAGCACATATATAGATTATAACCAGTACAATTATTTACTGTTGTCAGTAAGATATACTCCTGAAAATATATAACATTGTCAGTACTAATTTGTATTGTTGAAACTGCTCTGAACCTAACATCAACTGATAATTACTTTACCTGAACAGTCTAACGATTTACAGTGTTACAATAATATACATAACTAATCGATGCTGATTAAACTGTAGCAATAATTGATACTGATACTTCAATTGAACACTTCACTAGCTCTCTCTACATCACCATTACCAACAGTACCTAATACTGTTGTCAGTAGTAAGCCATCACTTATACTGTTGCCAGTAGAAAGTTATTATTGTTGCTAAACAGTAAGTCAGCACTCATAATTACAGTAAGTAAGTAGCCAACTAGCAAGTAACAACCATTCATTCTAATACGGTTGGCATTAGAAGATTGAGTTACCGTCATCAGTAACCTGCTCTGAACTTACTGTCATCAGTAGCTCACTTGGATTTACAATTATCACTACTGCAATTTAACTCTTTCAGAGCTTATTTACTGAATACCACTAACTGATCTTTTCCTCCATAATTTCTCTGACCAAATAATCACCAACACCGGTAATAGAATCCGGATATTATTACATTGAACTACGAAACACACTATACTACATAAAACTCTCCAACCTGTACCTTGACACTGAACATGACACTCACTAACACCATGATTCTAAAAATAACCTACAACTTTATATTATTGACAATCCTAATCGATCTAACACTTAGCTTTTCTTCTAAAAATCACATGGCAATCCCCATAATACGAACAACACCTAGAAATAACTATCATATTGCCCACACAAACCCATACCACCAGACAAAAATAAACTACCACCGACTTATACAAATAAAACAAAATGATTTACAACAAACAAAAGAAAGCAACATCAAAAACACCAATTCACTATCATGCATCCTTATCAATGCACGCTCAATGAAAAATAAACTTCCCATTTTCAGCGACTTAATAACTGACCTAAAACCCGACATTTTATGCGTAACTGAGACGTGGCTATCTGAAACGGATACAGTCTACATAAACCAGCTTAATACTGATGACTACGATATAAACTTTACTCACAGACCTAACAAAAAAGGAGGAGGTGTACTTATCATGACGAAAAAGATATTAAATGCCAAATCAATAAGACCCAATATAGCCAACAACATTGACACAATCACCATAAAGACTAAAAATCTTAGAATATGTCTAATATACAGACCCCCTGACCAAAAAACAGATAGCCTGGATCCACTTATTGAATTTCTGGGCTCATCTACTGATCATGATCCAATAATCATGCTAGGTGATTTTAACCTCCCCTCACTTCCAGCATCGGAAGCCAACATCTTCCTAGAAACCATAGCTGACATGGATTTTCACCAGATAATCAACAAAACAACACATATAAAAGGAGGCACGCTAGACCTTATACTTCTTCCAAACTCAATCTTCCAACTATTCAACCCAGATTCTATAGAATGCACACAAATTCCTTGGTCTGATCATTACATTATTAAAACAAAACTCACATTCCACACCAATAGCACCAAAAACTACTCAAGAAGTGAACCCACCACAAAATTCAAAAGATTTAACGAAACTGAATTCCTAGATACAATAATACCCTACCTTGTGTCTCCCCCAACGGATTTAGACGAAGCTATTAAAAATTGGCATGACACAATAACCGATGCAGCTAAATCTGATCGAAGTAATAAGAAACCCACTAACTCAAAAAAAGCTCCATGGTTCGACAACACGCTAAAACAAATGAAGAGACAACTAAGAAAATCAGAACTTAAATGGCGCAAAACCAAACTAATTATTCATAAGGAAATATATAATAACCTTCTTACAAAATACAAGGACGCCATAGATAGCACTAAAAAGACTTACTATGCAGCAATCTTATCAAAATCCTATAACAGACCACGAGAGCTATTCTCCATAGTTAGAAATCTCACTAATAACCCTCAAACACATAACAATGAAATTACTGACATATCAGTACAAACTTTAGCTGACTACTATCAAAATAAATCCACACAACCTATAATGACCATAGACAAAAATAATGTAGCTTTAAATTGCTTAAACGAATGGTCAGATTTTCACCCCACATCTAAAGAATCACTAAAGAATATAATTTCCAACCTCAACACTACCACCTCCTTCCTTGATCCCTGCCCTGTAACATGGATAAAAAGTACACTTCCAATACTAATCTCTTTCATCCTACCTATAGTCAACCTCTCATTACTACAAGGTTACCTCCCTCCTAAACTTAAACATACACAAATCCGCCCAATTCTCAAGAATGGTGTAATGGACAAAACATCACCAAAATCATATCGACCTATCTCAAGTATCCCTTTTTTAGCTAAAATAATAGAAAAAGTGGTACAGATCCAGACACAGGAATACATAGACTCTTCCTACCCACTTGATGAACACCAATATGGTTTTAGACCTCAGCATGGAGTAGAATCACTATTAACAGTCTTAATTGATACACTCCTTAAAGGGATTGATAATCACAAAAAAGCTTTCATACTCCTATTTATTGACATATCAGCAGCATTCGATAGTGTACATCACACTATAATGCTTAATAACCTAAAACAAATAGGTATAAATGCCACGGTACACAAATGGTTCACCTCATATTTACATAATAGAACGCAAAATGTAAGAATAGACAATCAAACATCTACCACATACAAACAAGAAATTGGTCTCCCACAAGGCTCGGCACTATCAGCCCTCCTATTTAATATATATATAAAACCAATTTGTGACATTTTCAAAAAATTCGGTGTACTCTATCATCTATACGCAGATGATATCATGTTATACATTCCATTCACTATCCCTGATGTACCGATAAAACTCTTAACAGATTGCCTTAACAAAATCACATCCTGGCTCAAAGCGAAAAACCTCCACATAAACCATTCAAAAACAGAAGTATTAATTGTAACGAAAAACCATTCATACGTCCCTCCAACCCATATAACAATACAAAACCATAATATCACAATAAAAAATGAAATAAGATATCTAGGAGTAATATTAGACACACACCTTACGATGAACACCCACATTAGAAACACTATAAAGAAAATCTACTTCAAACTCAAAATACTAAAGCAACTACGCCCTTTAGTTCACTTTCAAGATTTCATTAATATAATACAAGCAACCATAACCCCGCACTTTGATTTTTCCAACCTAATTCTTTTAGGTATAACGAAACAAAACATCAAAAGAATACAACTAGCACAGAACGCAGCAGCTAGAATCGTAATGAAAGCACACTCATCTCAGCATATTACTCCAATATTAGAAACCCTGCACTGGCTGCCAATACAAAGCAGGATAATATATAAGACCACAATAACCACATTTAAAGCTCTTAATGGCATGGCTCCAATCCCATTAAGCAAACTTATAAGCAAGGAATCTCAAAAAGCCACTCACAGAAAAGGACACTCAAATAAATTAAGGACCCCTAATGATTTTATAAAAGCAAGCAAACTAACTAATAACAGAGCCTTCTCACATGCGGCCCCCCTTATTTGGAACTCCATCCCGGAGGACCTAAGATCTACAAATGAAATTATAGATTTCCGCAAAAAACTAAAAACATATCTCTTTGCCTTGCACTACAACAAAATAGATAATCCATCGATCATCCCAGAAAAAGGCTAAATTATACCCTACTGAGTAAAGCTAACCTCATAACTTAACAGATATTACACCCACTTGCAAATATCCATGATCTAAATCTAACGAGTTTACAAACATGTATTTGTACATAGTTCTTAACGTTGTTCTTGTTCTGTTATGTGAAACACGGACCAATCTGCAAGTTTGTGACTCACTGTTATGTATTTAACCATTACACTGTTCTATTATGTATTTAACCATTACACTGTTCGGTTACGTATTTAACCATTACATTGTTTTCTGCCAAATATTGTTCCATGTAAAACAAGCACTGCTTTGTTGACTGTTGTTAAATTGTAAACCGCACCTGAACTTCTGGAAGATGCGGGATATAAATGACTGTTAAATAAATAAATAAATAAATAAATGTAGCTTTATTTTGTTTATGCGTTTATAAGTGAAATATATATAAATACCAATTTGGATCGGGCACCTAGATAGGAATCATGACACCCAGACTGAGAAGTGCACAGTTCCGCCCAGGTATTTTACAAAAAACTTGCTGAACAGAGGCTTTTTTTGTAAAATATGAATTAGGATGCCAAAAATTACATATGTAGATTGTAGAATATACAGAAGAACCACCATTTCAGAAAGGAACATTTAAAAAGGCATCTCTCGGGGTTTGAACATGAAAGTGCTGCTTTTTAAAAAACAAATCAAAACAAAAAAAAATCCCACCAACAAACTCTGGGGTTTTACAAAACTAATTTTCCAAGACTACCTAGTTAAGGAGTTCAGAGAAAAACAAAAATTAAAAAAAACATTGAGGCGATTTTAACCACCAAACAGATGATCACAATTGCTCTCTCAAAATGAGTGGTTAGCTAATATGCCTTGCTCAGAGTTAGAACAGGCGTAAATAGCAAACACCTAGTTTAAGTATGTGTGTATTTTACCAGCCCACCTGCAACACACTTCCTGGAAACTCTGTGCTGCGAATTCATACTTATGAATAGTAGCTTTTTAAAATGGCTATTTAGAAGGCTAAGTGTCACTTAATTTAGACATGTAAAAGCCATGCAAGCCTTTTAAAATGACTTCTAAGATGTCACAGATAAGTGGCCTGACTAAACAATGGAGCTGTTTGAATCCCTTCCACATTAAGCTTTGGCTCTCCATTTAAAGAACAAAGAAACAAGTCAAAATCTGCTACATATGTCCATTCAGAAACTATTTCAGATAGATACTAGGGACCCAATAGTCAAAAAAAAGCTGAGCTCCTAAATTAGGCTCCTAAATTTGTGCCCTATTTTCAGCCACACTAGAAACCTAAGTTTTCAGCTGAAAATCCATCCAAATTTAGGAGCTTAAATTTATGCTCCTAAATTTAGGCCCGCTATTCTTTTGCCTTGATTTATGAGCCCAAGTTAGGTACCCACTGATGAACATCAGTGCTAAGCCCCTAACGTCTTTTCCCTACCCTGAATTCATCCCCGTTACCAACCACTTTTTATGCCCTTAAATTTAGGAGCTTAGTGATATTTTAAGAAAATATTTAGGCACTCAGCCTTAGCAAATTTTCAAAGAGACCAATTTAGGGGCATAACTCTCAAGGTTAGGAGCATAAATCCTTTGAATATCGGGTCCTAAATTGCCACAGATGTGATCCAGTGTCGAAGGCAGCAGAGAGATCAAGAAGAATGAGGACAGAGTAAAAGCCTTTGGACTTTGCCAAGAACAAATCATTCGAGACCTTAGTAAGAGCAGTTTCAGTGGAGTGTAGGGGACGGAAGCCGGATTGTAAAGGATCCAAGAGGGTATGAGAGGAGAGGAGAGGAAATCAAGACAACGGTGATAGACTGCACGCTCAAGTAGATTAGAGACGAAAGGAAGGAGAGAGATGGGACGATAGAAGGACAAGTGGGATCAAGTGAAGGTTTTTTGAGGAGGGGTGTAACCACAGCATGCTTGAAAACAGAAGGGAAGGTTGCAGTGGAGAGAGAGAGGTTAAGAATATGAGAAATAGAAGGGACGAGAGATGAAAAGATGGAGCTAAGGAGGTGGGTGGGGAAGGGGTCAGAAGAGCAGGTAGTAGGTTTGGAGGAAGAGAGAAGGAGCGACGTTTCCTCATCAGAGACCATAGGGAAGGAAGAAAGGGTGGCAGAAATGAGAAATAGGGAGGGGGAAAGAGGGTGAGGAGGGGAACTGGAGGGTGATTATGTGGATTTTGTCATGGAAGTAGTTAGCCAAGGTTTGGGCAGAAAGGGAGGGAGGAATCAGGGGTGGAGGCACACTGAGGAGAGAATTGAGTGTGCTAAAGAGACAACGAGGATTAGAGGAAAGAGAGTTAGTCACATTGAGGAAGTAAATTTGTTTGAAAAGCGCAATGGCTGATTGTAAGGAGGAGAGCATGAATTTAAAGTGGAGAAAGTCAGGATAAGAGCGGGATTTGAGCCAGGCATGCTCAGCAGAGCGGGCACAAGAGCGTAGAAAGCGGGCAATAGGGAGAGCCAGGGCTGAGGAGAAGAACGCCTAACAGGACGGGGGATGAGGGGGGCAAAAGTATCAAGGGTGGAGGAGAGTGCAGTGTTATAAGAGGTCACAGCCTCATCAATAGAATTGGAAAGCAGAGTGGATGAAAGAGATAAGGAAAGGGAGGAGGAGAGAGCTAAAGGATCAATGGCAAGAAGATTTCTAAATAGGTTAGTGCAGACAGGACGAGGCTGGGGTGGGAGATAATGAATAGTAAGGCTTAAAAGGTGGTGGTCAGATAAGGGAAGGACAGAGTTACAGAAATTGGAAGGTGAGCAGTAAGAGAAGAAAATTACGTCAAGGCAGTGACCACGTCGGTGAATGGGGGCAGTGGAACAGAGTTGAAGGTTATGTGAGGAGGTAAGGGAGAGAAGCTTTAAAGCAGGGGGATCAGAAGGGCTGTCAACATGAATGTTGACGTCACCAAGAATAAGAGTGACGAAGGAAGGGTGAAGAAAGGTAGAAAGCCAAGAATCAAAATCAGAAAGAAAAGTAGAGACGGAAATGTCAGGAGGACGATAGATAACAGCGACTCGGAGTGGAAGAGGAGAGAAGAGGCGGATGGAGTGGAAGAGGAGAGAAGAGGCGGATGGAGTGGAAGAGGAGAGAAGAGGCGGATGGAGTGGAATTCAAAGGACAGAAGGGAATGAGAGCGAGGTGGCATGGCATAAATATTGTGCAATTCTTATTCTGGAATATTCATTTTATAAAACTCCGTAGAAGGAGGAAAACACTTACCTATACCAAGGATAAACAAAGTTTTCCAACACTAATTCAAGAACCTGTGTGAAATATAACATGCAATCAAAATCAGTTAGCTAGTAGTCTATTTACAGAGCTTATACATTTCCACGTTCTTTTTGACTACAAGACAGTGTACAAAAAAGCTTGACAACAAAATACTAAAAATAAACAATGCAATAATAAATGTACAACCAATAAGCAAATCACAGACTCAAAACGTCAAGCCAACAGATTGGAATTGGTCTGTCCTGGATTTAAGACAAACAAATGGCCCCCACATGAAAGCTCTCCTCATTGCAATCAATAATCTAGAGCAAATGCAGTGAAAAGCATAGAAGGTGGGATGGGGAATAAATATGAATTCTACTGCACAAATACACGGGAGATGAAACAACTTTATACTATGCTGTGAGCTGTACTAATAATAGATGTCTGGAGATCTTTTGATGCCTATTATTCCCCCAACATCTACCACCATTCCGGAGCAAGCTTTTTCTCTTAGGCTCCACCCACCTGGCAGTGAATAAGCTACTGGCTGAAGAATTGGCTCTATGCCAGAGGCAATATGGCAAAGGAACTTTTCTGTGTGCTTGTTCAGGAAACCTGAACAGCCCATACGTCCAAGATCTAGGACTCTGCAGACTCTCCAAAACTTTGATTCAAATAAACTGATAAATTAAGAAGACATTGAGTCATTGTGTGTTTAACAACGGATGAGACTAATGATTTTAAAGGCCTCATGTTTAAGAAAGATTATTTGATTCAGTGTCATCCCTTCTTTGCTAACAAAATAGTTTCCAACTATCACTTGATTTCCCTAACTATTCTCCCTAAGGAACCCCTAAACCTCAACACATCCTAAATGTGCAAATGTAAAATGCATGTAATTTTTGTTGGATCACTCACCATGAGAAGAAACTCTCCTCTCGAAGTGAGTCCTCCATTTCAATCATTTGAAAAGGACCTTACATAGATCCTAGAAACCCAGAATCAACAGCATAATTGGCTGTCATTACCGTTTAAAGCATCAGACACTATTTTCTCAACCGTTGAATCATATTTAAATGACAAGAAATTTTCTCCACATGCCCATGATCAAAGAGTACTTAGCTGAAGACATTCCCAACGTAGTCAAATGGGTACTTGATTGCTGAATTTTTCACGGCCCAACGTAAGCTGTCTCACCACTTTTCACAGTCCCAGTAACTCATTGCTGGCCCCTCATGTGCCCAAGAAACTAATTGGGTTCTTCCTGAAAGCAAAGTTCCCGCTACACCGATCAGTGTTTCAAGCTGCTCAACTTTCAGCTCTTCCTCAGGCGAATGAACCTCACTAACTTCAGGTTCCAGTTAAATCATGAACAAGTGACGTCAAAGAACCAGTCATCTCCAAATCACACCTGATAAACACCTTCATAATCACAATTGTAGTCCCCACCAATTGATTTATTTATTTATTTATTTTATTTAACAGTTGCTTATATACCGCTACCTTCCACAGATCAGGTGCGGTTTACAATGAACAAGAATGAACAGATTTACAAGTCTGTTTTACATGGAACATTTGTTAACTAGGTACAATGTAGCTGTTTTACATGGAACATTTGTTAACTTGGTACAATTTTGCAATATACATTAATCATGAATGACTAAATATGGTAAAACTTGTTAAATAACAAACGAACTTATTTACATATTTTGATTTATTACATATATTTATATACAGGATTTACAAGTAGTTATTTATTCGATTTTAATTGTAATTGTAGTTTGCTAGGAGAATTAGAGTTGGTGTACCCTGGGTTGTTATTAACCATTACCTGTCTGAGGTAAGGTATTTTCAAGTGTGCCAAAATGAGAGGTGAATAGATAAGTTTTTAATTTCTTGCGGAGTTCCTTTGCATCATTTAATGCTCTTATTTCTTCAGGGAGGGAGTTCCATAGGGTGGGAGCTGCATGTGAGAACGCTTTCCTATTAGTAGTCTTTTTAGCAGTTGTGAATTCTTTCGGGATCCTAATTCTGTTCGTGTGGCCTCTCCGAAGCGAAGTTTGGGATATGTCTTTGGTGATAAGTTTTGTCAAGGGGACTGGGGCCATTGTGTTTAAAGTCTTAAATGTGGTGATAATCAATTTGTGATTTATTCTGGATTGAATTGGGAGCCAGTGAAGGTTTGCTAGTATAGGGGTAATGTGTTCAAATGGTGGAACCTTCATTACAATTCTTGCTGCTGCATTTTGGGCAAGTTGGAGTCTTTTAATGTTTTGTTTTGTTGTTCCTAGTAGGGTGAGATTTGCAAAATCAAAGTGTGGTGTGATGATGGCCTGTACAATGCTCAGAAAATCATGTAGAAGTACAAGAGGACGTAATTGTTTTAAAATTTTGAGTTTAAAGTAGATCTTCTTAGTGATGTTTCTAATATGTGTGTCCATACTAAGGTGTGAGTCAAGAGTGACACCCAGGTATTTTACTTCATTTTTTATAGTAATGTTGTGATTTTGGAGAGTGATGTGTGTTGGAGGTATGTAGGATTGATTTTTAGTTACTATTAATATATCCGTTTTAGAATGATTGATATGGAGATTGTGTTCTTTTAGCCAGATTGTTAATTCAGAGAAGCATTCTGTTAACAGTTGTAGTGGGAGTGTTGGGATTGTGAATGGAATGTACATCATCATGTCGTCTGCGTATATGTGGTAGTGGACTTTAAATTTCTTGAAGATGTCACAGACCGGTTGGATATATATATTAAATAGGAGGGCAGAGAGGGCGGAGCCTTGTGGGAGACCAATTTCCTGTTTGTATGTTTTAGAAGTTTCAGTGTTAGTTCGGACTGTTTGTGTTCGATCAGTTAGATATGAGGTGAACCAATTTTGTACAGTTGAGTGGGTTCCTATTTGTTCTAGTCTGTTAAGCATTAGAGCATGGTGTACACTGTCAAACGCTGCAGAGATGTCTAGAAAGAGGAGAATGAAAGCTTGTTTATGGTTATCAATGCCTCTTATTAATGTATCGAGGAGTACTGTTAATAGGGTGTCTACACCATGGTAAGGGCGAAAGCCATATTGTTGATCATCAAGTGGGGCTGAGGTTTCTATATGATCTTGTGTTTGAGTTTGGACGATCTTTTCAATCAGTTTAGCCATAAATGGGATACTAGAGATAGGTCTGTAGGAGTTGGGTGATGTTTTGTCAAGGGTGTTATTTTTAATTATTGGACGGATTTGTGCATGTTTGAGGGAAGGTGGTAAGTATCCTTGGTGCAGCGACAGGTTGACTATGGGAAGGATAAAGGGGGATAGTGTAGTAAGGGTATGCTTGATCCAGTTTACCGGACATGGATCAAGTTGAGAGGTCGTAGTGTTAAGGTTTGAAATAGTAGTCTTGATAGTGTCTTTGGTTATAGGGTGAAAGTTGGACCATTTTTCAGATTGGTGTTGGTGGGAAAGGGATAGAGGATTTGGTGTGAAAGCAAATGATTTTGCTTTATTCATATAGTGGTTTGCTAGAGTCTGGGCAGAGATATCAATATTATCGTTGCTGGTCCCATATGTGTTATTGGTTAAGTTTTGGACGATACTAAAAAGTTCTCTTGGTCTATTAATGGATTTGTTTAGTATGTTTGAGTGGTAATTTTTCTTTGCGCTATCTGAAGCTTCTTTGTACATTTTAAGGTGGCTGTGGTACGCATTGTAATAAGGGATGGATTTGGTTTTGCGCCATTTAGATTCAATATTTCTCAATTCTCTCTTCATATGTCTTAAGGTGCTGTTGAACCAGGGGGCATCTCCTATTCTAGAGTAGTTTTTCTTTTTGATTGATTGTTTATAAGCAGCTGCATTGTTAATTGTTTTGTGCCAAGTTGTGACAGCTTCATCTAGGTCAGTTGTGACAGCTTCATCTAGGTCAGTTGATCTCCACATTCATGCCATCCGGGGCAATCAATTTAAGACAGAAAATCCACTGTTGTTCTTTATATTGAAGTTTTGCCTTGCGATCCCCTCCTCTACTAGAGAGGGGGGGCTACATCTAAAATCCGCCACTTAAGATCCCCAAACTGATGGCCCAATTGCTGGCAATGTGGGACCATAGGTGCTGACATCTGTCGTGAATTAATGCGTGACCGATGTTCTAACAGGCACTTCCTAATCGGACGGATCATTCTACCCACATATTTAAGATTACAAGGACATACGAGGTATCAATAAATATACCACAAAATCTGTGGTACCTCATGCGCTCTAGATCACAGATGGTTAACTAAGAAGGAATATGATTTTCTGAATCCTAGTTTTCCATGTGTTTCAGTGATGTATATTTGCCTAAGGTACATA
Source organism: Ichthyophis bannanicus (assembly GCA_033557465.1). Lineage (NCBI taxonomy): Eukaryota > Metazoa > Chordata > Amphibia > Gymnophiona > Ichthyophiidae > Ichthyophis > Ichthyophis bannanicus. The sequence goes on along the minus strand of CM066033.1, from coordinate 1,337,675,166 downwards.
AATCGTTATTAGACCCACCGGGGTGATCAATAGTATCATGTAGACACTCGGTCCTTGAACCCCTATCAAAATTTTGTGATTGTTTTTTTCAACCATTAACGGGATCAATTAGATCTTTCATTAAGGATTTTTTCCATTTTCTCTCTCTAACATCCATGATAAGTATTCCAAAAGGCTCCTTTTTGGTAACGTTAGATGTGATATCATTATACACAAATATTCCTCAGTCTGAGGCGTTTGACATTTTAGCAGGGTTAGAGATTGCTCTTCCTGCTTGTCTGCCTAAGGATTTTATATTGGATTTATTAAAATTAGTTTTGGATCATAATTATTTCATATGAGTCCCAATTTTACCATCAGAAATTTGGGGTAGCAATGGGTGCTACAGTCGCACCTTCGGTAGCGACTCTGTACATGGCGCATTTTGAAGAGCAGTTTATTTATGGTTCTGAACGTTTTCAACAGGTTCTGCTGTGGAGATGATTTTTAGACGATATATTTTTTTTATCTGGATGGGTTCTGAACTCTCTCTAAAATTTTTTCTATGGATAAATTCTCTTAATAGCAATTTACCCCTAAGTATCATCAGCAGGAGATTGAATACTTGGATCTTTTGTTGTTTATTCAGGGTTCTTCATTACAGAGTACCTTATATAGAAAACCAATACAAAGAAATGTACTTTTACGTTACTCCAGTTATCATCCCCCTGCCTTGAGAAGGGGATTACCATTTGGGCAGTTTCTCCGCATTAGGAGACTGTGTTCATCGGTTATTGAATATCGCAGACATGCTAGGGATTTGAGCCATCGTCTTAGAGAGAGGGGCTATCCAATTTCAGTAATTCATCAAGCTTTTAAGAGAGCACTATACAACCATCCTGGGTGGTGGCAGGGACAACCTCCTCAACCTCAAGAGGAGGTGGATAAGGTAATAGGAGTGATTCCATTTTTGCCTAATGCCACGAAGGTGGTAGCCATTCTTAAACAACACTGGCCAATGTTAGCCTTGCATCAATGCTTTCAGAAGCCTTTAATGATGGCATATCAACGATCTCGAACTATAGGAAATTTGTTAGTACACACTAGTGAGTGTGATCAGCTGGAGTCTCAACCACAGCAGAGAGGTCATTTGCCTGTGGTCATTGTGATTTTTGTGCTACAACCATACAAGGAGAAAACTGGGAAGATCCAAATACAGGTTATCAATATTCATATTCATTGCGACATGCATCTAACTGCCAAACAGATTTTGTGGTATATTTGATATGTCCGTGTAATCTTAAATATGTGGGTAGAACGATCCGTCCGATTAGGAAGCGCCTGTTAAAACATCGGTCATGCATTAATTCACGACAGATGTCAGCACCTATGGTCCCACATTGTAGGCAATTGGGCCATCAGTTTGGGGATCTTAAGTGGCGGATTTTAGATGTAGCCCCCCCTCTCTAGTAGAGGAGGGGATCGCAAGGCAAAACTTCAATATAAAGAACAACAGTGGATTTTCCGTCTTAAATCGATTGCCCCGGATGGCATGAATGCGGAGATCAATTGGTGGGGACTACAATTGTGATTATGAAGGTGTTTATCAAGTGTGATTTGGAGATGACAGGTTCTTTGACATCACTTGTTCGTGATTTAACCAGAACCTGAAGTTAGTGAGGTTCATTCGCCTGAGGAAGAGCTGAAAGTTAAGCGGCTTGAAACACTGATCGGTGTAGCGGGAACTTTGCTTTCAAGAAGAACCCAATTAGTTTCTTGGGCACATGAGGGGCCAGCAATGAGTTACTGGGACTGTGAAAAGTGGTGAGACGGCTCATGTTGGGCCGTGAAAAATTCAGCAATCTGGTACCCGTTTGACTACGTTGGGAACGTCTTCAGCTAAGTACTCTTTGATCATGGGCGTGTGGAGAAAATTTCATGTCATGTAAATATGATTCAACGGTTGAGAAAATAGCATCTGATGCTTTAAACGGTAATGACAGCCAATTATGCTGTTGATTCTGGGTTTCTAGGATCTATGTAAGGTCCTTTTCAAATGATTGAAATGGAGGACTCGCTTCGAGAGAAGGAAAGTTTCTTCTCATGGTGAGTGATCCAACAAAAATTACATGCATTTTACATTTGCACATTTAGGATGTGTTGAGGTTTAGGGGTTCCTGTAGGGAGAATAGTTAGGGAAATCAAGTGATAGTTGGATATATTAGGGTTGATTTCAGAGGGTGTATATATTGTCTATAACAAAATAGTTTCAGCAACTGTGCCTGCCTTAAGACAACAACATTACTCTATTACCAAAACCAGTCATAGCAGAGTACAGAGGATACATTTTTTGGCATTCAAATTTGAATTTTATCAGCAAACATCTGACAAGGTGGCTATAATGGGGATGAACTATCTAAATCACTCACCGGGGGGATCTCTTCTATCCCCACTAGTAAAGAGAAGGGGAAATACACCCACCAAGATGCTCAAATTTTGTATTTCTTGCTCCCTAAGGCCACCCTTGCTCATACATGTACAATATTTAGTTTCTCAATAGTATAGTTTTATTAAGTGATTTGATTTTATGAAAATATCTTTTAGTACCTTTTTATTAGTTAATAAAATTGTCTTGTTAAATTTATGAGGAGTTGAACCCAGATTTAGCATTTGTTGTGGAGGCTTGGTTAACCAGGAAGAGGCCTCATTTTGCACAGTTATACTCTCCAAACTATATTACCCAGCCGCCAAAAATTGGAAGAAAAGGTGGCAGTGGGGAGGTAAAATTAGCAACCTTCATAAGGTAGCAATAAAATAACTGTGAAATCTTTTGGTAAAGACTAGAACTGCAGTACATCCAGCATGTTTTTACAACAGATATCTAAGATGCTTAACTGAGAAGTTTCAGAATTTTATGAAAAAACCCCTTCACCTTAATAATGCCAACATTACAATTTTGAGAGATTTTAACTGGAATCTAGATCAGTGGGCCCCAAACTTGGGTTCGGGACCCCCAAAAGGGGTCAGATCATCCGTGGGTGAGGTCACAGAAACATGGCCATTTCCCCTTCTCTCTGGGCTTTCAGTGTGACCTATGCCAAGTCACCAATCAGCATGTGGCCTGTGAGCCAGTGAACATTCATAGGCCCTTGTCCCACTTCTGGGTAAGCTTCCTGTTAGATTGGAAAGGTATGCTGCGCACTGGAGTCTGTAAGCATACACTGTTGCTGCTCTTGCCACTACCTTCTGCTTTAGATGAATGGAGGGAGGGGAAGGAGGCTGGAAACTGCTACTTTGATTTCATCATCATCTGGGGTCACGTGTTAAAATCGGGTCTTACGGGATAAAAGTTTGAAAAGCACTGATCTAGATGACCCTACTTGTTCTGTTTCAGCCCTAGAATTAGAGCAAATGAACAGATTTCTAACTATATTTAAAGAAAAAAAAGGTCTTTAACTTCTTGTTACTATTTTTTAAACATATATTTTAGGAGATATTCCTATGAGGAAAGACTTACAAGGTTAGGCCTCTTCAATTTGGCAAAAAGACAGCTGAGGGGAGATATGATAGAGGTCTATAAAATAAAAGGAGTGGAACACGAAAATTTAGATTGGTTATTTATTCCTTCAAAAGGTAGAAAGACTATGGGACACACAACGAAACTACAGAATAGCGCATTTAAAGACTTAATCAGAGAAAATATTTTTTCATACAACGCATAATTAAACTCTGGAATTCATTATTGGAGGATGTAGTAAAAGCTGTTTATGTAGCTGGGTTTAAAAGAGGTTTTGACAATTTCTTGAAGGAAATGTCCATAAATCTTTATTGAAGTGGACTGAGGAAGTCCACTGCTTACCCCTGAGATAAGCAGCATGGAATCTGTCTACCTTTGGAGAACCTGACAGGTACCTGTGACCTGGACTGGCCACTGTTGGAAATAGGATACTGGGCTTGATGAACCTTTGGTCTAACCCAGTATGACATGTTCTTACGAGATTAGCACCAAAGACAAAAGATGGTCTAGCTAATGAAAGGGAAAAAGCTTTACAGTTCAGCCTTCCCTCAGGGGGCTCAAAGAAGAAGAAAAAGCTACCCTAGAAAGTCTGGATGAGGGAGAAAAAAAGAGCATTCATGTGGAAACATTTTTGAAAGAGCTAGATGGAAAAATAAAGAGTGAAGATCTCATGGTGAAAAATTAGAATATCATTCTAAAGGGTCCATAGTACAAACATCATCTGTATATGAAGCCAAGTACAATTAAAGTCTACCTTTTTTTAAATCAAGTATTATTGCAGTTTTTGAATTGCTAAGTGACTTCTGCAATAGATACGTCTTGTATTTTCAGTCTGCATGCTCCATAGTGTGTCATAAGAAGCACATTGTGCCCTTAATGAGAGTAATATTGGATGGCAGATGACATTGTGGCACAGTGTCATATAGCTATGTTTTGGCTGGTAAGTGCCATGTGAGACCTACTTCCCCCCCCCCCCCCCCATTAGCTTCTTTTGCTTTTGAGGGTGAAGTGTATCGGTGAGATGTTTTCTATTCTGCTAATTTTATTCTAAAGCTGAGACAGTGATTACCCCCTTGAAAGAAAAGCATTTTCATAAAAATATCTTTTTCACTGGAAAATGAAAGAATTGCAAATAAAATATCATCAATTGGAGCAATGTTAATGAAGGACCAGTAACCCTGGCATTAAAAACTCCATGGTGCCACCCAAAGTACATTAGGAACCACCACTCAGGAAAAGGATCTGGGTGTCACTGTGGATAATATGTTGAAACCCTCGGCCCAGTGTGCAGCCGCGGCCAAGAGAGCAAACAGAATGCTGGGAATCATAAGGAACAAAATGGAGAATAAAACCAAGGATATTACAATGCCTTTGTATCGTTCCATGGTGCAGCCGCACCTTGAATAGTGTGCGCAATTCTGGTCACCATATCTTTAAAAGAATATAACGGAATTAGAAAACGTACAGAGAAGAGCCTGCAAAATGGTAAAAGGGATGGAAGGATACTCCTATGAGGAAACGCTTAAAAAGGTTAGGGCTCTTCAACTTGGCAAAAAGATGGCTGAGGGGAGATACAACAGAGGTCTATAAATGACTGAATGGAGTGGAACAGGTAAACATAGATAAGTTGTTTACTGCTTAAAGAAGTAGAAAGACCAGGGGAAAAATGAAGCTACAGTGTAGCACATTTAAGACTAACAGGAGAAAATATTTTTTCACAATGCATAATCAAACTCTGGAATTTGTTACATTGTAACAAACCATTATTACATTATAACAGGGTAATTAAACTTGGAGTAGTCTTAACCTATGAGGGTTACAGTGCTATGTGGGTTGGGTTGAGGTTAGGTTGGGGAAGTTAGCATAGGGAAGAAGAGCGGGTGGGAGGACGCTGTAGCTATTGTGTGGAGCGGAGGGGAAGCTATGTTATGCCCTCAGAAAAGTAGCTTCTGAATAGGTGGGTCTTGCATTTGGTGATGTTTCTGATGTGGGTCGAGAAGGACAGGCGTTAGTTTAGGGTGATTCCTAAGTATCAGACTTCTTGCTTTACCTGTAATTGGGTTCTGTCGATGGTTATGGTGTCCAGTGGGATGAAGCTGTCTCCTCTGGTGATGTAGAGAACATCTGGGGGTTTTTTAGGTTGATTGTCATGTTGTGTGCGGTCAGCCATTTGTTGATGGAGGTGAAGCATTTCTTTGTTATTGATCGCTGGGTCTGTGGTGTTGATGGGGACGTATAACATGAGATCTCTGCATAGATGTGGTAGAGGACATTGTGTGCTAGTATAACTGTGCAGATCGGCTGGAGGAAGATGTTGAATATTAGGGAGGAGAGGGCAGATGTTGAATATTAGGGAGGAGAGGGCAGAGCCCTGGGGACTCCTTAACACTGATCTTGTGCATGCCACTTTCACCTGAAGCTGTTGGTCCGATAGGTAGGATCTGAACCAGTTCAAGGGGTTGCCTGTTAGTCCAATTGCTTGCAGCCATCTATAATTACGTTGATTGTGGGGTAAGGAATCAAATGCCACGTTAATATGCAGGAAGATGAGTATACAGCCTGTGTTGGGTTTGTCAGTGCCGCTTATTAGGTTGTTAAATAGAGCAGTTGTGAAGGATTCAACACCATGATAGGATCTGAATTCGTATTATTTATTTATTTATTTGCAGTCTCTTTTATACCGCGCTATTCGACATCAGTGCGGTTTTACAATGAACATAAGAGTTGCACATCTCAATTTCGTGATTTGTGCTTACAGTGAAACAGGTATAATAACTTGGGTATACATTAAACAGGAAAATTAAACTTGGGTATGCATTAAGCAGGTATAACAGGTAAAATAGGGTATAAATAACCAGTCCCTTAACAAGGAGACACGATGAATAAATACAGTCTACTTTATGCAACAATATAATGAGTATTGTTGGGGGTCAAGAGTAAAGTGTGCATCCATATGGTCCTGGAGCTACTGGTATGTGAGTTTTTCTAGTACCTTGGCAATAAATGGGAGGCTGGCTATGGGTCTGTATGATGGTGGCAGGTTGATGTCGTTAGTTGTTCCTTTTCTGACCAGGCAGATGGATGTCATTTTGAGATTTGGGGGTATGTGTCCTTGATGAAGTGATAGCTGTATGATCTTGAGTACTGTTGGTGCGAGCTCATCTGGCAACCTTGATCCAGCTGATGGGGCATGGGTCAAGTGGGGAGGTTGGTGTGTTGATGCTGACAACTACTCTACGTGTTCGGCTGTGACAGTTGCGAATGTGCTCCAGACGTTCTTGGATTTTGTCAATTGCTGATTTATATCTCCATGGGGATGTTGACGTTGTTTCTGCGGGGACTGGTTAGGGTCTGTAAGCAGTCTGCTAATGACAGTGGGGTTAAGCTGGTTTCTTCACTTTGTTGAGTTTTGTCCTTTGTTAAGGATTTGACCACCTCAAAAAGATCTCAGGGCGATTGAGTGAGATTTGAATGAGTTTTGTAAAATATTCTCTCTGTTATGTGGCTGTTTGATATTCATGCTGTTTGGTTCTGTAGGTGTTTAGGGTGTTGGGGGATCTGCTGCTTCTCCATTTCCTCTCAATGGCTCTGAGAGTGCGCTTCATGTCCTTTAGGTGTGCTGGGTACCAAACTGCTGTCTTGTGCCTCTTGTCTGGGCATGGGTGGCTTTGTTGCTGTCTCATATATGGTCTTATTCCAGGTTTGCTTTAATAATAAATTCTATTATCAGATTTATGGTATAGCAATGGGTGCTACTGTAGCCCCTTACAGTGGCCACCTTGTATGTGGCTGACTTTGAGGAACAGATTCTCTACAAATCTCCTCAGATGACATCTGTACGATTGTGGACTTGTTTCTTGTATTTGGAGGGGGCATTTATTTTCCCTACAGCAATTTTTAGAATGGCTTAATAGTCAAAAATCGAATTTACAATTCGAACATACACTATTCCATTTCTGGATATTATGGTAAAGAAAAATGGATCAAAGATAATACAACATTATATCAAAAACCAGTGGAACAATAATTTATTACATTTTTCTAGTCATTATCCGGTAAAGTTAAAAAGGAGAAATTAGGTCTTACCTGCTAATTGTCTTTCCTGGAGTTCTCTCCGGGCCAGTCCAGAACATACGGGTAGTCAACCCCTTCCAGCAGCTGAGGACTGAAAAAAAACTGACTCTTGTTGCCAGGTTACCCAGCTCCCCCTGGTGTCACAGACAGGCAGTCTCCTGGTATCCAAGCAGTAAAAACTCTCAACTTCAACAGGAACTTAAAAACAAAAAAACCTATGCTGACTACTAACTCCTGTCTGTACGACCACAGCAAGAGTACTTTAAAAGGTTTCTTTTCCTCTTTCTTCTTGTGAGGAATTATCCTCGAATGCCATTATAGTTTGGTTTTTTTTACTTTCTCCCCTGGATAGGAGCCTTTGAAATCTCACACTAAAGTCTGAAGCCGAACGGTACCTATTGCTCACAGAATATAGAAAAACTATCTGGGGTGGGTCCTGGACTGGCCCGGAGAGAACTCCAGGAAAGACAATTAGCAGGTAAGGCCTAATTTCTCCTTCCTATTCGTCTCTCCTGGCCAGTCCAGAACATACGGGTAGTACCAAAGCAGTACCTAAACCCGGGAGGGACCTGTGAGCCCCGCAACAATGGCTGAGGCCCCCACGCTAGCATCCTGCCTTGCCTGTACATCCAACCGATAATGCCGCGTAAACGTATGAAGAGAAGACCAGGACGCCGCCTGGCAGATATCCACCGGTGGCACTAAGGCAAACCCCGCCCAGGACGCCGCCTGGCCTCTGGTAGAATGAGCTCGCAGCCCCAGCAGAGCCGACCGGCCCTTTGCCTCATAGGCCACCCGTATGGCATGCTTCACCCACCGAGCTATCGATGCCTTGGTGGCCGCCTGTCCCTTCGACAGCCCTCCAAAAAGCACAAATAACCTGTCCGACCTCCGAAACGATTCGGTCTCCTTAAGGTATCTACGGAGAACCCGTCCCACATCCAACTTTCTAAGAGATCGGTCTAACTGATCTGACCACCGCGCCCCAAAGGTGGACAGCGATACTGTCTGATTTACGTGAAATGCGGACACCACTTTAGGCAGAAATGACGGCACCGGACGCAAGACCACTTTCTCAGCTGAAAACTGAAGGAACAGTTGCCTACACGAAAGCGCTTGCAAATCCGAAATTTGCCTCGCTGAACATAACGCCACCAAGAAGGCTGTTTTCCAAGACAATTCTCTTATATCTACTGACCCACTCGGCTCGAAGGGAGACTCCATCAATGCCTCCAACACCAAATTCAAGTCCCAAGGAGGCACCACCTGCCTAACTGGAGGTCAAATGTTCCTGGCCGCTCTAAGAAAATGCACTACATCCGGATGAATCGAGAGGGAACGCCCTTGCACTGCCCCCCGAAAGACCGCTAAAGCCACTAACTGAACCTTGAGCATGCTAAGAGCTAGACCTTTCTCTAGATCGCTCTGAAGGAAGGCCAGAATATCTGGTAGAGACGCTTTCCCTGGCCTAACTGCGTGCTCTCCACACCATGCTTCAAACACGCGTCACACTCGAATGTACGCCAACAAAGTAGAGCGCCTCCTATACTTCAACATCGTGGCTATCACAGCCCCGGGTAACCCTTGCGCCGCAAGTGCTGCCTTTCAAGAGCCAAGCCGTAAGCAAGAATCGATCCACCTGTGGCATCAGAACGGACTCTTGGTGCAACAAGTTGACTCGTGCGGGCAGGCTCCACGGCGGCTCCACCAGAAGGCGCAACAGATCCACGTACCACGGCCGTCTGGACCAATCCAGCGCAATGAGGATCACCAGCCCCTCGTGCCTCGCTATTCTTTGAATGACTCGACCAGCAACGGCCATGGAGGAAACACGTAAAGCAGCTGCCCCCCTGGCCAGGGCTGTACTAGGCCGTCGAGGCCCTCTGACATATGCTCCCTGCATCTGCTGAAAAACCGCGCCGCTTTGGCATTGGCCAGAGTCGCCATGAGATCCATAACTGGCTGACCCCATTGCCGCGTGATCTCGTGAAAGATCGCTGCACTGAGTTCCCATTCTCCGGGATCCAGCCGATGTCGGCTTAGATAGTCTGCCTGGACGTTGTCCTTCCCGGCTACGTGAGCTGCCGAAATTGCCTCGAGGTGTAGCTCTGCCCACTGGAACAACTGTTGACTTTCTTCTAGGAGAAGCGCACTCCCTGTGCCTCCCTGGCGATTGATATACGATACTGTCACCAGGTTGTCAGAAAATACACGCACCACCTTCCCTTCGAGCAAGGTTGCAAACTCCATGAGCGCGAGGCGTACCGCCCTCAACTCTAGCTGGTTGATTGACCAATGACTCTCTTCCTCCGACCAAGCACCTTGCGCTGAGACACACAATGCGCCCCCCAACCGGAAAGACTGGCATCCGTAGTGAGCAAGATCCACACGGGCAGATCCAGCGGAACCCCCACTTGCAGGTGCTCCAGAATTAACCACCAGAGAAGACTGACGTGCACCTGCTCCAGACAAACTAACCGACGAGAGAGCGGATGATTTTGCGGAGACCATCGTGAGAGAAGCGCCTGCTGTAACGGGTGCATGTGGGCCCTGGCCCAAGGAACCAGATCTAAGGCCGCCGCCATCGAACCCAACAACTGCAAGTACCTCCATGCCGAAGGAGCCTTGACTCGCAAAAAAACCATTACCTGCGATACCAACTTCCAAACCCTGTCCGGAGGCAGAAGGACAGCTCCTCCTGCTGTGTCGAAGAAGGCCCCCAGATAAGTCAACTGCCTCACCGGATCTAAATGACTCTTTGCCCGGTTGATAACCCAGCCGAGATCCTGGAGAAAAGCCACTACCCGAGCCGTGGCCTTGACTGCCTCTTCCAGAGACTCTGCTCGAATTAACCAGTCGTCCAAGTAGGGATGAACCTTGATTCCCTCTCTGTGCAGAGCTGCCGCAGACACCACCATCACCTTGGTAAAGGTGCGCGGCGCCGTCACCAGGTCGAACGGCAGAGCCCGGAACTGAAAGTGACCCATGGGAACTGCAAAGCGGAGAAACCTCTGATGCTCGGCCCTGATAGGAATGTGCAGATAGGCCTCCATCAAATCTATTGAGGACAGAAATTCCCTCGGGCGAACAGAGCGAATAACCGACCTTAACGTCTCCATCCGAAAATGAGGAACGCGTAAGCACTGATTTACGTGCTTTAAATCCAAGATTGGCCGAAACGAACCCTCTTTTTTGGGAACTACAAAATAGATTGAGTATCAACCTAAGCTGTATTGGTCTGGCGGCACTGGTACTACCACCTGAAGCCACAGCAAACGCTGCAACGTGTCGTGGACGGCCGTCCTCTTTGCCCGAGGACCGCACGGAGAAAAAACAAAAGCTTCTGCTAGTGGCTGGTCGAATTCAAGGGCATAACCCTCTCTGATAACTTGTAGAACCCACTGGTCGGTAGTTATGGCGGCCCAAGCGGAGAAAAACATCTGTAACCTCCCTCCTACCGGAGTCTCCTCCTGGGCCAGCCTCACTTCATTGCGGCTTCTTAGCAGAGGCCTGCTGGGCGTTAAAATAGCCCCTACTGGTACCTCTGGCTCCTCGAAAGGACTGCCCTCTCGCTACATACCGACCGCGTTGATAAGGGGAAAAACGAGGCCCACGAAACCTACGAAACTCACGCCCCTGCCCTCTCTGGAAAGAGCCCATCTTAGCTGCCCTTGGCCGGTCCTTGGGAAGACGACCCCCCTTGGAATCTCCTAAATCCTTTACAATCTTTTCTAACACCTCCCCAAAGAATAGCTTACCCTTGTAGGGAAGCTTACTGAGCCGAGTTTTGGACGAGGCATCCGCTGCCCAATTCCTCAGCCAAAGAAAACGCGGGGCAGCAATAACTGAAGCCATCGACTTAGCTGAAATCCGTACTAAATCATAAAAAGCATCCGCTAAATAAACCGCCGCGGACTCTAACTTCGCCCCCTCAACCGAAGGAGCCGCTTCACTTTCGTGTCCTGGGTCCATCTGAAGCCATCTGATAGAGGCCCTCAACACATACGCCCCACACACCGATGCCTGAAGCGCTAGCGCACTGGCATCGAATGCTTGCTTCAAGAGCGCCTCTAATCTACGATCCTGAATATCCTTAAGGGCCGCACCCCCGTCCACCGGAATCGTGGTCTTTTTGGTGACCGCTGACACTAGCACGTCTACCTTGGGCATATGCAACAACTCTCTCTCTTCCTGGGGCACGGGGTATAAGCGCACCATAGCTCATGCACTGCGCAAGGACGCCTCAGGACATTCCCACTCAGACTATCATTTGTTTAATCACCCTGTGCAGTGGGAAACATCTTTGCTCAGCTTTAAATCCCTGTAACAAGGGATCTTCCAACGGCTCTTGCTGAACAAAAGGAGGAACAATATGCAGCGCTGCTAGCGACTGTGTAATCAAGGCCTTTAGCTCTTCCCTTCTGAAGACTCTAAAAATATTAGGATCCTCTCCTGGCAATAACGCTCCTTCCTCTAAATCTGTCAACCAGGAATCCAACCCCGGCTCTGACAACAGCTCTCCTTCCTCTGGACCCTGTGCCTCTGCAGCTAGAGGCTGTTCCCCCTTAGGCTCCATAATCTTTGCTACAGGGGAGACCCCCTCACTAGAGCCTGTCAGCAATGAGTCCCCTAATGGAAAACCCAACAACGAGTCAGAGGGGTCTTTGACAGTATTCTGTGACTTTTTGAGCAGAGAAGCACTGTGAAGTGCTAAAATAAACTCCGGAGCTAATAAAGAGTCTAGGGCCCCTGGAACCGAGGCTAACACCGATCGGTCCTGCTCCTCTGTCGAATGTGGCTTGTGGGACTTAGCCTTTCTCTTCCCCGACTTAGCCGGAAGCGCGGGAGACCCGGCCGGCCCTGCCAAAATGGCCGCCGTTCCCGCTCTTTCCGCCGAAGAATGAAGCCGGGCCAATGCCTCTGCTTCGGCCCCTAACTGTCCTTCCATATTCTGGACTAACGCTCCCAGAGCCCGTGAAATCCCCCCGATCGCCAGAAACAGAGAAACCGCTGCAGATTCTAACCCCCGCGGCGGCGCCGGTGAGATAACCAAACTCTGATTACCTGATTAATCCAGTCACCACAGGCACTCGCGTTCCCCGCGTTGCCGCTGCTAGCGGCTGCAGGGACCACAGAATAGGGCCGCAGGAAACAGTAACTGGGGCTCCCAGGCTGATCCTGACGCCGCGATCGACCGGGGAGGGAAGAGACAGGCTCTGCCTCTTATCCCCGTACCGATTCGCCTGCTGACAATAACAGTGCAATTCTTACTGATTTAATTTGTCCTGATCGATTAACAGGAAACAGGAAAAGAAACACTTTCTGTGCAATTTCTGGGCAACCAGGCACAAACTTCCTTGTTTTCACTCCTCTTCTATCTCTAATACTAGCCAGAGCCTGTAAAGAACCGAACAAAACAAAGTCTCTAAGGCCTTTGTGGGGAGCTCATCATCCACACATCCAGTCCAGCTGCTGAGGACTAAAAGACTGCCTGTCTGACACCAGGGGGAGCTGGGTAACCTGGCAATAAGAGTCAGTTTTTTTTCAGTCCTCAGCTGCTGGAAGGGATTGACTACCCATATGTTCTGGACTGGCCCGGAGAGACGAATAGGAATGGGTCTTCTGGTGAGCCAATTTTTGAGATTATGACAGATTTTTAACAGTAAAAAGGATTATAAATCTTAGGCTAAAAAGTATTTCTGTCGCTATATAGACTGTGCATACCCTTTCAAGGCAGCAGAACGCACTTACAAGAGGGGATTGAATGCTCAAAGACAACATTTACTACTCCCTTCAGACAAGCCTCGAGAAGAATCTACCCCTATTGTTTGCACACTTCCTTTTTCAGTGAAAACTGATTATAGCTTCATTTATTTATAAACACTGGAGCATTTTACAATTACATGCATGTTTTTAGGATAAACCGTTAGTAGCTTACCTCTGTGGTAAAAGTATAGCGAATAAAGTCAGCAAGTCCATCACATGGGATATTGAGGACTTTTCGACAGAGGCAGTTGGCCACTATGCGTGTGGCTCTCAAGAGTTTTGTCATTCTACAATTGAGGGAGAGAAATGGACTCCACCCTTAAGAAAACATTGTATTGCTTTGAAATGTAGGACATCTTGTCGGACACCATGGGGCTTGTTTACAAAGCCGCAGTAGCGGTTTCCGATCGTTATCGGAGCCGCGGCCCCATTGATTTCAATGGGGCCGCGGCTCCGATAATGATCACAAACCGCTACTGTGGCTTTTTAAACAAGCCCCCATAAGCTATACTGTAATCCCCCACCGTAAGAATAATATTGTTCCATGTAAAGTGCACTGATATTGAATAGCGTGGTATATAAGAAAAATAAAATAAATAAATAAATAAAATATACCATCTGTTGCTCTTGTGGAAAGTTGTATATTGGACGCACTAAACGTTCTATGATCCATATATTAAAAGAACACTGATCTAGGCTTCATACAATGAATAGAACAGCACCATTAGTAGATCAATCATCTTTTTACTGATTTGATGTGGCGCATAACTGATTTTGTGCCAAGCCATTGGTGTGGTAAGAACCAGGAGGCTAGATTAAATTATCGTGGACAGTTTTGGATATATTTATTTATTTATTTAATTTATTTAACATCTTTTATATACCGCACTATTCATAATCAGCGCGGTTTACATAGAACAAGAAAACATCAGATAAGATAAGATACATCCACCCTAGAGAACTGAAACACCAAGTAGGTTGGTATATATTACTTTGACCCCTTTTTTTATGAATGAAATTTGGTTCGGTTGAAATGACCGATCACATTTAATGTGGGCGGAGCTTGTATTTCATTTTAAAAGAACGCCGAGGCCATTTTTCTCAAGCCAAGATGCTCGCTGTTATGATGGGAGTCAACTCATAAGAATACAAGAGAGATCGCAGAATCTGCTAGATTATATTTCATCAGATAAGTTATAATTGCAGCCATGAAGCAGAATAGTGTTATACCTATTGTCACAACGCCGCCCTAGTGGTTAGTAATAGGTAGGGCAGGTTGGACATGAATATAATAAAGGTGGGGCTTGGTAAGTCTTTCTTTTTAGGGCCCGAGGTTGGCGAGGCTCGGTAGCGTCCTTACAATACCAAAGGTACCCCAAGAACAAATAGGTCATCGAGTGGAGGGAATTTAAAGGCTTTATTTCCCTGATATGCACAAAAGGTTCCAATGGATCAGGTTCAAACATAAACAGAAATGTCCTTTACTTCAGGTTAGAAACTCCATTCGGGTTCAACAGAAAAACTGTTCATTTCACAGCAAAGTTATAACAAAAATAAGCATTCAAATTTGCACCGGCTTCCAATGCTTACTAGTCACTCAAGCATTCTAAGCTGCCTCTGGTGCAAAAACTACAATCCATTTCTTCAATGGGGAAGACTTCTCCTTCTTCCACTTGCATTGCTTCCTCAGCTGAACTGTCTGTGTTATGGTTAACAGCTATCGGTGAGGTACCGCTAGGTTTCTCAGTCAACTGCTGAATGAGTCTCCAATGCTGGGAGTCTAGCATGGGCCGTCGGCCAGGAGTATGCATATAGTGTGACTGACTCTCTCTTCTCTGGGAGTTCTCATATACCTCTTGACAAGTAGGCTTATTTAAAAGTTTCCCATTCCCTAAAAACTTTCCAAGCCTTCTTTTCTGAACAGAGGAGCTTTTATAGGGAGCTTCTGATTCCTGCTTTATCCAAAGGCTGTCTACTGCAGGCTGTCCGTTACTTTGTAACTCTGGCCTATTCAATGGAGCTGAGGTTTGAGGCCTACTGCTATGTAGATTCTGCCTTGTATTCACCCTATGATCTGTGTTATGCCCACAGCAATCACAATGTAATTTCTCTGTACCTCTTTTGTTGAATTGAGCAATGTTTGTAGCACCTGTAGATTCTCCAGTCTCTGCAGCTTCTGGAAGCGTAACCGGTTTTCTGCTGCCTTTCCAGTCAGGTCCTTCAAAGCTCTCACCACTCCAACTGCTCCTCCTGTATTCTCTGCCTTCTTGGTTCTTTTGGCACCTTGGATTCTGGCTGCCCCAGCTGCTTCTCCCATACTCCTCCCCCTCTCTGTCCTCCTGACTTCCTTTAAGAGGAGTTCCTGTTCTTCTTGATTGGAGGCTGGCTGGTTCCAGGTTACACCCTCTAGGGTGCGGCTCCTTAGTCCTCCAGAGCTCTCTCCTGCTCCCCCTATCAGGCTCCTGTGAATATTGCAGTTTGTGCACCTTTTTTTCTACCTTTAAAACATTTCTTTTTCTCCCCTGCTGGTCTGCTGCATCACACTATTCAAAAATGACAGTCACTGTTGGCATAAAAGATTTTTTTGGAAAAAAGTACTAATGTTTTATGCATACAGATCTGGTAATGAATGAATTCTTATGCAGGTCTGGTAATAAGCGACCTCTTATATGAGCTGATTTTTTGAAAAGTATGTCTTTGTAACTCTTAAATTAATTTTGGGTGGTTTGGGATTTTTTGATCACTCTTAAAAGATAAAAAGGACTCCTACGCTAAGAGTGGCTGATATACAGCAGCTCTGAATGAATAAGCAACATACTGCAAGGGATTTAGTTGTGTCACATCTGTGGAATTTATACCCTTATGGGGATCCAATGTTGTTGCAGCCAAATATTTATTGAGCATGGTTTGCTGGATCAGCACCAGCACAGTTTTTTAAATTTATTTATTTTTATTTAACAGTTTTTATATACCGCACTATTCATCATCAGTGCGGTTTACATTAAACAACATATACCTATCAATATAAAACTGACGTAGGTTTACAGATAACAGGGAAAATAAGCTGGGTATTAACAGGGGAGAACTATATACAATTAAACAGGTAACATCATGGATTGGTATTTACAGAGATGCAGCACTTTCCACATTTTAATACCTTTGTTCTGGTTGTTGCTATGAGGAAGGCAGTTAATTGTGTCAGGCGGAAGGAAATTCTACGGTATGTATGGAAGATTGAAGTGCAAAGTGAATAAATAGTGCTTAATGGCCTTTCTGAATTGAGTGATTTCCTTGATTGATCTGATGCTGGGAGGGAGTTTGTTCCAGCACCTGGGAGCATAAGACACAAAAGCTCTGTTAGTGGTTAGTTGAGTCCATTTTGTGGAGATACTAGGAGTAACTAGTGTGTTTTCCGCTACTAGTCTCCTGGACCTATTGTTTGGTGCATGGGTGAGGAGATTTGAGATCGATGTAGGAGATATTTTATTAATGGCCTTGAATGTGATGAGGAGAGTTTTATATATTATTCTGTAACTTATCGGGAGCCAGTGTAAATCGATTAGTATTGGTGCTATATGATCTCTCTTTGACGCTCCAGACAAGATGCGGGCTGCCGCATTCATCGCCAGTTGAAGTGGACTTAGTGTATTCTTGGGGAGGCCATGGAGAACGATATTCGCATAGTCGAAGTGAGGTGTGACTATTGCTTGGAAAGTTGTACGGAAATCTTTGGTCTCCAGCATTGGTTTCAGGTGGCGCAGTGTTTTTAACTTGTAGTAGATTGTCCTTACAGTGTTCTTTATGTGCTCCTTGAGTTGTTGGTCGATTATCACTCCAAGGTACTTTATGGTGGCCTTAATTGGAAGTTCTGCATCTCTTACTATGAGGGTAGGTGGTGGAGAAAATTGCTTGTTTCTTGTGGCTATGAGTACTTCGGTTTTCTTGAAATTTATTCTCATGTTCTGATTGAGGAGCCAGTCAGCTATTGCATTGAAGCAGTTGATTAGTGCAGAGTAGTTAGGATTTGATACATCGATCGGTGTGAAAATTAGTACATCATCTGCATATAATAGGCAAGATATACCGAAGTCTCTGGTGATTTGGCAGATTGGCTGCATATATAGGTTAAAAAGCAGCGCAGATAAAGAGGAGCCTTGGTGTACTCCTTGTTTCTGTTGGAAGGGTTCAGATGTATTGTTGCCTATACGGACCTGTTGCCATCGATCTTCTAGGTATGATTTACACCAGTCCCAAGCAAGGTTATGGATGCCTTTTTCGTGGAGTCTAGCTAGCAGAATCTTACGGTCAACTGAGTCAACTGCCGCTGATATGTCCAGGAAAATCATTGCAATGGCCATGTGAATGTTGTCAATCCCGCAAATGAGTTTGTTGAATAGCGAAGTCATGAGTGTTTCAGTTCCATGAGCTTCTCGTAATCCGTGTTGGCATGGGTCCAACGGGGCTGCTGTGTCTATGTGATGTTGGATCTGCCTCTGAGTTTCCTTCTCAAGTATCTTGGCTAGAAAGGGAATACTAGAAATTGGGCGGTAAGACTCTTCCTTCTTTGGGTCCATCTGGTTGTTTTTTAGCAGCGGACGAATTGATGTCTGTTTAAGGGTAGTAGGGAAAACCCCAGTTAGGTAGGAAAGATTTGCGATCTTAGCTATGCAAGGGCTAAGTTTGGCACGTAAAGTTTTGATCCAGTGTGCAGGACATGGGTCATTTGGTGCCGTGGTGGTATTTATGGTGGCGATAATGTCTTCGATAAATTTTCACCCCCATCAAGAAAAACTATCGAGTGAGGTTTTTGTGTGGGCCATATGGTTAAATTCTCTTGCTATGTTTGATTGCTGAGGGGATTAGATAATACCAAAAGGACTTCTCTCATGGGGTCTGTCAATATTTCTACCAGCTTTATATACACCAGATCATTACATCCTAGTGAGGAAACTTTGTGTAATGAGGATTGCATCTTATTGGGTCAGGACACACAAGTAGTGAGGGTGGAAAACCAGATTTCCAATCGGCTCTCCATTGAATCCATTTCCCCAGCACTCTTTTTAAAAGATCCATTATGTGATGTTTTGAAGATTCATGAAGTCTCTTACTAACTTGTGTGATGTGTTTTATGCTCTTTTTGATGTGCCTTTAGGCTCTCAGTCTACAATGACAAGCTGCTTGATAGCTGTTATAAAGTGGTTGACTCAGAATGGAAGAAAACCAGTACACTGTTGGTTAGTAGATTGGTATTATGTAACTCATCTAATGACTTGCTGTTAAAAAGAATTTGTGGTTCCTTTATCTTGGAACTGTACTCTATTAACAGCAGACAGAGGCCCCGTATGAACAGGTTTGCTCAGTCCTCTTTAAGAGTCGCCTATTATGTTATCTAAAACAATTTCCGTCTCCTGATTTTCATGCTGCATTCCAAGTCTTGATTTTGCTGGGCTGACTACTGCAATGCCATCTTTGCTGGCTAGCCAGCATCCTCATAAAACCTCGCAACTCAAGGGGTGGCAGGACCATATCAGATTGTGTTCTTATGATATTCACCAATTTCTGAATATATAATGGATTCAATTGAAGCTATTATTCTTACTGGGGCTCGGGATTTCACACAATATGTCCTATGCTTATGATCACCAGGTTGTGTAACCTCTTCATATATCTCAATAGGGCTCTCTCAATGGGCCTTCCTTCAGGGAGATTTGATGGATGATTATACATTGCCAGGGTTTTTCTTTAGTTGCCGTTCCTCCCCATATTTGGAATTCTTTGCCCCCCTGCCATCATCTGATATTTGTTCTTTCAGAATGCAATAAAAGGCTTTTTTTTTTACTTGCCCAGTCATTTAGGACTAGATTTACTAAAGGGCATCACCACATTAGTGCTAACACCATTAAAGCCTATTTTACCACACATCCAATTTTACGCAATGGGACTTATTCACTAATAGTGTGCATTAACAGCATTAGTGTGCGTTGATCTAGCCTCAGCTTCCCAGATTAAGAATTTGCTATGGTGGTTTCTTTATACGAGTGTCAATTTCACTTTTACATCTGTATTTATTATAATAAAGTATTACTGATAAATGTTAAAAAAACTGTAAGGAAATGTGTTATAATAAAAGTTACCTCAGAGAGAGATGCATCGACCTTGGAAGATACTTTCAGACCCAACCATGGCTGGTACTTCTCAAGCAGCAAAGTAGGCCTACCAAACAGCAAAGTAAAGCATTTGACATGTTTTGTAACAGTATAGTAAGAAAATGATAATACTGTACACAGGGTCAACCCGAGGGTTTCTGCCGCCCTAGGCAGACCCTCCATGCTGCCCCCTCAAAGAGTGCAGCACTGCCTGGTCTGCCATGCCACCCCCCACCCTCTGCATCCATCTTCTCATCTGCAGGAGGGAGGGTGGCACAGAGATGCCTTCGCTGCATTGGCCTTTAAAGTGCCCGGACTAGCGTGCTCACAGTCTGCCGCTTCTGCCACCTCCAGAAGAAGTTGCATCAGAGGGGGACAGGAGCATCAAGCCGAAAGTGCACTAGTGCAGGCACTTTAAAGCCTGATGCAGTGGTGGCATCGCCATGCTGTAACCCTCCCCCAGGTGAGAATAAAGAAGGGGGGGTGGCATGGCAGGTAGGAAGCGATGAACTGCTGCTTCGCTGGGAGGAGGGGGGGACCGATGCCGCCTATCGGGGCCTGCTGCCCAAGGCCACCGCCTAGTAGACGGCACAGCCCTGGATGTATAATTTGAAATAGGATTCACAGAGATTTGGTTTCCTATGCAAAACATATTAAAGGCCTGGCAAGAATCAAAGTCTCTGTCTGGATCAGGTAACATAAGAACATAAGATATGCCATACTGGGTCAGACCAAGGTCCATCAAGCCCAGTATTCTGTTTCCAACAGTGGCCAATCTAGGTCATATGTACCTAGCAGTTTCCCCAAGAGACACAAGTTCCACAATGCTTGTACTGGGTCAAGCATTGATATCTTTGGTCACTTCTTAATAATGGTTTATGGACCTTTCCTCCAGGAACTTGTCCAAACCTTTTTTAAACCCAGCTACACTAACAGCCTTTACTACATCCTCTGGTAACAAATTCCAGAGTTTGATTACACGTTGAGTGAAAAAATATTTTCTTTTATTAGTCTTAAATAGTTTACCCTGTAGCTTCACTGCATGTCCCCTAGTCTTTCTATATTCTGATAAGGTAAACAATCGATCTACGTTTACCCGCTCCACTCCGTTCATTAATTTATAGACTTCTATCATATCTCCCCTCAGCCGTCTCTTTTCCAGGTTAAAGAGCCCTAACCTTTTTAGCCTTTCTTCATAGGAGTATCCTTCCATCCCCTTTACCATTTTGGTGGCTCTTCTCTGTACCTTTTCTAAAATCGCTATATCCTTTTTAAGATACGGTGACCAGAATTGCACACAATATTCAAGGTGCGGTCTCACCATGGAACGATATAGAGGCATTATAATATCTTTTGTTTTATTTTCCATTCCTTTCCTTATCATACCTAGCATTCTATTTGCTCTCTTGGCCGCCGCTGCACACTGGGCCGAGGGTTTTAACATGGTATCCACAATGACGCCTAAATCTTTTTCCTGGGTGGTGGTTCCTAATGTGGAACCTTGCATCGTGTAACCATAGTTTGGGTTGTTCTTCCCTAGGTGCATAACCTTGCACTTGTCCACATTAAATTTCATCTGCCATTTTGATGCCCAGTCTTCCAATTTATCAAGATCCTCTTGCAATTTTCCACAATCCTCTTGGGTTTTAACAACTTTAAATAGTTTTGTGTCATCTGAAAATTTGATAACCTCACTCGTTATTCCACTTTCCAGGTCATTTATGAACATGTCAAAAAGCAGCGGACCCAGCACAGATCCCTGGGGTACACCACTATTCACCTTTCTCCATTGGGAAAATTGGCCATTTAGCCCTACCCTCTGCTTTCTATCTTTTAACCAGTTCCTGATCCACAATAGTACATTGCCTCCTATCCCATGACTCTTTAGTTTTGCCAAAAGTCTCTGATGAGGGACCTTGTCAAAGGCTTTCTGAAAGTCCAGATACACAATATCAACCGACTCACCTTTGTCCACCTGTTTATTCACTCCTTCAAAAAAACATAACAGATTAGTAAGACAAGATCTTCCTTGTCTAAAGCCATGTTGGCTGTCTCCCATTAGGTCGTGACTATCTACATGCTGAGTAATTTTATTCTTTATGATGGTTTCTACCATTTTTCCCGGTACTGATGTCAGGCTCACCGGTCTGTAGTTTCCCGGATCACCCCTGGAACCCTTTTTAAAAATTGGTGTTACATTGGCGATCCTCCAATCTTCAGGTATTAGAGATGATTTTACACAATACCAAACATCAGGTACTGCTAGTTGAAAAAGATTTAATTTGTAACTTGCCTGTGCCTTTTGCATTTGACTTTACCGCAGACAGCACAGCTCTGCCCTTGAGGAAATGATTCTTGCAGTTCCAGCTTCTGAGAAATTAAAAATAAAGAGACAGATCTTACCGACAATGGACTTGACAAACATGGCTAAGAATTTTGTTAAACAAAAACGCTCAAAATTATTTATTACTATGAAGATATAATTAAGATTGTACAATGCCTTAAAGAAAAGGGAAGTATTTTTCATTATCAGACCAGTTGCACATTGCAGGAAAATATCTTTAAAATTATGAAAAAAAACTTTCATCTGAGCAGTCTCACTATAAACTGCAGCACCAACAAAAACTATTTCTAAAGATGATGCCTCAAGCCAATTTATTTGGACTTAGTTCATATCTTTTCAGTAGCAGTTCAAGGATAGTTATATTCAGGTACATAATGTATTTCTCCATCTCCAGGATTACAATCTATGTCTACAGCGCTGCATATGCTTCTACAGCGCTATACAAATGATAAATTGTAGAAGTAAATGATTTGCCCAAGTCACAAGGAGCATCACTTATGCTTGTAAAAAACACTGAAGCTGAGTCTTGAGTTCTTTAACAGAATGCACTGAATACATTTTAAATGGACCATATGTTTAAGCTAGCCAAAGAAGTGCAGTAGAGACCTGGTTTCTGAAATCTGGTTTCAACCCATTCCCCATATGTAGCCCTTTCATTAACAAATTAAGCCTGTGTGTCGGGTTAAGACTTGGGCTTCGGTCTGTACCACACATGAGGTGTGATCAAAAAGTATCGAGACTTGTTGTGTAGCTATATGGCAATACATCACATCACAATGCTATTAAGCATGCAGTGACAGTTATGTGCTTTGCATGTGTAGAACGTATTATGGCTGCAGCACAACTGTACTATTTTTTTAATCACGTGATGTTTGGTATTGTGTAAAAGCAGTTGGTCAGATTTATGATGAGTGAAAAAACTGAACAACGAATTTGCATTAAATCCTGCCACAAACTTGGAGATTCGTGCAAAGAGACTTATGACAAGTTACTGCAAGTGTATGATGATGAATTCATAAGTCATGCTCAAGTTTATGAGTGGTACAAACGTTTCCAAAAGGACTGCAAAAGTCTTCACAGTGACAAATGTTCTGTAAGGTCATCCACGAGCAGGAATGAAGACAAAGTTGAAGCAGTGCGTCCCGCAATACACTCAAATTGTCGATTGACTATCAGAGAGCTTGCTGAGGACATCAGTTTCAGTTCAGTACATTCCATTCTTAGTGTTGATTTGGGGATGAGATGTGTGTCTGCAAAATTTGTGCCGAAACTCCTATCCTCAGACCAAAAAAGATCAACTGTTTGCAGCCAGGGAGTTGTTGAAATGCATTAAAAATGACTCAGATTTCATCAAAAAGATTATGGTGACGAATCATGGGTTTATAGTTACTACTACTACTATTTACCTCATTACTTTATATTATGGGATCCCTCTTCAGATTCAAAGTGATAATGGATCTCATTTTAAAGGGAGGCTGGTACAGGATCACAGTAGACAGCATAACATTGAATGGATATTTCATATACCCTATTACCCTCAAGCTGCAGGACTTATAGAAAGAATGAATGGATTGCTCAAAGAACAGCTTAGGAAATTAGGGGAAGGATCCCTGCAAAAGTGGAGAGATCATTTATCTGCAGCACTACAGATTCTTAACAATAGACCAATTGCAGAGACTGAAACTCCTCTAATGAGGATGTTGACTCCCGCCTTACAAATCAAATCTTATGTAGCTACTAACACCATTCTATATTGGGAAATTAAAGAAGGTGCCTTAGCCCTATATCGGGCAACACCAGAGGCAGCCGGACTAGATTTACATGCTCTGCAGGAATATAGAATAAAGGTCCATGATTTGCAATTAATAGAAACAGGAATAGGAGTCCAGTTACCACCTGAGCATTTTGGGTTGATTGCCCCTCGTTCTGGATTGGGCCTTAAAGGAATACAAATACTTGGAGGAGTGATTAATGCAGATTATCAAGGAGAGATAAAAATTATTCTGATGAACAGTGGTAACTCAGATTTAACGATCCAGACTGGAGACAGAGTGGCCCAATTACTTATCATCCCCACTTATGGAGGAGTAGTAAAGAAGGGGAGTGCCCCCACTGCTCTAACAGTTAGAGGGGATGCTGGATTTGGATCTGCTAATTTAAACACCAGGGCAAGGATTTGGGTACAATCACCAAATCACCCACCTGAGCAGGCAGACATTATTGCTACTGGGCATAACACAATATTGATTATGAGACCTGGACAAGAAAAGTGGGAATATATACCAGCAAACAAAATGATGTCTTTTCATTATAGGTTCTCTCTACACCTTCTGAACCAATGAACCAGCGTATTTCTATCAAGGACCAGGACCGGTTCCAGCAAGCTTTCATATGCCATGTAGTGACATGGGCACTCATTACTAGCCTGATCTTTAGTACATGGAAAGTCTGTTACTGGAGAGAGCAAGTGGTAACCCAACCCGAATTGCACTTGCCCAAGCGTTTAGCAGATGCGATAGAACCACCTCAGAATATCTGGACTTATTTAGCCTGAAATGTTTTAAACATTTCTAACTTTTGCCTTTCGGACATGCATAACCCAGTGGATCTGTTAACTACATGTTTAATTGCAATACCCACACCGGCTCGAGTTTTGTTGTACTATTTTAAAGCTACACGAAATGACAGTTGGGCAAATGAAGAAGATATAAGGACACACCCCATGCTATACGAATATTGCAGAGATTGCCCCACTAATTTCAATTTTTGGGATAACATGACTCAAATAATCACCCATAATATCGCCCCAGACGATGTATGTTATAACATGACATGTAATCCTGATGAAATACCGAAATGCCAACAACTAAAGATGCAACAAAAAACTGCTAAGGACATTGATATAATACTTTTATATGATGCAGCTAGGAAATGTAGAAATGTAACTAATACTATGAATTGTAATAATACAATATTACAAGCTAGTCATGGTAGAAATGTTAAACTGCCAATAGGATGGTTATTGTCTTGTGGTAATACCACTTATACATATATTGCAGGAAATCTCACAGGGGGGCCTTGTACTCTTAGTTGATTAGGACTTATTATGCCACCCTCTCCTAAAATTAAAATTAGAAAGAGAAGAACAATAACAGCTATGATACCCGCAGATTGTGATTCAAAAGTTACTTTACTTTCTAAAGTAGAATATACCAATGCAGCCGTTTCCCTTCTGGGAGTGCCTGGTTTAGCCCTATATAACACTCGCACAATTAATGCTTTAGCTTGCACCATGGTAAAAAGTCTTAATCATACTTATTTATTTATTTATTTACAGTCTCTTATATACCGCACTATTCAGCATCAGCGCGGTTTACATGGAACAAAATGCTCAGTACAAATAACATGTATGAGTTTACAGATAACAGGGAACAAAAATTTGGATAACCGAGGTAAACTATGTACAATACTTACTATATGGGGTCATAATCAAAGAGGTTGCATGATATACTGTACATTTGTCTGGGAATGGTATCGGAGTATCTTAGAGCTCTAGGGGGTGCAGTTAGGCTCTATAAGGTACTTATTGAAGAGGTGGCCTTTGAGGGCTTTCCTAAACTGTGGTAGGTTCTTAATAGCCCGGATCTCATGGGGTAATGCGTTCCAGTATCTTGGGGCACTGAGATTGAAGGCCCTGTTGGCTGTCGATTTGGTGCAAACAGTAAGTGCCTTGGGGACTTTTAGGGAGTTTATAGCCGTGGATCTTCTTGCTCTATTTGTGGATGTGGAATGGATGAGGGAGGTTAAGGATGCTGCTGAGAGATTGTGAACAGCTTTAAAGGTGATTGTCAAGATCTTGAAAATTATTCTTGCCTGAATGGGTAGCCAATGTAGCTGTATCAGCAGAGGCGTCACGTGGTCGCTCCTGGAGGCTCTGTGGAGGACTCTTGCTGCCGCATTCATGGCTAGCTGAAGAGGGTTTAATGTAGAATGGGGAAGACCTTGTAATATGGCATTGGCATAATCAAAATGTGGTATGACCAAAGCCTGGAAGACTGTCCGAAAATCGGTTGGTTCAAGTATGGAACGTAGGTGCCTCAGTGAGCGGATCTTGAAGTAGACTGATCTGACTATGTTTCCTATGTGGGCCTTCATATCCAGGCGTTGATCTAAGGTGACTCCCAGGTATCGTATTGAGGATTTAGAGTTCAGCTCAGCTTCTTTTACTTTAAGATATTGCGGTGGGGTAAAGTTGGGGTTCCTCGTAATGAAGAGTACTTCCGTTTTCTTATGCTGTATTCTGAGGTTTTGGGAAAGAAGCCAATCAGATATTGCATTGAAACAGTTCGTCAATGGGGATAGGTCCAGATTCTCAGTAGAGAAGGGTAAGTAGAGCAGGACATCATCTGCGTATAACATGCAATCAACATTGAAGGATCGGATGATATTACAAATTGGTTGCATGTAAATATTGAACAAGAGCGCCGAAAGGGAGGATCCTTGTGGGACTCCTTGACTTTGGTGGAAAGGTTCAGAATTTATGCCTCCAGAACGAACGTGTTGCCATCTTTCGGACAGGTAGGATCTGCACCACTCGAGCGCTCGTCCATTAATGCCTTTGTCAGTCAGTCATCCTAAAAGCAGCTCATGATTCACTGAATCAAAAGCTGCAGCGATGTCCAGAAAGATGAGAGTAAATCCTTGACGGAGGTCATCAATGCCTGTGATTATCTTGCAGAATAGAGTGGTAAGGAGGGTTTCCACGCCATGGAATTCCCTAAAACCATGTTGACATGGGTCTAATGGTGCAGCGGAGTCGATGTGATCCTGCAATTGACGTTGAGCTTCCTTTTCAATAATCTTCGCAAGTAGTGGAATGCTGGATATGGGTCTGTAAGATTCCACCTGTTGGGGATCGAGCTTACAGTTTTTTAGCAGAGGTCTAATGGAGGTGTGTTTAAGGGCTGAAGGGAAAGAGCCGGTTGAGAAGGAGAGGTTAATTATTTTGGACAGTACTGGGCTGAAATGACTGCGAAGCTCCTTGATCCAGAAGGCTGGGCATGGATCAGACTGGGCAGTAGTGGTATTAAGGGCAGCAATGGTGTCCTCAAGTCCTCTCTTAGTAGGGGTAGAGAACATGGTTAGTGTTGTTTGGCATTCTTGCTCTATTGCGGAAATTGTAGTAGAGGTTTTGTTGGTCTGGCATATCTTGGATTGAAGATAGGTTGCGAAATCTTGTGGGTGTATCTCGAATGAAGGTCCGGAGGATGGTTCTTTTGATAAGGTCTTAACCAGGTCAAAAAGGTCATGTGGTTTATTAAGTTGCTTTATAAGAATTATTTATTGATTTAAGAAGTACTAGGAAGGCAGTCTTGCAAAATCGAGTAGCAATAGATTATTTACTTTTAAAAACACAATTATGGATGTGAACATTTTGAAGGCATGTGTTGCTTTAATTTAACTGACCATGCTACTTCCATTCAATCTCATATTCAAGCTTTACAAGAACTAGCCAAAGATATTAAAACAAGACATTAATTGGTGGGATTGGGTATTTGGATGGCTGCCCAGTATGAGTAGCCTCAGACAAATCATTGGGGGAATTATTATCTGTATTTGTTTATTGATTATGATATGTTGCTTTATTCAATGCATACCCAGTTTCATTACTATGTTTCGTCCACCCAAATTCCCCACAATGTTACCCGTATCTTATATGCATAATCAATAGTCAAAGGACCGAATGTAGTACAAATGAATTAAAAAACTGACTATTGATCATGCCTCTCAACTGTAAGTAAGGGGTAAAAGAAACTTTTGAAAGAGGGGTAGTTGAAACTGTTCACATAACTACAGAGATGCCAGAAGACCAGAGAGGGAGGCAATTCTCTTAACAAGTGTAGATCAATTGAGGAAACTCTGTCCTATCTTATTAATGGCGTTCTTTTCATATTTTCAGTATCATTTATGTAATATTGTAAACCGCTCTGATGCTTTGGCCTGAGCGGTATATCAAATGTAATAAACATAAACATAGTTACATAACAATGTAAACAAGATACACATCAATTGTAATTATGGCGTTCTGAACTTCCGAAGCAATGGGGGGTGGGGGGAGGCATATCCTTTGAACATTGTCAGGCACCTGGCCAGTGTCCTGGCTGTGTTTGATGGATAACTGCCTCTATATGTTGCCTGGTGAAAGATAGCTAGTTGTCTGCGCAACAGCTGGTTGTTTGCAACAGGATAAAAGGGGTGCCTGTTTCAGCTAGGAAGAAAAGCTACCAAAGGATCTCATCTAGGGTCGGACGCGTCGCCTAGAGAAACTCCTGATTGAGAAGCCTCTCTTGTCTAGTTGAATCAGGGATCCATTCAATCGAAGTGTGACAGGAGATGAAGTTCAGAACTCTTTCGGTGAAGTATTATTCTTCTGTAATTAGCTTTCTAGTTATCATTTTCTTCTGTAATTAAGTGCTTTTAGTTATCATTATTCTAATAGCTTTCTAGGTATCTTTTTAACTAATAATAGGTAGATAAATGAATTACTTGCCTTTCTAAATAAGTATGAATTAAGGAGTCAAATAAGTGAACTTCAAGTTATCCCTGCTTTGTTTTATAAATAAAGTGCTTGTCTTCATTACAAGGTGTGTTAGCCTTTGTCGTAGCAAGACAGGCCACAGCCAATGGGCTCCTCAATTTTCAGACAGACTCTTAAATCCAAAGAAAATATTTCAAGGCCTGGCACAGTAAATCGTACGTTCATTTCATCAAGCAGTAATGGTTTGTATGCTTGATGAGAACATGAAACGAACTAGGCCTAAGTGAAATTTTAAAACACAGGATACAAAGATAAACATACCTTTGGTTTATATTTACGTGTGAAAAAAATATTTGGTAACAGAGAATCTGGTCCCAGCAAGCTATAAAACGTGACAACTCCAGCCACAAATGACCAAAAGATCATAAGAATGTGAAGATACCTAATGGAAAGACATAAAAACAATCAATGTTAACCAATTTCTTTTTTACAGCACCTACAGCTTTGCATTAAATTCAATTAAAATGTATTTATATCTCTCCCATCATAAATTTCCAGACAGATTACAATGGCACAATCGTAACTAAAATATGAAGGGGAAGGGGAAGGAGGACCCAGCCAAACCAGGTGTAGCACTCCTGGGCACCTGTAGCCAACGCCAGCCAATCCTAGCCCTCTCACTTAAGGGAAGACACAATAAGACTCTGCCTCTTCCCCCAAAAAGCTAGTATTTTATTAGCATACTGTTTTAAATCCAGATTAATCAGGATTGCACACAAAAAAAATCTTACTTCACCTACCATCTTCTGGAGACTGAGAACTACTGGTTGGCTGTGAGCTGCACAGTACCCTATATATGGTGACATCATCAAACCTGTAGTTCTCAGTCTCCATCTTCTAGGACATAAACCCATACATCTGAGCTGCTCTGGAGAGACAATGAGAAATGAAAGAAACATAAGGCCTGTCAGCACACATCAGGGACAGCAGAACATCTTTTTGATTGGAGGGTCCAAACAAATTTCCAGCTCCATCCGCAAGCTCTTTATTTGTTAATGCCATGTTGAGCCATTATCCCACCATTAATTTCCCCATGTGGCCTACCCCAGTCCTCTGCCTATGACAGGCTTGTGCTCAAGACAGAAAGTTCAGAGGGGCAAGGTGTAGCGCAGCAACAGTGACTCTGTCAAGGAGAAAAGGCAATCAGGCCCATCTAGGGAGGAGAGAAACTGAATTGGGGGGAGGGGGTAAGTCCTAGGGTTTCAAATACCCTTTGGCTGGCCATGATTTGTATAGTGTTCCATATATGCATAATATGAATTAAATATGTTATACTGTAGTAATGCCAATACAAACATCAGTGGTGGCATAGCAGATAATGTTTCCTCTACGCTCAGCTGCTTAATCTCCCTTTTCCATTAGCTCTGCTGGTTCTTACCTTCAATCAGATTAGTCTCTCATTCATTCATTAATTAGTTCTCTTTTCAGAAACTTCCTACTCATGTCTACAGCTTTTTCTTTTGATCCTCTTTCCTTGATCACTAAATATATTTATTTATTTCTAATGGTAGTCCAATTGCTGTTACCCTCCCCCACTAGTGACTCTCAATTTGGTACCAGATGAACCAAAACATTGTTATTGTTGTTAAGTGCCGTCAAGTCGGAGTCGACTCATGGCGACCCTCTGGATAGCTATCCTAAATTGTGTTCGGTCTTCAGTCAGGCGGCTCATTGTTGACAGACTGGTACCCGTAGCTGCTGTTATTGTATCGATCCATCTCATTGCTGGCCTTCCTCTTTTGTGTTGACCTATCTTGCCAAGCTTGATATCTTTCTCTAATGATCTCTCTCTTCGCATGAATATTAAATGACGGCAATAAAGACCAGTATGGTCCATCTAGTCTGCCCAGCAAGATGGCAATAATAGGTGCACCTGCCATTCCATGCAGGTCACCCCTCCCCATATCTTTGTTTAGGGGCAAACCCACCACAACGTGTAGGGTTAATTTTGATTTTATCCTGTTGCTATAGATCCACTGTGTCTGTCCCATACCATTTTGAATTTAGTAACTGTGTTTGCCCCCACCACTTCCATCGGGAGGACATTCCAAGCATCCACCACCCTTTCAGTGAAAAAGTATTTCCTGACATTACCTTTCAATTTACCCCCTTGCAGCTTCATGCACCTCTTAGTAGAGCAGTTGCACCTAAGTATCATCCGGTAGGTTAACTTAACACGCTCCCTTTCTGCTTTCTTAAAGTTTCCTGCAACTGCCCGAAAATTAAAACCTTCTTGGTATTTCCAAGCAAAGGAGACCACGGCAACCCCAGCAGCCTGCTACACCATACAGATTCCAGTGAGAGCTTAAGAAAGAAACTCATCTTAACCCAATGACTTTCCTGCATCCGACCATGTGGGTTCTAGATCAGATGCACTTTCATCAATTAGACGTCCCTATCATTTTTGCTACGCCAGACTAACAAAGTAACTCGCCGGGGAGGCTTTCTTCTTTTGCATTTCATGTCTGGAAGTTCAGTTTCCTACATTTCCCTTGGGCTGACTCCTATTTACTAGCGCAAAGGCGGCTCCCGCCCCTCTAAGAAGAGCGCACAAGCGCCCCTGCAGTCCCTCACCGGTACAGCAGCAGCGTACAGAGCGACAGCACCAACAGCAGGCAGCAGAAGAGCGGGTACTGACGGCAGGTCTCGCGGACGGCGTCCACCCGCAGGCTCTGCTTCAGCCTCTCGGTCGCCGCTCGGAGTCTCGTCATCGCTCGGGAGGGAAGGAGCCGCTCGCCCCAACTCCTGACAGCTTCCCCGCTCCCCTCCGAGCCCCGCCCCGCGACTTCCGGCAACAGGAAGTCTGCCTCTGTGAAGTCATTTCCGGCGGCGTATTGAAGGGTTGCTGTGAGGTTGTTCGTGCTGTATTACCATGTTTGTGAGATCGGTACCTTTGAAGGTTTAAACACGAAAAGAAGCTATAAAGAGCTTTTATTAGTAAGCAATAGCTTTAAAGAGGTTTATGAATGGTGGCTGCTTGGGAGAGAGAACACCGAGTTAAAGCCCGCTGCACGGTTTGTCAGGCATTGCGGCCCTGTAGAGATGGTGGGAACTGAATCAGTTGCAGCGGGAACCTTGGGGAAACTCACGCTGCTAGAGAAAAGGCGGCGGAGAAATGTACAGGTGGGCCTTCTGTGTTCTATACTTTGGAGGAAAAAGCGAGAGGGGGGACATAGGATAGAGACGTTTAAATACATCAGTGGCAAAAATGCACAAGAGGAGAGTTTCTTTCAAGTGAAAGCTCTGCAACCGGGGGGATGGGCATAGGATGAAGGTGAAAGGGGTAGACTCAAAAGTAATTGCAAAAAACGTATTTACAGAAAAAGTAGTAGATGCATGGAATAGTCTCCCATTGGAGGTAGTCAGGGCTGGCCCAAGGATTGCTGCTACACTGCCGCCGATTCTGTCGGGGGGGGGGGGGGGGTCTGTCTCGGCATCAGCAGGCCATGTATGTATATGCCATGCCACCCACAGAGGTCTTCCATGCTAGGTAGCTGCCTAGCCCACCTAGTAAGGGAAAACACAAGGCTGAAACCATTTCATGTGTCGGAGTATGTCAGCCCAGTGTCAGGGAAGCATCCCGCAGACAACACTGTGACCACTCACTTTATTATAAATAATTTTTGTTTAAAAATGTGCAAAAGTGCAAAAATAGAGCAATGAACTTAGCTTCTTAAGTAGAGCACCGCCGAAGTGCCTTCATCAGTTAGATTGACAACATGGTCCACGTTTCGGGTTATAGCAATTCTAACCCTGCTTCAGGTCCTGCTTCTCGGCAAATGGCGATTGAACTTGCATAGCCCAGAAAACCCGTCTTCTTTATCTTCGGCGGCGTCTGACCTCATAGGAGGAAAGCAGATGATGAACCAATCACAGCAAAACATCCTCCGAGTCAATACATAGGGGAATCCCACAACATAGGGAATACCCTGAAAGGCTCATCGGATTAAAAAAACGATCAAATAATCGTGTACCAGTCCAGTTGAGAGTTAAGCCCATTCGGGGCCACAGCATTCAAAGTGTAAATCCATCTCTGCTCGCGTAATTGAAGGCACTGTTCACGGTCTCCCCCTCGGGGATCCAGGGGAATGTGATCCAACACACGCCACCGTAGTGAAGTGAAATCATGATCCCGTTGTAAATTATGCTCAACCATCGGGGCAGAGAGTGTCTTGGTACGTAAACGTGAAGCGTGTTCTGCAAGCCGAAGTTTCACCGCTCGTTTTGTCCGACCTACATAGTACAAAGAGCAAGGGCAGATCACCAGGTAAACTACGAAGTCCGTAGAACAGTCGGTATGCCAACGAGTAGTGTAGGTCCGGGATGTATGACAATCAGTCCATTCAGAGCCCCCAATAGTGGTAGAGCAATATGAGCATCGTCCACATGCTTCATGACCACAATCCCCGTGAAACCGTAAAGGGCGATCCACTTCAGAAACAGGTTCAGGTTATTCGCACACCTATGGGTTTTCAGACTACCTTGTACAGGAAATCAGTGCAACGAAACACTCTTTTGAGTTATCAGAGTTTCCATCCAAGGGCTCTAAAACAAGGTCTTCCATATGGGCAATTTTTAAGGCTACGCCGAAACTGCTCGACTCTGATGGAATTTAAGAAGCATGCCCGTGAGCTCATGTCCCGATTGCTTCAGCGGGGGTATCCCTCCCAGGTGATATCACGGGCATATAAGAGGGCGCGCTTCACGCATCCGGAATGGTATACTTCCTCTTCAACATCTTCAAATTTAGTCTCTGACCCCTCTGTAATCACAGGAGTTTTACCATACACCCGACAAATCACAGCAGTTACAAAATTATTGCACCAGTTTTGGCCTCTAGTTGGTGTACATGCTTGTTTTCGAGATAGTACCCTGCGGATAGCCTATTCTCGATCTGCTAACCTTAGAGACAAAGTCATGTCTACTGTTTCTGAAGTGGATCGCCCTTTACGGTTTCACGGGGATTGTGGTCATGAAGCATGTGGACGATGCTCATATTGCTCTACCACTATTGGGGGCTCTGAATGGACTGATTGTCATACATCCCGGACCTACACTACTCGTTGGCATACCGACTGTTCTACGGACTTCGTAGTTTACCTGGTGATCTGCCCTTGCTCTTTGTACTATGTAGGTCGGACAAAACGAGCGGTGAAACTTCGGCTTGCAGAACACGCTTCACGTTTACGTACCAAGACACTCTCTGCCCCGATGGTTGAGCATAATTTACAACGGGATCATGATTTCACTTCACTACGGTGGCGTGTGTTGGATCACATTCCCCTGGATCCCCGAGGGGGAGACCGTGAACAGTGCCTTCAATTACGCGAGCAGAGATGGATTTACACTTTGAATGCTGTGGCCCCGAATGGGCTTATCTTTCAACTGGACTGGTACACGATTATTTGATCGTTTTTTTAATCCGATGAGCCTTTCAGGGTATTCCCTATGTTGTGGGATTCCCCTATGTATTGACTCGGAGGATGTTTTGCTGTGATTGGTTCATCATCTGCTTTCCTCCTATGACGTCAGACACCGCCGAAGATAAAGAAGACGGGTTTTCTGGGCTATGCAAGTTCAATCGCCATTTGCCGAGAAGCAGGACCTGAAGCAGGGTTAGAATTGCTATAACCCGAAACGTGGACCATGTTGTCAATCTAACTGATGAAGGCACTTCGGCGGTGCTCTACTTAAGAAGCTAAGTTCATTGCTCTATTTTTGCACTTAAGAAGCTAAGTTCATTGCTCTATTTTTGCACTTTTGCACATTTTTAAACAAAAATTATTTATAATAAAGTGAGTGGTCACAGTGGTGTCTGCGGGATGCTTCCCTGACACTGGGCTGACATACTCCGACACATGAAATGGTTTCAGCCTTGTGTTTTCCCTTATTTGATTGGATTGTGTTGTGGGTGTTGTGTATTTTATAATCCAATACGGTTCTTGATTTTTACGCTAGCCCACCTAGTGGGCAGGCCAGCCCTGGTGATAGTTGAGATAAGGACAATACCTACATTTAAGAAAGCATGCGACAAACACAGAAGATCACTGAAGGAAAAAAAAAAGGACTATAGTAGTTGGTATAGAAGGGCAGACTGGATCAGGCCATATGGTGTTTTTCCACCATCATGTTTCTAAGTCATACCCTGGTATAGGGAAAACCACTATAAGGACAATAGCTAAACCAGTACACCTCAGTCTTGCCTCTGAATATTTAATGGACTTAACACAGGGAAATATGTATGAACGCTTGCTGGTGATAAATTGGTCACTCACTTTTTTATAGACCAGAAAACCTTGGCACGGCTTAATATAGTATATGACGGCAGATAAAGACCAGCATGGTCCATCTAGTCTGCCCAGCAAAGTGGCAAGAGTAGATACACCTGCCGCTCGGTGCAGGTTACCCCCTCCCCATACCTTTGTTTAGGGGTGTATCCACAGGTCCGTGCAGGTCACCTCTACTTGCTGAGATATCAGAGACAGTTAAGTTTATTTTGATTTCATCCTGTTTCTATAAAGGGAGCCACTGTGTCTGTGACATGCCCTTTTGAATTCCATCACTGCATTTGCCCACACCACATCCATCGAGAGAACATTACAAGCATCCACCACCCTGTCGATGAAAAGTATTTCCTAACAAGGCCTTTCAGTTTACCCCCTTGAAGCTTGCACAGAGGAACCTGCTCTAGTATAGCTTTTCCCTTGCATCAGATGCTCCTCCCACTAAGAAAAATATATATGTTCGTCTTGGCTTTGACAGGAATATTTACCATCTCCTGCGATGCCAAGGGAGCCCCTCAAAGCACCCATGCAATTTAACAGATCCTGCTCCTTTCCAGGAGACCCTGTAAAGGTCCCCACTGTTTCTGAAGCCAAAATAGGAAAGGCTGTTGATCCTCATGCCCAAAGCCAGCACCAGCCCTAATAAAAGAAGAATGAGAAAAAAATGGATAGCCTGGGCCGCAGCTGGCCTAGCAGCATTCTTTCCCTACCCCATGAAGGGCCTCAGAAAAAAAGGAAACCATCAAGGTGCAATTACACTGGGCCTTGGCTTGGATGACATCTCTTGTAATATATGGCACTTTCTGAGGGGTACTGAGGCATCCATCTGCCAACTGGACTTGATGTCCAGAAAGGTATGCTGTCTGCCTGGTGCCAAACTCCAAGATGTTACGGAGAGTTTACCGAGACTCATCAAGCCCGCTGACTATTACCCAATGTTGTTAATCCATGTCAGAACAAATGATACTGCCAGGTATCCCTCTGAGCGTATCAAAAGTGACTTCATGGCTCTGGGACAGAGGGTGCAGCAGTTAGGCGCACAGGTGGTGTTCTCTTCAATCCTCCCTGTTGAGGGTAAAGGCCAAGGCAGAGAGGCTCGCATCCTGGAGATGAATGCATGGCTGCGTGGATGGTGTCATCGAGACTGTTTTGGTTTCCTAGACCATGGGATGCTGTTCCAAGGGTTGCAGAGCAGAGATGGCATCCATCTGTCTAAGAAAGGTCAATGCGTCTTCAGTAGTAGACTGGCTAATCTACTGAAGAGGGCTTTTATTTATTTATAACTGTATTTATATACCGCTTTTCACCGGGTCAAAGCGGGTTAACAAAGAAGGGGGGGGGTGATCAGTGTATATAGGGGGGGAGCCATCACCAGGGGGACAACATTGATGATTCAAACAGGTTACTTAAAGACTTAGGTAATAGACATAGGTCTCTTCTAGGAAATTTTGGGGATGTCAGTGGAGGTTGTTTGCTTCTGGTCCAAGGCATTAAACTAGATTCATTGGAGATGGGTGAAAAAAAGCCCCGAGGTAAGTGATGCATTAAATACCTTTATGGAAATGGGTAATATAGGGAAAGCAGTGTGTATAAATGCCCATAGCATGGGGAATAAGATCCCTGATGTTGAAGCTTTGGTAGGAGTGGCCAACTTGGATTTAGTGGCAGTTACAGAAACATGGTGCACAGAAAACCATGACTGGGATGTAACTATACTTTATTCAGAAAGGACAGGGAGGAGGAGTGGCACTATATGTAAAAAATACTATTAAAGCTTTGTAATTACAGAGCTTAAAAGAGAGAGAGGAGGCATTGTGGGTTAAAAGACTGGAGAATGGCTGATGTGGTACCTCTACACAAAAGTGGTGACAGGGAAGAAGTGACAAACTACAGGCTCGTGAGCCTTACCTCGGTGGCGACAAAAGTAATGGAGGCGCTCCTGAAAGAGCGAATAGTGGACTATCTCAAAACCAACAGGTTGCAAGATCCGAGGCAACATGGTTGGGCCGAACAGAAACTGAAGGGTCTTTCGGCACAGCACGTGGCCGGTGTGGACAATGTTGAGGCGGATTTTCTAAGTCGCCGCAGAGTGGACCCGGGAGAGTGGGTACTTCACCCGGAAGTGTTTGCGCTTTTAGTGTGACGCTGAGGGATTCCGCTAATGGATCTAATGGCGAGCTTCGAGTCAGCGAAGGTAGCAGTTCTTCAGCAGGCGGCGAGAACGGATGTTGGAGGGTCTCGATGCACTGGCACAGAGGTGGCCAGAAGGGGGTCTTTTCTCTGTGTTCTCGCCTTGGGCTCTCATAGGCCGGGTAGTGCAGCGCATAGAAAGGCATCTCGGCCTGGTGGTCCTGGTAGCGTCCGACTGTCCCAGAAGACCTTGGTATGCAGATTTGGTGCGGCTGTTGGCAGACAGGTTGTGGAGGCTGCCACAGCGGGAGGATCTCTTATGTCAGGGACCTTTACGCATGCCCCAGGTGAATTGATTCTCGCTTACGCATGGCTCTTGAAAGGGCTCAGGTGACTGCCAAGGGTTATTCCACAGTGGTCATTTCTACATTGCTGAAGGCGCGAAGGCGATCCACTTCGCTGGTGTACATCCGGGTTTGGCGCATTTTTGAGGCCTGGTGTGCGGAGCATATTCTGCGGCCCTTGGGGGCCTCTGTGGCTCAGATCCTTTCGTTTTTGCAAGATGGTGTGGACAAGAGTCTGGCAGCTAGTTCCTTGCGCGTGCAGTTGGCAGCCATCTCCTGTTACCGTGGCAAGATTCGCAGTCAGCTGCTAGGGGCTCACGGCGACATTAGATGATTTTTGCGAGACGTCTTGCTCATGCGACCACCGAGGCATAGTTCAATGCCAGCGTGGGATCTGAATTTGGTGTTGGAGCCCTTGCTCAGAGCGCCATTTGAACCGTTATCCAAGGCCTCGCTGAAAGATCTGACGTTGAAGACAGTGTTTCTGGTGGCAATTTGTTCCGCTAGGAGAGTTTGAGTTACAAGCGTTATCCTGTAGGGAGCCGTATCTGTCCTTTTTCGATCATAAGATCGTACTGCATACGGTTCCAGCGTTCTTGCCGAAGGTGGTTTCCGCATTTCGTGTTAACTAGGTAGTGTCGCTTCCGGTGTTCTCCGACCAGCAGAAGGAGAAGTCGGAGGGCAGGTTGCATCTGTTGGATGTTCGGCGCGTACTTAAAAAGTACCTCCGTAGGACGGTGCCCTTCCGGAGGTCGGACAGGTTGCTTGTGGCTTTCGGGGGTCCGCGAAAAGGGGAGGCAGTGGCGAAGTCGTCTATTTCTCGTTGGTTGAAGGAAGCAATTGCATCGGCGTACCTTTTGAAGGGTAAGGTGGTTCCGGAGGGCCTCCGGGCTCATTCGATTAGGGCGCAAGCGGCGTCTTGGGCGGAATTCAGTTTGGTTCTGGTCGAGGACATTTGTAGGGCGGCAACTTGGTCGTCGTTGCATTTATTTGCAAAGCACTATAGGCTTGATGTGCAGATGGCGGGGGATGGTTGTTTTGGCTCAGCGGTACTTCAGGCTGGACTTGCAGGTCCCTCCCGTTGATATTCACTGCTCTGTTACATCCTCTATGGTTCCGGGACTAGACTAGAGGGACGCAAAGGAAAATGAAATTAGACTTACCTGCTAATTGTTGTTCCTTAAGGAACTCTAGTCCAGTCCTGGATCCCACCCTGAGTTTAAGGGGTTGTTCAGCCTGAAGTTCATGGGACACAGTAAAAATTTTGCTTCATTGGGGAGGGGTTCTCGGGAGGCGCAGAGTGGAGCCGCAGTGGGAGCCCTTCCACGGCACTGTTTGGTTGTAATTTCTCACATTTATTAGAAGTACGTTATGAAAAAACAAAAAGTGTGTATATATATATATATATATAACTAACCTCTACATTTGGGGTTTTTTTTTACTATTTTATCTACTTATTTGTTGCTCTGCTGAGTTTGCTTTCTCAATAGGTACTGGAGGAAGGGGGCAGTCCTTGTCTATTTATACCAGTGCCAGCAAAGCAATGATGTCTTTCAGTCTCCAAAGCTGCTGGAGGAGATTCTAAACTCTATGGTTCCGGGACTGGACTAGAGTTCCTTAAGGAACAACAATTAGCAGGTAAGTCTAATTTTATCTTCTCTAGGGACAGCAGGAATCAGTCCTCACATATGGGTGACGTCAGCGCCGACGGAGCCCTCGTGCGGAGCAATTCCCCAGCTTTCAAAGAAAGCCTTTGGGATTGCCACGCGCATGCGCGGTCCCCTTCCCGCCCAAGGGTGCCATCTTGCTCAGTCAGGTGACATAGCTAAAAAGACAGCAAAAATGAGAAAAAATTAATCAAGGACTGCAACTCCAGGGGAGGAGGGAGGGTCGTGAGGACTGATTCCTGCTGTCCCTGCAGAACACCTGTTACAGGTGAGTAACTATGCTTTCTCCATGAACAAGCAGGAAGTCAGTCCTCACATATGGGACTCCCTAGCTATAGGCTACCGAGAACCAATAGCTGAAAATGGCTCCCTCTAGAAGAGCCGCAGCAGCAGTGATAGGATTTTTCTCCGAGAACACAACCCCCACGGTAGCCTGACACTAAAGGGTCAGAGGTAGGAGTTGCCTAAACCTCGAATAGGTTACGGAGTATCGCCTGACCGAAAACGCTGTCCTGCCGGGACTATCTCTCCAGGCAGTAGTGGGCTGCAAAAGTCTGGCTTGAAGACCAAGTTGCGGCCCAGCAGATGTCTGCCAATGGAACAGAGCGGTGGTTAGCCACTGATGCGGCCTTAGCCCTGACCGAGTGGGCCGTGATTCGGCCCTGCAGCTGGAGGTCAGCTGCCCTGTATGCCCAGGCGATGCAGTCTACCACCCAGGTGGATAACATGTGCTTGGAGACAGGTAGACCCAGTTTACTAGGGTCATAAGAGACGAAGAGCTGGGAAGCTTTCCGATGTCCCTGCGTACGCTCCAGGTAGAAGGCGAGCACCCTCTTACAGTCCAGAGTATGCAGAACCACTTCTGCCCTGCTGGTATGTGGCCCAGGGAAGAAGGTTGGAAGAACCACCTCTTGGTTAAGGTGAAACGAGGAAACCATTTTTGGGAGGAACTTGGGGTGAGTACGTAGGACCACTCAGGTTTTGTAAAACCGTGTATATGGTCTATCTGATACTAAAACTTGCAGCTCGCTCACACATCGAGCAGACGTGAGTGGCACCAGAAAAAGTGCTTTCCAGGAAAGGAAGCGGAGATGACAGGTGGACATTGGTTCAAAAGGTGGGCAAGTAAGCCTCTACAAGACCACATTTAAGTCCCACTCTGTAGCCGGTGGGCGAATTGGAGGCTTCAAGAGTAGGAGGCCTCTGAGGAATCGGGATACCAAAGGGTGAGCTGAAAGAGGTTGCCCGTCCACCGGAGAGTGGTTATCTGATAGCGCACTCAGGTGGACCCTGACAGATTTAGATTTGAGGCCTAACTCGGAGAGGTGGAGCAAGTACTGCAATACCTGAGGTACTTAACAAGTGAACGGGTTCTCCTTATTCTGGGCACACCACCCTTCAAATCTACGCCATTTGAACGCTTAGGATTTTCTAGTGGATTGCCTCCTAGAGGCCAGCAACACCTCCTCAACCTCCTTGGGAAGGAGTAGAGGAGCAAGTACTACCCCTCTCAGCAGCCAGGCCATTAAGTTGAGGGACCTGAGATTGGGGTGTAGCAAGGAACCCTGTTCCTGGGTCAAGAGGTCGGGCTGCAACCCCCAGTGGGAGAGGAGTTTCGACCGCCAGTTGAAGGAGAAGAAGGAACCAAGGCTGTCTGGGCCACCTGGGGGCTACCAGGATGACCGAGGCCTTGTCCCGAAGAATCTTGAACAGGGTGCGTGCCACCAGGGGTGTGGGTGGGAATGCATAGAGAAGGCCCTGAGCCCACGAGATCAGGAAAGCATCCGCCACTACGCTCTGCGGATGCAGCTGTCTTGAGCAGAACCGGGGCAACTGATGGTTTTGCGGGCTGGCAAAGAGATCCATGGGTGGGAGACCCCAACGGTTGAAGAGCCGCTGGGCCACATCCCAGTTTAGTTGCCATTCGTGAGGCTGAAGAATCCTGCTCAACTTGTTGGCCAGGAGGTTCTCTTGACCTAGCAGATAAACTGCCTTTAGGGACATGTGATGTGCCAGTGCAAAAGAGCAGATGTTCAGAGTTTCCTGGCATAGGATGCGAGAGCCAGTGCCCCCCTGTTTGTTGATGTAGAACATCGCTACCTGATTGTCTGTATCAGCATTGACTGATGTGCAAGAAGATGACAGAAGGCTTGAAGAGCTAGGTGGATGGCTTGGAGCTCTAGAAGATTGATCTGAAGTGCGGCCTCTCGCGAGGACCACAGACCCTGAGTGCATGAACCCTGGCAATGGGCACCCCAGCCCAGCAAGGAGGCATCTGTCGTCAGCACTCTGGTGTGAGAGGGAGGTTGGAATGGTACTCTGAAGTTGGGGTGAAGCCACCATTGCAAGGCTGTCACCAGTAGCTTGGAAATCGCTACTCTGTCTCTGAGGCAGCCACTGGCTTGCGTCCACTAGTCTCTGAGGCTCCATTGAGCTGTGCGCATGTGGAGTCACATGCACCGTAGAGGCCATGTGGCCCAGGAGGCATAGGAAGACCCTTGCGGAGACTCGAGGTTTGTGCTGGACCTGCTGTACCAAGTCCAGCAAGCGCCTTGCCTGAAGTGTGTCCAGTCTTGCCCCTATTAACTCCAAGTTCTGAGTGGGGAGTAAAGTGGACTTTTTGTGATTTATAACAAACCCTAGGTGCTTGAGCAGGGTGACTGTGCGAGCAGTGGCCTGCTGTGCCTCCTGTGCCGATTGGCCCCTGATGAGCCAGTCGTCCAAGTATGGAAAGACGAAGACACCCTGGCTTCTGAGGAAGGCCGCCACCACTACTAGGCATGTGGTAAATACTCTGGTAGCAGTAGCTAGGCCAAAGGGAAGCACCTTGTACTGGAAGTGGCTTCCTCCGACCACAAACCTGAGGTCTGTGATCTGGGTGTATGAGGATGTGAGTATAAGCATCCTTTAAATCTAAGGAGCATAGCCAGTCTCCCTGGTGGAGGTAAGGCAGTAGGATCCCAAGGGAAAGCATCTTGAACTTTTCCCTCACCAGAAACTTGTTCAGATTTCGCAAGTCCAGGATGGGGGCGTAGGTCTCTTTTTCTTTTTGGTATGAGGAAATACCTGGAGTAGAAGCCTTGCCCCTGTAGGTGGTGGGGCACCGGTTCCACTGCCTGATCCTTTAGCAGACCTGTCAACTCCTGCAGGAGGAGGTTCCTGTGAAGAAGGGGCCTGAGAGGCTCTCCTGGGAAAAAGGAGGTGGGCGCCTGGTTGAAATGAAGGAAATAGCCCTGCTGGACTACTTTCAAAACGCAGGCATCAGTAGTAATGGCTGGCCACCTGTGAGCGTACACTGCCAGCCTTCCT
Source organism: Ichthyophis bannanicus (assembly GCA_033557465.1). Taxonomy (NCBI): domain Eukaryota; kingdom Metazoa; phylum Chordata; class Amphibia; order Gymnophiona; family Ichthyophiidae; genus Ichthyophis; species Ichthyophis bannanicus. Next base: position 1,337,633,008 of record CM066033.1, on the reverse strand, counting down.
CCTGTGCAGGGCCAAACCACTGGTGGGAGAGGAGCTATGCACTAGGAGTCTAAAACCCCCTCCCAGCTGGGTAGGAGCCGGAGCTGGAGGCTTGGGGGTCTTCGGCTTATGTGGGCCATGCACCTGTCCTCTGGCCTGCTGCACCTGTTGGGGAGCTGGGGTGGCCTGGTAAGTGGGGTAGTTTCTGTAAGCCGCACCTTTCCTCGGGAAAAAGGGCTTTCCCCGAGGCCACCGCCTTATGAGAAGGTGCAGATGTCTTCTTCGACAACCTTGTCCAGGTCAAGTACTCGGACTCTATTTCTGCAGCTTTTTCAGTCATGGGTTTGCCGAAGAGGTTGTCTCCTCAGCACGGGACATCGACCAACTTGTCCTGAACCCATGGCTCCAGGTCCTCCGACATGAACCAGGCCTGACGGTGTGCACCAATGCCGTCCACGGCTACTCGGGCCGAAGCCCCGAAGCCATTATAAGCTGCTCGAGACATGAACTTAGGGGACTCTCGGATCCCTGTGGACAAGGCTTTGAAGCGCTGCAAGGGTTCCTCGGATAGGCCAGCCGAGAACCCGGCAATCTCCTTTGCCAGGTCCCGCAAGTACATGTCCACGTACAGCTGGTAAGTTTGGACACGGCATGACAGCATCGAGCCCTGGAAGCACTTTCTTCCGAGTCCAGGTTGCAGGCCTCCCAGCTGGGAGGCACCGAGGAGTGTGTCTTTTGGCTTTACAGCCTTTGCATGGCCGATTCCACAACCATGGATTTGTGCAGCAGCTGCGCTTTCTGGAACCCAGGACTCTTGCAGACTCGATAGATAGAATCGACCTGCTTGCTGAGCACTGGCATTGAAGCCGGGAACTCCCACATGCGGAGCATCAGCCGTTCCAACATCGGTGGCACCGGTACAGTAAGAGCCTCCTTCGGGGGAGAGTCATACTGGAGGGCATCGAGCTCCTCGGCTCGAGTCTCCTCCTCGGCGTCCGCAGGGAATGCCAAAGCCTTGGCCATGTCCCTGATGAAGTCCAAGAACCGAGTGTCCTCTGGAGGGGACCTATTCCGAGACTCCGAACCCGGAGAATCCGATGGGATACACCGGGTTTGGTAGGTGTCTGGGGAGTCTTCCTCCTCCATCTCCCATGCCGAGTCCTCCGAGGAGGACTCGATGGGCTCCGGCCTCGAGCCCGACCGCCCTGACGCCGAGGGCACTGGCGTCGACGACTTCGGTCCCGAACGGGAGGTCGAGGGGGACCTTGGCCGAGGATCGGCTCAGCCTCTGGCGTCGACTTCGATGTCCCGGTGGTCAGGGCAGATGGACTGGCAAGACCGGCCATCAGCGCCCGCTGCTGCTCCATGAAGGCAGCCATGCTGCTTTCCAGGGCCGCCAACCTGAGATCAAGCTCAGAAGGCTTCGCAGCTCCCGGCTCGGGTCCCGACGTCGGCTCTGCCGGAGGAGAGTCCACGAGGACAACAGAAGTTACCTTGTTGGACGTCTCCGGCTCCATGAGAGGTTGTTTAGCCGGCTGCTCCGACTCAGAGAACCCAGGGCGGTGGTCCGGGCTCTGCGGCCTGGAACCCAAGGTCCCAAGCCGATCAGAGGCATCCAGCGACAACGCCCTCACAAGTTCCTTCTTCCTCCATTGTTCCCTGGAGGGAGACCCCCACTCAGAAAACCCACGACGGTGCTTGGGCTCCGATTCTCGAGATGTTGAGACTTCTGCCGAGGTCCGGGCCCTTCCAGATGCGGACTCAGGAAAAATCCTTTTCACTCTGATGCTGCCTGCTCTTCAAGATTTTGAAGACATCTTACCACACAGCCCACAGACCACCGTGTCATGGTCAGGGCCGAGGCATCGGAGGCAGCAGTCGTGTGTGTTGGTGAGAGACATCAACTTCTTACACCGATCACACTTTTTAAACCCGCTGGCAGCCATCGGGCTGGGGGGGGGGGGGGGGAAAGGGCCCCTGCAAGATGAAACAACCGGGCTGCCAGTGAAAACTAAAAAGACTTGAACGCTAGTCACGAAGGACAAAAATGAAAAATATGACCGGACTCGATACCGGTGTACCGAACTGAAGGCGGGAAGGGGAGCTGGTGTCGAACTGGGAAGCTGAAAAAAAAAATCAACTTTTCTACTTTTTCCACGCTGAAAACAGGACCATGTCTGTTGGGCTCCACGGAAAAAGAAGACTGCGCAAGATGGCACCCTGGGGCAAGAAGGAACCGCGCATGCGCGTGGCAATCCCAAAGGCTTTCTTTGAAAGCTGGGGAATTGCTCTGCACGAGGGCTCCGTCGGCACCAATGTCACCCATATGTGAGGACTGACTTCCTGCTTGTTCCTGAAGAACTATGCAGCCTACCAGTTGACAGAGTATCTATGAAGGGAAAAGCCTGCGCTGCCTTTTTTTTTTGGTGTGTGTCAGTTCCCTCTTCCTCACTACCAGTATAAGAACATAAAACATGCCATACTGGGTCAGACCGAGGTCCATCAAGCCCAGTATCCTGTTTCCAACAGTGGCCAATCTAGGTCATACGTACCTAGCAATACCCCAAAAGACACAGGTTCCACAATGCTTGTACTGGGTCAAGCATTGATATCCTGGGTCCCTTTTTAATAGTGGTTTATGGACCTTTCCTCCAGGAACTTGTCCAAACCTTTTTTAAACCCAGCTATACTAACAGCCCTTACTACATCCTCCGGTAACAGATTCCAGAGTTTGATTACACGTTGAGTGAAAAAATATTTTCTCTTATTTGTCTTAAATAGTTTACCCTGTAGCTTCATTACATGTCCCCTAGTCTTTCTATATTCTGATAGCGTAAACAATTGATCCACGTTTATCCGTTCCACTCCATTCATTAATTTATAGACCTCTATCATATCTCCCCTCAGCCGTCTCTTTTCCAGGTTAAAGAGCCCTAACCTTTTTAGCCTCTCTTCATAGGAGTAGCCTTCCATCCCCTTCACCAATTTGGTGGCTCTTCTCTGTACTTTTTCTAATAACGCTATGTCCTTTTTAAGATACGGTGACCAGAATTGCAAACAATATTCAAGGTGCGGTCGTACCATGGAGCGATACAGAGGCATTATAATATCCTTTGTTTTATTCTCCATCCCTTTCCTTATGATACCTAGCATTCTATTTGCTTTCTTGGCCGCCGCTGCACACTGGGCGGAGGGTTTTAACATGTTATCCACGATGACTCTTAAATCTTTTTCCTGGGTGGTGGTTTCTAATGTGGAACCTTGTATCGTGTAACCATAGTGTGGGTTGTTCTTTCCTAGGTGCATAACTTTGCACTTGTCCACATTAAATTTCATCTGCCATTTGGATGCCCAGTCTTCCAATTTATCCAGATCCTCCTGCAGTTTTCCACAATCCTCTTGGGTTTTAACAACTTTAAACAGTTTTGTGTCATTTGCAAATTTGATAACCTCACTAGTTATTCCCTTTTCCAGGTCATTTATGAATATGTCAAAAAGTAGCGGACCCAGTACAGATCCCTGGGGTACTCCACTATTCACCTTTTTCCATTGGGAATATTGGCCATTTAGCCCTACCCTCTGCTTTCTATCTTTTAACCAGTTCCCGATCCACAATAGTACACTGCCTCCTATCCCATGACTTTTTAGCTTCGCCAAAAGTCTCTGATGAGGGAGCTTGTCAAAAGCTTTCTGAAAGTCCAGATACACTATATCAACCGACTCACCTTTGTCTACCTGTCTATGCACACCTTCAAAAAAACATATCAGATTAGTAAGACAAGATCTTCCTTGTCTAAAGCCATGTTGGCTGTCTCCCATTAGGCCATGACTATCTACATGCAGTGTAATTTTGTTCTTTATGATGGTTTCTACCATTTTCCCTGGTACTGACGTCAGGCTCACCGGTCTGTAATTTCCCGGGTCACCCCTGGAACCCTTTTTAAAGATTGGTGTTACGTTGGCGACCCTCCAATCTTCAGGTATTACAGATGATTTTAATGAAAGTTCACAGATTACCAATAGCAGGTCTGCAATCTCATATTTCAGTTCTTTCAACACTCTGGGATGTATACCATCCGGTCCAGGTGATTTGCTACTATTCAGTTTATCAAATAGTTGTAATATATCTTCCCGGTGTAGCGATATTTCTCTCAATTCCTCTGCAGTATCACCTTTAAATACCACTTCAGTCTTGGGTAACATCCTTACATCTTCCTCAGTAAAGACCTAAGCAAAGAATTCATTCAGTCTCTCTGCTATAGCCTTGTCTCCTCTTACTGCCCCTTTTACCCCTCTATCATCTAATGGTCCAATTGACTCTCTCACAGGCCTTTTGCTACGAATGTACTTGAAAAAGTCTTTATTTCGTGTTTTTGCTTCCGTAGCAAGTTTCTTCTCAAATTCCCGCTTTGCCTGCCTTATCAATGCTTTGCATTTAACTTGCCAGTGCTTGTGCTGTTTCCAGTTTTCATCATTTGGCTCTTTTTTCCATTTCCTGAAGGTTGCTTTTTTGGCAGCAACAGCCTCTCTGACCTCACCTTTAAACCATGCGGGCAGTTTTTTGGACTTTCTTCCACTTTTCTTAATGCATGGAATACAGCTGGTCTGGGCTTAGAGGATAGTATTTTTAAATAACACCCAAGCTTGCTGTAAGTCTTTAACCTTTGGAACCGCTCCTTTTAGTTTTTACCTAACTATATTCCTCATTCTATCATAGTCTCCATTTTGAAAGTTAAAAGGTAGTACTGTGGATTCCTTTACTATCTGTCCTCCACTAATTAAATCAAACATGATCATACTATTATCACTATTGCCAAGTGGTCCCAACACCCTTATTTCTTGCACCAGATCTGGCGTTCCACTAAGGACCAGGTCCAGTATGGCTTCCCCTCTGGTCGGTTCATGAACCAGCTGCTCCAAGAAGCAGTCATTTATTTCATATAGAAACTTTATCTCTTTAGCTTGTCCTGCTGTGACACTGACCCAGTCAATACCGGGGTAATTGAAATCACCCATTATTACTACTCTGTTGTGACTTTTGTTAGCTTCCTTGATTTCTTTGAGCATTTCATCATCCATTTGTTCATTCTGGCCAGGCGGTCGATAGTATACTCCACTGCCATCACCTTCCCCTTCATAAATGGAATTTCAATCCATAGAGATTCTACAGCAAATTTTGTTCCCTGCAAAACTTTAATCCTTTCTGACTCAATGCCCTCTCTAACATAGAGCGCAACCCCTCCACCAATTTGATCAGCTCTATCATTACAATATAGTTTGTATCCAGGTATCGCAGTGTCCCACTGGTTATCCTCCTTCCACCATGTCTCTGAGAGTGCAATCATATCTAACCTCTCATTTAATGCTATATATTCTAACTCTCCCATCTTATTGTTTAGACTTCTAGCATTGGCATACAAGCATTTTAGAGACTGTATTTTATTAATATTAATCTGGCTATTGGTAGGCATGGGTAATTTGGAATCTTTATGCTCTGTCTGTTCCTTACTCAAGGGCATTTGGGCTACTATACTCTCTTTTGGAACCTCACTGCTTTTGGTAGTATCCTTTAAGGATACCTTCGTCCGAACCATGCGCTCCTGGGTGACTGTCGGCTTTCCCCTATTTTCTAGTTTAAAAGCTTCTCTATCTCTTTTTTAAAGGTTAATGCCAGCAGTCTGGTCCCATCCTGATTAAGGTGAAGCCCATCCTTTCGGAAGAGCCCCCCCTTTCCCCAGAATGTTCCCCAGTTCCTAACATATCCAAAACCCTCATCCTTGCACCATCGTCTCATCCACGCATTGAGACTCCGGAGCTCTGCCTGTCTTTTGGGTCCTGCACGTGGAACAGGAAGCATTTCGGAGAATGCTATCCTGGAAGTTCTGGATTTCAACTTCCTACCTAAAAGCTTAAATTTAGCCTCCAGAACTTCCCTACCACATTTTCCTATGTCATTGGTACCAACATGTACCAAGATAGCAGACTCCTCCCCAGCACTATCTATGATCCTATCTAGGCGGTGCGTGAGGTCTGCTACCTTCGCACCAGGCAGGCATGTTACCAGGCGATCCTCACGTCCACCAGCCACCCAGCTATCTACATTCCTAATGATTGAATCACCAACTACAACAGCTGTCCTGACCCTCCCCTCATGGGGACATGGCCCTGGAGAAACGTCCTCGGTGCGAGAGGGTTTTACGTCACCTGGAGGACAGGTCCTAGTTACAGGATCACTTCCTGCCACACCAGGGTGATGCTTTCCTGTCACGTGACCTCTCTCCTCCATGGCAACAGGGATGCTGCCAGACTGGAGGTGGGACTTCAGGACTATATCCCTGTAGGTCTCGTCCATGTACTTCTCTGTCTTTCTTATGTCTTCCAGGTCTGCTACTCTAGCCTCTAGAGAATGGACTCGTTCCCTGAGAGCAAAGAGCTCCTTGCACTTAGTGCATACGTAAGACCTCTCACCAACTGGGAGAAAATCATACATGTGACACTCAATGCAAAAGACCGGAGAACCCCCATCTCGTTGCTGGACTTCTATCTGCATCTTAGTTTACAGCTTGTGTTTAGGTCTTTTAAATTCTGTATATAATAAGGATTGGTGTAGATGCTTATACTAATAAAAGTGTATCTAATACCCCTAATACACCTTGTGTACCTGAAGCTTAATTAATTAATCTCAGGTCCTCTGTGTATGACTGATTTGGATAAAGAGCTGCACCTGAGAGCAGCCCCTTTCCTCTAAGATGTGCAAGTACCTATAAAACTATAATTACCCCAGGGGTGGGTGGGTGCTGGGGAGGGAGGGAGCTTTACTTCCCCTTGCAGGCACATTGTTGATTATACCATCACCCTTAGCCTGCTAACCATCCCTCGTTGATCCCTGCAGACAGCCCAGGCTTATAGTACTCTCCAGCTCCCAAGAAAAATTTAAAGAAACCAAATTACTGGCTAAACAACCTGCTATCATCTTTTAAAGCCCAGGTGTAACATCAATGGAGGCCTCTAGCTGCTTGGCGGAAATGAAAGCCGTTAATTGTGAGGGCTCATAAAATATATAAGAAACAGATTTATACTTCACCATGCATTTACACGGGTGTTTAAGAAAAAAAAAGCCCCCCCCAATTGTAAGACACCAGGCCGCAGCAGAAGAAAGGCTCTGCGATGGCGTTGAGTGTCTTTAGACAGATCTGGATAAATACATACTAATAAACCCTTAAACTTCAAATTGTGTTTCCTAAAGAAAAGTTTCAATAACCATTCCTTGTCTGATAATAAGGCAAAGGTTATTAATAATCCATGTCCAAACTCCATCCCATGTCCAAAGTCTATCCTATGTTGAAATCATCAATGTCGTCTCCCCGGTGATGGCCCTGCCCTATACTTAAATTCCCCCCACCCTTTTATATGTAACGCCGCTTTGACCCGGTGAAAAGCGGGATATAAATACAGCTAAATAAATAAATAAAAAATGTAGATGGAACCATAGGTTCTTCATCTGACCGTTCTATCAAATCAGTTACATTCAAAACATTTCCTAGATCTTGCTCTCCTCGAACATTAACAACACCCGATTCTAATTTAGCCCTAGGCAAATAGTAAATTTTTACTAGTGGTGGAATTAACTCCGGGGAAACTCCCAATACATCCCTCAGATACTGAGAAAACATATCTCTAGGAGACACCATTGCAAGTCTTGGAAAGTTTATCAATCGTAAATTATGAGCCCTAGAGGCATTATCCAAGTACTCTAGCTTAACCTGTACCGCAGAAAAGTTCTTCCGATATGCTTCATTCTGCTCTTCGATAGTATCCACTTTTCTTTGCAACTCCAGAACATCCAAATGATGTTTCAAAATAGAGTGCTCCATCGTTTTTACATTATTCTCAGACTTTTCAACTTTCTGTGCCAGAGATGTCATCTGTGGAACTAAAACTTCCCCCAAGGATACAATCGCTTGCCAAATAGTTTCCAACGTGAAGTTTGCCGGGTGTTGAAGCGAAAATACCAAACTCAGGTCCGTCGTTGGCGTAGCAGCTCCCATACTGCCAGACATTCCTCCACCACATTGCTCAGGGGTTTCCTGCCCCGTGGCCTCAAACACCGGATCTGGCAGCCCCTCTGTTCCTGTACCTCTCAGTCCACTGACCATCTCCAGCTCTGGAGATAACGGGAGCCGCAGGAACTCTTCTGGCAGGGGCTGCCCCTGAAAAGCTTTCGACGGCGGGCTTACTGGGGATATAGATGAAGTCAATAGAGCCACCGAGTCATCCGGCTCCAGCGGCTTCAAAGCTCGAACACCTCCTCCAGGTTCAGCAGGCTGCCGAGCAGAGCGATGAACAAAAGCGTCCAAGGGACCTCGTGCAGCACCACGAGGCTCAGAAATCGGCGTTGAGGTCTGGGAGGGGGGAGAGGTAACCAACCCTCCCTTCCCTTTACGCTTCCGACCCATAAGAGAAAAAATGCTCTCACTCTCAACAGCCAGTAGTCACCATCTTGCCTTGGCTCCTCCCCTCGCCACTCGTATTCCATTTTTCTAATACAGATTGATCATGTGATTGACTTAGAAATGCGCAAGCAGCCCAGTTGCTTACCTGTTTTCAGTAGACGGCAGGATTAATCAGGAACACAATTGGATGATATAATCATATGGTAGCAGGATGGAACAGCTGTCCCAGAACTCAGAATTAATGTAAAGTTCTGAGCATGTATGGCCCCTCCCATGTGCATCTCCTGTCCCCGTTTCATAGCTTGAGAATGCAACTCTTGTGGAGATGGAAGGGACTCGGGGCTTGATATTCAAAGGCATTTAGATGGTTTGCAGACTGTTGTGTCAAATTAATCTTGCTGTCTACAGAAAACACCTGTTACAGATAATTTAGCTTCTCCATTGAGAAGCAGGACATAATAAGGTACACGAATAGGTGATTCCTAAGCTCAGGGACAATCCAATGTATTGGCACTTTCCATTGTGGAGAGTGGTCCTATCAGTTGAAGTGAGAGTTGTAAAAATCAAAGACAGATTGCTCTGAACATTTTGACCGAAAACAGTGTGACTGCTGACTTGTTAAGGCAGTAATGTGATGGTTAAAATGAACTTCTTTGGCGGTTCTGAAAGTGATCTCTTCTGCAGCCTCTTTTTCTGCTGATACAGTAATCACAGATGTAGTTTGGGAATTGAATCCTATATTTGTATGACAACTGGCAGCACTGCCATTGAGCCATTGGACCATTCTTGTACATAATCATGATCATTAATTTTGTAAGCCACCTTGATTGTTGACAGAAATGAGCTATATCAAGAAATAATAAATCATAAACCATAGTAAAGCAGATTTCATAACAGCTACGTTAGTTGCAGAGGCTCTGATTTAATGAGACGACTGAAATGGCTATAGGAACCCCATCCTGTTCATAATAGGAATGGATAGAGGCAGCTAATTAGCATGAGTCCAGTTTGCTCTGAATGTGAAATTAGCTGGGATCAAAAAGAGGCAAGCAGCTGCAAAGATTTTCTGGTGATTTTATATCAGACAGTAAGCAAGAGCTTGTTTACAGCAATGCACACAAGGATTGCTCTTGTGGATGCTGGTGTGGCTTTAGGGTAAAATCTAGGTGGCATTATTTCCTCATTAAGATCACATGGTGCCATCTCTGTCAGGCATTTAATGACTAGTGCAGGAACTAGATCTATTATGATGAGACCATATATTAAGTTCATAAGTGTCTAAGGCTACATATTCACTGCTTCTTTTAGCTGATTTATTTTATGTTAAATTTAGTTCTTGCTTTTCAAATAGTAATAATTGAAGAATCTTAGCTAGTTTTTTTTTCTGACTATTTGCCTATGGGCTCAAAGGTGGTCTCAAGAGGAATGGAAGGATGTTAAGATGCCATGATACACAAAGGCCTCTGAAACAGATTTGATATGAAGAAGCCCCTTCATGAATCTCAAAATAACAGGATAGTGAGAAGCAGCAGCACAGTCTATAATGACAGTACGTATAGTTCAAATATGCATTGGGATATTCGAGAAGCTGAAGACTTTCATTTATGATGTGATTGGATCAAAGCCCTCCGGCCATCTGACTGCTGATGAAGCTGCACATGAAATGAGAGTCAGAAGCTGCAAAGATATATTACATATTGGGACATGGAATGTATGAAGCGTCAACTAAGGGAAGTTGGAGGTGGTCAAGAATGAAATGGAATGTGTACAACTTGATCTGTTGGGAGTTAGCGAACTGAAATAGACTGGCATTTCCATTATGCTGGAAATGAAAGACAAAGAAGAAGTGGTGCTGCATTTATAATCAAGAAGAAATTTGCAAGAACTTCAATGAAATACAATGCAGTCAGTGGACGCTTAATTTCTCTTCATCTATGAGGAATGCCCATCAACACTTCTGTAATTCAGGTATATGCCCCACCAATAGATGCAGAAACGGATGAAGATGTTGAGTTCTGTGAACAAATACAAGCTGAAATTGACAAAACATGCAACCAGGATATCCTGATAGACATGGGTGACTGGAACACAAAAGTAGGCAACAAAGACAACAAAGTGGTTGGAATATACAGACTTGGCAACAGAAATGAAGATGGAGAAAGACTGAGAATTCCGCAAGAACAATGATCTATTCATCTCAAACAGCTTCTTCCAGCAACACAAGCTGCAACTGTACACATGGAGTTCACCCAATGGATTGTACAAAAATCAAATTGACTACATCTGTGGAAGTCAATGATGGAAAAGCTCTGTAACATCAACAAAGAGAAAACCTAGAGCTGATTGTGGTACAGATCACCTACTAGTATGCAAACTCAAGCTAAAGTTGAAAAAGAGCAAGCCACTCGTGAATGTAGCAAAATATGACCTTGAGAATATACCACTGGAATTTAAAGACTGCCTGCAAAATTGATTTTCTGTTTAAGATACAAATGACAGAGCTCCAGAAGAGTTATAGGATGACATCAAGAGGGTTGTGTTGAAAGAAAGTGAGAAGTCTCTACAAAAGATGAAAAAGCAAAAATGGCCAAAATGGATGTCCAGAAACGCAGAAAAGCTAAAGTCAGAGGATAAAGAGAGGCAATCGCAGAACTCAGTAGAGATTTCCAATGTGCAGCAAGACAAGGAGAAGTACTACAATGACGCATGCAAGGAAATAGAACAAGATCGGCTTTCCTAAATCTATGAGAGTTAAAAAAAAAATTAAAGCCTCAAATTGGAATGCTACAAGATGCTCAAGAATCTATGTTGAATGATGCTGAGAAGATCAAGAAAAGGTGGAAAGAATATACAGAGTCATTATACCATAAAGATCAAGTGGACCAACAGTCGTTTCAACCTGTACCTTATGATCAAGAACCATTGGTGAAGAAAGAAATCCAAGCAGCATTGAAAGACTTATCAAAGAACAAAGCACAGGGCATTGATGGCATTCCCATTGAAGTATTATAGCAAATGGATGGTGCTGTTACCATACATACAAGGCTCTGCCAGGAAATTTGGAAGACAACATCATGGCCAACTGACTGGAAAGGTTTGGAGCCTAGAAAGAGGAAGAACAGAAAGCTTTCTGAGAAGAGGAAATGAAGCCAGGAGGGTGTAGAGAATCATCATGATGGGCTTTGCTTGAAATTTGTGCAGAGATCTTGCTAATAGACGGATGGACAGATAGGCATCGAGAAGGGGTCAAATTCAGTTTTGACCAAGCACATCCCTTGCCATATGATCTGGAGACAGGTGCACCAAAACAAAGGGACAGCTTTGTGTTCTCACAGCTGACAAATAGGTCTATTTGAGGAGTGCTCCATATCTGAAAAGATGTTGCAAATGGTATTAGGGTCTGTTGACCATTTGGGAGCTGAGGAACTTGGCTAAGCTTGGCCACTATGTGATTTTGAATACGCAATATATGTGGTCTTAATTGGTATGCAACTGGAAATCACAAAGTCCCTTACTCTTGCCACTTTACAACACAGGATAAGGTAACCAGTAGCCCCCTCACTTGTTGAGACAGAGCATGACTACTTGATTATCAGTTTGGATCAAAACTGCCTATGCAACAGAGAGAAAACATTGTTCTCAATTCTAGACAACATACATGCAGAATCCTTTCAGGGTCTGGACCAGCATCCCTGAGTGAAACAGGAATTAAGGTGAACTCCCTAACCAAATGCTGCAACTGCTATCAGAACACTAAAATATTTTAAAGATGCAAAGGGACATCTTTCTTTGAGTTTATTTCAGATGTCCACCTGTTCAGTATTGTCTGAAGAGATAGTAATGGATGAATTCTGGAATTGAGAGATTGGGTACGCTGATTCTATTGGAGCCTGAGGTCCTTTTCTGGTTTTTGTCTTTCTGGTTTTTTTGGAGAAGAGAAAAAGGGAACTACATATACTGCAGCAGCTCTGTGCCTTAACAGCTGTAAGCAGGTTCTTGCTGAGAACCATGGAGATAGAAACATGATGGCAGAAAAATACCCACAAATGGCCTATCTAGTCAGCCCATCCATATCAGCTACAACAGTCTTATTTTCATCTTTAGAGATCCTGTGTTTGTCCCATGCTTTTTGAATTCAGATACTGTCCTGGTCTCTACCACCTCCACTGGGAGACTATTCCACGCATCTACTACACTTTACGAAAAGAAATATTTCTGCATATTACTCCTGAGTCTATCCTCTTTCATCTTCATCTTATGTCCCCTCGTAGCAGAGCTTACTTTCAATCAAAATACACTCTCCTCCTGTGCATTTATGCCACAGAGATATTTAAACATCTCTATCATATCTCCTCTATTCTGCCTTTCTTCTTTAGGTTTGTCTTCATATGCTTTATAATGATGACCACATACCATTTTAGTTGCATCAACTCCCAACCTGTTTATATCCTTTTGAAGGTGTAATCTCCAGAATTGCACACAATACTCCAAATGAGGTCGCACTAGAGACTTATATAAAGCCACTATCACCTGCTTTTTTCTGCTGGCCATTCCTCTCCCTATGCACCCAAGCATCCTTCTGGCCATCACCTTTTCTACCTGTTTAGCTGCTTTAAGATTGTCTGACACAATCATGCCCAGATTCCACTCTTCTTTTGTGGACAGAAGTACGTCACCCCCTACACTGTACCGTTCCCTTGGATTTTTGCAGCCCAAATGCATGACCCTGCATTTTTTAGCATTATGAGTAAATCTCAGCTGCCAAATTCTAGACCATTCTTCAAGCTTAGCTAGATTCCTCCTCATGTTATCTACTCCTTCCTAGGTATCTATTCTATTGCAGATTTTGGTATTATCCACAAAGAGGCAAACACTAACAAAGAGGTTAAAAAGAATTGGACCGAGGACAGATCCCTGCAGCACACCATTGGTAACTTCCTTCTCCTCAGAGTGAGCTCCATTTACCTGTACCCTTTGCTACCTCCCACTCACCAATATCTAACCTCATCAGTAACTTTAGGGTCCATGCCTAGGGTGCTCAATCAGTTTATAAGTTGTCTGTGCGGATCGGTGTCAAAGGCTTTACTGAACTCTAAGTACATCACATCTAGGGCTCTTCCTTGTGATCACCCAGTCAGAGAAATCATTAAGATTTGGCTGACAAGATCTGCCTCTGGTAAACCCATGTTGCCTCAGATGCTGCAATCCATGCACTCCAGAAGCCTCGATATTCTCTTTTAGCAGTGTTTCCAAAAATTTACTCACCACAGAAATTAGACTAACCAGTCTAATTTTGAACCTCATCCTTACTTCCGCTTTTATGTAAAGGGACCACATGTGCCTTTCTCCAGTCCTCTGGGACCACTCCCGACTCCAAAGCAGCATTGAAAAGGTCAGTCAGTGGAGCTGCTAGTATGTCCCCAAGTTCCTTCAGTATACTCTAATGTATCCCATCCAGTCCCATTGCTTTTAAGTTTAGCTAATTCCTCACAAACAGTCTTCTGAAACTTGTTCGAACTCCCTGTCATTTTTGTTCCTGTTTGTGGGTGCTTTCTGAGGTCCTGCTCCTGGCCCTTCATCTGTAAACACAGAACAGAAATATTTGTTAAGCAATTCCGTTTTATCCTCATCAGCATCTACATATTCCTCCCCTTCACCCTTGAGGAAGGGCAAAACCACTTTTGCCCTTCCTCCTCTAACTAACGTATCTGAAAAGTGTCTTAGACCCCATTTTATTGCATCGGCTATTCTTCTTTTTGTATCTTTGCTTTCTTGACTAGCTTCTCTACGTTTTTCCGAATATAGATGTCTGCCTTCCTTTCTCTGTGATCTCTAGTATTTCCTGAAGGCCTTCCTCTTTTTCTTCATCATTTCAGCTACCTCTTGAGAACCATAGCGACCTCCTTTTCCTTTTACATTTATTTACCTAACAAAAAGGTTTGTTGCCCTTTAAAATATCCCTTTTCAGTTTTGCCCACTGTTTTTTAACATCCCCATCCCGCTAACCACTCCTTAAGGTATTGTCCCATCTTGGCAAAGTTAAAGACCATTCAAAATGAAACCTATCAACCCTAGCCTAATACTGAACCATACCATCTGGTGATCACTGGATGCAAGATGATCTCCCACTATGACATCAGAAACACTTTCCCCATTGGTAAGCACCAAGTCCAGTATGGCTCCTTCACTTATGGGTTCTGTTACCAGTTGCCGGAATAGTTCTCCCTGTAAAGAATCCAGGATCTCCTTACTTCTAAACGACACCGCAGCAGGGATGTGCCAATCAACATCCGGTATACTGAAATCACCAGTTGCCGGAATAGTTCTCCCTGTAAAGAATCCAGGATCTCCTTACTTCTAAACGACACCGCAGCAGGGATGTGCCAATCAACATCCGGTATACTGAAATCACCTATCAGTAGCACTTCTCCTTTCATGGCAATGCTGCATATGTCTTCTATTAAATCTCCATCCATTTCTTCTCCCTGTGAGGGGGATCTGTTTATCGCTCCAATGTAAATGGATTTCCCTTTTCTCTCTTTCTAGTTTAACCCACAGTGCCTCATCTCTCCCTTTTAAGCCCTGTAATTCTATAGCTTTAATATAGATATATATAGAGAGAGATAGAGATATATATTATTTTTTTTTTTACATATAATGCCACTCTTCCTCCCCTGTCCTTCCCAAAACGTATAGCCCAGTATAATTACAGCCCAGTCATGGTTGTCCGTGAACCATGTCTCCGAAGCTGCCACTAAATCCAAGTCAGACTCTTTCATTAAAGCCCCTCAACATCTGGGATCTTATTTCCCATGCTATGGGCATTTATATACACCGCTGTCCAGATGTTGCCCCTTTTACCCATTTCTACAAAGATATTTAATGTTTCACTTACCTGGGGATTTTCTTCACCTAGCCTCTATGAATCTAGTTTAAAGCCCTCTTCAGTAGTTTGGCCAGTCTTCTGAAGACATTTCAGCCCTTCTTGGACAGATGGATGCCATTTCTGCTCTGCAGCCCTTGGATCATCATCCCATGATCCAGGAAACCAAAACGCTCTTGATGACACCATCCATGCAGCCATGATTCATCTCCAGGATGCGAGTTTCTCTGCCTCATCCTTTACCCTCAAATCAGAGAGAATTGCCTGCACACTTATCTGCTTCTCCCTCTGTCCCAGAGCCATGATATGCTTTTGATATGCTCAGAGGGCTACTTAGTAGTATTTTTTCATACCGCCATGGATGAGCAAATTTGGATAATAGTCGGTCAGTAGGCTTGATGAGCCTTGGCAAACTTTCAGTAACATTGTGGATTTTGGCACCTGGTAGACAGCACTTCTCTCTGGACATCATCTGGTTGGCAGATGGGTGCCTCAGTACCCCTCAGAAGAGAGTCACCAACCACCACTACCCTTCAATTCCTTATGGTCACTGATTCTGCAACTTTGTGGTGCTTAAGCTCTGGTTCTTCCCTTTTCTGCAGTTGGTTGATTCTGCAGGCTCCGATGACCCATGCCCAACTTTCTTCATTCTGTAGCCTCCCATCTTCACCTCTGTCAGAGAGCTTGGATGTTTCAAGAAGCATCTCATTAATGAGCTTCTCACTGTCTCAAATGCATCTCAGCCTCACCGCAGAGGTCCTCCACTTGTTTCCTGAGAGCTTCAGCAGGCAGGCATCCTGCACATTGGTATCTCTGGACAGAGGCAAAAGCTGTAATGGGGACAACAGCTTTGGCAATACAATTTTTCCCAACCATTGTTCAGTTGGTGGAGCTTTGGTACCTGTTGAAGTAAAAGAAAGATCTACCAAAGTCCCTACCGGTTCCTCAGCTGTGCTTTAAGAGAAAAGCAGTTAACCTATTTTAAGGGTGTTCTAACAGCACTGTTCTATGTCCTTGTGTGTAGCTAATTGGGGAGTTGCCCCATAAAGCAAGAATGCTCACATGGGGTGGGTGGGAGCTGGGGTGGGTAGGGAAAGATCAAACATCTGATGAGGTCAGTGGCTTCAAAGAGCTAGCTGTGAATGGGTAGCTGGAACAAAAAACAATGAACTCTATCACACCACAAAAAGGTCCCCCCCCCCCCCCCATCTTTGCAGTATAGAAAAAGAATTAGCTTTTAAAAATGAAAACCAAAACCTCTTAAAGAGCTTGCAGGCAGAGCACTTGTATGAAAAAGCCACACAGTATTGCTTTGCTTGCAGTGAAGTCCCTTTTAGGAATGCTGAATGGTCTTTAGACAGCATATTAGATTATGTATTCTGTTTTTCAAAAGGAAAGCACTTGCCTGTTTCATATCCAAAAGAGCTTTCATTAAAAAGCTCTCTTGAGGATTGAAGAGGAAATTCTTTTTTTGAAGTAGATGAGAAACCCTTGAGTTTAAACAAAACAAACTGTTGTCTCTTTGAAATAAACAGCTGATTCTAATGAAGCTGTCAGTAACCAGTCATTGAGATATTATTAAGAGCATAAGAAAAGCTATGATGTGTCAGACCAAGGTCCATCAAGAGAAGCATCCTCTAACAATTTATTTATTTAAAGGGTATTTGTATCCCGCCTTATCCTTTAATCAAGGCGGTGAGCACAGCAAGCAATCAGTGTAAGTGTTGTGTGTCAGGTGAGCTTTTATGTACAGTGTGGGTGCGAGTGTTTTGATTTGGGTGAGCTATTTACAGTGTGCACTATGTACAGTATATACATGGGTTTCTGGGTCCAGGCTTGGTGGTTTCCGCGAGCTGTCATTAGTCCAGATTGGATCCGGTTTGTAGATTCAGGTTAAGCATTTGGGCCATAGTGATCTGTGAAGAGTACAGTCTTCAGGTGTTTCCGGAAGTCCTTCAGATCTTCAGTTGATCGTAGGTCGTGAGGGAGTGAGTTCCATATTGATGGGGCTGCCAGGGAGAGTGCCCTTTGTGTGGTAGCTTTGCATGCTTTTGTGTAGTTGTTTGGGGTGCTGAGTGTGTCTGTTGTGGCTTTTCTCCTTGGTCTGTTGCTGGTGTTAGGGAGAATGAGGGCTTGGAGTCTGAGTGCTGATCTCTTGTGTCTGATTCTGAATATGTTTAAGATCATCTTGTATTTGATGCGGTGGCTGATTGGGAGCCAGTGGAGGTCTTTGAGGATGGGGGTGATGTGTGCTTGGGTTGTTGCACCGGTAATTATCCTGGCTGCTGTGTTTTGGGCCATTTGAAGTGGTTTGAGTGATTGTTTTGGTATTCCGTTGTAAATCGGGTTGCAGAAATCCAGTATGGGGGTTATGAGTGCTTGGCAGACTGTGCGGAAGTGTTCGTAGGAGAGTAGAGGCTTGAGGCGTCTGGTTACTTTCATTTTGTAGTATGCGTTTTTGGCGGGTTTTTGATGTGTGATTGTAGGTTCAGCTCTTTGTCGAGGGTTATTCCGAGGTATTTTACTTCGTCCTTTAGTGGGATTGTTGTGTTGTTGGTTGTGATGAATGTTGGGGGGCTGAAGTCGGTGTTTCGTGTGATGAATGTTGGGGGGCTGAAGTCGGTGTTTCGTGTGATGATGAGTGCTTCTGTCTTGTTGTAGTTGTTGCGTTTAAGCCATGTGGATATGTTGTCTAGGCAGTTTATCTTGTTGTAGTCGGTGCTGTTGAGGTTGATCGGTGTGTAAATCATGATGTCGTCTGCGTAGATGGTATAGTTTATTTCGTGGGCGGAGATGATGTCGCAGATCGGTTGTATGTATAAGTTGAATAGTAGTGAGGATAGCGCAGATCCTTGTGGTACTCCTTGCTTGATCTTCATGGGTTGTGAAGTTTTGGTTCCGATTTTGACTTGGAACTGTCTGTCGGTTAAGTAGGAGTTGAACCAATTTAGGACGGTGCCGGTTATTCTGATGTTCCGTAGTCTGGTTAGGAGGATTCTGTGGTCCACTGTGTCGAAGGCCACTGATATGTCTATGAAGATCATTAGTGTTCCTTGATTGTAGTGGTCTATGGTTTGGATGATGTCATTGAATACGTATAGTAGAAGTGTTTAGACTCCGTGGTTTGGGCGGAAGCCATGTCGATGTATATCCAGCGGGGCGTGCTCGTCGATGTGGTCCTGGAGCTGTTGTTGCACTGACTTTTCTATGATTTTAGCCAGAAGTGGTATGCTGGAGATTGGCCTGTAGGCTGCTGGGTTGCTCTTTTCTAGGTTGGTTTTCTTGGGGATCGGCCTTATTGTGGCTAGTTTCAGCTGTTCTGGCATGGTTCCTTGGGTTAGGGAGTTGCTCACCATGTTGTGTATGTGGCCTATGAAGCTCTGCTTGGTTGCTTTGATCCATGGGGCTGGACATGGATCAGTGGGTGCGGTGCTTGTGTTGAGAGCGGAGATGACATCGGAGATTTGCTGTGTGGAAGGCATGTGGAACTTGTCCCAGCTTGTGATGGGTGTGGTTGGGCTGTTGGTTTCTGTGGGTATTTGTGGTGTTGAGCGGCCCAGTATCCCTTGAAGATGATCTGCGAAGGTTTGTGGGTCGATCTGTATGTCTTTGTCGGGGCTTGGTTCGTTGGTTAGATTCTTCACTATCTCGAAGAGTTCCCTGGGTTTGTTGTGTGCTTTCTGGATGGTGTTTGTGTGGTGCTCTCTTTTTGTTTTGTTGATGAGTTGGTTGTAGTTCTTTTGCTGAGCCATGTATAAGGCCTGTGTGGGTGGAGATTTGGCGCGTCTCCAGCGGCGTTCTGATTTCCTTAGCTCTCGTTTTGCTTTGCGTATGCTTTTGGAGTACCATGGTGCGTGCTGTCTCCTGGTTTTTGTCGTTGTGTGTGCTTTGGTTTTAGCTGCTGCACTGATGGTGCCGTTCCAATTGTTTGTCCAGATTGAGTCCGTCTGTGTTAAGGTAGGGTAGTGTGTCTTGTAGGAATTGTTCTTTGTTGAAAGCTTTGAATCTTCTTAATCAATGGCCAGTCCAGGTCACAAATACTGGCAGATTCCAAAGAGTAGATCTATTTCTCATAGTTCATGTCCAATGATGAGCAATGGTTCTCTCAAATCTCATTTTTTATGGCCTTTTCCTTCAGGAACTTGCCAAAACCTCTTGAATCCTGCTATATTTGTCGCCTTGACCACATCTTCCAATAATGGATTCAATAGCTTAACTATGTGTGGCATGGAAACAAAAAACCCTTTTAAATCTGCTGAGCATTAGTTTCATGGAGCGTCCCCTTGTTTTTGTGTTTTCAAACAATCATTTCCTATTTAATCAGTTCACCCCACTCATGATCTTATAAAACTTCTATCATATTTCTTTTCTCCAAGCTGAAAAGTCCAAATCTGTTTAGCCTCTCACTCAATAAGGGAGGCAATTCTATCCCCTTTGTCATTTTTGTTGCTCTTCTCAGGACCTTTTCTAGTTGCACTATATCCTTTTTGAGATTAGATGACCGGAACTGCACACAATATTCAACATGCGAATACATAAGGGACTTATACAGAAGCATAATGATAGTCTCAGTTTTGTTCTTCACCCTTTTCTGAATAAGCTCTAACATTCTATTCTTTTTAGCAGCAGTTGCATAGCTGGGTGAAAATGTTAAATTACACAGGTACACTAAAAAAATTTTTTTTTAAACTGCCTCTAATGTTTCGATTGATTTTTACGTTTTTTGGTGCGCTGAATCCAAATCTGGTAACCAATTTGCTCCATCACGTACAGATTTTTTGCTACATTGGGTTAGCAGTTTGAGGTGAACGTTTCAGATTGAGTGCGATCGAGATAAAAGTTTCTTGGATGAATTCTTTATACTAATTGTTTAGTAGTTATTCACATAAGAATAAAGAAAATTGTAACAAGGCAGCACATAAGAATAGAGTAATGTCAACAAAACACACTGTGATGGTAGCAAAATTGTCTGCACTTAAAACAGCCACATACATGTGCACAAACATTGAGCATATAAGAGCGAGGTTAGACACAAAGCAAAGCAAAGAAATGTGCAAAAAATGTTGTACAGGGTATGTATGTAAGAATAGAAAACGCAAACCGCACCATTGCAATACATGAAGACAAACACCCGATGGTGTGAAAATAAAATTCTAATAAATGAGATCCGACACTGTGGTAATAACTAGCCAATTTTTATTTCAAAGTTTAGTAAAAACACGATATTTGTCAACACAGTTTAGATTTTAAAGTCATTCTTGGGTCAATCAATCTCCTGGTGGGCCCGTTTCTTCTTCCCCCGAATGCTTCTCTTGGTGCGCTGCTTGGCGTATTTTTCATCTGGGGTTTCCCGCAGCAGCAACCAGCAGAAATCAGCCATCATAGTGGTGTTCCATCTTCCTTGGTACCTTCTCTCTGCGTCCTTGATGTCCTGGTGAAACCTTTCACCTTGTTCTTCACTGTACGCCCCCAGGTTTTCGGGAAAGTAGTTCACATGGGAGTGCAAGAAATGGACTTTCAGGCTCATGTTACAGCCTTGTTCTTTGAAGGCATTGAGCATCCTGGCAACAATATCCTTATAGTTCTCATCCCGCCTGTTCCCCAAGAATTTGAGAACAACATCCTTGAAGGAATCCCAGGCTTCTTTTTCCTTCTCAGACATCGTTTCAGCGAATGCTCCATCTGAAATGAGTTTCCTTATATCAGGGCCAACAAACACTCCTTCCTTTAGCTTTGCTTCAGAAAGTCGGGGAACTTTGAGCAAAGGTACCGAAAGCACTCACCATCTTTTGGAAGGGACTTGATGAATTGCTTAATGAGACCCAACTTAATGTGGAGAGGTGGTAATAGAATTTTATCACGAGGTACCAAGCTCTCATGAAAAACATTTTTCTCACCGGGTCTCAAATACCCCGAATTGGCCAGTCTTTTTTCCCCCAGTGTAGGTCGCGGGCCCGGCTATCCCACAAGCAAAGGAAGCAGGGATATTTGGTGAAACCGGATTGCTGCCCTAATAGCATGGATAGAATTTTAAAGTCTCCACAAATCATCCACTTATGCTCATCATAACGAATCTTCTGAAGAATCAGGGCCAAATTCTCGTATTTTTCTTGGAGAATAACAGAGTGAGCAATAGGAACTGAAGCGAATGTGTTGCCATTATGAAGAACACCACCTTTTATGCTGTCTTTTGACAAATCAATGAACAGCCGCCATTCAGCAGGATCATACTTGAGTTTAAACTTTTCCATCACTCCGTATATATCGTTGCAAAATACCAAATCTTCCTCTTTGCTGAAATACTTCAAAAATTGTGTCTCACGGTTGCGGTACCAATAAAAAGTTGTTCCTGGTGACAATAGATTTTTCTGTTTAAGACGAGAACCTAGCAGTGGGGCAGCATCTTTTGGGAGTCCTAAATCCCGGACTAAATCATTCAATTCAGCTTGAGAGAAAAGTTCAGGTTTCGGAAATGCTTCAGTTTCAAACTCGGAAGTACTGGACTCATCGGGAAAAGCCATCTGATGAGTCTCATCATGATCAGAACCGTCCACACAAATATGATCCAAAGATTTTGGTGGTTCAGGCACAGGTACTTCGTTGCTATGAGGCATAGGCCTAATTGCTGAGGGAAGGTTGGGGTAACTTATTACGTTCTTATTTTTTTAAGTTGTATCCCTTCACAATGCAAGAGCAAAAATAGCAGTCACTGCTGTGGTCTCTTTGTTCACGCCACATCATAGGTATTCCGAAACGAAATGCTTGTTTTTTACCTTTCATCCATAAGCGTAGATCTTCCTCACATGTCTTGCACACTTTGTGAGGAGCCCACGGTTTGTCTTGATCGCCTAGCTTCAAACCGAAATAGGCGAAATATACTTTTTTAATAAATGCAGAAATGTTCCTCTGCCGCTTTTTCACGGTATATTCCCCACAAATAAAACAAAAACTGTCTGGAGAGTTGACGCAACCTCTGGCTCTGTGAGCCATCACAAATACACAGCACTGCAAACTACAACTGTAGTGAACCACTTCAGAATAAAGCTGGATTACGACTGAGCAAACAAAAGGTAATAATGAACTTGCAAGAAACTGAAATTTGACAGGAACGTTCATGTCGCAACCACCGTGTTTGAGCGAGCAAACGAGGCGAGGCGAACAGGAAAGAACATGCGCCAGCGCGAGTACTGGATTTAGCCCCCGCCTCCCAATTGTCCTGTTAATGTATAAAATGAATACAAAACACTCTAAAATATCATGAGGGAGTGTTTCTAGTTAGTTAACCATTACAACCTCTATTTTGGGCCAAGAAAATAAACTGCAGTCGGCTAAAAAGAAATTAGGTGAACATTCCTTATATGGGTAAGAAATCTAATTTTGCAAGAAAACGTGACGTGATGGAACATTTTGGCTATTTTTCCTGGATTCAGCACCCCAAAATCTGTAGGAATCAGTTGCAAAACTGGAGGCAGTTTTTTGGTAGTGTACCTCTGTTATCCACAATGACTTCAAGATCTTTTTCTTAGGTGCTGACTCTTAACTCAGAACTCACCATTTTGTACCTATAGTTGGGATGTCTTTTCCCTATGCATCACTTTGCACTTGTCCACATTAAATTTCATCGGCCATGAACAGTGAGATACCCAGTCTGGCCTGTGAAAGACAGGCCGAATCATGCGCTGCCTAATTTCTAGTAGCTTTAAGTGACTAAAGGGAACTGGGGGCAGCCACCTATATTCCAGTGGCCTTTTTATTACTCAAGTTTGTCATCAGCTGTGATGGTTAACACCCCCCCCCTCCCCCCAAAAAAACCCCCTCACGTACCAAACAGAAAGGGAGAGAGTGTGGCAGGCTATGGCCTATAATAGTCTGCAAATATGAAAGGCCTGTAAGTTAGGCCCTGATTCCATCCCCCATCTCAGTAAAGAACCAAAGTCTGTAAAAGTTTGAGAACTGTTTAAACTGCTTAATAAGAAGTTTGCATGAATGCATAAATCTTTCATTATTCCCTTGTGCTGTGAAAATAGAAATGTTTCAATACTTGCATTCCTAGAGCCAGGGACGACCTTGCAGTAAAGAAGTACCCAAACCTAGAAACTGCACCATTGTTAGAACAGTCCTAGAGGAGGGAGCTGGGTGCTAGGCCCAGGAGGGATCTCTGATTGGACAGGTGCAGGGGGCGTTGGAACCAATAGAAAGTTTGCATGTATCAAACTGAAGAAAAATGTATAAATAAGTATGTCTCTGTAAGAACATTGCTCAGTCCTTTTTGAAGATTTGACTAACTGGGCCTTGTGCACAATAAACTGGCTTGGACCCTGTAAATTGACTCCTGGATTTATTCGTTGTCTGCACTTCGCTGCTTCATATTCTTGGTGCGTTGGCCGGGAATGTGCGGATAGTGAATGGTGGTCAAGCGAATACTCCACGCAATTCACCTCCAGGTTTGGCCGGTCGGGACCGTGTCTGTCCGACCGCAGGGGAAACCTCAGGCGCCGCCGATCCCTTTGTATCGGAGAGGGTTCCGCCTTGCCTCGGCGGGCCACTGGGTCCGGCCAGCCAACACCTCCGAACCCGAGGGGAGTCCAGGATTCAGTCCAGGAGCTGGTTTGGTATCGGGAATCGGATCCGGTGAGTAGACATTTTCTTGTTTAACAGTCAGTGAAGCCTGGGGAAGAGTCTTGCATGAGTGCGCAAGACTGATTTGGTATAGACTAACTGGGAAAATCTTGCATGAGTGCGCGAGACGTCTTGCATGGGTACGTGAGACAAGAGAGCCTGATCACCTCTCATAAGGGTGGTCCTAGTACGCTCCACATAAGGGTTAGCGGATGCCGAAGCCACCGACCCTTTGGTTGGGAATAGTCAGTCAGAAACCTTGGGCATTTTGGAAAATGATTTCTTGTGCTGGTATGATTCTTTGTGTGATTGAGAGGTATTGAAACACAGACCGGGCGAGAGCGGACTCCTGAGTAGCGCAGTTCCTGGCTGGGTGACCGCTCCCAGGTCGCGAAAAGGAGGAAGCGTGTGGCGTTTGTTCCCCTCAGTGTTCTGTGGGCTGTACGGACCCCTTACCTACAGCCATACTACCTACCCTTACTGTCTGTCATCTTGTACGTCATTACGTGTGCGCCATTACGATTATGGGAGGGACGGAGTCCACGCAAACTCCGCTGGAACGTATGACATCCTCCTATATATGCCTTTCTCAACCGTTCAAATGGACCTTACTCCTATTATAGAATGTTTCAATACCATATCGGACTGGCTACAAGCACAAAACCTCCGCATCCAGCACAAGAAAACAGAGGTACTGTTCATCGCTAGAGACACAAACTTTACCCCACCAACACATATAAAGGTCAAAGAAGCGGAATTACAAACCAGAGAAACAATAAAATACCTGGAAGTCACCTTAGACAGACACCTTGACATGAAATACCATATAGGCAACGTCGTGAAAGCGGTCTATTTTAAGATCCGTTCACTCAGGCATCTGCGCTCCCTACTTGAACCAGATGATTTCCGGACTATATTCCAAGCTCTGATACTACCGCACTTTGACTTTGCTAACTCCATCCTACAAGGGCTCCCGCAATCCACACTAAACCCGCTACAACTAGCCATGAATGCTGCAGCAAGGATTCTCCATGGAGCCACCAGAAGCGACCATGTGACTCCGATTCTAAAACAGCTTCATTGGCTACCTATACACGGAAGGATTATCTTCAAAACATTAATCCTCTCATTCAAGGCCATCAAGCGCCTGTCCTCCACAGCACTTACTGATCTCATTCAAACAGTGCCCCCCAACAGAGCCAGGAGGTCAACCGCCTTAAATCTATTAACTACCCCGAAAACATTGACTAAATGCAATAACATGACAGCGAATAGGGCCTTCAGCCTTTACGTCCCCAAAATTTGGAATACACTCCCACCAAACATCCGAGCCATTGCTGACCTGACCCAATTCAGGAAAGCTATCAAATATCACCTCTTCCTCCAATACTACCCAGCCAGCGATGATTCCAGATAACACCAACTAAGAAACACAGCCAGCGTTGTTTCTAAATAACACCACCAAGAAACACTGCCTTTCTTACAGCCCATTCTCACAATGTATTTTATATTTGAAACGGACTTATTTTATACTGTTCAATTCAATCATGTTATAGGTCTTTTACGTCATGCATTTGACCTATTTCATGTTTATAGTTCATGTATATAGTTCAACCACCCCTGTTATCCAAGTTTATACCCCTGTTCGATGTAAAACCAAACAGAAGTGTGTTTTGGTCATTTTGTTATACTGTGAACCGCGCTGATGCCGAATAGTGCGGTATATAAGCAACTGTAATAAAATAAATAAATAAAATGATCACGAATTTCCGTAAAGGATTTTCAGGAGACTATGGCATAAAATTGTCTCCGTCTAGATTAAGAGTGTTATGTGATAGGGAGTGGCCTGTGTTAGCTACTTCATGGCCCCGTGGGGGCACCTTTGATGTAGAAATAGTTTCTCGTATTCATCAGCTTGTACAAGAAGCCCACCCTGATCAGTTCCCCTACATAGATTCCTGGTTAAGTGCTTGTGAGAGACAGCCCTCATGGATGAAGCACTGCTATGAGGACCAGTGTAGAATATTGGTAGCAACCACTAGGGGGACCCGAAAGGTGGAGAAGAAGACGCCACCTGTGTATTCTGCCCCAGAGTCCCCAGAAATTCTGGCCCGTTTACCCCAGCACCCACATAGGTTAGTTCCCCCAGCTCCGCTACCTGAAGCAGAACCCGATGAGGTACCCCAGCAATTACGGCTGCAGCAGCAAAAGAAGCCCATTTCCCCGAGTGATAGCCCCGAGTCCGGCCCAAGTATGTCGGAGGAACCAGGGTCCTCCAATGAGATAGAAAGCAGAGGCTCTCCTGCCAGTTCAGGGTCACCAACCAAGGAAGCTTATATCCGGGAGCAGTATGATTTAAGAAGTATAACCCCGAAGAAGAAGGAGAAAGCAGGGCGCCTAATGCCATTACGTCAAGTGCCTGGTGTACCTATCCTAAATGAACAGGGCCAGATGGCGCCAGGACCAGCCAGTCTAGTCTATGTACCTTTTTCCACTACTGATTTATTAAACTGGAAAACACATTATGCATCCTATACAGCAAAACCCCAGGAGTTGACAGAATTAATGTCTAGTATAATGCAAACTCATCAGCCTACCTGGGCCGATTGTCGCCAGCTCCTGTCCACTCTCTTTACTACTGAGGAGCGAGGGCGGATAGTGCAAGCAGCCGTCTGCTGGTTAGAAGAAAATCCCGTAGAAGGGGGGGGGGGGAATCTGAATCCCCCACAAGCAGCCACCGCAGCTTTCCCGAATGAAGATCCTAGATGGGACCCGAATGATGACAGGGGGGGCAGCGGCCCAACACGATTTCGCCAGACTTTGCTGCAAGGCCTGAAGAAGGGGGGCCAGAGGGCCATGAATATCGGGAAGGTAGCTGAAGTTATCCAAAATCCAGATGAGAGCCCAGCGGCTTTTTATGAGCAGTTATCAGAAGCTTATAAACTATATACCCCATATGACCCCGCCGCTCAGGAGAATTTGCGCATGGTAAATGCAGCCTTTGTCAGTCCCAGAGAGACATAAAATGAAAATTGCAGAAACTGGATGGATTTGCGGGTATGAATACAGCACAGTTAATGGAAATCGCTCAGAAAGTATTTGTAAATCGTGAAAATGAACGTGACGGAGAAAGTGAACGAAAGATGAAGAAAGCAGATCTTCTTGCAGCCGCTTTAAGTGAACGACGTGGAGGAGGTTTTCCTAACCGAAGGACCAGAGAACGTGGAAGTAGCAGGCCTCCTTTGGGTGCGAATCAGTGCGCCCATTGCAGAGAAGAAGGACATTGGAGAAATGAATGCCCGCATATTGACTCCACCCCCAGGAGGGGAGGAGGGGAGCCCCTGGAGAACAGGAGGCCGATTTCAAAGTCATGAAGGAGCAAACCGAGCACAGTTCCAGCGCGAGAGAGAAGAAGCCATTGAGGGAGTGGCAGTAGCAACGGGCTATGACATGGATGAAATGGATGAAGACTAGGCCAGACCGGGCTCCAAGTTCACCCTGGGTCCCCAGGAGTTTAAAAATAGGGGACCAATATATGGATTTTATGGTAGATACAGGAGCAGAACATTTCGTGGTGGCAAAGCCAGTGGCTCCTCTCTCCTCTCGATCTGTCACTGTTGTTGGGGCCACTGGGAACAGGGCCACCAAGCCATTCCTGCAGAGCCGTATGTGTGAGCTAGGGGGACAAAAGATAACGCACCAGTTCTTGTATATGCCTGAGTGCCCTACTCCACTTCTGGGCCGAGATATGCTTGCAAAGCTTCAGGCACAAATATCCTTTGCTGAAGGGGGAGAAATGAAGATGACTGTGAACCCAAAGCTTGCTGGATTAATGGTGCTAACTGTTCCCCGAGAAGAATAGTGGCGGTTCTATAGTACACCTCCAATTAAGTCAAACAGTTCCTGTATACCTACCAGCCTCATAGACCCGCCTGAAGTATGGGCAGAAGATAATCCACCTGACCTAGCAAAGAACATAGCCCCTGTTGTTGTCACCCTCAAGCCAGGAGCGGAACCAGTGCATATGAAGCAGTATCCTCTTCCCCGACCAGCCATTGAAGGAATCCACTGCCATCTGATGAAACTGCTGAAGTATGGACTTCTCAAAGAGTGCCAGTCACCTTGGAACCACCCCTCTTCTCCCAGTCAAGAAACCTGGGACAGGGGATTACTGCCCAGTACAGGATCTGAGGCGGGTAAATGATGCAGTTGAAACCATACACCCAGTAGTACCAAATCCTTATACTCTCTTGGGATTGATCCCCGCTGAAGCTACTCATTTCACCGTCCTGGACCTTAAAGATGCCTTTTTCTGTGTACGCCTGGCCCCCACTAGTCAACTTTTATTTGCTTTTGAAAAGCAAGATCCCACAACAGGAAGGCGGGGCCAACTTACCTGGACCCGATTACCTCAAGGATTCAAGAATTCACCTACTCTTTTCAGTGCTGCCCTGAATCAAGATCTTTCAAGTTACTCAGTGAACCCAGGACAAAGGGTTCTCCTCCAGTATGTGGATGACCTGCTCATAGCCACCAACTCAGAAAGTGAATGTCTACAAGCCACTAGTGAACTTCTGTACCTTTTGAATGAGGCTGGATACAAAGTCTCATGAGTGAAAGCGCAACTATGTCAAACCGAAGTTAAATACCTAGGGTTCCAGTTGTCCAGCGGAATTCGACACTTGGGACCTGAACGCAAAGAAGCTATATGCAGTATTCCCACTCCAACCACCAGGAGGCAAGTGAGAGCCTTCCTGGGGGCTGCAGGATACTGTCGCATATGGATCCCTAATTTTGCACTGCTAGCAAAACCATTGTATCAAGTTACCAAAGGAATGGAAACGTTTCCACTGGAGTGGGGACCAGAACAGGATGCAGCATTCCGATCTCTGAAAAGTGCTCTGTCGTCATCACTAGCTCTGGGACTCCCAGATGTCCAGAAACCTTTTCATCTCTGTCCATGAGTCACAAGGAAATGCTTTAGGGGTGCTAACCCAATCTCTTGGATCTTGGCAACGGCCAGTAGCCTACTTGTCAAAACAGCTGGATGTGGTAGCAAGAGGTTGGCCCCCTTGTTTGAGAGCTGTTGCAGCGACCGCCCTTTTGGTGAGCGAAGCAGACAAACTCACTCTAGGACAGAATCTCCAAGTGACTGTACCCCATTCTGTCCTCACCCTTATGGAACACAAGGGAAGTTTCTGGCTAACGAATTCACGAATGTTGAAATATCAGAGCATGTTGTGTGAAAATCCCCAGATACAGTTACAAGTTAGCCAAGCTCTGAATCCTGCTACATTGTTTCCAGTTGGTCCTGGGCCCCCTGATCATGACTGTATAGAAACTATGGACACTGTATTTTCGAGTCGCCCAGATTTAACTGATGTTCCTTTGGAGGATCCTGAACAGACTTTCTTTGTGGATGGAAGCAGTCTCGTCATCAATGGACATCGTCATGCTGGATACGCAGTGGTGACCCTTGATCTGGTAGTTGAGTCCTCAGCTTTGGCCCCAGGGACTTCAGCACAGAAGGCTGAGTTGATAGCTCTCACTAGAGCACTGATATTAGGAGAAGGACTCCATTTAAATGTGTACACAGATTCTAAATTTTACCACTTTACACGCACATGGAGCCTTGTATAAAGAGCGAGGGTTGATCACCTCAGGAGGCAAGTCCATTAGGTATGGGCCCGAGATATTGGTACTATTAGATGCTGTATGGGCCCCTAAGCAAGTTGCAGTCATGCACTGTCAAGGTCACCAGACAGGAGTAGGAGAAGTTACCCGAGGCAATAGGTTTGCTGATGCCACCGCCTGAAAAGCAGCCACAACTGGACGAGTTGTGACCCAAGACATTCCAGTGCAAGCAGCCATGTGCCCCTTAGCTCATGGGCTCCCCGATTACACTACGAAAGAGTTGGATTATTTCTGTGGGAAGGAGGGAGGGGTCCTAACAGAAAATATTAGGGCCAGCTTTTGTCCATGCTTTCCATCAGGCCACGCACTATGGGAAGACGGCCATGGAAAGAACCCTAAGACCCCATTTTTGCATTTCACTACTAGGACCCCTGTCCACTTCAGTGGCACAGCAGTGTTTGACATGTGCCAAGAACAATCCTAGGCAAGGTCCTGTTTCACCCCCAAGAGTTCAGTCAGTAGGGGTGGCCCCCATGAGTGATATTCAAGTAGATTTTACTGAAATGCCACGAGCAAATGGATATCACTACCTGTTGGTTCTAGTTTGCACATTTTCTGGGTGGGTAGAAGCCCGTCCCACCCGAACAGAGAAAGCTTGAGAAGTCACAAAGATACCGCTCCATGAGATTATTCCTCGATTTGGAATACCATTAACTATAGGGTCAGACAATGGACCCTCATTTGTGTCCCAAGTAACTCAACAGTTAGCTCAAGCTCTACAGATACAATGGAAGCTGCACACTGCCTATAGACCCCAGAGTTCAGGGAAGGTAGAATGCATGAATAGAACCCTGAAGTCTCAGTTGTCCAAGCTTTGTCAAGAAACACACCTAAAGTGGCTCCAGGTTCTCCCTATAGCCCTTCTTAGGATACGTTCTGCCCCAACCAAGTCTTTGGGAGTTTCCCCTTTTGAGATTTTGTATGGGCGACCTCCGCCCATTTTGCAGGGAATTAAAGGAGATATGAAACAAATAGGATCTGAAATAACTAGACAAGAACTATTGGCTTTAGGTTCTGTTTTGCAGAGTCTCCATGCCTGGGTACAAGATCGATTGCCCATCAATCTGACCGAACCTCTGCATCCCTTCAAGCCAGGAGTGTCAGTGTGGATCAAAGAATGGAGAAAGACCCCGCTGGCGCCGCATTGGAAGGGACCTTATGTTGTCATCTTGTCAACTCCAACCGCAGTAAAAGTCGCAGAACTTGAACCCTGGATCCACCACAGTCGAATGAAGCCAGCAGCTGCTCCTGAACCTGGTCAATGGACTTCAGTAAATGATCCGGAGACTCCATTGCGATGACAACCAACACTGTAAGAATCTTCAGAATCTGCAATCCTACCCCTGACACATAAGAGTGGCAGGAGAAGAAACTCTGCAAGCTCAACGTACCCAATATTCCAGTTGACCTCCAAAGACTGTAAACACAGTGTTCTTCCACTATTATCTTGTGGGAGTGGTGGTCCTGGGATTTCTGGAACAGACTTTTGCCTTACCCCCTTGTGCAGCTTGCATAACTACCACCCGAACTGGACAGGTCACTCAGACTTTACTTTACCATTCCTACTATACTTGCACTGGTATAGTCAGCCGGTGCATCTATAATGGCACAGAATTAAATATCTGTACGAAGGGGAAAAGTAAGACTTGTTACAACCCTCGGCAGAACCCCTCCTATTATGTACTTGAGATGCGCTGGAATGATGAGGATAGCGTAGTTACTCACCTGTAACAGGTGTTCTCCAGGAGCAGCAGGAATCAGTCCTCACATATGGGTGACGTCGGCGCCAACGGAGCCCTCGCGGAGCAATTTTCCCCAGCTTTCAAAGAAAGCCTTTGGGAATTGCAGCGCGCATGCGCGCGGTCGCGCCTTCCCGCCCAAGGGTGCCATCTTAGCCAGTCAGATGACATAGCTAAAAAAGACAGCATAAAAATTTGCAAAAAAACTTAAGCAGATGATTGCAACTCCAAGGGGAGGAGGGAGGGTTGTGAGGACTGATTCCTGCTGCTCCTGGAGAACACCTGTTACAGGTGAGTAACTACGCTTTCTCCAGGACCAAGCAGGAAGTCAGTCCTCACATATGGGACTCCCAAGCTTAAGGCTACCGGAGACCCTAAGCACAAAAATGAGCTCCCTCTAGCTCAGCAGCACAGAAGGAAGGAATCTTCGCTGAATTATTACCCACCGGTAGCCCACATCCGGGATGGAGGGTAGGAGTTGCTCAAACCTCAAAAAGATTACGGAGGACTGCCTGTCCGAAAGCACTGTCCCTGCGGGACTCCCTCTCGAGACAGTAATGGACCGCAAAAGTCTGGCTCGAAGACCAAGTAGCGGCCCGGCAGATGTCTGCCAGCGGAACAGAGCGGAGGTAAGCCACTGACGTAGCCTTCGCCCGAACACAATGAGCCGTGACTCGACCTTCTAACGAGAGTCCGGCTGCCCCATAAGCCCAAGCGATACAGTCAGCAACCCAGATGGACAGAGTACGCTTGGAGACCGGGAGCCCCAATTTATTGGGGTCAAAAGACACAAAAAGCTGAGCAGCTTTACGGTGCTCCCGCGTACGGTCAAGGTAGAAGTTCAGGGCCCTTCTACAGTCCAGGGTATGCAGGACCATTTCAGCTCGGCTGGAGTGTGGTCTGGGAAAGAAGGTCGGAAGTACCACCTCCTGATTGATGTGAAAAGGGGAGACCACTTTTGGAAGAAATTTTGGGCGAGTCCGTAGGACTACCCTATTTTTGTAGAACCGAGTGTAAGGGGGATCAGACACGAGGGCCTGCAATTCACTTACGCGTCTAGCGGAAGTGAGGGCTATCAAGAACAATGTTTTCCAAGAAAGAAAACGGAGAGAACAGGTAGCCATAGGTTCAAAAGGCGGACAGGTGATCCGCTGTAAAACCACATTCAGATCCCAGTCAGGCGCTGGCGGGCGCAGAGGTGGTTTAAGTAGAAGGAGACCTCGGAGAAACCTCGCTACGAGAGGGTCGCTGGAAAGAGGTCTGCCGTCCACCGGTACATGATGTGCTGAAAGAGCACTGAGGTGAACTTTGACGGAGTTGGACTTAAGTCCCAGATTAGAGAGGTAGAGCAAGTACTGCAAGATCACCGACACCGAGCAGGAGAAGGGATCCTGAGACTGCTGGGTACACCAAACGGAAAAGCGACGCCATTTAAGGGCGTAGCATTTGCGGGTAGAAGGTCGCCGAGAAGCTAGGACGACCTCCTCCACCTCTGCCGGCAGGAGAAGGGGAGCAAGGACTACCCTCTCAGCAGCCAGGCCATTAGATTGAGAGATCTGAGGTTGGGGTGTAGCAGAGACCCCTGATCCTGAGTGAGGAGATCCGGTTGAAACCCCAGAGGGAATGGATCCTCTACCGCTAATTGCAGCAGGAGTGGAAACCACGGCTGTCTGGGCCAGCGAGGGGCCACCAGGATCATGGAGGCTTTGTCTCGGAGAACCTTGAAAAGAGTTCGAGAGACTAGCGGGATGGGAGGAAAAGCATACAGAAGGCTCTCCGACCATGAGAGTAGAAAAGCGTCTGCCGCAACTCGAAGGGGATGTGGCTGACGAGAGCAGAAGCGAGAAAGTTGCCGGTTGTGAGGACTGGCAAAGAGATCCATCGTGGGGAGGCCCCACTTTAGAAAGAGCTTCTGAACTACCAAGGGATCCAGGCGCCACTCGTGCGGCTGGAGGATCCTGCTGAGTTTGTCCGCCAGGCAATTTTCTTGGCCTGGGAGATAAACTGCCTTGAGAAGAACGCCGTGACTGACGGCCCAAGAGCAGAGCTTCTGTGCTTCCCGACAGAGAAGGAAGGAGCCCGTGCCCCCCTGTTTGTTCACGTAGAACATGGCAACTTGATTGTCCGTCTGGACAAGGACGGACTGGTGAGAGGTCAGGTGGGAGAAAGCCTTGAGAGCCAGGCGGATCGCTCTGAGCTCCAGGAAGTTGATCTGCTGAGCAGACTCCCACGTGGTCCAGAGGCCCTGAGTACGTGCCCCTTGACAATGTGCTCCCCAACCCAGGAGGGACGCATCTGTCGTCAGCACCTGGGCCGGCTGAGGAGACTGAAAAGGCATGCCGAGTACCAGGTTCGGCCGATGAAGCCACCACTGGAGAGACGAGGCCAGCGGCTCGGAGACGCGCACTAGGTCTGCTAGGCCGCCTGTGGCTTGGTGCCACTGCTTGCGAAGACACCATTGAGCAGGCCGCATATTCAGGCGGGCATTGGGGGTCACATGGATGGTGGAAGCCATATGGCCGAGCAGTCTCAGGAAGCGCCTGGCGGAGACCAGGGACTGGCTGCGAAAACGGTCGGCTAGGTCCATGAGCCGTTGAGCCCTGTCGAGAGGCAGGAAAGCTCGCGCCTGAGGAGTGTGCAGTCTTGCGCCGATGAACTCGAGATCCTGTGAGGGGAGCAAAGTGGACTTTGCGAAGTTTATGACAAAGCCCAAGTACTGCAGAAGAGTCACCGTGCGGTGTGTGGCGTTGGTGACCTCCGGAGCGGACGCTGCTCTGATGAGCCAGTCGTCGAGGTACGGGAAGACATAGAGGCCGTGAAGCCGGAGATGGGCCGCCACCACCGCGAGACATTTTGTGAAGACTCGCGGTGCGGAGGACAGGCCAAAGGGCAGTACCATGTACTGGTAATGATTTCCTGCCACCACAAACCTTAGGTATTGGCGGTGGCTTGGGTGGATGAGGATGTGCGTGTAGGCATCCTTTAGATCCAAGGAGCATAGCCAATCTCCCTGCTGGAGGTAGGGCAGAAGGATTCCAAGGGTAAGCATTTTGAACTTTTCCCGCACGAGGAACCTGTTGAGGTTGCGCAAGTCCAGGATGGGTCTGAGGCCTCCTGTCCTTTTTGGTACTAGAAAATACCTGGAATAAAAGCCTTGACCTCTCAGGTGGTGGGGCACCGGTTCCACCGCCTGTTCCTGTAGAAGACCTGCTAACTCCTGAAGGAGTAAGTCCCTGTGCAGAGGGAGTCGTGGAGGTTCTCCCGGGAAATAGGAGGGAGGGACCTGGTGGAAGTGGAGAAGATAGCCTTCTCTTACGACTTGAAGCACCCAGGCATCTGAAGTGATGTTGGACCACCTGTGGGCGAAGTGAACCAGCCGGCCTCCGGTGCTGGGAGGAGCCAGCGGAGGGGGAGAGGCTATGCTTAAGGAGTCAAAAACCCCCACCCTGCTGAGCAGGGGCTGGTGGTGCAGGCTTGGGGGCTTGCTGCCTACGGGACCCGTTACCCCGTCCCTTGGCCTGCTGGCCCTGTTGGGGAGCTACGGGGGCCTGATATTGGGGGTAGTGTTTATAGGCAGCCGCCTTTCTCGGGTAAAAGGACTTCTTTCCCGAGCCCTTCTTTTTCTGGGAAGGGACGGAGGTCTTCCTAGAAAGCCTAGTCCTGGTGAGAGTCTCTGTCTCTAGTTGTGCAGCCTTCTCGTCCATAGGTTTGCCAAAGAGGTTTTCACCTCGGCAGGGGACATCGACCAACTTGTCCTGCACCCAGGGCTCAAGGTCAGACGACTGAAGCCAAGCCTGTCGGCGGGCACCGATGCCGGCTGCGGCCACTCGAGCCGATGCTTCAAAGCCATCATAGGCTGCTCGGGATATGAATTTTGAGCATTCCCGAATGCCAGTGGACAAGGCTAGGAACCTCCGCAAAGGTTCCTCGGACAATCCAGCGGAGAATCCGGCTAGCTCTTTAGCCAGGTCTCGGAGATACATGCCCATGTATAGCTGGTAGGTCTGGACACGACACGCAAGCATAGAGCCCTGGAAACACTTCTTACCAAGGCCATCCAGGTTACGGGCCTCCCTGCCAGGAGGCACCGAGGAGTGCATCTTCTGGCTCTTAAGACGATGCATGGCCGATTCCACTACCATGGAATGGTGTGGTAGCTGTGCTTTTTGGAAGCCAGGGCTCTTGCGGACTCGATAGATAGAATCGACCCGCTTGCTCAGGACCGGCGAGGAGGCCGGACTCTCCCACATGCGGAAGAGTAGTCGTTCCAGCATGGGAGGAACCGGTACAGTAAAGTGTTCCCTGGCGGGAGAGTCATACTGGAGGGCGTCGAGCTCTTCGGCTCGAGGCTCCTCGGGATCCGCAGGGAAGGCCAAAGCCTTGGCCATATCCCTGACGAAGTCCGAGAACCGGGCATCCTCCGGAGGGGACTGCTTCCGAGGTTCAGACTCAGGCGAGTCCGAGGGGACACACCGAGTCCGAAAAGAATCAGGTGACTCTTCCTCTTCAGACTCCCAGACCGAATCCGAGGAGGAATCGGTGGGGTCGGCCCGGGCAGGCTGCGGCGCCGGCCGCCCCGATGCCGAGGGAGTCGGCGTCGACGACCTCGGTCCCGAACGGGAGGCCGAGGGTGACCTCGACCGAGGATTGGCTCAGTCTCCGTGGTCGACTTAGACGTCGACGTCCCGGCGGTCGGGGCAGCGGCGCCAGCGAGGCTAGCGAGCTGTGCCCGCTGCTGGTCCATGAAGGCAGACAGTCTGCTCTCCAAGGCCGTCAACCTGAGTCCGACCTCAGGTGACCCAGCAGCCCCCGACTCGGGCCCCGACGGCGTCGGGCCTGACGTCGGCGGTCTCGGAGGCGAGTCCAGGAGGACCACAGGACTTACCCGAGCAGGCAGCTCCGACTCCATGCGAGGTCGCTTCGAGAGGTGCTCCTTCTCCAAGGACTCGGGGCGGCTATCGGGGCTATGCGACCTGGCCCTCGCGGAGCCAGGAGCGTCCACCGACGCCGCCCTCGCGGGTTTCACCTTCCGTCGATGGTCCCCGGAGGGAGAACCCCTGTCGGAGGAACTCCGGCGACAGTCAGAGCTGGAACCTCTGGACGCCGAGGCTTCCGACGAGGTCCGGGTACGGCTGGGGTCAGCGAAGATCCTATCCCGCTGATGCCGCCGACTTCTCAACGCTTTGGAGGACATTTTGCCACAGGCCCCACAGATCATTTCTTCATGATCCGGGCCCAGGCAGCGGAGGCAATTATCGTGTGTGTCAGTTAGTGACATATTTCGGTCACACTGACCACACCGCTTGAAACCACTGGCAGCCATCGGGGGAAAAAGGGCCCCTGCGAGGTCAAAAGACCGGGCTGCCAGTGAAAAAACCGAAAACGAAACTGACTAAATCAGAAAAACCGAAAAAGAAGAGGACTCGTGACCGGCGTCGCGAGTCCGGGCGGGAAGAAAACCGGCGTCGAACCGAAGGAAAAAAGAGAATATTACGAATAAAATCAACTTTTTCGCGGGGACACGACGGGTACGTCTGTAGGGCTCCGCGGAAAAAAGAAGACTGGCTAAGATGGCACCCTTGGGCGGGAAGGCGACCGCGCATGCGCGCTGCAATTCCCAAAGGCTTTCTTTGAAAGCTGGGGAAAATTGCTCCGCGAGGGCTCCGTCGGCGCCGACGTCACCCATATGTGAGGACTGACTTCCTGCTTGGTCCTGGAGAAGGAGCCCTTATAAATGCTACGGGCCCACTCACAGACTCTACAAAACATGTTGTCCTGGACTTTGATGCCTGTGATGTGATAAACAGATATGCCTACCACAGGTGTGGGTCATGGGAGCAAGACTACTATCACAATGATAAATATATGTGTCCAGAAGGAGCCTACGGATGGGGATGGTGTACTGGAAAGAATTCCCCAACCACTGTCTACAGCACGGCAGCTAAAGATGCCTACTTCTGTCCAAAATGGGAATGCATATTTTTTGCTACTTGGACTAATCCACCTATGAGGCGGGATGGAGATAATCGCAAAGGCAGCCTGACAAGGGTCCGGTTGCCTGAGCCCAAGAAATGCAAGAAGGGTGCCTTCAATCCCCTGCAACTCCTCATATTTGACCCTAGCCAGTGGAAGCAAGGATACAGATTTGGATTGCGTATAGCAGGAGGCGGCATAGATCCTGGAACCATTGTACATATACGGTTGAATACTAAGGCTCATATATCCGCCCCTATCAAATACGTCACTCCTTTTATGAGGCCATGAAAGCAGAGTTTGAGATTCCTCATACCTCCCAAAATTTGTTTCTCAAACTTGCCGGAGCAGTAGCATGTAGTCTCCACATTTCGGACTGCCTCTTCTGTGGAGGAACTAAGATGGGAGACCAATGGCCCTGGGAGGCGCAAGAAGTGAACTATTCTATTTCTTACAACCAGACTGATTTATATAACACTACTAGCGAGTGGGTACTGGCCCACCCTATTGTTTGTAAATTGTGTTTTGCTCGCTCAGGACCACGGTTTAGCATGGAGGTTGGACAGCTGGTCTGTCTCAACCAAAAGTTCTACAACAGTACCACTAAGAAGACGTCTTGGTGATCAGGAGTCAACGCTTCAGAACCCTCCAACCCCCTAGTTCGTTTCCCTAATCTTGCCAGCATCTGGACTGATCTAGCAGCTTATAATTCCTGGCAAGCATCACCTGGACTGTACTGGATTTGCGGAACCAGAGCATATGCTAGGCTTACTCACCATTGGGGAGGAGCATGTGTATTGGGAACCATACGACCTTCCTTTTGCCTACATCCCATGGAGAACAACTGGGTTATCCTGTGTACAGAAGTCGACAGAAACGAGAGGCCTTGAAAATAGGCCAATGGGACAAATGGGGGGAGGAAGAGTGGCCACCTGAGAGAATTCTCTCATATTATGGACCTGCTACCTGGGAGGAAGATGGGACATGGGGATATCGTACTCCTGTATATATGATAAATCACATTATACGTCTACAAGCTGTTGTTGAAATAATAACCAATGAAACTAGTAAAGCACTAACTCTTTTAGCTAAGCAAAGTACACAGATGCGTACAGCTATTTATCAGAATCGTTTAGCTCTAGATTATTTGTTAGCAGCTGAAGGTGGAGTATGTGGAAAATGGAATTTAAGCAATTGTTGTTTACAAATTGATAATAATGGGCATGTTGTTGAAGATATAACTATCCAAATGAGAAAGCAAACATTTGTGCCTGTCCAAACCTGGCATGGCCTAAAGCTTGATGGGTGGTTCGGTTCAGCATTTTCATGGTTAGGGGGTATGAAGACCCTTGTGCTTATTGTATTACTCATATTGGCTGTTTGCTTGTTTCTCCCATGTCTCCTACCCCTTTGCTTATGCATGATCACCTCAGTTATTGATAGCACTGTAGAACGGAAGGCAGCTACGAAAATATTAGCTATGTGGCAATATTCCCCAATACCCCAAGATGAGGCGATTACGCAAGTTTAATATGTGATTTAATTCTCACCCTTTCTCACTAACGGGTGAGAATAATCAAAGGGGGGAATGTGGCAGGCTATGGCCTATAATAGTCTGCAAATATGAAAGGCCTGTAAATTAGGCCCTGATTCCATCCCCCATCTCAGTAAAGAACCAAAGTCTGTAAAAGTTTGAGAAAACTGTTTAAACTGCTTAATAATTTTTCATGAATGCATAAATCTTTCATTATTCCCTTGTTCTGTGAAAATAGAAATGTTTCAATACTTGCATTCCTAGAGCCAGGGACGACCTTGCAGTAGAGAAGTATCCAAACCTAGAAAATGCACCATTGTTAGAACAGTCCTAGAGGAGGGAGCTGGGTGCTAGGCCCAGGAGGGATCTCTGATTGGACAGGTGCAGGGGGCATTGGAACCAATAGAAAGTTTGCATGTATCAAACTGAAGAAAAATGCATAAATGAGTATGTCTCTGTAAGAACATTGCTCAGTCCTTTTTGAAGCTTTGACTAACTGGGCCTTGTGCACAATAAACTGGCTTGAACCCTGTAAATTGACTCCTGGATTTATTCGTTGTCTGCACTTCGCTGCTTCAAGAGGAGGTACTTTGGGTTAAACTAGAAAGAGGGAAATGCTCAGAGAATGCTGAGATTTATTAGATACGTATTGAACAGTGTGATTAACTGTGAGTTTGAACTGCTGCATCACCTAGTTAGATCAGTTCTGAGGTCCCACTGTTGTCATCCAATCACAGGCCAATGCTGGGGTTCCAATGGAGTGTGACATCTTTCCTGATTGTTGTTCTCATCAAGCCAATGACAGGTCAGTGCCCCCCCCCCCCCCATTAGATAGCATGTTACCTGCTTGTTTGCATTGGCATGATATACAGACCTCTCTCACCGGGAGAAGAGGTGGATGGAGAGTTAATTGAAGATATATGCAGCATTGCCAGGAAAGGGGACGTGCTACTGATAGGGGATTTCAATATGCTAGATGTTGATTGCATATTCCTGCTGCAGTATCATCTAGAACAAAGGTTCCCAACTCCAGTCCAGGAGGGCCAAACACCATTCAGGTTTTCAGGCTGTCCCTAATGAATATGCATAAGATACATTTGAATACAATGGGGCAGTGCATGCAAATGCATCTCATGCATATTTATTAGGGACAGCCTTAAACCTTGATGGTGTTTAGCCCTCCAGGACTGGAGTTGGGAACCCCTGGTCTAGAAGTAA
This sequence comes from Ichthyophis bannanicus, assembly GCA_033557465.1. Classification (NCBI taxonomy): domain Eukaryota; kingdom Metazoa; phylum Chordata; class Amphibia; order Gymnophiona; family Ichthyophiidae; genus Ichthyophis; species Ichthyophis bannanicus. Next base: position 1,337,592,916 of record CM066033.1, on the reverse strand, counting down.
GGAGATCCTGGATTCTCTACAGGGAGAACTATTCAGGCAACTGGTAACAGAACCCACACGTGAAGGGGCCATACTGGACTTGTTGCTTACCAATGGTGAAAGTGTTTCTGATGTTTTAGTGGGGGATCATTTTGCATCCAGTGATCATCAGATGGTGTGGTTCAGTATTAGGACTAGGGCTGCTAAAATCCATTCAAAAGCAAGGGTCTTAGACTTTAGGAAAATTAACTTTGCCAAGATGGGCCAATATCTCAGAGAGTCATTAAAGGGATGGAAACAGCTGGGGGATGTAGAAAAACAGTGAGCAAAACTGAAAGGGGATATTTTAAAGGCAACCAACCTTTCTGTTAAAATGGTAAATAAAGGTAAAAGGAGACTGCTATGGTTTTCAAAAGAAGTAGCTGAAAAGGTGAAGAAAAAGAGGGAGGCCTTCATGAAATACAAGAGATCTCAGAGAGAGGAAGACAGACATCTATATTTGGAAAAACTTAGAGAAGCTAGCAAAGTAGTCAGGAAAGTAAAGATTCAAAAAGAGAAGGAAATAGACAATGCAATAAAATGGGGGATAAGACATTTTTCAGATATGTTAGTGAGAACAGGAAGGACAAAAGTGGTATTGTCAGACTCAAGGGTGAAGGGGAGGAATATGTAGAAGCTGATGAGGATAAAGCAGAATTGCTTAACAAATATTTCTGTTCTGTGTTCACAGATGAAGAACCAGGAGCAGGACCTCAGAAAATGCCCACAAACAGGAATAGAAGAGAGGGGCATCTTGAACAATTTTCATAAGACTGGGTTCATGAGAAGCTAGCTAAACCTAAAGTAGACAAAGCAATGGGACCGGATGGGATACACCCGAGAATACGGAGGGAACTTGGGGACATTCTAGCATCTCCACTGACTGACCTTTTCAAAGCCTTGGAGTCTAAAGTGGTGCCAGAGGACTGGAGAGAGGCACATGTGGTCCCTTTACACAAAAGCGGAAGCAAGCATATTGTTGAAAACTACAGGCTGGTTAGTTTAACTTCGGTGGTGAATAAATTATTGGAAGCGCTGCTGAAAGAGAAAATAGAGAGGTTTCTGGAGTCCAACAGATTACCGGATCCGAGATACAATGAATTCACCAGAGGTAGGTTTTGTCAGACAAATCTGATTGATTTCTTTGGCTGGGTGACCAGGAAGTTGGACTGAGGGAGAGCCCTAGATATGGTGTATTTAGATTTCAGTAAAACCTTTGACACCGTTCTGCATAGGCGATTTATCAACAAACTGAGCACCCTAGGGATAGACCCTAAAGTTTCTGCTTGGGTTAGAAATTGGTTGAGTAGGATGCGACAAACGGTCCAGGTAAATCGAGTTCACTCTGAGGAGGTGGTGGTGTGCCATGTGCCCCAGGGATCTGTCCTTGGTCATTCTTCTAACATCTTTGTTAATGAAATTGCAAAAGGGTTGTCGGGTAAGGTTTGCCTCTTTGCGGATGACACCAAAATCTGCAATAGAATAGACACCCAAGAAGGTGTAGATAGCATGAGGAGGAATCTAGCTAAGATTGAAGAATGGTGTAGAATTTGGCAGCTGAGATTTAATGTTAAAAAATGCAAGATCATGCATTTGGGCTGCAGCAGTCCAAGGGAGCAATATAATATAAGGGGTGAAATATTTCTGTCCACAAAAGAAGAGCGGGACCTAGGTGTGATTATGTCTGCTCATCTTAAAGTAGCTAAACTGGTAGAAAAAGCAATGGTAAAAGCTAGAAGGATGCTTGGGTGCATAGGGAGAGGAATGGCCAGCAGAAGAAAGGCAGTGATAGTGCCTCTGTATATATCTTTGGTGTGATCTCATTTGGAGTATTGTATGCAATTATGGAGATCGCACCTTCAAAAGGATATAAACAGGTTGGAGTTGGTATAGAAGGTGGCTACTAAAATGGTTATTGGTCTTCATTATAAAACACGAGGACAGACTTAAGGATCTTAATATGTATACTTTAAAGGAAAGGCGGAATAGAGGAAATATGATTGAGACGTTTAAATACCTCCGTGGCATAAATGCACAGGAGGAGAGCCTCTTTCAATTGAAAGCAAGCTCTGCTATGAGGGGACATAGGATGAGGGTGAAAGGGGATAGACTCGGGACTTTTTTATGGAAAGAGTGGTAGATCTGTGGAATAGTCTCCCAGTGGAGGTCACAGAGATGAAGACAGTGTCTGAATTCAAAAAGGCATGGGACAAACAGAGGATCTCTAAAGAAAAAAAGGGGACAGATGTAGTGTGATATGAAAGGGCAGACTAGATAGGCCATGTGGTCTTTTTCTGCCCTTATGTTTCTATGTATATTTTAACACACATTTGCATGGATATTTAAGAAAGATGTCAACATCTATCTGTAGAACTCCAGGTCTCATTAGAAGAGATTGCTTATGCTTCCGTTGTATAGCCTTAGCTACATTTGGATACATCCTGGCCTTACAATATTAAAAAAAAAAACAAGCTTATCATATTTGAAGAAACTACATAATACCAAATCACAATCAACATAAGCAACACAACTAATAATCAAGGTTGAAGGAACCACAGTCTCTGTGTCCAATTTGTCTAGAAAAGCAGTCATTCAAAATTTCCATTAAGGAATCTTTCTGAGAATCCCTCACATGTGTCTTCTTAAATGATGGAGCATAGTATCTTGGATAGAAGTGGTACTGTCTCTCATGTAAACTGAAGCACTTCAATTAAATGTTACTCAAAATACTCGATTAGGGAGATAACTAGCACTGTGGGGAAATTAATTACGCAAATCTGCTCTCCTTGCAAAATTGTCAAGGGATTCCTTTTTATAGTATAGAACTTCATTGTCCTTCATTAAAGTACCCAATTCTCTATATTTTTTCAATATTGAATTCACAAACTTGTTATCTTAACTTTCTCGAGCTTTTTTCCCTTGATCTGCAAGTCACACAACTCCCTGAAACATATAGCATAGTTACTCACCTGTAGCAGGTAATCTCCGGGAACAGCAGGAAGTCAGTTTTCGGCTACTGGGGGCTTGTGTAGGCCTTGACAGGCAGGGTTGAGCCGGCGCTCTCTGGCCTCTTCCCTACCCCCGGCAACTCTTATACTGTTGTGTTGGGTAGGTAAAGCCAGATTTTGGTACAGTGTACAGCGCAGGGGAGAGGGGATTATGTTTATATGCAGATTTTATCCATGCTTTGTTAGTTGTTTTGAACTATTTATTTTATCTGGTTTTGTAACATGGGTTTTACACTTGAAATTCTTGTGGTGTGCAGTGGTGATTTGGAGACGTTCACATGAAAAATGTCTTGCCCCCACGTGAGTGAAAGAGAAGGGTATTTCATATTCTGAGTTTCTTTTCTGGGACAACACCTCTCTGGTTTATCTTATTGTGGATAATAATCAGCTGTAATTTCGTAAGTTTACCCATAACTGTTTGAACTACAATTATTAGTACTGTGAGGCAATAATTTTAGCCTTAGACATAAAGCAGCATGAGGGTCAACCAATATTAAGAGGTCTGGATTTGATTCCTAGACTGAAGCTTGGAGAGCCACATGGAGGAGTATGAGCGCGAGATGCGTGGGATGGCGGCCCTGCAAGAAAATCTCCAGGCCCAGCAAGATGAGCTGCAGGAGAAAATTGAGGAGATTGAGGATCGAGCTTGGAGAAACAACTTATGTTTTCGGGGGTGCTGTCGGGATTATTAGTAGCACAAAAATAAGTTAGACTCTCTGTTGTCCAGGGGAAATAGCTACTAATACCCAGCCCAAAGTTCGGTGAGTTATTCTGGCAATGAGCCACGAAAGAAGTCTGGTCTGCAGATATATATTAGACTTTATTATAGGCAACCAGGTAGAAAAATATAGAAACATACATATAACTAATTAGAAACATGAGGTAGAAATTTGTTATAGTACAGATGTACAATTGGACAACGTAATAAATCACTAATTAGTAACCAGACGTCACTGATTCGCTCTGCACTGAGGGAAAGTAAGAAATATATTGCTAACCCCTTGCCCATCCAGAAGAGGAGAGATAAGCCAGTACCTTAGCTCCGTCGGGCACTCAGGAACAGCACAGTCCAAGGAGGCAGCTCCTAGCTAATGCAGGCTCCAGCCCCGTCAGGCGAGCCGCAGTAAGCCCGAACCGGAGGTATCTGTGAAAGTCTTATCTCAGACCTTTGGAGGACGGCCTAGCCCACACGTAGTGGCCGTCTGGCGGAAGGCGCAGGAATCAGGTACGCAGTGCACAGCCGGAAGGAACCGGTGCAGAAGTCTGCATGAACAGGTGGGGAAAAAGCCCCCAACCCTTCTTACTAAAGTTCCAGTGCAGACTGCATTATTCTCTGTAAGAATCCTCCATCATAGGTCCGATGATTGGTTGGCACCAGGCAGTCTGAGGTGTTCTCAGCGAATCAGGAGGTAGATGATGGGCATCTTCTTGCAAACAAAGGATCCATAATAAGAAGTAACTTCTGGGCATATGTACAAGTGTCCAAGGACAGTAAAGCAGCAGATGTCCTTGCATGCAGGCAGTAAATTAGCCACGGACAATAGCTTCTGTATGTATGCACACTTAGAAACGCTACGCAAGCAGTTGCTTGGAGGGCAGGCTTATAGCTGAACACAGCAAAAGTGTAGTGAAGAATCCATCTTGTCTGTGCAGTTTGGTTCAGGCCTGAGTTGCTGAGCAGGCCGGAGATTTGCATGTAGAATTGCAGGGGTACCAGCCCTACATCTCCCCCCCCTTGTAAGATGGAGGATGCTACAAGGGAGTACACTCCATCATACAAAGCCTAACTAGCATTACTACCGTGCAGGTCAGAACCAAATGACAAATGATTGACTAATGCATGAGAAGTGGACTGCATGAGGAATAATACATGGAATACACTCAAGCAATAAAAGTCGTCAAAATAAAATGACACAGATACAATCAAGTCAATTCAATTAAGATAAGACGGGTTAACGTCAAACTGAAGAGTATATATATAGTATCCAAACTAAAAATGCATATCAGTAATGCAATATAATGTGTTAGTGTAACACCAAGGTGAACACGCAAAAATAATGAGAAGCAATGTGTAACAGTGTTAGTAAAAGAAACACATGCTATCTATGAAAAAAACAACTCAATTAAGAGTAATGGATAACTTTCAAAGAAAATGGTGACACTTATACAAAAGTGTGACGTTCCAGCAAATCCTGCAGACGCATGGCAGGCAGCAGAGGTGCAGGATGCATAGAGCGACAAAGAGTACGAATCTGTCTCTGTTGATACAAAGAGATAAGAAACTGGAGCACCAACAGAAAGAAAAGACCAGGCACAATGACATGTGACAGAAAATCAGTTTGTAAAATGTCCACATCACGGGAATCAAAGTTATAATCAGCAATGGCAAGGTTGTCCTGGTCAATAGACAGTTCAACTGTGAGAGAGTCCTTATAGTCCAAAAGATAGGTCAAGGTTGCAGTGAAGTCAATCTCGTGACCTCGAAACACATCCAATATCTGGAGCTCTGTCAAAACAGGGTTAGCATCTAGATAAAACAAGGAAACTCCACCAACATTAACAATGGAGTTCTTGGGAAGGGTAGAGGAACTCTATTATGAATGTCATGTTTATTCATGGTGACCAGGAGTTCACTCAAAGGGGTACTAACCAGCCAAACATTGTTGACAACAGCAACTTTCGTCTCTGAAAAGTCATCGTACTTGGTCATGGTAACTTTACATTGTTCTTTCACATTTTCAGCAGACAACCCACAAAGAGACGTAGAAGTGTCCTTCAGGAAAGGTTTACCAGGACACAACCAATGAATGTCTTTAGAGCGTTGGCACATGCTGGGATTAGGTACCAGGTATTGACGTGGATCATCATAGTGGTAAGCGAGGTATTTGGGAGTGTCAACCCGTAGATAAACATTCTCAGACCACGTACCAACATTAATCAGGGCTCTAGGGACACAAAAACTTTCTGTGTGACAGTCTGGGACTGTGCAATCAGGAAACCAGGCACATCCTGCAGCACGACACCAGAAAGTGGGCCAGGCTCAATCAATCTGGCAACCTCGTATCCCGCTAACATCAAAATCAGGAACAGGACCTTCAAAGTCCAGGACTCCATCTGTAAAAGAAAACAAACAGGCTATCCCACCTCAAGGTTAGAATCACTCACTTCAGCAAGAGGTTCTTCAGGAAGGAACTTACTGGGATGACACGGTCTAAGCTGATTAATGTGGACCCATTTAAGGGAGCCTTCCCTCTCAGTACCTGACTTCACTCGAATTTGATAAGCAACAGGGGAAGCTTTATCCACAATAGGAAATGGACCGTTCCAGCTAGGTAGAAATTTACAGTCTTTGACCTTATTCTTACCAAAATTGTAGTAGAATACCTTATCGCCAATCTGGTACTCTTTAGAGGTAGTCCTCAAATCATAGTAGGTCTTCCTACCCCTAGCAGCAGTGTCCAAATTCTTTTGGGCAAGGGCAAGGGCAAAGGCAAAGGCAAAGGCAAAGGCACTTTGCAAGTGTTGTCTGTCAGACGGCTGCCTGGGTGAGAATGTTCACAGTCTTGGCAAGTGCATATATCAATATGATTTGCAAGGGATTGTGGGAAATGCAGTCCATTCACCCCAGACACAGCTGCTCACAATAATTAGTTGTGCTTGAGTGTAAAGCCAATAAGATATTTATTTATGGGGTTATTTCTCCCAACACAGATATGCTTGGTAGCACATAAATCAGGTTACTTGCTTTCAGTGTTAAACTTGGAAAAACAAAATCAGGAAAACATTTGAACTTGTCAGGCAATCAAATCAAAAGAAATAAGACCTGGTTGGTAACAAACTGGTCTTTTCTGTAGGCTTTAGCTAATATTTTCTTAGCATGTATCAAACAACAAACAAAATCCACAAAGAAGAGAAAAACTGTTCTTTTCAGGTTAACTTCTTATATCTTCCCACATAGATTCAGAAGTGATTCCCTCAGAGCTCACAAGCAATTAGGTAAGGCTCAATTGCTAGCAGTTACCCAGCTGAAACCCCTTAGCTGGCTTGTTTTCTACTGCGTGGCTAAAAATCCTACACAGGAGCTTTTCTGAGTAGATTAAAGAACAAGTTTGTATTTCTTTGTGATGGTTGTTGTGTTTTATAACAGAAAATCACCAAAGGAGTTTAGACAGAGCAGTCCATATAAACACAGCCTTCATCTGCAACGTCTCCCCCTTCTTCAACAATCATGGGTTCAATATCATGGATTGGCACAGATGAATTTCTCAATGGAGCACTTTCAGGAGAATACTTGTTTCCCTGCTGTCTCTCAAGGTTATAGCTAGGGCATAGATCAGTGTTCATACCTGAGCTTCCATTGCTGTTAGAGTTCCTCTCTATATAGCCTGGCCAGTATGTAGTCCAGTTCTTATGTCCAGCCTTCCAATCCAGATCCCTGGACACTGGATCTCTCTTCACATACCTTCTGGCACGGGTCTTAGGGTCCCTTCCAAGTGCAGCCGTCTCCCTCACAGGTACCGTCTGGAGATTCCTAGCTCTGCAGCACCATTCCTCTGGCTTTCCCCAGTCCAATGGTGTATGCTGGCCCTTGGAATGCCTCCCAGTATACGTACTGCTCCGGACTCCTCTAGATCTCCCAAAGGCTTTTCTCTTCTTTCTTCCAAAGGGTTTCTTGCCCTCTCTGTCCGTCCGGTTTGGCTTCTGCTTCTGATGAAACTGAGGATAATTCTCTGGATATCCAAGTTGATCATGAAGATGATGATTCTCTGTAGAATAAACTCTACCTTTATTCTGCCTAGATGAGTGCTCCACCCTAACACAGCGCAGCTGTGCTGAATCAGGCCCTGCCCTTTGAGATGAGTGCTTCGGGATTACCTCATAGCCCTCCTGATTGAACACACGTTTCCCCACTTCAGCTCCTCTAATGGCTGTTGGAAACCTGGTGCATTCTGGGACTGGTAGTCTTTTATGGAAAAATTCTGTTTTCTTATTTCTACCAGAACTGACAGGTTGCTTGTTCAGAGTCACTTCACCTTTTCTATAGCTCCTTCCTGAGCTATGATAAGCTTCCTTATCACATGTCTTAAATGGGCAGCATATTCATGAGCAGTTGTAGCAGCAGCGAGATTCACATCATTAGTCCTGTAAAGAAGATGAAGGGGTAAAACCATGTCCCTACCTGTCATCATCTCAAAAGGGGACACGCCAGTAGCACAATGACGCGTGGCTCTGATAGCCATCAGGACCAAGGGCAGTTTGATGTCCCAGTCCTTCCCAGAGGAAGAAACATACTTTTTCAAGATACTGATGATAGTTTTGTTTGCTCTTTCCACTTGTCCAGAGGATTGTGGACGATAAGCTATGTGGACTTTGGCCTTCACACCTAGTACCTTCCACAGATGCTTAATGACTTGTCCCGTGAAGTGGGAACCTTGGTCGGATTCCACTCACATGGGGAGGCCCCACCTGCTGAAAACATGGTTTAACAACAAGGTGGCCGTGGTCTCGGCGGTACAGTTGGGTGCTGGGATGCACTCGACCCACTTAGTAAATAAGCAGGTAACTGTCAACATATATTTGTTGCCTCGAGAGGATCGGGGCACGGGGCCGATCCAATCAATCTGGAGATCAGACCAAGGCATGGTCAGACCTCTGTTTCTCAAAGGTGCTCTATGAGAAGGAGCTGCAGGTTGGAATCTGCAACAGGTCAGACAACCTTTAGTATACAATTGGACATCTTGGTACATGTGGGGCCAGTAGGCCACTTGTTTCAACGTTTCATAGGTTATTCGGTCACCTCTATGACCGGCACAAGGTTCATCATGAGCGTGCTGTAACATAATTCCTCGGAAGGCCCGAGGTACCACCCATTGCACAATACCATGCTTACTCGTCCGTATCAACAGATCTTTCTGGAGATGGAGATGTAGAGGATCCTCAGTTCCTCATCGTCCTGACAATCCTCCAGAGTTAATGGGGGTTCTGCAGAAAAAGGTAGAAACGTCCAAGAGTAGGATCTTGTTTCTGGGCTTGCACGAGGTCGAGATCTGTGCTCTCGCCACACCATTGAACCACAGGGGGCATGGTGGATAATTGAGCTTGTCGCCGGGTAACCGCCGTCACCATTCGAAGCCCATTAGTCTCGGGGGCCTCCAACTGCCAGAGGTCTCCAGAGACAGCACCCTCCTTGGCAAGCTGATCAGCTAGATCATTTCCAATCTTGTCAGGATTATCAACACGGGAGTGACCTTTCACTTTCTTCCAGTAGATGGTCATGTCATTTTCATGAGCTACCTTGTCCAAGGCCAGAATCAATCCGGCATGTTTGACAGGTTTCCCTTTGGAATTCAGCATATTGTTAGATTTCCAAATGGGTAAGTGGGAAACAAAATTCTGTCGGACGTAGTCTGAATCAGTACAGATGGTTAGGGTGTGAACCCCTTCCCGAGCAGCGGACTGGAGAGCTGCCAGGGCTGCAGCTAGCTCTGCCTACTGATTAGTCTTGGTACCCAGACAGTACTTGAAGGGTTCACAAGGGCGGTTCTGGTTCCAAACTACACCTATACCTGCTACCAGTTCATGGTCAGGCTCTCGACGGTAAGCACAACCGTCCACATACACCTTGGGGTAGCCTTTACAGAGGTTCTCATCATAAGGACGATGACGGGAAGGCTCAGGCGTACATGACTCCATTTCGGTGTCTAAATTGCCCACTAAAGGTTCACTGGCAGTGCAATCGTGCAATTCAGCCAGGCCCTATGCGGCGGCATCCTTGCGGTTTTGAGTATACCTTACCTCTAGGGGCCAGCCCTGAAGTGCTAAGGTCCAGGAGACAATGCGACTGTTTGACACTTGTCCCAATTTAATCCGATCACTGCCTAGGAACTTGATGGGTTGGTGATGAGTCTCAACAACCAGCCTCTCACCTTGGATATAACTGCGGAAAATTGGAGGGCCCAGACTGTGGACAACAAGGATTTCTCACAGTCAGAGTATTTCTTCTCCACTTCCGTTAAAGCTTTGCTGGCATAGGCAATAACTTTCCTGTGTCATGCATCTGGTACAGAACAGCACTCATAGAGTGATCAGTGAAACCTAGTTCCACGAAGAATTCTCTGCCACTCTCTGGATAGGCAAGACAGGGAGCTCGACTCAAAGCTGCCTTCAGCTCTTCTAGAGCTGCCTCTTGGTCGGGATTCCATGCCCAAGGTTCATCTCTTTTGAGGAGTTTGACCAGGGGTCGGGAAATCTCCGCATATTGATCCACAAATTGGCGGGAATAATTGAAAATGCCCAAGAATGAGCGCAGCTCACTCACGTTGGTCGGACGTTTGAGTTGTTGCAAGGCCGCAATTCTCTTCCTTTGAGGCCGCAGTCCCTCAGCAGAAACTTCGTAACCCAAATAATTGAGGGATTTCCGGCACCATTGGCCCTTTGACAAGGACAGCTTTGCTCCCGCAGCTTTCAGTTGCTGGAAAACATGCTCTATTTCTTGCAAATGGTCAGTGAAACTGGCGCTCTTCACCAGAATGTCGTCTACATAGACGAGGGTGCCTCTAGTCTCAGCATCAGGCAAAGCCTTATGCAGGAAAATATTGAAGTCTGCTGGGGCATTCAAATAACCAAACGGTGTCCGATTCCAAGTATATTGTCGCCTACCGAAGGTAAAAGCCAGCTTATGCTGATCTTCTGGATGGACAAGTATAGTCCAAAATCCTGAGGCCAGATCCAGGCTTGTAAAGTACCTTGCACCCTTGATGGTGGCTAAGTTCTGTTCCAGATGTGCCATAGGCCATCTGGATAGAGGTACCTTTTTATTAAGCTGGCGATAGTCCAAAGCTAAGCGCCAGCTAGAATCCTTCTTGATGACAGGCCACAGTGGGGCATTGTAAGTGCTGTTGCATTGACGTATAATTCCCTTTTGTTCCAGGGAATTAATGATTTCCTGAACGGATTCATAGGAGGCCAATGGGATTTTATACTGCCTCACAAAGACAGGTTTACTGTTGGGATCCGTAGGAATACGGGTGACATGTAGGTCGGTGAGACCACAGTCATAGGTGTCAGTGGCAAACAGGTCCTTGTGACGGTACAGCAGTTCTTTTAATTGGGCCTTTTCTGACTCATCAGTGCAGGCGTCTGCTTCAGCAAGTTTTCCTGCAACCATTTCGTCAAATCCCAGAACAGGTTTGTTTGAGGGTATTTCAACCTTCTCCTCAATCTCATCTTGGAGAGAGGAGACCTGGATGGCTTGGACAGCATGGGGCTCCCCCCCCCTGGTGGGTGAGGGAACTAACAGCCTCATCGAGTTTACTTGACAAAATCAGATGGTCAGACTCGAGGACCACCTGAGAGTTCACAGCACTATGTGGCCAGACAAACTGTAAGGTGAGGAGGCCTCGGGGTGAGGATCGGACACACGCAGGATTTCCCCCCCCCCCCCCCCACAGATGTTCCAGGAAACAGGGGCTTCCCCAATAATCTGGAGACCCAATTCCACACTTGGGAACGATTCTCCCACTAGGAATCCCAGGGGTTCGCCTTTCACAAGGTGAATGCGATCTGGGTTTGGATTGGTGAGCAATAAGTGTAAGGAGGGAGCTGTGGCCTCCATGCAGGGTATGGGACCCATGGCTAGGCCCAGCTCCTCAAAACGGGAATTTGGACTGAAGAAGACCAAGTTGAGACCACATGTCCTCAGGTCACCTGTATCGGCAGGGGACAATCCTGGACCCTCCCAGGTATGTGGATGTCTTCTGCACTGACCACTTCACAGACTTGAGGAACTGTCTGACCAGCCCGTAGGGATGGGTGGGCACCAGAGAAATCCACCGGATCTCCTTCCATCCTACTACAGAGGATGTTGTTCACGAAATCCCCATAAGTTCCCAGTCGAACAAGGCAATCGGAGCCTAAGGAGAGGGGCACCTCAAGTCCTCTGATAATGGAGAAGGTGTGCCGAAAACCTTTGACCCCAACTTGCAAGGGGAGATTGTAGTAGCCCATTAATGTCTTGAGCCCTTCCCCAGGCACTTGGAACGAAGTCTTCGCTCCCATTACCCAATCAAGGGTAATCTGTTGTTTGAGCCGATAGAAAAGCGTCTCACTGATGAGGGAGTGGTCACAGTGGGGTAATAGGTAGGCCCTTTCCTTTTGGGAAATGCCCACCTGCACATATATAAAGGGACCGTCCTCAGCCGAGAATATGTCCGTCAGTCTCCTAGGGTGATCTAGGCATGGATGGGATGGAGGAGGGGTTTGTACCTCACAACCTTCCACAGGTTCCTTCAGGAATATCTGCAGGCAGTCAGTATCAAGGACAATGTTAGCTACTGAACCACGTCGCTGATGCCCTGATCCTCATCTCCAGCCCTTTCATACTGGAGCTGAAGGATTTGGGGATCAGCTGACCTCTGGAAATTAATCCTGATGGACATGTTTGTGCGTTCCACCGAACAAGGACCACTGACTCTACTGTCATGTTTTACCCTAACATAAGGTATGGGATGTGTGACCTGTGTCCAGATCACTTCCTGGACATAGTCCAGAATGGGGCGTAACCGTTTCAGGAGCTCATTACCAATCAAGAATTCTTCCCCAGGGCACTTAGTAATGATGACAGGATGTTTCACCTGTAATTTTCCAATTTGGAGGTTAAGCCAGACTTGCCCCATTGACTCTATGGGCTGATTCCCATAAGCTGCGAGTGACAAATCACTGGGTGTGACGTGTAGGGTCCTCCGACTCCCCAAGGAAGCAGTGAGTCTATCAAAGAGACTCGAGGTAATCAGGGTAGCCTCAGAGGCTGAATCTATCAGGCCCTCACAGAGAAAAGCCTGCTGAATTGTAACAGGAACAGTGTACCTCTGTCCTTTTGGCTTGAGTTTACCCAGAAAGTACTTGTGCTTCCTGATGGTGTCGAAGGCTGGACCCTCGCTGTCCATTGCAGGACTGTCACTCTGTGTCCATGGGGTGGCATCTCCAGCTGGTCTGGATATCTGAACTGGCTGCACCTGTGCAATAGTGACCTGTGGGACAGAAACAAAGTCAGTTAGTCATTCAGTCTCATTAGAAGGGGAAGAGGAGTCAACCAGTTCCTCCTCTGGCTTCTGAGGCTGTGCTCGTGGCTTAGGTGGCGCACTACTAGCAGAAGCCTCCTGTGAGGAGCTGAATGCAATGGTAGCCTTCATCATATCTGTCAACTCGCTTATTCTCTTCTCCAGCTCCTGGAATTTGTCAAAACCAGGCTCTCTCTTCCAGTTCCGGTTCTGCGGAGTGAAACGCTGATTCCCAGAGCGCTGCTTAGACCCAGATGACTGGTTATTCTGGGGAGGCCTGGGAGGATTCTGTGGAGCAGGAGGAGGAGAGTTACTTTCCAACGAAAGGGTAGATTTTACAGCACTAACACACTGTTTTGGCTCTCTGGCTTTGCTTGGAGCCTTTGATGTGCTGCCACAATTGGTGGCTCTCATGTTGGGAACAGCTTCCCAAATCCACTCAGCATGTTCTATCACACGTGACGGGTTCGTGACGCTTATCAGACATATAAGGCTTAATAGATGGAAGGAGCAACTGACAGAAAAGATTACAAAACTCCTGATGGTGTTCTATTGTTTCCCAAGAAGGGTCACTCTGGAAGAAGGTCTGCCTAAGTCTGTAAGCAAACTCTCGGGGTGTTTCATTTTCCCTATGAGTCATACTAAATGCTGCCTGCTTTGCAGCGATATCATCAGGGTATGGCCCAAAATGTTTCTTTAGTGCCTGTTCAAAGATGACGATGTCCTTCTTTTCATCGTCTGCCATGGCCCTGATAAACTGCTGACAAGGTACATCAAAAGACCATGGAAGATACAGAACCATGTCCTCCCCCCTGGTAATGTTCAGTGCCCGAAAGGCATCTTTGACTGCAGCTAAATGTTCATTTATGGTGGCACGACCGTTTTTCTCAAAAGGTGTGACCATGCTCCGCAAGGTCTTGATAATTTGTAATTGGGCGACAGAAGCACCTTCATTTGTTTGTTTTCCTTGCAGGACACGGGAGCATAGAGGATTTCGCTTGCCTTCAGCTCCCTCTGGTGGTCGCTGCTGGTACAGTTTGCCATCACTAGGGGGACTTCCCACCCCCCCCTTCACCGCTCCCTGTATGGGGAGGGGTCGAGAGTAGGGTGTTTCACTCCGCCCTGTTTCTCTCCTGTGCTCATGCGCTGATGGGAGAGAACTGAGTTTATGCTGGAAAAGCTGCCTTTCAGCACTGGGCAGGGTTTCCAGTGGCAAACGGCCGTCATCTACCCTTCGGTAATTTGAGAAGCCTAGAGGGATCAAATTATCCCTGTACTCTGTCTCATTATTCTGAGAGGTGGACACACAGGCCAATTCAAAACAATCAGCTCTTAATTGCTGGATTTCGAGGTTAACTCTCTGTATTTCCTGCCCACATTCCTGATGTGCAACAGCAAGCTCCCAGACTGTGTGGCAGTGGTCCAGAAGCTCTGTGGCCATATCCTGCAACGTGGGGAAGTGGCTGGCATGAGCGCTGAGCAAGTCGGCGTGGAGAGAGCTCATAGAAGCTTAGGCCCCCGGCAGGAAAAGCAAGCAAGAGACATTATAGCCTGTATGAGCAGCTTCCCACAGAAAGAACAAATTTTGAGCGTGGCCCGGAAGTTTGGGCGCATTGCATGGGAAGGTCATGAAATTGAAGTCTTTAATGATTTGTCTAAAGGCACGCTGGACAGACGGAGGGCGATGAGAGAAGTCACTGCGTATTTGAGGGGACAGAACCTTCGATATCGCTGGATGTTCCCGTTTGGGGTCTTGTTGTCGGTGAATGGTGTGAATCGGAAGGCGAAATCCATGGAGGAGGCGTGGGCCACCCTGCGGGAATTGGGCTGTGAGGGGTTGCCTACAGTGGGGGAGACAGAGCGGCAGCGGAAGGCCCCTGCGGAGACGAGCAAACAGCAACGTACACCCAGTGCACAATGGCAACGAGTTGGCGAGCATGGGAAGCGTCTGAAGAGGATGTCCATGGAATGGCGGAGGGCTGCTTCGGAGACAGCTACATGAGACGGGAGCCAGGACTGGATGCTTCCGGCTGCGAGTATTGCTCCTGAGGAGGGGTGTTAGAGCCCCTGTTACTGGGATCGGACACTGGACTCATAGGGCTAACGGGAGGAGGGGAAGGAGGGGTATGGTGTTGTCTGTGGAGGGGATTGTAGGTTAAATGGGGTGATTTGTTGTATGATAAGAGGGTGGAGGAGGAGGGGGGAGTGGGTGGCACGGGGGGGGGGGTATGGTGGGACGGGATAGGATAGGACGTCCGGGAGGGGAAGAAGATGAGGAGGCTAGGGGGGGGCAAGGGGAGAGAGGGGGATCAGAACACAAGGAGGGTGGTGGATGGGGGGGGATAATTTCCATTGATGGTGTGTATTGGAACAATTAATGTGAAAGGGCTGAATTCTCCTACTAAGAGAGGGTTGCTCTTTCGGGAGGTGGTGAGAGATCAGTGGGATGTGGTCTTGATTCAGGAAACCCACTTGCGAGCCTGTGAGGTGGGGCGGTTGCAACATCGGCAGTACCCTCATCAGTATTTTTCCTGCAGTAAGGAGGGAGGTAGAAAGGGGGGGGGTGGCCATTTTGATTCGGGAGGGGTGTGGGATTCGGGTGGAAGAGTCCTTTAAGGATATGGAAGGAAGGGTGGTAGGGGTTAAAGGGAAATTGGAGGGGGAGGATATTGTGGTGGTGGTGGTGTATGGTCCTAATGGGCAGGAAAAAGGGTTCTGGCACAAAGTAGGGCACCTTATTGAAGGGGCAGGTGATGGGAAGGTTTTGGTGGGTGGGGATTTTAATTTAGTGCTGGACCCGAGGGTTGATCGTAAGCCGAGGGGGGGAGATGGGGGGAGAAAAAATAGGCTGGAATTACGAAAGGTGATGGGGCAATATAATTTGGTAGACATGTGGAGGGCCCTTAACCTGGGGGGAGAGGAGTACACCTTTCATTCTGCTCCACATGATAGTTGGAGCTGGATAGATATGTTGCTGCTAGATAAGTCCTGGATGAAGGAGGTGCTGGATGGGGGCATCCAGCCGGTGGGCTGGTCTGACCACAGGGCAGTGGTGGTGAATATTAAACGCCCGGGGAAGGGTGGAGGGTTGTTTTGGAAGTTGAATGATAGTTTACTCAGGGGTGGGGCAGTGGTGGACGATGTTCGGGCGGCTATAAAGGAATATTTGTGTTTTAATGATACGGGGGAGGTGAAGGAGGTAGTTGTTTGGGAGGGGTTGAAGGCGGTGGTGCGGGGGAGGTTTATTATGTGGGGGGCAAGGAAGAAGAGGGAGAGGGAGAGACGTGAGGATGCACTGCGGAAGGAGTTAATGGTGGCGGAGGAGAGGTACCGGAGGTCAGGGGCCTGGAAGGATAGAGGGGAGATGGAGAGAATGAGAGTAGAATTGCGGGCGTTACAAACTGATAAAGTGGATTTTCTCTTACAACAGGCGCAGCAGAAGCAGTACGAGTTTGGGGATAAGGCTAGTCGTTTGTTGGCACGGAGATTACGGCAGCAAAAAGGGATAGCGACAATTTATCAGATAGAGGGGCAGGGGGGGACCCTTTGTAGGGGGGATGTAGCTATTCAGGAGCGGTTTATGGAATATTATCAGGAGCTTTACCGAGAGATGGATGGGGTGAGGGAGGGGGGGACAGCAGAGTATTTAGAGGGGATATCCTTACCCGAATTAACTGAAGGGGCCATTGGGGAGCTGGAGGATGAGATCACGAGGGACGAATTGAAGAGGGCGGTAAAGGGGTTGGTTGGAGGAAAATCTCTGGGTTTAGATGGGTTAACTGGGTCTTTTTATAAAGTATTTCGGGGAGAGGTAGGGGGTCTTTTACTGCAGGTATTCAATGGGGTCCTAGCAGATGGGGGGGATTGTCAGCTGATATGCTCACGGCGGGGATTACGGTGTTGCTGAAACCAGGGAAGGATCCGGTGAGGTGTAGTTCGTATAGACCCATCTCTTTGTTGAATGTCGACGTTAAATTGTTAGCGAAAATTCTGGCGGGAAGGTTGGCGGTGTGGATGCCCGGGATCATTCAGATGGATCAAGCTGGCTTTATATCTGGGCAGCATGCAGCGGATAATATAAAGAGGGCCGTTGGAGTGATTTGGGAGGCGCGGCAGGAACAGGAGGATTTCCTTTTGATGTCCATAGACGCTGAAAAGGCCTTCGATAGAGTTCACTGGGGGGTTTTAATGCAGGTATTGAAGAAGGTAGGGTGTGGGCCGAATTTCTTAGCATGGGTGGGGGCTTTATATAACGGTCCACGGGCTCGGGTAAAGGTTAACGGGAGGTATTCCCGTGACTTCGCATTAGGCCGTGGGACTCGCCAGGGGTGTCCGCTCTCGCCCCTGCTTTTTGCAATAGTGGTGGAGCCGTTGGCGGAATGTATACGGTTGAATGGTCGGATTCGGGGATTACGTCAAGGGGAGGGTGAGCATAAGATTTCCTTGTATGCTGATGACATTTTGTTATACATGGGTAATCTGCTGGTTTCGATGCCTGAGGTGCTGCGGGAGGTAGAAAGGTATGGGGCAGTCTCGGGTTTCAAAATGAATGTGGATAAAACCGAGGTGCTGAAAGTCCAGTTGGATATGGGGGTTGAAGGGAGGTTGAAGAGTATGTTTCAACTGCGTTGGGTGCAGGGGTCTCTGGGTTACTTGGGGGTTCAGATCACTGATTGGTATGAGACCTTATTTTCAGCCAGCTACCCCAGGCTTATTCGCAGTATTTCCAATGATCTGCTAGGTTGGATGAGGATGGAGACCTCCTGGTTGGGGAGAATTGCGGCTATCAAAATGAATATTCTGCCCCGATTGCTTTATTTATTCCATGCCTTATCGGTGGAGGTACCAGAGGGGGTGCTGCGGGCACTACAGCGGAAGGTGTTTAGTTACATCTGGAAGAGGAAGCCACCGAGAGTGGCGCGGGAGGTGATGTACGCGCCTAAGGAGTAGGGGGGTTTGGGGGTTCCCAATCTGAAAGCTTACTATTGGGCGGCACAGCTTGCTCATGTACTGGGTTGGAGGGAGGGGGGGGAGGTGCAACCTTGGGTGAGCCTGGAGAAAGGGAGGGTCAGTGGGGGTCGCTTAACTGCTTGGCTCTGGGCACCCCAGGTGGGGAGGGGGGAACTGGGGCGGGGATCACTGGGGATGCGCCAGGTCACACGGATCTGGGATAAAGCTCAGGGTCCGGATATTGCGCGGAGGCGGACGGAGTTCTCGGTGATGACTCCTTGGAAGGGTTGTAGAGCTTTTAAGCCGGTTTGGGAGGGTGGTCGGTTTGATCTTTGGACAAAGAAGGGCTTGGTGTGTAGTTTTCAGCTGCTGGAGGAAGAAGAGTTGCGGAGGTGCAGGAGGAATTTAAGTTGGAAGCTGGGGATAGGTATGCCTATGTGCAAATTAGGTCTTTTTTAAGGAGGGTGGTGGGGATGGATAAGTTGGGAGAGGTGGTCTCGGGGCTGGAGGCAATGTGGTTTGGGAAGCGAGGTTCCAGGGGCATAGTGTCTGGGTTATACAAGGTGGTTTTGGGGGGTGGCGGTGGGAAGCATAGGTATATGGAGCAGTGGGAACGGGACTTTGGTAGAACCTTATCGATGGTAGAATGGAAAAAGGTATGGGATCAGATTAAGAGGGGTCTCAGTTCTAGTAGGGCCAGAGAGAATAGTTATAAAGTACTAATGCGGTGGTATTATACCCCTCATCGCTTGCATAAAATATATAAGGAGGTGTCTCCTCTTTGTTGGAGGGGGTGTGGGGAGATAGGGACCTTTTGGCATGTGTGGTGGAGCTGTGCGAAGGTCCAAAGCTACTGGAAGTGGCTAGCGGGGTGGCTCAAGGAGAAATTGGGGATAGAGGTGGCGGTGGAGCCCACTATCTTATTGTTGGCTTTGTGGGGGGAGGGGGGGAGTGGGCAGGGGGGTAAGATGGTGCTGGCCTGTTTGTGTGCGGCGCGGTGTGAGATTGCAGCAGCGTGGAAACAAAGGGAGATGCCCTCTGTGGAGCAGTTTGAAAGGCGTCTTAGGTTTATAGTTCTTATGGAAAAGTTAACAGCAGCTCGGCGGCAGAGATTGGGGGGTTTGAAGAATGGTGGGGTGAATTGGGTCGTGTTCTGGGGGTGGGGGGGGAGGGGTGGGGTGGATGGGGGGCTTTGAAGGTGGGGGGAGGGGGAGGGAGGGCTGGGGTTGGAGGGAGGGGAGGGGGGTAGGCCTTCGACTTGGGTGAGTAGGGGGTGGGAGGGAAGGTTGGGGAGGCCCATGGGTTCCCAGTTGGGAGGGTACAGATTGTTAATATAATTATAGACAATTCCGATGGTGGGTGGGGCAATGTGGGTGTGATTGCAACGGTATCTACCTGGCTTCTTGGGGATCTAGTGTCAAGGGATGTTATCTTGCTTTGGGATGGAGGATTATATTGTGTTATTCTTGCCTACTCTTTTGTTGGAGGTATCTGTGGGGTGGCTTTTGTGGATGTTAGTTACCATATGTCTAGAAGCGTTTTGCTCTGTTATTTGTATATGGTTTTGTACTGGAATTGTTGACAATAAAAAGTTAAAAATAAAAAAATAAAAAAAATCAAAGAGACAGATGTAAACGATTTAAAAAAAATTTAAAAAAAAAAAAAAAGATGGCGACCGGAAATTGTCAAAATAAAGACGTTATATAGCTAAAAAAGGTAAATAACTATTTAAGCTTTTAATTTACGAGATGTTCTCACTTTTTTTGGGCCACCCTGTAGAGTATGTAGGAACTGATCCTGGCCAATAACATGGAGGCCTGAAAACGACGTCGACCAAAGGCATCGAGGGTTCTCGATTCCCTACCTGGAGGGTTCGAGTAATGTATCTTATCATTCTTTATTCAATGCATTGCTGATTCCACCACAATGGAATGGTGCGGAAATCGCATCTTTTGAAAACCGGGACACTCTGGTCCCCGGTACATGGTATTGAGTCGTCGGGTATGTGGAGAGATGGGTATGGGGTGTCTCCCACATACGAAGCATAAGATCGTGAAGTATGCGATGGATAGGGAGCATAGCAACCTCCTTGGGGGCTGTAGGGTATTGAAGAATTTCAAGTTCTTTGGCCCTAAGCTCTTTCTCCGATGTCACTTATGGACAGACCCTGAGCAAGACTGCAAATAAAGTCTTGAAAAGACATGTTCTGTGGAAGAGACATGGACATTGTGGAGACTGAGATGGGTCATGTCCCGGGTATCGGCTGATTCATCATCCGAAAAATCGGAATCCGAAGACTCAAAGTATCGACGGGCAGGGTGTTCCTGCTCTGCCCATACTCGGTACCGATCAAAACTGGTAGCTGAGGCTTGCAGAGCTGGAACCTTGGTACCAGAAACAGATTTGAGGGCCGACGTGGGTGGCAGCGTGGTAAGCGGCAAAACGTCAATGAAGGTTGTGTTAGTACCGGAGCCAGTATCAATGCCTGCGGAATCTACTGTAAAGGTTTTACTGGTACCTAGGCTGCCAGTAAGGCCTCTAAGCTCCACTCGATGGCCAGGATACATTGATCCATGGAGCTTGCCGATGCTTGGGTATCAGTACCCTAAGCATGGCAATCCCTAAGCATGGAACCAGGAACTCTCCAGAGGTGAAGGCCTCGGGAGCATCCTGGGATCCCACTAAGGTTTTGGAGGAAAGGTCCTCCCGCTGGGGTTGTTTGGCCAGTGTATCTCCCTCCAGGGCAACGCCCAAGGCATCTTGATGCTTAGGAGATTTACCCTTGGAGAGCCAGCCAGTCTTTGATGAAGATTTAGGTTTCACTACCCGAGATCCTTGGGAAGAAGATGAAGCTTTCGATGACGTTGATGCTAAAGATACTGCATCGGAGGCAAAGAGGGTGCCCAGCTTTGCAGCTCGATTCTGTAGGCCTCTCTTTGTCATCTTCCTACAAAGAGAACATTTTGACAGTTGATGATCAGGTCCTAAGCATTTTAGACACCAGTCATGGGTGTCTGTGGCCGAAATGGTACTGCCACATTTGGAACACTTATTAAAACCACTGGATGCTTTTTCTATTTTGTCTGTGACAAAAAGGGAGGCCTAAGCCTAAGATAGCGTTGATACACCTGAAGGAAAGAAATAATTCTTTCCTCTCACGGAAGATTTTTTTTTTTTGAAGAAAAAGCACTGATGGGGGACGGTACCAGCATTGACGGAAAGGCAGACGCGACCACAAAAAAATGAGAAAAAGAAATTTTCTGCGGTGACAGAATTGCTTCTTGTTGGCTCCACAGAAAACGAAGAACTGAGGAGGGAGAGCTGGAATGGCGGGAAGGCAGCTATGTAGGTGCAGTGGGATGCTCCCAAAGGCTTGGACACTGGGAAGCGTTTCCACGCGGGCTCCGTCAGTGCCAACGTCACCCATATGTGAAGACTACATTCCTGCTTGTTCCTGGAGATCTGATGTTACAGACTGTAATATAATATTTTAACTATGTACAAAGTTGCTGCCAAGAACAAAGATTATTGGGTGGTGCACATCCACAATGTGAATTACATACTGGGTGTCAGGGAGTGGAAAAATGTAGTTCAAAAATTGTTATAGTGTTCAGAAAATAGATGCATCTTTAGTTCTTTCCTAAAGTCTTCAGGTTTTTGATAGACCTAATGGTGTCTGGCAGAGAGTTCCATAGTGTAGGTGCAGTGTAAGTAAAGGCCCTATTGCGGGTTACTTGTTTTGTTTTACAAATTGAGGTTGGAATTTCAAGAGTGTTTTGACTGATTTTTCTTCTGGTCCTAGATTCTAATGGGGTGTGAATCCTGGATGCAAGGAATGAGGTGAAATATTTGAGGAGTTTAAAGGTGGTGATTATTGTTTTATATTTTATCCTGCACAGTACTGAGCCAGTAAAGGTTCCTAAGTACTGGGATGATATGGTCCGACAGGTGTGCTTTAGTTATGATTCGTGCTGTCACATTTTGAGCTAGTTGTAATGAACTGATTGTCTTTTTGAGCAGGCCCTGAAGTAAACTATTGCAGTACTCTCAGTGAGGAGTTAACGCTTGGATTACAGTTCGAAGATCGTTGGGTTCTAAGAGAGTCTGAGGATCTGGATGGATCTTAGTTTAAAGAAAATAGTCCTGGCTGTTTGTCTTATCTGGGATGACATGCCGAGTGTTTTATCTCAGATAATTCCCAAGTATTTCACCTCATGGTTTATAGGAAGGGTATTGTTTTTTATGTTGATTTCGATAGGGGGTGGGTGAAATCCTGGTTTCTTGTTGTGAACATAATTTTGTTTTTTTGTAGTTAATTTGGAGGTTTGTTTTCGCCTAGCCAAGATTCAGCTTCAAGAATACAGTCAGTAATGTTTTGGTAACTGGGGTTGTTTATGTCTACTGGGGTGAATGCCATGATATCAGCATATATAAGGTAGTTGATTTTGTGTGAAGATTGAGCAGATAGGTTGGAGGTAGAGGTTAAACAGAAGAGCCGATAATGCCGAGCCTTGAGGTATTCCCTGTTCTTGCATAAAGGTTGTGGAGCATTCTTGGCCAATCCTTACAAATTGTGATGTATGATTTAAACTATCGCAGAGCAGTGCCAGCTATTCTTAGCTGTGCTAGTCTGGTGAAGAGTATATTATGATCCACATTGTCAAAGGCTGATGCAATGTCGATGAAGACAAAAATGAAAGCATAGTTCAGTGTTCATGCCATGGATGAGTGAATCAAATAAAACAGCATGGTTTCAACACCATGGAATGGGTGAAATCCATATTGGTGTTCATCAAGGGGAGAATTTGTGTCGAAGTCTTGAAATTGTATTTGTGCTATTTTTTCAATGATTTTTACTAGGAAGGGGATGCTTGAAATTAGTCTGTATGAGGTGGGATCATCTCTATTTAGGGATCTGTTCTTCAGGATAGGATGAATGGTGAAGAGTTTAAAGTCTTTCGGCATTGCTGCCTGAAGGAGGGATTGTTTTACTACAAAGGTGGACAATTGTTTTGGCTCGGGGGCCACTTTGAGAGGGCCGTGGTTAGCGGAGTGCCGCACCTTCTAAAACTAATCATATTCATTAGTTAACAGTACATTTCATTTAATGCGAAGTGTAAATTGCATAATAATAATAAATAAAACAATAGTGGTGCACAGAAAAGGTTTCATTGAATTTATTTATGTGAAAATTACACATCAGCCAGCACAAGTAATTTAATGAGACAAATGTAACCTCTCACACTTTTTTACAATTCTTTTGAAATCAGGAGTGAGGTTGCTTGTTGAGATCCTCATCACTGCCTGCAAGTTTGTCAGTCACAGAGGATATATTTTTACTCTTGTTGATTTTTATGCAAGAAAAACTTTGCTCACAAATATATGTGGGTCCAAAAATAGAAAACATTTTCCCAGCAAATTTCTTCACACATGGAAATGCTAGTGAAATAGAAAGGGATGAATTTCCAATTTAAGTATCTGTGCATCAGATTTATTTTGCTATGTCCAGATTGTTGATGAGGAGGGAAGATATAAAATTAGAAACTAATCCTGGTAGCAATGAATTCAAAGGCTGGATTGGATTGTGCTAGAGCTGGAAAGTCTGGAACTCAGCAGCGGTGAAGATATCAGGATACTACATAAAATTAAACTGAGAGATTCCCTTAAAATTTTTTTAATTTCCTTGAGTATGAACTGAAAATATTTTAAATTTCAGTCTGTCAGCATAAAGAACGCAAAACATCAACATTCAAAGACAATCCATATTTCAACACCACCTCCCTCCCCCCAACACCCTACAGTTGACAAATAAGAGAGAATTATTTTTTCATGGCTATCAGAATTGTTTTGCTCATTTTATATCTTCCCTCCTTATCAATATGCTCATAGCAAAATAAATCTGATGTGCAAACTCTGGCAAAAAAGGCAGCTCTGAAGATGAGATGGTCCTTCCAACAGAGCTATAGGACTACCTTCTGTGCAATAGCCTCTGCCTAGCTCAAATCCAAAGGGCCTTCCCTGAGGCCCACTGCCTGTCCAGAGGAGCTAGTGGCCCACCAAAATCTGGCTATCTACTAACACCAGAGACAAATTGTCTGAAGCTGCTCCCCCCCTCCCCTGCTCTGCCTCGCTGTGATGCAAAAAATAACAACCTGTGCCAAAAACAGCTCTCCAGCAGCTGTGGCAGCACCAGGCTGTGCTGAGGTGACTTCGACTGCTGGCAAACTGGCAGCAATTTGGCACAGCTCTGCCCTGCCACTTTTGCTGTGGTGGGGTCGGCGGCAGCAGCAGAAAACGACTGCCAAAGCTGGGAGTTTGAATTTAAAAAAAAAAAAAAGAAAAGAACCAAGCAAAAGCACGGGCTCGTGCCTCATTCCAATCATGTGAACAGACCTGCTGGTCCCGCCCCCTCTGTCGTCACATTAGGGGCGGAACCAGCCGACTGCTCACAAGAGCAGAATGAGGCATGGGCACGTTCTTTTGCTTAATTGGTTGTCTCTTTTTTTTTTTTTTAATTCAAACTCCCAGCTTTGGCAATCTGCTTCTGCTGCTGCCGCCGATCCCAACACAGGAACGCGGCAGGGCATCACGTCGTTAAATCGCAGATCTTCTCGGATTTGGGGATTGTATTTTTTTGGCAGTGTGAGGTGGCCAGCGCTAGTTATTTGGAGACATTTTTTTGCCCCTGCTTCCACAGGCCGCAGCAAGAGTAGTTACTCACCTGTAACAGGTGTTCTCCAGGAGCAGCAGGAATCAATCCTCACATATGGGGTGACATCGACGTCGATGGAGCCCCTGCGGAGCATTTCCCCAGCTTTCTATGAAAGCCTTTGGGAATACTGCACACATGTGCGGTCCCCTTCCCGCCTAAAGGTGCCATCTTGCTCAGTCAAATGACATAGCTAAAAAACAGCACACAAAAATGTAAAAATGAACTATATACAACTGCAACTCCAAGGGGAGGAGGGAGGATTGTGAGGACTGATTCCTGATGCTCCTGGAGAACACCTGTTACAGGTGATTAACTACTCTTTCTCCAGGACCAAGCAGGAAGTCAGTCCTCACATATGGGTGACTCCCTAGCTCTGGGCTACCAGGAACCCAGGCTGAACAAGAGAACTCCCTCTAGTCCCAGCATCAAAGAAAGGCTTTTCACTGAAAGAACCTCCACCGGTAGCCCAAGCAGAGAGCTGGAGGGCAGGAGTTGCCTAAACCTCAAAAAGATTCCGGAGTACTGCCTGGCCAAAAGAACTGTCCCTACGGGACTCCCTCTCCAGGCAATAATGTGCCGCAAAAGTCTGGCTTGAGGATCAAGTTGCAGCCCTGCAGATGTCTGCCAACGATACAGAGCGGAGATGAGCTACTGAGGCAGCCATAGCCCTGACACGGTGGGCCGTGACCCGACCCTGCAAGGGAAGGTCAGCCACCCTTGTAAGCCCAGGTGATACAGTCAGCCACCCAGATGGACAAGGTACGCTTGCACACAAGTAATCCCAAATTATTAGGGTCAAAAGATATGAAGAGCTGAGTAGCCCTTCTATGTACGGTCAAGGTAGAAGGATAAGGCCCTTCTACAGTCCAGGGTATGCAGGACCGCTTCAGCCTGGCTTGCATGAGGCCTAGGGAAGAATGTTGGAAGAACCACCTCCTGGTTGAGGTGGAAAGAGGAGACAATCTTTGGGAGGAACTTTGGATGAGTCCTAAGGACTACCCTGTTCCTATAGAATCGGGTGTAAGGCCTGTCACAGACCAGGGCCTGAAGCTCACTCACTCATCTGGCCGAGGTTAAGGCTACCAGGAAGAGTGTCTTCCAGGAAAGGAAGCGGAGAGGACAAGTAGTCATTGGCTCAAAAGGTGGGCGAGTCAGTTGTTGCAAGACCACATTCAACTCCCACTCAGGGGCTGGAGGACGGACAGGAGGGCTTGAGCAAGAGCAAACCCCTGAGGAACCGGGACACCAAGGGGTGAACCGACAGAGTGTCCTTCCACCAGTGAGTGGTGAGCTGCTAGAGTGAGAGGTGGACCCGAACAGAATTGGACTTAAGTCCCTGATTGGACAAGTACAGCAGGTAGTGAAGCACTACTGTTACAGCACAGGAGAAAGGATCTTCTGTACGCAGCTGACATCACACAGAAAACCTTTTCCATTTCAGGGCATAGGTTTTTCTAGTGGACTACTTCCTAGAGGCCAGGACGACCTCTTCCACTTCCTGAGGAAGGCCCCAGGGAGCCAACACTACCCTTGCAACCTCCAGGTCATCAAATTGAGAGATTTGAGATTTGGGTGCAGAAGAGAACCTTGATCCTGAGAGAGAAGGTCGGGCTGCAACCCCAGAGGCAGTGGGGTGTCCACTGCCAGTTGAAGCAGAAGTGGGAACCAAGGCTGCCTCGGCCACCTGGGAGCTACCAGGAGGACCGAGGCCTTGTCCCGCAGGATCTTGAACAGGGTTCGGGCCACCAGAGGCATGGGAGGAAACGCATATAGGAGGCCCTGAGACCAGGAAATCAGAAAAGCATCTGCTGCTAGCCGCAGAGGATGTGGTTGCCTGGAGCAGAACCTGGGCAGCTGTCTGTTCAGGGGACTGGCAAAGAGATCTATGGATGGAAGTCCCCATTTCAGGAAAATCTTCTGAATCACTAATGGATGGAGCTGCCATTCGTGGGGCTGCAGAATCCTCCTCAACCTGTCTGCCAGGTAGTTTTCCTGGCCGGGAGATAAACAGCCTTGAGAAACATGTTGCGCCTGAGCGCAAACAAGCAAAGGTCCTGTGCCTCCTGACAAAGGAGCCTGGACCCAGTGCCGCCCTGCTTGTTCACATAAAACATGGCTACTTGGTTGTCTGTCTGTACTAAGACAGCCTGACAAGCCAGGGTTTGAGAGAAAGTCTTGAGGGCTAAGCGAATAGCCCGTAGTTCCAGTAGGTTGATTTGCTGCGTGGCCTCCCAGGGAGACCACAGGCCCTGGGTGCACATGCCCAGACAATGTGCTCCCCAGCCCTGCAGGGAGGCATCTGTGGTCAACACCACTGTGAACCCAGGTATCTGAAAAGGCACCCCTTGCAGTAGATTGGGGGGGGTGCAGCCACCAGTGTAAGGAGTTCAGGAATGGTCTGGACACACTTACTCTGTCTCTGATGCTTCCTGTGGCCTGTGTCCACTGAGTTCTGAGGCACCACTGTGCAGGCCTCATGGAGCCGGGCATTGGGAGTCACATGTACTGTCGAGGCCATGTGTCCCAAAAGCCTCAGCCAGAGTCTGGCGGAAACCAGTGGCCTGCTGACTAACTGTTTTGCCAAGTCTATCAGTCATTGGGCTCTGTCCTCTGGCAAGAAAGCCTTTGCCCGCAGAGAATCTAGCCTTGTTCCTATGAACTCCAAGTTTTGGGAGGGGAGCAAAGTGGACTTTGCGAAGTTTATGACAAACCCCAGGTGTTGGAGGAGAGAAATAGTTCGGAGGGTGGCTTGCCTGGCCTCCTGGCACGTCTGACCCCTGATGAGCCAGTCGTCCAGATAGGGGAAGACAAAGATACCCTGATTCCTCAAGTAGGCCGCCACCACTGCCAGGCATTTGGTAAAGACCCTAGGGGCGGAGGTGAGGCCAAAGGGCAGCACTCTGTACTGATAATGGTTTCCTCCCACCATGAACCTGAGGAACTTTCTGTGGTCTGGATGAATGAGGATGTGAGTGTACGCATCCTTTAGATCTAAGGAGCATAGCCAATCTCCCTGCTGAAGGAAGGGCGGAAGTGTTCCAAAAGTAAGCATCTTGAACTTTTCCTTCTCTAGGAACTTGTTGAGATTTCTGAGGTCGAGAATAGGCCTGAGGCCTCCGGTTCTCTTTGGTACAAGGAAGTACCTGGAATAGAAACTGTGACCTTGAAGGTGGGGAGGCACAGGCTCCACCGCCTTGTCCCACAACACACCCTGAAGCTCCTGAAGGAGGAGGTCTGTGTGGAGAGGAGGCCTTGGAGGCTCTCCTGGGAAGTAAGGAGGAGGCAACTGATGGAAATGAAGCATGTAGCCCTTGTGTACTATGCTTAAGACCCAACTGTCTCCTGTAATGGGTGGCCACCTGTGGGCAAACAGGGCTAGTCGACCTCCTGTGCAGGGATGGGACAGCAGAGATGGAGAGGCTATGCCTTGGGAGTCAAAACCCCCCACCCTGCTGAGTGGGAGCAGGGGCCTGAGGCTTGGGGGCCTTCTGCCTATGGGGCCCATGTCCCTGCCCCTTGGCCTGCTGACCCTGTGGGGGAGCTGGGGAGGCCTGGTAAGGTGGGAACTGTTTGTAGGCAGTCACCTTCCTCGGGTAAAAGGACTTCTTACCCGAGCCCTTCTTTTTATGAGAAGGGGCAGAAGTCTTTCTGGACAGCCTTGTCCTCGTGAGGTGCTCGGTTTCGAGCTGTGCAGCCTTCTCAGCCATGGGCTTACCAAAAAGGTTCTCACCTCGGCAAGTGACATCGCCCAACTTGTCTTGCACCCATGGCTCGAGATCCGATGACTGCAGTCATGCCTGGCATCGAGCCGCGATGCCGGCTGCCGCAACACGGGCCGAGGCCTCGAAGCCATCGTAGGCTGCTCGGGACATTAACTTAAGGGCATTCCCGGATCCCCGAGGACAAGGACTTGAACCTCTGCAAAGGCTCCCCGGAGAGACCAGCAGAGAACCCGGCAAGCTCCTTAGCCAGGTCCCGCAAGTACATGCCCATGTACAGCTGGTAGGACTGGACACGGCAAGCAAGCATCGAGCCCTGGAAGCACTTTCTACCAAACGCATCCAGGTTCCGGGCCTCCCTGCCAGGGGGCACCGCGGAGTGCATCTTCTGGCTTTTCAGACGATGCATGGCCGATTCCACTACCATGGAATGGTGTGGTAGCTGCGCCTTCTGAAAGCCAGGGCTCTTACGGAGTCGATAAATGGAATCGACCCGCTTGCTCAGAACCAGCGCCGAGGCCGGTGCCTCCCACATCCGGAAGAGGAGCCGTTCCAGCATCGAAGGAACCGGCACAGTAAAGGCCTCCTTCAGAGGAGTCATACTGGAGGGCCTCGAGCTCTTCGGCTCGAGGCTGGTCCGCGGGGATCGCCAAAGCTGTGGCCATATCTCGAACAAACTCCGAAAACCGGGTATCCTCCGAAGGGGATCTACTCCAGGGCTCAGACTGCGGTGAGTCAGACGGGACGCACCGAGTCCGGAAGGTATCGGGGGACTCCTCGTCCTCCATCTCCCAGGCGGACTCGTCCGAAGAGGAGTCGAGCTCCGACCGCGCAGGGCCCGGCAGCATCTGCCCTGATGCCGAAGGCACCGGCGTCGACGCCCTCGGTCCCGACCAGGAGGTCGAGGGTAACCGCGACCGAGGACGACCTCGAGCCTTCATGGTCTCGCGTATTGGCTCGGTCTCCTTGGTTGACTTCGATGTCGATGTCCCGGTGGTCGGGGCAGATGCGCCAGCGAGGCTGGCCATCAGCACCCGCTGCTGATCCATGAAGGCAGACAGTCTGCACTCCAAGGCTGTCAAGCCTGAGACCAAGCTCAGGAGACTCAGCAGCCACCGACTCGGGCCCCGGCGGCGGCTCCCTGGGAGGAGAGTCCTCGAGGACAACAGGACTTACGTGTCCAGCAGACTCCGGCTCCACACGAGGCATTTTGGACAGCTTCTCCTGTTCCACGGGCCCAGGACGGCGGTCGGGGGTCCGAGACCTAGCCCTCGAGGAGCCAGGGACCTCCTCCGACGCCGCCCTTGCGAGCCGCTTCTTCCTCTTTCGCTCCTGATCGGGGGGACCCCCTGTCTGAGGAACCCCAACGATGCTCAGGGTCAGACTCCCAAGACGTCGAGGCCTCAGACGAGGTCTGGGCCCGGCTGGAGGCCGAATCAGAGAAAAGCCTTTCTTTCTGATGCTGTCGACTTCGCAGTGCCTTAGTGGACATTTTTCCACACGGCCCACAGATCTTAGGATCATGATCAGGACCCAGGCACCGAAGGCAGCAGTCGTGTGTTTCAGTGAGAGACATCAGCTTCTTGCACCGATCACACTTTTTGAAACCACTGGAAGCCATCGGGGGAAAAAAGAGCCCCCGCGAGGTCAAAGGACCGGCCTTCCAGGGAAAAAGAAAAAAGGGCACGAACGCCAGCCACGAAGGGCAAAAACCGAAAAAATGAGGACGGGCTCGATACCGGTGTACCGAACCCAGCGGGAAGGGGAACCGGCGTCAAACCAGACAAGAACCGTGATGGAATCGCAGAAAAATCAAACTTTTCTCCGGGTGACTAGGACGGACGTCCGACGGGCTCCTCGGAAAAAGAAAGACTGAGCAATATGGCACCTTTAGGCGGGAAGTGGAGCGCGCATGCGTGCAGTATTTCCAAAGGCTTTCATAGAAAGCTGGGGAAATGCTCCGCAGGGGCTCCATCGATGTCACCCCATATGCGAGGACTGACTTCCTGCTTGGTCCTGGAGAAAACTCTGTGGTGGGCCACATGCGGCCCACGGGCCGTAAATTGCCCACCCCTGGTTTACTATGTTGAGTAAATAAGGAGCTAAATCAGATTTAGTTGTTTTTATCCACACTACGGGCATGGATCTAAATGTGAGGTGGTAGTATTGATTTTAGCAATAGTTTCTAGTAATTGTTTTTCCTTGATAGTATGAAAAGCAAACCATTTGTTATGGGTATGTTGACTTAGAGATAAACAGGTAGTTTCAGTTTTTTTACTTTTAAGCTTAGCAGCGAAGTGGTTAGCAAGGGTTTGTGGGTTAATTGTAGTTTTGGGCGTCTCGTTTAATTGTGTTTTAGTCAGGGACTTGACAATTTCAAAAATTTCTCTGGGGCGGTTAATGGCTTTGTTTATGGTGATAGAGAAATGGTTCCTCTTTACCATATGTATAGCTTCTTTGTAGGAGTTAAGAGCTGTAAAGTAGAGTGCTTTAAGATCTGGTGATTTCTTGGTCCTCCATTTTCTCTCAAGTTTGCGGAGTTCCTTTTTAAGGGTGTATAATTCGTGAGTGTACCATTTTTCAGAGTGTCTGTGGGTGATTTTCTTATGGGTATTTGTGGGCATAGCTCCTTTATTAATTGTTGTATGCCAATTCTTTACTGACTCATCTAAGTTATGTGAGGGGTAAGTTGTGGAAGTATGTTGGTTAAAAACTCATTCTTGTTGAAGTGTCTGAATAGTGGAGTATGGTGTGCTGTGTTAAAGGGTTGTTGCTTAGTCAGTGGGATTGGGAGATCAAAACTCAGAATGAAGTGGTCAGACCAGGGAACCTGTGTTGCACTAGGGGCAGAGTAGTTGGGGTACTCGGTGATATGTTTTGGGAGGAATATCAGGTCGAGAATATTGCCCTTGACATAGTAACATAGTATATGACTGCAGATAAAAATCAGCATGGTCCATTCTAGTCTGCCCAGCAAGCTGGCAAGAATAGGTGCACTTGCCGCTCCGTGCAGGCCACCTCTCCCCATGCCTTTGTTTAGGGGTGTACCCACCGCTCCGTGTAGGTCACCACTCTTTGTTCATATATAAGAGATAGTTGTGCTTATTTATCCTGTTGCAATAAAGGAATCCACTATGTCTGTCCCATGCCATTTTGAATTCTGTCACTGTGTTTGCCACCACCACTTCCATCAAGAAGGCATTCCAAGCATCCACCACTCTTTTTCAGTGAAAAACTATTTCCTGACATTGCCTTTCAGTTTACCCCCTTGCAGCTTCATGTTATGCCCTCTAGTTGTACAGCTTCCCCGTCTTTGGAAGAGGTTTATTTGTCCATTAATACTCAAGTATTTAAAGGTCTGAATCATATCTCCCCTGTCCCTCCTCTCCTCCAGTGTACATATTTAGGTCTTCAAGTCTCTTCTCATAAGTCTTATAATGCAGGCTCCAAATCATTTTGGTTGCTTTCCTCTGAACCACTTCCAGCCTTTTTATATCCTTGGCGAGATACGGTCTCCAAAACTGAACACAATATTTCAAGTGAGGACTCACCAGCGACTTGTACAGTGGCATTAGTACCTCTTCCTTTCTGCTGGTAATTTCTCTCTGTATGCAACCCAGCATCCTTCTGGCTTTTGCCACCGCCTTGTCACACTGTTTCACCACCTTGAGATCATCAGAAACAATCACATCAAGGTCTTTCTCCTGATCTGTGCACATCAATCTCTCGCCCTCTATCGCATACAATTACCTTGGATTTCTGCTTTCCAAGTGCAATGCACTGCACTTCTTCACATTCAGTCTTAACTGCCAAGCATTAGACCAGGGGTCTCAAACACGCGGCCCGCGGAGAACTTCTCCCTCGCGACTCTGTTAAGCTCGCCGGGGCAGATGGGAAATTTCCCATCTGCCCCAGCGGGCTTAACAGAGTCACGAGGGAGAAGCTCTCCCTTCGAGGCCCCGAAAGCCGAAGCGGAGAACTGTCAGGCAAGCCGGACGGGATCTGCCGGGTGGGGGGGGGAGCCCGTGGGACTTGCGATATTGCTGCTATTGCCGGCCACGGCAGCGGCGGCAGCAGAAGCCGTTTTTTTTTAAAAGTTTAATTTTCCCGGGGGGGGGGGGAGGGAGCAGGACTTGATGGGGGGGGGGGGAGCAGGACTTGATGTGTGGCTGGGGGGGAGCAGGACTTGATGGGGGGAGCAGGACTTGATGTGGGGGGGGGAGCAGGACTTGATGTAGGGGGGGAGCAGGACTTGATGGGGGCTGGGGGGGGGGGGTAGTACGGAAAATGGGGTGATGGGGGTTAGGAATGGTAAAGGACAGATGGGGGTTATGACAGGAGGTGGTCTGACTGGGGGCCTAAGACTGAAAATGGGGTTATGGGGGGGCTAAGAATGAAGATGGGGCGATGGAAGGGTTAGGCCTTGAAGTGCGCTGTTGGGGGGCTTAGGACCTATAATGGGCTAGGGGGGGGGCTAGAACTGGTAATGGACTGGGGGGGGTGCTATGACTGGAAATGGGCCGAGTAGAAGGGGGAGCTTGAACTGCAAATAGCTGATGGGGACAGGGTCTTGGAATGGTAATGGGCTGAGTGGAAGGGGGCTTGGAATGGAAATGGGCTGATGGGGAGGGGGGCTTGGAAAGGAAATGGGCTGTGAGGGGAGGGAGCTAGGACTGGAAATGGGCTGATGATGCGGGGACTAGAAGGGAGCGGATGCTGGGTTGGGCAGGAGCTAGAAGGGAGTTGATGTTGGGGGACGATTAGAATGGGATGGGGCTGGGAGAGTGAAATGGAGAGGGGAAATATATTTTGTGTGGGAGGGAAGAAAAATCTACAATTGGCCGGGTATTGGGAGAGTAAGTGGGGATTGAGGATGGAGGGGTAAAATTTGAGTGGATGAAATAGGAATGAGGAAAGAGCAAAAGGAGAATGATTAGTATGTTAAAGCAGATGTAGAGAGAATGGAAAAAAACTAGGAAAGAAGAAAGGAGAAATGGACAGCAGACGATGGAGAGTTAGCAGAAGACACAAAGAAACCAGAAGAAAGTGACTGGAACAATTGCAACTGAAAAAAAAATGCACAAAAGGTAGAAAAATATCTCTTTATTTTGAATTTATTAACTGAAATATGTCAGCTCTTGGAAATTGTACATAGTTTCCCCCAGTTACTTCCAAGTTGATCTCCCTGTTTATTGTAAATACAACTCAAAGTTCCCTGTGTTGTATAGTTGATGTTAAATGTAAACCGCTCTGATCTAAAATAGAGCGGTATAGAAGAACTGTTAAATAAAATAAATAAATAAATGTGCATCTTTAACGTCTGCACTTTAATACAAGAGGAAATCAATGTATAGTTTTATTTCTACAGTGTTGTACATTCTAAGTTTGGCTTTTGGGGTTCCCAGTTTAATTGTCTTCCTGTTTCTAAATTGTGATTCCTTGTTTGGTGATGGTGTATGTTCTGCATGTGTAACTGAGCTGAGGTATTCTGTTTATGTAATTCCTATTTGACATTGCCACTTGTTCTCTTTCCCGAGTAGGTCATGTATTGTTATTCTCTGAAATGTGTTGATTTAATATTTGCAGTGTTGCCTTTTGATAGTTAGGGTATGGTGCTTTGTGAGTCCTGGTAGTGCTGTTAGGACACGGCAGGTTTGCTATGGGTTCTAAATGGGCAGTGTTTCTAGTAGTTCCTAATGTGCCTGGCGGTTGGCACTGGTTTATAGTAATGTAGAAATCTTTTAGTCTTTCTTTATCCATACACTCATTAAGAGGCATGTTTACTAAAAGTTAGTGTATGGTAACATTATGCAAATATTTATGCAAATGATGCCCTTATGCAAATGAGGCCTGCGTCTTGTGCGGCCCCCGGGTTACTCTACAAGTCCTCATTTGGCCCTCAAAGCAATTTGAGTTTGAGACCCCTGCATTAGACCATTCTTCCAGCTTTTGTAGATCTTTCCTCATGTTCTCCACTCCCTGAGGGGAGCCCACTCTGATGCAAATTTTGGTGTCATCTGCAAAAAGACAGACTTTTCCATTCAGACCTTCAGCAATATCATTTAATGAATATATTGAACAGTACCGGTCCCAAGACCAAACCCTGGGGCCACCGCTAATCACCTTCCTTTCATCCGAGTGGGTTCTGTTTACCATCACCTACTGTTGTCTGTCAGTCAACCAATTTCTGATTCAGTTCACCATCTTGGGGACCCATTCCCAAGCTGTTGAGTTTATTGATAAGCCTCCTATAAGGAACAGTATCAAAGGCTTTGCTGAAATCTAAGTAGATCACATCCATCGCATGCCCTTGATCTAGTTCTCTGGTCTCAAAGAACTCAATCAGATTTGTTTGGCAAGATCGTCCTTTGGTAAAACCATGTTGCCTCGGATCATGCAACCTGTTGGTGTCGAGGAAGTCCACAATTCGCTGTTTCAGGTGCTCCTCCTTTACGTTTCCTGCCACAGAGGTAAGGCTTACTGGCCTGTAGTTTGTCACTTCTTCCTTATTACCACTTTTGTGGAGAGGTACCACATCAGCCCTTCTCCAGCCCCGTGGAACTTCTCCTGTCGCCAAGGATCTATTAAAAACATCCTTTAAAGGCTCTGCAAGAACGTCTCTGAGCTCTTTCAGTATCCTGGGGTGTATCCCATCTGGTCCCATAGACTTGTCCACTTTCAATTTTGCAAGCTGTTCTAACACATCTTTTGTGAATGGTGTGGTATCTACGCCATTCCCATTTGTATATTTGTCAATCACAGGTGGTCCTTCTCCAGGATTTTCTCTCGTGAAAACAGAGCAGAAATATTTGTTTAGCATTGTCGCTTTTTCAATGTCACTTTCCACGAATCCGTTCCCAGCGCTTCTGAGTCCTGCAATTCCACCTCTGATTTTCCTCCTCTCCCGAATATACCTGAAAAGTCTTGTCTAAAACACTTCACATCTTTAGCCATCTTTTCTTCTGCCTTTGATTTTGCTATCCTTATTTCTCATTTTGTCTCTTTTAGTTTGATCTTGTATTCTTTTCTGTGTTCCTCTGTTTGCGAGCTTCTGAATTTTGTGAAAGCTTTGTTTTTGCCTTTATTTGTGCAGCCACTTCTTTGGAGAACCAAATAGGTTTCCTTTTCCTCTTGTTTTTATTTACTTTCCTTATGTATCTGTCGCACCTTTTATTGCGTTCTTTAGTTTAGCCCACTGCAATTCCACTTCCCTTAACCCCTCACACCCTAACTCCTCCTTCAGGTACTTGGCCATTTTACTAAAGTCAGCATTTTTTAAGTCTTTGAGTCTGCTGTGATTGGATTCCACCTTGCCTTTTATCTCAAACCACACCATGTGGTGATCGCTGCTGCTCACATGAGCACCCACCTGGATATTCGACACGCTATCTCCGTTGGTGAGCACTAAATCCAGCATGGAGCTCTCCCTGGTCGGTTCCATCATCATTTGTTTAAGTAAATCATCTTGGAAGGCATCCACAATTTTTTTAGTTCTTTCCAGATTTGCAGAAGGAACACTCCAATCCACATGGCTATCTTTGCAATATCAATAATCAATTCACTATCCACTTCTTCGGTTTGAGTCGGAGGCCTGTAGACTACCCCAGTATGGATGATAGTGCCATCTCCTCTTTCCAACACAATCCACAGCGCTTCTTTTCCCCACGTCCCCTGCATTACAGCAGCTTTAATATTGCTTTTGACATATAGGGCTACTCCTCCTTTTCTACCCTCTCTCTCTCTTCTAAATAGATTATAGCCAGCTATGGCTATATCCCATTCGACTCATGAAACCATGTTTCTGTAATGGCCACGATGTCCAAGTCCATTTCCACCATTAGACTTCCAAATCAGGAACTTTGTTGGCTAGGCTTCGTGCATTTGTACACATTGCTTTCCAGCATTTGTTGAATAGCTTGCTTGCCTTTTGCATAGGTTTTGTTCTACATGCCCTTTCTCATTTGCCATTGATGTGTTGTTCAAGTGTGTGGCTGTTTCCAATGTTTTTCATTTGCTGGGAGTGACGTACTGACTTTGTCCTCCTCCATCCTTCACCCCCTTCCCCTAGTTTAAATGCCTGTCCACATAATTCTTGAATTTTTCACTTAGGATGCTTTTCCCTGCAGTGGAGAGATGTAGTCCATCAGTACAGTATAGTCTCTTGTTGATCCTTGTGTTTCTCCACTCGCCTATATATCTAAATCATTCTTGTTTGCACCAGGTTTGGAGCCATGTATTAAAGTTGTTTATGCAATGAAGCCTTTCTGCCCCCTTACCATGAACAGGTAGAACTTCTGAGAAAGCACAGTTACTTACCTGTAACAGGTGATCTCTGGGAACAGCAGGAATAAGTCTTCACATATGGGTACGTCGGTACCGACAGAGTCTGCGCGGGAACACTTCCCAGCTTCCAATCAGAAAGCCTTTGGAAGCATCCCACCACGCCTGCGTGCTGCCTTCCCGCCTTTCCCAACTGTCTCTCCTCAGTTAAGTTTTAAAGCTGAGACAAAGAGAGAGAGAGAGAAGGGAAATATAGAGAAAATATAACTCCTGGGGAGGTGGGGGGGTTGTGAAGACTTATTCCTGCTGTTCCCAGAGATCACCTGTTACAGGTAAGTAACTGTGCTATCTCCAGGAACAAGCAGGAATGAGTCTTCACATATGGGGGACTCCCAAGCTAAGATGCCTGGAGTCCCAGCATGTTATAGACTGGAACATGCTACACCTCATATCGCCATGCATCCTCAGGATGGAGGGTAGGAGTTGAGAACAGAAAGGTGCTGTAAGAGACAGCCAACCTAGCATAGGACTGCAGGCAAGGAGTCCTTGTGTGGATGACAATTATCATCAATATATTGAAAAGGAAATATTGCAATATGGACCTCCCCTAACAGGATTGCAGAAAAGTATGGAGGTTCATGAGATCTACTGGGGATCCAGTAGAGGAACCTCAAGGAGGACCCCACTTTGAAGTGGAGGTAATAAACCTGTTAGAAAAAACAGTGGAGGTCAGAATCCTGAAAGGTGAGAGGTAACCCCAGAGATCAACTGGGGTAGTACAAAAACAGTAGGCCTTCAGCGGAAGGCTTTATGAAAAAAGCCTAGACTCTTTTGGCTGCAGAGTGGCTCACTCTTAGGAGCAAAAAGAGAAAAGGCTGACCGATTTGGACAAACCGGCCTAGTCCTTGTGGGAAGAAGGGGTATGGAAAACTCCCTGCATCCCAAAAAGAAGGACAGATGTCTGAAGCATTAGATCCGCTGATTAACTGAAGATCCGCAATGTCTTTCCTAACTGGTGTAGCTAGGAAAGATACTGGAGATGGAGAGCTTCAGGGGTACTTAAACCTTAAGGTTATGGTAGAAGTTGTTAACTACCACGGGAAGTGGTTGTGTGTGTAGAACCCCAAACATGCTGGACAGCATGGTATGGGTAGAGCCCAATTGACAGAATCATATATAGATATGTATAGCTATATGAGCATAGACAGTCAGATAAGTATGTGAATACATATTTACCTATAATAAAATATCTCGACACACATATATATGTATATATATATACAGATATATAGACATAAGAATATATCTATAGTGAGATATAGAAGGGCATAATATATATACACACAAATGACAGATATATATATATAGATATGAATATATAGGCCTATGTATAGGTGTCTGCAGTTAAGCAGACAGAGATATGCCTATAGAAGTATATTCACATAGGATATGTGGAGAGGAAAGATTCATCTAATAACAAGAAAGTGGAACCTACTTGAGAAGATATATAGAGAATCTATTCCTCCTGGTTATGATGGAGGGAGTCAGGGGAAAAATCTCCCTGACAAGGAACAGACTAGATTGCTGCAAGAATGCTAGCCAGTGAAATAACCAGGATAGTTACGTGAAGAGCAGAGGATAATATCAGTCTGCAGGCAGCAAGTCTCGAGTCTTCCAGAACTCTAGCATGGTAAATGGACAGAGGACGCATAGGAATGAGATACCATGTTGACCTACTTGAGGGGCAAAAAGGGTATCGTGCGTTCTTCAGCTGAATATGTGCTGTCCATGAAGGATTAGGATACCATGAGGACGAGCTGCAGGGAAAAAAAAAGCATATTCCCGGTGGGAATCCAGAGGACCAAACCAGGGAATTGAACAACTCTTTAATCTTTCACGTAAGAGAAGGCCCATGTCCTTTGTTTTAAAAAGGAGATAGAAGGGTAGGAAGAACCCTTCCAGTCATGAGGGCATGACTGAGGGAGCCTTTTCCAACCATTTAAGACAGCTGTTAGAGAAAATCCTAATGCTCTCTAGCAAGGGCCCATAGTGGAAAGCTTCTCTGTAGAGTTGCAGAGAGCATGATAGAACTGGCTGTTGGAAAAGCCAGTACCTATGTCAACTATGCTGCCAAACCCAAGGGAATTGGAGATGGCAAGAATAGAAGACAATTCAAGAAACCTGTAGTGATTAGATTTTCCAAGACAGATGAATCCACTGTCTTGGAGTCACTACTAAGGCCAGAAAGAATGTCCATGGAGGACAACCCTGGATGCTTGTGGAAAAGAACCAGTGGTCCAATCACTAGAGCTCCTGCATGGGCAGCTGCTAGTAAGACAGCAGAATAATCTTTCTGTTTAAAAACAGAAAGAACAGACAGAGCAGGAGTAAGAAAGCTCTGGGCCTGTCTGATAAGCTGCCCTAAAGCAAAAGTGAAGAAGGGAGTTAACTCAGAGAGGAAAAACTCCACACTGGAATAGTGACAAAACTAGAGGGGCTGAAGAAGCCCTCCAGTGTAGTAGTACCACTCTTACAGAGGAAAAGCTTGGTAAGAGGGTAGAGAAGATAGAGCTGAATGGAGACTTACAATGTGGTAAGTCTGTAGAAAGGAAAAATTCATGCTGGTACAGAAAAGCTATCATTTGATAGTCGTTAAACCTCTTTCCCTGGCAGAAGAGGAGAAATCTGTGACCTATAGACATGAACATCCTAAGAGCTCGTATAACAGAGAAAAAAAGTGGATGTCTTGTGAAAAGAGATCCATGCCTAGAGTTTAGAATGAAAGCAGTGGGAGGCTTCTACTGAGAAGAAGCCAACTGCAGGTTCTAAACCCCAAGAGGCATAAGAAATATGATGATGATTAATCAGAAACCCTGCGGTTGCTGGGTTTGCTGAGCCTGGTGAGAGTTTGGATTCTTCAGACCAGGGCGATGTTTCTCCTGTTTGGGAACATCTGTATGATGGGCAGAAGATGGATAAAGCCGCCTCCCCCTAGGGGAAGAAAGTTTGGTAGGACGTTTCCTACCTACTGGGAAAGAAGGCGGCGTAGAACTGCCCTTAAAAACAGGTAAGTCAGTGGACCACTGAGTAACCTGACATAAAGACTCCTTATTGAAGAAATTTTCTCCAGTGCAAGGAGTATTACCCAGTCGTAGTTGTGCCCATTTGTCTAAGTCTGAAGCTTGGAGCCAGGCTCTACGTCGTGCCCCTATAGCTATAGCAGAAGTCCTGCTAACAGACTCAAATGAGTCTAGGGAAGCACGAGTAAGAAACCAAGAAATATTTTGAATATGACTAAGCAGTGAGGAATAGTCTGCACTCTTGGGCTCTGAAAGAAAAGGAGTCAAAAGATGTAATTTCTTTGTGACCTCCTCAAGAGATAAACTCATATAAAAAATATATGAGAGAATTCTTGCTGAAAGCATGGATGTCTGGAAGGTTTGACGTCCAAAGGCATCTAGTGTCTTAGACTCACGACCTGGCGGATAAGAAGAGTACTTTTTCTTACTCTTCACCCGCCTCATTGCTGATTCCACTACAATGGAATGATGAGGAAGTTGAGTCTTTTGAAACCCTGGAGAGGGGGGCACCTGATATAGGAGATCAGTTGCTCTGGAAGGTGGGGGTACCCTTAAAGGTGCTTCCCACATTCCTAGAAGAAGATCCTGCAAGGAATGATGCAAAAGAAGCATTATGTTTTCCTTTGCTTCGGTAGAAACAGAGCCTTGTGTAGGATCATGTCCAGGGATAGGAATGGCAAGTGATCTTGCCATATCCAGGAGGAAACTCTGAAAAGAAGGATCTCCAAAGAGAACCTCCCTTGGACAGGTTAGATCTGAAGAACTAGCCTGGGCACCGAAGGATCTATCTGAGTATACAGGAATATAAGATCCTGCACGGTGCAGTATGGGATCCTTAACGGATGGACGCTGGTACTGGAGGCCAGGACCAGCGACAGTCAGTACCCCATCGTCCATGCCAGGTATCGACTCCAAACTTGGTATAGAAGGGAGCGATCCTGTTGAAAGAAGCATGGAAGGAGCTGGCCACGATGTTACTGTGGATACCGATACCGGTACCGTTGTCGGAACCGAAGCAGACACCGACAACGGAGCAGCAAGCGGTGACAGCCCAATCGGTACGAGGTAACCGAAAGCCTTCGGCAGTAACCCTCGGTACTGAGCGTCCGGTACCGATAGGTGTCGGTACCAAGACGTGTCGGTACCCAGTCTTCCAGACTAGAGATTGATTCCAGACTCGGCATCGAAGGAAGCGAGTCTATTGATGTACGTCTGGAGGGTACCGATACTGGAAAGTCAGTCTGGAACATATCCACCGGTCCCGTAGGTACCGAGGACGCCAGACGACGATCCCTGGTGAGGAGTGTTTCGTCCAATACCAGTACGGATGCCGGGGTATCGGTACCGCTCGGAGCGGATGCCACCACCGGGCATGCCTCAGGTATGTTCTGTGAGGGGTGAACCCCAGGAACAACCTGAAACCCCGCATAGGCTTTGGAGGCCGGAGACTCCCGCCGGGGTTTTGAAGCCAATGGGCCCTCGAGGGCAAGGCCAGAACCGTCTACATGCTGTGCATGAGACCTACCACTCGAGGGTTGGCTAGTCTTAACAGACTGTTTGTGGGTTACCTGATCCTGTGTAGAAGAAGAACTGGTTGGTGCCCTGAAGTTGGAAGGGAACCTCATATCGAGGGAAACTCGATGTTGAAAACCTCTTCTCACAATACTGTTGCCCGAGGGCTGCGGAGGAAAAAGGTCAGGACCCAAACAAGTTAGACACCAATTTAGGGAGTCTAAAAATAAAGTAGTACCACC
Source organism: Ichthyophis bannanicus (assembly GCA_033557465.1). Lineage (NCBI taxonomy): Eukaryota > Metazoa > Chordata > Amphibia > Gymnophiona > Ichthyophiidae > Ichthyophis > Ichthyophis bannanicus. The sequence continues at coordinate 1,337,551,337 of CM066033.1, read as the reverse complement.
ACAGTTTGAGCATTTCTTGGAGAAAGTGGCTGGCGGTTCCATGGAAAACTTGGAGAGGGCCTAGAAGGCCTGAAAAACCATAAGACACTCAGAAGAAAAAATATATCCCTTAAAGGGAAAAATTTTACAAGAAAGAAAAAAAGAAACACCGGCGGTACCGGTGGCGTCGGGGAGACAGCCGCGACCACAAGAAAACTAAGAATTAAAAGAAGAATTTTCTGCAGTGACAGGAGGACGTCCTGCCGGCTCCGCGGAAAAACGAAAACTGAGCAGAGACAGTTGGGAAAGGCGGGAAGGCAGCACGCAGGCGTGGTGGGATGCTTCCAAAGGCTTTCTGATTGGAAGCTGGGAAGCGTTCTTGCGCAGACTCCGTCGGTACCGACGTACCCATATGTGAAGACTCATTCCTGCTTGTTCCTGGAGATTGCTATAGTATTAGCAATGGGCCTGAGTTTCTCTCCCAATGTCTGGAAGTCCCTTTGAACTGCAGAGGCACTGTTTCTAGCCAGGTCATTTGTACTCAAGTGGATGACAATATCAATTTTGGAGTTCTCACTTTCTGAACTATACCAACAATTTGGTTTGTATTCCTGCTGGCTGAAGAGCCTGGGAGTCATTTGACCATCCTCTCTCCTTTGAGCTATGTTCCCAAGTTGGTGCCTCTGATGATGGAATCTTCAATGAGTAGCAGTTTTCTGTTTTGTGATTTTTTTCTTCCTATTTGGTACATTAGCAGTAGATTTGGCATTGAGTCTATCATTTGAGGGCACTTTTGTTTCCATCGACTGGGCACCCTCACAAGGCAGAGAAGGCATTGTGCAGGGATATCACTTGATGTATAGGGTGTCTCTGCATTACAGGTTGCAATCTACCAGAGTCCAATGTGATCCATTTGTTCCTGGGCTGTTTGATTCTTTGTGAGAGCGGTGGTGGATTATGTTCAGTTTGTAACCTAGAGGAAGTGTGTTTAATTGCAGGTAATTCTTCCCTTAGTAGTCAATTCTTTATACATAGCAGCTAACTCGAGGCATATAGAGGGAGGAGTGGTCTAATGGTTAGGACAAGGTACTTCAGGCCGGAGGGCTGGGGATTCAAGTCCCACCTGGGGACAGCAATCTTAGGCCGGAGGGACTGGGATTTCTGTCCTATAGGCACTCCTTGTGGTCTTGGGCAAGCCACTTAACCCTCCATTGCCCATGTTCCCTATAAGTATTAGTGTATGCATCTCATATCCCCTCATGTTAAATGTATCCCCCAATTGACCGCTTTGACCCATGAAAAAAGCGGGATATAAATATAGCTAAATAAATAAATATAGGGCAAGCTATTAGGATCCAAATGATTCTTCTTGGAATGAAAGCAACACAGTTACTGCATTGAATACACAGCATTCTGACTCAGCTGTCTGTGAAGGAGAAAAGAAAAAGTAGATGTAATACCTAATTAAAAGCACAGAAGTCCACGTATATGATGACTATATAGGCAATGCAACCCATGGGTGAGTGGGATGATGGATAGGGTGGGCGGGAATCTAAGTGTCCCTAGCCAGTAGGCCTTCTATGAACTGAGGGCACACTCAAATATCTGATTTAAAGGCTATGCAAGGAACACAGGTGGCTGAAGATCCCTATAAACCTATATGCAAGAGGTACAGTTTTATCAAAAGACAGGCAATGATAATGTTTGAAAGTCTTAGCTGAGTGTGTAGTCTCTTGACGTTCTGATAGCAGACTGTTTCAGGTATTTGGTCAATGGTAGAGCAGCTTTAATTTAAATTAGCCCCTCCCTGTAAGGCAGGCTTGCAACAAAGGAAACTAAAAAATGCAAACTGAAATCTTACTGCTATGTATCTGCCTACTAAGCAAACCTTAAAATGATACCCTTGCTTGCAAAATTAAGTAAGAGACCTAAGTAGAAGACCAGGTCTAGCTGCAAGTCTAAAAGAAAAGTATATTTCTGTTCCAAGTAGCTATATATCACAAGTGTCCCTGGCCAGTAGACCTTCTATGAACTGAAGGCACTCAGAGTTAACTGTTTATTGTCTGCTGGAAACCTAGCTCTTCCATGAATTCCAATAACTCCAAAGATTGTTGGAGGGGGAGGGAAGCTAAGTTGAAGTCACCAAGGATGGCATGGGGTCTCTCTATGTGTGTTGTGCAGGCTGAGTCAAGGATTGTTGTTAGACTAGTGTGGTTATTGGTAGGGGGGTCTATAGAGGAGGCATATTGCTAGGCAATTGTTTTCTATGTTAAGGAGGTCTAGTCCATCCTAGTTGCATACAATGATGGATGCATTTATGTTGGTTTTGATTATTATGAGTACTCCCACCACCATGTTTGGTGTTCCTGGGGCAATTAAATAAGCTGTATCCATTTGTATTTAGCTGGTTTAGGAAATGTTACCATGTTCAGTAAGCCATGTCGCCATAATACTCCATAGGATATCTGATGATTCATCTATTAGGTCGTCGTAAATTGACAGAACTTGTTTGATTTGGAGGTTTGATACAATTGCTTGGGCTTATGTATATTTGTCTTTTGTAGGAATTGTACCAATGGTGAGGAGTTTCTCTAATGTTATTATGGTTATGTGTGGTGTAAATTTGATTATTGCTAGGGCAGTGGTGGATGATAGGAATATGCTGGTGTGAGAGGGGGTTTAGGGGGGGTCAGGAGTGCATTAGCTAGTACTGTGAGGAGTAAAGTAAGCAAAGAGTGTGGGTAATAGAGAATTTGATTTCCATTATAAACCTTCTCAGATTGTGTTTAGTTTGTGCCAGTGTTAGTGTCTATGTAGGGGTCAGTTCAGGTATAGTAATGTGTACAGTAAGTTTGTGGAACAGCGTGGAAAGCGTACAGCATCACATTAATCTGTTAAAATGATGCCAGTATGTGACAATCTGAGGTACAGGTAGAATTATTCACTACAGCATGCACAATTAAAGTATGGTTGTATGCTGTGGGTTGTAGTCCAGTACAAAGAGCAAAATGAGCTCCGCATCAAAGACTGTGCAGAAAGTTGATGCCTATTTGTGATGTGAACAATGGATAAGAACAGATCTGTGTAGCACAGTAAAAGAATTTATGAATAGCAATTATAGTGACCTATGAAAACCATTATAAGCAAAAGTTACTTTTCAGAACATGAGATCAGTATATGGTTATAAAGGATACTTGTGTTTCTGGTTTAGTAATGGCTCAGAGGGTAGGTTTTCTGGCGTGTTCCTGTGAGGTGTTCCGCTGCTTATCGCATAGATCACTGTTTAGAATGTTGTGTGTGGATGCGTTGTAGATTCTCCATATGAGGGCTTCAGGAGATAGTTGAGAGTGGTCTGTCTAGACTTGAACCAGGACATATTACATGCTGCTTTGTCCCAGGGGTAAGCAGTGAGTTTTCCAGTCCTCTAATAATGGTTTATGGATTTTTCCTCAAGGAACTTGTCCAAACCTGTTTTGAATCAAGGTACACTAACAACTTATTTACTACATCCTCCAATAATGAATTCCAGAGTTTGATTACGTGCAGAGTGGAAAAAGTATTTTCTCTGAGAAGTCTTAAATGTGCCACATTGTAGCTTCATTGCAAGTCCCCTAGTCTTTCTACTTTTTGAAAAAGTAAACAACCAATCTATGCTTACTCTTTCACTCCATTCATTATTTTATAGACCTCTATCATCTCTATCCTCAGCTGTCTCTTTTCCAAGTTGAAGAGCCCTAATCTTTTAAGCCTTTTCTCACAGGGCTATATCTTGCTATCCCCATTTTGGTTGCTCTTCTCTGTAACTTTTCCAATTCTGCTATATCCTTTTAAGATATGGTGAACAGAATTGCACACAATATTCAATGTGTGGTCGCAACATGGAACGATACAAAGGTGTTATATAATATCCTTTATTTTATTCTCCATTCCTTTCCTTATGATTCCTAGCATCCTATTTGCTTTTTTGGCTGCAGCTGCACACTGGGCAGAGGGTTTCAAAATACTATCCACGATGATGCCCAGGATATTTTTCCTGAGTGGTGATTCCTAATATGGAGCCTTGAATTATGTAATTGTAGTTTGGATTGTTCTTCTCTAAGTGCATAATTTTGCACTTGTATACATTAAATGTCATCTGCCATTAAGATGTAGTCTCACAAATTTTCAAGGTCCTCTTGAAATTTTTTACAATCCTCTTGCATTTTAACAATTTGAATAATTTTGTCTCATCTCCAAATTAGATCATCTCACTCATTATTCCCATTAATAGATCATTTATAAATATGTTAAAATGCAGTGGGCCTAGCACAGATCCCTAGGGTACTCAACTATTCACCTTTCTCCACTGAGAAAATTGGTCATTTAGCCCTACTGTTTTCTATCTTCTTAAACCAGTTCCTAATCCACAATAGTTACATTGCCTCCAAACCCATGACTTTTTAATCTCTGCTCAAGAGTTTCATGAGGGACCTTGTCAAAGGCTTTCCAAAAATCCAGATACTCTATATCAACCGGCTCACCTTTATCTGTTCATTCACACTTTGAAAAAATATAACAGATTAGTGAGAAGACTTTTCTAAGGACAGAGATAAGACTCTTACAGATACCCCTGGTTCTGTGTTCTCACATGGCTCGCCTCTGAAAGGGCTGTAGCCTGCATTATTTAGCCTAGCCGCCTTTTTGGACCCCCGTGCTGCTCCAGAGACTGTCTCAGATTCCAGCTCATCCACCTGGCCAAGCTAAGGTACCATCTTATTTATTTATTTATTATTTTATTTTATTTACATTTCTTATATACCACGCTATTAAAAATCAGTGCGGTTCACAGTGAACAGAACAATGCTACAATGTGACAATGACACAATGTGCTTACAGAGAACAGGGTAATAACTTAGGGGAGAACTTGGGAGAAACTATATACAGATCATTTTACAAAGCTACAGGGTTTGATGGTATTGAAAAATCTGTACCAGGGGGTGGGCAGATTAACCATTCTCCCGTCGTTGAGTTAGGTTGTTGGAGCAGTTAGAACGGGGGGTCGGGGGCACTTTTTATGTTTCCAGGGCTAGTTTCAGGATAGTGGGTTTGGAACAGATGATATTTTAGCGCTTTTCTGAACAAGGTAAGACTCATGATGGCTCTGATTCCAGTGGGAAGGGCATTCCAGGCTATGGGTGCATAAATCAAAAAAGCCCTATTGGCGGTTGTCTTTGTGCATTTTACATTTATCTTAGGTACTTCTAAAGTGTTCAGCATTGCAGATCTTCTTGCTCTGTTGTCAGGGATGTTATTGATCAGTCTACAAATGGGTGTGGGCGGCTGGTTTCTCAAGGCTTTAAAGGTCAGGATAAGTGCCTTGTAATGGATTCGGGCCTGTAGTGGTAGCCAGTGGAGCTCCTTCAGCACAGGTGTTATGTGTTCTGTTCTTGGTACACCTGCAAGCACTCTAGCAACCGAGTTCATTGCAAGCCGGAGCGGATTTAGAGTTGCCTGTGGGAGCCCATGGAGAATGATGTTGGCAAAGTCCAGGTGTGGGATGACTAGGGCCTGGAAAATGGTCCGGTAATCAGAGAAGTCGAGTAGTGGCCGAAGATGACGTAAGGTTCGAATCTTATGGTATACTGCTCTTGTAACATTTTTCACATGTGTTACCATGTCTAGGCGCTGATCTAGGGTGATCTTCTTTTCTCCTCTCCCCCCCCCCCCCCCCCCCCGGAGGGTGGTTGTTTTAAACTAGTTTTCCATAAGTTTTCTAAGTACAGAGCGAGCTGGTGACCTCTGGTTACTAATCAGCGATTTATTACTTTGTATAACTGTAATCGTTGCTCTGCTATAACTTGTACCTTGTATTTCTAATAATATAACTATATAAGTCTGTATATTTCTCCAGGAACAAGCAGGAAGTCAGTCCTCACTTATGGGTGACGTCGGCACCAATGGAGCCTGTGCGGAACAATTCTCCAGCTTTCAAAGAAAGCCTTTGCGATTGCTGCCACGCATGCGTGGTCCTCTTCCTGCCCAAGGGTGCCATCTTGCTCAGTCTCCCTTTTTCAGTGGGAGCCCTTTGGACGTATGTCCTCGTCCCTCAGAAAAAGTCTTTCGTTTTTGGCATACTTGCCTTCTATTGTCCCGGTCCTCTACCCAACCTTCCCCTGCTCTACCTTCTTAGAGCTGTTCGGGGACAATCTTTTCTTCATCTTTTTTGCCAACGGGCTTTGCGTCCTTTTCTTTCCCATACGCGGGACGCATGGGTCTTCGACCTCGTGGGGGTCACTTTTGCCCCTATGGCCATCATTTTCAAAAAACGCGATAGATGCTCTAGGAACATTTATTTATTTAACATCTTTTATATACCGCGCTATTTATTATCAGTGCAGTTTACATTTAACAAAGGTTGCTCAATTCAGTTGAAACTGTTTTGTGCTTACATTATAACAGGAGATAAAACTTGGAACAATACAGGGTAACTATATACATATTGACATGTCGCTTATGGACACTCATGACTGTTGTCTGCGGTGCCTCGGAGTTGATCATGATCCGGAGCTCTGTTCGCTCTGTAAAAAAATGTCCTCTAAGGTCCTGCTCAGTCATAAGCAGAAGTCCGAAGACATTTTTCGAAAGGCCGCCTCCGAAACCCTGGTGGTGCCCTCGGTCATCTCTCCCCCAGTGGGGTTCCCCACTTCGGCCCCGCGCTCTCAGCAGCACTCCAACCAGGGATCCCGAGGTGGAGCGGCGCAAGAAGCCAGCAGCCTCGAAGTCGCTGTCGGGGGCTGCTAACAAACGCTCCCGCACTCGGTTGCTTAGCCCCCTTCGGCGTTCCCAAGAGTCGGATAAGGAGCGGCCCCACAAGGTACCCCAACATGGACACGGAGGCTCCGGCAAAGGTGCCCTGTCTCCTGAGGGCCATCCTGGTGAGGACCCCCCTCCTGGTGATCCCGGGGTCGGCATAACAGGGCCCCACGCCCATGTGGAGTCCCGCATGCTGGCGCTAGAATGCAGCGTTTCTGCGTTCATCGCTTCCCAGCAGGCGCTCACAGCCAGCTTTGCTGACTCGCATCCAGAGACTGAGTCCCTTGCGTGGGACACTACAATCCGTCCAGGAAACCCTAGAGAGCCGCGGGTGGGCTTCGTGAGGGTCCTCAATGTCGGTCGGTCTCGCTCGCCCTCCCATTCCTCGGAGGCGAGATCTTCCAGGGCCTCTGGCTTCAAATGGACCCTGGCTGCTGGACAGGGCGATCTGCCCGGCTCAGACTCCTCGACAGAGTTCTCGGATTGGGAGTCCAATGGGGACACCTCCCCAGAAACCTGTACTCACCGGGACCTTCTGTCGGAACCCTCCCCGCCAGTGGCCCTCGCCACTCAAGGACACCTCCTTCCTGGTGTTCGTCCGGGATATGGCATGGGCTCTAAACCTGGCCACTCAGGCCAAGGAGGACCCTCGAGCTGAATTCGACATTCTTCAGTACGAGTCCCCGCCTAGGGAATCTCTCACTGTTTCAGTCCCTCCCATTCTGTCCCGGCTGCTGCTCCGCATGTGGAAGGCACCCGCCTTGGTCCCCATCATGAGCAAACGCCTTGAATCTATGTACAAGGTACAGCATGGCCAGGGGTTCAGAAAGACCCAACTTCCCAACACCTCTATGGTGGTGGAGTCGACCATGAGGAAACAGAAGAGCCTGAAATCCCACTCATCGGTCCCTCTGGGCCGAGAGTCGAGGAGCCCTTGATGCCCTGGGCCACAAGGCTCCATGCTATCTTGTCGCATTCAAGCATACCAACTATACATGGGCATGTTTTTGCACGACTTAGCCAAGGAGCTCAGAGGTTTCTCCATAGGTCTCGAGGGCAAGCACCTCAATAGGTTCAGTACTCTGTTGAAGTCTGTCGCAGACTACTCAAAATACCTCTCCCGAGTTGCCTATGATGGATTTGAGTCATCAGCTCGGGTGGCAGCTGCGGGCATCGGGGCCCGCCGCCAGGCATGGCTCCAATAGTTTGATTTGGAGCAGTGGGTGCAGGAAAAACTCCTGGATGTCTCCTGCCTAGGCGAGCAGCTCTTCAGCAAGCCGATGGAGGATAAGGCCACGGAGATAGAGACGGAGTTCATCTCTCGCGCAAGACCTCCACTCTGCCCCGTAAAAAGCAACAGGCCAAAAAGTCTTTCTTTCCAAGGAATGGCCTTCAGTACCATGGCTACCCACCGTACCCAACTACCCCTACACGATCACTACGGCACAGGGTAAGTCCGGCCAAGGGCATCACAAGCTGAAAGGGACAAAAGCCCAGACTCTGGCTCCACCACAAACGACAGAAGGGTTTTCACGCCATTGGCACAGCCCCTTGCACTCTGGCGATGCAGCAGCCAGTTGGGGGGGGGGGCGGACGCCTGTCTTCTTTTGCCCCTTTGTGGGTTTCCATCACCTCAGACACCTGGGTTCTCCAGGTCGTCCGAGAAGGCTATTGCCTTCGCTTCGACAGGCTTCCACCTTCCTTCTCCCTGGCAGAGCCTCCTCGACTCCCCGCGCACCAGGTTTTACTGCAGCGGGAACTACTCTCTCCTCGCCCAAAGGGCAGTCAAGAAGGTCCCTCCGCACCTTCAAGGTCAGGGCTTCTATTCCCGGTACTTCATCGTCCTGAAGAAGACAGGGTGTCTGCGGCCCATTCTTGACCTCCAAAAGTTGAACAAGTTCTTGGTGCAGAAGTTCAAGATGTTATCCCTTGGCGTTCTGCTTTCCTTCCTCCGGCAGGGCAACTGGCTATGCTCCTTGGATCTAAAGGACGTTTATGACCACATCTTAATCCACCCCCAGCACAGGCAGTACCTGTGCTTCAGGGTGCTCCCCTTTGGCCTCGCGTCCGCCCCACGAGTCATCACGAAATGCCTCTTCGCGGTCGCTGCCTCTCTCAGGCATCAGGGCATGCCAGTCATTCCTTACCTCAACGACTTGCTTGTTACGGGATCTTCGGTCAAGGAAACCAAGCGAGCAACATCACACACAATCCTTCTGTTGGAAGGCTTGGGGTGTTTGGTCAATTACCAAAGTCTCACCTCGAGCCAATGCAGGCACTCGAGTTCATCAGGGTATGCCTCGATACTCAGTGGGCGACCGCATTCTTGCCAGCAGATCGTGCTGACCGCCTCCGAGCCCTGGCGGCTCGGGTCCAAAGCACCCCCTGAGTCACAGTTCGGACTATGCAAAGTCTCCTGGGCCACATGGCCTCTACTATACATGTTGTCCTCCATGCCCGCCTGCATATGCGGACAGCTCAATGGTGCCTCAGTGCTCAATGGAGCCAGTCCATCAGTCACCTCGGGGACCCCCGTCAAGCTCCTTCTCGACCTTCGCTTGTCCCTGAGCTGGTGGCAAAACCCCCACAACCTCCTCCGGGGGTTGCCCTTCCAGGCCCCACAGCATGACGTGGTGCTGACTACAGATGCTTCCCTGTTAGGATAAGGAGCCCACTGCAGGCCGCTGTGCACGCAGAGACAGTGGTTGCCCGAGGAGTCTGTGCAGCAGATAAACTTGCTCAAATTCCGGGCAATTTGGTGGGCCCTGAGGGCCTTTGAGGACCACCTCAAGGAGAGGTCAGTACTCGTGCAGATCGACAACCGCATGGTGATATTCTATGTCAACGAGGGAGGCACTGAATCGCGCTCCCTCTGCCAGGAAGCGGTCCTCCTCTGCTCCTTCGCCATCCAACGGAAGATGTCCCTCAAGGTGACCTACCTTCCGGGTCAAGAAAATGTCCTGGCGGACAGGCTCAGCAGGATCCTTCACCCCCACGAATGGCAGCTGGATCCAGGGGTGGCGAGCTAGCTGGCTGTTCCTTCGCTGGGGAACACAGGCAATGGACCTCTTTGCCAGACCCCAGAACGTGCAGCTCGCCCGCTTTTACAGCCTGGTACCGCACCCAAGTAAGGAGACTCCGGATGCATTCCTTCTGGACTGGTCAATCCAGCCTACTCTATGCATTCCCTCTCATTGCGAGCACCTTCTTCAAGGCTCAGCGGGATCAGGCATCATTGATCCTCATAGCCTCGGCAGCCCTGGTTCCCATTTCTGCTCCAGCTGTCAACAAAGCCTCCTGCTACGCTGGGCTCTGCCCCAGGTCTGCTAACACAGGAGGGGTGGGTACAGCACCCGAACCTAGCCTCCTTATCCCTCACGGCCTGGCGGCTGAATGGGTATCCCTAGCTTCACTGGCTCTTCTCTCTGGAGGTCAAGGAGGCGCTTCAAGTGGCGGCGCTTCTCGGTCTGGTGCTCGGGGCTCCAGATCGACCCATTCTTGTGTCCCATTCAATGGATCCTCCAGTACCTCCTCCATCTCTCGAGGGAAGGTCTGAAGTCGAACTCCGTCAGGGTACACTTGAGCGCCATCTCGGCGAAACACCTCCCCATCAAGGGAAAGTCCCTCTCGGCGCAGCAGTTAGTCACCAGCTTTATGCGGGGTCTTTTGCTATCCAAGCCGCCCATCCGACCTCCCCGGCGGAATGGGACCTGAATGTGATGCTCATGCAGCTCACACATACACGCCGATGGCGACGTGCTTGCTCCGGCACCTGTCCTGGAAGGTGGCCTTACTGATGATGCTGACATCGGCTTGCCGAGTCAGTGAGCTCCAGGCTCTCATGGCTAATGCCCCTTACACCAGGTTCTATCAGAATAGGGTGGTCCTCCGTACCCACCTCAAATTCCTGCCTAAAATTGTCTCGGATTTCCATCTCAACCAGGAGGATAGTCTTGCCGACTTTCTTTCCGAGACCCCACGCTGACCAGATGTCGGTGGCTCTTCACACCCTTGACTGCAGAAGGGCTCTTTCTACTCGCAGCGCACCCAGACTCATCACAAGTCTGGCCGATTTTGTGACCTACAATCCCAATTGACCGGGACAGGCAGTTACCAAACACACCCTCTCGGTTTTGGTGGTGGACTGCATCACTTTCGCTCATACGAAGGCGGGTGCACCTTTAGATCGAATCACTGCGCTCCGTGCCCCTGATGGACATCTGCCGGGCGGCGACCTGATCTTCCATGAATACCTTTGCTGCACACTACTGCCTGAAGAGGGAGTCCCGCTGGGACAACGCCTTCGGCCAGGCTGTACTCCGCAATCTGAACATAAGATAGGCCATACTGGGTCAGACCAAGGTCCATCAAGCCCAGTATTCAGTTTCCAACAGTGGCCAATCTAGGTCATATGTACCTAGCAGTTTCCCCAAGGGACACAGGTTCCACAATGCTTGTATTGGTTCAAGCATTGATATCCTGGGTCCCTTCTTAATAATGGTTTATGGACCTTTCCTCCAGGAACTTGTCCAAACCTTTTTTAAACCCAGCTACACTAACAGCCTTTACTACATCCTCCGGTAACAAATTCCAGAGTTTGATTACACGTTGAGTGAAAAAATATTTTCTTTTATTAGTCTTAAATAGTTTACCCTGTAGCTTCATTGCATGTCCCCTAGTCTTTCTATATTCTGATAAGGTAAACAATCAATCTACGTTTACCCGTTCCACTCCGTTCATTAATTTATAGACTTCTATCATATTACCCTCAGCCGTCTCTTTTCCAGGTTAAAGAGCCCTAACCTTTTTAGCCTTTCTTCATAGGAGTATCCTTCCATTCCCTTTACCATTTTGGTGGCTCTTCTCTGAACCTTTTCTAAAATCGCTATATCCTTTTTAAGATACGGCGACCAGAATTGCACACAATATTCAAGGTGCGGTCTCACCATGGAACGATATAGAGGCATTATAATATCTTTGGTTTTATTTTCCATTCCTTTCCTTATCATACCTAGCATTCTATTTGCTCTCTTGACCGCTGCTGCACACTGGGCCAAGGGTTTTAACATGGTATCCACAATGACGCCTAAATCTTTTTCCTGGGTGGTAGTTCCTAATGTGGAACCTTGCATCGTGTAACCATAGTTTGGGTTGTTCTTCCCTAGGTGCATAACCTTGCAATTGTCCACATTAAATTTCATCTGCCATTTTGATGCCCAGTCTTCCAATTTATCAAGATCCTCTTGCAATTTTCCACAATCCTCTTGGGTTTTAACAACTTTAAATAGTTTTGTGTCATCTGCAAATTTGATAACCTCACTCGTTATTTCCACTTTCCAGGTCATTTATGAATATGTCAAAAAGCAGCGGACCCAGCACAGATCCCTGGGGTACACCACTATTCACCTTTCTCCATTGGGAAAATTGGCCATTTAGCCCTACCCTCTGCTTTCTATCTTTTAACCAGTTCCTGATCCACAATAGTACACTGCCTCCTATCCCAAGACTCTTTAGTTTTGCCAAAAGTCTCTCATGAGGGACCTTGTCAAAAGCTTTCTGAAAGTCCAGATACACAATATCAACCGACTCACCTTTGTCCACCTGATTATTCACTCCTTCAAAAAAACATACCAGATTAGTAAGACAAGATCTTCCTTGTCTAAAGCCATGTTGACTGTCTCCCATTAGGTCATGACTATCTACATGCTGAGTAATTTTATTCTTTATGATGGTTTCTACCATTTTTCCCGGTACTGACGTCAGGCTCACCGGTCTGTAGTTTCCCGGATCACCCCTGGAACCCTTTTTAAAAATTGGTGTTACATTGGCGATCCTCCAATCTTCAGGTATTAGAGATGATTTTAATGATAGTTCACAGATTACTAATAGCAGGTCTGCAATCTCATATTTCAGTTCTTTCAACACCCTTGGATGTATACCATCCGGCCCAGGTGATTTGCTACTCTTCAGTTTATCTAATAGTTGTAATACATCTTCCCGATGTATCGATATTTCCTTCAATTCTTCCGCACCTTTAAATATCACTTCAGTCATGGGTAACATCCCTACATCTTCCTCAGTAAAGACCGAAGCAAAGAATTCATTCAGTCTCTCCGCTATCGCCTTGTCGCCTTAGTGCTCCTTTAACCCCTTTATCATCTAATGGACCAACTGACTCTCTCACAGGTTTTTTGCTACGAATGTACTTGAAAATGTCTTTACTTCGCGTTTTTGCTTCCGCAGCAAGCTTCTTCTCAAATTCTCCCTTTGCCTGCCTTATCAATGCCTTGCATTTGACTTGCCAGTGCTTGTGCTATTTCCAGGTTTCGTCGTTTGGCTCTTTTTTCCATTTCCTGAAAGATGCTTTTTTGGCAACAGCCTCTCTGACCTCACCTTTAAACCATGCTGGCAGTTTTTTGTACTTCCTTCCACTTTTCTTAAAGCGTGGAATACAGCTGGTCTGGGCTTCCAAGATAGTATTTTTCAACAGCCAAGCCTGATGTACATCTTTAACCTTTGCAACTGCTCCTTTTAGTTTTTCTTAACTGTTTTCCTCATTTTATCATAGTCTCCCTTTCGAAAGTTAAAAGGTAGTACTGTGGATTTCCCTACTATCCCTCCTCCACTAATTAAATCAAAGGCAATCATGCTATGATCACTATTGCCAAGCGGCCCCAACAACCTTATCTCTTGCACTAGATCTGGTGTTCCACTAAGGACTAGGTCTAATATGGCTTCCCCTCTGGTTGGTTCATGAACCAGCTGCTCCAAGAAGCAGTCATTTATTTAATCTAGGAACTTTATCTCCCTAGCATGTCCTGACGTGACACTGACCCAGTCGATACCGGGGTAGTTGAAATCACCCATTATTATTACTGCACTGTAACGTTTGTTAGCTTCCTTGATTTCTTTGAGCATTTCATCATCCATTTGGTCATTCTGGCCAGGCGCTCGATAGTACACCCCCACTGCCATTGCCTTCCCCCTTATATGGAATTTCAATCCATATAGATTCTACAGCAGATTTTGTTTCCTGCAAAACTTTAATCCTTTCTGACTCAATGCCCTCTCTAACATAGAGAGCAACCCCTCCATCAATTTGATCAGCTCTATCATTACGATATAGTTTGTACCCAGGTATCACAGTGTCCCACTGGTTGTCCTCCTTCCACCATGTCTCTGATATTCCAATCATATCTAACCTTTCATTTAGTGCTATATATTCTAACTCTCCCATCTTATTTTTTAGACTCCTAGCATTTGCATACAAGCATTTTAGAGAATGTATTCGGAGTATTTTAGAGAATCTGTTCGGAGTATAAGCAATTCCTGCCCTTCGACCCTTCTTCACGGCTACCGAGAGCATTGCCCAAAGGACCCTGCTTCCTTCGAGCATCAGCTTCTGCTCACGGCTTCGGGGAGGCATATTTTTGGTTACAGGTTCGGAAGCCTGTAGGCTGGGGAGTCCCATAAGTGAGAAATGACTTTCTGCTTATTCCTGGAGAAAGCGTAGTTACTCACCTGTAATAGGTGTTCTCCAGGGATAGCAGGAATCAGTCCTCACTACTCTCCCACCTCCCCTGAAGAGTTGCTGGATTTTTATCCTTCCCTTGCCATCTGCTTGGTAGGGCTCGAGCTACGGTCGACCTGACCGAGCAAGATGGCACCCTTGAGTGGGAAGAGGACCACGCATGTGTGGCAGCAATCCCAAAGGCTTTCTTTGAAATCTGGACAACAAGGGGTGAACCGACAGATTGTCCTTCCACCGGTGAGTGGTGAGCTGACAGAGCACTGAGGTGGACCGGAACAAAGTTAGACTTAAGACCTAGGTCTGACAGGTGAAGTAGATACTGCAGTATTTCTGGCACAAGGCAAGAGAAAGGGATCTTCATTGCGCTGAGTACACCATACCATAACGCATAGTTACTCACCTGTAACAGGTGATCTCCGGGAACAGCAGGAATTTAGTCCTCACATATGGGTATCGTCTGTACCTACAGAGCCTGCGGAGGAACGCTCCCCAGTGTTCAATTAGAAAGCTTTTGGGAGCATCCCACAGCACCTGCGTGCTGCCTTCCCGCCTTTCCCAACTGCCTCTCTCCAGTTGAGTTTTAAAGCTGAGCTGAGACAAAGAGAGGGGGAAAGGAAAGAGATAGAGATACAACTCCTAGGGGAGGTGAGTGGGTTGTGAGGACTAAATTTCTGCTGTTCCCGGAGATCACCTGTTACAGGTGAGTAACTATGCTATCTCCAGGAACAAGCAGGAATGTAGTCATCACATATGGGGACTCCCTAGCTTTAGGTGCCAGGGAGAGACCCCAGAGGTTTGGTGTCCCTAAACAGGGCTCCACTTCCCCCCATGGATCTCTGGCATCCTACCAGGGATGGCGGGTAGGAGTTGATTAGGTATGGAACAGGTGTTGGAGAACAGCCTGACCAAACAAGGCATCCCGGCGGGAGTCCTTGTCCAAGCAGTAATTTATTTATTTATTTATTTACATCTCTTATATACCGTACTATTTGCGATCAGCGCGGTTTACATAGAACAAACAATATCCGACAATAAACAAGAGTCAGGTCATTACAATGAACAGGAGCAGTAAACTTGGATAACAGGGGAAAATGGGCTGTGAAGGTATGAACCGAGGCCCAAGTGGCTGCTCGACAGATGTCGTCGATAGACACAGAGTGCAGATGAGCCATTGAGGCTGCCATGGCTCTCACATTGTGAGCTGTGACATGGCCCTCCAGAGAAAGGCGAAGGAAATACACTGAGCAATCCAGTTAGACAGTGTTCTCTTGGAGACTGGAAGTTCCAAATGAGAAGGATCAAAAGCAACAAAGAGTTGAGAGGACTTTTTATGTTGCTGTGTTCTTTGTAAGTAAAAGGCTAAAGCTCTTTTACAGTCCAAGGTATGAAGATTCCTCTGCATTTGATGCATGAGGCCTTGGAAAAAACACAGGTAGGTAGACCGCTTGGTTCAGATGAAAAGGCGAGACCACTTTTGGCATAAAGTGTGGATGAGTCCTAAGGACTACCTTGTCATGATGGAACCTTGTATAAGGTGGATCAGCTACTAGCACTTGCAACTCACTAATGCGGCGTGCTGATGTGATTGCAATGACAAAGATAACCTTCCAAGAAAGGAATTTCAAGGAGGTAGTAGCTAAAGGTTCAAAAGGTGGCTTCATGAGCTGCCCAAGAACCAGGTTTAAGTCCCATGCCACCGGTGGTGGCCTAATGGGAGGCTTAGTTAGAAGGCGGCTTCTCATAAATCTTGCTATAAGAGGATGAGAGGAAATAGTCTGTCAATTTAGAGGCTTAAAGGAAGCTGCAATAGCACTCAAATGGACTCTTACTGAATTAGTCTTAAGACATGCATTGGATAAATGAAGGAGATACTCAGCAATGATTCCAGAGGTATCGCAAGGGGGTTAAAACCCTTTTGCGAACACCATATGGTAAACCTTTTCCACTTGAAAGCATAAGAGTTTCCTGTGGAAGGTTTCCTGGAAGCAAAAAGAATATCTTTTACTTGCAGAGGGAAATTAAGATCATGAAGATCTAGGCCTTCAGCAACCAAACCCTGAGACGCAGAGACTGGGGATTGGGATGCCATACCATTCCGTCCTCCTCAGATAGGAGATCTGGAGCAGACCCTAACTCCAGGGAGGGAGCTTGAGAGAGATGTAGAAGCAGAGGGTACCACACTTGCCGTGGCCAATGTGGAGCTATGAGAATCATATGGTCTCTGTCTCTCTGAAGCTTAAACAGGGTTTTGGGAATTAGGGGAATGGGTGGAAAGGCATACAGGAAGTCTTGACCCCAGTAAAGGAGAAAGGTATCCCTGGCCTGAGCCCCCTGAGCCGGAATTCTGGAACAGAACCGGGGAAGTTTGGCATTCCATGGACTTGCAAAGAGGTCTATGTCCGGGGTTCCCCAAAGTTGAAAAATTCTGGCCACCTGGTCTGCATGCAGAGACCACTCGTGTGGAAGCAGAACTCGACTGAGTCTGTCTGCCCAAGAGTTTTGTATGCCTGGAAGATACACTGCCAGGAGATGAATCTGATGCTCTCTGGCGAGGGCCCATAGTCGCAAAGCTTCGTTGCAAAGCGACAGAGAGCCTGTTTCCCCCCTGCTTGTTCACATAGAACATGGCTACTTGAGTGTCCGTATGAATGAGGACTGTCTTGTAGCTGAGCAGGGTGTGGAACACTCGCAGAGCAAGGAAGATTGCTCTGAGCTCCAAGAGATTAATATGTAGATGACTCTCCTGTGGAGACCAGGTGCCCTGGGTGGAGAGGTCTTGCAGATGAGCTCCCCAACCCATTGGAGAAGCATCTGTTGTGAGAGTTGCTTGGGGTAAGGGTTGTTGAAAATGGGACCCCAGCAACAGGTTTTGAGTGGATTTCCACCACTGGAGGGACAAAATAAGGCAACCTGTACTTGCTATTTTGTCTGACAGGCATCCTGACGCCTGGGTCCACTGAGTGGATAAAGTCCACTGGGCTGCCCTCATATGGAGGCGAGCATAGGGAACCACATGTACAGTAGATGCCATGTGGCCTAGTAGTTGTAACATATCTCGAACAGTGAGATGAGGCTTTAGCACTGCCTGAGAAGCTAACTGCACCATGAGATGGCAGCGGGCCTGAGGGAGATAGGCCCTTGCCTTTCTGGTATCCAGCAAAGCTCCTATGAACTCCAGAGACTGAGTGGGAGTTAAACTGGATTTTGGGATGTTTATTACAAGACCCAAATACAGAAGGATACGCATTGTGCAGGATAGAGAAGTCCTGGCCTCTGACTCTGTTGGGGCTTGAATGAGCCAGTCGTCTAAGTAGGGGAAGACGAATATTCCTAGAGTGCGGAGAAATGCTACTACGACAGCCATGCATTTCATGAACACCCTTGGTGCTGAGGCCAGGCCAAAAGGAAGCACTCTGTATTGGTAGTGCTTTCCTTGAAAAAGGAACCGAAGGAACCTTCTCTGTGGGTTGGATGGATGAGGACATGTGTGTACGCATCCTTGAGATCTAGAGAACAAAGCCAATCCTGACTCTGAAGGTATGGCAGCAGAGACCCGAGAGAAATCATCTTGAATTTCTCTTTGACAAGGAATTTGTTCAATTCTCTGAGGTCTAAGATAGGTCTGTATCCCCCTGTTTTCTTTGGAATAAGGAAATAAGGGGAGTAGAACCCTGTACCCTGTTGATGAATGGGTACTTCTTCTATTGCCCCTTGGGCAAGAAGAATAGCGACCTCCTGCCCTAACAGGTTGATGAGAGAGGTCGGAGAATTGAACTGCTTTACTATTATGTGGGGGGGGGCATGCTTGAAAAATGAAGCTTGTACCCCCCTCCTTCATGATGGAGTGTCCAGTGCTCTGCTGTTATCTGCCCCTGGAATGGTGGAAGGCTCTGGTCCTCCGAGAGCCAGGAAGGCTAAATTCTCTAGCTGAAAGTCAAAGGCCTTGTGGAGGCTGAGACTGCTGTGAAGGTTGAGGCTTAGCAGTCTTTGCTTTCTTCTGTTTGGATGGTTGCTGATCCTTCTTGACAAACTGACCTGCCGAACTTGCCTGCTGAGCATAGGCAGGATAATATCTTTTCTTCTTAGAAAAGAATGGTTTCTTGAAAGATTTCTTTCTAGCAGGATCAGCTGTGGACTTGGATAATCTATCCAAGGTGGAATTTTCAGCATCCATCTCATTGGCTTTTTCCTGCCAATCTATACCAAACAGGTTCTCACCAGTACAAGGGATGTTTCCCAGTTTGTCTTGTACCCAGAGCTCCAGATCAGATGCCTGGAGCCAAGCAATTCTACGTGCACCTATAGCAATAGCAGAGGTTCCGCTTATGCACTCAAAGCAGTCAAAGGCTGCACGGTTGGCAAATTAAGAAACATCTTGGGCATGTTTGACCAAAGTGAGAAAATCCTGTCTTCTATCCTCAGGAAGAATAGGACTCAAAGCCTCTAAATCATCTGTGACCTCCTTCAGGAACATTCCCATGTAGAGACTATAGGAACTGATCCTGGCAGAAAGCATGGAAGCTTGGAAGACACGACGTCCAAAAGCATCCAAAGTTCTGCACTCACATCCTGGAGGATTAGAGGCATGCCTCTTTGCACTCTTGATCCTTCTCATAGCTGATTCCACTACAATAGAGTGGTGAGGAAGCTGAGTCTTTTGGAAACCAGGACAAGGAGGGACTCGATACATAGTATCCAGTCTGCGAGAATGAGGAGAGGTGGTAAGAGGTGTCTCCCACATCCTTAACATGAGATCATATAAAATCTCATGAATGGGCAAGGTAGCTGCCTCCTTAGGAGTTTTGGGATATTTTAGAATTTCCAACTCCTTGGCTCTGTTTCAGGGGCCACAGTAATAGAAAGACCCCGGAGCCACCTCCCTGATAAAATCCTGGAAGGAAATATCCTCTGGAGGAGACATCCTGTGCTTAAGAGAGGAGGGCTCCTCTGGGAGAAGCATTCCTGCATCGACAGAACTGTCAGAATCATCAGATTCTTCTGAGGACTCGAAGTACCGTCTGTCTGGATGCTCTTGAAGAGCCCGATACCTGTACCTACCAAAGTCGGTACCGGGAGTAACCGGTACTAGGGTATCGGTACCGGAGGGCATCAGATGACAGGGTACCGGCAAAGCAGACACTGATGCCGATGCTATCTGTACCGGTACCGGCCGAAATGTCTGTCGCGGTTCTGAGGGCGTCGATGCCGCAAGGAGAGCCGCCAGACTGCGCTCAATAGCCAGGACTCTCTGGTCTATCGACGCTGCTGATGCCTGGATATCAGTACCGGAGAAAACTGCCAGTACCCCAGAGCATGGCACCAGTAGTTCTGCCGAGGTCGAGGCCTCGAGAACATCCTGGAGCCCCGATAATGCTTTGGAAGCCGAAGCCTCCCGCCGGGGAAATTTTGTCTGTGCAGAATCCTCAAGGGCAACGCCAGAGGCATCTCGATGCTTAGAAGGAGATCTACCCTTTGAGGACCGGCTGGACTTATGTTTAGTTACCTGAGATCCACGGGAGGAAGAGGAAGCCCTGGAAGACGTCGATGCCACCAAAGCTGCATCAGAGGGAAACAGGGTACTGAGCTTAGCAGCTCGGTTCTGCCGACCTCTTTTAGACATCATGGCGCAGGACATACAATCTGTGATGGAGTGGTCAGGACCTAAACATTTTAGACACCATTCATAGGTGTCGGTGACGGAAATGGTACCGCCACACTTGGTGCACTTTTTGAAACCTGAGACAGGTTTCTCCATTGTAAGAAAAAGTTTTTGGGCCTAATAGCAAGGTCTGAGATGCAATACCGAGTGTCCCTAACCAGGAGCTCCCAGCATCTAGACACTATAACTATCGCAAATAGAAGCAACTCTATCAACCTCATCTACTCAGCACCAAACGCAATATCAGAAGATCTCTCAGATATA
The DNA here is from genome assembly GCA_033557465.1 of Ichthyophis bannanicus. Taxonomy (NCBI): domain Eukaryota; kingdom Metazoa; phylum Chordata; class Amphibia; order Gymnophiona; family Ichthyophiidae; genus Ichthyophis; species Ichthyophis bannanicus. The sequence continues at coordinate 1,337,531,112 of CM066033.1, read as the reverse complement.
ATAAACTTGGCCTGCAATCCTGACAACCCCAACAAACCAAACTGGTTGTTAGGCGATTTTAACCTTGCCTCCCTACATCACGACTTATCCAATACATTCCTTGATGCAATGACAGACCTTGGATACAAACAAATCGTGCAAGACCCCACACACAAACAAGGGAACATCCTTGATTTGATATTCGTTCCATCAGCAGTCTCAAACTTAAATAATTATACCAAACCATCTATTATCCCTGTCCCTTGGTCGGACCATAGCCTGATCTTATTCCAGATTCCAACAAATTCAAACATACTCGCCCAGCCAGTCACCTCAACAACAAGCGCAGGGCGGTTTAAGCCGTTAGACACAGAGACCCTCACTAAACAAGCGTTGCCAAAACTATCCAAGCCAACGGACAATCTGAACGAATTGATCTCCAACTGGAACGACACTCTCCATCAGTATGCCCATCAACCAAGCATGAACAAGAAATTCCCACCCAGGAATCGCTCCAAGAAAAAACAGGATGCCCCTTGGTTCTCTCAAGAACTACGTACATCTCTGCTCCAACTGAGGAAGTTAGAAAGAAAATGGAGACACACCCACAACAGCCAAATACAAGAAGAGTATCTCACTCACCTCAAAAAGCATCGCGAACTAACTTGGACTACAAGGAAAGAATTCCACTCCAATCTTCTCAGCAAAACACTAAACAGACCACGTGATCTCTTCAATTTAGTAAAAACATTAACCAAGGAACCATCACCACTGCATCAAGAATCCATACAACCACAACTATATGCTAACTTCATCCAATCCAAAATGGTCAAGGCGAACACAACATCATCACAAATACTAATCCAACTCCCGCAAGCCCAAGGCTCACTCGATAAATTCTCACCTCCATCAAGAAAAACCATCGAAGAAATCATCGCCACCATTAACACCACCACGGCACCAAATGACCCATGTCCAGCACACTGGATCAAAACCTTACGCGCTGAGCTTAGCCCTTACATAGCTAAGATCGCGATCAACTATCTAACTGGGATTTTCCCTACTGCCCTTAAACAAACATCAATTCGCCCTCTGCTAAAAAACAACCAGATAGACCCAACGAAGGAAGAGTCGTACTGCCCAATTTCCAGTATTCCCTTTCTAGCCAAGATACTTGAAAAGGAAACTCAGAGGCAAATCCAACACCACATTGACACAGCAGCCCTGTTGGACCCATGCCAACATGGATTCCGAGAAGCTCACGGAACAGAAACACTCATGACTTCACTACTTAACAAACTCATTTGTGGGATTGACAACATTTACATGGCCATTGCAATGATTTTTCTGGACATATCAGCGGCATTCGACTCAGTTGACCATAAGATTATGCTAGCTAGACTTCACGAAAAAGGCATCCGTAACCAAGCCTGGAACTGGTGCAAATCTTACTTAGATGAGCGCTGGCAACAGGTCCGTACAGGCAACATTACAACTGAACCCTTCAAACAGAAACAGGGAGTACCTCAAGGCTCATCTCTATCTGCGTTGCTTTTTAACATATACATGCAGCCAATCTGCCAAATCACCAGAGACTTCGGTATATCTTGTCTATTATATGTAGATGACGTGCTAATATTCACACCGATCAATATATCAAATCCTGACTACTCTCCACTAATCAACTGTTTCAATGCAATAACCGACTGGCTCCTCAATCAGAACATGAGAATAAACTTCAAGAAAACCGAAGTACTCATAGCCACAAGAAACAAGCAATTTTCTCCACCAACAACCCTCATAGTAAGAGATGCAGAACTCCCAATCAAGGCCTCCATAAAGTACCTCGGTGTGATACTCGATCAACAACTCAATCTTAAAGAGCACATAAAAAACACAGTAAGGTCAATTTACTACAAAATAAAAACACTGCGCCACCTGAAACCAATGATGGAGGCCAAGGACTTCCGTACAGTCTTCCAAGCAATAGTCACACCGCACTTCGACTATGCGAATTATCATTCTTCATGGCCTTCCCAAGAACACACTAAATCCACTTCAACTGGCGATGAACGCAGCAGCCCGCATCTTATCTGGAGCTTCTAAAAGAGATCATATAACACCAATTCTGATCGATCTACACTGGCTTCCAATAAACTGCAGAATAATATACAAAACTCTCCTCATCACATTCAAAGCTATTAATAAATTATCTCCTGCATCGATCTCAAATCTCCTCACCCACACACCAAACAACAGACCCAGGAGACTAGTAGCAGAAAACACACTAGTTACTCCTAGTATCTCCACAAAATGGACACAACAAACTATAAACAGAGCTTTTGTGTCCTACGCTCCCATGTGCTGGAACAAACTACCTCCCAACATCAGATCAATCAGGGATATCACCCAATTCAGAAAGTCCATCAAGCACTATTTATTCACTTTGCACTTCAGGCTACCATACGCACAATAGAACCAGCCCCCGCCTCACTCACCTAGCTCCTACACATAACATCCCAGAACAAAGGATCAAAATGTGAAAACACTGTATCTTGTCAAATATCAAATCCTGATGTAACCTATTCAATGTATATATAATTATATAGTTATCCCCAGTTCACACCCAGTTTATCTTCCCTGTTATCTGTAAACCTAGTTCAGTCATGTATTGACAGGTATATTGTTGTTTATTGTAAACCGCACTGATGACAAATAGTGTGGTATATAAAAAATGTTAAATAAATAAAAAATAAAATAAATAAGTCCCAAAAAGGCGCATGCACCTGAAGAAAATAGGAAAAATGTAGAATATATATATATTTTTTTTTTTAAAGACAGAAAATAAGAAGAAAAAAACGGCGGTACCGGTAAAGCGTCAAGGAAGGCAGACGCGACCACAAAAAAGAAAGAAAGAAAGAATAATTCTTCTGCGGTGACAGGAACAACGACCTGCTGGCTCTGCGGAAAAAGAAGAACTGGAGAGAGGCAGTTGGGAAAGGCAGGAAGTCAGCACGCAGGTGCTGTGGGATGCTCTCAAAAGCTTTCTAATTGGACGCTGGGGAGCGTACCCGCGCAGGCTCCATTGGTACCGATGATACCCATATATGATGACTACATTCCTTCTTGTTCCTGGAGATACCTACGCCACTTGAGGGCATAGGACTTTCTGGTGGACTGCCTCCTAGAGACCAAGACCACCTCCTTAACTTCCTTAGGTAGAAGTAAGGGAGCTAGCACTATCCTTTCAGCAGCTAGGCCATCAAATTGAGGGACCTGAGATTGGGATGCACAAGGGAACCTTGCTCCTGAGGCAGGAGATCGTGTTCAATCCCAGAGGGAACGGCTGCCTCGGCCATCTCGGGGCTACCAGAATCACCGAGGCCTTGTCCCGGAGGATCTTGAACAGAGTTCAGGCCACCAGGGGCATGGGAGAAAACGCATACAGGAGGAACGTAGACCAAGAGATCAGAAAAGCATCTGCTGACATTCGCAGGGGATGCGGCTGTCTGGAGCAGAACCTGGGCAGCTGATGTTTCAGTGTACTGGCAAAGAGATCGATGGATGGAAGTCCCCAGCAGAAGATGATCTGCTGGGCCACTAGTGGATTCAACTGCCATTCGTGAGGCTGGAGAAAGCGTAGTTACTCACCTGTAACAAGTGTTCTCCAGGAGCAGCAGGAATCAGTCCTCACATATGGGTGACGTCGGCGCCGACGGAGCCCTCGCGGAGCAATTTTCCCCAGCTTTCAAAGAAAGCCTTTGGGAATTGCAGCGCGCATCCGCGGTCCTCTTCCCGCCCAAGGGTGCCATCTTGCTCAGTCAGATGACATAGCAAAAAGACAGCAAAAACTAGCAAAAACAAAAGCATAAACTGCAACTCCAAGGGGAGGAGGGAGGGTTGTGAGGACGGATTCCTGCTGCTCCTGGAGAACACCTGTTACAGGTGAGTAACTACGCTTTCTCCAGGACCAAGCAGGAAGTCAGTCCTCACATATGGGACTCCCCAGCTTAAGGCTACCGGAGACCCTAGGCACAAAAATGAGCTCCCTCTAGCTCAGCAGCACAGAAGGAAGGAATCTTCTCTGAATACGTCTCCAACAGGTAGCACAACATCCGGGATGGAGGGTAGGAGTTGCCTATACCTCGAAGAGGTTACGGAGGACTGCCTGTCCGAAAGCACTGTCCCTGCGGTACTCCCTCTCCAGGCAGTAATGGGCTGCAAAAGTCTGGCTTGAAGACCAAGTAGCGGCCCGGCAGATGTCTGCCAATTGAACAGAGCGGAGGTAAGCCACTGACGTAGCCTTCGCCCGAACACGATGAGCGGTGACTCTACCTTCCAGCACGAGGCCCGCAGCCTCGTAAGCCCAAGCGATGCAGTCCGCAATCCAGATAAACAGAGTACGCTTGGAGACAGGGAGCCCCAACTTGTTGGGGTCATAAGACACGAAGAGCTGAACCGCCCTTCGGTGCCCCCACGTACGGTCCAGGTAGAAATTCAGCACCCTTCTACAGTCCAGGGTATGCAGGACCATTTCAGCTCGGCTGGAGTGTGGCCTGGGAAAGTAGGTCGGAAGTACCACCTCCTGGTTGATGTGAAAAGGGGAAACCACTTTAGGAAGAAATTTAGGGTGAGTCCGTAGGACTACCCGGTTCTTGTAGAACCTAGTGTAAGGAGGATCAGATACCAGGGCCTGCAGCTCACTAACGCGTCTAGCAGAAGTGAGGGCCACCAAGAACAAGGGTTTCCAGGAAAGAAAACGAAGAGGACAGGTAGCCATAGGCTCAAAAGGCGGACAGGTAAGCCGCTGTAAAACCACATTGAGATCCCAGTTCGGGGCTGGCGGGCGCAAAGGTGGTTTAAGGAGAAGGAGGCCTCTGAGAAAACGAGCCACCAGAGGGTGGCTGGAAAGAGGTCTACCATCCACCGGCATGTGATGCGCAGAAAGAGCACTGAGGTGGACCTTGACCGAGTTGGACTTAAGTCCAAAATTGGAAAGAGAAAGCAAGTACTGCAAGACCACTGATGCCGAACAGGAGAAGGGGTCTTGAGACTTCTGAGTACACCAGACGGAGAACCAACGCCACTTAAGAGCGTAGGACTTTTGGGTGGAAGGCCTCCTGGAGGCCAAGACGACCTCTTCCACATCCGGAGGTAGCTGGAGAGGAGCAAGGACTACCCTTTCATCAGCCAGGCCATCAGATGAAGGGACCGGAGGTTGGGGTGCAGGAGCGTCCCCTGATCCTGCGAGAGGAGGTCGGGCTGAAACCCCAGAGGAAGAGGGGTGTCCACCGCCAGCTGCATCAGAAGCGGGAACCAAGGTTGTCTCGGCCACCGGGGAGCCACTAGGATCATCGATGCCTTGTCTCTGAGAACTTTGAAGAGCGTCCGAGACACCAGAGGCATGGGTGGAAAGGCATACAAGAGGCCTGTGGACCATGGAATCAGAAAAGCATCCGCCGCTACCCGGAGAGGATGCGGCTGTCGAGAGCAGAATCTGGGAAGCTGCCGGTTCAGAGGACTGGCGAACAGATCCATGGTGGGGAGGCCCCACCGGAGAAAGATCCGCTGAACCACAAGCGGATCCAATCTCCACTCGTGCGGTTGGAGGATCCTGCTCAGTTTGTCTGCACCTGGGAGATAGACAGCTTTGAGGACGATGTTGCGATGGACGGCCCAAGAGCAGAGCTTCTGTGCTTCCTGACAGAGAAGGAAGGAGCCGGTTCCGCCTTGCTTGTTCACGTAGAACATGGCAATCTGATTGTCTGTCTGGACAAGTACTGACTGGTGAGAAATCAGGTGAGAGAAGGCTTTGAGCGCTAGGCGGATGGCTCTGAGCTCCAGGAAGTTGATCTGCTGAGCGGACTCCCAAGGAGTCCAGAGACCCTGAGTACAAGTCCCTTGGCAATGTGCTTCCCAGCCCTGGAGAGAAGCATCGGTTGTCAGGACCTGAGAATGTGCAGGGGGCTGAAAAGTCACCCCGAGCACTAGGTTTGGCAGGTGAAGCCACCATCGCAGAGAGGAGACCAGCTGGTCGGAGATCTGTACGGAGTCCGCCAGGCTCCCAGTGGCCTGATGCCATTGTTTGCGAAGGCACCATTGAGCAGGTCGCATGTTCAGGCAGGCATAGGGGGTTGCATGGACCGTGGAAGCCATATGGCCGAGCAGTCTCAGAAATTGCCTGGCCGAGACCAGAGAATTGCTGTGAAAGCGGCTGGCGAGATCCATAAGCCTTTGGGCCCTGTCCAGAGGCAGGAAGGCCCGCGCCTGAAGAGTGTCCAACCTGGCGCCGATGAATTCTAGATCCTGAGAGGGGAGCAAAGTGGACTTTGCGAAGTTTCTGACAAATCCCAAGTGCTGGAGCAGAGCCACCGTGCGATGAGTAGCCTGAGTGGCTTCTTGGGCAGACTGGGCTCTGATGAGCCAGTCGTCCAGGTATGGGAACACAAAGAGACCCTGAAGTCTCAGATAGGCCGCCACCACTGCTAGGCATTTGGTGAACACTCTGGGGGCGGAGGATAGGCCGAAAGGCAGTACTCTGTACTGGTAATGGCGTCCGTCCACCACAAACCTGAGGTATTGTCTGTGGTCTGGATGAATAAGGATATGAGTATACGCATCCTTCAGATCTAAGGAGCATAGCCAGTCTCCCTGCTGGAGGTAGGGCAGCAGGATTCCAAGGGTAAGCATTTTGAACTTTTCCTTTGCAAGGAACTTGTTGAGGTTGCGCAAGTCTAGGATGGGTCTGAGGCCTCCTGTTCTTTTCGGAATCAGGAAGTATCGGGAATAAAACCCCTGACCCTTCAAGTGGTGGGGCACCAGTTCCACGGCTTGTTCCTGAACAAGACTTGCTAACTCCTGAAAGAATAAGTCCCTGTGCAGAGGGAGTCTGGATGGTTCCCCTGGAAAGTAGGAGGGAGGTACCTGGTGAAAATGAAGAAGATAGCCCTTTTGAACTATCTGAAGCACCCAGGTATCTGTGGTGATGTTGGACCACCTGTGGGCAAAGTGGACTAACCGGCCTCCTGTGCTGAGAGAAACCAGCTGAGGGGGAGAGGCTATACTGAGAAAGTCAAAAAACCCCACCCTGCTGAGCAGGGGCCGGTGGTGCAGGCTTGGGGGCTGGCTGCCTACGGGGCCCATTACCCCGACCCTTGGCCTGCTTTCCCTGTGGGGGAGCTGGTGAGGCCTGATACTGAGGGTAGTATTTATAGGCAGCACCCTTCCTCAGGTAAAAGGGCTTTTTCCCCGAGGCCTTCTTCTTTTGAGAAGGAGCAGAGGTCTTCCTTGAGAGACGAGTCCTGGTGAGAGTCTCCGTCTCGATTTGTGCAGCCTTCTCATCCATGGGCTTGCCAAAGAGGTTATCACCTCGGCAGGGGACATCGACCAACTTGTCCTGTACCCAGGGCTCGAGGTCAGACGTCTGAAGCCAAGCCTGGCGGCGTCCACCGATGCCGGCCGCGGCTACTCGAGCCGAAGCCTCAAAACCATCATAGGCTGCTCGAGAGATAAACTTGGAGCACTCCCGAATGCCAGTAGACAAGGATTGGAACCTCTGCAAAGGTTCGTCGGAGAGACCAGCAGAGAACCCGGCTATTTCCTTAGCCAGGTCTCGGAGATACATGCCCATGTAAAGCTGGTATGTCTGGACTCGACAAGCAAGCATAGAGCCCTGGAAGCACTTCCTACCGAGGGCATCCAGGCTTCGGGCTTCCCTAACAGGGGGCACCGAGGAGTGCATTTTTTGACTCTTCAGTCTATGCATGGCCGATTCCACCACCATGGAATGGTGCGGTAGTTGTGCCTTTTGGAACCCGGGGCTCTTGCGGACTCGATAAATGGAATCGACCCGCTTGCTTAACACCGGCGACGACGCCGGGTTCTCCCACATGCGGAAGAGAAGCCGTTCCAGCATTGGAGGAACCGGTACAATAAAGGCCTCCTTCGGGGGAGAGTCATATTGGAGGGCATCGAGTTCTTTGACTCGAGGCTCCTCGGGATCCGCAGGGAAGGCCAAGGTTTTGGCCATATCCCTCACGAAGTCCGAGAACCGGGTATCCTCCGGGGGGGACCGTCTCCGAGGTTCGGACTCGGGGGAGTCCGAAAGGACACACAGAGTCCGAAAGGAACCAGGTGACTCTTCGTCCTCAGATTCCCAGGCCGACTCCTCGGAGGAGGAGTCGACCGGCTCCGATCGGGCGGGCACCGATGCCATCCGCCCCGATGCCGAGGGAGTCGGCGTCGACGACCTCGGTCCCGAACGGGAGGCCGAAGGAGACCTCGACTGAGGATCGACTCGAACCCTTATGGACTCGAGGATCGGCTCGGTCTCCGGGGTCGACTTGGAGGTCGACGTCCCGGCGGTCAGGGCAGAAGCGCCAGCGAGGCCAGCGATCAATGCCCGCTGCTGGTCCAAGAAGGCAGACAAACTGCACTCCAAGGCTGTCAACCTGAGTCCGAGCTCAGGAGACCCAGCAGCCCCCGACTCGGGCCCCGATGGCGTCGGGCCCGACGTCGGGTCCTTCGGAGGCGAGTCCACGAGGACAACAGTACTTACGTGAGCGGGCAAGTCCACCTCGAGTCGAGGATGTTTTGACGGCCTTTCCGACTCCAAGGACCCGGGATGGGAATCGGGGCTATGCGACCTGGCCCTCGAGGAACCAGGAGCGTCCACCGATCCCGCCCTCGCGGGTTTCTTCTTCCGATGATGCTCCCGGGTAGGAGACCCCCTTTCAGAGGAACTCCGACGATGCTCAGGACCAGAGTCCCGAGACGTCGAAGCCTCTGACGAGGTACAAGCCCGGCCGGAGTCAGAGAAGATACGCTCCCGCTGGTGCTGCCGACTCCTCAATGCTTTTGAGGACATTTTGCCGCATGGCGTGCAGATCGTGGGGTCATGATCTGGGCCGAGGCAGCGGAGGCAGAAGTCATGAGTGTCTGTAAGAGACATAAGTTTCTTACAGAGGTCACACTTTTTGAAACCACTGGCCGCCATCGGGGGAAAAAGGCCCCTGCGTGGTCGAACGACCGGGCAGCCAGGGAAAAAGGAAAAAAGCGCGAAATCTGTCACGAAGGACAAAAAACTGAAAAATAAAGGACGGACTCGCAACCGGCGTCGCGAGTCCGGGCGGGAAAAGAACCGGCGTCGAACCGAAGAAAAAATAGAGAAAAATAGAGAAAAATCAACTTTTCTGCGGGGATTCACAGGCAACGTCTGTAGGGCTCCGCAGAAAAAAGAAGACTGAGCAAGATGGCACCCTTGGGCGGGAAGAGGACCGCGCATGCGCGCTGCAATTCCCAAAGGCTTTCTTTGAAAGCTGGGGAAAATTGCTCCGCGAGGGCTCCGTCGGCGCCGACGTCACCCATATGTGAGGACTGACTTCCTGCTTGGTCCTGGAGAATCCTGCTTAGCTTGTCTGCCAGGAAATTCTCCTGACCAGGTAGGTAAACTGCTTTGAGAAACATACCCGGTTTGACCGCAAAGGCACAGAGATCTAGTGCCTCCTGACATAGGATCCTGGATCCCATGCCCCCTTGTTTGTTCACGTAGAACATTGTCCTAGTTCAGACAATCAAGTGGCAGACTGGTAAGAGGACATGAGAAAATTTTTGCAGAGCTAAGCTGACTGCTTGCAGCTCCAAAAGATTGATTTGCTGCATGGCCTCCTGAGGAGACCACAGGCCTTGAGTGAATATGCCCTGGCAATGTGCACCCCAGCCCTTTAAGGAAGCATTGGTCATCAGCACCCTTGTGTGTGTTGGAGCCTGAAAAGGTACCCCCCTGAGGCGGTTTGGGAGATGTAGCCACCACTGTAAGGAGTCCAAAAGTGGTTTGGACACCTCTACTCTGTCTCAGAGGTCGCCTGTGACCTGCGTCCACCGAGTTCTGAGGCACCATTGAGCAGCCCATATGTGCAGACGGGAGTTGGGAGTCACATGTACAGTGGATGCCATGTGGCCCAGGAGCCGCAGGTAGTGCCTGGCGGAAACATGAGAACTGCTTTGGAACTGGTTGGCCAAGTCCATCAGTCTATGTCCCCTGTCCTCTGGCAAGCAGGCTCTTGCCTGAAGGGTGTCTAGCCTTGTCCCTATAAACTCTAGGTTCTAAGAGGTGAGCAAAGTGGACTTTGCGTAGTTCATGACAAAGCCCAGATGCTGAAGAAGAGAGACAGTGCGAAGAGTGACTTGTCGGGCCTCCTGGAGAGACTGGCCCCTGATGAGCCAGTCGTCCAGGTATGGGAAGACAAAAATTCCCTGATTCCTGAGATAAGCCGCCACCACCGCCAGGCATTTGGTGAAAGCCCTGGGGGCATAAGTTAGGCCAAAGGGGAGTATCCTGTACTGAAAATGGTTTCCTCCCACCACAAATCTGAGATATTGTCTGTGGTCTGGATGTATGAGGATGTGAGTATAAGCATCCTTTAGGTCTAAGGAGCAAAGCCAGTCTCCCTGCTGGAGGTAGGGTAGCAGTATCCCAAGGGTAAGCATCTTGAACTTTTCCCTCTCCAGAAACTTGTTTAGGTTTTGCAAGTCTAGGATAGGCCGGAGGCTTCCTGTCCTTTTTGGTACCAGGAAGTACCTGGAGTAGAAGCCTTGCCCTTCCAGGTGGTGAGCACCAGTTCTACCGCCTGTTCTTTTAGAAGACTTGCCAACTCCTGAAGGAGGAGGTTCCTGTGTAGAGGGAGTCGTGGAGGCTTCCCCTGGAAAGTAGGAGGGGGGTAGCTGGTGGAAGTGGAGCATGTAGCCCTTTTGGACTATGCTCAGTACCCAGGTATCCCGTGTGATGGCTGGCCACCTGTAGGCATACAGGGTCAGCCGACCTCCTGTGCTGAATGGAGCCACCGGCGGAGAAGAGGCTATGCTGTGGGAATGAAAACCCCCATCACTGCTGTGCAGGAGCTGGCGGTTTGGGAGTCTTCTGCCTATGGAGGCCCATGTCCCTGCCCCTTGGCCTGCTGGCCCAGTTGGGAAGCTGGAGAGGCCTGATATTGAGGGTAGGATTTGTAGGCAGTACCCTTCCTGGGGAAAAAGGGCTTCTTTCCCGAGCCCTTCTTTTTTTGAGAAGGGGCAGAAGTCTTTCTGGACAGCCTTGTCCTGGTGAGACTCTCAGTCTCGATTTGTGCAGCCTTTTCAGTCATGGGCTTACCGAATAGGTTGTCACCTCGGCATGGGACATCGACCAACTTGTCCTGCACCCATGACTCCAGGTCCGATGACTGTATCCAGGCCTGACAGCATGCACCGATGCCAGCCGCGTCTACCCGGGCCGAAGCCGTGGGAGGAGTGGCCTAGTGGTTAGGACAAGGTACTTCAGGCCGGAGGGCCGGGGGTTCAAGTCCCACCTGGGGACAGCAATCTCAGGCCGGAGGGACTGGGATTTCTAGTCCTATAGGCACTCCTTGTGGTCTTGGGCAAGCCACTTAACCCTCCATTGCCCATGTTCTGTAAGTATTAGCGTATGTGTGTCATATCCCCTCGTGTTAAATGTATCTCCCAATTGACCGCTTTGACCCGGTGAAAAGCGGGATATAAATACAGCTAAATAAATAAATAAATCATAGGCTGCTTGAGAGATAAACTTCGAGCACTCTCGGATCCCTGTTGACAAGGCTTTGAACCTCTGCAAGGGTTCCTCAGAGAGGCCAGCTGAGAACCCGGCAATTTCGGTGAAAACCCGGTGAAAAGCGAAATATAAATACAGCTAAATAAATAAAATCTCCTTTGCCAGTTCTTATAAGTACATGCCCATTTATAACGGGTAAGTCTGGACATGGCAAGATACCATAGAGCCCTGGAAGCACTTTCTACCGAGGGCATCCAGGTTCCGGGCCTCCTGGCCGGGGGCACCGAGGAGTGCATCTTCTGACTCTTTAGGCGGTGCATGGCTGATTCCACAACCATGGAATTGTGCGGTAGCTGTGCCTTTTGGAACCCAGGGCTCTTACGGACTTGATAAATGGAATCGACCCATTTGCTAAAAAGCGGCGCCGAGGCCGGTGCCTCCCACATATGGAAGAGCAGCCGTTCTAGCATCAGAGGAACCGGTACAGTAAAGGCTTCCTTTGGAGAAAAATCATACTGGAGGGCATCGAGCTCCTTGGTTCGAGGCTTCTCCTAGGCGTCCACAGGGAATGCCAAAGCCTTGGCCATATCCCTCACCAAGACCGAGAACCAGGTAACCTCCGGGGGGGGGTACCTTCTCCGAGGCTCGGACTCCGGGGAGTCCGAAGGGATGCACCAGGTCCAGAAGGTGTCCGGAGACTCCACGTCCTAGGTCTCCCACGCCAACTCCTCCGAGTCGTCATCGAGTGGCTCCAGCCGTGTGGGCCTCAGTGCCACCCGCCCCGACGCTGAGGGCACCATCGTCGACGACCTCGGCCCTGCACGGGACGTCGAGGGAGACCTTGACCGAGGATCGACTCCAGACTTGATGGACTCGAGGATCAGCTTGGCCTTCGGGGTCGACTTAAGATGTCGAGGTCCAGGTGGTCGGGGCAGATGCACCGGTCAGACAGGCAATCAGCACCCGCTGCTGTTCCATGAAGGCAGCCAAGCTGCTCTCCAAGGCTGTCAGCCCGAGTCCAAGCTCAGGAGACTCAGCAGCCCCCGACTCGGGCCCCGACAGCATTGGGCCCGCCGGTTCTCCCAGAGAAAAGTCCACGAGGACAACAGAACTTACGTGACTCGGGGACTCCGGCTCCATGCGAGGTAGTTTGGACGGCCTCTCTGACTCCGAGAGCCCAGGGCGGCAGTCAGGGCTACGCGACCTGGCCCTCGAGGACCATGGGGCCTCCACAGACACCGCCCTCACGAGCTTCTTCTTCCTTTTGTGCTCCCGCCAGGTGGGAGACCCCCTCTCAGAGGAACCACGACGGCACTCCTGGTCAGACTCCTGAGATGTCGAGGCCTCTGACAAAGTCCGGGCCCAGCCGGACGCGGACTCCGAGAAAATTCTTTTACGTTGATGCTGACGGCTCCGAAGTGCCTTCAACGACATTTTGCTGCACGGGCCACAGACCAGAAGGTCATGGTCGGGCCCGAGGCATCAGTCATGTGTGTCGGTGAGAGATATATGTTTCTTGCACCGATCACATTTTTTGAACCTGCTGGCAGCCATCGGGGGAAAAAGGGCCCCTGCAAAGTCAAAAGACCGGGCTGCCAGTGAAAATAACAAAAAAAGGCGCGAACACTAGTCACGAAGGACAAAAAACAAAAAAAGACATTCCGGACTCAATACCGGTGTTCCGAGCCCAGGCGGGAAGGGGAACCAGCATCGAACCGCATAAGAAAAAAGCGAAAATCGCAGAAAAAAAATCTATTTTTCCCGGGTGACACAAACTCACGTCCGTTGGGCTCCGTGGAAAAAGAAAGACTGAGTAAGATGGCACCCTTCAGCGGGAAGGGGACCGTGCATTCCCAAAGGCTTTCCTTAAAAGCTGGGGAAATGCTCCGTTGGCGCCGACGTCACCCATATGTGATGACTGACTTCCTGCTTGGTCCTGGAGAATAACCTCTCTGCTAATAATACCAAAATCTACAACAGGATTAACACCTGCAAAGTGTGGCTAATGAAGAGGTATCTAGAGATTTGGTCTAGAACACAGCTCAACAAATCCCAGGTTGCCATAGCAACCAGAAATTGCCTGGGATTTTCATGCCTGTTTGTTGCAGCTATTACTTCTAGCACTGTTGCTGGAGCTAAATTCACTCTCAGCCAGCTTGTTATAGTGGCTGTAGCCAAATTAACATAAGAGCTAGACTGGAACCTTTACACCCTTCCTCTCTCAAACCCTATCCCTTCTGTCAGGATTTGAGAAGCAAGCACAAACTCCAGCTCTGGCCCATAATGATGCAGTGCTGCGGGTCAAGCCTGTGTAGGCCTTTATTGGCGCGTACCTATTCAGCTCACTATTCCTCACTTTCAGCATGTGAGCTTTACTTACCCTCATTGGCACACATTTACACAGGTAACCTTGTCCTGCTAACTTTCACTGAATGCTGCTAATTCTCACTGAATGCTGTAGGCAGCACAGACATTTACTCCTCTCAAATCCCAAGATCACTGTGATTAAGAACTGAACAGGAGCAAAGCATAGTTACTCACCTGTAATAGGTGTTCTCCGGCTCACATATGGGTGAAATTGACGCAGATGGAGCCCCCCACAGAATCATCTCCCCAGCTTTAAAAGAATGGGAGAGGCACCACACATGCATAATCCCCTTCCCACCCAAGGGTGCTATCTTGCCTCAGTCTAATGACATAGCTAAGACGACAGAAGCAAAAATAAATTACAGTAAAGGAGCAACTACAAGGGGAGGACAGAGGGTTGTGAGGACTAATTCCTGCTGTCCCCGGAGAACATTTGTTACAGGTAACTATGCTTTTTCTGGGAACAAGCAGGAATTCAGTCCTCACATATGGAACGCCCCAGCTACAGGCTACTTAGAACCTGTAAACACCATGGCAACCTACAAAGGGTGAGCCATGATCAGCAGCAGTTTAGTCCCTATTGGGAGACTCTTGCAAAGCCCAAGTGTCCGACAGAGAACCAGAACTCCGGCAGCCTGAACTCAGAAGGGTCGGAGGGCAGGAGTTGCATACATCCTAAAGAGATTATGGAATATGGCCTGGCCTAAGGTGCTGTCCTATCGGGACTCCCTCTCCAGGCAGTAGTGAGCTGCAAAGGTATGGACTGAAGACCAGATGGCAGCCCAAAAGAGTTCCGTCATGAGGACGGAATGCAGATTTGCCACAGAAGTAGCCATGGCCTGATGCGGTGCGCTGTGATCTTCTGGTCCAGTGAAATTCCCGCATGCTCATAGGCAAGAGAAATGCAGTCCGCCGCCCAAGCGGATAGGGTTCGCTTAGTCACTAGGAGTCCCAGACTACTGGGGTTATAGGATACAAAAAACTGAAGTGCTTTGTGGTGGACCTAAGTCTGCCATCTGCAAGTCTGTTGCAGATAGAAAAACAGGGCCCTTTTACAATCCAGAGCATGGGGAACAGTTTCTGCCCCGCCGGCGTGAGGCCTCGGAAAGAAGATGGGGAGCACCACCTCCTGATTGAGGTGGAATGGGGACACCACATTTGGCAGAAACTTGGGGTGTGTTTGGAGCACCACCCCGTTCTTGTAGAACCTCATATGGCTGTGCCATCAGAGCCTGGAGCTCGCTGACTCGGCAAGCTGATGTGAGTGCTACAAGGAAGGCATCTCAAGTGGCAGGTAGCTAGAGGCTCAAACGGCAACTTAGTGAGCTGAGAAAGCACCACATTGAGATCCTCTTCTGCCGCTGGAGGGCGGACAGGGGGGTTTGGATAGCATGAGGCATCGCAACAACTGAGACACAAGGGGCTGAGCCGAGAGGGGCTTTCCCTCAATGGAATGGTGGTGCACTGCGATAGCACTCATGTGTACTCTGACAGAATTGGACTTTAGTCCCACCTGTGACAGGTGGAACAGCTACTGGAGTACCAACTGTACCAAGCAGGAGAATGGGTTCACCCATTGTTTGGCGCACCCCACTGAGAATCAATGCCACTTGAAGGCATATACCCTTTTTGTGGAAGCCTTACGAGGCCAGAACCACCTCTTCCACGTCCCGTGGGAGGTTGTCAAGCCGTAACAGGGACCCCAGGTTCGGGTGTAGGAGCGAGTCCTGCTCCTGTGAGAGAACTAGCGAAACAAAGTAGACAAAGTGATGGGACCAGATGGGATACACTCGAGAATACTAACAGAACATGGGGACATTCTAGCAGCTCCACTGACTGACCATTTCAATGCCTCGGATTCAGGAGTGGTGTCAGAGGACTGAAGAGAGCCACATGTGGTTCCTTTACACAAAAGCAGAAGTAAGAATGTGGTTGAAAACTACGGCCTGGTTAGTTTAACCTTGGTAGCGAGTAAATTATTTGAAGTGCTGCTGAAAGAGAAAATAGAGAGGTTTCTGGAGTCCAACAGATTACCGGATCCGCGATAGCATGAATTCAGCAGAGGCAGGTCTTGTCAGACAAATCTGATTGATTTCTTTGACTGGGTGACCAGGGAGTTGGACCGAGGGAGAGCCCTAGATGTGGTGTATTTAGATTTCAGTAAAGCTTTTAACAGTTCCACATAGGCGATTTATAAACAAATTGAGCACCCTAGGGATGGACCCTAAAGTTACTGATTGGGTTAGAAATTGGATGAAGGGGAGGCGACAAAGAGTACAGGCAAATGGAGCTCATTCTGAAGAGGATACCAGGGATCTGTCCTTAGTCTGATTCTTTTTAACATCTTTGTTAGTGATATTGCAGAAGGGCTTTCGGGTAAGGTTTGCCTCTTTGCGGATGATACCAAGATCTGCAATAGACACCCAGGAAGATGCAGATAACATGAGGAGGGATCTAGCTAAGCTTGAAAAATGGTCGACAATTTGGCAGCTGAGATTTAATGTTAAAAAATGCAAGGTCATTTATTTGGGCTGCAGCAATCCAAGGGAGCAATATAAGTATGGGGGTGAAGTACTTATGTCCACAGAAGAGCGGGACCTAGGCGTGATTGTGTCTGATGATCTTAAAATAGCTAAACAGGTAGAAAAGGCGATGGCAAAAGCTAGAAGGATGCTTGGGTGCATAGGGACAGGAGTAGCCAGCTGAAGAAAGGAGGTGATAGTGCCTCTGTATAAATCTTTGGTGCGACCTCATTTAGAGTAGTGTGTGTAATTCTGGAGACCGCACCTTCAAAAGGATATAAACAGGTTGGAGTCTGTACAGAGGGTGGCTACTAAAATGGTTAGTGGTCTTCATTATAAAGCATATGAGGACAGATTTAAGGATCTTAATATGTATACTTTAGAGGAAAGGCAGAATAGAGGTGATATGACTGAAATGTTTAAATACCTTCATGGCATAAATGCATAGGAGGGGAGCCTCTTTCGACTGAAAGAAAGCTCTGCTACGAGGGTGAAAGGGGATAGACTCAGGAGTAATATGTGGAAATATTTTTTTTTACGGAAAGAGTGGTAGATCCATGGAATAGTATCCCAGTGGAGGTGGTAGAGGCGAGGACAGTGTCTAAATTCAAAAAGGCATGGACCTCTAAAGGGAAAAAAAAAAAAAGGAGGACTGTTGTAGTGGTTCATATGGAGTGCAGACTAGATAGGACATGTGGTCTTTTTCTGCTGTCATGTTTCTAGTAGTCCTGGGACTCGGCAACACAGCCAAATGGGAGAGGATAAGTGGGAACCAGGGTTGCCTGGGCCTCCGGGAAGCTATCAGCATTGGTGATGCTCTATCGCGCTGGACCATGCACAGGGTCTTGGTGATCAGAGGTGTCACTGGGAAGGCATAAAGGAGGCCTTCCGTCCACGGAATTAGGAATGTATCTGCTGCCACCTGTGATTGGTGTGGCTGGCGGGAGCAGAAGCAGGGCAACTGTGTGCTGTTTGGGCTGGCAAACAGGTCCACCAGGGGGATGCCCCAGAGACAAAACAGCCCGGAAGCTTCTTCAGTGTTCAGGCACTCGCGCGGCTGGAGTACTCTGCTCAGCTTGTCCATCACGGCATTGTCTTGGCCCGGTAGGTAAACCGCCCTTAGAAGCATCCCTCTGTGTGCCGCAAAGGAGCGGAGGGCTACCACCTTCTGGCAGAGGAGTTATGACCCCATGCTTCCTTGATTGTTTACATAGAACATTATAACCTGGTTCTCGGCCTGGATCAGTACCGACTAGTGCTGCAGTCGATGACGGAAGACTCGGAGAACAAGAAATATCGCTCAGAGCTTCAGCAGATTGATTTGCTTCCAGGATTCCATCTGGGACCAGCTGCCTTGTGTCTGGAAGCCCTCACAATGCGCTCTCTAGCCCAGTAAGGAGGTGTCCGTGGTGAGGACCTTCTGGCAGGGGGGGGGGGGGGGGTAGGTGCCTGGAAAGGCATCCTGGCCTGAAGGCGACAAGGGATCTGCCACCATCCGAGGGAGTCCGCCAGTTGGCAGGTCACTCTCAGTTTGTCCCTGAGCCTGCCTGTGACTTGTGTCCACTGAGAGTGGAGGCACCACTGGACCGCTCTCATGTGCAGTCTGGTATATGGTGTCACATGACTCATGGAGGCCATGTGTCCCAACAGGTAGAGCTGAAACTGGGCGGGTAGCGCCTGGCATCTGTGTACCTCTGTGGCTAGCGCTCTGAGATGTTCTGACCTCTCCCTGTGGGAGGAAGGCTTTTGCCTGGAGGGTATCTAGCTGCGCCCCTATAAACTCTTAGGTGTTGAGCCAGAGCGAGGTGGGACTTGGGGTAGTTTATGACAAACCCCAGGTCCTGCAGGGCATTTATGGTGCGCCCGGTGGCGCACTGTGCCCCAACAGCTGTGTCTCCCTTTATGAGCCAGTCATCTGGATAAGGGAAGACAAAGGCCCCTTGGAGCCTAAGGTGGGCTGCGACCACCACGAGGCACTTGGTGAAAACCCTTGTTGAGGCCATTCCAGAGGTATTTTCTGTGGCTGGGATGGATCAGGATGTGTGTGTAGGCATCCTTTAGGTCTAAGGAGCATAGCCAATCTCCCTGCTGGAAGAATGGAGGCAGTGTTCCAAGGGAGGGCATCTTGAACTTCTCCCTTACCAGAAACATTTTATCTCCCGCAGGTCCAGGATGGACCTGAGGCCCCCTGTCCTCTTGGGGACAAAGAAATACCTGGAGTAGAAGCCCGTGCCCCAGAGGTATTTTGGCATTGGCTTCACTGCTTTGTCTTGGAGTAGGCCTGTGAGCTCAGTGAGGAACAGTGTCTGGGGTGAAGGAGGTTTGATGGGCTCTCCTGGGAAGTATGAGGATGGTGCCTACTGTAGGTGGAGGAAATAGCCCTCCCAGACATCAGTGGTGATGGCTGGCCACATTTAGGCAAACAAGGCTAGGCGCCCCCCCCCCCCTGTGGGCTGCAGAGGACCCTCTAGGGGAGAGGAGGTCATGCCCAGGCAGTCAAAAGCTCCCCTCAAGCTGGGCTGGGGCCGGCGCCTGGGACTTCAGAGTCTTTTGCTTTTGGGAGCCATGCCCCTGACCTTTGTGCTGCTGGCCTCGCTGAGGGGCTGAGAAGGCCTAAAAATGCGGGGTACTGCCAAAGCCCCTTGTCTTCCTTGGGAAGAAGGGCTTCTTCCCCGGGGCTCCTTCCCCAAAGCTGTACAGAGGTCTTCTTCGAGAGCCTGGTTCTTGTTAGGAACTATGTTTCGATCTCTGCAGTCTTGTCTGCCATGGGTTTCCCAAAGAGATTCACTCCAATGCAGGGAGCATCAATAAGTTTGTCCTGCACCCATTGTTCTAGGTCAGATGACTGCAGCCATGCTTGGCATCATGCCTCGATGCCTGTGGCGGCCACCCTGGCCGAAGACTCTAAGCCATCATAAGCTGCTCAAGAAACTTCGAGCACTCTGACAGCCGAGGCCAGAGACAAATCTTTGCAGGGGTTCCCCATCGAAGTCTGCCAAGAATCCACAGAGCTCCCTCGACAATTCCTTAAGGTACATGCCGATATACAGCTGATAGGACTGGATCTGGCAAGTCATCATTGAGCCCTGAACGGCCCCCAGCTGAGGGCATCGAGGGTTCAGGCCTTCCTGCCATGTGGCCCTGATAAATGAGGCTTTTGTGCTGGCGCATGGCTGACTCAACAACCATCGAGTTGTGGGAAGTTGGGTCAAGGAGCTAAGGCGCCTGCTGACAATAGGTACCAATGGTGGTGTCTCCCACATTTGGAGGAGGTGGCGCTCGAGGATCCGATGCACCGGTACCAAAAGCGTTTCCTTAGGAGGGGCCTTGTATGGGAGGATCTCCAGTTCACTCTTCGTCCTCAGTCTTGGGTCTGAGGACCTGTGATCACCTCGGTCGAGGTCCATGCCAGGCGGTCCATGACCTCCGCACTCTGAGCCTCGGGCACTTGCCGCAGAGGACTAGTGTCCCAAGGAATGGGACCTTATCCAGAGCAGTTGGCCATCTTGAGGCAGGTGGCGGTCCAGGGTCGGCTCAACGTCCGGGGAAGCCCTTTATGTCGAGGGTCCCATCGTCGGGGCGGATGAACCGGACAAACGCCCGCTGCATGACCACTAGGGCAGAGATACTGCTCTCTAAGGTCATCATACCAATTGGCTCCACAGCCTTCGACACGGACACCGAGGACTTTAGGCACAGCATCAGCACTGTCGAAGGGGAGTCCTTGATGATGATGTCCTTGGGCATCAGAGGCCATCCTCAGACGCAGACTCCTTGTGGAGCAACTTGAGAGGCCGCACCCGCTCCAACTTCTCGGACTCACACCGGGGATTGTGAGGCCTGGAGTGGGATTTCCCCTGCTTCCCAGACCTGTCCTCCGAGGTGGTCTTTGAAGATTTCATCTTCTTGCATTCCACCTATGGGAACTTCCTCTCTGAAGCAGTTTAGGCTTCGTGGGGCACTGAGGTACCGGAGGGGGCCCTGGAGCGTGGTGTCTCTGGAGACTATGGCACAGAGTCCGACTTTTGGAAGAACCTTTCCTGCTGCTGCTGCTGGCTCTTTAGAGCCTTTGCGGTCATGGTTCTGCAAAGTTTGCAGTCCGAGTCATTATGTTCCAGATTGAGACACTGGAGGCAGCAGTCATGCGGGTCGTTGAGGGACAGCGTAGTTACTCACCTGCAATAGGTGATCTCCAGGAACAGCAGGAATTTAGTCTTCACATATAGGTGACGTCGGGTACCGACAGAGCCCGTGCAGGAAGCTCCCCAGCTACCAATAGGCAAGTCTTTGGGAGCAGTCCACTGCATCTGCGCTACTGCCTTCCTGCTTTCCCAACCCTCTCTCCTCAGCTGAGTTTGTAGCTGAAAAAAAGGAATGAAAAAAATAGAAAAAACTACCCTACAACTCAAAGGGGAGGAGGGCTGGTTGTGAAGATTAAATTCCTGCTGTTCCCAGAGATCACCTGTTACAGATGAGTAATTACGCTATCACCAAGAACAAGCAGGAATGTAGTCTTCACATATGGGACTCCCTAGCTCCCAGATCTCTGAAGAGCTGGACCAGGTCAGAAAGTGGGACAAGATCATTTGAACCTAGACTTCCCTGCCAAGAAGTGGGCGGAGGGGGGGGGGGTGGTGGTAGGAGTTGTTTCTATGTTCCAAAGAGATGCTGAAGAACTACCTGGCCAAAGGCAGCATCCCGGCAGGAGTCCTTGTCCAAGTAGTAATGGGCTGCAAAGGCAGCTCAGCCAATCTGGTCAATGGCTACTGAACGTAAGTTGGCCACAGATGTTGCCATTGCTTGGACATTCTCTTCAATCCTCCCTGTTGAGGGTAAAGGCCAAGGCAGAGAGGCTCGCATCCTGGAGATTAATGCATGGCTGCGTGGATGGTGTCTTCGAGAGCGTTTTGGTTTCCTAGACCATGGGATGCTGTTCCAAGGGTTGCAGAGCAGAGATGGCATCCATCTGTCCAAGAAAGGTCAACACATCTTTGGTAGTAGACTGGCTAATCTACTGAAGAGGGCTTTAAACTAGATTCGTTGGGGATGGGTGAAGAAAGCCCCCAGGTAAGTGAAAGCCCCCAGGTAAGTGATACATTAAATACCTTTATGGAAATGGGTAACAGGGGTAACATATGGAAAGCAGTGTGTATTAATGCCCGTAGCATGGGAAATAAAATCTCTGAAGTTGAAGCTTTGGTGGGAGTGGCTGACTTAGATTTAGTGGCAGTTACAGAAACATGGTTCACAGAAAACCATGACTGGGATGTAACTATACCTGGCTATACTTTATTCAGAAAGGACAGGGTAGGAAGAAGGGGAGGAGGAGTAGCACTATATGTAAAAACTACTATTAAAGCTTTGGAATTACAGAGCTTAAAAGGGAGAGAGGAGGCATTGTGGGTTAAACTAGAAAGAGGGAAAGAGAAATCTATTTGCATTGGTGTGATATACAGACCTCCCTCACAAGAGGAAGAGGTGGACAGAGAGTTAATTGAAGACATACGCAGCATTGCTAGGAAAGGGGAAGTGCTACTGCTAGGAGATTTCAATATGCCAGATGTTGATTGGCACTTTCCTGCTGCAGTATCATCTAGGAGTAAGGAGATCCTGGATTCTCTACAGGGAGAACTATTCAGGCAATTGGTAACAGACCCCACACGTGAAGGGGCCATACTGGATTTGGTGCTTACCAATGGTGAAAGTGTTTCTGATGTTGTAGTGGGAGATCATTTTGCATCCAGTGATCACCAGATGGTGTGGTTCAGTATTAGGACTAGGGCTGTTAGAATCCATTCCAAGGTGAAGATCTTAGACTTTAGGAAGACTAACTTTGCGAAGATGGGCCAATACCTCAGGGAGTCATTAGTGGGATGGGAACAGCTAGGGGATGTAGAACAACAGTGGGCAAAACTGAAAGGGGGTATTTTAAAGGCAACCAACCTTTTTGTTAAAATGGTAAATAAAGGCAAAAGGAACAGGAGACCGCTATGGTTTTCGAAGGAAGTAGCTGAAAAAGTGAAGAAAAAGAGGGAGGCCTTCATGAAATACAAGAGATCACAGAGAAAGGAAGACAGGCATCTGTATTTGGAAAAACTTAGAGAAGCTAGCAAAGTAGTCAAGAAGGCAAAGATTCAAAAGGAGGAGGAAATAGCCAATGCAATAAAATGGGGAGATAAGACATTTTTCAGATATATTAGTGAGAAGAGGAAGGGCAAAAGTGGTATTGTCAGACTCAAGGGTACAGGGGGGGAATATGTAGAAGCTGATAAGGATAAAGCGGAATTGCTTAACAAATATTTTTGTTCTGTGTTCACAGATGAAAAACCAGGAGCAGGACCTCAGAAAACACCCACAAATAAGAACAGAAGCGAGGGACATCTTGAACAATTTTCAGAAGACTCTGTTCGTGAGAAACTAGCTCAACTTAAAGTAGACAAAGCGATGGGACCGGATGGCATACACCCTAGAATACTGAGGGAACTTGGGGACGTTCTAGCAACTCCACTGACTGACCTTTTCAATGCCTCGTTGGAGTCGGGAGTGGTGCCAAAGGACTGGAGAGAGGCTCATGTGGTGCCTTTACACAAAAGCGGAAGTAAGGATGTGGTTGAAAACTACAGGCCGGTAAGTTTAACTTCAGTGGTGAGTAAATTAATGGAAACGCTGTTGAAAGAGAAAATAGTGAGGTTTCTGGAGTCCAGCGGATTACAGGATCCAAGGCAGCATGGATTCACCAGAGGCAGGTCTTGTCAGACAAATCTGATTGATTTCTTTGACTGGGTGACCAGGGAGTTGGACAGAGGGAGAGCTCTAGATGTGGTGTATTTAGATTTCAGTAAAGCCTTTGACACTGTTCCTCACAGGCGACTTATAAACAAACTGAGCACCCTAGGGATGGACCCTAAAGTTACTGCTTGGGTTAGAAATTGGTTGGGTGGGAGGCGACAAAGAGTACAAGTAAATGGAGCTCACTCTGAGGAGAAGGATGTTACCAGTGGTGTGCCCCAGGGATCTGTCCTTGGTCCGATTCTTTTTAACATCTTTGTTAGTGATATAGCGGAAGGGCTGTCGGGTAAGGTTTGCCTCTTTGCGGATGATACCAAAATCTGCAATAAAGTAGACACCCAGGAAGGTGTAGATAACATGAGGAGGGATCTAGCTAAGCTTGAAGAATGGTCTAGAATTTGGCAGCTGGGATTTAATGTTAAAAAATGTAAGGTCATGCATTTGGGCTGCAGCAATCCAAGGGAGCAATACAGCATAGGAGGTGAAGTACTTTTGTCCACTAAAGAAGAGCGGGACCTAGGCGTAGTTGTGTCCGATGATCTTAAAGTAGCTAAACAGGTAGAAAAGGCGACGGCAAAAGCTAGAAGGATGCTTGGGTGCATACGGAGAGGAATGGCTAGCAGAAAAAAGGAGGTGATAATGCCTCTGTATAAGTCTTTGGTGCGACCTCATTTGGAGTATGGTGTGCAATTCTGGAGACCGCACCTTCAAAAGGATGTGAACAGGATGGAGTCGGTGCAGAGGGTTGCTACTAAGATGATTAGTAGTCTTCATTATAAAGCATATGAGGACAGACTTAAGGATCTTAATATGTACACCTTAGAGGAAAGGCGGGATAGAGGTGATATGATTGAGATGTTTAAATACCTCCGTGGCATAAATGTTCAGGGAGAGAGCCTCTTTCAATTGAAAGCAAGTTCTGCGACGAGGGGACATGGGATGAGGGTGAAGGGAGATAGATTCAGGAGTGATATGCGGAAATATTTCTTTACGGAAAGAGTAGTGGATCCGTGGAATAGTCTCCCAGTGGAGGTGGTAGAGATGAGGACAGTAACTGAATTCAAAAAAGCATGGGACCAACACAGAGGATCTCTAAGGGTAAAAAGTGGACTGTTGTAGTTGTTGTTATGTTAGGACAGACTAGATGGGCCTTGTGGTCTTTTTCTGTCATCATGTTTCTATGTTTCTATTATGAACAGTAACGATCTGTGAAGGAAAGTCTTGCTTTGTTGTATGCAAGAGAAATACAATCTGCTATCCATCTGGATAGTGTTCGTTTTGTTACTGGAAGGCCCAGATGAGTAGGATCAAAAGAGAGAGAGCTGGGATGATTTCCTAATGACTTCTGTCCTTTGAAGATAGAAGGTTAGAGCCCTTTTACAGTCAAGTGTATGTAGGGTTGCTTCTGCACGAGAAGTGTGAAATCTTGGAAAAAGACTGGTAGGATTACTGATTGATTGATACGGAAACACCACTTTCGGTAGACAGTGGGGATGTGTCTGAAGGACTACTTTGTCATGATGAAAGCAAGCATAAGGAGCATGAGCGACTAAGGCCTGCAACTCACTGATGCATCTGGCCGAAGTCAGGGCCATGAGAAATAGAACCTTCCAAGATAAGTATCGTAGGTGTGTGGTTGGTAGGGGCTCAAATAGAGGTTTGAGGAGTTGCGCCAATACCACGTTAAGATCCCAACGCTACCGGAGGTGGTCGAAGGGGTGGCTTGGTGAGGAGGCGGTCCCTTATGAAACGTGCCAAAAGAGGAACTGTGGAGATAGGCCTACCATCCATAGGTTTATGAAAAGCTGAAACAGCACTGAGGTGCACCCGTACTGAATTCATTTTGAGTCCTAGAGAGGACAAATGCAAGATACTGAAGCATGGGTATGGATGCTTCAAAAGGATTTTGATTATTTTGAGTGCACCAAGATGCGTATCCACACCATTTGAAAGAGTATGTCTTCTTGGTGGAAGGCTTTCTGGAAGAAAGGAGAATATCCTTTATGGCAAGTAGATAGTGATAGATTTTGATAGATTACACTCTCAGCACCCATGCTGTCAGGCGGAGTGACTGCAGATTGGGATGGAGGAGTGTCCCGTGGCCCTGAGACAGAAGACCCAGTCTGGATCCCAATAGGATTGGAGGAGTTTGTATCAGCTGAAGTAGAAGGGGAAACCAGGGCTGAAAAGGCCAGCAAGGGGCTATGAGGATCTAGAACTCTGCTTGAAGCTTGAGAAGGGTCTTTGGAATCAGTTGTATGGGGAGGGAACACAAAGTAATCCCCAACCCAGTCTGATCTGTTAATTCCATATTCAAACAAGTTTGGATGGTATCCTGGAGCAGAACTGTGGGAGTTGAGAGTTCTGTGGAGTGGCAAAGAGATCACTGGGCTTTCCCAGATCTGAAGAAGTTTTGTCATTGCTGTCGGATCTAAGGACCATTTGTGGGGTTGTAGGATTCAACTCAGCTTGTCTGCCAAGTGATTGGATTCTCCAGGAATGAAAACTGCACGAAGATGCATGTGGTGGAGAATGGTGAAATTCCATAATTTGCAGGCTTCCTGGCATAGGGGGAGTCCGTTCCATCTTGTTTATGTAAAACATTGCTACCTGGTTGTCTGTCCTGACTAGGATCTGACTGCTGGAGAGGTGGTGCTGGAAAACCTGGAGGGCATTCATCACTGCTCGAAGCTCAAGGAGGTTTATCTGTTGTGTTGATTCCTGGGCTGCCCACTGATCTTGTGTGGAGATGCAATTCAGATGTGATCTCCAACCAAGCTTGGAGGCATCTGTCGTCAAGATATGCTGAGGATGGGGCATCCGAAAGGTGACCCTACGAGAAGATTTGTTGGGGTGCACCACCATAAGAGAGACTCGGCCAGAGGGTGTGTTACTTGGATGATATCTCAGATTTCCTATGGCCTGGGTCCACTGGGTTGAGAGTCCACTGTGCCTGTCGCATGTTGAGTCTTGCATAAGGAGGTACATGTATTGTGGAAGCCATGTGTCCCAGAAGGCATAGGAAGTCTCGAGCCATGGCAGTCTGTTGTTGGCGCATGTGAATGGCTAGGTCCACTAACATGTTCAAACGGTCCACAGGAAGGCAGGCTCTGGACTGTATTGTGTCCAGCACGGCTCCTATGAAGTCCAATCTTTGAGTTGGAGTGAAGTGGGACTTTGGGAAGTTTATCACAAAGACCAGATGCTGTAGTAGAGCAAGAGTTCTTTGCCAAGATGCACAGAGTTCTCCAGGAGAGTCTGCCTTTATTAGCCAGTCATCTAAGTAAGGGAAGGTAAAGGACTTTGCTGCTTCAAAGATGTGCTGCTACCACGGCCATGCACTTCGTGAAGACCCTTGGTGTACATGCAAGACCAAAGGGAAGGACCCTGTATTGGTAATGGGTGCCTTGAATCGAAGGTATTGTCTGTAGTCTGGGTGAATCAAGATGTGAGTGTAGGCCTCTTTTGAGGTCTAGGGAACAGAGCCAGCCATGTTCCTGTAGGTAAGAAAGAAAGGTTCCCAGAGATCATCTTGAATTTCTCTTTTACAAGGAACTTGTTTAGTTCCCTGAGGTTGAGAATAGGCCTGTAGCCTCCTGACTTCTTTGAAATGAGGAAGTAGGAAGAGTAGAAGCCTTTTAGCAGTTGGTTTGGGGGAGCCGCTTCTATGGCTCCTTGGGAAAGGAGAATGTTGACTTCCTGCTTGAGCAGGGCATCCAGGGGAGGTTTGGTGGGAAAGTCTCCTCTGTAGTGGTGAGGAGGAAGTTCTCTAAAGTTTAGATGGTAAACTTTCTGAACTATGGACAGAGTCCATTGCTCTGTAGTGATGGACTGCCACTGTTGTGCAAAATGACAGAGTCTCCCTGGGATGGTGGAGGGTTCCTGTATGTGCAGGAGAAGGCTGGCTGTACTCCCTATGTGGGAGTCAAAAGCTTGGTGTAGTTGGTGCTTATGTGGCTGGCTGTGGCTTGGCAAATCTGGCCTTTTTTGTCTGCTTAGGACCCTGTTGTTTTTGTTGGGTCTGACAAGGCGGTTGGGAGTATGAGGGGTAGAACCTTCTTTTCTTAGGGTAGGAGGTTTTTTAGCTGCTGCCTTTTTCTTGGAAAGGCCAGCAGTCTTCTTAGAGAGTCTCTTTAGGGTTGTGTCGTCTGTTTCGAGCTCTCTACCCCTTCTCCCTCCAGTTCTTCCCATAAAGATTCTCCCCATTGCAGGGAGCCAAGCCAGTCGCCTTGCACCGATGGCAATAGACAAGGCCTTACTGGTTGACTCAAAGGCATCAAATGCTGCCTTACTGAAAAACTTTGAGACGTTTGAATATGTGCCAAAACAGCTTGGCAGGCAAGTCATTTCTCTTCCGGCAGGAATGGAAGGAAACCTTCCCAGTCTTTGTCAAGTTCCTTTAGGAACATCCCCATATAGAGGGATGTAAGAATTTATTCTGCTGGATAGCATGAATGCTTGAAAAAAACGCCAGGCAAATGAAGAGAGATTCCTCAATTCCCTTCCTGGAGGAATCGAGACATGGTTCTTGCTACTTTTTATGTGACATATTGCTGATTCCACCACCATAGAATTGTATGAAAGCTGTGGGTTCTGAAATCCAGGACACTGGGGAACCCTGTAAATAGTGTCTAATCAGCGACTGATTGGGGAAATAGAGGGGTTTCCCACATCCGGAGCATTAAGTTATGTAGGATCCAGTGTACCGGGATGATTGTAGCCTCTTTTGGGGCTGTGGGATACTGGAGTATCTCCAGCTCCTCCGCTCTCTGTTCCAGTTCAGATGCTTCCGGAATGGACAGGCCTACTGCCATGTCTCAGATGAACTCCTGAAATGACATGTCTTCAGAGGGGATTTACGCCGAGTAAATATGTACGGTGGTGAGGGTTCCGAGGTGATATTTTGGTGGTCATCGGAATCGAAGGACCGGTGATTGGAATTGGAGGAATCCAGATCAGATACCGGCGAGTCTCGACCATGCCATCGATGGCATGACCGGTATCAATGCTTGGCAAAGTCCTGAGGAGCTACGCCCGGTGTAGACCAGGGGTTATCAGTGGCTGATACAGATGTCGGTACCGAGGCCTTGGTTCTTGGTGCAGAGGGCAATACCGATGTGGAAGTCTGCACTGGAGTGGATGGAGTCATCAAGGTCGATGCTCCTGGCTGCATTGCTGCGGCTGTCGGTGTGATAGGAACTGAAGCCGCGAGAAGAGGCATTACAGTCCTCTCCAAGGACAGCATCCTCTGATCCAGGGAGGTAGCCTATGTCTGGTCCAATGAACGGGGCTGGGAGCCACTGTACTAGAGCAAGGCATCTGCGGCTCTCCGGAGGCCAAAGTTTCGGGTGCCTCCCAATTCCCCATGAGGGCTTTCGAGGACAAGTCCTCCTGCTGGGGATGTCTGGACCGATGTCCAGAGTTGGAAGAAGTCCTGGACAATTCCTGGTGAGTAGATCGGGATCTTTCCCTCGATTCCCGAGACTTGCCAGAGGAATCTTTGGACTTTTCCTTTGGATGCTTCAGCTTCTCTGAAGAATCTCGGAGTTTTACCTTATCTTTTGAAGGAGATGTGGTTTTCTTGGTCTTCTTCTCCGAGTGTCTCGAAGTTTCTTGAATGCTTCTCTGAGTGTCTTGAATGCTTTGAACCCTGAGAGCATGAGGATACTCTGGAGCAAGTAGAGACCAACAACATAGAGTCCGAGGGAAAAAGCGTAGTTATTCACCTCTAACAGGTGTTCTCCGGGAACAGCAGGAATCCGTCCTCACATATGGGTGATGTCGGCGCCGACGGAGCCAGCGTGGAGCATTTCCCCAACTTTCAAAGAAATCCTTTAGGAATGCTACCACGCATGCATGGTCCCCTTCCCACCCAAGGGTGCCATCTTGTTCAGTCTGATGACATAGCTTAGACAAAAAGATAAAAACAGATAGAGGCAGCAACTCCCAGGGGAGGAGGGTGGGTTGTGAGGACCAATTCCTGCTGTTCCCGGAGAACATCTGTTACAGGTGAGTGACTACGCTTTCTCCAGGAACAAGCAGGAAGTCAGTTCTCACATATGGGACTCCCTAGCTCCAGGCTGCCAGGACCCGTACCACAACAGCACCAACGGTGACCATCAGGGGAGGCTGCCAGCTGCAGAGGGCGAGTCCCTAACTAGAGACTCCGCAACACCCAGCTACCCTTGTCGCTATTTGTCCGGGAGCCTGACTATCGGACTGGAGGGCAGGAGTTGCTTATACACCGAGTACACTATGGATTACTGCCTGGCCGAAGGCAATGTCCCTGCGGGACTCACTCTCTAGGCAGTAATGTGCTGCAAAGGTATGCACTGAAGACCATGTGGCGGCCCTGCAGATTTCCATCAGCAGTATCGAGCGCAGGTTGGCCGCCGACATGGCCATGGCCCTGACGCAATGAGCAGTGATCCAGTGCTCCAAAGGAAGGCCAGCCCGCTCATAAGTGAAGGCGATGCAGTCTGCCACCCAATAGCACAGAGTCCTTTTGGTTACCAGCAGCCCCAGTTTACTGGGGTCAAACGAGACAAAGAGTTGGGGTGCTTTGCGATGGTCCCCCGGTCCTATGAAGATAGGACAGGGCACTCTTGCAATCCAAGGTATGCAAGACTGACTATCTTGCCTGTGTGAGGCCATGGAAAGAAGGTAGGGAGAACTACCTTCTGGTTGAGGTGAAAAGCAGACAGCACCTTAGGAAGGAACTTGGGATGCTTACGCAGTACCACTCTGCACGTGTAGAACCGGGTGTAGGGAGGATCCACCATTAAGGCCTGCAGCTCACTCATCCTGTGGACAGAAGTCACGGCCACCAAGAAGTACACTTTCCAGGAGAGGTACCTCAGGTGACAGGTGGCCATAGGCTCAAATGGAAGTCTGGTGAGCTGAGACAGCAGCACATTGAGGTCCCATTCCGCAGTCGGAGGGCGGGCCTAGACAACAGAAGGCCCACGAGGAATCTGGAGACCAGGGGCAGGGTCAAGAGAGGCTTTCCCTCTACAGGATGATGCTTTGCAGCTATAGCGCTGAGATGCACCCTGACTGAATTAGATTTCAAGCCTGAGTGCATGAGATGCAAAAGGTACTGCAACATGAGCTGTATCTGGCAGGAGAATGGATTCACTTTCCTGTCTGCGCACCAGACTGAGAACCTCCTCTACTTGAAGGCGAAGGCCCTCCTAGCGGAAAGCTTCCTGGAGGCCAGGAGGACCTCCTCGACCTCCCTTGTGAGGTGGAAAGGAGCCAACCCTACCCTTTCAGCAGCCACGCTGTCAGCGCTAGGGACCTCAGGTTGGGGTGCAGGAGGGAGCCCTCCTCCTACGAGAGGTGGCTCGGGGCATGGCCCAGGGGGTACTGGGGCTGTCAATGACAGAGAGCAGCAGGGGGAAACAGGGTTACCTAGGGGCCACCAGGATCACTGAGGCGTGCTCGCTCTGGATTTTGGACACTTGCGTATCACAGGGGTCGGCGGGAATGTGTAAAGCAGGCCCTGTGACCATATCAGAAACATATTTGCCGCCACCCGCCCATGGCGTGGTTGAGGGGAGCAGAACTGCAGAAGCTGTGCGTTGTCCGGAGAGGCAAACAAGTCCAGGCAGGGACTGCCCCAGAGCCGGAAGAGCCTCTGGGTCACCTTGGGGTCCAGGCACCACTTGTGTGGCCGGAGGACCCTGCTGAGCTTGTCTGCCAGGAAGTTGTCCTGGCCCAGTAGGTACACAGCTCTTAGGATCATGCGGTTGCGTAAAGGAGTGAAGTATTACGGCCTCCTGACAGAGGGAGTAGGAGCCCGTTCTGCCCTGTTTGTTCAAGTAGAACATGGCCACCTGGTTGTCCGTCTGAATGAGGATAAAAAGAACCTGGAGCAGGTGGAAGAAGGTCTGCAGAGCCAGAAAGATGAGGAGGTTGATCTACAGGGGAGACTCCTCGGAAGACCAGCAGCCCTGAGTGCACTGGCCTTCGCAATGCGCACCCCAGCCCGCCAGGGAGGTATCCATAGTCAGAACCCTGAGGTGCTGGTGCCTGGAAAGGCATCCCCGCCCTGAGATGGCGTAGGGATGTCCACCAGGTATAGTTCTAAAGTAAGAGAGCTGTAGAAGAGGTTTTAGGTGTTGCAGAAGTCAAATCTTGTTGAATATAGTTTTTGTTACATTTGTAATGTGGGACTGGAAAGAGGTGTTTATCTAATGTTACACCTAGGTATTTTACCTCATCCTTGACTTCTAGTACAATGTCATCAATTGATATGCTTTGTGGTGGATTGTAGGTTTGGTTCTTAGTGATTATAAGAACCTCAGATTTATTGTAGTTGATGTTTAAACCAAAGTTCTTAAGCCAGATTGAGATTTCTTTAAAGCAGGATGTTATAGAGTCAAAGTGGGGTGTGGTAATGTTGAATGGCATGAACAGCATTATGTCATCTGCATAAATGGTATAATCAATCTTTACTTTTTTATATGACATGACAGATTGGTTGTAAATATATTAAATAAGAGTACTGAAAGCACAGATCCTTGAGGTAGGCCAATGGTTTGAGAGTAAGTGTTAGAGAATGTGTGTCCTATGCTGACCTGTTGGGATTTTTCTGAGAGATAGGATATAAACCATTTTAGTGTTTTGTTGCACAGACCTATTTGTCTTAATCTTTGTATCAGGAGTAAGTGGATGACAGAATCAAATGCTGCAGCTATGACGAGGAAAATTAGAATGTAGGCTTGATTATTGTTATCAATTCCCTTAATGATCTTACTATATAGGACTAGCATCAGTGTCTCAACACTGTGGTAGGATCTGAACCCAAATTGGTTATCAAGCGGAGCATGGAGGTCAATGTGGTCTTGCAATTAAATGTAGATGTTTTTTTCAATTATTTTAGCCAGGAAGGGTAGACTCTAGATGGGTCTGTAAGGAAGATGGACAAATTTTGTCAAGGGCTCTATTTTTTAGAATTAGACATATGATAGTTTTTTTGAGCTCAAGAGGCTTGTAACCTTGAGAAAGTGATTTGTTGACAATTTCTAGTATGATAGGGGCTATTTCAGTAATTGTATCTTGGATCCATTTAACTGGACATGGATCTGCTTTTGATGATGTGGTGTTCATATTTGCAGTTGTCTTTTAAGGGATTCTAGATATATTGGATGGAACTTTTCCCAGGGTTCAGAAGGCGGTAATGTACTATTGGAGAATAGATTAATGGGATGTACCGCGGGGTTTATTTTAGACATATAAAAGTCTGCAAGCGTTTGGGGTGAAATGTCGGGTGATGCAGAAGGGAAGTTTGGCTGAGATGTGAGGGATTTTACTATAGCAAATAGGTCTTTTGACTTGTTAATTGACCTCATGAGAAGCTTTGTGTGATAGGTTTTTTTGGTTAGGTTAATATGACGACGATATCTGGAGAGCATGAGCATGTATTTCTCTTTATTATTTGGTGTTTTCATGGCTCACCAGGAACGTTCTAACTTTCTCAGCTCCCTCTTCATGAGTCTTAAATCATTGGAGAACCATTGTTTGGAAGGGGTTTTAGTTGTGATTTGTGAATTCTGTGGATTTGTAGCTATATTGTTGATGGAAGTGTTCCAATTGATTACGAGTGCATCCAAGTCATTTGCATTTAAGTCAGTGGACTTAAGGAGCTCTTAAGTGAAGATTTCTTTTTTGAAAGGTCTGTATTTGGAGTATAGTTTGGGGTGATTTCGCTCTGTATTAGTTTGCGACTTTGATTTCAAGCGTGAATTCAATGAGGTGGTGATCAGACCAGGGAACAGAAGTTATCAGAGGTGGGGTATTATGAAGTAATTGGAAATTGTGGGGTATAAATAAGAGATCAAGGAGGTTTCCCTTCTTGTGTGTGGAGTTGGTGATAATTTGTTTATATTTTAGCTCTTCCATTACTGTGGTGAAGGAAGCAGAATGTAAGGACTGTATCGAGGGGAGAGTGAAATCTCCAAGGAGCACTGTTTTTTTGTTTGGAGTTAACTATTTTGTCAATGTTTGTGAGGCCATCAGGGTTGGAAGTTGGTGGTCTGTATATGAGGCAGAATACCAAGTTTCCACTGTTGATTATTAGACAGTCTATATCAGACGTGGTGTGGTAGCAATGTAGTTGTGGTTATGAGTCTTATTATTAGAACAGCTCCACATTTACTCGTTCTAGGGGTATGGAATATTTTGTAATTAGGGGGACATAGTTGATTTAATAGACCGTTGTCTAGATCACTGAGCCAGTTTCTGTTATAAATAAAACTGTATGGTCTTGTAGCAGAGCGAGGGGCGAAAATCATTAAAAATGCTGGATCATTGATAACAGGCATATTACTGGGGACTTTTAAATACCCAGGTTTAAATGCCGTGGTGTAGTCTGAGACCCGAGTAAAGCATACCCTATGTTTTGGATTTCAATACGTAGTAGAACCAGTGTATTTGAGCGTAGGTTTATTGTTTTTCTTCTGTTATAAATAATACATCTTGACTGACTGCGTTTGCGTAATCAACAATGATTGGAATCTTCTTGTTTATAGACCTAGCGGTGATGTATGTACATTTAAGTGTTGAGGATTTCTCTGGGATCTTCTGAGTCTCGTGGGTGGCTAATGGAATGGGGTTAATGTAGATTAGTCTACGGTTGTGAGTGTTATTCGACACTCTGTGGTAAGACTTTTAAGGATCATGATGTGAGCAAACAATTGGGATTATTCCAGATTGTATGAGAGAGAAGAATTGAGCATTCAATTTCGTTGTTAAACAAGATAGAATAATTGTACCAATTATTTCTGAGGCTAAGAGTTGGGGAAGCATTTTGTTAAGTGTTTGATATCTAAGTCAAAGGGTGATATCTGTTAGAGCAATAGGGTTAATAATGTGGCAGAGCAAACAAGTTGGGGGATTCAATGTAGCAGAGAGGAGCAGATGGTAGAATATAATGTAGCAGTATAGGGCAGATGGTAAGCTATAGTGTAGCATGAAAATGCAATTAGGGTACAATGTAGAGGTACATAATAGATGGTAAGATATAATTTAGCAAGCATATCCAATTCGGATACAATGTAACAGTATATAACTGATGGTAAAAACGTAGCTAGAATATGCAATTAGATAATGTTAAGACTAGCATAGGTTATTAAAGCAGAGACAAAACGTGTACCAAAGGCTCAGTTACGTCGGTGTAGGTTGAGAGGGTCGAAAGGACCTTGAGCTACATTAGAAAAGATAAGATATTATTATAGGTAAGGAAACAGTACCTCTCCGAGAATTTGGCTGTGCGGGTTGGTGAGGCTGACCCTAGTAAGGCTGGTAAGGGCTAGCCGAGGGGTAACCCTATTTCCTTGGGAAAAAGGTCTTCTTTCCCGAGGGCTTATTCCTGGGGAGAGCCGAGATCTTTTCGGAAAGTCTCTGCTGGGTAACTACCTCGGCCTCTATCTCGGTGGCCTTATCAGATATAGGCTTTCCAAAAGTCTCCCCATTGCAGGGCACGTCTGCATCCACTGCTCCAGGTCTGCAATCACGTCTGGCACTAATGCCTGCGGCCGCCACCCAGGCTGAGGCCTCGAACCCATTGCAGGCAGCTCTAGAGAGAAATTTAGAGCAGTCCCAGACAGCCCCAGTCAAGGACAATAAGTGCTGGAGGAATTCCCCGGCGAGACCCACCGAGAACCCTGAGAGTTCCTGGACCAAGCTATTCAAATACATCCCCATATACAGCTCGTAGGCTTGTATACAGCACCCAACCATGGCGCCCTGGTAGTACTTATGGCCCAGAGCGTTGAGGGCCCGAGTCTCCTTGCCCAGGTACACGGACGAGTAGGTCTTTTGACACTTGAGCCTCTGCACTGACGACTCTACCACCGTTGAGTTGTGGGGGAGTTGAAGCTTATGGAACCCCGCACACCTTTCTGGACTCGGTAAATGTCGTCGACACACCGGCCGGCTTCTCCCATGTCCGGAGCAGGAGTCTTGAGTATGGGTGGGATCAGGACTGTGAGAGAGAGAGTCTCCTTGGGTGGAGACTCATATTGCAAAATTTCCAGCTCCTCGGTGCGCAGATCCTCCTTGGACTCAGTCTGCACCGAGAGCGCCTGGGCCATGTCCCGAACAAAATCATGGAACGCCACATCCTTGGGTGGGGAGTGGCATCAAGGCTGCAAGGGTGAGAGCTCCGAGGGGACATCCCAATGCCGGGAGGTCTCGGGAGAAGCCTCGTCCTTGGTCTCCCATTTGGATCCAGAGGTAGTTGAGGAATCAGCTTTGGGGGTAGCCCTGAGGAACTGGAGACCACCAAAGGACCGGGAGTCAGACCCCCGTAGGATTGCCAGGGAGAAACAGAGCTCTGAGGACCGGAACCTTGACTGGGGCCGAGGACTTACCCGAAGCCAACGGGCACTCGGTGCCTGACTCGACGCCCTGGGGATCCCCGAGGCCGGGGGGGACAGGAGTCGAGGCCGATGATGCTGAGTGTCCAGACATCAACGCCTGCTGCAAGGCCAGAATGGAAAAGAGACTCTGCTCCATGGCCGCCATACAAGCCTCAAAACCCGATGGCTTAGCAGCCTGTGGCGTGGACACAGAGGGTCCTGGGTCCGACGCCGGCACTCCGGAGAGTGTGTCCCTCTAGGAGGACTATAGGCTCTCGAACCCTGGTGTGGTCACCACCGGCCGAGGGATCCTGCCTCGAGATTTCAGGAGGATGCTGTACCAAGTCACTCGAGTCCCGCTGCCTTCCCAGGCTTGGATGGCAGCTTGGGAGGCTGTACCTTCTTCTTCTTAGGAGGGTCCGGCAACCTAACGGAGAAGCCGCCGCCGTGGGACTCCGAGGACGCCCGGATATCCTGAGAGGAATCCTCCTTCGGACTGGGAGAGGGGGATGCCGGAGCGAAGTCTGGCTTGGGGGAACAGCTTCCCCTGCAACTCAGACTTCTTCCTATTGGCCTTGGGCATCATGGCCTGGCACTGGTCACAGGAGGAGCTGTTGTGGTCTGGGCCCAGACAGCGGAGGCAGCAATCATGAGTATCGCAAACCAATATGGTCTGGCCACATCAGTCACACTTCTTAAATCAACCGGAAGTCATGGTGGGAGAGCATCCGGCCGGGGTCAAGGACACCTGGGTGAAAAAAGGCACAACATCATGGCCAAGTTAAACACCACCACTTCATACCTTGACTCCTGTCCAGTAAACTGGATAAAAGCAACATTACCTGAACTATCATCCTTCACATTATTAACCTCTCGCTAAATAATGGGTATTTACCACCTTCCCTTAAACATACACAAATCTGCCCAATTCTGAAAAAAACAATGCCTCTGACAAAAACTCCCCCACCTCCTACAGACCCATATCAAGCCTCCCATTCATGGCAAAACTAAGAGAAAAAATATCAACTACAGGACCACATCGACTCCTCTGCCCCACTGGATGAACATCAATATGGTTTCCACCCCTATCATGGAGTCGAAACGCTACTCACAGCTCCTATCGACACACTTGCACGTGGTATCAATGATCATAAGCAAGCCTTTCTCCTCTTATTTCTGGACATCTCCGCAGCCTTTGATAGCGTAAATCACCAATTAATGCTAACCAGACTCCACCAGATAGGGATCAACGAAACAGTCTTAAAATGGTTTACCTCATACCTTTCTGGCAGAACACAAGCAGTAATAATTGATGAGCAAATGTCAATTCCATACAAACAAAAACAAGGTCTCCCTCAGGGCTCTGTCCTCTCAGCCCTCCTTTTTAATATCTATCTCTAACCCATCTGTTCCATATTCAAACATTTCCACGCCATTTATCACATTTACGCGGACGACAATGTTACACCTACCCTTTAACATTTCCAACCCACCAACCCTATCACTCTGATTGCTTCTCTTAAATACAATGGCTCAAGGACCACAACCTCTATATTAATTTTTCTAAATCAGAGGCAATGTATGTCACCAGAAATCAGAGCTTTGTCCCTTCACCTATGATCAGGCTCCAGGATATCAACATTGCAGTCAAAAATGAGGTGAAATACCTAGGAGTCATTATTGACTGTACCCTCAGTATGGCACCCCATATAAAACACACAACTAAAAAGATATTTTACAAGCTTAAACTTTTAAAACAGCTCCGCCCACTGCTCCACCACTACAACTTCAAATCTGTTTTTCAAGCAATCATTACACCTCATTTTGAATTTGCCAATATTACTCTACAGGGAATTACAAAACAGAACATATGAAGACTACAACTAGCCCAAAATGTGGTAGCCAGAATAACCATGAATGTCAATACACTGGAACACATCACTCCCATACTGTCAAACCTACATTGGCTACCCATACAAAGCTGTATAAACTACAAAATTCATGTATCAACATTCAAAATAGTCAATAACATTGCCCCTTCATTCCTTTCCATGCTAATTTCAAAGAAAACCCCCAATCGAAATCAATGGAACAGGAACAAAAATAAATTTGTTATTCCAACAGAATTCCGGAAATCTAGAAAGTCGACAAGCAACAAGGCTTTCTCCCACATTGCACCCATCCTCTGGAATGAACATCCAGACCACCTCAGGGAAATAAACCACCTATACAAATTGCATAAAAAAATGTAACACACACCGCTTTACAATCCACTTCGGTAACCAAGCTGATAACACACCAGACAGATCCCATTAGTGCATTTCAACACCGCTTCCACACATATCAACAAACCGTTTTTGTTGAGATCTTGCCTTTCAGATTTGTCAACTATTTCATCCATATGATTGCATTTCATTATATTCTCTACCATTGTATATATTTTAACATTGTATCATGTTTTCGGTTCAATGTATTCTGTTCTACTGTATATAGTCTACATAGGTCCATATAATTGAATATGTACCTGTTCTTCCTGTACTATTCATACCGTTAATTGTAAACTGCGCATGATCCTATGTTAAGTGCAGTAAAAAATTTTTAAATAAAATTAATATAGCATTATTAGAAAATGTACAGAGAAGAGTCAACAAAATGGTAAAGGGGATGGAAGGATACCAGTATGAAGAGAGGCTAAAAAGGTAGGGCGCTTCAACCTGGAAAAGAGATGGCTGAGGGGAGATATGATAGAGGTCTATAAATTAATGGAGTGGAACAAGTAAAGCATAGTTACTCACCTGTAACAGGTGATCTCTGGGAACAGCAAGAATTTAGTCTTCACATATGGGTATCGTCGGTACCGACTGAGCCTGCACGGGAATGCTCCCCAGCGTCCAATAGGAAAGCTTTTGGGAGCATCCCACAGTGCCTGCGTGCTGCCTTCCCTCCTTTCCCAACTGTCCCTCTCCAGTTGGGTTTATAGCTGAGACAAAAGAGAGAGGGGAAAGAGAGAAAGATACAACTCCTAGGGGAGGTGGGTGGGTTGTGAAGACTAAATTCCTGCTGTTCCCGGAGATCACCTGTTACAGGTGAGTAACTATGCTATCTCCAGGAACAAGCAGGAATGTAGTCTTCACATATGGGGACTCCCTAGCTGCAGATGCCAGGGAGATGGCCCCAGAAAGTTGTGTGCCCTTGTGAAAGGGCTCCACTTCCCCCCATGGATCTCTGGCATCCTACCAGGGATGTTGGGTAGGAGTTGATTAAGTGAGGAACAGGTGTTGAAGAACAGCCTGACCAAACAAGGCATCCCGGCGGGAGTCCTTGTCTAAGCAGTAATGGGCTGTGAAGGTATGAACCGAAACCCAAGTAGCTGCTTGACAGATGTCGTCAATAGACACAGAGTGACAATGAGCCATTGAGGCTGCCATACCTCTCACATTGTGAGCTGTGACATGGCCTTCAAGAGGAAGGTTCTTACTCTCATAGGCAAAAGATATACACTGGGCAATCCAGCTGGACAGTGTCCTTTTGGAGACTGAAGTCCCAAATGACTAGGATCAAAAGCAACAAAGAGTTGAGAGGATTTTCTATGTTGCTGTGTCCTTTGCAAGTAAAAGGCCAAAGCTCTTTTACAGTCCAAAGTATGAAGGTTCCTTTATGCATTTGAGGCATGAGGCCTTGGAAAGAATACAGGAAGGTAAAACGCTTGGTTCAAATGAGAGGGCGAGACCACCTTTGGCATAAAGTGTGGATGAGTCTTAAGGACTACCTTATCATGATGGAACCTTGTATAAGGAGGATCAGCCACCAAGGCTTGCAATTCACTGATGCGACGTGCTGATGTGATTGCAATGAGAAAGATAACTTTCCAGGAAAGGAATTTCAAAGAGGTAGTGGCTAATAGTTCAAAGGGCGGTTTCAAGAGCTGCCCAAGTACCAGATTCAAGCCCCATGCCACTGGTGGTGGCTTAATGGGAGACTTCATTAAAAGAAGGCCTCTCATAAATCTCACTATGAGAGGATGAAAGGAAATAATTTGTCCATTGAGAGGCTTGAAAGAAGTTGCAATAGCACTCAAATGGATTCTCACTGAATTAGACTTAAGCCCTGCATTTGATAAATGAAGGAGGTACTCCAGTAATGATTCCAGAGGTAATGCAAGAGGCTTAAGACCCTTCTGCGAGCACCATATGGTAAACCTATTCCACTTGAATGCATAAGAGCGTCTTGTGGAAGGTTCCCTGGAAGCATGAAGGATATCCTTCACCTGCTGGGAAAGGTTAAGACTATGAAGTTCTAGGCTTTCAGCAACCAGGCCCTGAGATGCAGAGACTGGTGGGATTGGGATGCCACAGCATCCTGTCCTCTTGAGAAAGGAGATCTGGAGCAGATCCTAACTCCAGAGGCGGAGCTTGAGAGAGATGTAGGAGCAGAGGGTACATTTGCTGTAGCCAACGTGGAGCTATGAGGATAATATGACCTCTGTCTCTCGGAAGCTTGAACAAGGTTTTGGGAATTAGGGGAATGGGTGGAAAGGCATACAGGAAGTCCTGACCCCAATGGAGGAGGAAAGCATCCCTGGCCTGACAACCTCGAGCTGGAATTCTGGAACAGAACCGGGGAAGTTTGGCATTCAGTGGACTTGCAAAGAGTTGAAAAACTTTGGCCACCTGGTCTGCATGGAGAGACCGTTCGTGTGGAAGCAGAACTTGACTGAGTCTGTCTGCCCAAGAGTTTTGAATGCCTGGAAGATACACTGCAAGGAGATGAATCTGATGCTCTCTGGCAAGGGCCCATAGTCGCAAAGCTTCGTTGCAGAGCGACAGAGAGCCTGTTCCACCCTGCTTGTTCACATAGAACATGGCTACTTGATTGTCCGTTTGAACTAGGACTGTTTTGTAGCTGAGCTGGGTGTGAAATACTCAAAGAGCAAGGAAGATTGCTCTGAGCTCCAGGAGATTGATACGGAGATAGGCCTCCTGTGGAATCCAGGTAACCTGGGTAGAGAAGCCTTGCAGGTGGGCTCCCCATCACACCTCTGAAGCATCTGTTGTTAGAGTGGCTTGGGGTTGGGGGTTGCTGAAAAGGAGAACCCACCAAAAGGTTTTTTGTGACTGCCACCATTGGAGGGACAAAATAAGGTGATCTGAGTTTGCTATTTTGTCTGACAGGCAACCTGACGCCCGAGTCCACTGACTGGATAAGGTCCACTGGGCTGCCCTCATATGGAGGCGAGCATAAGGAACTACATGCACGGTGGATGCCATGCAGCCTAGCAACTGTAACATTTCCCGAGCAGTGAGGTGAGGTTTTAGCATTGCTTGGGAAGCTAACTGCACAATGCGAAGGCAGTGGGGCTGTGGAAGGTAGGCTCTTGTCTGTCTGGTATCCAGAAGAGCTCCTATAAACTCTAGGGAATGAGTGGAAGCAAGACCCTTGTCTGCCTGGTATCCAGAAGAGCTCCTATAAACTCTAGGGATTGAGTGGGAGCAAGGTTGGACTTTGGGAAGTTTATGACCAGTCCCAAACACTGAAGTATGCGCATTGTGCGAGACAGAGCAACCCTGGCCTCTGGCTCTGAAGGGGCTCGAATGAGCCAGTCGTCTAAGTAAGGGAAGACAAATATTCCCAGGGTGCGGAGAAATGCTGCTACCACAGCCATGCATTTTGTGAACACCCTTGGTGCAGAGGCCAGGCCAAAAGGAAGACGCCTGCATTGGTAGTGCTTCCCTTGAAACAGGAA
Organism: Ichthyophis bannanicus; assembly: GCA_033557465.1. Lineage (NCBI taxonomy): Eukaryota > Metazoa > Chordata > Amphibia > Gymnophiona > Ichthyophiidae > Ichthyophis > Ichthyophis bannanicus. The sequence continues at coordinate 1,337,489,784 of CM066033.1, read as the reverse complement.
TCGAAGGAACTTTCGGTGAGTTGGATGGATGAGAACATGAGTGTACGTATCCTTGAGATCTAGAGAACAAAACCAATCCTGACTCTGAAGATATGGCAGCAGAGTTCCTAGAGAAATCATTTTGAACTTCTCTCTGAACAGGAATTTGTTCAATTCTCTGAGGTCTAGAATGGGTCTGTGTCCTCCTGTTTTCTTTGGAATAAGGAAATAGGGGGAGTAAAACCCTGTACCCCGTTGGGGAATAGGTACCTCTTCTACTGCCCCTTGAGCAAGGAGCATAGTGACTTCTTGACCTAACGGCAAGCCACTTAACCCTCCATTGCCCATGTTCCCTGTAAGTATTAGTGTATGTGTCTCATATCCCTGCATGTTAAATGTATCCCCCAATTGTGTTGTGACCGCTTTGATTGAAGGATAAGGCGGTATACAAAACTGTCTAAATAAATAAATAAACGGGTCGTTGAGAGAGGTCTGAGAATTGAACTGTTTTACCATTGTAGGAGGGGGCATGGTGAGGAAATGAAGCTTGTACCCCTCTCTTACGACAGAGTCCAATTTTCTGCTGTTATCTGACCCCATCTGGGGGCAAAATGACATAACCTTCCTGGGATGGTGGAGGGTTCTGGGCTATTCAGGGCCAGGAAGGCAAAGTTCTCGAGACAGGAGTCAAAGCCCCTGTGGAGGCCGAGTCTGCTGAACTGGTTGAGGCTTAGCTACTTTTGGTTTCCTTTGTTGCCTAGGTTGTTGCTGCTGTCCCTTTTGGGCAGACTGACCTAAACGATGTCCCTGCATAGGAGGGATAAAACATTTTCTTCTTGTTGAAGGACGGTTTCTTAGAGGATCTTTTCCTCGCAGGATAAGCTGTAGATACAATCTAACCAAAGTGATATTGTCAGCATCTCTCTCATTAGCTTTTACCTACCAATTCTTGCCAAAGAGATTCTCTCCTCAAGGTATATTCCCCAGTTTGTCCTGTACCAAGATTTCCAAGTCAGATGCCTGGAGCCAGGCAATTCTACGTGCATCTATGGCAATGGCAGAGGTTCTGCTTATGCATTCAAAGCAGTCAAAGGCTGCACGATTCACAAACTTGGAAACATCCTGAGCATGTTTAATAAGAGCAAGATAATCTTGCCTTTTATCATCAGGAAGGAGAGGGCTCATACGCTCTAAGTCTCTTGTGATCTCTTTAAGGAACATTCCCATATGCAAGATATAGGAACTGATCCTAGCATAAAGCATGGAAGCCTGGAAGGATCGACGTCCAAAGGCGTCTAGAGTCCTACACTCACGTCCTGGAGGATTAGATGCATGCCTTTTTGCACTCTTTATCCGTCTCATGGCTGATTCCACAACAATAGAATGGTGTGGTAATTGAGTCTTCTGAAACCCAGGACAAGGAGGAACTCGATACATGATGTACTAGTAAAGGCTGTTAGTGTAGCTGGGTTTAAAAAGGTTTGGACAAGTTCCTGGAGGAAAGGTCCATAAACCATTAAGAAGGGACCCAGGATATCAATGCTTGACCTAGTACAAGCATTGTGGAACCTCTGTCTTTTGGGGAAACTGCTAGGTACGTATGACCTAGATTGGCCACTGTTGGAAACAGGATACTGGGCTTGATGGACTTTAGTCTGACCCAGTATGGCATATCTTATGTTCTTATGGTGTCGAGTCTTCGAGAGTGAGGAGATGTGGTCAGAGGTGTTTCCCACATCCTTAACATAAGACCATGCAAGATCTCATGGATAGGTAAGGTAGCTGCCTCCTTGGGAGCTTTAGGGTATTGTAGGATTTCAAATTCCTTTGCCCTAGACTCTTTTTCATGAGCCACTGTGATGGAAAGACCTCGGGCCACATCTCGGATAAAATCCTGAAAGGACATATCCTCTGGTGGAGACATCCTACACTGAGGAGAAGAGGAATCCTCATTAAGAAGTTCTCTGTTATCAGCAGAGCTTTCAAAGTCTTCAGACTCATCCGAGGATTCAAAGTATCTCCGATCCGGGTGATCGTGCAAGGCATGGTACAGGTAAGCGTAGTTACTCACCTGTAACAGGTGTTCTCCAGGAGCAGCAGGAATCAGTCCTCACATATGGGTGACGTCGGCGCCAACGGAGCCCTCGCGGAGCAATTTTCCCCAGCTTTCAAAGAAAGCCTTTGGGAATTGCAGCGCGCATGCGCGGTCCTCTTCCCGCCCAAGGGTGCCATCTTGCTCAGTCAGATGACATAGCTAAAAGACAGCAAAAATTAGCAAAAACGAAAGCACATAACTGCAACTCCAAGGGGAGGAGGGAGGGTTCTGAGGACTGATTCCTGCTGCTCCTGGAGAACACCTGTTACAGGTGAGTAACTACGCTTTCTCCAGGACCAAGCAGGAAGTCAGTCCTCACATATGGGACTCCCAAGCTTAAGGCTACCGGAGACCCTAAGCACAAAAATGAGCTCCCTCTAGCTCAGCAGCACAGAAGGAAGGAATCTTCTCTGAATATGTCTCCAATCGGTAGCCCAACATCCGGGACGGAGGGTAGGAGTTGCCTATACCTCAAAGAGGTTACGGAGGACTGCCTGTCCGAAAGCACTGTCCCTGCGGGACTCCCTCTCCAGGCAGTAATGGGCTGCAAAAGTCTGGCTTGAAGACCAAGTAGCGGCCCGGCAGAAGTCTGCCAATGGAACAGAGCGGAAGTAAGCCACCGACGTAGCCTTCGCCCGAACACGATGAGCTGTGACTCTACCTTCCAGCACGAGGCCGGCTGCCTCATAAGCCCAAGCGATACAGTCCGCAATCCAGATGGACAGAGTACGCTTGGAGACAGGGAGCCCCAACTTGTTGGGGTCATAAGACACGAAGAGCTGAACAGTCCTTCGTTGCTCCCGCGTACGGTCAAGGTAGAAGGTCAACGCCCTTCTACAGTCCAGAGTATGCAGGACCATTTCAGCTCGGCTGGAGTGTGGCCTGGGAAAGTAGGTCGGAAGTACCACCTCCTGGTTGATGTGAAAAGGGGAAACCACTTTGGGAAGAAACTTAGGGTGAGTCCGTAGGACTACCCGGTTCTTGTAGAACGTAGTGTAAGGAGGATCGGAAACCAGGGCCTGCAGCTCACTAACGCGTCTTGCAGAAGTGAGGGCTACCAAGAACAAGGTTTTCCATGAAAGAAAACGCAGCGGACAGGTAGCCATAGGCTCAAAAGGCGGACAGGTAATCCGCTGCAAAACCACATTAAGATCCCAGTCCGGGGCCGGCGGGCGCAAAGGTGGCTTAAGGAGAAGGAGGCCTCTGAGAAACCGAGCTACCAGAGGGTGGCTGGAAAGAGGTCTACCATCCACCGGCCTGTGATGCGCAGAAAGAGCACTGAGGTGGACCTTGACCGAGTTGGACTTAAGTCCAAGGTTAGAGAGAGAGAGCAAGTATTGCAAGACCACTGATGCCGAACAGGAGAAAGGATCTTGAGACTGCTGAGTACACCAGACGGAGAACCGACGCCACTTGAGAGCGTAGGCCTTTCGGGTGGAGGGCCTCCTGGAGGCCAAGACGACCTCCTCCACATCTGGAGGTAGCTGCAGAGGAGCAAGGACTACCCTTTCAGCAGCCAGGCCATCAGATGAAGGGACCGGAGATTGGGGTGTAGGAGAGTCCCCTGATCCTGCGAGAGGAGGTCGGGCTGAAATCCCAGTGGAAGAGGAGTGTCTACCGCTAGCTGCATCAGAAGCGGGAACCAAGGTTGTCTCGGCCACCGGGGAGCCACCAGGATCATTGATGCTTTGTCTCTGAGAACCTTGAAGAGCGTCCGAGACACCAGTGGCATGGGAGGAAAGGCATACAAGAGGCTGGTGGACCATGGAATTAGAAACGCATCTGCCGCTACCCGGAGAGGATGCGGCTGTCGAGAGCAGAATCTGGGCAGCTGCCGGTTCAGAGGACTGGCAAACAGATCCATGGTGGGGAGGCCCCACTTGAGAAAGATCCGCTGAACCACCAGCGGGTCCAACCTCCAGTCGTGTGGCTGGAGGATCCTGCTGAGCTTGTCGGCCAGGTAATTTTCTTGACCTGGGAGATAGACAGCCCTGAGGAGGATGCCCTGGCGTACTGCCCAAGAGCATAGCCGTTGCGCCTCCCGACAGAGGAGGAAAGAGCCTGTTCCGCCTTGTTTGTTTACGTAGAACATGGCAACCTGGTTGTCCGTCTGTATCAGCAGCGACTGGTGGGATACCAGGTGAGAGAAGGCTTTGAGCGCTAGGCGGATGGCTCTGAGCTCCAGGAAGTTTATCTGTTGAGCAGACTCCCAAGGAGTCCAGAGCCCTTGAGTACATGACCCTTGGCAATGTGCTCCCCAACCCAGGAGGGAAGCATCGGTCATTAGGACCTGAGAATGCGGAGGGGGCTGAAAAGCCACTCCTAGCACTAGGTTGGGTAGATGAAGCCACCATCGTAGAGAGGAGACCAGCTGGTCGGAGATCTGCACAGAGTCCGCTAGGCTCCCCGTGGCCTGATGCCATTGATTGCGAGGGCACCACTGAGCAGGACGCATGTTCAGTCGGGCATTGGGGGTCACATGGACCGTGGAAGCCATATGGCCGAGCAGTCGCAGAAAGTGCCTGGTGGAGACCAGCGCATTGCTGTGAAAGTGGCTGGCGAGATCCATGAGCCGCTTGGCCCTGTCCAGAGGGAGGAAGGCCCGTGCCTGAAGCGTGTCCAACCTGGCGCCTATGAACTCGAGATTTTGAGAGGGGAGCAAAGTGGACTTTGCGAAGTTTATGACAAAACCCAAGTGCTGGAGCAGAGCCACAGTGCGATGAGTCGCCTGAGCGGCCTCTGGTGAAGATGGGGCTCTGATGAGCCAGTCGTCCAGGTATGGGAACACAAACAGACCTTGGAGTCTCAGATAGGCCGCCACCACTGCGAGGCATTTGGTGAACACCCGGGGTGCGGAGGATAGGCCAAAGGGCAGCACCCTGTACTGGTAATGATTTCCTCCCACAACAAACCAGAGATATTGTCTGTGGTCCGGATGAATGAGGATATGAGTATACGCATCTTTCAGATCCAAGGAGCATAGCCAGTCTCCCTGCTGGAGGTAGGGCAGCAGGATTCCAAGGGTAAGCATCTTGAACTTCTCCTTTGTAAGGAACTTGTTGAGGTTTCGCAAGTCCAGGATGGGTCTGAGGCCTCCTGTTCTTTTTGGAATCAGGAAGTACCTGGAGTAAAACCCTTGGCCCCTCAGGTGGTGGGGCACCGGTTCCACGGCTTGTTCTTGAACAAGACTTGCTAACTCCTGAAGGAGTAAGTCCCTGTGCAAAGGTAGTCTGGGAGGCTCCCCTGGAAAGTAGGAGGGAGGTACCTGGTGAAAGTGAAGAAGATAGCCCTTTTGAACTATGTGAAGTACCCAGGTATCTGTGGTGATGTTGGACCACCTTTGGGCAAAATGGACCAGCCGGCCTCCTGTGCTGAGAGAAACCAGCTGAGGGGGAGAGGCTATGCTGATGAAGTCAAAAACCCCCACCCTGCTGAGCAGGGGCCGGTGGTGCAGGCTTGGGAGCTTGCTGCCTACGGGAGTAATTACCCCGTCCCTTGGCCTGCTTTCCCTGTGGGGGAGCTGCCGAGGCCTGATACTGAGGGTAGTATTTATAGGCAGCACCCTTCCTCGGGTAAAAGGGCTTTTTCCCCGAGGCCTTCTTCTTTTGAGAAGGAGCAGAGGTCTTCCTTGAGAGACGAGTCCTGGTGAGAGTCTCCGTCTCGATTTGTGCAGCCTTCTCATCCATGGGCTTGCCAAAGAGGTTATCACCTCGGCAGGGGACATCGACCAACTTGTCCTGTACCCAGGGCTCGAGGTCAGACGTCTGAAGCCAAGCCTGGCGGCGTCTACTGATGCCGGCCGCAGCTACTCGAGCCGAAGCCTCAAAACCATCATAGGCTGCTCGAGATATAAACTTGGAGCACTCCCGAATACCAGTAGACAAGGTTTGGAACCTCTGCAAAGGTTCGTTGGAGATACCAGCAGAGAACCCGGCTATTTCCTTAGCCAGGTCTCGGAAATACATGCCCATGTAGAGCTGGTAAGTCTGGACTCGACAAGCAAGCATAGAGCCCTGGAAGCACTTCCTACCGAGGGCATCCAGGCTTCGGGCTTCCCTACCAGGGGGCACCGAGGAGTGCATTTTTTGACTCTTAAGTCTATGCATGGCCGATTCCACCACCATGGAATGGTGCGGTAGTTGTGCCTTTTGGAAGCCGGGGCTCTTGCGGACTCGATAAATGGAATCGACCCGCTTGCTTAATACCGGCGACGACGCCGGGCTCTCCCACATGCGGAAGAGAAGTCGTTCCAGCATCGGAGGAACCAGTACAATAAAGGCCTCCTTCGGGGGAGAGTCATATTGGAGGGCATCGAGTTCTTCAACTCGAGGCTCCTCCTCGGGATCCGTGGGGAAGGCCAAGGCCTTGACCATATCCCTCACGAAGTCCGAGAACCGGGTATCCTCCGGGGGGGACCGTCTCCGAGGTTCGGACTCCGGGGAGTCTGAAGGGACACACCGAGTCCGAAAGGAACCAGGTGACTCTTCGTCCTCAGATTCCCAGGCCGACTCCTCGGAGGAAGAGTCGAGCGGCTCCGGTCGGGCAGGCACCGATGCTATCCGCTCCGACGCCGAGGGAGTCGGCGTCGACGGCCTCGGTCCCGAACGGGAGGCCGAAGGAGACCTCGACCGAGGATCGGCTCGGTCTCCGGGGTCGATTTGGAGGTCGACGTCCCGGCGGTCAGGGCAGAAACACCGGCGAGGCCAGCGATCAATACCCGCTGCTGGTCCATGAAGGCAGTCAGACTGCTCTCCAAGGCCGTCAACCTGAGTCCGAGCTCAGGAGACCCAGCAGCCCCCGACTCGGGCCCCGACGGCGTCGGGCCCGACGTCGGGTCCTTCGGAGGCGAGTCAATGAGGACAACAGTACTCACGTGAGCGGGCAAGTCCACCTCAAGTCGAGGATGTTTTGATGGCCTCTCCATCTCCGAGGACCCGGGACGGGAATCGGGGCTATGCGACCTGGCCCTCGAGGAACCAGGAGCGTCCACCGATCCCGCCCTCGCGGGTTTCTTCTTCCGATGATGTTCCCGGGTAGGAGACCCCCTTTCAGAGGAACTTCGACGATGCTCAGGACCAGAGTCCCGAGACGTCGAAGCCTCTGACGAGTTCCGAGCCCGGCCGGAGTCAGAGAAGATACGCTCCCGCTGATGCTGCCGACTCAACGCTTTTGAGGACATTTTGCCACATGGCACACAGATCATGGAGTCATGATCTGGTCCGAGGCAGCGGAGGCAGAAGTCATGAGTGTCTGTAAGAGACATGAGTTTCTTACAGAGATCACACTTTTTAAAGCCGCTGGCAGCCAAGGGGGGAAAAAGGACCCCTGCGAGGTCGAATGACCGGGCTGCCAGGGAAAAAGGCGCGAAATCTGTCACGAAGGACAAAAAAACGAAAAATAAGGAACGGACTCGCAACCGGCGTCGCGAGTCCGGGCGGGAAAAGAACCGGCGTCGAACCGAAGAAAAAAGAGAAAAAAATCAACTTTTCTGCGGGGATTCACAGACATCTGTAGGGCTCCGCGGAAAAAAGAAGACCGAGCAAGATAGCACCCTTGGGCGGGAAGAGGACCGCGCATGCGCGCTGCAATTCCCAAAGGCTTTCTTTGAAAGCTGGGGAAAATTGCTCCGCGAGGGCTCCGTTGGCGCCGACGTCACCCATATGTGAGGACTGACTTCCTGCTTGGTCCTGGAGAACCGATCATAGTCTGCATCGGAGTGGTCTGGTACCGACTGCATCGACATCGGCAGGTATTTTACCAGGACTGAGTCATGTGTCTCTATCCGGAATCGACAAGTCGGTACCGGTATCGTAGTCGGTGCTGGTACCGGTTGAATTGTCTGAAGCGTTTTCAGGGGCATCGAGGCCGTGAGAAGAGCTGCCAGACTGCGTTCAATGGCCAAGAACCTCTGGTCTATTGACGCTGCCGATGCTTGGGTATCAGTGTCGGATGAATCGGCCAGAACCCCAGAGCATGGCACCAGTAGTTCTGCCGAGGTTGAAGCCTCGAGAACATTTTGCCAGTGAAATTCCCTCAAGGACAACGCCAGAGGCATCTCGATGTTTAGAAGGAGATCTACCCTTTGAGGACCGGCTAGATTTATGTTTAGTTACCTGAGATCCATGGGAGGAAGACGAAGCCCTGGAAGACGTCGATGCCACGGAGGCTGCATCCGAGGGAAAAAGGGTGCTAAGTTTAGCAGCTCGGTTTTGCCGGCCCCTTTTCGACATCATCCCACAGGCAACACACTCTGAAATAAGAGTGGTCAGGACCTAAACATCTGAGACACCACTCATGGGTGTCGGGTGAGGGAAATGGTACCGCCACACTTAGAACACTTTTTAAAACCTGAAGTGGGTTTTTCCATTTTGAGGGAAAAAATTGGGCCTAGTGCCCAAAATGGCGCGTGGCACCCGAGAAGAAATTTACTGGAGAAAGATGCCAGAAACATTTTGGGTTTTTTTTAGAGAAAAGAAAAGAAGAATCGGCGGTACTGGTATAGTGTCGAGGGAAGGCAGACGCAACCACAAAAAAGAATAAGAAGGGAAATTTTCTGCGGTGACAGGACGTGCGACCTGTCGGCTCCGCGGAAATCGAAGAACTGGAGAGGTACAGCTGGGAAAGGCGGGAAGGCAGCAGCATGCAGGCGCTGTGGGATGCTCCCAAAAGCTTTCCTATTGGACGCTGGGGAGCGTTCCTGCACAGGCTCCGTCGGTACCGACAATACCCATATGTGAAGACTACATTCCTGCTTGTTCCTGGAGATATGTAGATCGATTACCATTATTAAAAGGGACCCCGGATATCACTGCTTAACCCAATACAAGCATTATGGAACCTGTGTCTTTTGGGGAAACTGCTAGGTAGTTATGACCTAGATTGGCCACTGTTGCAAACAGGATACTGGGCTTAATGGATCTTGGTTGGACCCAGTATGGCATATCTTATGTTATGTTCTTATGTTCCTGGAGATTAATCTTTCCTCTCAAATTTTCCTTTTATTTTTTCAGATTTTCACAGACCTTGACATGCATTCATCATCTGCTGGAGATGCTCTTGAGAGGAGCCATGATGGATGCATGGCTCCTCTCAAGAGGTTCTGGCTGATATGGCATATTTTTTTAAGTGCTGTTGAGTTGGTGTCGACTCATGGCAACTCTCTGGATAGTTGACACGAACTGTGTTTGGTCTTCAGTCATGCGGTTCATTGTTGATCAAGTGGCACCCATAGCTGCTGTTGTAGTGCTATTGTAGTATTGATCCATCTCAGTGCTGGCCTTCCTCTTTTGCATTGACCTTCTACCTTGCCAAGCATGATGTCTTCCTCTATGTCTCTCTTTGCATGATGTGTCCAAAGTATGAAGTTGAAGTCTTGTCATCTGAGCTTCTAAAGAAAGCTTAAGTTTGATCTTCTCATCTGCTGGTAGTGGGACACAATCTACTTGTCTGTAGTAGTCTAGCAGGACGATATGGAACTAGATATGGTTAACTTTGTACTATATACTGAATTTCTTGAAAAAAATGCCAGTGACTAGTATTTGTCACATACAAAGCTGTTGTTCACAAAGAAGGCTGTGGATAGGGATTATCACTGTGGCATTTGGACTATTAAAGTTCACAGAAGCTCCAAAGATGTCAGCTTGAAAGTCTGCCTCCTAATGGAGAGGAAAGCATGCATGATGTGTTATACAAATCTCGAGACAAGGGAAACTATGGGATTCTAAGTGTATATTTCTCTGTGCAAAGCTTTGGCTCTGTATACAGAGGTCAGCAGTGTTTCTGGCTCCTGTTATTTCTCTTACGGGACTCCTTTACAATAGCAGTCATTGAATATTCTTTACAAGAAAGAACAGGGATGGTTAGAGGTATCGAGGCAACTGGGGAAGACTGATCCACTGCTGCTATAGTATTAGTCACTGGTATTAGAAATGGATGGATCCACTCTTTCAGACTATTCTTGTAAAGGTGAAGAACAGGATGCATTTTGAAGCTTGACAGGCAAGTAGGATGCCACCTTTGCAAGCTTAACACAGATCACCATGCTGTAATACAGGCTAATAAGATCCACAAATTATCCGTACAGGAGCAGATGAGGTTGATGAAAACCAATATCAGGAAAAACTATTAATAGGTAGAGCTTTGTTTTCATTGCAGTTTGTCAGAACAGAAAAAAAAACAGAAGCTGAGGGACTGAGGAAAGGTCTATGTACTCAGAACTTCACATTACATTTTCAGCTCTGGGAAAATTGTTCCATCTCAGTGCCATGCATTGGCACTGCCCATTTGAATTATCTGATTATACCATGCTTGTAGACAGAAACTTAACTACTGTATCATTATGTCTGAGAGGAAACCGTGTCCATCTGTGCCAGGTAACCTTCTCTACCCCTCAAAAAAGCACAGTTGCTTACCTGTAACACAGGTTCTCCATAGACAGCAGGAGCGTACAGTCACACTCACTGGTGAAGTCCCTCGGACTGGGCCTTGAACATCTCTCACAGCTCAGAGAAGCTTTGTTGCTTTGCTGAGCATGCGTGCCTGCTTCCTGCCTGCTTGTGCTGAATCAGTTCATATCAGAGCAGTGAAGAATCAAAAAAAAATTCACAAAGAGATGACTATAGTCCATTGTGTTGAGGTCGACTGCTGCGGCTTCTTTTTAATAGTGTTGTTGTTGTTGGGGGGGGGTTTGTGTTGTGAGGAAGGCAGGCAGGAGAGTGCGACTGCATAACCCTGCTGTTTATGGAGAACCCCTGTTATTGGTCAGCAACTGCTCTTTCTCTGGAGACAAGCAGGAGGATGCAGTCACACTTATTGGTGAGTCCAGAGCTAGAAGCCACCCCATCGTATAACTTTGGATGCATGAATCGGCTGAGTAAACCAGGCGGCCCTGTACTGAGCTCGAGAGGAGTAAAATCATGCAGCAAACAGATTTTTTGAAGACAGTCTGGCCAAAGGCAGCGTCCCTTGTGAAAGAATGATCCAAACTGTGGTGTTTAGTGAAGGTGTGGATGGACGATCAGATGGTTGCCCTGCAGATGTCCTAGGTGGAGACAGAAGCCAGACTGGCAATGGAGGTGGCGGTGGCCCTGAGCTTGTGAGGGGCAACACGCCCTGGACAAGGGAGAGCTGCTTGCTCATAGCAAACACGCAAAAATGCACTCCACTCAAAAACAAAAATTATAGCGAATGTCCAGAGCTAAACACTAATAGCATCAACATAACCAGAAGAGAGGGGAAGGTCTCAGAACATCGGGCTACTACAAAAAGTTGAAGAAAAAACATCAAGCTTTTAGCCCCATCACATCAACGACCAACCCACCACTCTCCCGGACTATTTTCCTACAAACATCTCATGGCAATACCACTCTTCAGATCATCATCAAAAGAATCCCATCCAGTTGATACGGTCTTCTTATTGAAAGATGATTCTCTTCATCTCGATGAGATTCAGGATCTAATCCCAATGCCGTACTCATTGGCACCAAATACTTGTTTCGCAAACACTGCTTCTTCAAGGGAAAGTTGAAAAACTGCCATAAAAAACAAACACACCATATACTATAAAACTCAACAACAAACCCAAGACTATACCCTAAAAACCAAATAAAATGAACTCTACTTACCAACCAAATAGCCAGACAAGCAAACCTTAATCATCAAGGACTTTAAACAGCACCCAGGCGCTACACACAAACACGCCGCGCATGCGGTCTGCTCACTAACCCACAGCTTACATACCAAAGACAATACCTTCATGCTCCACCTATTCAACTAAATACACACTCCCCAATCAATTTGGGAATTCAGGTCACCCGGAGCCACAGTCTTCAATCAAAAGATCCAGCGCTGCTCACAAAAAAGTCTGTTCTCGCATCCGATCTTTGAACCCTCTTTCAACAACATCCATACAAAAACATCTCATATCCTCAAAAGAATGTCCAGTCGTTAAAAATGCTGAACAATTTGAGTTTCACAAACTTTGCATCGCAATCTACTGCAGTGCTCACCTATCCTAACCCAAAAAGATATCAAGGTCTTGCCTATACATTTTGCAGCTCATTCTGCATTATGTAATAATCTGGATGATAGTTCTGCTCATTCTGTATTGAGTAGGGATTTGGGTGAAACTGAGGGGACGGGGGTAGAGACCATAAGGGCATGCTCGAAGAGGGTTACGTTACCTTTAAAATCCACCTAGACCCCTTCAGGTCAAACCCATCCAGCCTTAGTAGTATATGAACAGTCGATACTGCAGGAAGTTGAACGGTTAGAAAAAACATTGCGTTGGTCACGTTGTGTGTTGACTTTGGCAGAAATGCAAGCTTTGAAAGATCTCTCCTCCAGACCTGAATTAGTCATTAGGCGGGCTGATAAAGCAGGGGCTATAGTTATTTTAGATCAATGTGCTTATGTTAATAAAGCCGATCGTCAGCTCCGAGATGAGGAGGTTTACAAACGGTTGTCTATTGACCCCACAGTACAATTACAGGATTGGGTTAAAAATGTAACTAAAGTGGCTTTGCAGGGCAAATTAATTTCTAAAAAGGACTTTTCTTTTTTGAATGTGTCCTCTCCAGAGATCTCGAAGTTCTACTTATTACCCAAGACCCATAAATGTTTAGTTAACCCTCCGGGGAGACCCATCATGTCTACAAGGAGATCTGTTTTAGAACCAGTCAGTATTTGTTGATTTTTTAAGACCGTTGTTGGTTGACATACCTTCTTATGTGAAGGCCACTACCCATTTCCTGCAAATACTGGAGGATGCCTCTCACATTGGGCGTCTGAACCAGACACAATGTTAGTAAAGTTAGATGTGGCTGCCTTGTATACCAGTATTCCCCAAGAGACAGCAGCTGAGGTGGTTGAGATTGCCTTGCGTCGTCGTGGGGATCTCTCGGAGGAAATGATTATTTTTTTGCAAAATTTGGCTAGGTTAGCTTTGGGACATAATTATTTTGTTTGAGACGACAATTTATCAGCAAATCTCAGGGGTAGCCATGGGGGCCACATTCGCCCCCTCAATAGCCAATCTTTTTATGGATTGCTATAAATGGGTGAAAGAATTTGCTTATGTTTCATGTGTCAAGCTGTGGTGGAGGTATATAGACGACATCTTTATGATCTGGCGTGGGTCTCTTGAGAGCTTGTTGGACTTTTTTGGATGGTTGAATGGCCTTGACCCTTGTATTCAATTTACTTCAGTGTACCATCGGGATGAGATTGCCTATTTAGATGTGCTGGTAAGAAGGGGCCCGCGAGGGTGGATCACATCTGTTTTCTGGAAGGAGACAGATAGGAATACTTTTCTCCACTACTCGAGTGCACATCCAGTACGTTTAAGGGATGGGTTACCCTTTTCCCAGTTCATTCATTTCCGCCGCAATTGTTCTTATGTTGGTGATTTTAAAATTAGATCTAGATCCTTGCGTGCGGATTTTACAGATTAGAGGTTACCCTGCTCGGGTTGTGAATTTGGCATGTCGTCGGGCTCTGTTTAATAATCGTGCCCTATTATTGTGTCCCTGTAACCAGAGGAAAGCATTGGGGATTGACGAGTGTGTGAATTTTATTTCAAAATATTCCCCTTTCAGTATGCAGATTTAGCGTATTATAACTAAATATGCAAACATGTTGCAGGCAATTCCAGGGCTGGAGGGGAAGCAAACACGGTGTGTGTGGTTGCGGGACCAAAATTTAAAAGAAAAGCTAAGTCCCGTCTCTCTTCCTTCATTGAGTCCTCAAAATCTGGCAGGTGGGGGGCATCATAGATGTGGTAAGTGTTCCATCTGCCCGGTTTCCTATGATGTTCAGTCATTCTCATACTATGATAAAGTTTATAAATTGAGGTGGGCAACCTGTTGTGCTTCTGTTGGGGTAGTGTATGGCATTTTTTGCCCATGCAGTTTATTGTATATAGGCAAGACCTTGAGATCTTTTCGGGTTAGGATAGGTGAGCACCACAGTAGATTACGATGCAAAGTTCGTGAACCTCCGATTGTTCAGCATTTTTTAACGACCAGACATTCTTTTGAGGATATGTTTTTGTATAGACGTTGTTGAAAGAGGGTTCAACGGTCGGACGCGAGAACAGACTTTACTTTTTTGTGAGCAGCGCTGTATCTTTCGATTGAAGACTGTGGCTCCGGGTGGCCTGAATTCCCAAATTGATTGGGGAGTGTGCATTTAGTTGAGTAGGTGGAGCATGAAGGTATCGTCTTTGGTATATAAGCTGTGGGTTAGTGAGCAGATCACATGCGCGGCATTTTTTGTGTAGCGCCTGGGTGCTGTTTAAAGCTCTTGATGTTTAAGGTTTGCTTGTCTGGCTATTTGGTTGGTAAGTAGAGTACATTTTATTTAGTTTTTAGGGTATAGTCTTGGGTTTGTTGTTGAGTTTTATAGTATATGGTGTTTTGTTTGTTTTTTAAGGCAATTTTTCAACTTTTCCTTGAAGAAGCAGTGTTTGCGAACCGTGTATTTGGTGCCGATGAGTATGGCGTTGGGATTAGATGCTGAATCTCATCAAGATAAAGAGAATCATCTTGCAATAAGACCTTATCAACTGGATGTGATTCTTTTGATGATGTTCTGAAGCGTGGTATTGCCATAATATGTTTGTAGGAAAATAGTCTGGGAGAGTGGTGGGTTGGTTGTTGATGTGATGGGGCTAAAAGCTTGAAGTTTTTTCTTCAGCTTTTTGTAGTAGCCTGATGTTCTGAGACCTTCCCCTCTCTTCTGGTTATGTTGAAGCTATTAGTGTTTAGCTCTGGATATTCGCTATAATTTTTGTTTTTGAGTGGAGTGTATTTTTGAGTATTGGGATCTATTTCACTCCGAATAGCGCTCATAGCAAAAAGCAACATAGTCCACAATCCAGGAGGAAATGGTCAGCTTCGCTGCCAGTTGTCCAGGGTTGTTGGGCTTGAAAGTCAGAAACAACAGACAATGTGGGGAAGGGCGCAGTACAATGAAGTTAGAAGAGAAGAGCCCTTCTGCAGTCTAAGGTATGCAATATCTCCTCCAGAGAGCCAACAGGGGCATTCAGAAAGAAAGCGGGGAGCACTATGATCTGGCTGATGTGAAAGTCAGAGACACCATCGAGAGAAAGCGTAGTTACTCACCTGTAACAGGTGTTCTCCAGGAGCAGCAGGAATCAGTCCTCACATATGGGTGACGTCGGCGCCAACGGAGCCCTCGCGGAGCAATTTTTCCCCAGCTTTCAAAGAAAGCCTTTGGGAATTGCAGCGCGCATGCGCGGTCCCCTTCCCGCCCAAGGATGCCATCTTAGCCAGTCTGATGACATAGCTAAAAGACAGCTTAAAAATTCTTTAAAAAACTAAATGATATGATTGCAACTCGAAGGGGAGGAGGGAGGGTTGTGAGGACTGATTCCTGCTGCTCCTGGAGAACACCTGTTACAGGTGAGTAACTACGCTTTCTCCAGGACCAAGCAGGAAGTCAGTCCTCACATATGGGACTCCCAAGCTTAAGGCTACCGGAGACCCTAAGCACAAAAATGAGCTCCCTCTAGCTCAGCAGCACAGAAGGAAGGAATCTTCACTGAATTATTACCCACCGGTAGCCCAACATCCAGGATGGAGGGTAGGAGTTGCTCAAACCTCGAAGAGATTTCGGAGGACTGCCTGTCCGAAAGCACTGTCCCTGCGGGACTCCCTCTCGAGGCAGTAATGGACCGCAAAAGTCTGGCTCGAAGACCAAGTAGCGGCCCGGCAGATGTCTGCCAATGGAACAGAGCGGAGGTAAGCCACTGACGTAGCCTTCGCCCGAACACAATGAGCCGTGACCCAACTTTCTAACAAGAGTCCAGCTGCTCCATAAGCCCAAGCGATACAGTCAGCAACCCAGATGGACAGAGTACGCTTGGAGACAGGGAGCCCCAATTTATTGGGGTCAAAAGACACGAAGAGCTGAGCAGCTTTGCGGTGCTCCCGCGTACGGTCAAGGTAGAAGTTCAACGCCCTTCTACAGTCCAGGGTATGCAGGACCATTTCAGCTCGGTTGGAGTGTGGCCTGGGAAAGAAGGTCGGAAGTACCACCTCCTGATTGATGTGAAAAGGGGAGACCACTTTTGGAAGAAATTTAGGGTGAGTCCGTAGGACTACCCTATTTTTGTAGAACCGAGTGTAAGGGGGATCAGACACGAGGGCCTGTAGTTCACTTACGTGTCTAGCGGAAGTGAGGGCTATCAAGAATAAGGTTTTCCAAGAAAGAAAACGGAGAGGACAGGTAGCCATAGGTTCAAAAGGCGGACAGGTGATCCGCTGCAAAACCACATTCAGATCCCAGTCAGGCGCTGGCGGGCGCAGAGGTGGTTTAAGGAGAAGGAGACCTCGGAGAAACCGTGCCACGAGAGGGTCGTTGGAAAGAGGTCTGCCGTCCACCGGCACATGATGTGCTGAAAGAGCACTGAGGTGAACCTTGACGGAGTTGGACTTAAGTCCAAGATTAGAGAGGTAGAGCAAGTACTGCAAGACCACCGACACCGAGCAGGAGAAGGGATCCAGAGACTGCTGGGTACACCAAACGGAAAAACGACGCCATTTAAGGGCGTAGCATTTGCGGGTAGAAGGTCGCCGGGAAGCTAGGACGACCTCTTCCACCTCTGCCGGCAGTAGAAGGGGAGCAAGGACTACCCTTTCAGCAGCCAGGCCATCAGATGTAGAGATCTGAGGTTGGGGTGTAGCAGGGACCCCTGATCTTGTGTTAGGAGATCTGGTTGAAACCCCAGAGGGAACGGAGCCTCCACCGCCAGTTGCAGCAGGAGTGGAAACCACGGCTGTCTGGGCCACCGAGGAGCTATCAGGATCATGGAAGCTTTGTCTCTGAGAACCTTGAAGAGTTCGAGAGATTAGCGGTATGGGAGGAAAGGCATACAGAAGGCTTTTCGACCATGAGAGCAGAAAAGCATCCCCCGCTACTCGGAGGGGATGCGGCTGCCGAGAGCAGAAACGAGGAAGTTGCCGGTCGAGAGGACTGGCAAAAAGATCCAGCGTGGGGAGGCCCCACTTCAGAAAAAGTTTCTGAACTACCAAGGGATCCAGGCGCCACTCGTGCGGCTGGAGGATTCTGCTGAGTTTGTCCGCCAGGCAATTTTCTTGGCCTGGGAGATAAACTGCCTTGAGAAGAATGCCGCGGCTGACGGCCCAAGAGCAGAGCCTCTGCGCTTCCCGACAGAGAAGGAAGGAGCCCGTGCCCCCCTGTTTGTTCACGTAGAACATGGCAACTTGATTGTCCGTCTGGACAAGGACGGACCGGCGAGAAGTCAGGTGGGAGAAAGCCTTGAGAGCCAGACGGATTGCTCTGAGCTCCAGGAAGTTGATCTGCTGCGCAGACTCCCACGAGGTCGAGAGACCTTGAGTACATGCCCCTTGGCAATGCGCTCCCCATCCCAGGAGAGAAGCATCGGTCGTCAGTACTTGAGCAGGCGGAGGAGATTGAAAAGGCATTCCGAGTACCAGGTTCGGCTGATGAAGTCACCACTGCAGAGAAGAGGCCAGCGGGCCGGAGATCTGCACTAAGTCGGCGAGGCCGCCCGTGGCCTGTTGCCACTGCTTGCGAAGGCACCACTGAGCAGGCCGCATATTCAGGCGGGCGTTGGGGGTCACGTGGACGGTGGAAGCCATATGGTCGAGTAGTCTCAGAAAGCGCCTGGCCGAGACCAAAGACTGGCTGCGAAAACGGCTGGCTAGGTCCATGAGCCGCTGAGCTCTGTCGAGAGGCAGGAAAGCTCGCGCCTGAAGAGTGTGCAATCTTGCGTCGATGAACTCGAGATCTTGCGAGGGGAGCAAAGTGGACTTTGTGAAGTTTACGACAAAGCCCAAGTACTGGAGAAGAGTCACAGTGCGGTGCGTGGCTTGTGTGACCTCTTGAGAGGACGATGCTCTGATGAGCCAGTCGTCTAGGTAAGGAAAGACAGAGGCCCTGAAGCCTGAGATAAGCCGCCACCACCGCAAGACATTTTGTGAAGACTCGTGGTGCGGAGGATAGGCCAAAGGGCAGTACTCTGTACTGGTAATGATTTCCTGCCACCACAAACCTTAGGTATTGGCGGTGGCTTGGGTGGATGAGGATGTGCGTGTAGGCATCCTTTAGATCCAAGGAGCATAGCCAATCTCCCTGCTGGAGGTAGGGCAGAAGGATTCCAAGGGTAAGCATCTTGAACTTCTCCCTCACGAGGAACTTGTTGAGGTTGCGCAAGTCCAGGATGGGTCTGAGGCCTCCTGTTCTTTTTGGTATTAGGAAATACCTGGAATAAAAGCCTTGACCTCTCAGGTGGTGGGGCACCGGTTCCACAGCCTGTTCCTGAAGAAGACTTGCTAACTCCTGAAGGAGTAAGTCCCTGTGCAGAGGGAGTCGTGGAGGCTCTCCCGGAAAATAGGAGGGAGGGACCTGGTGGAAGTGGAGAAGATAGCCTTCTCGCACAACATGAAGCACCCAGGCATCTGATGTGATGTTGGACCACCTGTGGGCAAAGTGGACCAGCCGGCCTCCTGTGCTGGGAGAAACCAGCTGAGGGGGAGAGGCTATGTCGATGAAGTCAAAAACCCCCACCCTGCTGAGCAGGGGCCGGTGGTGCAGGCTTGGGGGCTTGCTGTCTACGGGACCCGTTACCCCGTCCCTTGGCATGCTGACCCTGTTGGGGAGCTGAGGAGGCCTGATACTGAGGGTAGTGTTTATAGGCAGCCACCTTCCTCGGATAAAAGGACTTTTTTCCCGAGCCCTTCTTCTTTTGGGAAGGGGCAGAGGTCTTTCTAGAGAGCCTTGTTCTGGTGAGAGTTTCCGTCTCGATTTGCGCAGCCTTCTCAGCCATGGGCTTGCCAAATAGGTTCTCACCACGGCAGGGGACATCGACCAACTTGTCCTGCACCCAGGGTTCAAGGTCAGACGACTGAAGCCAAGCCAGTCGGCGGGCACCGATGCCGGCTGCGGCCACTCGAGCTGATGCTTCAAAGCCATCATAGGCTGCTCGAGAAATGAACTTGGAGCATTCTCGAATTCCAGTGGACAAGGCTAGGAACCTCCGCAAAGGTTCCTCGGAAAGTCCAGCAGAGAATCCGGCTATCTCCTCAGCCAGGTCTCTAAGGTACATGCCCATGTAGAGCTGGTAGGTCTGGACCCGACAAGCAAGCATAGAGCCTTGGAAACACTTCTTACCGAGGCTATCCAGGTTGCGGGCCTCCCTGCCGGGAGGCACCGAGGAGTGCATCTTCTGGCTCTTGAGCCTATGCATGGCCGATTCCACCACCATGGAATGGTGCGGCAGTTGTGCCTTCTGGAAGCCAGGGCTCTTGCGGACTCGATAGATGGAATCGACCCGCCTGCTTAAAACCGGCGACGACGCCGGACTCTCCCACATGCGGAAGAGCAGTCGTTCCAGCATGGGAGGAACCGGTACAGTAAAGTGCTCCTTTGTAGGAGAGTCGTACTGGAGGGCGTCGAGCTCTTCGGCTCGAGGTTCCTCCTCGGGATCCGCAGGGAAGGCCAAGGCCTTGGCCATATCCCTTACGAAGTCCGAGAACCGGGCGTCCTCCGGAGGGGACTGCTTCCGAGGTTCGGACTCAGGGGAGTCCGATGGGACACACCGAGTCCGAAAGGAATCAGGTGACTCTTCCTCCTCGGATTCCCAGGCCGACTCCGAGGAGGAGTCGATGGGGTCAGGTCGGGCGGGCGTAGACGCCGGCCGCCCGCACTTACGCCGAGGGGGTCGGCGTCGGCGACCTCGGTCCCGAACGGGAGGCCGAGGGTGACCTCGACCGAGGATCGACTCGAGCCCGCATGGACTCGAGGATCAGCTCGGTCTCCGGGGTCGACTTAGACGTCAACGTCCCGGCGGTCAGGGCAGAGACGCCAGTGAGGCTAGCGATCAGTGCCCGCTGCTGGTCCATGAAGGCAGTCAGACTGCTCTCCAGGGCCGTCAACCTGAGTCCGAACTCAGGAGACCCAGCAGCCGCCGACTCGGGCCCCGACGGCGTCGGGCCCGACGTCGGACCCCTCGGAGGCGAGTCCACGAGGACAACAGGACTTACCGGATCAGACGAGTCCTTCTCCAGACGAGGCCGTTTTGCGAGACGCTCCATCTCCAAAGACCCAGGACGGCTATCGGGGCTATGCGACCTGGCCCTCGCGGAACCAGGAGCATCCACCGACGCCGCCCTCGCAGGTTTCGACTTCCGATGATGATCCCCTGAGGGAGACCCTCTGTCCGAGGAACTTCGACGGTGCTCAGAGCTAGAGCCTCTGGACGCCGAAGCCTCCGACGAGGTCCGGGTACGGGTGGGATCAGTGAAGATTCTTTCCCGCTGATGCCGCCGACTCCGTAAAGCTTTGGAGGACATCTTGCTGCAGGCACCACAGATCAGTTCTTCGTGATCTGGGTCTAGGCAGCGTAGACAATGATCATGTGTGTCAGAGACATATTTTTGTCACACTGAACACACCGTTTGAAGCCACTGGCAGCCATCGGGGGAAAAATGGCCCCTGCAAGGTCAAAGGACCGGGCTGCCAGCGAAAAATCGAAGAAAAAACGAAACTGACAGAAAAGTCAGAAAAACCGAAAAACAAGGAAAAAGGACTCGCAACCGGCGTCGCGAGTCCGGGCAGGAAAGAGACCGGCGTCGAATCCGAAGAAAAAAACTTAAAATAATTGAAGAAAATCAACTTTTCTGCGGGGACTGTGAGACGACGTCTGTAGGGCTCCGCGGAAAAAAGAAGACTGGCTAAGATGGCACCCTTGGGCGGGAAGGGGACCGCGCATGCGCGCTGCAATTCCCAAAGGCTTTCTTTGAAAGCTGGGGAAAAATTGCTCCGCGAGGGCTCCGTCGGCGCCGACGTCACCCATATGTGAGGACTGACTTCCTGCTTGGTCCTGGAGAAATTTAGGATGTGGTTGGAAGACTTTGTTGTCATGGAAAAACTACATGTAGGAGGAATAATGCACGAGAGCTTGAATCTGTTCCAGACGTCCGGCCAAAGTGATGGCAATGAGGAAGACATTTTCCAGGTGAGGTGTTTGAGTGAAGAAGACAGGAGAGACTCAAACGGTGGTGGCATTAACTGAGACAGAACAACATGTTTCCAGGCTAGTGCCAGCAGTTGGATGGGCTGATTGGTGTTCATGAGACCCCTCATGAATCGGGAGACCACTCGGGCTGAAATGGATTTGCCATCAATAGGGTCATGCAAAGCAGCAATAGACAAAAGTTGAAAATGTACTGAATTTGTCTGTAGGCCTGAATAGGACAGGTGAAGGAGATAAATAAAAGCTGGCTTACGGAGCAGTGACCTGGATCAAGTCCACTGGATGAACCAGACTCACTTCTGCTGATACGAGCGCTGTCTAGAGAGTCTGAGAGGCAACAAAAATATCCCGTGGCAGTGAAGAAATCAATGCTTGGTGCCCTGAAGCCGCCATGCAGTGAGCGTAAGGACTGAAAGCTGGAGTGTAGAAGGCAACCCTGATGTTGACTCATGAGGCCTGGCTGAGTCCCCAGAGGTATAGGAGGAGCCTGAAGATGCGCTAGCAGATGGAGGAACCAAAGCTGGTGGAGTCATCAAAGTGCTATCAGAATGACCAATGCTCTGTCTTGCTTGATCTTGAGCAGGACCCATGTGATGAGGAGGAATGGAGGAAGGCACACAAGAGACTGTGGGACCAGTCCAGTACAAAGGCGTCGGGCACCTGCCTTTGGAGGCAGGGTCGAATCGAGCAGAAGACGGGACGCTTGGCATTGTACATGGAGGCAAATTGGGGGACATCAGAGTTGGACCTAAGAACAAATATGTTCTGAAGGATGGCAGGATCGAGGGACCACTCATGTGGGTCCAGCTGGTGGCTCAACTTGTCGGCTAGCCAGTTGTGAGTTTCTAGAAGATAGCCACCATGCTGTGAGCAACCTATGGAAATGGCAAATGTCCAGAGCCACATGGCCTCGTGGCAGAGATGGAGCGAGACTATCGCCCTGCTTGATGATGTAGAACATGAAAAATTGGTTGTCTGTGCATACCAGGACAATCTTGTGATGCACCCAGTTGGTGAAAACCCCGAAGGCATAGTAAACTGCTTGGAGTTATAGCACACTGATAAGGCAAGTCCGTTCCCGGGGGGGAGGGGACCATACACTGAGTAGATGGGCCACCCACCCGTATGTGGATGCATCAATGATTATGACGACGTGATGTGGTGGAGTCTGGAAGAGGCATCTCACTTGAAGATCGGCCAGGATTGCCCACCACCTGAGGTTGTCAAGGAGGACTTCTTGCTGTGGCCCTTCGACGGAAATCCTGGCCTGGAGAAGATGGGAGCATTGATACCAGTTGAGTCTTGAGTTGCCATTGCAGAGGGCGCATGTGCAGCCAGGTGAGTGGATTATTATTATTATTATTATTAAAAAAGACTTATAAAGCACTGCAACATACGAAGCGCTGTACAAACATAGAAGAGAGACAGTCCCTGCTCATCAGAGCTCACAATCTAATAAGACAGAAAACAAAATAAGTTACATAAAACAAACAACAAAAATTTACAGGACAAAGTAAGCAAATGTTGATAGAGAGATCAAGATAGGGTAAGATAAGAACGGAAAGCAATAGTGAAGAGATGGGATTTTAGTCTGGACTTGAAAATGGAAATTACACTTACCTGGTAATTGTAGTTCCTTGAGTGATGACAGTTTAGTCCTCCACCTCTGGGTAGTGCACCACCTCCTCCTGCAGCTTGGAGACTGGACCAATCAAAGTCTTGACATCACTGGATGTAGCTTGCTGGTATCTCCCATCAGCCCCCAGTGAACTATTGACAAAGCAGACTCAAAAGAGCAACAAACCAATATCTAACATTCTATTTTTTTTTATAATGTAACCCCAAACAAGACATGCACCTCCCCATTAAAAGGAAAGGGTGAGGTATCTGTTATTAAAGGTCTCCCCCCGCCGAGCCAGGAAAGGGCTAGAGGAAGAAGAAGAGACAAGTCAAAAAGGAAAAAACTGAATATGAGAAAATGAACCTTATAATGAAAGCTCACCTGTACATCCACCTCTTACTCCTGAACGCGTGCCGGGCTACGAATAGAACCCGAGGGCGGGAATGAGGACTAAACCGTCATCACTCAAGGAACTACAATTACCAGGTAAGTATAATTTCCATTTCCTTATCATTCCTCCAGTTTAGTCCTCCACCTCTGGGATGTAACAGAGCAGTACTAACGGGAGGGACCCTGCCAGCCGGCACGCAAAACCGCCAACCTTCGCTGCCAGAACATCCAGAAAGTAATGCTTGCTGAAAGTATGAAGCGACGACCAGGTTGCTGCCTTACAAATCTCCACCTGCGGAACTAGACTGTGTTCCGCCCATGAAGCCGCCTGAGCTCTGGTCGAATGTGCTCTCAGGCCCACAGGCGCCGGTCACCCCTGCAACATGTAAGCCGAAACAATGGCTTCCTTGATCCACCTGGAAATGGATGCTTTCGCCGCTGCCTCACCTTTCCTGGGACCCCAAACACCACGAACAGACGATCCAATTTGCAAAAGGACTCGGAGACTGACAAATAATGACGCAACACTCTTTTTATGTCCAAGTGACTCAAGCCCCGATCAGCCGCTTGCCCTACCTCCGACTGCAAAACTGGTAGAGAAACAGTCTGGTTCACATGAAAAGGAGAAGACACTTTTGGCAAAAAGGAAGGCACCGGCTGAAGAACCACTTTCTCTCTAGAAAAACACAGGAATGGCTCTCTACAAGAAAGAGCTTGCAACTCTGAAATGCGCCTTGCCGAACAAATAGCTACCAAGAACACCGCTTTGAACCGGTGAAAAGCGGGATATAAATACAGCTAAATAAAAATAAAATAAATAAATCCTTGATCGAGATTTGACATAAGGGCTCAAAGGGCGCCCCTTCCTAGAGCTCTTAACACCAAGTTGAGATCCCATGGCGGTACGGAAATCCGACGCGCAGGAAACATTCTGGAAACCACTTTCAGAAAACGTAGTACATCATCGTGAGCTCCTAGCGGCACCCCCTGAACCTTACCCCTGTAACAGGCTAATGCTGCTAACTGCACTCTCAGAGAGCTGGCGGCAAGCCCTTTCTCGAAGCCATCCTGCAAGAAACTCAACACCAATGGCACTGAAGCCATTGAAGCACAGATCCTATGCCTGGAACACCAATCCTCAAAGATCCGCCAGATACGAATATATACCAGCGAGGTTGAGCGTTTCCGTAACCTGAAGTAGAGTAGCGACGACCGATCTGGAGTAGCCCTTCTTTTTCAGCCTCGCCCTTTCAATGGCCAAGCCGTAAGCGAGAATCGATCCACTCACGGCATCAGAAGTGGACCCTGCACCAGGAGCTCCTGCGACACCGGGAGGTGCCACGGAACTCAGTCTAGTAACCTTGTGAGGTTGGCATACCACGGGCGCCTGGGCCAGTCCGGTGCCACAAATAGTACCCGTCCCAGATGTGCTTCGATATGCTGAATCACTCGACCGATGAGCGCCCACGGCGGGAACACGGCTGCATCAAGGCATTGATCCCCTCCGACATGGGCTCCCGCCTTCTGCTGAAAAATCGACTCGCTTTTGCAGACTGAAAAGTGGCCATCAAGTCCATGACCAGCTCTTCCCACCGGAGAACCAACTGCGCGAAAACGGCGGGATGCAGCTCCCATTCCCCTGCATCGACTCACACCCCGCTAAGAAAATCCGCTGTCACGTTGTCTTTTCCTGCGATGTGCGCTGCCGATATTGCTTGTAAGCGCGCCTCCACCCAGGAGAACAGCATCTCGGCCTCCTCCTCCATGGCTATGCTCCCGGTACCACCCTGCCGATTTAAGTATGCTACGGTCGCGGCATTGTCCGACAGCACTCGTACCGCTCATCGCGTCACCTGGACTTCGAAGCTTTTAATGGCTAGAAACACTGCTCTCAGCTCCAGGTGGTTGATCGACCAGCCACTCTCCTCCGCCGACCACCGCCCCTGCGCAAAGAGCACTCTGCAATGCGCTCCCCAGCCTGCGAGGCTCGCATGTTAACAGCGGGATCTACGCCAGCTGCTCCAAAGGCATTCCCGCTCGCAAGGACGCGGGTATCATCCACCACCGCAGAGCCCGCCGAACCTGCAGAGGACAAGGCAGCCGTTTGCTCAACAAATCGGACTGGTTAGACCAGCGGCGAAGCAAGGCCCTCTGCAACAGCCTCATATGAAACCTGGCCCAAGGAACCACCTCCAGAGTCGCCGCCATTGTCCCCAGCACCTGAAGGTACTTCTATGCCGTCGGTGCTGCCAGCTTCCTGAAGCCTTGCACTAGAGAACGGAGAGCCTTGGCTCTCTTCTCTGTCAGGAATACCGAGCCTTTTCGAGTATCGAACTGCACCCCCAAATACTCGAGAACTTGAGTTGGCTCCAGGTGACTTTTGAGCAGATTGACTACCCAGCCTAGACTCTGGAGGAAAACTACTACTTTATTTGTGGCTTTCTCGCTCGCGGTCTTGGACTTTGCTTGAATCAGCCAATCATCGAGGTACGGATGGACTAAGACTCCTTCCTTCCACAGCGCTGCCGCCACCACTACCATTATTTTGGTGAAGACACGTGGGGCCGTCGCGAGGCCGAAGGGCAGTGCCTGAAACTGGTAATGCCCCCAAGGTAGCGCGAACCGCAGAAACCTTTGATGCGCCGTCCTGATCGGGACATGGAGATAGGAACTCTCCCCGACGAACTGCAACAATAACCGACCACAGCATTTCCATGCAAAAGTGCTGCACCCGGAGACAACGATTCACTCTTTTGAGGTCTAGGACGAAGAGAACCATCCTTCTTTGGCACCACGAAATAAATAGAGTAGCGACCCATGCCGTATTCGGCAGGCGGTACTGGAATGACGGCCCCTAGCTGCAAGAAACGGTCCAAAGTCTAATGCACCTGTAACGCCTTCTGCGGCCCTCTGCAGGGCGAAGTTACAAACGAGTCCAGCACCGGCTTTGCCAGATACAGCGCATATCCGCCTCGGATGATCTCTAAAACCCACTGATCGGATGTTATGTGGGTCCAAGCAGAAAGAAACCCCCGAAGGCAACCTCCGATCGGTTGACTTTCTGCCGGGACCCGCCGCTATTCATTGTGGTTTGCGAGCGGCTCCAGAAGATGCCATTGTGAAACCTCTACCTGCTCCCCGAAACCCACGAAATCCATGGGCTCGAGAGGCAAATCTTCCTCTTTGGGACCCCGCGAAATGGGGAGATCGAAATCTCCGAAAGTCCCTATATTGCCCCCCAAAGGCTGAAGACGCTTTCCCCTATTTAGGCTTATCCTCCGGAAGCCTACCTCATTTGGACTCCCCTAAGTCCTTAACCAACTGCTCTAAATCCTCTCCAAATAAGAGTTTCCCCTTGAATGGGAGTTTTCCGAGCCGTGATTTGGAGGATCCGTCAGCCGCCCAATTCTTTAGCCAAAGGGATCTGCGCGCTGCTACTAATAAAGCCATACTATTCGATAAGGCTCTAATGAGGTCGTAGTGCACATCTGCCAAATACGCCGACCCCGATTCTAAACGCTGAAGTTCTCTGACCTCGTTGTGCCCTAAAGCCGCCGACTGCTTTAGGTGTTGAACCCAGCGGAGACAGGCCCTTGTTACCCAAGCGCCACAGATAGAAGCCTGCAAAGAAATTGCATCCGCTTCAAATGATTGCTTTAAAAGGCTATCCATTTTTCTTGAGCATCCTTTAGGGCCGCGCTTCCTTCTACTGGAATTGTGGTCTTTTTAGTAACCGCTGAAACTGCAGCATCAATCTTTGGAGAACGGAACCTCTCCTTGTCCTTACCCGCTAGGGGATATAGTTTACCCATAATCCTAATCCCAGCTTCTGGATGATCCCACTCGTTCTGAATCATCTGATCTATCACCTTATGGATGAGAAAAACCACCTGCGTTTGATGCACCGCCTGAATAATGGGATCTGCGCCATCCTCTTCCTCGACCGGCTGCTCGGTAGCCAGCCTAAGCGTTTGCAGGGTCTCTGTAATAAGAGCTGTCAACTCATCCTTTTGAAACACGTGAATGATCCTCGCCTGGTGCTCAGGCTCAGGAATCTCACCCTCTTCTAATTCGTCCACATCCACATCCATGTCATACGCTGCCTCCTCCCCCTCCTGCCAGCCCAATTCGGAGGGCGCGGGCTCAGGAAGCCGAGGCCTCTTGGCTGCCTTTAACGCCAAAGTCTCGCTCTCCGCAAGTGCGGGCCGCGCGCTAGATGAGGGGACAGGATTGGAACCAGGCAGCTGTCCCTGCTGCCTACGACAGAACGCCTGATGCATGAGTAATACGAAGTCTGAAGTGCCGAAGCGGAAGGACCCGCTATCCAAGCTTCACCCTCCGTCCCAGCTACTGCCTCTGGAGGAGCGGAAGCTGTGGAACTCTCCATTTGCTGCTCCCCACTGACGACCCTGTTGCACAGTCTAAACAGATGCCTGACTCAGCACTTGTGCGCTCAAGGGCGCCACAAATGATACACTGTGAACTTATTGACATTAGGCAAGAGAACCAGACTGAACCTAGGAACCCCTGGGTCCAGCAATAAAAAAGTATGTGATTTTTTATTTACATTCTCTTATATACCACGCTATTCTGCATCAGTACAGTTTACATTGAACAAACTGAAATTACATTGAACAGGGCATTATAACTTGAAGATAACTATTTTACAGGGAACATGGGCTATGGAGGGTTAAGTGGCTTGCCCAGGACCACAAGGAGCACCTGTGGGACTAGAAACCCCAGTCCTTCCGGCCCAAGGTTGCTGTCCTCTAGTGGGATTTGAACCCCCAACCTTAAGGCCAGAAGTACCTTGCCCCAACCACTAGGCCACTCCTCCACTCCATGGCAGCAAGACACCTATCTCTTCCCCCCTTTTGACTTTTTTTTTTTTTTTTTTTTTTAATATACACACTACACTGGAGCTCTTTGCTCTTAGAAATCCCAGTGCCTAAATGCCTTTAGGACCATCCGTTCCCCTGAGGCTGACAGCTAAAAGCAAACAAGGGGAAAAGTAAAACTTTCTAAAAACAAACCAAAATAAAATAAAAGAAGCCCCTTGCAACTCCTAAACTGAATCCGGATACCCTTCTGCCTCAGAGAACAGCACTGTCGGCACACTAAATAGAGCCGCTGGGGAAATCGCGCGTTCAAAATGGCTGCGGTTTCCTCACAGCGGTTTGGCGGGAACTGCAGGAAGGCCCCCTGGCCTCGAAGAAACTAAGCACGTACCTTTCCTGTGCCGTTCCTGCTCAAAACCGGCTTCCCGAGACTGGCTAGGCTCCGTTTAGAAAGCCGCGCACCAAGGGCAGGTTTACAGGACTGCCGCGAAAAAAACAGCAGAGTGCCTATGGAGCCGTTCTCGCAGCCGCTGTCTGCCAACTCGCAGCGAGCGGGGGTGCTGGTGTGCCAATCAGGGATCTCTACCCCGTGTCGTCCAGGGGAGAGAGATCCGGGAGAGAAAAAAAAACAGGTATTTCGGAGAGGCCTGGCAGGGGTAGGATCCTCAACACCAGTACCTCCTCTTCCAAATAGTAATTATTTTTTATTTTTTTTAAAGGGGGCAGTATCAGATTGCCAATTAAAATGTAAAATAATCTAAAGCAATGTAATGCAATGAAACTAACCCAAAATAAAGTTTGAACAGAAACCAATAGAAAAGACTGAAGCCCTTTAACCTAACTAGCCTGCTCCTTATCAGTTCCTCTAGTGAGTCCAGCACCTAGGCTCACTAAGTCCTCCTGCTGCATGGAGACTGAACACACTGGGGGCTGATGGGAGATACCAGCACGCTACATCCAGTGATGTCAAGATTTTGATTGGTCCAGTCTCCAAGCTGCAGGAGGAGGTGCACTACCCAGAGGTGGAGGACTAAACTGGAGGAACGATAAGGAAATGGCCAGGGAGGACACCTGGCACAGAGATAGGAAGACTATTCCAAGCAAAGGGTGCTGCCAGTTGGAAGAAGCGAAGACTGGAATTGGCAGTACAAGTAAAGGGCACAGATAAACGAAGACTATTAGAAGAGCGAAGCAACCGAGAGGGGGTGTAAGGAGAGATGAGAGATGAAAGGTACTGGGGGGCAGAAGAGTGAATACATTTATAGGTCAGTAGGAGAAGTTTAAATTGGATATGGAGACGGATGGGAAGCCAATGAAGTGACATGAGAGGAGTGATGTGGGAAAAACGAGACTGCCTGAAAATGAGTCGAGCAACGGAATGTTGAAATGACTGAAGAGGAAAAAGGTGGCTTGCAGGCAGGCCGGCACGGAGAACGTTACAATAATCAAGATGGGAGGTGATTAAGGAGTGGACAATCAATTTAGTGGTGTCAACAGAGAGGAAGGGGCAAATTTTGGAAATATTGTATAGAAAGAAACGACAAGTTTTAGCAATGAGCTGGATATGTGAAGAGAAAGAGGAATCGAAGATAACACCAAGGTTACGTGCTGAAGAAACAGGGAGGAGTACAGAGTTATCAACAGAGAGAGAGAAAAGGGAAAGAGGAGGGGACGTATTCGGGGGAAAGATGAGCAGCTCAGTTTTGGCCATGTTCAGTTTTAAGTGGCGGTGGGACATCCAGGCAGTGATGTTAGAGAGGCAGAGTGAGATCTTAAGACTGGAAATCAGGAGAGATAACAGGTGCAGAAAGATAGATTTGAGAGTCGTCGGCATAGAGATGATAGTGAAAGCCATGGGAAGAGATAAGGGTGCCAAGGGATTAGGTATAGAGAGAGAAGAGGAGTGGACCTAAGACGGAACCTTGAGGAACTCCTACAGGTTGAGGGGTTGAAGAGGAGGAGGAGCCATCAAAGCACACACTGAAAGAGTGATGGGATAGATAGGAAAGTACAGATGACACCATGTGCCCCAAGAGACGTAGGAGCAGGCAGGCTGGCGCTGATTGGCATGTGGCCAGGGTTCTGCTGAGTAGTGCAAGACCTGAACCCTCTTTACAGGAAGAAAGGTCTTGGTTTGCAGAGTGTCTAGATGCACTTCAGTGAAGACCAGAATTTGTGCACGGACAGGCTCGGACTTCTCTACATTGAGAATGAATCAGAAAGTCTGCAAAGTGACAGCAGTGTCCCACACAACTCAACCTGCGGTGTCCCGAGAGGTGCCCAAGATTGGCCAATCGTCTAGGTATGGGTAAATGCAGTAGCTCTGGCAGCAAAGATGTGCTACAACAACCGCAAGACACTTAGTGAAAATGCAAGAGGTGGAAAAGAGCCCAAATGGAAGAACTTTGTATTGACAGTGGTTGTCAAGGAAGGTGAAGCGAAGGAAATTCCAGTGATGAGGGTGGATGGGGATGTGGGTGTAGGCATCCTTGAGGTCCAGTGAGGTGAGCTAATCCCAGGGACTGAGCAAGGGAAAGATGTGCTCAGAGAATGCAAAAAGGTTGAGATGATGAAGGTCAAGAATCGGCCAAAGACTGCTTGATTTCTTGGGAATGAAGTGGGAGTAGAACTCCTCACCCCTCTCAGGAAGAGAGAGGAGCTTGATAACTCAGCTCTTCCTCCACGATGCTATCTCTGTTGATAGATGGGGTACATGCTGCTCTGGGGAATGGTCGGTTGGGACCTAGGGCAGAGGCGGTGGTAGTACGTTGAAGTGAAACTTGTACCATGACTGGACAATGGAGAGAACCCAACAATCTGTGGTGATGGACTGCCAGGTGCCTGCCCATCAGCAGATAGTCAAAAACAGAGGGAGGGTTTGGGAAGGGTAGTCTCCGGGAGCGCCTGTGATTTCTTCTCTCATGAGCGACCCCATTGGGAGTATGCTTGATAAGGTTGGCCCTGAACCCAAAAGGAGGGCTGCCGCAAGTAGGACTGGTAATGCCGTTGCAGGTAAAATTGCTGAAAATAATTATAATGGTAGGGATGGCGATATGATGGCAGAGAGGGGCAACAGGTGTAAACTGCCTCCGCTGGCTGAGCTGAGAGTTCTCAGACAGTGGCAGAATGGTCTTTGACCTACAAGACAGGCTCCTGAACCTTAGCCAAAAAGGCTGTCACGCTAGCAGGGAGCATCTCCGAAGTGTTTGTGAAGGTCTTCATGGAGACTAGAGACACAAATCCACGCAGTGTGGTTGGCTGAAATAGCCACTGTTGTAGACTGGGCCATGGAGTCTTAGGCATCATATGTGGCACAAATAATATGGTAATGGGATTCATGTAAGTCACCAGTCAAAGTAAGTGGATCCACTAAGGAAGGATCATCCAGCTGCAGAGATGATCATGAAGGTAGTATAACATATGTAGCTGATAAGCTAGTATGCACATAGCAAGAGTATTGCTGTGGAAAGATATATTTTAACAGTTTTTTTACATCACTTTTATCATTCTAATCAAAGCAGTTTACATTGTAACCTAAACTTGGTAATGCACATTAAACAGGGACTTTGATAACTTGGATTCTTCTGAGGCAATGGAGGGAAGGAGTGCTAGTGGGAATTCAACCCCTGGTCTCTTGGTTCCCAAGCCAGTGCTCTAACCACTAGACTACTCCTTCACTCATTTACACCCCACAGCATTGAGGATGCGTTGCTCTTTCCCTGGAGGAGCTTGGGATGGCTCTTGGATTTTTTTTTAAGGACTGCCTCAGAAATGACGGATTGATGGGGAAGCAGAGCATAAAGGAATCCCAGAGCAGGCAGGACCTTGTACTTGAGGTTGATGTGTCAAGACACAGCATTGCCTGAGGATGGGGTCTTCCAGATAGATTTATTTATTTAACAGGTTTTTTTATACTGCTTTATCATTTCTGTCAAAGCAGTTTACATTGTAACAAACTTCATAATGTACATTAAACAAGGACATTGATAACTTGGATTTTTCTGAGGCAATGGAGGGTTAAGTGATTTGCTTAAGGTCACAAGGAGTGCTAGTGGGAATTGACCCTTGGTCTCTTGGTTCCCAAGCCAGTGCTCTTAACCATTAGGCTACTCCCCCACTCCAAAAGCAGGACCCGGAAGACCTGAGGCTCAAGGAGTGCAGGGATCTCTTTGGGAGTACTGTAAGCTTTTAAAATGGAGTGAAAATCCTGCTGGTTGGTAGGGGATTGCGAAGCACTTGAAACCAGTGCGCGGGAGAGTTTCTGGAGGAACTTTGGATAGGAAAGACCCTCAGGCAAATTGTCCTGATCCTGTTCCAGAGATAACAGAAGAGGGCCCTCCTCGAGGAGCGCAGGCATGTCCCAGTCAATGAAAGGAGGCAAACCTGGGACCTCCTGTGCACGGAGGATCTGAGGAAGTGCTAGGAAGTCCATCAACCCTCTGAGGGGAGGCTTGCAGGAGTGTGGCATTGTCCTGAAGAAAACTACTGGGAGAGAGAAAAGAGGGAAGACTGAGGAGACTGTGAAGCCTCCCGAGTTGGGGGAGGACTGTCAGGTGTGGAGGGGCAGGGGTTTATTCTTTGAAGGTGCATATCTGTGCCGGAGGGAGCTGGTACTTATTCTTAGCTTTAGCCTTTAGAACTGGCAAAGGCATGTCCCCAGGAGGAAGCCAACTTATGTGGAGTCAGTTCAAGAGGGGGAGGGATATTGCCCAACAGCAGTAGCTACTGAGGAGAGGCCTCAGACCCCGCAACCAAGCCCAGAGGTGATAATACCAGTGCTGTTGCTGCCTTTGAAGACCCCCCACCCCCCCGAGCTTGAGCTTGGCCCAGTGGGAGGAGAGAGCTTGATGAGTCCGACAGAGCTGGCCCCACAGAGGAGGTAGACACCGAGCAAGGCCTGGATCTAACAATGAGAAAACAGCTCCCTGTGATTCTTTGACTAAAGTAAGTTTTATTTGTCTTTTTTTTTTTTTTTTTTTTTAAGTAAGCTTTTCAAGTCAGCAGCTCCAAAAGCACTTTGCTGCAGTCTGGCGTGAAGTGAAGGCAACCTGTGTAAGTTTTGTTGGTCCGACAATAAAGTGAAGGCAAAAGCATTTAACTTCCGGGACCTGATGTGACCGAGTTGGAGGTGCAGGGGGCCTGCTCGTGTGCCCCGGGAACTGCCACTGCTAGGTGCCTTGGCTGAGACGCTTGCCTTCCCCTTAGCTGCGGGCAGGCAGCGTGGGGACAAAGAGTATTTACTCACCTGTAACAGTGTTCTCCAGGAGCAGCAGGAATCAGTCCTCACATATGGGTGCCATTGGCGCCAATGAAGCCCTTGCGGAGCATTTCCCCAGCTTTCTATGAAAGCCTTTAGGAATGCAGGCACGCATGCGCGGTTCCCCTCCCGCCTAAAGGTGCCATCTTACTTCAGTCAAATGACATAGCTAAGAACAGCACACAAAAATGGAAAATAAACTATGTACAACTGCGACTCCAAGGGGAGGAGGGAGGGTTGTGAGGACTGATTCCTACTGCTCCTGGAGAACACCTGTTACAGGTGAGTAACTACTCTTTCTCCAGGACCAAGCAGGACGTCAGGCCTCACATATGGGTGACTCCCTAGCTCTGGGCTATCGAGGAACCCAGGCTGAACAAGAGTACTCCCTCTAGTCTCAGCAGCAAAGGCTTTTCAAGGACACAACCTCCACCGGTAGCCCAACAGAGGGCAGGAGTTGCCTAAACCTCAAAGAGATTCCGGAGTAATGCCTGGCCAAAAGCACTGTCCCTACGGGACTCCCTCTCCAGACAGTAATGGGCCACAAAAGTCTGGCTTGAAGACCAAGTTGCAGCCCTGCAGATGTCTACCAAGGGCACAGAGCGGAGATGAGCCACTGAGGCAGCCATTGCCCTGACACGATGGGCCGTGACCCAACCCTGCAAAGGAAGGTCAGCTGCCTTGTAAGCCCAGGTGATACAGTCAGCCACCCAGATAGACAAGGTACGCTTGGACACAGCCAACCCCAACTTATTGGGGTCAAAGGATACGAAGAGCTGAGTAGCCCTCCTATGTCCCTGCGTACGGTCAAGGTAGAAGGATAAGGCCCTCCTACAGTCCAGGGTATGGACTGCTTCAGCCTGGCTTGCATGAGGCCTAGGGAAGAATGTTGGAAGAACCACCTCCTGATTGAGGTGGAAAGAGGAGACCACCTTTGGGAGGAACTTGGGATGAGTCCTGAGGACTACCCTGTTCCTATAAATCCTGGTGTAAGGCCTGTCACAGACCAGGGCCTGAAGCTCACTCACTCGCCTAGCCGAGGTAAGGGCTATCAGGAAGAGTGTCTTCCAGGATAGAAAGCGTAGTGGACAAGTAGCCATCGGCTCAAAAGGTGGGCGAGTCAATTGCTGCAAGACCACATTCAACTCCCACTCAGGGGCAGGAGGATTGGAGGCTTGAGCAAAAGCAAGCCCCTGAGAAAGCGGGACACCAAAGGGTGACCTGACAGAGAATGTCCCTCCACCAGTGAGTGGTGAGCTGCTAGAGCTGAGAGGTGGACCCGAACAGAATTGGACTTAAGTCCCTGATTTGATAAGTGCAGTAAGTACTGAAGCACTACTGGCACAGTACAGGAGAAAGGATCCTCTGTAGCTGACACCACACAGAAAACCTTTTCCATTTGAGAGCATAGGTTTTCCTAGTGGACTGTTTTCTAGAGGCTAGGACAATCTCCTCAACTTCCTGAGGTAGGCCCCAGGGAGCCAGAACTACCCTTGCAGCCTCCAGACCATCAAATTGAGAGCTTTGAGATTGGGATGCAGAAGGGAACCCTGCTCCTGTGAGAGAAGGTCGGGTTGCAACCCCAGAGGCAGTGGGGGATCCACCGCCAGTTGAAGCAGAAGAGGAAACCAAGGCTGTCTCGGCCACCTGGGAGCCACCAGCAGGACCGAGGCCTTGTCCTGAAGAATTTTGAAGAGAGTTCGGGGCACCAAGGGCGTGGGAGGAAACGCATACAGGAGGCCCTGAGACCATGGAATCAGAAAAGCATCTGCTGCTATTCTCAGAGGATGCGGTTGCTTGGAGCAGAACTTTGGCAGTTGCTTGTTCATTGGGCTTGCAAAGAGATCTAGCAAAGGGAGACCCCATTTTAGGAAAATCCTCTGAACTACTGAAGGATGAGGCTGCCACTCATGGGGCTGCAGAATTCTGCTCAACCTGTCAGCCAGGTAGTTGTCCTGGCCTGGAAGGTACACAGCCTTGAGGAGCATGTTGTGCTTGAGGGCAAATGAACAAAGGTCCTAAGCTTCCCGACAAAGAATTCTGGACCCAGTCCCGCCCTGTTTGTTCACATAAAACATGGCTACTTGGTTGTCTGTCTGAACCAGGACAGATTGATGAGCCAGGGCAGGAAAGCTTGGAGTGCTAATCGAATAGCTCTGAGTTCGAGGAGATTGAACTGCTGTGCAGCTTCCCAAGGAGAACACAGGCCCTGAGTGCACTTGCCTAGACAATGAGCTCCCCAGCCCTGCAGGGAGGCATCTGTGGTCAGTACCACCGTATACCCAGGAATCTGAAAAGGCACCCCCCCCTTTAGTAGATTGGGTGGGTGTAACCACCAGTTGAGGGAGTTCAGAAATTGTCTGGACACCCTTATCCTGTCTCTGAGGCTGCCTGTGGCCTGTGACCACTGAGTCCGAAGGCACCACTGTGCAGGCCTCATATGGAGCCTGGCATTGGGGGTCACATGCACTGTCGAAGCCATGTGGCCAAGCAGCCTTAGGCAGAGTCTGGCGGAGAACAGTGACTTGCTGAGAAACTGGTTTGCTAAGTTTATCAGTCTTTGGGCTCTGTCCGCTGGCAAGAAAGCCTTTGCTAGCAGGGAGTCCAGCCTTGCTCCTATGAACTCCAAGTTCTGGGAGGGGAGCAAAGTGGACTTTGCGAACTTTATTACAAAGCCCAGGCTTTGAAGAAGAGCAATAGTTCTGAGGGTGGCTTGTCTAGCCTCCTGGCACGTCTGGCCCCTGATGAGCCAGTCGTCCAGATAGGGGAAGACAAAGATTCCCTGATTTCTCAGGTAGGCCGCCACCACTGCCAGGCATTTGGTAAAGACCCTGAGGTGAGGCCAAAAGGCAGTACTCTGTACTGATAATGGTTCCACCCCACAATGAACCTGAGGTACTTTCTGTGGTCTGGATGAATGAGGATGTGAGTGTACGCATCCTTTAGATCTAAGGAGCATAGCCAATCTCCCTGCTGGAAGTAGGGCAGAAGTGTTCCAAGAGTAAGCAACTTGAATTTTTCTTTCTCGAGGAACTTGTTGAGGTTTCTGAGATCCAGAATGGGTCGAAGGCCACCGGTTCTTTTGGGTACCAGGAAATACCTGCAGTAGAATCCATGACCGTGCAAGTGGGGAGGCACAGGCTCCACCGCCCTGTCCACCAACAGACCCTGAAGCTCTTGAAGGAGAAGGTCTGTGTGCAGGGGAGGCCTTGGAGGCTCCCCTGGAAAGTATGGAGGAGGCAGTTGGTGAAAATGCAGTGCATAGCCTCTGTGGACTATGTCCAACACAAACTGTCCCCGGTGATGAGGGGCCACTGGTGGGCAAAGAGGGCGAGGCGACCTCCTGTGCAGGGTTGGGAGAGCAGGGATGGAGAGGCTACGCTCAAGGAGTCAAAAACCCCCACCCTGCTGAGTGGGAGCAGGGGCCGGAGGCTTGGGGGTCCTCTGCCTACGGGGCCCATTACCCTGCCCCTTGGCTTGCTGACCCTGGGGTGCAGCTTGGGCAGCCTGATATTGAGGGTACTGTTTGTAGGCAGTGCCCTTCCTTGGGTAAAAGGGCCTTTTACCCGAGCCCTTCTTTTTATGAGAAGGGGCAGAGGTCTTTCTAGACAGCCTTGTCCATGTAAGGTGCTTTGTTTCGAGCTG
The DNA here is from genome assembly GCA_033557465.1 of Ichthyophis bannanicus. Taxonomy (NCBI): domain Eukaryota; kingdom Metazoa; phylum Chordata; class Amphibia; order Gymnophiona; family Ichthyophiidae; genus Ichthyophis; species Ichthyophis bannanicus. The sequence goes on along the minus strand of CM066033.1, from coordinate 1,337,452,920 downwards.
GGCGGCCTTCTCGGTCATGGGCTAGCAAAAAAGGTTTTCACCTCGGCAAGGGACATCGACCAACTTGTCCTGAACCCATGGCTCGAGGTCCGATGACTGCAGCCATGCCTGGCGTCGAGCCGCGATGCCGGCTGCTGCAACTCGGGCCAAAGCCTCGAAGCCATCGTAGGCGGCGCGGGACATGAACTTCGAGCAGTCCCAAATCCCCGAGGACAAGGACTTGAATCTCTGCAAGGGTTCCCGGGAGAGTCCAGCAGAAAACCCAGCCAACTCCTTGGCCAGGTCCCGCAAGTACATGCCCATGTACAGCTGGTAAGACTGGACACGGCAAGCTAGCATCGAGCCCTGGAAGCACTTTCTACCAATGCCATCGAGGTTTCTGGCCTCCCTGCCGGGGGGCACCGCAAAGTGCATCTTCTGGCTCTTCAGACGATGCATGGCCGATTCCACAACCATGGAATGGTGTGGTAGCTGTGCCTTTTGAAAGCGAGGGATCTTTCTGAGTCAATAGATCGAGTTGACTCGCTTGCTTAAAACTGGCGCCGAGGCCGGTGCCTCCCACATCCGGAAAAGGAGCCGTTGCAGCATTGGAGGAACCGGGACAGTAAAGGCCTCCTTCGGAGGAGAGTCATACTGCAGGGCCTCGAGCTCTTCAGCCCGAGGCTCTTCCTCCGGGTCCGCCGGAATAGCCAAGGCAGTGGCCATATCCCGGACGAACTCCGAGAACAGAGTTTCCTCCGGAAGGGATCTACTCCAGGGCTCAGACTGCGGTGAACTACGGTGAATCCGACGGGACACACCGAGTCTTGAACGTATCGGGGGACTCCTCATCCTCCGTCTCCCAGGCGGACTCGTCCGACGAGGAGTCAGGGTCCGACCCCGCGGGGCCCTGGAGCACCCACCCCGACGCTGGAGGCACCGGCGTCGACGCCCTCGGTCCCAAGCGGGAGGTCGAGGGAGACCTCGACCGAGGTCAACTTCGAGCAATGATGGACTCGAGTATCGGCTCGGTCTCCGGGGTCGACTTCGAAGTCGATGTCCCGGTGGTCGGGGCAGATGCGCCAGACAGGCTGGGCATCAGTGCCCGCTGCTGCTCCATGAAGGCAGACAGTCTGCTCTCCAAGGCTGCCATCCTGAGACTCAGCTCGGGAGACGCAGCAGCCACCGACTCGAGCACCGGCGGCGCCGGGCCCGACGTCGGCTCTCTGGGAGGAGTGTCCTTGAGGACTACGGGGCTTACGTGTCCAGCAGACTCCAGCTCCAAGCGAGGAACTTTGGAAGGCTTCTCCTGTTCCACGGGCCTGGGGCGACGGTCGGGGGGTCTTAGACCTGGCCCTCGAGGAGCCAGGGACCTCCTCCGACGACGCCCTCGCGAGCCACTTCTTCCTCTTGTGTTCCCGGTTGGGGGACCCCCTGTCCGAGGAGCTTCGACGGCGCTCGGAATCCGAATCCTGAGATGTCGAGGCCTCAGACGAGGTCCGGGCCCGGCCGGAGGCCGCGTCCAAGAAAAGCCTTTCTTTCTGCTGCTGGCGACTTCGGAGTGCCTTGGAAGACATCTTCCCACATGGTCCAGACGACTTAGGGTCGTGGTCAGGACCAAGGCACCGAAGGCAGCAGTCGTGTGTGTCTGTGAGAGACATTAATTTCTTACACTGATCACACTTCTTGAAACCGCTGGAAGCCATCGGGGAAAAAAAGAGTCCCCACGAGGTCAAAGGACCGGCCTTCCAGGGGAAAAAACAAAAAAGGGCGCAAACGCCAGCCACGAAGGGCAAAATCCGAAAAAGAAGAATCGGGTTCGATACCGGTGTACCGGCGTCGAACCGGGAGAAAAAACAGCAAGAATCGCAGAAAAAAATCAACTTTTATCCGGGATGACAGGACACATGTCCGGTGGACTTCTCGGAAAAAAAGAGATTGAGGTAAGATGGCACCTTTAGGCGGGAAGGGAACCGCGCATGTGTGCCTGCATTCCCAAAGGCTTTCATAGAAAGCTGGGGAAATGCTCCGCTGGGGCTTCATCGGCGCTGACGACACCCATATGTGAGAACTGACTTCCTGCTTGGTCCTGGAGAACTATAGCCAGTGAGGACCCTGGTGAGAAATAAAAGCTGCTCTGCCGTTTACTCTGTGGACCTGGTGTGACCGAGTTGGAGGTGCAGGGGGCCTGCTCGTGTGCCCCGGGAACTGCCGCTGCTAGGTGCCTTGGCTAAGATGCTTGCCTTCCCCTTAGCTGCGGGCAGGCAACGTGGGGACATCTATAGCCAGCGAGGACCATGCTGAGAAATAAAAGCTGCTCTGCCGTTTACTCTGTGGACCTGGTGTGACCGAGTTGGAGGTGCAGGGGGCCTGCTCGTGTGCCCCGGGAACTGCCACTGCTAGGTGCCTTGGCTGAGATGCTTGCCTTCCCCTTAGCTGCGGGCAGGCAGCGTGGGGACATCTATAGCCAGTGAGGACCCTTCTTGGCTATAATTATACTTGTAGCTTTGACCGCGGAGCGTGGTCCGAAGGGGCGTGTCCAAAGGGGCAGGATATGCCCCTTTGGCATCACCAAGTCGGAAGGCTTTTCTGAATATTGTTCCTTTTTTGTAGCTTGTTTTCTTTAGAGCAGTCCGAATGTGGAAAAGGAAAGGTAAAGCTGGGCGAGGTGAGGGTACGCCAGTGGATAGCGGTCCTGTTGTAGGCCCCCTTGATAAGCATTTTATTTCACTCCCTCTAGCGCAGTCCTCCCCAGAGGGTGCCTCCCTCAGTTTGGAAGGGAGGACCCCACCTTCTTGCCCTGCCGCCTCAGCATCTTTGCTATTACCTGGGAAAACATCAGACTCGGTAAGGGTAACTTCTAATTTTCTGGTTACTTTGCCTAAGCCGGTTCAGTCAGCAAAGGATAGGGATTCTTTGGGGCTCCCACCTTTGCTGCCTGAAAAGCACATTTACTTACCTTTAATAGGTGATCTCTGGAAACAGCAGGAATAAGTCTTCACATATGGGTATCGTCGGTACCGACGGAGCCTGCGCAGGAACGCTCCCCAGCGTCCAGTAAGAAAGCTTTTGGGAGCATCCCACAGCGCCTGCGCGCTGCCTTCCCGCCTTTCCTAACCGCCTCTCTCCAGGTTGAGTTTTAAAGCTGAGACAAAGAGAGAGAGAGGAGAGGAGAGGAAAGGAAAGATAGAGAGATACAACTCCTAGGGGAGGTGGGTGGGTTGTGAAGACTTATTTCTGCTGTTCCCAGAGATCACCTGTTACAGTAAGTAACTGTGCTATCTCCAGGAACAAGCAGGAAATGGAAATTACACTAACCTGGTAATTGTAGTTCCTGGAGGGTCCAGTTTAGTCCTCCAACATCGGGTAGTGCCCCTCCTCCTGCAGCCTGGAGACTGGACCAATCAAGTCTTCTGTAGTATATATGCAGACGGAGCTCCCAGAAGCCCCCAGTGTACTAGTAACAAAGCATACTTAACGAAGCAACACATTAGATTAATATACAAAATGACATAATGAAAATGACATAATTAAAGAACAATTTGTTTCCCCCCCACAAAAATATCCAACTTTCTCTCCAAACGAGGAAGTCAGAACACTGTATTGCACTGGAACCAACGCCCCAGAAATCAAAATACAGCTCCGTATCAGAAATCTCAGGAGCTGACTGAACACCTGAGAAAGGAAGAGCCATAGCCAAAAACGCGGCTGCAAAAAAGGTTCGAACGGCAAGAGGAACCGTCTTATGATCCACCGTTCGGAAAGCGCGCCGCATTTTTATAACAGATAGTCGGGAGGGAAGGAGGACTAAACTGGACCCTCCAGGAACTACAATTACCAGGTTAGTGTAATTTCCATTTCCTGTTCGGTAATCCAGTTTAGTACTCCAACATCGGGATGTAACAGAGCAGTTAAGACCGGGCGGGACCTTGCCATCCGGCGCGCAGAACCGCCGAACAAAAGAGGAATCCCGAGCCGCTGACACATCTAAACGATAGTGTGTACTGAAAGCATGCAGAGACGACCAGGTGGCCGCCTTACAGATATCTGCTGGCGGAACTAGGCTATACTCCGCCCAAGCGGTAGCCCGAGCCCTAGTGGAATGATCCAGTAGCCCCTCCGGAACAGACCGCTGCTGCAACAGATACGCAGACGCGAACGCTTCCTTGAGCCATCTTGCAACGGAGGCCTTAGCCGCCGCTTCCCCTTTACGTGCACCACCGAAGAGCACGAATAACCGGTCAGTCTTCCGAAGATTCGGTAGCCTTCAAAGAACGACGAGGTGCACGACCCACATCGAGACGGTGAAGACCTTTGTCCGCCGACCCGACAAAGTGGGAAGAAAGAACTGGAAGAAACACTGCCTGATTCACATGAATAGGGGAAACCACCTTCGGCAAAAAGGAAGGGACCGGTGTAAAAGACAAAAAGGTTCTCGGCAGGACAACGCATGTAGATCTGAAATACGCCGTGCCGAACCGATGGCTACAAGAAAACCGTCTTCAGCGTAAAATCTTTCAGAAACGCCCTACTCAGGGGTTTAAAAGGTTCACAAACCAGGGCCCGCATCACTAGATTCAAGTCCCCCGGAGGAACGAAAATCCTGCGGGAGGGCCGCAAATGAAAAACAGTCGTAAGAAGACGACGTACGTCCGGATAAGAACCGTAGAGACGGCCTAAAACTTTGCATCGATAACAAGAGATAGCCGCCAACCGGACTTTCAGAGAACTAGCCGCAAGGCCCTTATCAAAAGCAACCTGAAGAAACTTAAAACGACGGAAACGAAAACCGTCGCCGCCCGGACTCCACGCCGGGAGCACCAGTCTTCAAAGATCCCCCAAATCTGAACGTAAGTAAGAGAAGTGGACGTTTTCCCCGCCCGCAGTAGGGTAGAAATCACCGCGGGGGGAGTACCCCTTCTTTTTCAGCCGAGCCCTCTCCCTGGCCAAACCGTATGCGAGAATTGACCCACTTGGGGCATCCGCAAGGGTCCCCGAAAAAGAAGATTCGGCAGCGTGGATAGGAGCCAAGGAATGCCGTCGCTCAGCCGGACCAGATCGGCATACCAGGGCCACCCAGGCCAGTCCGGGTCCACCAGTAACACTCGACCCCGATGGCCCTCGATGCGCTGAACGACCCGGCCAATCAGAACCCACAGAGGAAAGACAAAGGCGGCCGGACGTTGGCCATGGCTGAATGAGAGCGTCGAGCCCCTCGGACATACGCTCCCTTTGCCTGCTGAAGAAGCGTCCTGTCTCGGCCGATTGAAATGTCGCCATGAGATCCATGAAGGGCGGCCCCCCCCCCCCCCCCGACGAACTATTTGCGCGTAAACTTGCGGGTTTAGCTCCCACTCTCCGGGGTCCACCCGCACTCTGCAGAGAAAATCGGCCTGAACATTGTCTGCGCCTGCAATAGGCGCTGCCGAGATGGCCGGAAGACGAGACTGCACCCAATTGACCAAGGCCATCTCTTCTGATTCCAGGGCCATGCTGCCGATGCCCCCTTGGCGATTGATGTAAGCTACGGTGGACGCAATGTCCGAAAGGACTCGCACCGGCAGGTCGAGAACTAGGGCTTTGAGGCCAAGAGGGCTAGCCGTACCGCCCGCCATTCGAGGAGGTTGATCGACCAAGAAGTCTCCAGGGAGACCATTCCCCTTGAGCGAAGCGGGTCTCGCAGTGAGCCCCCCAGCCGGTTAAGCTGGCATCCGTTGTGAACGGAACCCAAAGTGGAGGCTCCAGGGAATCCCCCGCGCCAGGTTCTCGGAGGAGAGCCACCACCGGAGTGATCGGCGAACCGCCCTTGGGCAAGTCAATCTCCTGTTCAACGAGTCGAATTGGTTGGACCAACGGCGCAGCAGGGCACTCTGCAGCCGGGCGCATGTGGAAGCGCGCCCAGGGCACCACCTCCAAGGTCGCTGCCATCGTACCGAGGAACTGTAGCTATCACCATGCAGACGGAGCGGGCATCCCCCTGAAGAGTCGGACAAGAGACCGAATGCGGCGCTCCGGCAGGCACACCAAGCCCCGTGCTGTGTCGAGGCTCACTCCCAGATACTCGAGATCCTGAGTCGGGCACAGACAACTCTTGCATTCTTTCACCACCCAGCCGAGGGACCGCAGCAGAGCCACCACCCTGCTCGTGACGTGCACACTCCCGACTGGACTTTGCCCGAATCCACCAGTCGTCGCGATACGGATGGACCAGGATGCCCTCTGTGCACAAGGCCTCCGCGACCACTACCATCACGTTTGTGAAGGTGCGGGGGGCCGTGGCGAGACCAAACGCCATGGCCGGAAATTGGAAGTGGCCCCACGGAAGAGCGAAGTGGAGAAACCGTTGATGAGACGGCCGGATGGGAATGTGTAATGTGGTCTGCAGCGGCTGTGGAAGATCCTGCAGCAGGGGCTCTGAGGAGGGGGGAGATAAGGTGCTGGGGGACCCAGCTAGCAACGCAGTGGGTATGGGGAAAGCCTCCGGGATGCAGTGTGCAGGTGTAACACAAGCAAGCTATTAATGTACCCTTCGGCTGATTACATTTCACATATAATACAGCCATAGAAAAAAGCATTGTAGAGACTTAAACCACCTTTCCTCTTCTTGTGTGGGGCTTCATTTATTTATTTATTTATTTATTTATTTTTTTGCATTTAAAACAAAAAGCAAGGAAGGCTCAGGGAAACCCAAGACTGTTTAAGAAAAGGATTTTGAAACTGCACGTGCCTCCACAGCATGATTAAGTGTGTGGAAACTGCTGTTTAGAGCTGTTGCCTCTAAAAAGAAACACTGAAGAGAAAAACAAAACAGCCGCTGGCACCGAAACACTGTCAGGTATTCGCAGAACTGAGAAGGGAACTGTCAGTCATTCACTGTGCTGGCATAGAGAAACTTTCAAGGTCAGGGTAAGGCAATTACAGTGACTGAAAGTAGGGAAATTAGAGTGGGATCCCTCCGCAGCCATTCAGATCTCCATGGTAGGGGCTGAAAGGTGTTTCTGGGGAGGGATGTAGAAGCTCAATCCAGCCATAGGAAAATTACAGTGAGCATGCTTAATTAGGCCGAGCCCAAAACAGTCAGGATCCAAAACACTGACTTAAAACCTCAACCAAATGGTATATTGAATAAGACAGGTACAATAATCAGTAGGACGTACAAAGTAACCTGGCTGCAGTTTGTGGACTAAAAAGTCAAAGTAGGCACTTCCAACTCAGGGGCAGCCGGTCCGGATACAGCTGAAAGCATCCCAGAGCAGCTGAGGCAAGGAAGAAAAAACAAAAACAGAGTACGCACAGTTTTCTTACAGAAAATGATACCTGAACTTCCTGGAGGTATTCAAACTCTCGTGGTAAAGACTCAGTGCAGCGTAAAGCCAATGGAGAGCTCCCCCGAAGCAAAGCTCTGGAGTTCCCAAGTTCCTCAGGGGAAGCAAGATGCGGGGGGAAGAGCAGAGCTGATGCCTGAGGTCCCTGTGTTTCTTCTGACAGCCTATGCAGCTTAAACCTGAATAAGGCACAGGGAGAACTAAAAAGAAATAACTGCGTCCCGCAGGAACAGGCATTTAACAATATTCCCCATAATAGGTAATGCCTCAGCCAGCCTTCTTTGTTGGGCACAGTGGGGAATAGAAGCCATGAGCCCTGCACCCTTCATCAGTGACTCAGCCTTGTACTGTGGCTCTGAATTGCATACTGTTCTCTATCCATGCCTTCTGTACTTTTTATCCATTATGTTCATACAGAGGCAGAGAAAAAAGTAACCTCTGCACAACTGACCTCTAGCAAGTGTTGTGGAAAGAAGAAAAAAACTGAAACAACAATATAGCTTTTAGAAGCCAGCAGAGACGTAATCTGGCGTCCCGCCAAAACCGAGGCTCATTAGCTATTCAAAATGGCCACCAGCAAAAATAAAACACCAAAAGAGTGAATTAAAACCCCCAAAAGCTAAGGAATTAACTTAAAAAGTCAAAGAAGAAGGTGGGAGGGTTGCAGGCATGAGAGAAATGCCTAAAATCGCTGAAAAATCAAGAAAATCAATCGAGTTACCACAGAGCTGCAAACAGCAGAGGGAGAAGACATTCTAGTGCTGAATAAACTGCAGCACAGCTCTTACAGATGCCAGAGTCAGTCATTGTACCTCTGCGGGACCCACAAATCCCACCTTGAGGTTTGGCAGCCATGCTAAGGCAACCTGCTTCCAGGGGGAAAGAAGGAAACAGGAACAGGGAAGCCCACAGCAAAGGGACTAACCATATTCAAATCAGTACAGCTTTAAAATTAAAACTTTTTTTTTTTTTTTTTTTTTTTTTTTTACAGAAAACAAAATACTCCCCAGAATCCTAGGGGTGCCCTGAGCAAAATCGCCAGCAAAAGAAACCCCCAAAATGCCAGGGGAATCCGTGCACAAGTGTTAAAAAGTGCCCTTAAAAAGCACACTTTAGAAATCCAAAATGGCCGCCGCACTTTTTCACCCACAATAAAGAAAGGCGCGAAAATACAAAGGTAACCAAATAATATGGGAAAAGAAAGAAAACGACCCTCTAATACAGGGCAAGCGAAAAAAATCAGGAAAAAGTGCAATTCGGAAGCCAGGGGAGCCGACAGAGCCTCTGACAATGCAAAAAATAACAGAGCTGAAAAGATAAAGCAAGGAAAATTCCTACCAGCTCAGGGAACAGCAAGGAACTCAGCCAACTCCTCCAAGTGACAGGCAATGCTGTAGCAGGTATGGCTCTTCCCCGAACAGTCCTGGGGAGAGCTCAACCCAGGCTTCAGATAGTCCCAGGCAGGAAGGCAGGAGCCCAATGCAGGTCTGTCTTCCCCCAGGATGTCCCCTGTGGCAATGCTCTTTTTTCTTTTTTAAAGATACAGCTACCTAGCAAAGAAATGGTAAATAAAGGACCCAAAATAAAACCCCAAAAGAACTAAGTAACTAGTGTTGCTCCTTCAAGTGTCACTTAGTGTGCCCAGAAAGGGCACAGAAGTCTGCAAGCTGCAAGGAGACTGGACACACTGGGGGCTTCTGGGAGCTCCGTCTGCATATATACTACAGAAGACTTGATTGGTCCAGTCTCCAGGCTGCAGGAGGAGGGGCACTACCCGATGTTGGAGGACTAAACTGGATTACCGAACAGGAATGAGTCTTCACATATGGGGACTCCCCAGCTAGAGATGCCAGGGAGATGTCCAAAGTTGTGAGTCCCTGAGAAGGGCTCTACCTCACCCCATGGATCTCGGGCATCCAACCAGGGATTGGGGGTAGGAGTTGATTAGGTATGGAACAGGTGTTTGAGAACAGCCTGACCAAACAAGGCATCCCGGCGGGAGTCCTTGTCCAAACAGTAATGGGCTGTGAAGGTATGAACCGAGGCCCAGGTGGCCGCTCGACAGATTTGGTCGATGGACAGAGTTTAGATGAGCCATAGAGGTTGCCATGGCCCTCACATTGTGAGCAGTGACATGGCTCTCCAGAGAAAGGTTCTTACTCTGGTAGGCGAAGGAAATACACTGAGCAATCCAATTGGAGAGAGTTCTCTTAGAGACTGGAAGTCCTAAATGAGAGGGATCAAAAGCAACAAAGAGTTGAGAGGACTTTCTATGTTGCTGTGTCCTTTTTAAGTAAAAAGCGAGCGCTCTTTTACAATCCAGGGTATGAAGATTACTCTCTGCAGTTGATGCATGAGGTCCTGGAAAAAAGACAGGTAAATATACCTCCTGATTTAGATGAAAAGGTGAAACCATTTTAGGCATAAAGTGTGGATTGGTCCTGAGGACTACCTTGTCATGATGGAACCTTGTATAAGGAGGATTAGCCACCAAGGCTTGCAGCTCACTGATGCGGCGAGCTGAAGTGACTGCAATGAGAAAAATAACCTTCCAGGAAAGAAATTTCAAGGAAGTAGAGGCTAAGGGTTCAAAGGGTGGCTTCATAAGCTGGCCAAGAACCAAATTCAAGTCCCATGCCACTGGAGGTGGTCTAATGGGAGGTTTATAGTTAAAAGAAGGCCTCTCATGAATCTTGCAATAAGAGGATGAGAGGAAATAGGCTGTCCATTGAGAGGCTTAAAAGATGCTGCAATAGCACTCAAATGGACTCTTACTGAATTCGTTTTAAGGCCTGCATGGGATAAATGCAGCAAATACTTTAGTAAAGAATTCAGAGGTATTGCAAAAGGGATAAGACCCTTCTCTACACACCAAATGGTAAACCTTTTCCATTTAAAAGCATAGGAACGTCTGGTGGAAGGCTTTCGGGAAGCATGAAGGATATCCTTCACTTGCTGAGAAAGATGCAAATCTTGAAGGTCTAGGCCATCAGCAAACCAGGCCCTGAGATGGAGACTGGGGATTTGGGTGCCACAACGTTCCCTCCTCCTGGGAGAGGAGGTCTGGAGCAGATCCCAAGTCCAAGGAGGGAGCGTGAGAGAGATGCAGAAGTAGAGGGTAACACATTTGGCATGGCCAAAGTGGTGCTATGAGAATCATAGACCCCCTTGTCTCTCTGAAGCTTGAACAGTGTCTTGGGAATTGGGGGAATGGGTGGAAAGGCATAGAGGAAGTCTTGCCCCCAATGGAGGAAGGCATCCTGGTCTGAACTCCCTGACACGGAATCCTGGAACAGAACCGGGGAAGTTTGGCATTACACGGACTTGCAAACAGGTCTATGACTGGGGTTCCCCAAATTTGAAAGATCCTGGTTATCTGGTCCCCATGGAGGGACCATTCGTGTGGAAGCAGAACTCAACTGAGTCTGTCTGCCCAAGAGTTTTGAAAGATACACTGCCATGAGATGAATTTGATGCTCTCTGGCGAAGGCCCACAATCTCAGAGCTTCGTTGCAAAGCGACAGAGAGCCAGTTTCCCCCTGCTTGTTCACGTCGAACATGGCTACTTGGTTGTCCGTGTGGATGAGGACTGTCTTGTAGCTGAGCAGGGTGTGGAAGAATCTGAGCACTAGAAAAATTGCTCTGAGCTCTAAGAGGTTGATATGTAGAGATGTCTCCTGTGGAGACCAGATGCCCTGGGTGGAGAGATCTTGTAGATGAGCCCCCCAACCCTTTGGGGAGGCATGTGTTTTGAGGGTTGCTTGGGGTAACATTTGTTGAAAGGGGGACCCCAGCAACAGATTTTGGGTGGACTTCCACCACTGGAGAGAGCAAAAAAGGCGACTGGAAGTTGCTATTTTGTCGGACAGGCACCCTGATGCCTGGGTCCATTGGGTGGACAAAGTCCATTGAGCTGCCCTCATGTGAAGGCGAGCATAAGGGACCACATGCACAATGGATGCCATGTGGCCTAACAGTTGTAGCACCTCTAGAGCAGTTAAGTGAGACTTTAACTGAATCTGGGAGGCTAACTGCACCAAGAGTAGGCAACGGGCCTGAGGAAGATAGGCCCTTGCAGTGGTGGTATCCAGTAAGGCCCCTATGAAGTCCAGAGATTGAGTAGGGGTGAGATGGGATTTTGGGATGTTTATTACAAGACCCAGATATTGAAGGATAAAGCTGGTGCAGGCCAGGGAAGCCTGGGCATCTGACTGGGATGGAGCTCGGATGAGCCAGTCGTCCAGATATTTATTTATTTAATTTTCTTATATACCGCGCTATTTGTCATCAGTGCGGTTTACATTGAAACAATACAACAATTGGTCAGATATGGGAATACAAATATTCCTAGAGTGCGTAGAAATGCAGCTACTACTGCCATGCGAAGGGAAGCACTCTGTATTGATAGTGCTTTCCTTGGAAAAGGAACCGAAGGAACCTTCTGTGTGTTGGATGGATGAGGACATGGGTGTACACATCCTTGAGATCTAGAGAACAAAGCCAGTCCTGACTCTGGGGGTATGGAAGGAGAGTACCGAGAGAAGTCATCTTGAATTTCTCCTTGCATAGAAACTTGTTCAATTCTCTGAGATCTAAAATGGGTCTGTAGCCCCCTGTTTTCTTTGGGATGAGAAAGTAGGGGGAGTAGAACCCTGAGCCCTGTTGAAGAAGGGATACTTCTTCTATTGCCCTTTGGGCAAGAAGGGTAGCAATCTCCTGACCCAGAAGGTCGAGGAGAGATGTTGGAGAATTGAACTGTCTCACCATGGTGTGAGGGGGAAGGTTTAAGAAATGAAGCTTGTACCCGTCCCTTATGATGGAGGGGGTCCATTGCTCTGCTGTGATTTGTTCCCATCAGGGAGCAAAGTGAGCTAACCTTTCTGTAATGGTGAGAGGCTCTGGATGCTCTACAGCCAGAAAGGCTAAGTTCTCTAGTTGTAAGTCGAAGGTCCTGAGGAGGCTGAGGCTGTTGGGCCGTAGCAGTCCTAGCAGCCTTAGGCTTGGCCTGTTTCGGTTGTTGCTGTCTCTTTGTAGCAAAACGACCTGCAGAAGATGCCTGCTGACCATAAGCAGAATAATATTTCCCTTTTTTGGGAAAAAATCCCTTTTTGAACAACCTTTTCTTAAAAGGAGCAGAAGTAGACTTTGAAAGTCTATCTAAAGCAGAATTTTCAGCATCCATTTGGGTGGCCTTTGCTTGCCAATCTTTGCCAAAAAGGTTTCCACCTGTACAAGGAAGGTTTCCTAATCCATCCTGAACCCTGGGTTCCAAATCAGAAGCTTGTAACCAAGCAACTCTGCGTGCACCTATGGCAATAGCCAAGGCTCTGCTGGCACCTTCAAAAGAGTCAAAGGCTGCACGGTTGGAAAACTTGGAAATATCCTGGGCATGTTTAAGCCAGGTGAGAAACTCTTCCCTTTTATCTTCTGAAATAAAAGGAGACAAAGTTTGCAGATGATCTGTAACTTCTTTTAGAAACATCCCCATATAGAGACTATAGGAGTTGATTCTGGCAACAAGCATACTGGCCTGGAAAAATCTCCTGTCAAAGGCATCTAACGTTCTGCATTCTCTTCCTGGAGGAGTAGAAGAGTGCCTTTTTGCACACTTGATCTTTTTCATAACAGACTCCACCACAATGAAGTGGTGAGGAAGCTGAGTCTTATGAAAGCCAGGACAAGGAGGAACAAGATACATGGTGTACAACCTACGAGAATGAGGGGAGGTGGTGAGAGGAGTCTCCCATATGCCCAACATGTGATCATAAAGAATCTCATGTACTGGTAAAGTGGCTGCCTCTTTAGGAGCCTTAGGATATTGTAAAATATTTAATTTTTTGGCTCTAGGCTCTGTCTCAGGGGCCACTGAGATGGAAAGGCCCCTGGCCACTCCCCTAATGAAGTCTTGAAAAGACAAGTCTTCTGGAGGAGACATTCTCCTTTTTGGAGAAGAGGGCTCCTGAGGAAGGATCACTGATGCTTCGATAGAGGCCACTGATTCATCAGAGTCTTCAGAGGAATCGAAGTATCCCCTGTCTGGATGCTCCTGCAGAGCCTGATACGCGTACCGGGTGGTATCGACATCGGGAGTGATCGGTACCGATTCGGTACCGATGGGCATCACAGAACAGTGTACCGCTGCAGTCGACACCAGAATCGATGTCGGTACCGGTGCCTGAGTCGGTACAGGCAACGGAGTTTGTTGCGGTACCGAAGGCGCCGCAGCTTGTATGAATGCCGTGATGGCACGCTGCATGGTCAGAATATTCTGATCCATCAACACCACCAATGTCTGGATGTCGGTACCAGTGGAAACCACCAGTACCCCAGAACATGGCAACAGGTGATCGGTCGAGGCCGAGCCATCGATGTCAACCTGTGACCCCATAGATAAAGCTTTAGAAGCCGGAGTCTCCCGCTGGGGTAATTTTGCCGGTGCGGATTCCTCGAGAGCAAGCCCGGAGGCATCTCGATACTTAGAGGGAGATCTACTCTTCGAGGACCGGCTGGACTTAAGTTTGGTTACCTGAGATCCATGGGAGGAAGAAGCAGCCCTGGAAGACATCGATGCCACCGAAGCTGCATCAGAGGGAAACAGGGTACTGAGCTTGGCTGCTCGATTCTGTAGACCTCTTTTAGACATCATGGAACAGGACTCACAATCCGTAATGGAATGGTCAGGACCTAAACATTTTAGACACCAGTCATGGGTGTCTGTGACAGAAATAGTGCCGCTGCACTTCGTGCACTTTTTAAACCCAGAGGCGGGCTTTTCCATGAGGAAAAATTTTCGTACACCTAAGGCCACAGAAAGAAAAAATGCACTGAAGTGAGGAAAAACAGTAGGTTTTTTTTTTTTTAGAAGAAAGAAAAGACCGGCGGTACCGGTCCGGCGTCGAGAAGGCAGACACGCGACCAAAGAAATAAAAGAAAATAAGATTCTTCAGCGGTGACAGGAAGACGACCTGCTGGCTCCGCGGAAAAGAAGTACTGGAGAGAGGCGGTTAGGAAAGGCGGGAAGGCAGCGCGCAGGCGCTGTGGGATGCTCCCAAAAGCTTTCTTACTGGATGCTGGGGAGCGTTCCCGCGCAGGCTCCGTCGGTACCGACGATACCCATATGTGAAGACTCATTCCTGCTTGTTCCTGGAGATAGGTTCTTACTCTGGTAGGCGAAGGAAATACACTGAGCAATCCAACTGGACAGAGTTCTCTTAGAGACTGGAAGTCCTAAATGAGAGGGATCAAAAGCAACAAAAAGTTGAGAGGACTTGCTTTCTACTTACAAAGGACACAGCAACATAGAAAGTGCCCTCTTACAATCCAGGGTATGAAGATTCCTCTCTGTACTTGATGCATGAGGTCCTGGAAAAAAAGACAGGTAAATACACCTCCTGGTTCAGATGAAAAGGTGAGACCACTTTAGGCATAAAGTGCGGATTAGTCCTGAGGACTACCTTGTCATGATGGAACCTTGTATAAGGAGGATTAGCCACCAAGGCTTGCAGCTCACTGATACGGCGAGCTGATGTGACTGCAATAAGAAAAATAACCTTCCAGGAAAGGAATTTCAAGGAGGTAGTGGCAAAGGGTTCAAAGGGTGGCTTCATAAAATGGCCAAGAACCAAATTCAAATCCCATGCCACTGGAGGTGGTCTAATGGGAGGTTTAGTTAAAAGAAGGCCTCTCATGAATCTTGCAATAAGAGGATGAGAGGAAATAGGATGTCCATTGAGAGGCTTACGGTTTGCTGCAATAGCACTTCAAATGGACTCTGTGATAAGGAAGCTTATCATAGCTCAGGAAGGGGCTATAAAAAAGGTGAAGTGTCTCTGAACAAGCAACCTGTCAGTGCTGGTAGAAATGAGAAAACAGAATTTTGCCATAAAAGACTACCAGTCCCAGAATGCACCAGGTTTCCAACAGCCATGAGAGGAGCTGAAGTGTATTCAATCAAAAGGGCTATGAGGTAATCCCCAAGCACTCATTGCAAAGGGCAGGGCTTGATTCAGCACAGCTGCGCTGTGCTAGGATGGAACACTCATCTCAAAAGGCAAGGCCTGATTCAGCACAGCTGCGCTGTGTTAGGGAGGAGCACTCATCTAAGCAGAATAAGAGTAGAGTTTATTCTACAGATGACCATCTTCATGATCACCTTGGATATCCAGAGAATTGTCCTCAGTATCCTGAGAATCAGCTTGAGTTTGATCATCAATTTCATCTGAAGGATCATCAGAAGCAGAAGCCAAACCGGACGGACAGAGAGGGAAAGAGACCCTTTGGAAGAAGGAAGAGAAAAGCCTTTGAGAGGTCTAGAAGAGTTCAAAGCAGTACGTATACTGGGAGGTATTCCAAGGGCCAGCATACACCATTGGACTGGGGAAAGCCAGAGGAATGGTGCTGCAGAGCTAGGAATCACCAGAGGCTACCTGAGAGGGAGACGGCTGCACGTGGAAGGGAACCTAAGACCTGTGCCAGAAGGTATGTGAAGAGAGATCCAGTGTCCAGGAATCTGGATTGGAAGGCTGGACATAAGAACTGGACTACATACTGGCCAGGCTATATAGAGAGGAACTCTAGCAGCAATGGAAGCTCAGGTATGAACACTGATCTATGCCCTAGCTATAACCTTGAAAGACAGCAGGGAAACAAGTATTCTCCTGAAAATGCTCCATTGAGAGATTCATCTGTGCCAATCCAAGATATTGAACCCATGCTTGTTGAACAAGGGGGAATAATAGCAGATGAGGATCCTGTTTATATGGACTGCTCTCTATCTAAACTCCATTGGTAACTTTCTGTTATAAAGTATAGCAACCATCACAAAGAAATACAAATTTGTTCTTTAATCTACTCAGAAAAGCTCCTGAAGCAGGATTTGACCCATACAGTAGAAAGCAAGCCAGCTAAGGGGTTTCAGCTGGATAACTGCTAACAATTAAGCCTTACCTAATTGCTTGTGAGCTAGGAGAGAATCACTTCTGTATCTATGTGGGAAGTAATCAGAAGTTAACCTGAAAAGAACAGTTTGTTTCTTGCTTTGTGGCTTTTCATTTGTTGTTTTCCTGATTTTGACTTTGTTTTTCCAAGTTAACACTGAAAGCAAGTAACCTAATTTATGTGCTACCAAGCATATCTGTGTTGGGAGAAATAACCCCATTAATAAATATCTTATTGGCTTTACCCAAGAGCACAACTAAATTGTCAGCAGCTGTGTCTGGTGTGAATGAACTACATTGCCCACAATACCTTGCAAATCATATAGATATATGCATTGCCAAGACTGTGAAGATTCTCACCCAGGCAGCCGTCTGACAACTCTTACTGAATTCGTTTTAAGGCCTGCATGGGATAAATGCAGCAAATACTCTAGTAAAGAATTCAGAGGTATTGCAAGAGGGTTAAGACCCTTCTCTGCACACCAAATGGTAAATCTTTTCCATTTAAAAGCATAGGAACGTCTAGTGGAAGGCTTTCTGGAAGCATGAAGGATATCCTTCACTTGCTGAGACAGATGCCAATCTTGAAGGTCTAGGCCTTCAGCAACCAGGCTCTGAGATGAAGAGACTGGGGATTTGGGTGCCATAACGTTCCCTCCTCCTGGGACAGGAGGTCTGGAGCAGATCCCAAGTCCAGGGAGGGAGCTTGAGAGAGATGAAGAAGTAGAGGGTACCACACTTGGCGTGGCCAACGTGGAGCTATGAGGATCATAGACCCCTTGTCTCTCTGAAGCTTGAACAGTGTCTTGGAAATTAGGGGAATGGGAGGAAAAGCATAGAGGAAGTCTTGCCCCCAATGGAGGAGGAAGGCATCCCTGGCCTGAACTCCCTGACATGGAATCCTGGAACAGAACCGGGGAAGTTTGGAATTCCAAGGACTTGCAAACAAGTCTATGTCTGGGGTTCCCCAAATTTGAAAGATCCTGACTATCTGGTCCCCATAGAGGGACCATTCGTGTGGAAGCAGAACTCGACTGAGTCTGTCTGCCCAAGAGTTTTGAACCCCTGGAAGATACACTGCCATGAGATGAATCTGATGCTCTCTGGCGAAGGCCCACAATCTCAAAGCTTCGTTGCAAAGCGACAGAGCGCCAGTCCCGCCCTGCTTGTTCACATAGAACATGGCTACTTGGTTGTCCGTATGGATGAGGACTGTCTTGTAGCTGAGCAGGGTGTGGAAGACTCATAGCTAGAAGAATTGCGCTGAGCTCTAAGAGGTTGATATGTAGAGATGTCTCCTGTGAAGACCAGATGCCCTGGGTGGAGAGATCTTGTAGATGTGCTCCCCAACCCTTTGGGGAGGCATGTGTTGTGAGGGTTGCTTGGGGTAGCAACGGTTGAAAGGGGGACCCCAGCAACAGATTTTGAGTGGACTTCCACCACTGGAGGGACCAAAAGAGGCGACTGGAGGTTGCTATTTTGTCTGACAGGCAACCTGATGCCTGGGTCCATTGGGTGGACAGAGTCCACTGAGCTGCCCTCATGAGAAGGCGAGCGTAGGGAACCACATGCACGGTGGATGCCATGTGGCCTGACAGTTGTAACATCTCTCGAGCAGTTAAATGGGATTTTAACTGAACTTGAGAGGTTAACTGCACCAAGCGTAGGCAACGGGCCTGGGGAAGATAGGCCCTTGCAGTTGTGGTATCTAGCAAGGCCCCTATGAACTCCAATGACTGAGTAGGGGTGAGTTGTGATTTTGGGATGTTTATTACAAGTCCCAGATACTGAACACGCCTTGTGCAGGCTAGGGAAGTCTGGGCCTCTGACTGGGATGGTGCTTGGATGAGCTAGTCGTCCAGATATGGGAATACAAATATTCCTCGAGTGCGTAGAAATGCAGCTACTACTGCCATGCATTTTGTGAACACTCTTGGAGCAGAGGCCGGACCGAAAGGAAGCACTCTATTGGTAGTGCTTTCCCTGATAAAGGAACCGAAGGAACCTTCTGTGTGTTGGATGGATGAGGACATGGGTGTACGCATCCTTGAGATCTAGAGAACAAAGCCAATCCTGACTCTGAAGGTATGGAAGGAGAGCACCGAGAGAAATCATCTTGAATTTCTCCTTGCATAGAAACTTGTTCAATTCTCTGAGATCTAATATGGGTCTGTAGCCCACTGTTTTCTTTGGAATAAGAAAATAGGGGGAGTAGAACCCTGAACCCTGTTGAAGAAGGGGTACTTCTTCTATTGCCCTTTGGGCAAGAAGGGTAGCAATCTCCTGACCCAGAAGGTCGAGGAGAGATGTTGGAGAATTGAACTGTCTCACCGTAGTGTGAGGAGGAAGGTTTAAGAAATGAAGCTTGTACCCGTCCCTTATGATGGAGAGGGTCCATTGCTCTGCTATGATTTGTTCCCATCTGGGAGCAAAATGAGCTAACCTTCCTGGAATGGTGAGAGGCTCTGGTTCTTCTAGAGCCAGAAAGGCTAGGTTCTCTAGTTGTAAGTCAAAGGCCCTGAGGAGGCTGAGGCTGTTGGGCCGTAGCAGTCCTTGTAGCCTTAGGCTTAGCTTGTTTAGATTGTTGCTGACGCTTTGCAGCAAAACGAGCTGTAGAAGATGCCTGGAGACCATAACCAGGGTTATATTTCCCTTTTTTGGGAAAGAAAGTCTTTTTGAATACCTTTCTCTAGCAGGAGCAGAAGTAGACTTTGAAAGTCTATCTAAGGCAGAATTTTCAACATCCATCTGAGTGGCCTTTGCTTGCCAATCCTTACCAAAAAGGTTTTCACCTGTACAAGGAAGATTTCCTAATCCATACTGGACACAGGGTTCCAAATCAGAAGCTTGCAACCAAGCAAGACTGCGTGCACCTATGGCAATAGCCGAGGCTCTGCTGGCACACTCAAAAGAGTCAAAGGCTGCACGGTTGGAGAATTTGGAAACATCCTGGGCATGTTTAAGCCAGGTGAGAATCTCTTCCCTTTTATCTTCTGAGATAAAAGGAGATTAAGTTAGCAGATGATCTGTAACTTCTTTTAGAAACATCCCCATATAGAGACTATAGGAGTTGATTCTGGCAGTAAGCATATTGGCCTGGAAAATTCTCCTGCCAAAAGCATCTAAGGTTCTGCATTCTCTTCCTGGAGGATTAGATGAGTGTCTTTTTGCACTCTATCTTTTTCATAGCAGACTCCACCACAATAGAGTGGTGAGGAAGCTGAGTCTTATGAAAGCCAGGACAAGGAGGAACACGGTACATGGTGTCCAACCTGCAAGAATGAGGGGAAGTAGTAAGAGGTGTCTCCCATATGCCCAACATGTGATCATAAAGGATCTCATGAATTGGTAAAGTAGCTGCCTCTTTAGGAGCCTTAGGATATTGTAAAATATCTAATTACTTGGCTCTAGGCTCTGGTTCAGGGGCCACAGAAATAGAGGCCCCTGGCCACTTCCCTAATGAAGTCTTGAAAAGACAAGTCTTCTGGAGGAGACATTCTTCTTTTTGGAGAAGAGGGCTCCTGAGGATGGAGTACCGATGCTTCGAAAGAAGCCTCCGATTCATCAGAGTCCTCAGAGGAATCGAAGTATCGCCTCTCTGGATGCTCTTGCAGCGCCCAATACGCGTACCGAGTGGTATCGACATCGGGAGTGATCGGTACCAATGGGCATCACAGGACAGGGTACCGCTGCAGTCGACACCAAAGCCGATGTCGATGCAATCGGTACCGGCACCGGAACCGATATCGGTGCCAGAACCGGTACCGCCAACGGAGTTTGTTGCGGTACCGGAGGCGTCGCAGCTTGTATGAATGCCGTGATGGCACGCTGCATGGTCAGAATATTCTGATCCATCGACGCAACCAATGTCTGGATGTCAGTACCAGTGGAGACCACCGGTACCCCAGAACATGGCAACAGGTGATCGGTCGAGGCCACGCCATCGATGTCAACCTGTGACCCCATAGATGAAGCTTTGGAAGCCGGAGCCTCCCGCCGTGGTAATTTTGCCGGTGCAGGATCCTCGAGGGCAAGCCCGGAGGCATCTCGATACTTAGAGGGAGATCTACCCTTCGAGGGCCGGCTGGACTTATGTTTGGTTACCTGAGATCCATGGGAAGAAGACGAAGCCCTGGAAGATGTCGATGCTACCGAAGCTGCATCAGAGGGAAACAGGGTACTGAGCTTTGCCGCTCGATTCTGTCGACCTCTTTTAGACATCATGGAACAGGACTCACAGTCGGTGATGGAGTGGTCAGGACCCAAACATTTTAGACACCAGTCATGGGTGTCGGTGATAGAAAGAGTACCGCTGCACTTTTTAAACCCGGAAGCGGGCTTTTCCATGAGGAAAAATCTTGTAGGCCCAAGGCCCAAAAGACAAAATTGCACAGAAGTGAGAAAAACGGTAGGTTTTTGTTTTGTTTTTTAAGAAGAAAGAAAGAAACATCGGCGGTACCGGTCCGACGTCGAAGGCGGCAGACGCGCGACCAAAGAAATAAAGAAAAATAAAGAACTTCTTCAGCGGTGACAGGAACACGACCTGCTGGCTCCGCGGAAAAGAAGAACTGGAGAGAGGCGGTTAGGAAAGGCGGGAAGGCAGCGCGCAGGCGCTGTGGGATGCTCCCAAAAGCTTTCTTACTGGACGCTGGGGGGCGTTCCCACGCAGGCTCCGTCGGTACCGACGATACCATATGTGAAGACTCATTCCTGCTTGTTCCTGGAGATAGGAGATTACTTTAAAGGATCTTTGGGCCACTTTACAAGTTATTGATGTTAAATTGTCATCTACTTTAAGTTCGCTATGTGATTTTTCACATGAAACTGTTTCTACTTTTCAACAGTTGAATGAAAAAGTTTCTCTTGTGGATGCAGCTGCTGTTAGAGTCACAGCTTCCCTTGTTGCAATCAACTAATGTGGCTGGGATTAAAGATTCCGATTATGCATACCAAGTTAGAAGCTCTTGAAAATTCTTTACGTGCCTGCAATCTACGACTCTTCAATTTTCCCTATACTTCTCTTCTTGCCCCAAAATGTTTATTTGATAAGTACCTGAAAGAAGTGTTGCTTATAACCGATCCCGTTGAAGTGTCTCATTTGTATTATATTCCACGTTTTAAACGTAGTGATAATGCTGAAGTAGAGCTTGACATGATTGAGCCCTCCATTTCAGATTTAACTGCTTTCCTGGAAGACTCTTCCGAGTTAATTAACTCTCGATCCACATTAATTGTTATATTGAAATCTTTGGATTGCAAACAACGTATACTCAAAGCCTTTTTCAAACACAAGTTAACAGTTTTTTGTGGGCATAGAGTGAATATTTTCCCAGATGTGTCACGCAGTACCCAACTTAGGAGGAGGCTTTTTTTAGCTTTAAAGCCTCGAGTCCTTAAGTTGGGTGCTACGTTCTTTCTCCGATTTCCCTGTAAATGTATTGTGAATTGTAATAGTGCAACGTATGTTTTTTCAGATGTTGCTGATCTGGAGCAATTTATTTCAGACAGGCAGGGTGTAGTTCAGGTAGACGTGGATGAGTAATTTAATTATGCCTCCTAAGATGTAGGTTTTTCAAGCCTTGTTTTCATATTTGTCATATTTTCCTTTTATTATCACACTCAGGTCTCAGTGATGTGGACTTTATCATAAATTTTCTTTGCTGTTTCTGTAATGTTTTATGCATTTTCTTATTTGATTGTCCTTTATTCTATGGGTGGCTGTTACACTGATTAAATAATCAAGAAAAAAAAAAACATTTAACATCCGACCGCCAAAGAGAGGTGCAGGCAGAAACGTTTACCTTTTTGCCTGCTCAACGGCTTAAAAAAATCACGCGGCTGAAAGAAAACAAAAACTGAGACAACCCGGTGAGATAACCGAATGAGGGGACTGCTAAAAAAAAAAAAAAAAAAGCACAAAAAAGGTAAAAATGTAGGCAAAAATGATGAGAGACTCGTGCAGGATTCTACGCAATACAGACAAAAACCTGATTTTGTCAGCACAAGCAGGCACGCATGCTCAGTGAAGCAACAATCCATCTCTGAGCTGTGAGAAATCCGCTCAAGGCTCAGTCCGGAGAACTTATCGTTGAGTGCGACTGCATCCTCCTGCTTGTCTCCAGAGAAAGCATAGTTACTCACCTGTAACAGGTGTTCTCCGGGGACAGTAGAAATCAGTCCTCACATATGGGTGACATCGGCACCGATGTAGCCTCATGCGGAGCAAATCCCCAGCTTTCAGAGAAAGCCTTTGGGAGTTGCCACCACCCATGCGTGCTCCCCTTCCCACCCAAGGGTGCCATCTTGCTCAGTCCCAGTTTCCTGATAAATTGAATAGTAGCAAATCACCTGGACCAGATGGTATACATCCAAGAGTGTTGAAAGAACTGAAATATGAGATTGCAGACCTGCTTTTGGTAATCTGTGAATTTTCATTAAAATCATCTGTAATACCTGAAGATTGGAGGGTCGCCAATGTAACGCCAATTTTTAAAAAGGGTTCCAGGGGTGACCCAGGAAATTACAGACCGGTGAGCCTGACGTCAGTACCGGGGAAAATGGTAGAAACCATCATAAAGAACAAAATTACAGAGCATGTAGATAGTCATGGCCTAATGGGAGACAGCCAACATGGCTTTAGACAAGGAAGATCTTGTCTTACTAATCTGATATGTTTTTTTGAAGGTGTGAATAAACAGGTAGACAAAGGTGAGTCGGTTGACAGTGTATCTGGACTTTCAGAAAGCCTTTGACAAGGTCCCTCATCAGAGACTTTTGGCAAAACTAAAACGTCATGGGATAGGAGGCAGTGTACTATTGTGAATCGGGAACTGGTTAAAAGATAGAAAGCAGAGGGTTGGGCTAAATGGCCAATATTCCCAATGGAAAAAGGTGAATAGTGGAGTATCCCAGGGATCTGTACTGGGTCCGCTACTTTTTGGCATATTCATAAATGACCTAGAAAAGGGAATAACTAGTGAGGTTATCAAATTTGCAGACGATACAAAACTGTTTAAAGTTGTTAAAACCCAAGAGGACTGTGGAGAACTGCAGGAGGATCTGGATAAATTGGAAGACTGGGCATACAAATGGCAAATGAAATTTAATGTGGACAAGTTCAAAGTTATGCACCTAGGAAAGAACAACCCACACTATGGTTACACAATGCAAGGTTCCACATTGGGAACCACCACCCAGGAAAAAGATTTAGGAGTCATCGTGGATAACATGTTAAAACCCTCCGCCCAGTGTGCAACAGCGGCCAAGAAAGCAAATAGAATGCTAGGTATCATAAGGAAAGGAATGGAGAACAAAACAAAGGATATTATAATGCCTCTGTATCGTTCCATGGTACGACTGCACCTTGAATATTGTGTGAAATTCTGGTCGCCGTATCTTAAAAAGGATATAGCGTTATTAGAAAAAGTACAGAGAAGAGCCACCAAAATGGTAAAGGGGATGGAAGGCTACTCCTATGAAGAGAGGCTACAAAGGTTAGGGCTCTTCAACCTGGAAAAGAGACGGCTGAGGGGAGATATGATAGAGGTCTATAAATTAATAAATGGAGTGGAACTGGTAAACGTAGATCGATTGTTTACGCTATCAGAATATAGAAAGACTAGGGGACATGTAATGAAGTTACAGGGTAAACTATTTAAGACAAAAAAGAGAAAATATTTTTTTCACTCAACGTGTAATCAAACTCTGGAATTTGTTACCGGAGGATGTAGTAAGAGCTATTAGTGTAGCTGGGTTTAAAAAAGGTTTGGACAATTTCCTGGAGGAAAGGTCCAAAAAACCATTATTAAAAAGGGATCCAGGATAATCAATGCTTGACCCAGTACAAGCACTGTGGAACCTGTGTCTTTTGGGGATACTGCTAGGTAGTGCTAGATTGGCCACTGTTGGAAACAGGATACTGGGCTTGATGGACTTCGGTCTGACCCAGTATGGCATATCTTATGTTCTTATGTCAAATGACATAGCCAAAAAGACAGCAAAAAATAACAAAATATAATAATAGGACTGCAACTCCAAGAGGAGAAGGGAGGGTCGTGAGGAATGATTCCTGCTGTCCCCGGAGAATACCTGTTACAGGTGAGTAACTACGCTTTCTCCGGGAACAAGCAGGAAGTCAGTCCTCACATATGGGACTCCGCAGATATAGGCTATCGAGAACACATAGCTAAAAAAGGCTCCCTTTATGAGAGCCGCAAGCAGCCACAATAGCAATACAAACCTAAAGGAATAGCACTCCGGTAGCCTCAACACAGAAGGGTCGGGGGCAGGAGTTGCCTAGATCTCGAAAAGGTTACGGAGTACAGCCTGGCCGAAGGCACTGTCCTATCGGGACTCCCTATCCAGGCAATAATGGGTTGTGAAAGTGTGGCTCGAAGACCAGGTGGCGGCCCGGCAGATGTCTGCCAGAGCACAAATGAGCCACTGATGCTGCCATGGCCCTGACCCTAGGGGCCGTAACACGACCCTCCATCGGAAGCTCGGCTGCTTTGTATGCCCAGGCAATGCAGTCTGCCACCCAGGTGGACAGCGTACGCTTTGATACCGCTATCCTCAGCTTACTGGGGTCGTAAGATACGAAAAGCTGAGAAGCCTTCTGATGCGGTTGCATACACTGGATATAGAAGGCCAACGCCCTCTTACAGTCCAGGGTATGCAGGACCGACTCTGCCCGACTAGCATGCAGCCTGGAAAAAAGATAGGCAGAACCACCTCCTGGTTGAGGTGGAACAAGGAGACCACTTTCGGAAGGAACTTGGGAAGCACCACCTGGTTGCTATAGAACCTGGTGTAGGGTCTTTCCGACACTAGGGCCTGGAGCTCACTCACCCGCCGAGCGGATATGAGTGCCACCAGGAAAACCATCTTCCAAGAGAGATAGCGTAGATGGCAGGTAGCCATCGGTTCAAAGGGTGGCCTAGTAAGCTGCCCCAACACCACATTCAGATCCCACTCGGTCACCAGGAGGCGGACCGCGGATTTCAAGAGAAGTAATCCTCTCAGAAACCGAGACCAAGGGGTGGGCGGAGAGAGGCTTCTCATCCACGGAAAAGTGGGGTGCCGCAAGGGCACTGAGGTACACCCTGACAGAGTTGGACTTGAGGCCCAAATCAAAAAGGTGGAGAAGGTATTGCAGAACCACCCCTACCAGGCAAGAGAAAGGGTCTACCTCCCGCTCTGCACCACGATGCAAACCTGCACCACTTTGAGGCGTACGCCCATCTAGTCGACGGCCTCCACGAGGCCAGCAAGACCTCTTCAATATTCTTTGAAAGGAGTGGAGGAGCAAGAATTACCCTTTCAGCAGCCACGCCATCAAATTGAGGGAGCTGAGATTGGGATGCAGAAGAGAGCCTCCCTCCTGAAATAGGAGGTGTGGGGAGGACCCCAGGGGAATGGGAGCCTCCACTGCTAGCTGCAGAAGAAGTGGGAACCAGGGTTGCCTGGGCCACCATGGGGCAATAAGGATGACCGAGGCTCTGTGTTGGAGAATCTTGAACAGTGTCTTGGCCACCAGAGGTGTCGGGGGGAACACATACAAGTCCCCAGACCGTGATATCAGAAACGCATTGGTGGCCACCATGTGCGGGTGGGGTTGCCTGGAGCAGAAATGGGGCAACTGGTGATTGTCCAGACTTGCAAACAGGTCCATCACCGGCCACCCCCAGGTCTGGAAGAGCCAACTGACTATCCCGCGGTCCAGCTGCCATTCGTGGGGTTGAAAAATCCTGCTAAGCTTGTCGGCTAGCCAGTTGTCCTAGTCCAGCAGGTAGACTGCTCGGAGACGAATGCCATGCCGGGCTGCGAAAGAGCATAGGTCCAGGGTTTCCTGACATAGGGGACGGGACCACGTACCACCCTGTTTGTTCACATAGAACATGGCCACCTGGCTGGCTGTCTGCACTAAGACAGGTTCGTTGGCCAGAAGCTGCCTGAAAATCTCCAGGGCTAGGCGGATGGCATGGAGTTCCAAGAAATTGATTTGTTGGGTACTCTCATTCGGAGATCATACCCCCTGGGTATGTAAACCCTGGCAATGTGCTCCCCAACCCAGCAGGGATGCATCTGTGGTAAGGATCCTCGTGTGCAGAGGAGCCTGGAAAGGCATTCCCGCCTCCAAATGCTGCGGTTGGAGCCACCAGGATAGGGACCGTACCAGATGCCTGAACACTTTGACCCTGTCCCGGAGGCACCCTGAGGCCTGAGACCACTGGTCTCAGACACCATTGAACGGTCCCGCATGTGGAGGCGGGCATCTGGGGTCACATGGACTGTGGAGGCTGAGGAGGTGCAGAAAAAGCCTTACGGACACTGCAGACCCGAGACTCACTTGTCCTGCCAGAGCCAGAAGCCTTCTTGCTGTCTGCAGGCAGATAGGCCTTTGCTTGAAGGGTGTCGATTCTGGCCGCAATGAACTCCAGCTGCTGAGTCGGAGTGAGGCTGGACGGGGTAGCTGATCACAAACCCTAGGTGTTGCAGCACCTGGATGGTGTGGGTTGTGGCCTGATGGACCTTGCTGGCTGAAGTGCCTCTGATGAGCCAGTTGTCGAGATAGGGGAAGATGAAGACCTCTTGGAGCCTGAGAAAGGCAGCAACCACTGCCAAGCACTTTGTGAACACCCTGGGGGCCGATGACAGGCCAAAGGGGAGTACCCTGTACTGGCAGTGATTGCCTCCCACCACAAAGCACAGATACTGCCTGTGGCTGGGGTGTATTAGGATGTGTGTATACGCATCCTTTAGGTCTAAGGAGCATAGCCAGTCTCCCTGGTGGAGGTAAAGCAGCAATATTCCAAGGGAGAGCATCTTAAACTTCTCCCTCACTCACCAGGAATTTGTTGAGGTTGCACAGGTCGAGGATGGGTCTGAGGCCTCCTGTCCTCTTTGGCACCAAAAGGTACCTGGAGTAGAAGCCCCTGCCCTGCAGGTGGTGAGGCACTGGCTCTACCGCCTGATCCTCTAAAAGACCCACCAGCTCCTTCAGAAGATGGTCCTGGTGAAGGGGAGACCTGAAGGGCTCTCCCGGGAAGTAATGAGGAGGCAGCTGGGCCAGGTGAAGAAGATAGCCCTCCCGGACTACCCGCAAAGCCCAAGCATCGCTTGTAATGGCTGTCTACCCTGTGGGCATACAGAGCAAGCCGGCCTCCTGTGATATGCCTGTTTCCTGTGGGAAGAGGTGCCATACTGTAGGAATCAAAAGCCACTGCCAGGCTGGGCCGGAGCCGGTGCCTGGGGGCTTTCTGCTTATGCGGGCCATGCCCGTCCCTTGGCCTGCTGCCCCTATTGGGGAGCCGGGGAGACCTGAAAATGGGGGTAGCTTCAGTAAGCAGCACCCTTCCTTGGGTAAAAGGGCTTTTTACCCTAGTCCTTCTTGCAAGAAAAGGCAGAGGTCTTCTTGGAGAGCCGTGTCCTCATCATGTACTCTGTTCTCCAGCTCTGCGGCCTTGTTGGTCATGGGTTTGGCCAAAGGGATTCTCCCCCTGACAATGGACATTGATCAACTTGTCCTGAACCCATTGTTCGAAGTCAGACTACTGCAGACATGCCAGTCGTAGCTACTCAGGCCGCCGACTCAAACCCGTCATAGGCCGCCCAAGACAAACTTCAAGCACTCACGGACGGCTTTGGACAGGCCCCTGAAGCGCTGCAAAGGTTCCTCGGAGAGACCAGCTGAGTTCCTTCGCCAGGTCTCTCAGGTACATGCCCATGTACAGCTGGTATGCCTGGATCCGACAAGTCAGCATTGAACCCTGGAAGCACTTCCTGCCGAGGGCATCCAAGTTGCGGGCCTCCCTGCCGGGAGGCACCGAGGAGTGCGTCTTCTGACTCTTCAGCCTGCGCATGGCTGATTCCACAACCACGGAGTTGTGCGGCAGCTGCAACCTTTGAAACCCAGGGCTCCGGCAGACTCGATACATCGAGTTGAGCCGTTTGCTGATCACTGGCCCCGACGCCAGTGTCTCCCACATGCGGATCATCGTTCCAGGATCGGAGGCACGGGTACAGTAAGGGCCTCCCAAAGGGGGGCCTCATACTGGAGGATCTCAAGTTTGTCAGCTCGAGGATCCTCCTCGGACTCTGTGGGGAACGCCAAAACCTTGGACATATCCCGCACAAAGTCCAAGAACCTCATGTCCTCCGGAGGGGACATTCTCCGAGGCTCGGATACCGGGGAATCGGAAAGGACATCCCTATGCCGGCAGGTATCCAGGGACTCCTCGTCTTCAGTTTCCCACACCGACGACTCCAAGGAGGAATCGAGGGTCTCAGGAATCAAGGACCCTGGCACTGACCGCCCTGAAGCCAGAAAGCTCTGTGGCAACGACCTTGGTCCCGAACAGGAAGCAGAGTGAGACCTTGCCTGAGGATCAACTTGAGCTTGAAAGGTTTCGAGGATCGGCTCGGCCTCCAGGGTCGACTTCGTCGTCGAGGGCCCGGTGGTCGGGGCAGAGGAACCGGACAGGCCGGCTATCAGCGCCCGCTGCTGCTCCATGAAGGCAGTGAAACTAAGCTCCAAGGCCACCATTTTGGACTTGAATCTGAAAGGTTTTCCCGGAGCGGAGTCCTCAATGAGGATAGTTGGTACTTGCCTCGGCTGATCCATCTACCAAGGAGGCATCTTTGCCGGGCGCTCCTTCTTCGAAGATCCCGGCCGGCGCTCAGGGTTCCGCAACAGGCTCAGGGAGGAGCCGGGTCGCTCGAAGCCATCCAGAGACGCCACCTTCGAGGATTTCTTCTTCCTCTTGTGTTCCCTCGAGGAAGACCCCCCCCTTTCCAAGGAACCTCGACGCTGCTCAGGCTCGGAATACTCCCCCACCAAGACAGAGGCCTCGGATGAGGTCCGGGCTCTCAGAGGCAAGGGCTCAGAAAAAATCCTATCATGCTGCTGCTGGCAGCTCTTCAGGGCCTTAAAGACAGACATTTTCCTACACAGGCCACAGGTCATGGTCGGGCCCGAGGCACCGGAGACAGCAGTCATGCGTATCGGTGAGGGACATAAGTTTCACACACCGATCGCAGTTCTTAAACCCACTGGCAGCCATCGGGGGAAAAAGGGCCTCTGCAAGGTCGATGACCCAGGCTGCCAGTGAAAAAGAAAAAAAAGGCGTGAATGCCAGTCACGAAGGACAAAAGCCAAAAATAAAGACGGACTCGATACCGGCGTACCGAGCCAAAGGCGGGAAGAGGTACTGGTGTCAACCGGTCGAAAACATGAGAAATTCAACTTTTCGGGGACACAAGGACTACATACGAAGGGCTCCACGGAAAAAAGGAGAGTGAGCAAGATAGCACCCTCAGGTGGGAAGGGCATGCGTGATGGCAACTCCTAAAGGCTCTCTGAAAGCTGGGGATTTGCTTCGCACGAGGGCTCCGTCGGCGCCAACGTCACCCATATGTGAGGGCCGACTTCCTGCTTGTTCCCAGAGAAAATAATTTTCATAACTGGGACCCTTTGAGACTACATATAAAGCCCTTAAAGTCCAAACTAAAATTAATCACTTTCCTTATATTAAAAAGCAAGTTCTCAATGACCAATTGGAACAGGAAGGCAATATAGACATTTTTTATAGATAAAAAAATAAAAATGCATTATCAAAACTCAAGATTCATATACATTATCTGATTATTTCTTATAACTAAGAGTAAACTCCAGCAAGTTCCCAGTTGATATATTTGAATTTGCTCTTCGGTTTCATAGTTTTATAATTCTCTGTGTGGAAAAACCTACAAGAGTAGCTGCTACAGAAAACCTCAAGACATAGTTGGCAATGATTCCAACTATATTTGGAAAGAAATGAGGAATTTTATACTAGAGGATCATCAAGATAATGTGTTTTTATAACCAACTATATTTTCCTGAGAATTCATATTTACCATGAGAAAATACAGTAAACAAATATAAGGGATGAACTGAATTACAAATATGAAACAGCTCTTAATTCAGAATTAATCTCTCATCGGCATATATGCACGGTGAAACAAAGTAAAATGACTACATAAAAACAGCATGAATATTACCATCACCTAAAAGTGTTCAACTTTACTAGGAATTGGCAAAAATTCTTGATGATCCTAAATGAACCAACAAATACATATAAACATACTTTTGTAGTTAAATGACACTTAAAATTCCATTACCCCAGTAACCAAAATACAACATACTAAATTGGTTTATTGGGATAACAAAAAAAAAAAATAAATAAAAAATTCATGTGAAACATTCAGGCCATTGGTAATCACTATTCTATGAGTTGTGCAAGTACAAGTAAACATACGGAAATGTGTGTAGTTCTATACTTTTAAACCAAACAATTTCTACACTTACACACATTTATATTAATGACACATAAAAAAAATAAAAACTTTATTACAAAAATAAGTTACACTTGCCTCCAGCTTACAGTATAAAACAATTTTATTTGCAGGAATGCAAAATGATTGTGTGTCATGAGCATTTTGAACATATGACAATATTTCTGGTTAAAATGTATTTACTGGGGAGACTAGTGTGTATAAAACCTCTTATTAGGCATTCTATATCTGATTTTCTCGGTGATGCCTATTGGGGATATAGTTTAACTGCAGTATCCCTTTGGGAAGGAAAGAAAAGGCGAGTCTGTTTATTTTTTTTTTTAATCTTTCTTGTTTTTCTTTGGGGGAGGGACGCAACAGAGGATGTTTCACAACACTCACTGTTATCAAGGTGCTTTAGAAAATTAAAAATATACCACAAATGATTGTACCCTATTCTACAAGTTATCATGATCTGCATGAGAGAAATGGAAAGCTGATCCATGTCTTTACAGCGATCAGCATTAAGAAATGCACTCATGAAAACATTTTACATAAAATGAAATACTTTTTACCTAAAAAGCTAAACTACAGCCATATGCTATTTTCTATGATTTATGAAAAACTTCAAATATCCAAGTGTCAGGCTCCACTGTACAAGTGTCAGTTTTAGTCTGACCTTTATAAAAGGGACACTGCAGTATTTAGTACAAGTTGTTGATGCACTTTTTTTAACATCTGATGTTTTACAAAAGTAACATCTTCCTAAACTATTATACATCCAAATAACTACAATATCTGAAGAAGCAAGGCTGCTTTTTCAGCCACAAAATACGACAAAAGCAAGGTCTGTTATAGTAGCCATGAGGAAATCCAGCAAGCCTTTGAAACTAAAGGCAACTAAGAATGTTACATTTGGTATATTTTTGAATATCCTCATGGCACTTTAAAACAACGCTCGCTTTTATCTACAAAGATTTTCTATGTACAGTACAGACAGGGTATAGTTCATTCCTCTGCTACT